>OW052242.1:111990875-113369208 GCA_932526585.2 Philonthus cognatus
CTTTTATCATATTCGAGTTTTCTTTGAAAAAAGAGCGATGTGAAAAACGAAATGTTCGTTAATCTCAAACCTAAGTTGTATTATAATCATGAAGTTTCGTTGATGTCGAACAAACTATAACAGTTAGACGATGGTTTTAACGATAGTTTGTCATATTATTTAGGTTAGGTTAGGTGGTAATTTTTAAGATTAAGTTACATTATAGTCAATGATCTAACTGAAATTGTCAATAACCATCGACCTTCCTTCCTCTGGCTACGCTCATGATGACTATTATACTTAAATTAAACGCTGTTATATTCCTTTTTCCACTTTTATTTTTCGATGCTAGATGTACATTTCTTGTACTATGTACTCATTATCAATAGCTAATTCAAGTGAAGAAAGAAATATAACTTCGTTATAATTAAGTGACTTAAAATCTTTACGTAACTCAAATCATCAGTCATTAATGACTGTTATAGACTTTGTTGGCTGTTAAAGATTATTATGTAGTATAATTTTAGACATAATTAGCGACATAAAGAGGCAAAGACTAAAATGGCTCGGACATGTGTGGAGAGCAGACTCTACTGCAACAATAAGGATTGTCCTTGAGTGGAAGGAAGGCCCAGATCTAGGTGGATTGACGAAGTAGAGGAAGATCTCAAGAAGATGGGGATTAATAATTGGAAAACAAGGACAAGCAACAGAAAAAAATGGAGAAAAGCAGTAGATACAGCTAAAAGTATTTTATAAATCAAAATTGAATACAAAACAATTGGTAAAATGAGGACCGATCCACCCCACAAAAGCCGGATCAAGAAAGCTTCAGAAAAGAAGCAGCCAGACTCCACATGGGGTGTAGTGCTATTATGTATATAATCTTACACAACGCATCTAAAGTTAGTTCGTTTTGTTGCCAAATTGCAAGCAACAAAAACATCAAATGTTTCGACAAGAAATTGCTGGTTACTTTGTGCTCTAATTTTTTGTTTGTGCAAAATACAATCATATTTAATTGTATCTTAGATTGATTTGTTTCAATACCTCATAAATTATTTCTCGACAAAGCCACACGGATGTCAACATAGTATACAATAAATAAAAATAAATCTATTTTAAGAAAAAATCTCACCTAGTGCTGTTCAAACAAAATAATTAACACAACATGTACTAATCTTTTTTTTTTACGATAAAGACATGTTATAAAGCCGGATTGAACTGATTTTTTTGAAGAATTAATATTTAGTTCGGAAATTTTAAGTCTCACCTCCATGCTGTGTATAGCGCCCATTTTCTGGGCGATCTGCACGGACAGAGCATCGTCGGAGAGTTCCCTGGTGAGAAGCGGCCTGGCGTTGATGTACTGTTCTATCCTGCCGCCGGGGAAGATGCCGTGAAGTTTGGGCCCCAGGCCGCGCTCCGACAGCAGCGTGAAGATGACGGATTCGGTGATGAGGGCCTCCAGAGCGTGTTCTCCGTGAGTCTGGCCGTAGACGCGGATTAGCACCTCCTTGGGCTCGCCTTGGGTCTTCTCGGTGGTGGCCAAATGGTCGGGCAGGGAGATGTGGTATAGTAAGTTTGATAAACCACCACTAAAATAGAAAAACAAAATAATCGAAAAATGTTGACTTTTAAAATTTCTATTTCTAAAATAATCAGTAGTGGGAACCTCAGAGTGTCCAAAAAGGCAAGTATATGTGTATACAGACAGTTTTATGTAACACCGAATATTTTCATAACGAGAATTTTTCTTTGAAGTATCCATGTGCATACGTTGCATATTTTCCGATGCTCGGTTTATTAAAAGAATTCAATTTAAGGCTCTAAGCGAGTGTTTTCCACTCCCAGGCTGGAAATTTGGTTTGGTCGCGTAGCGCGAAGAGCGGAGCGGCCAAACCAAATTTTCAGGCTTTTCTAAACTCGAAATTTTACTTCATGCGCCACCGGTACAAAACACTGACATATTACAAAGTTTAAAACACACCGCTAAACTTTACATTTAATCAGTGTTTTGTACCGGTGGCGCATGAAGTAAAATTTCGAGTTTATAAAAGCCTGAAAATTTGGTTTGGCCGCTCCGCGCTTCGCGCTACGCGACCAAACCAAATTTTCAGGCTTTTCTAAACTCGAAATTTTACTTCATGCTTAGCCCGGGAGTGGAAAACACTCGCTTAAAACTTCAAATTAAATTCTTTTAATAAACCGAGCATCGAAAAATGTGCAACGTATGCATATGGACACTTAAAAGGAAAATTCTCGTTATGATAATGTTCGGTGTTTCATAAAACTCTCTGTATATATTTTTGCAAGAAATGATAAATAAAAAAAGTCCTTCTAGATTAGAGGATCGAACGTTTACAGGCGGGTTGCTGCGCGAACGCCTTGAAACGCACGCTATCGTGTGCACTGACATTTGAAATCCTTTCCTGCAATATAAGGAAACCAAAAGCGAGGGACAGAAAGTAGAATTTATATAACAAACACACATTGTTCTTCGTCGATCAATTTGTGATCACAATTCAGTAAATCAATCACTGATTTGTAATTATAAAGTGAACAGAAAATTGTTTGTGCTAGTTAATATTGTCACGCTAACTAAAAAAAAAGAGAAAAACCACACCAACTAGTGATGTTGGTGGTCATTTACGTCGGTAATTACCACCGTAAATTACAGTATAGCTGTTTCGGTAACATTCACTCGTAAGCATGCACAAAAGCTGGCAAAATATCAAAAAATACTTTTCCAGAGAAAATATAATTTTATGTTTATTTACTGTTTCCTAATTATATCATATATTCAATAAAAAAACCCTCTAGAGTGCCATGATTTTATCTTTTTTCAAATTTATATTGGCTACACGCTTTAGAAATTGTCATATAAAACGTCAGACATAATAATTATAATGTACAATTTCAGAGTTGCCAACCTACAATATATTCCATAGCACTGTAGAGGTTTTTATTGTATTGAACCTACGATATATTTCTTGAATGATTTATTATAAAATCATTAATAACAGTATACAAATAAAGTTATTATTATTATTATTTGGAACTTCGCATCAAATCGGTGTTTTACACGCCTGGTGCATGAAGTAAAATTTCGAGTTTGGAAAAGCCCCGTGAAAATTTGTCTCGGGTCGCTGCGCGACCCTCGACAAATTTTCTACGCGGGGCTTTTCTAAACTCGAAATTTTACTTCATGCTTAATCTGGGAGTGGAAACACTCGTTAAAGGCGTGTCATTAAATGCTATTAATGTCCCATGTATTTAATGAATTTTACCTTTAAAAATCGATTCTGTAATTTAGGATCGGTAAACCGGTTATGATTTGCAATTTTACCGATTAAAAATTCAAACTTTGAATATATTTTCATTATTATTTTAATTAAAAATCCTCTTTTAGGACTTTCAAGGAGAAAAAAGTTGGCAATTTAACTTTTTTACACCTTCAAGGTTCAAAAATAGGATTTCCAGTTGAAATAATAATAAAAAATTATTCCATTTTTGTATGCGAATTATTTAATATGAAAATAAAATAAAATTAAAATACCGGGTGTTCGATAAAAAACGCCCAACGCCACAACTCTGCTATTTATTGACCGATTTGAATGAGCTGATAAAACAAAGTCAATGGCCGTTTAAATAGTATAAAATTACAGTAATTATATATTGTTTCAAAATTAACTTCATTGCCAAATAATAGTCTACTTAGAATTTTTAAATGACGGCATACGCTTTTTTTATTTTCTTAAATTAGAAGTTATTTTTCTGAATCTAATTATGCCCGATATGTTGATTTTAGTTTTATATTTATGCCAGAAAAATACAATAATAAATTAATCAATAAATATAATAATAAATTAATCACACATAAAAATAGGATTTAACAAACGTAACCTCCTAATTTAATTTAAACACTTCTAATAACACACTTCACGTAACTAAAAGAAGAATAATTAACACTAGAGATTTGATTTAAACACTAGAGATTTTAAGATCATAAATTGATTTTAACGATGTGGAGTCTTTGATGTGTTATTTCAAACCTGAATAATTGGAAATAACCTTACAATAAATGACATTTCTAACTTTTTTTCTAAGGCACACTATTTATAGTTTTTGAAAAATATAATTTCAAACAAGTTAATTTTACTTTTGTTTCGACAACAATATTTAAAAAAAAACAATATATTTATTTATTTATTTATTTGTACGGAAATCTCCATTTTACATTAAATATATATATAATAATAAATGTGTGTAAATTAAACATATAACAAATAATACAATGCAATATTGCGCATTAATGGGGTCAAAAAAATTATGTTTAACGATGAAACGAGTGTTTCCACTCCCAGACTAAGCATGAAGTAAAATTTTGAGTTTAGAAAAGCCCCGCGTAGAAAATTTTTACGGGGCTTTTCTAAACTCGAAATTTTACTTCCTGCGCCACGCGTACACAACACTGAAATATTGTAAAGTTTAAAAATATTAGCCTTTATTATGTTCGGTTGGTTGACAAATTGTGTTAAATCTTCTAAGCTAATTATACATACTAATTCTATTTATAAATTTATAAAAGTCCAATTTTGTTTCAAGGCACACTTCATGTATTGCCAAAACATCACGCGAACAAGATTGATTATAATTTTTTTCAAGCATAAATATAATTTAATATTAATATATCGAGCATGATTGGATTTAGAAAAACAATGTCCAATGTAATAAAATAAGAAAAGTATATGCAGCCATTTACAAATTGGGCCGACGACAATATTTTTGACAATATTTTTAAAAAACAATATATTGCGCATTATTGGGTTTAGAAAAATAATGTTTAATGATGAAACAAGTGTTTTCCACTCCCAGACTAAGCATGAAGTAAAATTTCGAGTTTAGAAAAGCCCCGCGTAGAAAATTTTCACGGGGCTTTTCTAAACTCGAAATTTTACTTTATGCGCCACGGGCATAAAACATTGATTCAAATGAAGTCAGAATTTTTAAAATTGATGTATTTAAATATTTTTTCCAAGGCACACAATTCTTTTTTATACATAATTTTAAATAGAAGATTAGTTATTGATAATGAGTGCTTAGCACTCGAAATGTAGATCTAACGAATACAAATAAAAGTGAAGTAAGGAACAAAAAGTGTTTTCATTGTAATTAAATACTCTACATAACTCTTCTTCTTCTTCTTCTTCTGCTATCCCTTGTTGCCCCTTAGGGCGTCGGGTTCTACATAACTCAAATAAACAATTGTTTAATTTTCAAAATTCTGACGGGTTTCCTGAATTTCCAAAATTTCGATACGATTCATAAGTTTTTGTAATTTTCAATTTTCAAAATTCTTGGCAATTTTCATGAATTTACTAAATATTTCTTAACTTAAAAAATGTTGAAGTTTTTCATGAAATTCTAAGATTTCTGTTAATTTTCAGCAATCTAATGATTTTTCTGAAATTTTTAAATTATCGATAATTTTGGAATGTTCAATTTTTATGAATTTTCGTAATTTCTTTTTAATCTTGGCAGTTTTCGTAAATTTTCTTTATTTTCCTTAAATTTAAACATTTTGATACTTTTCATCTTTTTTAATCTTAGTAGTTTTCGTAAATTTCCTAAATTTTCGTTACATTTAAAAATGTCGACGGTTTTTTTTATCAAGTTTCAAAACTTTTTCTGAATTTCCTTGATTTTCTTTTATTTTACAAGTCTTAGCAGTTTTCGTGAAATTTCATTTTTAAAGATTAGACGCCAATCGCGATTTTTTTTTTCAAGATTTTTATTAATTTTAGAAATATTGACACTTTTCAGGAATTTCCAAGATTGTCGTTATTTATCAATATTTTGCTGACTTTCATGCTTTTTTTTAAGATTCTCGCAAATTAAAAAAATTATGACGTTTATTCGTGAAAATATTCGCCTCAAGAGGCCAGAATTATGGGCAGACAATGTTTTGTTTTTGCACCAGACTAAGCATGAAGTAAAATTTCGAGTTTAGAAAAGCCCCGCGTAGAAAATTTTTACGGGGCTTTTCTAAACTAGAAATTTTACTTCCTGCGCCACGCTTACACAACACTGAAATATTGTAAAGTTTAAAAATATTAGCCTTTATTATGTTCGGTTGGTTGACAAATTGTGTTAAATCTTCTAAGCTGATTATACATACTAATTCTATTTATAAATTTATAAAAGTCCAATTTTGTTTCAAGGCACACTTCATGTATTGCTAAAACATCACGCGAACAAGATTTATTATAATTTTTTTCAAGCATAAATATAATTTAATATTAATATATCAAGCATGATTGGATTTAGAAAAACAATGTCCAATGTAATAAAATAAGAAAAGTATATGCAGCCATTTACAAATTGGGCCGACGACAATATTTTTGACAATATTTTTAAAAAACAATATATTGCGCATTATTGGGTTTAGAAAAATAATGTTTAATGATGAAACAAGTGTTTTCCACTCCCAGACTAAGCATGAAGTAAAATTTCGAGTTTAGAAAAGCCCCGCGTAGAAAATTTTCACGGGGCTTTTCTAAACTCGAAATTTTACTTTATGCGCCACGGGCATAAAACATTGATTCAAATGAAGTCAGAATTTTTAAAATTGATGTATTTAAATATTTTTTCCAAGGCACACAATTCTTTTTTATACATAATTTTAAATAGAAGATTAGTTATTGATAATGAGTGCTTAGCACTCGAAATGTAGATCTAACGAATACAAATAAAAGTGAAGTAAGGAACAAAAAGTGTTTTCATTGTAATTAAATACTCTACATAACTCTTCTTCTTCTTCTTCTTCTGCTATCCCTTGTTGCCCCTTAGGGCGTCGGGTTCTACATAACTCAAATAAACAATTGTTTAATTTTCAAAATTCTGACGGGTTTCCTGAATTTCCAAAATTTCGATACGATTCATAAGTTTTTGTAATTTTCAATTTTCAAAATTCTTGGCAATTTTCATGAATTTACTAAATATTTCTTAACTTAAAAAATGTTGAAGTTTTTCATGAAATTCTAAGATTTCTGTTAATTTTCAGCAATCTAATGATTTTTCTGAAATTTTTAAATTATCGATAATTTTGGAATGTTCAATTTTTATGAATTTTCGTAATTTCTTTTTAATCTTGGCAGTTTTCGTAAATTTTCTTTATTTTCCTTAAATTTAAACATTTTGATACTTTTCATCTTTTTTAATCTTAGTAGTTTTCGTAAATTTCCTAAATTTTCGTTACATTTAAAAATGTCGACGGTTTTTTTTATCAAGTTTCAAAACTTTTTCTGAATTTCCTTGATTTTCTTTTATTTTACAAGTCTTAGCAGTTTTCGTGAAATTTCATTTTTAAAGATTAGACGCCAATCGCGATTTTTTTTTTCAAGATTTTTATTAATTTTAGAAATATTGACACTTTTCAGGAATTTCCAAGATTGTCGTTATTTATCAATATTTTGCTGACTTTCATGCTTTTTTTTAAGATTCTCGCAAATTAAAAAAATTATGACGTTTATTCGTGAAAATATTCGCCTCAAGAGGCCAGAATTATGGGCAGACAATGTTTTGTTTTTGCACCACGATAATACACAGTCAGACATTGCATTGGTTCTTCGACAACATTTCGCCAAAAACTCGACTTATATTGATCCACAACCACCGTGCGACTTTTGGCTGTGCAACAAACACAAAAGACCGCTCCGGGGACTCCGTTTTAACTCGATTGAGGAGCAAAAAGCCGAATCGAAGAAAGTCTTGAAGGCTATTTTGGCAAAAGACTTCTCTGACTGTTTTGAGGATTGGAAAAACGTCGGCATAAGTGCATTGTGTCTGACGGGGGGTTACTTTGAAGGTGATGAAATTGATTTGGAAGATTATATAAAGATTTTTCATTGAAATTGACCTTACTTTTTGATCTCAGTAGTATATATTTTTGTAAGAAATGATAAATAAAAAAAGGAAATCGAACCAAACCTGAGTCAAAGGGTTGCTGCGCGAACGCCTTGACCTGTACGCTATCGTGTGCTCTGACATTTGAACTCCATTCCTACAGTATGCAGAAAGAAAAAGGCGACGGACGGAGATACAGAATTTATAAAACGAACAATCATTTTCCTTTGCCGATAACTTTGTAATCACAATTGAGTAAATTACTCACTGAATTGTAATTTGTAATTAAATACTAAATACAAAGTAAACAGAAAATTGTTTGTGTTGGTTACATTGTCACGCTAACTAAAATAAAAAAAAAACACACCAACATACATACATAAATAATAATCGTGCGCAATTACCATATAATTATTTCATAAAAAAAATGGAAACTATTTTCTACAGAAAAAAGTCACGAGCTAAAATTCCCCACAAAAACTGACGTCAACACACAACAATACTTATTTTATTCATAAACAACAAATTCAATAACACGCACCACAATAACAGATAATCGGGCCGCTTCTGTAAGCGAAATGTTAAATTTAACGCACCTACATGTTATTATTAAACTTCACAATCTATGTATGCATATCAATTAACAAACCCACTTAGACTGTGATATAAAGAAAATTATGTACAGTTCTATTCAATAAAAAGCGTACACTTACTCTATTACATTGTAAATGTGGATTATAATTCAAGTGGTTGCTATGGTAAAAGGTTCAACATTTGATAATCTACTAATAGAGTTACAAAAAAGTAAGAATCATACTAGCGAAATACTGTAGAAATATCTGGATCAGTTAAATTTAACATTTCGCTTACAAAATAAGTCCGAATGATGAAACCGATAGCGTGATAGAAATGATAAAATTGGTTAACAACAAGTGGATAAAAATGCATTCTAATACGCAATCTAGACTTTATCTACGCAAATATTTCAACGTTTACATAAAATCAATAGAACAAATATAATCTATAATTGTATTTATACAAAGTTGAATAATCTTTGCACTTACAATTATAAAATCTACTCACACAACTTACGCAATTATTAAATTCTCAGCAAGTTTTCCTTATGTTAGGTCGTGTATTATAACATAAGGTCGTTAATTTAAGGTTATGTTCACGCACGAGAACTTAACCTCGAATCTACGACTTTAACTAACCTTACCTGAGGTTCTCTATTTATTTATAATAGTGTTATGTAAAATCGTTTTATCGGGAATGTTTGTTTGTTTAGTTGTTTATTTGTGTGTGTTTATTATCGATATTCAGATTGAATGGGTGTGTCCTGACCTCCATTGATGGCCGCTTCATAGAAATTGAATGATGTAGGTCGTGGTTGTATTACAAATATATGTATGTGGTAATTACTTTCCAATTGAAATCTTGAAACAAGATTATTAATTGAGTTAGAACTTGCTGCACTTGTGTTTTCCTATGGGAAAAATGTATCAATAATATAGAATACAAATAATACCTTTAGCGAAATGCAATATATTTTTTTTAAATAATTCATAAGTTCGTTAGGAAAGTGCACGGATATTTAATTTATTTAAAACACATTTAGGTTTCTCGATTCGCTTGTTTTATGAAATTTATAGAAACACTCTGTTTGATAATGGCAAGTTGAGTTGCCGAAACTACAGTCACGAAAATAAATATATTGTGTTATACAAACAAAGTTAAAGTGTTTTATTTTATTATAGAAACATGGTTTAAATTAAGTAAGCAATACCGTGCAATCGTTTAAAACATAATGTAGAGTAGGCTTTCAGTTTTAAGTTAGATTGGCACTACTGACTGTCAACACATAGTTTAGCATAACCTCAGCATAACTTTATTCCATCATTTAAATAGCATTCTGAGCAATCGCACAAAATATGCCGCCTACTCTAAATCATAATTTAAATGATCGCACGGTAGAATTCGTGTCAGTGAATTTATTATTAATTTGAATCACTTTTAAGATATTAATTAATAATCATGAAGTAATATTTTAAAGTTTGACAGATTTGTTAATAGAAGTAAAATTTCGTTCAATTTGAAGTTTAAAACGAGAGTTTCCGCTCCCAGATTAAGCATGAAGTAAAATTTCGAGTTTAGAAAAGCCTGAAAATTTGGTTTGGTCGCGTAGGGCGTAGCGCTACGCGACCAAACCAAATTTTCAGGCTTTTCTAAACTCGAAATTTTACTTCATGCGCCCCGCGTATAAAACACGGAAATATTGTGAAATTCAAAATTTACTGCTAAATTAGTATTAAAAATATGCTGCTAAAGCAGGATTCAAAATATACTACTAAAAAGAATGTTTTTAATTTCAGAATATGTTAGTGTTATATAGGCGTGACGCATGAAGTAAAATTTCGAGTTTAGAAAAGCCTGAAAGTTTGGTTTGGTCGCTCCGCGAAGCGGAGCGACCAAACCAAACTTTCAGGCTTTTCTAAACACGAAATTTTACTTCATGCTTAATCTGGGAGTGGAAACACTCGTTAGAAGTACATTTCAATTAAATAATTCAACAGAAGTAATACATTTTCAAAAACATAATGTAACATATCCTCTAAATGACTCCAAATATAATTAAAGTGAAGTTGCATCTTATAAAAACGCGATGTTGCCACGTTCATTTTATCAATACTTCAAAGCTGACAACGCTAGGAGAAACGTATCTTGTGGCAATATTGTATCTATATTAATATCTTGAATATAAATTGAAACTGTTATTCAATGTGCATACAATATAGTAACAATATAGATTACTTTTATTATTACTACAATTAATCAGTTTATTAAATTGTTAAACTATTTTATCGATTGCCCTGAAGCTGTAGCTCTAATTAATTTTTACATCCCACACGCACTTAAACAAAATAAATTGTTCCATACCCCTATTCCTAAAACGAATGTCTGTTAAATATGTCTGATATTTAGAACAATTTACTATCTAAACATTAAAACATTAAAAGTGCGATCCTTTATTTTTAACTTCTAAGTGCTATTCATACTTAAAATTTACTATCTGTCGATCCTTCACTTGATATTTTTAATATGTCTAATGCTAAATTATGTTTCAACCGTATTATTGAAATACTGTAATTATATTTTTGAACTGTAATTATATTTTTGTTAATATGTAAAATAAATGTCTGTCTGTAGTTGTAATACAAATAAATAAATACAATATTTTTTAAATATAGAAACAGTACTGTCAATATCCAGAATAAAAATATTTGAACTTTCCATCTTGTATCAATAATCTCAATTATAGATATTCAACTACTGCACAATATTGCCTTAATATTGAATATTATTGAACATTAAATAATAGATATTCAATGACTGTACAATTTTGTGTCAATAATAAAACTCAATTAAACCTCAATAATAGATATTGAACAACTGCATAATATTGTTTCAATATTGAATATCATTCAATATTCAATAATAGATATTTAATGATTGTACAATCTTGTTTCAATAATGAAATTTAATTAAACAGTAATAATAGATACTCAATAACGGTACAACATTGTTTCAGTATTGAATATCATTCATCATTTAATAATAGATATTCAATGACTGTACAACCTTGTTTCAATAATGAAATTCAATTAAATCTCAATAATAGATGTTACGGCTTTACCTGATACGCCGTAACCCAACCCTCATTAACATAAGAGGTGTCCGGGCTGTGGCAAGGGCAATTAGAAATTGTATAGATTTTTATTACTTAGTAAGAAATGTGTACATTTCTAAAGAGTTTAGTGCGCTATTGTTTGTGTTCCGCGAAAAGTGCGGTACGACCAGCCCTCGGCCGAAAAGGGCTCAGCGGGTTTTTCTAACACTGGGTGCCAGACCCACGCGCTTCGTCAAAAAATATGAAGGAGGTTTGGCAGCACTGTGAAAGTGGTGGTAGGTTCATCATCCAATAACCAATAAGGGTGACTTCACCACCACCATTTTCTCTTCGGGTACCAACCCTTTCGAGGATCTCAGCAACAGACAACGACGACAGAAGTAATCAGACATTACAACGAATAACATAATCCAGCAACGCTACATTTTCACTTGTACATTTTCTGTAAATATTTTTAAGTATTGATTAATATACCTCTAAGCTACAAACACAGTTTAAGGACATTATTTACTGACCATTATGAACCGAAATTAAATTCATATAACAAACAAGTTGCTTCTTCAAATCAATATTGATCGGAATTAGTAACAATAGATATTCAATAACTGTACAACATTGTTTCAGTATTGAATATCATTCATCATTTAATAATATATATTCAATGACGGTACAACCTTGTTTCAATAATAACATTCAATTAAACCTCAATAATAAATATTCAATAACTGTACAACATTATTTCAGTATTGAATATCATTCATTATTTAATAATAGATATTCAATAACTGTACAATATTGTTTCAATAATGAGTTTCATTGAATATTCAATAATAGATATTCAATGAATCTACGATTTGTGTCAATAATGAATGTTATCGACAATTCAATCTAGAAATTCAATACAGGTGCAACATTGTATCAATAATAAAATTCACTGAACTTCCGATTTGCACTCACACCCCAGAAACATGTGCGTCTGTGTCTAGGCATCCCAACTCAGGGTACTTAGTCTTCTTTCCATGGGCGTAGCCAAAGGGCACCAGACGGTGCCCCTGGACACCAAGAAATCGTTTATTTTTGACGTTTCACGTGAAAATAATTGACATTTGATTCTTGCCCCCTCCTGGACTCAATATTTTGTCTTTGGCCACCCTCCACATGATATCAATTCTGGAAATACCCATGATTCTTTCTATTCCTATTGTATTCGTACCAGTAACAAGTGGCTTTCTTTGTAAGCAATTATAATTATTATTTTGTGGTATGTACTTATAATAAATATATACACAATAGAAATCGTGTGAAAATTTATGTAAATCAATTATTAATCGAACCTCTTCTGTAAGCTAAGCGATAGCATTTAGAAGTTATAGGTAAAAAATAAATTACCTACATTTGGTAATATGTATTACAGTTTAGAGATTCAGGGAATCTATAAATAGTATAAGATTATTTTTATAAAAACCCCTAGTTGAAATTCTATATTGTAACAAACTTGAATTAAAACTTGATTGATTGAGACATTATTGTTTCAACTTCATTCAAGCTTAAAATACAAGTGAAAATTCAAGATTGAGACAATCTTAGTATTCGTTATTGAGTCAAGATTGTATCAACATGACACAATATTGTATCAACTTAACACAATCATGTCTCAATCTTGTATCAATATTTAAGATCTAGATTGAGACATTATTGTGTCAACTAGATTCAAGCTTGAACTACAAGTGAAAACTCAACATTGTGACAATCGGCCCATTCATCAGAGACAACAGTTGGGAGTTTACTGCCAACTGTTGAGGAATTCTCTGATGACCGGATTGTTAATCGTAAACGTGTTTGGGATTTTTGCAATCGTACAAAATAGACCGACCGGAGTACCGTTCATTAGATACCAGCATATATCACAAACAAATCCAAACATGTTGAATATTGAATATTTTGATGAACGGGCTCAATCTTAGTATTCATCGTTGAGTCAAGATTTTATCAACATAGTACAATATTGTACTAACGTGACACAATCATTTGTCAATCTGAAATCAACACTTGTTAATATAATGTTAATATTTTGTGAAAAAGGTGTTATCCGTTAATAAATAAATAAATATAAGTATAAATAAAATTACTAATTCGCACTTTTATTGTTTGAAATTTATAAGTATTTATGAAAATCAAGATTGAGATAACTTGATTCAGCTTGATTCAAGCTTGAACTTCGAGTGAAAGTTTAAGATTGAGATAATCTTAGCATTCATCATTGAGTCAAGAACTTGACACAATCATGTATCAATCTTGTATCAACAATAATTTTCAAGTTGTATTCCAATATTGTTTCAGCCTAGTTTCGTGTTAACGTCCCAATATAGCTACATTATTATAGAATTGAAATTCTATATTGTCCCAAGATTGTTCAAGATGTAAATTCTACTAAGGTATTAGCATTCAGATTTTGTTCTATAAATACAAAATGTTAGTATTGTGTTTGTACGGGTCTAGTAGAAATTAACAAGCATTAAACCATAATAATATTAACAAAGATTCTAGGGCAGCTTGGTGGTGTAGTGGTTAGAGTGTTGTACTGCCATGCCACGGGCCAGGGTTCAAATACCGGCCTAACAAGTTGTCTGCATTTATATAGGTTAGGATAAAAATGCCAAACACTCCGTCTTCTCGGATATGACGTTAAATGCATGTAGGCCCCGTGTACTGCCTGGATGTTGCGTGCACGTTAAAGATCCCTACCGGTGGGTTGGAACTCCCACCGGGTTCGGCAAAATTCCCGGATAGCTGTAGACCTAATCTCCGGCGTCATAATTGGCCATAGCAGCGGGAATAAATGACGTAAAATCCAAAATAAAAAAAAAATAAAAACAAAGATTCCATTAATGAGGCTGCGAATATTGAATTAAATTATATCTATTTTTAGAATATGTATTATTTAATTACGAACAAAAAACTAGGATTTTGTGTAAATATACGTAAAATAAAAATTATGAACTGCGCACATCGGAGATAAGGCTTCAAATAAACGGCAGTAAATTATCACGCGAATATTTGATACTAGGTGGATAGTTCGTTCGTTAATCGTTAATTCAACGGAATGAGCGTTATCACGATAGATAAGCAGATGTGTGTGGGTTAAAACTTATCAAAAACTGTGTTAATAAAGTTCGTGTGTGTATATTATTGTATTTTTACGAATCACGTAATCAAATCTGTCTGAATGAGAATATAATAAAAATATACATTATCTGAATAATTCAACAAAATCGTAATCAAATCTGTCTGAATGAGAATATAATAAAAATATACATTATCTGAATAATTCAACAAAATTTGAATAAATACATTTTTTTGCTGCAATCCCTTTAGAAAGTAGATTTCTACCCTTGCAAAAGTGATCGGAAAGCAGGCGTTTCCCGAGGAGACGTCTCTTAATGTCACTTTACCTACGCCCTATCTAATAACCGCATCATATCACACTGTCATCTTGACAAGCATGATTGACATTACGTACACATGCACGTAATAGCTTTGACAAGTATATTACGTGCTGACAGCTGAACAGCTGATTGTTTACCGTACAACCAAATGACATTTCTTTGGTGTACAGGGAGTTTTTCTTTAAAGTATACGTATTCCAAATTCAGCTTAGAAATCAATAAAGAATAACTAAATCTTTAGTTATTCTTTGTTTCTTTTTTAAGAGTTCAGTTTGAAGCTTTAAACGAGTATTTTCCACTCCCAGACGAAGCATGAAGTAAAATTTTTGAGTTTAGAAAAGCCCCGTGAAAATTTGTCGTGGGTCGCGCAGCGAACGGAGACAAATTTTCTGGGCTTTTCTAAACTCGAAATTTTACTTTATGCGCTACGCGTATAAAACACTAAAATATTGTGAACCCTATGTATATTTGAACCTCACTTGAAATCAGTGTTTTATACGCGTGGCGCATGAAGTAAAATTTCGAGTTTAGAAAAGCCCAGAAAATTTGTCTCGGGTCGCTCAGCGACCCTCGACAAATTTTCACGGGGCTTTTCTAAACTCGAAATTTTACTTCATGCTTAGTCTGGGAGTGGAAAACACTCGTTTAAAGCCTCAAATTGAACTCTTTTAAAAAACAACGAATGTCGGAAGATGTACAGCTTTATTCCCTGTATATTGATCTACTATTAAAAATTATTATTACAATAAATAAGTTGCTCTTTCATGTTCATTGCTTATTTTGTTAGGGCGTAGGTAAAGTATCGTACGTTTCTCGAGTGGTATGGTAATTACATACTCGCGGAATACTGCACTCGCCGCTACGCGGCTATTGCGCAGCAAGTCCGCTCATATGTAATATGCTGCATACCACTCTCGTTACGTAATATACTATTTCCGCTCTAAAGCGGCAAAAACATTTGGCGCTCGCTAAATTTGACGTTTTTTGAGGATATGTCAATTTCTTTTCCAATAACCCAATTTAATAATGTAATGAATGATGGTCAATGATCAAGAATACTTCAGTATTCAGCCAAGTTCAACGTGAAAAATGGTAGAGAAGCATCTAAGTGATTATGACTTAACCAAATACACTGTTGATAGTGTACAGGGAATTGTTTTTTTAAGTAGACATACGCTGCAAAGTTTAAACTTCTAACGTGTGTTTTCCACTCCCAGATTAAGCATGAAGTAAAATTTCGAGTTTAGAAAAGCCTGAAAATTTGGTTTGATCGTGTAGCGCGTAGCGCTACGCGACCAAACCAAATTTTCAGGCTTTTCTAAACTCGAAATTTTACTTCATGCGCCACGCGTACAAACCACTAAAATATTGTAAAGTTTTAAATATACTGCTAAAGCACTGTGCAAATACGACATTACCGAACTTTTATACCACATTTGTTTCAGTACGCAATTACAAAAGCAATTATTTTTTTTTGTACGTCAATGCCATTTTTATTACACAAAAAATATTACTTCATACATAAATACAATGACAAAGACACATTTATTTCAACCTTCCCCCCGTACGCCACATCACCTAAATCCGCCACTGGACTCAGCTAAAAAATGTTTAAATATGTATAAACATTATCTTCTCAAGAAGACGTTAAAATGTGTTACACGTATTATTATTTTTTTTAGTTTTATTTATTTATTTATATACGGGAAACCCCTTTATAAAAATAAGAACCAAAGTTTAATAATATACAATACCTTATTTTAACTAAACAAAATTATTTTAATGGAATGAAACTATTTAAATACATATCGATAGTATCGTATGTTCAATTAAAAAAAACCTCTAGAGTGCCATGGAAAATATTGTAGGTTGGCAACTCTGAAATTATGTATTATAATTATTATGTGTGACGTTTAATATGTCAATTCCAAAAGCGTGTAGCCAACTTAAATTAAGAAAGTTAAAAATCATGGCACTCTAGAGGTTTTTTTATTAAACATATGATATAAATGTATATACAAAAAATATAATATAATTAAATATATTCAAACTAAAATAAACACAATTAAAACATATTCAATAAAAATGGAATTATTATTTACCTATAAATATATATAGTTTATTTACGGATAACCATTTTACAATACAAAATATGAAACAAACTGGTAATAGATCCTACAACAAGTTAGATTACAATAAATATACACAAAATGACGCATAAAACATATTAAAATATTACAGAAAAGATACAACAATATTGCTTTTATACACTACAAAGTTATTTAAATTAAAAATATAGTTCCTTAATTTCTTAAGAGTGATATTAAAAAAATCGACAGAGACAGCGTTACAATTATAAAGCAAACGCGCTGTTCCGAACTGTTTGGCGTACTCAGTTCTTTTTGTGGGCACAGAGAACATATAACAGTTTCTTAAAGTCCTAGAAGGTACGTGTAAACTAATACTATTAAGTAGCACGGGTGAATTAATGTGTCCATTTATAAGTTTGTACACAAAAATAACATCAGAACTATATCGTCTGTGCTCTAAAGTGTGCAAATTGAGTGCTACTAACACGTTGATGTAGCTATCTTCGAATCCAAATTTGAAACGTAAATAGCTTAAGAATTTACGCTGAACTCTTTCGATTTTATTAACATCGACGGCGGTATAAGGACTCCAAAACAAAGAACAATATTCTAGATGGGGTCGTACTAATGCTACATAAAGTTTGATCACTGTAAAGGGGTTTTCAAACTCTATGCAGTTTCTTTTTAAAAAAACCTAGCATTTGAAATGCTTTTGACGTAATTACATTAATATGCGCTGAGAAATTCCAATTGCTAGTGAGAATGACACCAAGGTCCTTAATTGAATTAATTTGCGTGAGGCGCCTGTCATTAAGAAAATAACCATTGGATACCGGAGATCTAATTTTAAAGAAACTGATAGCATGGCATTTCTCAATATTCAACTGCATTTTATTGAGGGTACACCAAGTTGAGATGAATGACTGTTATCAACGCTACAAAATATTTGCATGTCATCAGCAAAAAGAAGACACTGCGAATGATGGAAGCATGAAATGACATCGTTAATAAAAATATTAAATAGAAGTGGACCAAGATGTGATCCTTGGGGTACCCCCGAGGACACAGAAATGAACAAAGACATATGAGATCCAATACGAACTCTTTGTGTTCTTTTGCAAAGGTACGATTGAATCCATTTAAAAAGAGTGCCATGTATGCCCAATCTGAGAAGTTTGGTTAACAATAGGCCATGATCTACAGTATCAAACGCCTTGGAAAAGTCGGTGTATACAGAATCAATCTGCTTACCCCTCTCCAAGGCGTTCGTAATGTAATTCCCGTATACCAAAAGATTTGTAGCAGTACAATTGCTGTTCCTCAACAATTAAGGGATCAATAAGTGGGGATATTTAAGCAGTTACTAATTTTTCAAATATCTTTGGTATATGAGAAATAAAAAATATTTTGAAAAACTTAAAGATCCTGCAAATTCCTCTAATAATTGACCATTATTTGTTTAAATGAATTTGGGTGAGTTACATGAAGATGATAATAACTTGAAAGAAAACACTTTTAACCTTTCTTTACAAATAAATTTGTGAAAAAGTGTTTTATTTCAAGTTCTCATTTGTTTGAGATGAACTATTTTTTGTTTAGTTTTGTTTGAATTACCAATAAATAAAAATAATTTTGAAAAATTAAGGAGCCTGCAACTTGTTAATAATAATTGACTCTCGATTGTTTAATATGAACAATTTTATGTTTCGTTTTGTTCATTTTGTAGGTTAGCATAATATTTGTATTTTAACAATCTAATCATTTTTTATATAACCGTTTTATTACTATACTGCAAAATTATCCCATTAATATAAGTAATCTATTGTACTTTAAATTTTAAATCATAAGATGAGAATCACTCAAAAATCGAGAGGTCCTCATAAAATCAGACGATTGGCGCTAGACGTAACCCAAATTACTTTGTAAAAACAATTGAACACGTGTAGCCAAAATTATCTTAATTTACCAAGGCCCATTTGCACCCCGACTGATTAATTTTAATCATTCAGTAATCATTGATTAAACCACTAATTAAGCAAAAATTCTAAATTATAAAAAAGTTATAAATTTGTACGATATTTAAAACATGACTTTTTTTATATATTTGTAAATAAAATTGTTGTGTTTTTAAGAAGTACTAATCATTGAATAACTTAATCAACTTTTGTGTAACGGGCACAAGACTCGTAAAGACGAAACACGAATTTAATGAATATCTTAATAACAAAAAAGAATATTTGTGATTTCATTTTCTACTCTCTAAAAGGATACATATAAAAAATATTAGAGAACTGGAAGTCACTTCATTAAAAATGAAAAAGAAATCAATGAAACAAAACAAGTTTTTTTTTTCTCTTCCTAATATAAAATTCTGGTTACGTCAACAAGGAATAGAGAAATTCGATTTCGATTAAAATATAATTATATTTATAAATAATAAGAAAAGAATCATGATAAAAACATATTATTTAAATATTATATAGGTTTTGAATTGAAATTAACTTGGTTTGTTTTACTAATGAAAACATACCGCACAGTGTGGCCGATTCGCATCGGTGCGGCCAGCCCCCCCCGCGGGGGTCAAAATAAAACTTAAAATTTTGCATTTCTGTTAGTATATCTATTTTTAGCATACTTTAAAACATAGAAATATGGAATATCAATTCATTTACGTAAGTAGTTATCTCAACAATAATTCGCAAAGTTGAACAATTTATGCTAATGAGTTTGGTAAGAAATAAGCGTTCTAATAATTTCAATACTAAAGCCTTACAAATAATTTCAAAATAGTTGTTTTTTTCTGAATATAATATGAGTATGGCACTTTTCAATAGAACAGAAATTTTATCAAGAAGAAGTAAAATACCTTAGATATGAATTTTTAAAAATGATCAATTTTAAATATGAAATTACAACTTTGTTGGACTCGCAGTTTAATCAAATAGGAATGTAATAATAAGCAGTATTATTACATCAGATCATGATATTCTGTAATTATCTATCTATCTAACCATGTCAACCTTTTTTTTTAGGTCGATCCATCCGCTGAAGTTATGATTTTTTTTCCACCGAAGGATTACATTTTTATACAAATTGGAGCGCGTTACATACGCATGATAAACAGCCGCGCGCCGCGCCTCACAAATGCCAGTCTAAATTCAACGCATAGAATTATTACAAGAGGTTTATTATTAAATATTTTCATAAGTTAACTGTCATTGTATTATAATATTAATAATTTATTTCAGTGATTATTAATTTTAACATATTCTTTTATTGGGGATTAAAGTGAATAAACTTTCATATATGTATGTACAAACTCACCTAAAAATTCGGCCATTCGCATTCCTCTTCCGGATCAATATCTTCTTCTGAATCGCTTGAATCAACATTCGGGGAAATTAATGCAATTACCTCATAAGGCAATTCTCTTTTCTTCGGTATAGGTGCACTTATTTTTGAAGATATATACGGATCGGACCAAACCAATAATATTTTAAATAAATCATTTATTGTATTTTGCCGTGAAGTTTTTCTTGTGTGGTGCTCTCGAATTCTTCTATAAATTTTGTTACTCGATTCTTAAGCTTCTTCTGCTAATTCCCCAATGGGCACCAAGAACTCACTTAAAAATTGCGATCCATGTATTAGTATTTTGTGAACACTTACAGGCATACGGTACCACCCATACAGATAAACAAATAATTCTGCTGTCTCAAAAGTATACTTGTCAAAAGCTGTTAGATTGATATCACAGCCACTTGACAATGTAATTAAAATATTTCCGAACCGTCTTATTAAATTTTCGTCGATTTGTGTGATTTTGGCTACAACTTCGGGATTGTGAAAAAATCGCCTTGCTGTATTTCCAGTGTTTGATGTCTCTGTACCCTGTGTTACAGTATCCACGCGAATTCCTAAGGCTTTTCTCAGTTCTTTTTGAATATTTCCTTTTCTAGCGATCATAATTTCTCTTTGCTCTTGTGGCATTTTGTGTGTTGTGGGTTTTTTCCACTCTAGTTTGTACGAAATTTGCAATATACATTCCAAAAATTTTACCCAGGCATGCAGTAATGAGATTCCGTATTTAAAATTACTTTGTTTTGGTGTCATTTTTCTGATATTTTCTAAATCATTCATCTGGGTAGGTTTACAATTGCAGATAAAACAATTTGAACTCGAGGTTCCTGTCAAAGCATTAATTACTTTGCCATCAACCATTGTGAAATGTAACTCGAATGTAACAATAATTTGTTTGGTGTCAATTTCATACGTAAAAGCCTGTAATTTTTCCACTTCACACTCTATTTTTCTTACTTCATCCTTAATATTTTGAATGCTTTCCTTCATATATAAACATTTTATAGGACGACAAAACTTTTTCGAAGATGGCTTAATATTTTTCCATAAAATCGAATCTTCATTATCCAACATTCTTAAAGGAACCAAAGAGAAAAGAAAAACGCTATTGTCACTATAGTCCTCGTCATATTCAGTGCTGCTTTCACTAGATTTTGTTTGCATGAATTCACTGTGCCCAGAACTACCATCACAGCCGTATTTACAAATCATACGAATCGTAGTAACGTTATTAAAATTTAATACGTTTATATTTTTCATTATTCTTATAAAAGTATGCTCCAACAAATTTTATAAAGGTACCGAAGCACACTTTATATCAATATATATTTCATTTGGATAACAACGTTCTTTTGCTGCTTTAACAGTTTTGTATGATGGCAAAATATTTTTAAAACCACGTAAATGGAATTGATGCCTCAATGTGTTATAATTTTGTACACTTAATTTCATCGATGCCATCAATGCCAAAGCATCACCATCTGTAAAAGGCTTAGGAGCTTCACTAGATGATATTTTGTTAAATATTTTACAAATCTGGCCTGTTTCTTCTGATGATTTTTTTGAGAAATCATGGATTAAAGTAGCCGCTGACCTTTTATTTTGTTGTCGTAATATACTGCTGGCTCTGAAGGATTTTCTTCAATCATCGCGCTGACTTTTGTTCTCTTTGTTCTCTCACTGATTTGAATGAATTCCCCTAAAGTTGCGTAAATGAATTCAAATTCCATATTTCTATGTTTTAAAGTATGCCAAATATAGATATACT
The DNA here is from genome assembly GCA_932526585.2 of Philonthus cognatus. Taxonomy (NCBI): domain Eukaryota; kingdom Metazoa; phylum Arthropoda; class Insecta; order Coleoptera; family Staphylinidae; genus Philonthus; species Philonthus cognatus. The sequence continues at coordinate 112,013,115 of OW052242.1, forward strand.
AACAGAAATGCAAAATTTTAAGTTTTATTTTGACCCCCCGCGGGGGGGGCTGGCCGCAACGATGCGAATCGGCGATAGTGTGTACCGGGTGTTGACTTGGCGGACGCAACACAGGAAATCCCATGTAAATTTTGAAATGTTCAAATTTTGGCTCCCCTATTTATTTTATAAACAAAATGTCTGTATCTTTTTCGTAGAGGGAGATATTCTGAATTCATTCGTGTTAACGTTTATCACATTACGTTTCTCTAAGGTAAAATAATTAAGAGAAAGTAATGTGATTTTATAAAAATAATGACATGCCATGGAATTGAATCAACAATTGCGGATATCAAAATGGCAATATATATCGCAGTCACTTGATTAGAGTAAATATTTTCGAAATGATTTACACTATACAAGAAAAATCCTCCTAATAAAGTGGTATTATGCAGACCACAGTTATCACGATGTTTGTGTTTTGTTTTTTGTCGTTAATTAAGTAACAGCAATATCTTGTGCTATTTTGACATCCGCAATTGTTGTATTTAGCTGTCATTTTTTTGACATTTGTTGATTTTTAAAAGAATCCAATTTGAAGCTTTAAACAAGTGTTTTCCACTCCCAGATTAAGCATGAAGTAAAATTTCGAGTTTAGAAAAGCCCCGTGAAAATTTGTCGAGGGTCGCGCAGCGACCCGAGACAAATTTTCTGGGCTTTTCTAAACTCGAAATTTTACTTCATGCGCCACGCGTATAAAACACAGATTTTAAGTGAAGTTCGAATATACATAAATTTGACAATATTATATATATATTTTATACGCGTAGCGCATAAAGTAAAATTTCGAGTTTAGAAAAGCCCAGAAAATTTGTCTCGGGTCGCTGCGCGACCCTCGACAAATTTTCGCGGGGCTTTTCTTAACTCGAAATTTTACTTCATGCTTAGTCTGGGAGTGGAAAACACTTGTTTAAAGCTTTAAATTGACCTTTGAAAAAACAGGGAATATCCGCAATTATTGTATTAATTCCATGGTATGTCATTATTTTTATAAAATTACATTACTTTTTTTAATTATTTTAACTTAGAGCCTGGGTCTCCAAACTATCTTCTTCGCGGGCCACAAATACAATTCTACATAATAAAGCCGGCCAAGATCCGATTAATTTTATAAAATTATGAAAAATTTAAGGAACAATTGTTACAATATTTCAAAATATGACATTTACAAAAAAAAATACAAACAATCGCGGGCCGGATTCATGCAAGTCGCGGGCCGGATTTGGCCCGCGGGCCGTAGTTTGGAGACCACTGACTTAGAGAAACGTAAAGTGTTAAGTGTGAACATTAATAAATTAAGAATTTTTCCCTCTACAAAAAAGTGAAATACATTTTGTCTCTAAAATAAATAGGGAATCCAATATTTGAACACTTTAAAATTAACATGCGATTTCCTATGTTAAATTTGATGTTGGTTAAAGAATCCCTTAATTTTTTTAACTATTTTTAAGGCAAATATGCAAATCCTATATTTTGTTTTAAAAATGAAACATTTGTAATTGACAATTGTTTTGCTTTTTACAATTTTTAAAAGCAAATATGTCAATCGTATATTTTGTTTTAAAAATTAAAGACTTGTAATTTACGAATTTTCTGCTTTTTACAAATTTTAAAAACAAATATGCAAATCGTTTTTTTGGTTTTAAAAACTAAACGCTTCTATTTTACGATTTGTCTACTTTGATTTGACCTTTCTGAAAATGCAACCAAAAAATATTATTTTTTTTTATTGCAGTTGGTCAAAGGCTTCTTTTCTTCATTTCTGTGCAAATTCAGTGAATTTAAAGTTAATTGAATTATCCATTAGTTTTTCTTAGTAATTTTTGAAACAGAATTATCTAAATTAATCTTTGTTGTTCACTAACTTTAAGATTTGATTCCATATTTATAAAGACCGAGTCGAAATATTTCAATTATCTTTAAAGAAGATTAAAGTTAAATATTTTTTTCATAATTTAGCTACAGAAATGTAACACATTTTATTCTCACCGAAAGATCATTTAAAACATGATTTAGAGCAGGCTTTGAGTTGTAAATTAGATTGGCACTACTGACCGTTAACACAAAGTTTACCATAACCCCAAATTTATTCCATCATACAATTAGCATTCTGGGCAACCGCACAAAAAAATGCCGCCTACTCTAAATCATAATTTAAATGATCGCACGATACATCAATCATTGCTATCAAAAATACAACAGCCCAATATAAGAACGAAAAAAAAACAAGCCTACTGCGGTAAAAATAAAATAGAACAGAGTTTATGTTCATTGAATTATTTATTTTATATATTTGCAAATATAACACTCAGAAAACATGATTTTTTTAATAATTTTTAAAACAATTATGTAAATTAACAACGATTAATTTAAATTTACAAACATTTACAAACTTATAGGTTTCATTTCATATTTTTTAAGAAAGAGTCGAAATATTTTAATTTTCTGTAAAGAATATTTTTTCATAAAACCTCTTAATAAATGATTTGTCATTTTGTTTGTAATTTTGTAAACATAATATTTCAAAAAATCTATGCAATTTTTAAGATAATCTCCACTTTAGCTTAATAATTTGTAGAAACAAATTGATATAAACGAATCTGTTGGCAGTTAGTCAAACTTTATTTATTTGGATTTACTAAATTAACATTTAAAAGGAAAATCTGTTCACATTTTCATATGTTCAACATTGAGTCAATAATTTAGGAAATCTAGTTGAGTCAAAACACAAGCAATGCCTTGGTAATTTCAAAAAGTGACATACAATATGGATAGTACGTTAAAAAGCGATGAAACTCTGTTATAGGCAAGGCCGTAGCCAGAAAAGAATTTTGGAGGGGGTTATAAAAATTTAGGGGGGAGGGGGTTTAGTGGTAAAAATATTGTTTTCGCTCTTACAAGGCCCTGGCTACGGCCTTGGTCATATGAGGTTAGGTTGTGGACTAAATATCGGCTCATGCAAACTTATGTCAACTGTCACTATAGTTCAAATGTCGCATAATGCCCACGTAAACTCTCATTATATTAATCCATTGATAATGGTCACTTTGTGTCCGAAATGTACATTTGGTAATTCAAATAAAAGTGTCAAGAAAGGTTATTAAACAAGGTTATAAAAAAAAAATCTTTCAACTTTTTAATTACACAATTTGCTGTAAAACTATAATTCAAATACATATTGACTTCCAAGTGGGCTAACACTAGCAACAACAAAAAAAAAAAAAAATACGCGTTACCGAACTAGTAAACATAAAGTATTTTGCATGCCAATATGCAAAATAAAATAAATCGTGCCGGTTATATAATTCTACGCACTGTTTACGGAGGCCTTGAATTCAGAAATTTTTGGCTGTTTTTAAAGTGAACGAAATGCGGAGAGAAATCACACCACCACACCAGAATGAAACCAATTTCAGACACTCCTCTCCGTGTGTGGGATGTGTTTGTACGCTCGGTATTTTTAGAGGAAACGGAAATAGAAGACGCGTAGTACCTACACTACATTTTCCTGCATCTGCTTTTACAAACAAAACACAGAAAATATACAGTCACAATTTGCTATATTGAGTGTCATTTAAACTATTCGTTCACTAAACGTAAAATTGGAAATACCTTGTACGGGAATTAGTTGATTCAATGGATATTCATTGTCTTATTAATTAAATTTGTATTTTACACGAAAAACATGTTCGTAATTTTATATATTATACCTTGTATTGTTTGCAAGTTTGATGAATTTGAAGGTAACTATTTGTAATCAGAAATCTATATGCTTTAGATTTGACATAAATTGAGAATGGGATTTTGAGAACAAATCAAAATAAATAAGTAATATACGTAATGTACATTTTTAGACATTAACTCTTCACTGTTTGGTTAGATATCACTTTGGAGAAATATAGTCTACGTAAGATAGCAAATTTGTAGGTATTCGTCGATTTTATAAAATCGATTAATTTATAGCTTCGACCGAGTGTTGTCCACTCCCAGACTAAGCATGAAGTAAAATTTCGAGTTTAGGAAAGCCTGAAAATTTGGCTCGGGCGCGTAGCGAAGCGGAGCGATCGAGCCAAATTAGGCTTTTCTAAACTCGAAATTTTACTTCATGCGCCACGCGTATAAAAAATTGAAATATTGTAAAGTTAGAAATATACTGAACTTTTTGTTTTTATTTGTAAAGACTAATAATCGAAATATTTACAATATTTTTCACGTATTCTAATGCTAGGTCAAAAAATACGATACATTGTATTTTTCGACCTGCTATGAGAATGTGTATCGTATTCTTTGACCTGACATGAGAATGCGTGAAAAATAATGTAAATATTTCCATTATTTGTCATTAAAAATAAAAACATAAAAAATTCAGTGTATTTCTAAATTTACAATATTTCAATGTTTTATATGCGTGGCGCATGAAGTAAAATTTCGAGTTTAGAAAAGCCTAATTTGGCTCGGTCGCTCCGCTTCGCTACGCGCCCGAGCCAAATTTTCAGGCTTTTCTAAACTCGAAATTTTACTTCATGCTTAGTCTGGGAGTGGACAACACTCGTTCGAAGCTATAAATCAATCGATTTTATAAAATCGACGAATACCTACAAATTTGCTATCTTCCGTAGACTATATTTCTCCAAAGTGATATCTAACCAAACAGTGAAGAGTTAGATTAGATGATAATGTTTGTGTTGGGTTAGGTTAGATGATAATTTTTCAGTTGGGTTAGGTTAGATGAAAGTGTAACAAAACATAAAAAATTCAGTGTATTTCTAACTTTACAATATTTCAATGTTTTATACGCGTGGCGCATGAAGTAAAATTTCGAGTTTAGAAAAGCCTAATTAGGCTCGGTCGCTCCGCTTCGCTACGCGCCCGTGCCAAATTTTCAGGCTTTTCTAAACTCGAAATTTTACTTCATGCTTAGTCTGGGAGTGGACAACACTCGTTCGAAGCTATAAATCAATCGATTTTATAAAATCGACGAATACCTACAAATTTGCTATCTTCCGTAGACTATATTTCTCCAAAGTGATATCTAACCAAACAGTAAGGAGTTAGATTAGATGATAATTTTTGTGTTGGGTTAGGTTAGATGATCATTTTTCAGTTGGGTTAGGTTACATGAGAATATAACAAACTATCATCTAACCTAACCTAACTGAAAAATTATCAGGCTAGATGATAATGTTGATAATTTTTCAGTTGGGTTAGGTTAGATGGAGTATAACAAACTATCATCTAACCTAACCCAACTGAAATATTATTAAATTTTGTATTGTGGAGGCTTCTACTTCGTTCTACTTCGTTCTACTTCGTTCTACTTCGAAATATTATCAGGTTAGATGATAATGTTGATAATTTTTCAGTTGAGTTAGGTTAGATGAGAGTATAACACAAACTCTCATCTAACCTAACCTAAATAAAAAATTATCATCTAATCTAACCCAACACAAACATTATCATCTAACCTGATAATTTTTCAGTTGGGTTAGGTTATTAGCTAACTGAAAAATATTATCGTAATTTTTCAGTTAGGCAATAACCTAACCCAACTGAAAAATTATCAGGATAGATGATAATGATAATTATCAGATAATATGATAATGTTTGTATTGGGTTAGGTTAGATGACAATTTTGCAGTTGAGAGTTTGTTATACTCTCATCTAACCTTACCCAACTGAAAAATTATCATCAATTAATTATCAATTTTTCAGTTAGGTTAGGTTAGATGAGAGTTTGTTATACTCTCATCTAACCTAACCCAACTGAAAAATTATCACAAAGTTTAAAGATAATTGAAGTTGGGATGTTTTTGTACATCAATAATTTTTTGAACGCGTGTGTGATATAATTGTTATTGATGGTTTATCGATGGTGCAACATATAAAATTCCTTACATTTTGTACTGACCTGATATGTTTAAAACCGATGGTTTGTGGAGTGACGTCCTTCCAGGCACCGTGCAAGTAATCCCTGCAGATCCTGGACGCCAGGTCCTTCATTTCCGAATGGTCGGAATGCATCTGAAAATATTTAAAAAAATCATTAATTCGGTCTCTCATCTTCTCGCATGATAAAACATATTTCAACATCTATGATTTTTAAGAAAACACTTGATTACATGTTACTAATATCGTATGTTAATTTAAAAAAAACCTCTACAGAGCGTTTCACTTAAAACTCCCCAGACTAATTAATAAGAAACTAAAAATCTTATTAAAATTTCGTTTGTTGTAATCAATAGATGTCATTCAAGGCATTAAATTAAGATAAAATTGGTATCACTCATAATTATGGTTTCGCTATCAGAGGCGTGAGTGACTTTTTCTAAAAGAATAGAATATATTAAGACATTTTTATTATATGCATGTTTTAAATTAAATTGGCCATTTTCAAGTTATAATGAATTTTTATATTTTCAAGAACTTTCAATAAACACATTAATGCCCGGTATTATAAAACGTTTTATTCCCTAAATAAAATTTACTCTAGGAATAAATTAATTTATTCCAAAGATTTCGGTATTATAAACACAAAATAACTTTATTTGGCTAATAAATCTCAGTAAATTATTTGTTTGTTTTTCTACCAAGTAAATTTTATTCTCTAAATAATTGACAGTTAAAAGTCAAAAGTGTATTATATTATTAAAATTACTTTAGATTCTACTACTTGTATTTATTATTTCATTACGGTTATCATGTCTATCATATCATTCGTGTCAAATTTAAGTTCGCTTATAGTATCTTAACTGACAGTGATTAACTCGAACCACAAGACATTCTAAGGAGTCGAAGACCTAGAGTTTTTCAAGTCAGACATAACCAGAGATTTTTATACTTATGCATACGCTTTTTTTTAAATTAGTTCCATTTAAAGTTTTAAACAAGTGTTTTCCACTCCCAGACTAAGCATGAAGTAAAATTTCGAGTTTAGAAAAGCCTGAAAATTAGGTTTGGTCGCGTAGCGCGGAGCGACAAAACCAAATTTTCAGGCTTTTATAAACTCGAAATTATACTTCTTGCGTCACGCGTATTAAACACTAAAAACACTGAAATATTGTGTACAAGTGAACTTCACTTGAAATCAGTGTCTTGTACGCGTGGTGCATGAAGTAAAATTTCGAGTTTAGAAGAGCCTGAAAATTTGGTTTAGCCGCTTCGCGCTACGCGACCAAACCAAATTTTCAGGCTTTTCTAAACTCGAAATTTTACTTCATGCTTAGCCTGGGAGTGGAAAACACTCGTTAAGGTCTTTTATAATTTGTAATAAGCTTTCTTTTTCTTGTTCTGTGTAATTCTGTTCTATTCCACGGTTATTCTTCATAATTATAAGGAATTATACTAAATTTCCAATTTGATTGACAATTTCATTTGAAATATTGACAATTCAATTTAAAAATTAAACACTAAAAACACTGAAATATTGTGTACAAGTGAACTTCACTTGAAATCAGTGTCTTGTACGCGTGGCGCATGAAGTAAAATTTCGAGTTTAGAAAAGCCTGAAAATTTGGTTTGGCCGCTCCGCGCTTCGCGCTACGCGACCAAACCAAATTTTCAGGCTTTTCTAAACTCGAAATTTTACTTCATGCTTAGCCTGGGAGTGGAAAACACTCGTTAAGGTCTTTTATAATTTCTAATAAGCTTTCTTTTTCTTGTTCTGTGTAATTCTGTTCTATTCCACGGTTATTCTTCATAATTTAAAGAATTATACTAAATTTCCAATTTGATTGACAATTTCATTTGAAATATTGACAATTCAATTTAAAAAATGGGTGGTTCCAGCTATAGCCACAATGAAAATGTATAATTTCGGTCTGTAATCTACTAATTAAATTAATTATTTTTAGAATTTCTATTTATTTGGTAGGTTTGCTTTATAATACGCAATTTTATTTGCCCATTAGTTTACTAGGTAAATAAATTTACTCCACAAATAGTTATCTAATGATTTATTAATCGTTTATAATACCGGGCATTAAAGTAGTACAAAATTCTCATAATAAGCATATCTAACAATACAAATTATTAAAATTAATTAAATTAAATTGGCCATTTGCAAGTTATAACCAATTTTTATATTTTCAAGAAATTTTAATATACACATTTAAAATAGTACAACTTCTTAAAATTAGCATATCTAACAATAAAAATTATTAAAATACATTGGAAATTACAAAACAACAATAATAACAATAATATAATTTAATTTTTGATAACATTTTCTTTCTTAATTATTGAACAAAAGTTATAAAAGATACTTAAATGTTTTACCGGATTGAAAAATACACATTTCAAATGGTTTCTGAAGAGAAACATCACCAGCATCTAAAAGAAATCTTCGTCTAATTGCTACACAACGTGCGTAAATCATATTAATAAAGTCTGACGCCGCCAATAGATGACATTGGCGGCGTCAAGTCGGGTAATCCAGCTGGCTATTATAATATGCTATCAGTTCCTAACCACTTCCGAAAAAAATGTGTGTTTAAATAATTGGTCACTATTGCAGCATTATGTGGAGGAGCTCCGTCTTGTTGTAACCACATGCTTTTGAACTGTATCCAATGGTACATTTTCCAATAGCTCTAGAAGTTCGTTTCTTAAGAAATCCCAAATATCACTGACCTATTCATGTTCCTCTTAAATAGCCATGAAATTATGCCACACCACACATTGATGCCAATTTTGGTTTGGTTGTTTGTAATTTTTGTCCACTTTGGTTTATTTTGTGCCCAATAGTAAAATTTGTATTTTTTAATCTGGTAAACGTTCGAGAATCATTTATAACTTTTCTCAGGTCGCTGCGCGACCCTCGACAAATTTTCACGGGGCTTTTCTAAACTCGAAATTTTACTTCACGCTTAGTCTGGGAGTGGAAAACACTCGTTTAAAGCTGCAAATTGAATTCTTTTAAAAATTCCAAATTCAGCCTATTTTCTGTAAATCTTTAGATATTCCTTGTTTTTTTTAATTCACTTTGAAGCTTTAAACGAGTGTTTTCCACTCCCAGACTAAGCATGAAGTAAAATTTCGAGTTTAGAAAAGCCCCGTGAAAATTTGTCGAGGGTCGCGCAGCGACCCGAGACAAATGTTTTGGGCTTTTCTAAACTCGAAATTTTACTGCATGCGCCACGCGTATAAAACAGTAAAATATTGTGAACTTTATGTATATTTGAACCTCACTTGAAATCAGTGTTTTATACGCGTGGCGCATGAAGTAAAATTTCGAATTTAGAAAGGCCCAGAAAATTTGGGCTTTTCTAAACTCGAAATTTTACTTCATGCTTAGTCTGGGAGTGGAAAACACTCGTTTAAAGCTTCAAATTGAATTCTTTTAAAAATTCCAAATTCAGCCTATTTTCTGTAAATCTTTAGATATTCCTTGTTTTTTTTTAATTCACTTTGAAGCTTTAAACGAGTGTTTTCCACTCCCAGACTAAGCATGAAGTAAAATTTCGAGTTTAGAAAAGCCCCGTGAAAATTTTTCGAGGGTCGCGCAGCGACCCGAGACAAATTTTTTGGGCTTTTCTAAACTCGAAATTTTACTGCATGCGCCACGCGTATAAAACAGTAAAATATTGTGAACTTTATGTATATTTGAACCTCACTTGAAATCAGTGTTTTATACGCGTGGCGCATGAAGTAAGATTTCGAGTTTAGAAAGGCCCAGAAAATTTGGGCTTTTCTAAACTCGAAATTTTACTTGATGCTTAGTCTGGGAGTGGAAAACATTTATTTAATGCTTTACATTGAACTTAAAAAAAAACAGGGAATATCCGGAATTGTTGTATCAATTCCATGGTATTTCATTATTTTTATAAAATCACATTACTTTTTCTTAATTATTTCAACTCAGAGAAACGTAAAGTGTTAAGTGTGAACATTCATAAATTTAGAATTTTTCCCTCTACAAAAAAGACATTTTGTCTCTAAAATAATTAGGGAAGCCAATATTTGAACATTTTAAAATTAACATGGGATTTCTTATGTTGCGTCCGCCAAGTCAACACCCGGTATAATTTCAGAGTTGCCAACCTACAATATTTTTCATGGCACTCTAGAGGTTTTTTTTTTATTGAACATACGATAGTTTGGATATTCATTTCAACCAGTTTCGAAGTTAAGCCGTTCCCAGGGAATACAGAAATATACTTTTTATAAACAGTTTGTCTACAAGAGGAGAGGCTAATTTTAATTTTATAGTTCACTCTTAAAAATCATTTTACAAAAATCCAAACTTAGTAGCTAAGTTCACTGAACTAAACATTTAAAGATAAGTTGTGTATAACATTGCAAATCAATCTATTTGATAAACTTCCTGTATTTATTTAAAAGTGGAAAATGCATATGGGTCACACTGAAACCAGTGTGACCCATATGCTATAACTATTTAATAAAACTGCTTATCGTGAATAAGATACGTTAATGTGACGATTTATTATCGTATTAGATAACGAATTGTTACAAAGTTAGATATTTATATTATACCTATTGCATATTACATATTTATGCCTGGCATTATAAAAAAATATATTTATAAAACGTTTTATTTCGTAAAATAAAATTTACTTTAGGAATAAACTAATTTATTCCAAAGATTTTGGTATTATAAACCAGAGCTGGGCAGGATTCGAATCATTCAGGATTCGATTCCCGGATTCGAATCCTTTTAGAGGATTCAAAAGAGGGATTCGAATACTTTAGTGAAAACAGATTCGTGATCCGGATTCGTTACATTTTTCTAAAAGGATTCGTATTCGAATCCAGACGTAGATGATTCGAACTCTTATAAAAGGATTCGAATTCTTTTAAAAGGATTCGAATCCTTATAAAAGGATTCGAATTCTTATAAAAGGATTCGAATTCTTATAAAAGGATTCGAATCCTTATAAAAGGAATCGAATCCTTATAAAAGGATTCGAATCCTCATACACGGATTCAAATCCTCCCAAATAATTCGAATCATCGCTATTAAGGCTGGGATTCGAATTCGATTAATTAAAATAGTTAAATATTCTAATATCAATATTTAAATCACTAAATTATTCATATTTGAATATAAATATTTAAATTTTCGAATAATTCAAATATTTGTGAATGAATATTTGGTTAGTATATTTTTAACTTCACTTGAAATCAGTGTTTTATACGCGTCGCGCATGAAGTAAAATTTCGAGTTTAGAAAAGCCCCGTGAAAATTTGTCTCGGGACCCTCGACAAATTTTCTACGCGGGGCTTTTCTAAACTCGAAATTTTACTTCATGCTTAGTCTGGGAGTGGACAACACTCGTTCTTAGAAGTTTCAAATTGAAGGATTACTCTAGATTACTAAGTTTATTACCATTTTACAAAGGCTACAGCTCGAAGGACCAATCATGGTCTTCGGAGACCGAAGGACTACAGTGAATCGAAGTTTACAAGAAAACAACGAATATCTGAAGGTTTACAGCATGGATGGGAAAGAAAACATCTAATTTTGAAAAAATATCGAAATATCGGTTGGTGTTCAGTGCATTTTTAACTTCACTTTAAATCAGTGTTATATACGCGGGGCGCATGAAGTAAAATTTCGAGTTTAGAAAAGCCCCGCGAAAATTTGTCTCGGGTCGCTGCGCGACCCTCGACAAATTTTCGGGGTTTTTCTAAACTCAAAATTTTACTTCATGCTTAGTCTGGGAGTGGACAACACTTGTTTGAATTTTAAATTTAACTCTTTTAAAAAATCGACGTATGAAATATAATAAATCAATCTTTGAAATCATAGAAAAAGATGCAAAATTTTACCTAAAATTAACTTTTAGAGTTAACTTTATAATTTGCTCGGCTCTTAATGGGTGAATATTCTATTCCTAAAAATAACCGTTTTTATTTAATATTAAAGTTGAAATTAATACAAACTGTGAATAAATCGACATAAATATAGAAATATCGAAAATCTCGACATGTAGAAAATGTTGACGGTCCACTCCCAGACTAAGCATGAAGTAAAATTTGGAGTTTAGAAAAGCCCAGCGTAGAAAATTTGTCGAGGGTCGCGCAGCGACCCGAGACAAATTTTCACGGGGCTTTTCTAAACTCGAAATTTTACTTCATGCGACACGCGTATAAAACACAGATTTAAAATAAAGTTCAATAACACATATATCACCATTCATTAAAATCATTATATAATCAGATATTTAGTCGGTAAATGAACATTTTTGTTAATAGAAACTGATGGAATAAAATATTACTGGTTGCAAATAATAGATTCAAATTTATTTTGAAAGGATTTGTATCCGTGATTCAAAAATGAGGATTCGAATCTTTGATTCGAATCATATTTTTTACTTACGAATCCTTTATTCGAGTATTCGTGATTCGAATCATATTAGGTGATTCGGATTCGTGATTCGAATCCTGTTTTTGAGGATTCATCCCAGCTCTGTTATAAACACAAAATAACTTTATTTGGCTTATAAATCACTTCAGTAAATTATTTGTTTGTTTTTCTACCAAGTAAATGTTATTCTCTAAATAATTTGACAGTTAAACGTCAAAATTAATACACATTTGACTTTTAACTGTCAAATTATTTAAAGAATAAATATTATTATAATTACTTTAGATTCTTCTACTTGTATTTATTAATTTCATTACGGTTTGTCTACCATACCATCCATGTCAGATTTAAGTTCGCTTACAGTATTTTCCCTGACAGTGATTAATTTGAACCACAAGAAATTCTAAGGCGTCGAAGATCTAGTTTTTCAAGTCAGAAGCAACCCGTTGACCTAACCAGGAATTTATATACAAATGCATACGCTCTTTTTAAATTAGTTTCATTTTAAGCTTCAAACGAGTGCTTTCCACTCCCAGATCAAGCATGAAGTAAAATTTCGAGTTTAGAAAAGCCTGAAAATTTGGTTTTACCGGGGCGCGCTTCGCGACCAAACCATATTTTCAGGCTTTTTTAAACTCGAAATTTTACTTCATGCTTAGCCTGGAAGTAGAAAACACTCGTTTAAGTCTTTTATAATTTCCTATAAGCTTTCTTTTTCTTGTTCTGTGTAATTCTGTCCTATTTCACGGTTATTCTTCATACTTAAAAGGAATTATACTAAATTTCCAATTTGATGACAATTCAATTTCATAGATTTTTGTTGATTTTCAAATTTTTGGACGTTTTACATGAATTTTTAAGATTTCGATTTTTAAAATGTTGACGCTTTTCGTGAATTTATAAGATTTTTATAAAAATTGATGATGTCAATTTTATTGTAATAAATCATAGTTTTTTTTATTGTTAACAAATTTCATAGCTTTTCTTAATATTTCCCATTTCACGACTTCTTTAATATCGCATTTTTTTGTATAAAACAGAAAAACACAAAATAAGCTACTGGCAATTGTCGAACGAGTGTATTCCACTCCCAGACTAAGCATGAAGTAAAATTTCGAGTTGAGAAAAGCCCTAAGAATTTGGATTTGGACGCTGCGCGTCCAAATCCAAATTCTGGCTTTTCTCAACTCGAAATTTTACTTCATGCGCCACGCGTATAAAAACACAGATTTATTCTTAAGTTTAAAATATTCTTCTCATTTCATAAAAAATGATATAACTATTATTTTTACTTATTGTTTGTTGTGGCATTTGAAATGACATAATTAAAATGTAAACAATCAAAACTAGGCGTATGCAACATTATATAATAAAAATAACCATAAATAGCTATTTATTTTTTCGGTTTGCTTTATAATACGCAATTTTATTTGCCTATTAGTTTACTACGTAAATAAATTTACTCCCATAATAGTTATCTAGTGATTTATTCATCGTTTATAATACCGGGCATTAGAATCAAAAATGTGTTGTATTATTTAATGAAGAAATCGCCATTTTATTCGTCTATACGTCTTTTGTAATCAATTTTTTGTCCCAACACTCTCGGTCTAGTCGTTTTCTAAAAAAATAACTAGATGGTCTAGGACACCCTGTATAAATAGCGATGCAATCCAGCATACATCTGTATGTGGGAGGTAAAGTACACCAAGAAAATGTTCTTTCAAAATACGTTCTTTTATACTGTTGGAATCCGGATTTTGAACTCTATCGAAAGGTGAATAGCACTGTAAAATTTCAAAAATGGGACTTGGTGTACCTCTTATATACAGAAATATATTCTATTCTCTATAATTGTTACTTTCCATATTTGTAACTATATAGTAGAACAAAGTACTGCGCAGATAGCTCTCTCTAGAGTACAGCGACTAACCTGCTTATGCATAATAATAATAAACAAACTTTATTTCAATAATGCTTACAAAAGTAAAATATAATTCTGGAAGAACATTGATGAAATTGTGTCAGCGTAACAAGTATATGTATATATCTATTATTTACAAGCTTCAAAATAATCACTCAGGGCATATAATTCTGCTTCAACGAGGAGATTAAGAACCGATGTCTTAAATTTTTTAAGTGAATCACCATTTTTGATTTTCGTAGGTAGCGCGTTATAAAACGTTATGCATCGATGCATAGCGTTCTTTTCCGTTATCCTGAGCCTGTGCATCGGTTGTTTAATGTTCACATTTCTTGTGTTGTAAAGTTTGTCACTGTCATTACTGAAAAGACTTTTATTTTTGAATATAAAAATTAATGATTCGTATACAAAGACTGCATATACTGTCAGTATCCTATTCTTTTTGAATATACCGCGACAGGTCTCTTTAAATTTTAGTCTAAAGATGGATCGTATGCACCTTTTTTGTAGCACAAACGCGTTGCTTATTGTTGTGCTATTTCCCCAAAAAATCACCCCAAATCTTAACAGTGAGTCAAAACAAGCATAATAGATTGTCTTAGTCGACTCACTACCAAGATATGACTTTATGCTATTTATTATGTAGCACATTCTTGATAGTTTTGTCACCAAAACGTCGATATGCGAGCGCCAGTCTAACGAACTGTCAATCACTACTCCTAAGAATTTTATTCCTTTTTCCAAGGTTATCCTCTCATTGCCCAGAGTTATATGTTGAGGAGTTTGTGATTTGTTCTGTTTTGTTTTAAATAAAACAGCTTGTGTTTTTTCTATGTTTACCTTTAACATATTTGATGCAAACCAATCTGAAATCTTTTTGTAGAGGTGGCTCCCTTTTTCTTCTAATTCCGAAACAGTTTTAGCTGTTATTAGAAAGCTGGTATCGTCCGCATAATTTGTGATGCGATGATTATTGTTGCACTTCAGTATATGCATATCATTTATGAATGCAATGAATATAATTGGCCCTAAAATACTCCCTTGAGGTATTCCTACATCTCCGCATACTTTTATTTCTGATTTAAACAACTGGCGCTCTGCGTACAGCACCAACTGCCTCAATGGAGACCCTACTGAACCTCCAACCACTAGATCTAGTGGTTCAAAGTAAGGCCAGACCAGGGGCATATAGGTTGAGGACAACTGGAAACTGGCACCTCACAAGAAACCACTCCAGAATAGAACAGGTAGTTACCGAACCTCTATTGCAAATGGGAAGTGACTACATGATACCAAGGGGACAAGGAAAAGCGCAACCCTCCACCTGGAACCCTGTTCTGGTACACCGACGGATCAAGCAAAGAAGGTGGAGCAGGCGCTGGGATCCACGGCGTAACCTCAAAATGTGACATCTTCGTGTCTCTGGGGAGGATGGCAACTGCACATCAAGCCAAAATCTTCGCGATTAACCAATGTATTATGAAAAACCTGCGACGGGGATATATGAGGCAAAAGACTAGATCTTTTTCTCACAGAAAGCCAAGCTGTTCTAAGAGCACTTGATAGCTACAAGATCCAATCTAAGCTAACATGGGAGTGCACACAGATGAAACTGGCGACCGTAAACACCGTAACTCTACGGTGGACGCCGGGACACAGAGGGGAGGATGGCAACGAGAAAGCCGACGAATTGGCAAAGATTGGTTTACGTAGACCCTACATTGGACCAGAACCGATGCTACCGATCCACAAAAAGTTAATAAGACCAAACGTAAGATAGTAGATTCTGGAAAGACACACCGAGCGCTGGAAAAACCTGACAGGGCACAGACACAGAAAACTACTGATGGAAAAACCCTGCCAAGAACTACCAACTGACGCCCTCAGACTCAGTAGAAACAACCTTAGAATGGTCACAGGAATGATAACTGGACACTGCACCCTAAGGAAACATCTGCATAACATGAAACTGTTTACAGAAGATCTAATATGCAAACTATGCTATGAAGAGGATGAAGACGCCTCACATGTACCATTCGAGTGCGAGGCACTTACTACCTGGAGAGAAGCAAACCTTATCCAAGGAAATTCAACCCACTTCCCGAATGAAAAGATGATCGAAAAGCTGCTAGAATTAGCTAATGAAACAGAGCTCTTTGATTAACTACGGAAACGGAAGAAGTACAATAAACCACACGGATGCTGTGCTAGGGCAGAAATAACCCTAACTTCCGTTCCTTGCCCCTTAAAAAAAAAAAACATATTTTTAAATTGGGTAAAATAAAACATTTGTTTTGTTGAATAAAATTAAATAAAGAATAATACAACTCTTTTACTTTACCCAATTTGAAAATATGGCTCTATTAAGAAAGTATTGAGTATAAAGGAACATCAGATTTTTTTTTCAAATAAAATATGGATCTAAGGGTTTATGATGGTTATTTCATATTTATTATAACTTGTATCGTATGTTAAATAAAATAAAACCTCTACAGTGCCATGGAATATACTGTAGGTTGGCAACTCTGAAATTATGCATTATAATTATTATGTCTGACATTTTATATGTCAATTCTTAAAGCGTGTAGCCAACTTAATTTTAGATAAGATTAAATCATGGTACTCTATTTTTTTTATTGAACATACGATACTGATACCGTGCGATCGCTGAAAACATGATTTAGAGTAGGCTTTGAATTTTAAATTAGTTTAACACTATTGACTGTTAACATATAGTTTACCATTACCTCAAATTAATTTCATCATTCAATTAGCATTCTGAGCAACTCCCAAAAAATGTCGCCTACTCTAAATTTAAATTATAAACGATCGCACTGTATATCCGCATTGTGAGTAACAATTAAATACAAATAACACATTCTTATACCAAGTAAATTAGTTTCACAATCTGCAAATTAAGTGTGTTATGATAGGAACTAATTAGTTTCGCGTAATTAAACAGGGTACACAAATCATTATCGTACGATACGGGGAAATTATACTGGATTGTAACATTGTCAAGGTCATTCGTTAAAAGTTTGTTGTCTTTGCTTACGACTATTTGTAATTAACATTTTGAAATGAAATCACAAAATAAGAGTTGAATTGTAAATTTATTGAAAAATAACTAAATGAGATAAATTCAAATTTAAAACTATTTGAATTGGAGAAAATAAGCTTACGCTTCTTATAGTTTGCATACTTTAAACATAATATATAAAATTACGAAAATGTTATTCGTGAAAATCCAAACAATGTCTTAATTAATAAGACAACTTAAGACGATAAATATCCATTGAAACAACTACTTCCCGTGTAAATACACCTCCGTATATTGAATTATACTATGAAATATTTAAAATCTTATTTAATTTGATAACTAAATGTCTGTATTTAATAACAAAATGTAATCGTAGAATTCGACTATTTGAGCTAATATATTCGAAACTTGTTCTTGATGAAACCATATTTTTAAATCGGATAAAATAAAACACTTGTTTTGTTCTATATCCTTATTTTTAGTCGCCTGACACGTGTTTCGATCCGTCACCATAATTTTCAAAGTTTAAACTTTTACTTTGGATAATAAAGGAAATAAGTGCAACAAGTATGGAGTCAAACATGCGCTTTGCATAAAACACGCTGAACTGGTTCATCTCTGAATTCGGGTTTGAAGTGATATTACAACAATGAACTTGAGTTCAGAGATGAGCCCAGTTTGAAGTTTTTGGTGCAACTGGGCCTAAATCTGGAAAAGTAAAACACCTGATTTACTAGACTTAACCGTTAAGTAGGTGCGACAAAAAATATAGCAAAACATTGAAAAAATTAAGTAAATTACCGAAACTAAACGAAACGGATGGAGCGCGACCCTCGACAAATTTTCACGGGGCTTTTCTAAACCCGAAATTTTACTTCATGCTTAGTCTGGGAGTGGAAAACATTCGTTAAAAGCTTCAAATTTAACTCATTTAAAAAACAACGGATGTCTGCAAATTTATAGCTTATATTTACCTAAAAAAAAATTTCCAATATATTATTAAATAAAATTTTAATGAAAATTCGGAACGTTGAACTTAATGTTGATGATTTTTGTTAGTTTTAGTTAATCGTAAGACAGACTTTATCAAAATGTTTATTAAATTTTTAAATTAGAACGTTTTGTTTTATGAATTTACATGATTCTAGTTAATCTTCAAAATTCTGATGATTTCCATGATTATCTTTAATATTAAAAATTTGGACACTTTTTATGACTTTTCGCTAATTTTTAAAATCTCGGATGTGGATTTTCTAAACTTAAAAACGTAGAGAATCTTCATAAATGCCCACGCTTTTAGTTAATATTCAAATTGCCGACAATTTTTTAGTCAATATTCATTAATGTGTCGGTTCGCGTAAATGTTCAAGATTTTCGTTAATGTTCAAAATTTCGACACCTCTTGCAAAATTTTAAGATGGAACAATTGACGTCTTTAATATATCTTTGAGATTTTTATAAAAAAAATGAAGCTTGAGGATTTTCGGGAATTTCATGAATTTTTGTTGATTTTCAAACTCTAGGACGTTTTACATACATTTTCAAGATTTTGATTTTTAAAATGTTGACGCATTTCGTGAACTTACAAGATTTTTATAAAAATTAATGGTCAACTTTTACTGGAAAAATCATAGTTTGTTTGTTCACTGTTAACAAATTTCATCGTTTTTCTTAATATTTACAATTTCACGACTTTTCCTAATATTGGACTTTTTTTTTTAATTAAACAGAAAAACACAAAATAAGCTAATGACAATTGTCGAACGAGTGTTTTCCACTCCCAGACTAAGCATGAAGTAAAATTTCGAGTTGAGAAAAGCCCAAAGATTTTGAATTTGGACGCGCAGCGTCCAAATTTAAATTCTGGCTTTTGTCAACTCGAAATTTTACTTCATGCGCCACGCGTATCAAAACATTGATTTATTCTAAAGTTTAAATTATTCTTCTTATATCACAAAAATTAAATAATTATTACATCACAAAAATTAAATAATTATCATTTTTACTTATTGTTTGTTGTGACATTTTCAATGACATAATTGAAATATAAACAATCAAAATTAGGGTTGTGCAACATTATATAATAAAAATAACTATAAAAAGGCGCTACCAACCTTTATTTATTACCTTAAAGTCGACGCGAAGCGCGGAGCGGCCAAACCAAATTTTTAGGCTTTTCTAAACTCGAAATTTTACTTCATGTGCCACCGGTACAAAACACTGATTCAAGGTAAAGTTCAGCGGTGTGTTTTAAACTTCCTAATATGTCAGTGTTTTGTATCGGTGGCGCATGAAGTAAAATTTCGAGTTTAGAAAAGCCTGAAAATTTGGTTTGGCCGCTCCGCGCTTCGCGCTACGCGACCAAACCAAATTTTCAGGCTTTTCTAAACTCGAAATTTTACTTCATGCTTAGTCTGGGAGTAGAAAACACTTATTTTAAGTTTCAAATTGAACTCCTTTTAAAAAAAACTACGCTTATCTAAAGATTTACTATATGCCGCTGTAATTGGGCCATTAGCCGTTCGTAATTCTTTATTCTTTTTGTTTTTAATTTTAATTATTATAATTATCGTTATGTACTAGTATATATATATATATACATATAAATATATTTTTAGATTAGTCTTTATATGTATATAATTTAGTTTAATTTTTCATATGTTATAATAGTTATATTTTAAAATTTTCCCTGTAATTGGATTATTTCTGTTGGGAATAAATAAATAAATAAATAAATAAATAAATGTATACTTGAAAGAAAAACTCCCTGTATATACACGTTGAGGCATTAATTGCAATTGATTAGCTACAATTTGTAATGGTCATATAGGCAACCTAATTTCAAATCGTATTTTTTGAAAATGTTCGGTGTTATATAAAACACTCTGTATAAATATAAGTAGGCATTTTTAAATATATTTTCATATTTTATTATAAGCTCAATAATTTACTTTTCAGGCAAACCGAATATATAAATCGCACGATTCAGTCTGGGTAGTATAACTCTTTTTTATCGCCCGACGACCTTACGTGTCCACTACCAAATCCAAAGTCCAAATTGTGTGATACTACAATATATCGTTATCAGGTGGTGATTATGCGAGAGTTGTGATAAAATGATTCACTTTCAATCAATGAAAGTGCCATCCAGAAATAATGAACCGAAATACAAAAAGATTGCAACAATAAATTTTTGAAATCAAAGATAGCATTTCAAAAACATCAAATAAGAATGAACAAGGAAGTGAACAAGCTTTCGTCAGTAACCAAACAAGAAATAAAACAAGCAATTTAATTCAATGATTTTTTTTGTATTTCTGAAAATTTCGTGCATTTTAAATGTACAAAGCTAGATTTGAAATGCATGTGAACAAGTGCTAGTTATTTGTATTATTCTGAAATCTACAATATAAAATTATCATTTTTCAAAATTTTGCATTGACTTTCTTTGATTTGTCTTTGGATATCTAACTTATGCCATCTCCTCATTAAAAGCATTATTTCATGATTCAAGATACATAAGTAAAATATAAATACATCACTTTAATAAAACACTTATTTGTTTAAGTTTCAAAATTATATTTATTGTACTACAACAATTGTTTTACTACACTGGCTTCATCGGGTATATGAAGCCACAGTGTGGTAAAACAATTGTTGTAGTACAATAAATATAATTTTGAAACCTAAACAAATTAAGTGTTTTATTAAATTGATATTATGGAGTTTCAACAATTAACAACTATACAGTATAAAACACTTATTTGTTTAAGTTTCAAAATTATATTTATTGTACTATAATAATTGTTTTACCACACTGGCTTCATCAGGTATATAAAGCCACAGTGTGGTAAAACAATTGTTGTAGTACAATAAATATAATTTTGAAACTCAAACAAATTAAGTGTTTTATTAAATTGATATTATGGAGTTTCAACAATTAACAACTATACAGTACATCATAATTATATCAAAATAAGTAGGTTATATGTACATATGTCATCTTTCAAGCTAATTTCAATCCTTGACATATTGACACAATAATTTCATACCTGTGAAGGTGCTCTGCGCAAAAACAGAAAATTACAAGTCTTCCTCAGTAGGGAAATCGTGGCTGATGTACACTTGAAACCACAACAACAAATCTTCGCCAATGTATTGGACTCACAAACCATTCAAGTCCGTACTAAAGTTGTGCACATGGGCGTTTTCGCTAGCTGGCACCTTCCAGGGTTTGTTAGCACTGATCTATTTATGTATGTATATTGGTTGTGTCACGTTTTTCGCTTTCTTGTATGCGAGCACCGGTTTTTCGCGATGTGACGTTTCCGCTGTCGTCGCGACGTTTTCGTGTCAACGTGAGCCAACCAACCCCATGGATCGATCGTGTTCGGCATGCGCAAAGAGGTGGATTCTACGTGGGGGGTTAGATCAATTTTTTCAGGTCAATAGGTCCTAGTGGTGGGTTTTGTTTATTAATTTTGTGTGTGTTGAAAATACATTCTATTTGCTAGAGATTTGGATCAGACAAGAAACTCAAACTAGTATATTTTAGGAAACGGAATAACGATTCTCGATTTTACTACAATCTAAGTCATAATAATACTATTAATAAGCAATTTCTTTCGATTTTTTAAAAATCTAAGCCAAGGGAAATGTGTGTCGATTAGGGTCGGTGTCAAATTGTGAAGGTTTACGAAACTCATCAACATATCATTCAACTACTACAAAACCTCGTATGTCCCGATTTGAAAAAAAATTCTCGTAAGTCAGATGTTATTAATTTACTAATATTAGTATAAACCATCTACTCAAAATACTTATTAAAAACCACTCAAGATGAAGTTATACGTACCGTAAAAAAATCAGAAGGATTGCGCAGCTCATATAATGATTAACTAGTATTTTGTGTCTCTTGTAAAATTTGACATTGTGGACTTAAGGTTTGAAAGTAGTTGTTCGATATGACATAACATTGTGAAATATCGTAAAGTTCAAAATATACGGCTTTAGCAATCTAATATGTAGATGCGAATAAAACGTGAGTCAAATTCTGCGCTGAACAAATTGCCTAAAATAGTGAATATAGGCAACCCAATAACTTTAACGTATATTAGGTTGCCTATAATCGTTGTATGTGTGTGTTTTTTGAACTTCACTGTAAATCAGTGTTTTTAAGCGTGGCGCATGAAGTAAAATTTTGAGTTTAGAAAAGCCTAATTTGGATTGGCCGGTCCGCTCGCTACGCGGCCAATCCAAATTCTTAGGCTTTTCTAAACTCGAAATTTTACTTCATGCTTAGTCTGGGAGTGGAAAATACTCGTTAAAAGCCTTAAATTAGCCGCTTTGAAACAACGAATTCCCGCAAATTTAAAAAACGTAATTATCGGGATTATACTCAAAAGATAAGAGATGTATGTTCTGTTTTAAAGACGTTCCCTGTGTTTTAAACATGATTATAATTGTTAATGTTTTAAACGCTGTTTCAATGAAAAAAACACGTTTTGTAAAAAAACTGTTTGTTTTAGTTAAAATAAAAAAAGTTTTTTCTAACAACCCTGGTATTAACACGCTTGTTGCAAATATTTAACCAAATACAATTAACTTATACAGAATGAAAAATAATGAAACACAATTGAATATAGAGGAAATTAACGTAGATGTTATTAAATATACATATTATAAAAAATATGAACAGTTCATCTATTAATGATATTAATATGTCAGTACTAAAAATTGGTGGCGATTTCATAATAGAAAAATTGTGTAATCTTGTAAACAATTCAATCTTAAATAAAATAGTACCGATACAATAAATATAGTCACTAATAGTCCCTGTTCCAAAAAAGATAAATTCAATGAAAGCAGATCACCGACCAGTAAATATGGTTCCAATAACTGAAAAAATATTAGAAAGAGCAGTAGTATATACTCAATTAATTGCATATATAGAATATTTTTTAATTGAAAATCAGTCTGGCTGTCGTCGAAATCATTCATATAAATTATCCATGCAATTTTTTCTAAATAGATGGAAATGTAGTTTGGAAAAGCGAAAGGAAATTGTGGCGGTATTTGTTGATTTCAAGTGAGCATTCGAAACGATAAATAGAGAAGTATTAATGATTAAATTAAGAAACATAAGAATCGGATAAAATAGTCTTAAATGGTTTCATAGTTATCTGTCAAATAGAAAACAAAATATAAAACTAGTTAACACATTTTCTCAAGAATTGAATAAAAACTATGGGGTACCTCAAGGCACTGTACTTGGGCCTTTATTAATTTTAATTTATATAAATAACATAAATAAAATATGTGAAAATGAGTATGAATTTATCAATTCGTTTGTCGATGATACTGTAACGAAAGTAGAAGAAACAAGTGGAAAACACTTGTATGTTCCACCGCCGCGCTTAGACAAGTGTGACTCATAGCGCGAGGGAAACAAAAGCGCCCGACAAAATAAACAACGGTGAATCTCGAAAACGTCTGGATTCTTCTCGAACATTTGATGAATCATCAGCGCCTTTATATAGCGCGTGTTAGCAGGAAGGAGGGGGGTTTTTGAGTACGAACATTCGCATCGTCAACAACTAGTTATAAATAAAATAGTGCGTGCTAATAAAAAATTAGTGAACATATAAGTGATAACTTATAGTTTAGAATATAATTATTTGTGTTAATTATTAAGTTTATTTTAAATAAATAAATAGACATTGTTTTACTTAAACCCGATTTCGTAACAATACCCTACTTTTCACAGAACACGAAAATATTAATACGGCAATAAAAAGAATGAGTCTATTATTATTACGTTTTGAAAACTAGTTAAAAGATAATTGTTTAATCGTTAATACTCCAAAAACTAAGGTAATGGTACTTGGAGGTGATTTTGTGGATAATAGAGTTAGGTTATTGAAGTATGATCTGGATTTCGTGGATAAAATTAAATTACTTGGAATAATTATTGATAACAAATTATGGTTCAAATGTCATAATAATCAATTAATTAATAAAATTAACAAACCAACTATAATTCTTATTTAGAAGACAATAACCTATCCCTTATTCACGTATTGCCCAACCGTTTTATATTATGCGAATAATAGAAATTTAGATAAATTACAAGTATTACAAAATAGATGTGTGCTTTTAATTCTAAAATGTAATAAATACACGAGCAGTGATGATTTGTTAGCAAAATTAGAATTTTTCAATATAAGTCAGCAATTATTTTTCATGAATAAGAGTTTTATTTATAAAATTTTAAAAAACATGCTTCCAAATTATCTCACCTGTTTAATAAAAAAAAAAAAAATAGTGAAATTTGTGAACACAATATTAAAACAAAAAATTATTCCCATATACAAAGTTGCAAACAACAACGGATCTACAGATCAGTATTTTTTGAAGGATTTGTTAAATTTAATAAATTTAAACCAAGGTTGTTAAAAAATACGGTTTTCTTCATTTTAATTAAAACAAACAGTTTTTTTTACAAAACGTGTTTTTTTTCATTGAAACGGCGTTTAAAACATTAACAATTAAAAACATGTTTAAAACGTTTTTAAAACATGTCTAAAACGTGTTTAAAACATGTTTAAAACATGTTTAAAACACGTTTAAAACGTGTTTAAAACAGAACAAACAGGGCATTTTTCTTTTGAGTATACATATCCCGATATAATTGTTTTTTAAATTTGCGGGAATTTGTTGTTTCAAAGCGGTTAATTTAAGGCTTTTAACGAGTGTTTTCCACTCCCAGACTAAGCATGAAGTAAAATTTCGAGTTTAGAAAAGCCTAACAATTTGAATTGGCCGCGTAGCGAAGCGGAGCGGCCAATCCAAATTAGGCTTTTCTAAACTCGAAATTTTACTTCATGCGCCACGCTTAAAAACACTGATTTACAGTGAAGTTAAAAAACACACACATACAACAGCGAATATAGGCAACCCAATATACGTTAGAGTTATTGGGTTGCCTATAACCACTGTTTTAAACAATTTGTTCAGCGGAGAATTTGACTCATTTTTATTCACATCTACATATTAGATTACTAAAGCAGTATATTTTCAACTTTACGATATTTCAGTATTTTATACGTGTGGCGCATGAAGTAAAATTTCGAGTTTAGAAAAGCCTGAAAATTTGGATTATCCGCTCCGCTTGGCTACGCGCAAAAAAATCAACGAATCCCATAAAATTTACGGTATATGCACATGTATACCTAAATGAAAAATTTCTTGTATTTAAAAATCACATTTATGTACACACAGTTGTGATTTTTTATTATAATAAAATGTTATATTTAATAATGTAATTTGAAATATCTTTAACAATTTACCTAAAATTTAAAAACGTAAACAAAAAATCTTAATGAAGTAGTATAAAATATAATTTAGCAAATTTAAGATAATAAAAAAAAACATTTTAAAGAAATTTAACGTTTACAACATGTTTTAAACAAATTTAAGATTTAAAACAAAATCGTTTAAAACACGACGGTTGTTTTTAAACATGTTTAAAACACTGTTTTAAAAAAAAGTGTTTTAAACGTAACAACCCTGATTAGAACCAATAAAAGAATCATTATGCATTTCAATAATTGAGCGTTTGTAAAAAAAACAAGTTACTTGAAGATAAATAAGAATTATTGTTATTTGAATAATTCAATTTAGGTTAAAATAAATAATGCATTATAACAAGTAATGTGTTTCATTTATTACCTTATTAACATACTATGATATTAAAAATAATTAGTAAAGTTAACAGTAAATAATAGTTACCAGTGATGAATATAATCCTGAATAACACGTTTTTATTACCATTGTAGAAATCACCATTAATCTTGGAATTGCTTAAATACAACAGAGATAATAATTTGACGAATAAAAGTACTAATAATCTTTCTTCACACGTTTATTTGAATTACCAAATGTACATACATTGCGGACACAAAGTGACCATTATCAGTGGATTAAAACTGGGCTAATCCATTGATAATGGTCACTTTGTGTCCGGAATGTATGTAAATTTGGTAATTCAAATAAACTTGTGAAGAAAGGTTGTTAGTGCTGTTATTCATCAAATTAATTTGATCTTCAAGTAACTCAATCAATCAACAGAGATAATAATGTCTTGCTTTTTTATTAGTATTCTTTATATTGTATTAATATTCATTCGATTTATTACATTTAAAAAAACCTTGTTTAAATATATTAATATATTTATCGTTTTGGAATGGTTTATTAATATTATTACTACATTTTTAACGGCAGTTTTTTTTCAAGTTTTTGAAAGTAGGTTCACTTATTATTATTGATTTTAGACAAAATAGTTATTGAATTGATTAAACACCTTTGTTGGCTTTCAATTATCCCTTGAATGGTTTTTTACAAGAATATTCTGCTAAAACGCATTAACGTCGTTTCTAGACTGCACATAAAGACATTGAGATTAACTGATAAGCTGATAAGCGGGATCTTGTTTGAACGATTGTAATTCTTACTGGATCTCGCTTGTTTACAGCAGTGACTTTGTACTTTATGAATATTCAGCGTAAAATTAATTTACAATAGACGGAAAGTACGAGATTAATTAAATTTACAACATCACAAAACAATTAATCCTAAAAGTACTATCGTCAAGAGAAAAATGTTTTGGAAACATTACGCCTCAGCCTGTTTACACGAGGACTGATTAAATTTAATCATCTACTAATCATTTATTACGTTTAAATTGTGGAATATGTAAATGTACATTTGTACGATGTAATATTTTTTTAAGTATACATATCCCCATGTATACGCTATACATATTGAGGCACCCGTTGTTTCTTTTCAATTTGAAGCTTCAAGCGAGTGTTTTCCACTCACAGGCTAAGCATGAAGTAAAATTTCGAGTTTAGAAAAGCCTGAAAATTTGGTTTGGTCGCGTAGCGCGAAGCGCGGAGCGGCCAAAGCAAATTTTCAGGCTTTTCTAAACTCGAAATTTTACTTCATGCGCCACGCGTATAAAACACTGATTTAAGTTCAAAATTTAATCCCTACTTCACACTACTTTAGTGTTTAGTACGGGTGGAGCATGAAGTAAAATTTCGAGTTTGGAAAAGCCTGAAAATTTGGTTGGTCGCTTTGCTTCGCTACGCGACCAAACTAAATTTTCAGGCTTTTATAAACTCGAAATTTTACTTTATGCGTCACGCCTATAAAACATTAAAATATTGTGAAATTAAAAATATATCAAGTGAGTAAAGCAGGATTACAAATATGCTGCTAAAAAGAATATTTTGAATTTCACAATATTTTAGTACAATATTGCACGACTAATCCAAATGTTCAGACTTTTCTAAACTTCAAATTTTACTTCATGCTTAACCAAGAAGGTTGAAATTTCCAATAAACGTAATTTTGTATTCACTTAAATAAAGAACGTTTCTTATTATTTAAAAATAGCATTTACTCATTGTTAAATTAAAAATACCACACCAAGAACAAATGATTCATATTCCTTCAATCTTTGTTACTTCCTCTTTATCACTCGCCTCTTTCATAAAGAAAACAAAAACAGAAAAGCACGATTTTAAGTTATCAACAGAAAAAATGACTCACCTTTTTGTTGGCCAAAATGGACATCTTCGATTCTTTCCTTCACACCTTTCGAACAAAACTGGCACAGCGCGAAATAAATTTTCCACTAGCGTAAACTGGTTTTCGCTTTGTAAAATAAAATTTCGATTTTTACGTTTTACTTTTGCTTCTTCTTCTGTGAGAAAAATAAACGAGTATTTTAATACGCACTCAAGCACTGTGAAATACGGACTGAGCGCGAGCGACTCGGGCCGATCGTTTTAAATCGCGAGTGGATTCCGGACTTGGAAGGCGCTGGAAGGGGGAATTAGTAGTAGTTGACAAGTGTTGGAGCCAGTAACTGTTCTCAGGTAGATTTTGGGGTTTTACCTGTGGCACTGGAATTCTGGAAATGGATTTGATTGTGGCTTAGATTTTTTGTAGTGATAAGGAGTTGAGGTAAACACAGAGATACAATTGTACTACAGATGTATTTACATATTACAGCTTTATTAGTAGACTATTAGTATAGAATGACTGCACTAAGCATGTTACGTATTGCCTCTTAGTATGGCTCTAATATTTTATTTTCAGCTGTTCTACTAAGTCAAACAGTATTAACTTCTTATTCATCTAGATCAGGAATATTAAAACTAGGGCTGGGAACTTGAATATTAGCGGATATTCAAATACCACATTAATTATACTAAATCACTCACTTTTTCACATATTTAATTAATTTAACTATATTAATATTTAAATATTTTAATAAATAATCCACTGAGCAAACACATTGAAGTAATATTTCATCAACAATAATACAACGTTTAATGTTGTTACAATGTTGATATAATGTTATGTTTGTTTTTTGCTCAGTGGGAAGTGTTAGAAAATGTCTAATATATTCTCTAAAACTAAACAATTAATAAATTCAAATAGTTTATTTGTTTAAATATTTGACTAATTTGAATGTTTCATATTTGAATATTCACGAATATTCGAATTCCCAGCCCTACTAAAAACCCTTATACTAAAAATATCGATTTTTCAGAACATCGTCTTCAACAGTAACATATTTGATTTTCATTAATTCAAAATGTATTGAAGAAATTACATTTTCTTCATCTTCAAGCTTTTCTGTTCTGAAATACAGAAATTTCTTTCATTTTCTTTTTCAAAATCCTCTTTCTTAAAAGTTAAGCGTTTAAAATATCTTTCTCGGCTCTTGAAATGTAAGTAATAAAATACCTGCGGAAATAATATACACATTTTTGAAATATAAATACACTAATTGCTATAGGTTGCACAACATTCTGAGAAATCAATTACAAAAACAAAACAACAATTATTTTATCAGTAATAGACATCAGGTGAATAATTTAGATGATCATTTATGTTTATGTTTACGTTTATTTGCCATTTTAACCTGTTTATTGACGAGAAATATACTTTCATTATTATCAGAATTATTTATTTATTATTAACATAAAAATATATACAGGAATTTTTTATATCACCATGTATACGCTGTAAATTTTCCGGCATTCACTGTTTTTATATTGTTTTAAATTTTAAGCTTTAAACGAGTTTCTTTACTACTAGATTTAGCATGAAATAAAATTTTGAGTTTAGAAAATCCTGAAAATTTGGATTGATCACGTAGCGAATCGGAGCGAAAAATCCAAATTTTCAACCTTTTCTAAACATGAAATTTTACTTCATCCGCCACAGGTATTAAACTTAAACATTGACATCTAATGTCTAATCTCACGTTAATAACTTTTACAAATGTTTATTTATACACAGGGACTTTTTCTTCTAAGTATGCATAAAAACAAATTTTGTAAAAATACTGCAAATAATTGGAAAATTAAATTTTACTTCACATATTGCATGCCCCAAAGCAAATTGCTCTAATTATGATAGTGCGATATTTTAGACAAAACAAACACTTGCAAAAAAATGTTAACGTGAGATCAAACATAAAAAGCAATTTACAGGGTGCCCGTTTTTCTAACGGCACTATGGGGATCTCGCTTATTTTAAGAGATAGAGAATCGGTTGAATGGGGGCAAAGTTGCGAATTACAGTGCTTAATAATAATCTGCTTTCACATTTTAAATATCTTTAATTCTTTCGATGTAATTTGAAAACAAAAACTGCATTATTCGGTATTGAAAAATTGCCTATAACTCCATTATTTTTGATCTTATTCAAAATTGATAAAACATTCTTAGAGCAACTTTTTACGACACGACTTATGAAGTAAAGTATAAAACTGAAAGCGATTCGTTTTTGATTTTCCAAACACAATTTTTGTTTTTCATACGCTGATTTTAATGATATACCACATGTTAACTTTTAAAAAATGTATTGATTTTATGACATGTTGCAACCTATGAAAATAATCGCGCAACGCCCACAAAAACAATTTATTTGCGCAAAAAAGATAATCACTAGTAGTCTTCCTGTTAAGTAACATTGCAACTGTAGCACAGCAACTTGGTATTGTTTGGTTGCCATGGCAACTTGAACAACAACAATAATTAAACAAAAGCCTACATGTAGCATATCATTGAAATCAGAATTAAAAATGCATTTCAATGATGTGCATACATCTGTGTGTGTCTGTAAGAAAAACAAAAGTTCAGTGTATAAAACAAAAACAATCCGATCTGAATATTTTAAACGTTTGCCATTCGATCTGTATATCTATATATATATATACAGAGAGTTTTATGTAACACCGAACATTTTCATAACGAGCATTTTTCTTTTAAGTATCCATATGCATACGTTGCACATTTTTCGATGCTCGGTTTATTAAAAGAATTTAATTTGAAGCTCTAAGCGAGTGTTTTCTACTCCTAGGCTATGCATGAAGTAAAATTTCGAGTTTAGAAAAACCTGAAAATTTGGTTTGGTCGCGTAGCGCGAAGCGGCCAAACCAAATTTTCAGGCTTATCTAAACTCGAAATTTTACTTCATGCGCCACCAGTACAAAACACTGACATATTACGAAGTTTAAAACACATCGCTAAACTTTACATTGAATCAGTATTTTGTACCGGTGGCGCATGAAGTAAAATTTCGAGTTTAGAAAAGCCTGAAAATTTGGTTTGGCCGCTTTGCGCTACGCGACAAACCAAATTTTCAGGCTTTTCTAAACTCAAAATTTTACTTCATAGCCTGGAAGTGGAAAACACTCGCTTAAAGCTTCAAATTGAATTCTTTTAATAAACCGAGCTTTGGAAAATGCGCAACGTAAGCATATGGATACTTCAAAGAAAAAAAAAAAAATATATATATATATATATATATATATATATATATATATCGATCAGATAAAAGTTGCTGTAAGAAAGTTTTTATAGAGTTTGAAAAACATAAAAATTAACGGAGATATGGACGATTTTCAAAAATTCTAAATTTCAGTTTTTTTTGAAGTACATCGAAACAATTAAAGATATTTTTAATATGAAAGCAGATTATTAATAAGCACTAAAACACGCAACTTTGCCCGCATTTAACCGATTCTCTATCTCTTTTTAAAATAATCGAGATCCCCATAGTGCCGCTCGAAAAACGGGCACCCTGTATGTTGAACTTCAAAACATTTCAATTTTTTATACGCGTGGTTCATGAATCAAGGCAAATGTTCAGGCTTTTCTAAAGTCGATATTTTTCTTTATGCTTAATTAAGGATTGCAACCACTCGTTAGAAGCTTTACAGTTAACGCTTTTATAAAAACAACGAATTCCTAAAAATTACATCGAATACATCGGAATATGTATCTATAGTTGGTAGAATAATATGTACTAGTATATAAAAATATGTATTATGAGCTATGTAATGTTTTCTATACACGTAAACACTGATAGTAAATTTATGTTTTACTAGTTGAAATAATGCTTTTTTTTTTAAACGGAAACTACTTTTTTTTCCAGTAAATTATGTTGATGTTTATTTTAGTTACCATTAAGAATAATTTATTTAAATATATTTCTATTGTTTCAATTTCAAATTCTGGCAACTGATGATGTTTTAAACGACTAACTATGCAAAGAAACTGTTCCTGTTAGAATAATAGAATAAATATCAGGTGTTCAGTTAAAAACCCGATCGAGTTGGCTATGAAATTCTTAAAACATTGTGAAGTAGGTCGTACGTGAATTTGTCAGTCGCTCCTGAAAAAGTTAATCTTAGCCAGTTTTATAAAAGTTTTTTTATTTTATTCAGTATTGTAATGCCCACTCACACGAAAAAGAAGAAACAACACAACTATAAGAACAAGGCAAATTATTGAGCTACTGATTAACACAATCTGATATTTATGTCAGGTATGACAAAACGTAAATAAAGCTGCGACTTCACTTTTTCTTCCATTTCCTTCTATCAAAAAAGCAACGCCTTCTCGATCGAGTTTTTAAATGAACACCTGATATTTTGCAAAATATTTTTGTTAACTATTGGAATAATTTGCATTCCAATAGTCAACAAAAACTTTGTATTGTAATTTGTTAAACATTGTATAAGAATATTTTGTATTTTTTTGTCCTGTAATTGGTTCTCCTATACCGGGTATTGACTTGGCGGACGCAACATAGGAAATCCCATGTACATTTTTAAATGTTCAAATTTTGGCTCCCCTATTTATTTTAGAAACAAAATGCATTTACTTTTTTTGTAGAAGGAAAAATTCTGAATTCATTCGTGTTAACGTTTATCACTTTACGTTTCTCTAAGTTGAAATAAATAAGAAAAAGTAATGTGATTTTATAAAAATAATGACATGCCATGGAATTGAAACAACAATTGCGGATGTCAAAATGGCAAAAGATAACACAGTCACTTGATTAAAGTCACTGTTTTCGAAATGATTTACACTTACAAGAAAAAATCTTCCTAATAAAGTGGTATTACGCAGACCACAGTTGTCGCGATGTTTGCGTTATGTTTTTTGTCGTTAATTAAGTAACTGCAATTTCATGTGCTATTTTGACATCCGCAATTGTTGTATCAATTCCATGGTATGTCATTATTTGTATAAAATCACATTACTTTTTCTTAATTATTTTAGCTGTGAATTTTCCGACATTCGTTGATTTTTAAAAGAGTTTAATTTGAAGCTATAAACGAGTGTTTTCCACTCCCAGACCAAGCATGATGTAAAATTTCGAGTTTAGAAAAGCCCCGTGAAAATTTGTCTCGGGTCGTGCAGCGACCCGAAACAAATTTTTTGGGCGTTTCTAAACTCGAAATTTTACTTCATGCGCCACGCGTATAAAACACTGATTTCAAGTGTGGTTCAAATATACATGATTTCACAATATTTTTGTTTTGTACGCGTAGCGCATGAAGTAAAATTTCGAGTTTAGAAAAACCCAAAAAATTTGTCTCGGGTCGCTGCCCGACCTTCGACAAATTTTCTGGGCTTTTCTAAACTCGAAATTTTACTTCATGCGCCACGCGTACAAAACACTAAATTATAGTGAAATTTATGTAAATTTGAACCTCACTTGAAATCAGTGTTTTATACGCGTGGCGCATGAAGTAAAATTTCGAGTTTAGAAAAGCCCAGAAAATTTGTCTTGGGTCGCTGCGCGACCCTCGACAAATTTTCACGGGGCTTTTCTAAACTCAAAATTTTACTTCATGCTTAGGCTGGGAGTGAAAAACCCTCGTTCAAAGCTTCAAATTGACCTCTTTTAAAAATCAACGAATGTTAGAAACTTTACAGCTAAAATAATTAAGAAAAAGTAATGTGATTCTATAAAAATAATGACATACCATGGAATTGAAACAACAATTGCGGATATTCCCTGTTTATTTTAAAGTTCAATTTAAAGCTTTAAACAAGTGTTTTCCACTCCCAGACTAAGCATGAAGTAAAATTTCGAGTTTAGAAAAGCCCCGTGAAAATTTGTCGAAGGTCGGGCAGCGACCCGAGACAAATTTTTTGGGCGTTTCTAAACTCTAAATTTTACTTCATGCGCCACGCGTATAAAACACTGATTTCAAGTGTGGTTCAAATATACATGATTTCACAATATTTTTGTTTTGTACGCGTAGCGCATGAAGTAAAATTTCGAGTTTAGAAAAACCCAAAAAATTTGTCTCGGGTCGCTGCCCGACCTTCGACAAATTTTCACGGGGCTTTTCAAAACTCGAATTTTACTTCATGCTTAGTCTGGGAGTGAAAAACACTTGATTAAAGCTTTAAATTGAACTTAAAACAAAACAGGGGTATCAGCAATTGTTGTATCAATTCCATGGTATGTCATTATTTTTATAAAATCACATTACTTTTTCTTAATGATTTTAGCTGTGAATTTTCTGACATTCGTTGATTTTTAAAAGAGTTCAATTTGAAGCTTTAAACGAGTGTTTTCCACTCCTAGACAAATTTTCTGGGCTTTTCTAAACTCGAAATTTTACTTCATGCACCACGCGTATAAAACACAGATTTTAAGTGAAGTTCGAATATACATAAATTTGACAATATTTCAGTGTTTTATACGCGTGGCGCATGAAGTACTATTTCGAGTTTAGAAAAGCGCAGAAAATTTGTCTCGGTTCGCTGCGCGACCTTCGACAAATTTTCACGGGGCTTTTCTAAACTCGAAATTATACTTGATGCTTAGTCTGGGAGTGGAAAACACTTGTTTAAAGCTTTAAATTGAACTTTAAAATAAACAGGGAATATCCGCAATTGTTGTTTCAATTCCATGGTATGTCATTATTTTTATAGAATCACATTACTTTTTCTTAATTATTTTAGCTGTAAAGTTGATTTTTAAAAGAGGTCAATTTGAAGCTTTGAACGAGTGTTTTTCACTCCCAGCCTAAGCATGAAGTAAAATTTTGAGTTTAGAAAAGCCCCGTGAAAATTTGTCGAGGGTCGCGCAGCGACCCAAGACAAATTTTCTGGGCTTTTCTAAACTCGAAATTTTACTTCGTGCGCCACGCGTATAAAACACTGATTTCAAGTGAGGTTCAAATTTACATAAATTTCACTATAATTTAGTGTTTTGTACGCGTGGCGCATGAAGTAAAATTTCGAGTTTAGAAAAGCCCAGAAAATTTTCACGGGGCTTTTCTAAACTCAAAATTTTACTTCATGCTTAGGCTGGGAGTGAAAAACACTCGTTCAAAGCTTCAAATTGACCTCTTTTAAAAATCAACTTTACAGCTAAAATAATTAAGAAAAAGTAATGTGATTCTATAAAAATAATGACATACCATGGAATTGAAACAACAATTGCGGATATTCCCTGTTTATTTTAAAGTTCAATTTAAAGCTTTAAACAAGTGTTTTCCACTCCCAGACTTCATGCTTAGTCTGGGAGTGGAAAACATTTGTTTGAAGCTTTAAATT
This sequence comes from Philonthus cognatus, assembly GCA_932526585.2. NCBI lineage: Eukaryota > Metazoa > Arthropoda > Insecta > Coleoptera > Staphylinidae > Philonthus > Philonthus cognatus. Next base: position 112,048,394 of record OW052242.1, read on the forward strand.
GAACTTAAAAGAAAACAGGGAATATCCGCAATCGTATCAATTCCATGGTATGTCATTATTTTTATAAAATCACATTCCCTTTTCTTATTATTTCAACTTAGAGAAACGTAAAGTATTAAGTGTGAACATTCATAAATTTAGAATGTTTCCCTCTACAAAAAAGTAAAATACATTTTGTCTCTAAAATAAATAGGGAAGCCAATATTTAAACACTTTAAAATTAACATTCCATTTCCTTTGTTGCGTCCTCCAAGTCAACACCCGGTATAATTTTGAACTTCACAATAGTTCAGTGTTTTATACGCGTAGCGCATGAAGTAAAATTTTGAGTTTAGAAAAGCCTGAAATTTTGATTTGTTCAATATTTACCAACTTTAAGCCTCCATGCATATACTTTTTTACTAGTAATTCGGTAAATTAGTAATTCTGAACTTGTCTACCAATAATTTTTCTGCAAATCACAATTACGCTGTTTGACAGATAAAAGTTATTAGATGCATAGAAAACGAATAGAATTTAATGATTTATCTAGAACGAGGGTTTCCACTCCCAGATTAAGCATGAAGTAAAATTTCGAGTTTAGAAAAGCATGGAAATTTTCAGACTTCTCTAAACTCGAAATTTTACTTTATGCGCCACGCGTATAATACATTGAAATATTATAAAGTTTGAAATATACTAAAGCTAACAAAATAAGGTAAAGCAGTATATTTTAACTAAATAAAACTTTTAACTTTTTTGTATTCACTTTTGAAAAAAGTTAATACAAAAAGGTTAAATTAAATTAAATATTTAAAATGTTTCACAAAGTAACCGCCTCTACCACCAAATATATGTACAGTTTATTTTAAACTTTATAATATTTTAGTATTTTAAAAATACTAAAATTTGGACAAGAGCAAAAAAGGGACGAGATTTATTCTTAAACAAAGAATTTGGTAATTTGCGCTTGGGCCTCGGGTTGGACACCCCTAATTTAAACATTTACAAATTTTAGTTCTATTTTTTTTTAATAATCTAATTTGAATCCTTATGATATGCATTTTGTATTAATCGATTGTTTTCTAATTACTTTTACTGATATTTATATTTTTGTGATTGTTATTATTAAGCAGATAGAGGATTATTATTAAGTAGGATATAGTCTTCATTGCATAAGCATTTTATTTCTTATGTGTAGAGGAATTAAAATGTAAAATCCTTTCAGTTCCAACGATATTTCTCTTAATTTAATTGCAATAAAGATTATCATCTAAACTACTAAAAAAATATATGTTAATTTGATAACGCTAGTTGCTCGAAATTAGTCCTTGTTTACGTAATATTTAAAATTCGCGTGCTGCTTATTTTGACCTTCTTCTATTAAATGCGTATTAAATTTCGTAGAGAGCAACAAACTAATTTTGGATCATGTGTTGAAATTAAAAAAATTATATACGAAAGCATAACAAAATTTAGTAATTATATATTTTTTATAGTTATAATTAAAATTGTAGGAAATTTGATAGCTCGAGTATTATGGGTATTGTATAAAAAGTGACTAACTATCTAATTGATTAACTTCAAAATAATCAATTTTGTTATAAAGAAAGCATAATAATTTATTACATTTTATTCGTTAGTTTATACTGATACCATATTTTTTGCATTAAAGAAATAAAATCGTGAAATCGTGTTTAGATCATCGAATTTCAATTTCACAATTTTATTCTTTGCATTTAATAAGTGAGTCGTGTCTAGATGCAAAATCGATTTCATCTAAAAGAGTTTTTACATTTCTTGAGAGCAAAAAAACGTTTCATTTGTTGAGCCTAGATAATATATACAGGGAGTCCCATACGTGCGTTCTCGGAATCTCAGAATATTTCCATGTAACAGGGTGTGCCATAAAGACAATAGTTGCATCTGCTTATTTTAAACCGATCACCCTGTATGTTATTTGGTTTTTAAATTGCTCATAAAAACTGTGTATCATTTTATGAGGAATTTAAAAACAAAATAATATACACGGTGATCCATTTAAAATAAGCAAGTTGCATCTGCTACTGTCTTTATGGCACACCCTGAAAATATTTTTAGATTATGCAGCTCTTAAAATCAAGCAACTTTGTTAAAAAAAACGTATTTTTATCTTTAACGCGAGCAAGTTGCAAGTTGCATCCGCTACTGTCTTTATGGGACACCTTATATATATATAAAAAAATATTTTTAGGTTATGCAGCTCTAAAAATCAAGTAACTTTTGTAAAGAAACAATTTTTCTATCTTTAACATAAGCTGAGATATCCTTCGAGAACGCACTAATGGGGCACCCTGTATGTATTTTTAGCATGAATGCATTCTATAGCTATAAAGGACACAAGCTAAAGGCCTAACACAATTTTTTCCGAAATGTCGTGGTTTTAAAGATAATCAGCATTTTAGTTTTAACTGATCTTGCACCCAGACAACTCAAGTGATGCAAGATAATATTTAATAAGAGTCATATTTGTTGGAATATTCTGGTAAGTGTCCTTGAATTTCCGCAAAGGGTAAATTTGTGAAAACTAGCGGGTAATTGTTCTTATCTAATAATTGCGGCAATTTTGAATTCCGGAAAATTGCCTTAAATTATGTGTCGGGATTACACAGAGGTATTTCTGTAATTCTGTTTAATTTGAAAATAATACACCAGTTATATGCACTTGTTAATACAGCGGCTATTACAGTACTTTTTAAAACGAAACACGTGGATTTCTCAAAATGTGATTTTTTTAAGTAGAATCAGTAAATTTTACGATGATACAAATCAAGCTGAATTTTAAACTTGGGATGAAAATAACAGTAAAACTGAGGATTTTAAGTAAAATAAGCGAATTTTAAGTTTATTTAACAACGCAAAATCGATAAGTAATTTTTAAACATGACCCAAAGTGTCTTTCACTCGTTAATTAAGCATAAAGTTAATTTTATAAACTAGGAAGAGGCCAATTCTCGAGTCCTGTGGTACCCCACTAGTTTTTATAAAAGTGTTCAAATTGAAACTTTTAGTAAGTCCAGTGGCGTAGCGTGGGCTTGAGCCACCCAGGGTGTAGGCTAAATTCGCCGCTCCCTTATTTAGGTATTTAAATCTAAATGGCTCCAAAATTTACATTAATTCTAAAGATCTTTTCGGAAAGAATACATTTGTAATTGTGTATCGTACAGGGTGGCCCAAATTGGATGTTATTATAGGGAATCTCGGTTAGTAGAAGAGATAGGAAAAAATTGATGGTGCATCCTCGAGCTCATTACATTTGTGCACTATTCGCAATTTCAATTTCAGGATTAGAAGAAATGATAAATTGTGCCTACCTCTTTAGTATGAAGACCACTGACCTAAAGAATTAAACATGTTTAAACACAAATCACTTTTGAAAAGATATATCATAATTATTAATTTATTTAACTATATATAATATCCATGATACATATAGCACTGTAATAATAATAAAAACAATAAATATACAATAAAACAAATAAATAAAAATTTCAGCGAAATCTGCAATAAATTATTATTAATTACATTATATGTTATCATTATAATTTGCATACAATATATTTATACAGAGCATCTCTTGCGTCTCTGGATACCAGAGGGTGTTCCACAAAAATATATCCACAATTAAACAATAACAGTCGAACAACAAGAAAAGCCGAAAAAGTCAACGGAAAAAACTCTCACTTTTACAGACAGATCATACTCGTACATCCAACCCGGGGCAGTTTGACTGCGTCTTCGTCGTCGTCGCCGTCGGCGCGTTAGAGGGGAACACCCCCTAGGATACAGCGATTGTTTTATTTAAATTTTATTTCTTTAATTTTACGTGTTTCAGGGGGGTTTGGGAATAAAAACGCCACCACAATAGGCGTTAAAGTTAATATCAACCTTATTAACAGACTTTAGAAGGCAGTTTTAACGCTCCACTAAGCACTATCATAGAGTAAGCCTTAATCTATGGCACTATGTTAAATTATATCATTCGAGATAGTAGAGTCGTTTTGATTACTCTATTAATTAAGCAATATGTTTAGTGGAGTTCTAAAACTCTCTACTTAACATCTAATTAATGGAAGTTTGTGTTTATTTTGTTTTAATTCAACTTGACTAGATCGGATGCGAAAGCCTCCGCTAAACGTTAGTGAGGCGTTTCTTCTTCTTCTTCCTCTTATTCTTCTTTATTACTCTTTTTTAATTAATTAATTAATTTCTTTAAGTAGACTAGAAAACATGGCATTTACATTGTTTTTGTCGCTCGAATAATAAGTGACTCCGTTCTGGCGTACAAAAATTGCCGAACATGTTTTGTTTTGATTGCAACTGTCAGCAAGAATATATATTTATATATCACTTTACACCGAAAATCAAATAAAAAATAAATGATTGATTTGATTGCTTCTACTCCGAAATGTTTTGCCTCAAACGCAATTCCAAATTACAGTACTGCAGTACTTTACAGTATACACTACTGTTAAAAATGTACGGCACACCACAGCATCGAAATAATTACAGAGCTGTAGTACTTTACAGTATACACTACTGTTAATACTATACAGTACACCATAGTATTGGAATAATTTACAGTACTTCAGCAATGCACAAAACTATACAGTACTGTAATACTGCCATGCTGCCATGCCATGTACATTACTATAATGCTGTACAGTATTAATTAATTTAATACAATAGCGCAGTACAGCCATCTAATGCAGTATACCACAGTACTCTAGTGCATATACCACTGAAAGGCCCTTTGTTGTAAGTCGCACTATACTATATCTACCGGAGTACAGTACAGTACTGTATTTCAAAATAATCTGAGTATATAATATATATATAATATGTGTGCAGCACGACAATTCTGTATATAGTACTACAATATTATACAGCACTGTGATGCTATAAACTGCTAAGTTTTTTCTCATACACTTTTCTCTTAAAAATAATACCAGATTACAGTACTAAAGTACTTTACAGTAAAGCACTACTGTTAATATTGTACACCACAGTAAACTTTAGCAATGCACAACACTATACAGCCATGTTTGTACATTACTGTAATACTGTCATGCTGTACAGTATTGAATTGATTAGTTTAATACAAGAGCGCAATACAGCACTCTAATGCAGTATACCACAGTACTCTAGTGCATATACTACTGAAAGGCCCTCTGTTGCAACTGGCACTATACTATATCTACCAGAGTACAGTACGGTACTGTATTTCGGAATAATCTGAGTCATTATGTGTGCAACACTACATTTCTGTACATAGTACTACAATAGTATACAGCACTGCGATGCTGTAAACTGCGAAGTTTTTCTCATACACTTTTCTTTTAAAAATAATACCAGATTACAGTACTGAAGTACTTTACAGTATAGCACTACTGTTAATATTGTACACTACGGTATTGGAATAATTTACAGTACTTTAGTAGTGTACAATACTATACAACTGTAATACTGCCATGCTGTTGAGTGTTATTTCATATAATGCAGTAGTGCAGTACAGTACAAGTACTGTATTAATACCTTGCTTGTATAGCAGTGCAATACTGCCATGCTGTTTAGAATTATTTCATTGAATGCAGTAGTACAATATACCACAGCACTGTAGTGCATATACTACTAAACAGCACTTTAGTGTAACTGGCACTACTATATGTACCAGAGTACAGTACAGCAGCGGCGTCTCGCAGCCTAACTTCAGGGTAGGCCAGAGACCCAAGGTAATATGTATCCGTTATTGAAAGGTGACTTTGTTGTGCAATTCTTTTTATTTATAAAGCGCGATCCCAACCTCAAATTTTGTGTGCCTTGGCGCTGTTGCCTACCCTGAAGTTAGGCTGCGAGCCGTCGCTGCAGTACAGTACTGTATTTCGGGATAATCTGAGTCATATTGAGTGTAACACGACATTTCTGTATATAGTACTACAATATTATACAGCACGGTGATGCTGTAAAGTACAAGTCAGATTAGTACTATACTGTAATGCTATAAAGTACATGTTAATTCCAGTACAGCGGAGTATCAGAGTACAGTATGGTGCTGGATTTAGGTGTACTCTGTAGATTTAGGTGTACTCTGGTAGTGTTCTGTTCATACAAATAGTACTAAATGGACCAAACCAGCACTATTATGGCGAATGAAGTAAGAATAAAATTTATTCTTACTTCATGCGCCATAATAGTGCTCTCATATATTAAAATATCTGCACAGTACAATACAAAAAATTGCAACAAAGTATAGTACTGTATACTATTTTTACTGTGTAATATAGTACACAGTACTAAAATTTACTGTAGAATACAGCAAAGCAACATATATTACTGCACTGTATACTGTAACACCAGAGTACAGTACAGAGTAGGACTCTGGTATATTGAAGAATCTATACAGTACAATAAATATGGTGTATGACACAGTATAGTATTAAAACTGGAGTGAACTGGACTGTTATCTAAACTAAACTAGCACTGTAGTGCGTACTAAAATACAGTATTATAGTCTGATAAAGTTATTAAAATCTAGCAAAGTAGCAGAGTATAGTACTATACTCTAATATTAAATGAATTCTTAGTACAGTCCGGTCATGATCAGTCCAGTACAATAATATAGGCTCATATACCAAGTATAATATATTCATATGCAGTACAGTACTATATTCTCGTTTTTTTTAATGTTAGTGCAGTACAGTATTATTAATATTTAATACAGTACAGTAGAGTACAATTCTATTCTATTACAGTGTCCGAAGAGTATATTACTGTCCAATGTAGTACTTTCGTATATGCAGTACTATGGTATATTATAGTATTTTTATAGCACCGTTCTATACGTTACTATGTGGAGTACTACAGTCTGCAGTACAGTACTACAGTGTGGCATATTGTAGTGAAGTACTATACTCTGATGTATTCTCGAATTTAACTTTACGGTACAGACATATTAGTGTACCAAATAATAGTAATGTAATGTAATGTATATCGACACTAAAATGTACCAGAATACTGCAGTGTAGTATACCAGAGTATAGTACTATACTATAAGCCGCCTTATTATAGTAATGTATTGTGGACACTGTAAAGTACAGGATTGGACTATAATACTCCACGTAGTAAGCTATAGAACAGTGCTATACAAATACTATAATATATTAGTACTGTATAAACAATGTAAATGATACACTACAGTACTATAATGTACAGGACTGGATAATAGTACAGCATATACTGGTACAAAGAGTGTTTATATTTATAGTATAGCATTCTGGTGTGTTTCAGTGTATATGCAGTAAAATATGGTACTATCATTTGGGAAAATATTTGTTTTACCTTTTAATTTCATAATAACGCCAACATTATCAACGGATTACTGTACAAATCCAAGCAGTTCAGTACAGTACTAGACTCTAGTACAGTACAATTAGTTCTGTACTACATTATGCAGTACAATTCACTGTTAATAGTTAGCAAAGAAAATGCTGATGTGAATATAAAGTACTTTTCCCCGTATTGCAGCACTTTAGTATTTTATAGAAACTGTACAGTACAGTGTTGTGCAGTACAGTACAGGAAAATACAGTACAGTATAGTACTATAACTCAGTATTGCAGGAAAAAGTACTTTTTTAATTTTAACTGTCACTGCCAACCAAACCTGTACTGTACAGTACAGCATAGTATTGTATAGTACAGCATAGTACATAGTACAGTGTAGTACAGTATAGTACAGTGTAAGACAGTTTAGTACAATACAGTACAGTAAAGTACTACTTCAGTATAGCACTATAATTCAGTATTGTAAAAGAAAGGTACTTTTTTTCAACTTCAACTCTCATCAGCATGATGCAGTATAGTACAATATAGTACAATACACCACAGCATAGTACTATAATTCAGTATTGCAAGAGGGAAGTACTTTTTTTCAACTTTAATTCTCATCACCGGAGCAAACCTACAAGATTGAGTATCCGCGTTTATTTTTGCTTAAACAATTCTTTTATTTGTTTGAATATATAAAAAAAAACAACGTCCTGACACCAAATAACGATTAAACACGATTATTATTACTCTAAATCCGGGCACATGTTCCTGCAGTTTATGCTTCGACATTGATAAAGCTTGTGGCACATGTTATGAAGTACTTTTTAAAAAAATATACAAAAAGAAAACAGTGATATCGAAATCGGCCGGCGGTGAATAATAAAAAACTCGAAGGTAGTTTTCGTAAAAATGTGCGATGGGAGAGAGTAATTAATTAAATCCTTGGACGTGATGATTTTTTTAAAACCTAAGTAAAAAATTCTAGTACAGTACAGTACTCTGGTGTTTGAACGTGTTCGAACAAAAATCTAGTACAGTGCAGTATAGTACTCTAAGGTGAAAAGTATTTAAACCAGAATGTATAACTTTACAATATACTTTTATGTTTTGTTAAATCTTCAGAAGACTTTACTGTACTGTACTTTTTAGAACAGAACATTACAGTCTAGTAAAGTACAGTACAGTATTATACTCAATAGAGTAGGTAGAGTGAAGTTACAGTGTTTGAAGGGTATTCTGCGATTTTTTCTTTTAAGTATACTTTCACATATTCTATATAAACATTTGTAAAACTAATGAACATGTGATCAGAACTAAGCAGTGTATTTTGAACTTCACTTTAAATCAGTGTTTTATACGCGTGGTGCATGAAGTAAAATTTCGAGTTTAGAATAGCCTGAAAATTTGGTTTGGCGACCAAACCAAATTTTCAGGCTCTTCTAAACTCGAAATTTTACTTCATGCTTAGTCTGGGAGTGGAAAACACTCGTTAGAGTTTTTGAATTAAAAGTTTTTAATAAGATCACGAATGTCTGAAAATTTACATTGAAAAATCGTAGCATGTATACCTAAAAGAAACATTTCTTGTATTACTGCCCAACATAGTACTGTCGTATATGCAGCACTATGGTATATTTATTATATACAGTATTTGCATAGCACTATTCTATACTATGTGGAAAACTATAGCCCAATCATGTATATAACAGTGTCTACAGTACAGTACTATAGAGTGGCATATTGTAGTAAAGTACTATGCTTCAGTAGATTGATGTACGTTTGTATTTTATAATATCATCAGAGTAGTTTTCGGAACTCTACTAATTCAGTACACTACTCTGATGATATTATAAAATACAAAAGTACATCAATGTACTGTACTTTACCAGACTGTAATGTACTGTTTTAAATAGTACAGTCCAGTAAAATCTTCTGATGATTCAATAAAACATAAAAGTATACCAGAGCAGTGTACTGGACTTTATTAAGTAGTACAGTTCACTCCTGTACTAGATAGTACAGTCATGTTTTATACTGGTAGATAGTACAGTCATATCTTATACTGGTAGATAGTACAGTCACGTCTTATACTGGTAGATAGTACAGTCAGGTCTTATACTGGTAACTAGTACAGTTCTGTAAAGTATTTTAAATAATTTTGAAAAAACAGGAAACTGCAGCAGACTCTATTGGATAGTACAGTCCAGTCCTGTACTAAATAGTACGGTAATCCTGTACTGTATAGTCATATCTTATACTGGTGGATAGTACAGTCCTGTAAAGCATTCTATGGAATTTTTACAAAACAAAATAATACACCAGAGTACTGTTCTGGACTCTATTAGATAGTACAGTCCAGTCCTGTACTGGATAGTATAGTCATGTCTTATACTGGCAGATAGCACAGTCCTGTAACACGAAAGTGCACCAGAGTACTGTACTGGACTCTATTGGATAGTACAGTCCAGTCCTATACTGGATAGTACAGTCCAGTCCTGTACTGGATAGTACGTTCGTCCTGTACTGTACAGTTATGGCTTATACTGGTGGATAGTACAGTTCTGTAAAGTATTCTTTGGAATTTTTACAAAACAAGAAACTACACCAGAGTACTGTTCTGGACTCTATTAGATAGTACAGTGACAAAACAAGAAACTACACCAGAGTACTGTTCTGGACTCTATTAGATAGTACAGTCCAGTCCTGTACTAGATAGTACAGTCCAATCCTGTACTGGATAGTACGGTCCAGTGCTGGTGGAGACAGTGGTACTGGTCGATAGTAAATTCCAGTACAGTATTCTGATGATTTGTACAAAACACAAAAGTACACCTGTACATGACACATTTTTCTTGAAAAAAATCTAGTACAGTCCAGTATAGTACTTCTGGTAGATGGGATGGAGATTAATAAAATCTTCGGTCATGGTGATTTTTTTTTCTTCAAACTTGAACACAGGGTATAACAACGTAAATCACATTCACATACTGCTCCTGGCTCCCCTGTGTATAACGTAAAAAAAACAAACGCATAAACGAACAAAAATATGAACAACCGGGGGCCAGAGCCATCACAAAATCGAAACAATGGGGTCGCGATCACTTATAGGAATATCAACTAAACACGAAAATAATAAAAACGAAATGGCATCTCCTTGTAATAACTACACAAAGAAAAAAAATGATAATCGTAAAACACAACCATTTTCTCACGGACAGTCGGTGAAACTAAAATGTACATAAAATCATCTTCAGCACTTCAGTTAAAACTTAAGTTCAGAAAGAGAAATTTTAAAAAATGGCTGCACTTTTAAATTGAAACCGGAGAGTACAAATAGAACCATTTCCACCGTAATTGAAACTAGAGTTTAAAACTTTAGTTTCTGCTCTTTAGTTTATTAGGGTACAAAGCTAATTATCTGAACTGAAAAATTGAAAGTAGAGTACTAATTATCTTTACTCTTGTAAACAGGAGTGCATACGAAATTATCTGCACTATAGTTACAAATAGAGTACTGATTATCAGTACTTTACTTAAAAATAGAGTATTAAATATCTGCATTTTCGTAAGAACCAGAGTACAAATAAAGTTATCTGCATTATAGTTACTAGTTGTACTAGTTATCTGCCCTTTAGTTTAGACTAGAGTACAGATAAAATTATTTGCACTATAATTAGAACTAAAGTGCTAATTCTCTTCACTTTAGTTAAAACTAGAGTACTTATTATCTGCGCTTTTGTTAAAATTAGAGTATAAACGAAATAATCAGGCCTATAGTTACAATTGGGCGGTCTGACTGCAAAACTCACATTCTCCACTTTTTGTGAAAACTGAGTTGGCGGTTTTTTTATGTTCGCCATGTTAGAGTACGCGCGTTTTTTGCAATTTGCCAAAAGTTTTCAAAAGTGGATAAAGGGAGTTTTGCAGTTGGACTACTCAATTAAAAGGACTAGATATCGGTACTTTAGTTAAAACTAGAGTACTAATTATCTGCATTTTCATTAGAACGAGAGTACAAATAAAATTATCTACACTATAGTTACTATTATAGTACTAATTATCTGCACTTTAGTTAAAACTAGAGCACTAGTTATCAGTACTTTAATTAAAACTGGAGTACAGATAAAATTATCTGCACTATAGTTACAACTAGAGTGATAACTATATGCGCTTTAGTTAAAACTAGAGTACAAATAAAATAATCTGCTCTGAAGTTACAATTAGAAGCAGTAGATATCTGCACTTTAGTTAAAACTAGAGTACTAATTATCTGCATTTTTGTTAGTACCAGAGTACAAATACAATGATCTAAAATTACAACTACAGTACTAATTGAGTCGCCTATTTTGAAAAACCTCTAAATCCATTTAAAACAATGGATTTAGGGTTTTTGGAAATAAGCGATTCAATTATCTGCACTTTAGTTACAATGCGAGCACTTATTATCTGCACTTTAGTTGAAACTAGAGTACAAATGAAATTATCTGCTCTATAGTTACAATAAGAGTGCTAACTATCTGCACTTTAGTTAAAACTGGAGTACTCGGTATCTGCACTTTAGATAAAACTTGAGTACACATGAAATAATCTGCTCTATAGTTACAATAAGAGACACTAGATATCTGCACTTTAGTTAAAACTAGCGTACTAATTATCTGCATTTTCGTTAGAATCAGAGTACAAATAAAATTATCTGCACTATACTTGTAATAAGAGCACTTATTATTAGCACTTCAGTTAAAAGTAGAGTACAAATAAAATCATCTGCTCTATAGTTAAAACTATAGCAGTCATTATCTGCACTTTAGTTAAAACTAGAGTACTAATGTATTTATCTGCACATTGGATAAACTGTACTAATTATCTGTACTTTAGGTAAATTCAAGTTGAACAGCCTTATTAATAGAATATCCGTAAATATACAAACATTTCATATTAATAGAACAAAATAGCTTTGACCTATTGATAGAATGAACGTGGCAACATCGCATTTTCATGTGTGCCAACTTCACTTTAATAAAGATAAAGTAATTTAGAGGTTATGTACACTGTTTTTGATTATGAAAATGTATATAATCTTCTTAGTCGTTTGGTTAAAATTTACTTCGAACGTGTGTTTCCACTCCCAGACTAAGCATGAAGTAAAATTTCGAGTTTAGAAAAGCCCCGCGTAGAAAATTTGTCTCGGGTCGCTGCGCGACCCGAGACAAATTTTCACGGGGCTTTTCTAAACTCGAAATTTTACTTCATGCGCCAAGCGTATAAACCACTGATTACAAGAAAAGTTCAAAACATACTGATTTATAGCATTATAATTAAATAATAAAAATGTTAATATCATCCTTAGAACATCGGCAATGGTCTATTAATAAGACTGTAAACTATCTGCACTATAATTAAAACTAGAGTATTAATTATCTGCACTTTAGTTAGAACTAGAGTAGAAATTATCTGCACTTTTATTAGACCTAGAGTACAAAAAAAATATTAGCAGTTTAATTTTAAGTAGAGCACTAATTATCTGCACTTTAGTCAAAACTAGAGGACAAATGAAATTATTTGCACTTTAGTGGGAACTACAGTTGTGAAAAACAATTAAGTACCTGAATTTTAGTTGAAACTGGAAATCTGAAAGAAAGTTATGTACACTTTAGCTGAAGCCAGAGTGTTTTTCTATTTAACACTCCGCTCAGATATACCAGTAAAAAAAATCGAAATTCTAAACCTCCCAAGAAAAGAATTAAAACAGTGTGTTTCAGCTACGCGCTATTACAATCTAATTTTTCTCTTAATCCTCTTCTTTAATTAATTAAACTATCTTGCCACGAGTATATATTTAAATGTAATAAACGAAAATTCTAACGAGAGAAAGAGAGAGATAGAGAGAGAGAGAGTAAAGTTTGTCTCCGTAATCATCGAATCACATTTTATTTATTTTTTAAGCAGCGAGCGCGCACGCGCGCGCCGGTCCGCTTCGAAACTTAAGTATGAGAAGAAGCAACACTTGGGAATATATTTTTTTTTTATTCAAAGAGCGCGCGGTTTTGCGGCACCCTCCCATTGGACGACACGCAACGGGACCGCTGCGCGCGCGCGCGCGCACGCGCACCTTTACCTAAGCAAATATATACATACTGATACGCGTTTGTGTTTTTTTTTTGTTCTCTCTGCTTAATCCACATGCGTAGCTCTGTTTTCTGAAAATCCAATTTTAGAAAGCGCTACGTTCCAGATTTTCTTTATTTTTAAATATATATATATATTTGTGTTTTTTTTCTTTTCAAAAAAATTTTGTAAGCGCGTCTTTCAAAACCGCGCCCGCACAACACGAACGACGGACAAAAATAAATAAATGAGAGAGAGGTCCCCGTTTTTGAAAAAGGCGACGCGTTTCAAATGAGTATTATGTAAATATTTGTTTTTCTCCTGCTTCGTCTTCTTCTTTTTTTTTATAATATACGAACTAGCCTAATGTGAATATGTCACTACGTCACTGGTCTGAACCGTCTGCAGCGCACCGTCGACTCCTGCGGGGGTTCCCCTTCCGGGGGCGGCGGGGGGCCCTCGGAGGTGTCGGGGGAGCTTTCTGCCGCTCCGATTAGGCACGTTGGAACGCCACGCACCCTCGCACCTATAAAAATTCAAAACCACATCAATACTTTCCTAAATATACTTCTTTTAGTTACGTGAATTGTTTTCTATTAATTATTGAAGTCATTGCTTTTTTCACTGATTAATCAGTGAAGAAAGAGATTACTCTCCTAAATGTTTTGCAAAGTACGAAAAAGAGTTCCCAGACAGCAGACAGATGCTAGAAACGTTATTACATCATTATAATAACGTTGAGGTAGTTATAACGTATATACGTCATTATAATAACGCTTCCTAGAAGACATGTTATTTAGCATTGTAGCAACATTACTCAACAACGAGAATCTACATTGGTATTGCCATAACGCTATAATATCGTCAACATTCAAAATAACAACGTTACCAGTTAACATTGTAACAACGTTAGTTAGAAGATTAGTGCAAGTTAAAATTACAGCAACGTTTATACGCTGACTGATGTTAGTTAACATTTTAACAAACTAACTTAGCAACGAATATCAGCATTGACATTGCAATAACGTTATAATGATGTAAGAATAACAACGTTACTTAGAAGACTACCTACTGAACAAACACATCTAAGTAATGTTTCATCAACATTAAAGTAACGTTCAATGTTGCTACAATGTTGATATTAAGTTATTTGTTTGTTTTTTGCTCAGTGGGCTAATGTAGCAATGTTACTAAGCAGACACACATTTTAACCGATGCTAGTTAACATTGTAATAACGTAACTTAGCAACGATTATCAGCATTGACATTGCAATAACGTTATAATATCGGTAATACCAACCTTGCTTGGAAGACTAGTGCTATTTTACATTGTGGCAAGATTTCTTAGAAAAGACTAATGCGACTTAATATTATAGCAACGTTACTAAGTAGACTCATGCTTGTTTAGATTGCAATTACGTTATTACTTCAATATAATAACATACTAAAAAACCAATGCTAGTTGACATTGCAGTAATATAAAACATCATCATATTAACGTTGACTTTGCAATAACGTTCTAACGTCGTTGTAATAACATTACCCAGTAGACTGATGCTAGTTAACATTATAACAACGTTACTTACCAACTAATATCAGCGTTGACATTGCAATAACGTTGTAATATCGTTACAATAACAACGTAACTTATAGTGGAACTCGGGAGAGATGTCCTATGACTCCTATGATTGATGTGGAATCCCACTGAGCAAAAAACAAAGAAATAACGTTTTATCAACATTGTAACAACATTAAATGTTGTTTTAGTGTTGATAAAACATGTATTTGCTCAGTGGGATGTGTGGTTCAAATTTTTTAGAGAGTATGTCGACAGTTGTATCTGCAACGGTTTTTCCTAGTTGTGTCAAATTTTGACGTTACATGACAATGTCTTACTGTTTAGGTCGCGAGAATATTAGCGTTCTTTCTTTTAGAAAAGCTTTAAATCATAATTTCTTGTACATTTTTTCTTTTGAGTATACATATCCCAATTACGTGTTGTAGATTTTTAAATATTCGTTGTTTTTTTAAAAGAAGTCAATTTGAAGTTGAAACGAGTGCTTTCCACTCCCAGGTTAAGCATGAAGTAAAAATTTCGAGTTTAGAAAAGCCTGAAAATTTGGTTTGGTTGCGTAGCGCGAAGCGCGGAGCAACCAAACCAAATTTTCAGGCTTTTCTAAACTCGAAATTTTACTTCATGCGCCACGCGTATAAGACACTGATTTCAAGTGAAGTTTACTCGTTCACAATATTACAGTGCTTTCAATGTTTAATACGCGTGGCGCATGAAGTAAAATTTCGAGTTTAGAAAAGCCTGAAAATTTGGTTTGGCCGCTCCGCGCTTCGCGCTACGCAACCAAACCAAATTTTCAGGCTTTTCTAAACTCGAAATTTTACTTCATGCTTAGTCTGGGAGAGGAAACACTCGTTTTAGCTTCAAATTGAACTCTTTAAACTCCTGTATGTATACTTAAAAGAAAAATTCTCTGTATTAACAGATTAATCCGATGAATATATGGTAAATCTACTGAATGCGCATTCGATGCAACTAACATTTTCGTTTGAGTTTACACAAAAACAACATAAAAGCATTGTTTATTTCTGTAAATACCTGAACTAATTAGTAGATGTGGAAATTGGAATGATACCACTTAAACTCACATTTAAAACGATTGTGCACAATAATTAAAATGATTTTCGGCTGTTTTCGCAGATTTGGTTTTACTAAGATATTGTCAAAATGTAACGTTTAACCTTAAAATTGTAAAGCTGCACATCGAAACATACGTTTTCGCATGTTCCATCTAAAAATCATAGCAGACATATTATGAAGTTGTCTGTCCCTTTTCACACACGTAATGTGATGACATGAAACTATTTTCGTATTGCATGTATTGGTGCAGAAAGCACTACAAATCAAGGAAACCATGGGACACCTCTCGTGAATCGTACCTTATAAGGGTAATGCTAGCTAATATTGCAGCAACGTTATTTGGCAGTTATAATAACGATACTAGCTGACATTGCAACAACATTATAGTAACGTTGACATTGCAGAAACATTCTCACGTTATTGTAATAACATTACCCTAACATTAAAACAACGTTACTTACCAACGAATATCAGCGTTGACATTGCAATAACGTTATAATATCGTTAAAATAACGACGTTACTTAGAAGTCTAATGCTAGCTAACTTTGCAGCAATGTAGTCTTAATAACGATACTTAATAAACCGATGCTAGCTGACATTCCAGTAAAATTATCACATCATTATACTAGCGCTGACATTGTAATAACGTTACCACGTAGTAAGGGTCAAAACCATCGTCCTACTGAGCAAAAAACAAACAAATAACGTTATATCAACATTTTAGTAACATTAAACGTTGCTTTAATGTTGATGAAACAATACTTAAATAGATTTGCTTAGTGGGGTAATGTTAAATATTTATTATTATTAATAATTGAATTGATTGATTGAGTTTCGTGAAGACAACTTTTATTTAAATTACCAAATGTACGTTTCGGACACAATGTGACCATTATTAACGGAATGTGAATCCATTGATAATGCTCACTTTGTGTATGAAATGTGCATTTGGTAATTCAAATAAAAGTGTGAAGAAAATTTATTTAGTGCTTCATTCATTAATTTAATTATTAATTGACATTGGAATAACGTTGTAATAATGTTACACAAAGTTATAATGATGCAAACTAGTATACATCTGCTGTCTGGAAAGTTTGGTTAATGTATTTTGTATTTTATCACAATAAAACTTTTTGAAAATATAATTTTGGTTAATGGGCAGTACAGACAGAACAAAACAAAAAAAGTGGTGGGTAATTTTTTTAGCGTCCACTCTCCTTCAAGTCATTGTGTGTTTTACATGTCCACCCTCGCTTGGAT
Organism: Philonthus cognatus; assembly: GCA_932526585.2. NCBI lineage: Eukaryota > Metazoa > Arthropoda > Insecta > Coleoptera > Staphylinidae > Philonthus > Philonthus cognatus. The sequence goes on from OW052242.1 coordinate 112,065,759, forward strand.
TTTTGGTTAATGAACGCACATGCGGAATTATATTTTATTTGTATATGAGCATCATTCTGGACATATGTTTAGATATCGTGTTTATTTGTGTTTTCAATGCTTTTATATTTTTATAGAATTTAAAATTGTAAGGACTATGGACGAGTGAGTATATAGTGTCTTTAAGGATCGCTGGATTAGAATGCGATAGAATAGGGGCGCGATATCAACACACAGGGATATTTGAAACATTTTTTTTTCATTCGGTGCATGGTTCTAAAGGTATTCCAGGTGGTACTTTAAAATGGGACACCCTGTATACTCTACTACCAGTGTGAGAAGATCTAAAAGAACCATACGTAACGCAAAAAACAGAGTCTGGCCGTTTTTTGCGAGCTACATTATAAAAAATTACATTTTTATTATGTAGATTAAGGGTGCTCTTATATGGACGTTTTGAGCGCAAGGCGGAACGGGAGCGGGCGCGAGCGTTTGCATTTTAACACATGGGTTTATATCAGAGTTCCTAGACGGACGGGTGCTGGCGTTTTCTCCGCCTCGCGCCCGTCCGTCTAGGAACTTTCATATAAACCCATGTGTTAAAACGCAACCGCTTGCGCCCGCTCCCGTTCCACCTCGCGTTCAAAACGTCCATATAAGAGCGCCTTGAGAATAGAGTTGTTTTTATCCAAATTTAATGTGCTTGTTATAGGAAGAAAAGTACGGAGAAAGATAATAAGGTAATTTAGATAAAATGAAAATGTTAAAAGAAAAAGAAATTTCATAGTTTTCTAATATAGCAGGATAAACCCTATCTTGCTATATGATTCAGGTTGTTTGATCCAGTAATTTATTTATAGATTTGGTGACCATTTGATTATTATTTGCAAGACCTTCTAAAAAGTATTTTATTGTTAGAAAATCAGATCTAAAGAACTGGAGGAATACCACTTTCCACTTCTACAGCTCTAGAAGGGGCAGAAATCATACAGCCCAGGACAACACGTAACGCAGATATTTGAAGTCGATCAATGATTATCGCTGAAGATTTATTTTGTGGAGAAAACAATAGCAAACCATATTCTATTCGGGATCTAATTAACAATGTTTACAAAGTAATTAGAGTAGCAGGATCCGAGATCCACCAAACATGAGAGAGACTCTTAAAAACATTCAGAGTTTTATTTACTTTGTCTTGTAAGTCAAAAACATGAGGTTTCCATGAGAGCGAAGTATTTAGACTGATACGCAAATATCTAACTTCTTTAAATTTTGGTATTGCTATATCTTAGAAATAGAGTTGATAATTAGGAACATATCTAGATTTTTTCATAAAGAATATACAGAGTCGATAAAATATATGGAAACGGTCAAATATCTTGGAAACGGGTTATCGGAATTCTTAAAGATTTGGCACAAGGCTATATGCATTTAAGTTCTATTATCTGTAATTTTTACAATTTTTTTGTTCTTGTGATCCAAGGCTAACTTATTTTTAGGTAGCATTAGGTGTCAATTTCACTATTTTTGAAACCACCATTTTTTTCTAAATTCAGTAATGTAGCACACGCTTATCTTATCTTAAAAAAAAACTTCAAAAATTAATACACTTAACAAAAACAGGCCGTGATTACTTGTGTTCATTACTCATTCATTCACCGGCAAACTATATACGTGTTTCAGGCTTCAACGCCATCATCAGTATAGTCCTGAACCAGTGCTTGAAGAATATTGAACATCTTTGACCATTTATTATGGCCTATACAATTTAAATATGTTCGATAGCGTAAACGCCATCTAACGCTCATTTGTTTAAGTAGGATCGTCAATAGCTGGCAAACTAAAGTTTGTATACAGCAATTGTTCGTCCACAACAGGGCTTTATTTTATAGAACACAAATGTCAAGAATATTAATACAAATTCATATTCTTGATATTGGTGTTCTATGAAATTAGTTTTCCAGCTATTGACGATGCTACTTAAGCAAATGGGCATTAGATGGCGTTTACGCTGTCAAACATAACTAAATTATTTAGCCTTGCCGTAACAAAACCCATGTTAAACTTTAATTTCCTGTTCAGATTTTACGACGTTACTTCCCTAGTGGTTCAAAAATTACAAGAAGGTTTTTTTCGCAGACTTGTGTAATTATTGTTATAATACACATAGTTTTTAGTCCAATTTGTAAAATCATAACAAACACGTGTGTTTATAGTAAAAAGTATGAAAATTGAAAATGAATCTTTATAAACACGATTTTGTTTGTCTATCAAGCTCCTTATGCAGGATCCTAAAAAAATATATCGAAAACATTAAAAACACAATGTTTATTTTACATTTTACAGTATTGTTCTTGATTTATTTTTAGTAAACTACTGACGTGCAAACTATAACGCATGGCATTAACGTGCGCTAGGAGTTATTATTCTTATCATACACTAATGTGTAATAAAACTTGGGTTAATTTTTTATAGTATTTGTTTTTTTATCTGGAGTTATGAGGTATTGAGATAAAAGTGGGACTGACTCTTTAGTTTTATGCGCGCAAAAGAGCCAACAACTTGTTATCTCGATAGATCTACCTTCTTGCGTGGGAGTGGTACACGTGGAGGTGGTGGTTGTACTTGTACATGTGGTATCTGAGCAATTCGTCGTAGACGATGTTGCCGAATCGTCTATTACTACTATAGGGGGCGACCCCACAAGAATGGGAGGAGACGTGTATTCAAAAACTACAAATAAACGAGTTTATACAATTTACTGATTAGTCTTCTTACGATTATGAAAATCAGATCATGTTTTGTTATAACAATTGCCAATATTCTGATATTTGATAATTTGAGTCATTCGAGCAGACTGTATTAATATCTAGACTCATCATAGAACAACGAATAAATAATTTGATTAAACAAAGTAAGTACATTATTATTTTTTTGTCACGAAATTAGTTATGTAAGATTATTATTATGAGGTTGGAAATACTTAATCTGATTTTCCACTGTAAATGTGTGTAAGTGTAAAAATAAAACATTTGCGGAAACTCACTCAACTCACCTCCGGGTCCGGCCGTCGAGTGCCTCTTGAACCTCAGATTCAGTTGGCTGGGGTCCGTCACGTACTTTTCATTCTGCCTGCGCCTTCTTAGTCCGGGCGTCAGGTCGCCCGACCAGGACATGCACTTTGCCAGTCTTTGACCTCCGCCCACCGCCACCGGTATTCTCGAGATCTTCGAACCGTCCAACGCTGGACTGACCTACAAACAACAATCACAATCAATTTTATAATTTTAGTACAACATTTTTTTGTTTATAGTTTAATAGTATTAGGTCATATCATAATATCGTAGCGATTAATTCACTCTAATTTTCCTACGATTTGATTCGTAAAATGCAAAATGGGCCTTTTCTGCTTTACAAGTTCATATTTGTAGTTTTCTAAAATATGCTATTTTTTGTATATGAAATTAATCGAATTTGAAGAAACTAAAAAACGCCAAAACAGCTCGGGTCATCTGCATTATTGTACAAAATCATCATGGAATATGAAAAATTATGTCTACGTTAACTTGAAGCAAGGATAGCGATGGATGGCTGCAGAAAACAACAACGCAAAGAGTTGTTGCATAACATTATTGTTCTCAGGGCGCCGTATAATAAGAGGTTAGTGTTGTTGGTAGAAGTTTTAGTGACAAGGAAAACCCACAGGTTGAAGAAGTGAACACCACGACGTACTCCAAAGTTACATGGGTTTAGCAAAGAAATAGCTACAGCAGCAACATAAGATTACAAACATTACTTATAAAACTGGAGATAGAACTTGCAACACTTAGCTACAGCAGGTCTCGCGAAACAGCAGTATATGTATATGTATATGTACGAAAACCAGTAGGCATGTGGCCTCCTTTAAATACATGTGCATATCGGTAGTTGTGCTTCACAGACAACAAAAATGGCGCTGTGGGCGCATGAAAAAACACCTGTGCCGGTCAGACTCTGCTAAGCAGACTACGAACAAATCTAGTGCGCGCGTAATTTAAATCTACGATGAGTATTTTATGCTACAGAGTAAAGCAAGATATCCACCTGAAGAAGTATTTGGTGGGACCGGGATGTTCTCGTGAAGTTTAGTTGTACCTCCTGAATGAGGCCATCTAGCAGAAAAGACCCAACGTCAAGGCCAATTCGGCATGCACCACATCTACATGAGCTCAATTTGGAGGTTCTTCAGCAACCACCGTACTCTCCAGGCTTTGCACCATCTGATTATAACTTGTTTCGATCTTTACCAAACAATATGCGCAGTGTAACCATTGACAATAAGATTGTCCTCGAAGACTGGACCACCAGCTTCTTCGAGTCCTGGACTGGAGATTTCTGGAGAAATGGCTTTAAACATTGGCCGAGAGGTGAAAGGATGTTGTAAACAACAATATAGAATACATAATTGATTTATTTGCTAATGTAATGTTGTAGTTTTCAATTTAAGTTGTCGAAACATAAACATGCTACAAAATTATGGTACGACCCAATAAATACATAGAAAGACAAAGTTTAAAAACAAAACAAGTATTAACTCACCGAAGTATCTCGCAACACCTGGCTGACGTTATCCACACCGCTGTCTTCATCATCCTGTTCCATTTTTTTGTCTTTGAAAAGGGGATTTTCGGTGGCGTCGAAGTATTCCGATTGCTCCTCGACGCCGGGACTCAAACCGTTTGCTACTGATTTTTTACATTTACTGCAATGTTAAGACACTCAAAATTAACAACATTCGATCTATGTGCAACCTCTAAGTACTTATTGTTAATATAAGCATTGCCGATTGTGTGGTATACTACTACTACTACTACTACTAAAAACTTACTATGACAGATTTGTTAAGAATATTGATTATGATATTGTGGTTAAGAATTTGTTAAAGAAACAAGGTCGTACCTACAAGAAGGTCACTTTAAATTACTGGAGCATGCTTGGTTTGGAAGCCGCGTCTTTGCGTGTACTTGCCTGGCTTCTAAAATACTGTTGGCCGTCACGTAGGTCACGACCGGATTGGAAGTCAAGTCAACGGAAGGGCTGCCACCATGCTGCTGTTTCTCACCGTCCGATATCCGCAAATTCTCCATCGCCTTTTTCCTGTCCAACGGATTCACCTTGCACTTATCTGATTTTGAAGAACTACTTTCAGATCTATGGCGGAGAAAAGAAGTTAATTATAATACCTTGCTATAGATATTTTAATATGTTTAACCAAGTTTAGTTATAATCTTTACGTAATTCAAAAAAACATATTTCTATGATGGTAATAATTTACCTGTTATTTGCGTCCAAATTATTTTTCATCCTCTCGTACGCCTTCGATCTGGCCCTGAGGGAGTTATCCTTGCTACCCGGCAGTTGATCGCCCCTCTCCCTCTCCCTGTCGATGTTAATGTGCGAATTGGACTCACTGTGCGACAGCTTGTAGGTTTTTCGCCGGTCCTTCTTCCTGGCGCCGTTCGTCTCCGAACTGACCGAATCCTCTTCAGCGTCTTTGGTCTTTTCTGGAATCTCGAGTTTCTTCTCAACGGCTTCCACCGCCTCTTCTTCGGCTTCCTCCTCGCCATCGGCATCTTCTGCTGCTTCAGGAGGATCCTCAGCTGGTTCAATAATTTTTATGTTCAAAACCTCCTCGCAGTTTTCCTGCTCCACGGGTTGTTCTAGGCCTGAGTCTTTATTATTTTGTTCTGTAAATATAATTTGGATGATGGTACATTTTTGCTGGGAGATATCATAACGAAATAATAATAAAAATAAGGGTAACCAGTCATACTACAGGTGGATACGTAGTAGCCACTTGCAGTTTGACTGATTATTAACTACTCTTAATATTTTCATTATTATTAGTATTATCTTATGAATATATTGTAGTGTGCTCATAAATTATTTATGATAATCACATAGAGACAATTTTTCTTTTAAGTAAAGGGTGTCAATTTAAAAGTGACCCCATTTGAATGATTAAGTACACAAATTGTAAACATCTAGTTGTAATGATTATAAATGTCAAATGTACAGTCATATCTCAAGTTTTGTTAGATACGGAGCGCTGGCCGATCGCTCAAAGAACATTCTGTGCAGAGAAAGTTTTAAGAATTGATTCAATTATTCAAACACAGCGACAGTTCCAGCATGAATTTAATGTTAAAGTGATTACTTCTTGTAAGACAAAATTAGAAGACGGGGTCACAAACTATCACCATGGGGGATTAGTTGTGGATTTTAAACCTCTGGGCCCATATTTCTTCGAAGATGAACTAGGAAATGCAGTAGTTAACATTAAACGATATGTGGAAATGGTGCAAATGTTTTTAGTGGATGCCATTAATTGAAATGCCATTAAAATTGTTATTAAATTACAAAATAGACACAATCAATAAAATGATTAACAGACACATTAGAAATCACAAAATAAAATTAAGTACCACCCTAATCAACTCGAAAGAAACCGCCCCAAAAAAGTTTGCTAGATTAATTTACCACCCATCAATTTGTATGAGAATTGGTAGTTTATTGAATAAATTCAGCATTTCTCCTGCTTTTTATGTCAATACAAAATTAAAAAGTTTACTTGGCAACACTTTTGCAAAAACAAACCACCTAGGATAATCCGGAATTTATTCAACAAACTGCAATAATTGCAATAAAATATACGCAGGTCAAACACAACGCAATATATTAAAAAGATTCAAAGAACACCAATATTACTTTAAAATTCAAAACCCGGACAAATCAGCGGTCGCACACCATTCATTAGAAATAGGACACACATTTTCGGTTAACAATATTAAACTTTTAAAGTAGTTGGGTCATCGTAGATTAAATTTGCTTGAATCAATTCAAATCAAACGTACAACACTAAAAATGTTTTGCTAAATTTGGATCTTAGTCCCTTAGATAATCTATTATTAGATTTATTACCCAAAAAGTACCCCACAGAGAATGTAATTCCACCGAAGACCATGCCCTTAGCCCCCGTAACACCTAGCTAATTACTTATTGGTTTTTCCTAAATCCCTATACCACGCAAATAGTTGTAAGAATTTAGTTTGTTATTGATAATGAGCACTTTGTGTCTCGAAATGTACATCTAACAATACAAATAAAAAGTGTAGTAAGGAATAACAGTCTTTTTTAGTGTAATAATCACTTCACGTAAACTCAAAAACATACAGTTATATGCTATTCAAATGAACGCCCAGAAAATTCTTCTGAAGGGATGGGCGGGTAGGGCGATTAAAATATGACCCTAAGGGCCCTAGGGTTCAACTAGATGCTCCTCCTTGGCTGTATAGAACTGTAAACAATCACTCTGCCAGCTCGCACAGATAATCGGGGTCAGTCTAATGTGGGTGCCAGGCCATTCCGGCGTAAAGGGAAACGAATTAGCCGATTCCCAGATCAAAGAGGAGGCACGTATCGCTTTCATTGAACCAGAGCCTGTACTGGAGATACCCAGGTCGATAGCCAAAGACCCTATCAAGGGATGGATGCGACACGAAGCACAGGACTTCTGGCATCGCTGCCCTGGGATGAGATATTTCAGAGCAGTGATAAGTGGACCATCCTCCTTCAGAACGGCGTCATGGCTGAAGCTGAGCAAATCGGATGTGCATGCACTAACTGCTCTCTTCAGTGGACATAGCCGCCTAAGGCGACACCTTAACGAACTAGGCCTTTGCCTAGAGGAGGAAGAAACGGCAGAGCACGTCTTGTGTGCCTGCCCATCTGGAGATCGACTCAGGACCTCAGTATTTAGCACGCCAAAGCAATATCTGAAGGACCTGCAAAAGATTACACCTGACAAGATCCTTGGCTTCTTCATGAAGCTATGAACTTGGAAGGTGAACTGTAAGGACACACGACTGGCCTTAATTGTGAGCCACAATAGACTCTTGCGTTCGTAGTGGAGGACCGCTAAACGGACGACTCACTTTAAATAGAATAGAATAGAATATTGTGAAGTAAAAGGTTAGACACCCCACGAAATATGTGAACCGGTTTTTGATCTGCACTTATTGTAAAGGTAAATGTTTTAGACATCCCTCGTTTAGAATATAAATTCAATTACCTTCTGGTTCACCACCATCATCAGGAATCTTAGCCTTGTCGTTCTCTATGCTGACCCGTTTCTCCAACTTCTTCTTCTCCATATTGTGCTTCTCCAGCTCGTACTCAGGTGCGAAACTGATGGCCTCCCGTTTCGGACTCTGCGGCTCCCCACTATCTCTTTCCCTGCTGCCCTGCTTCAAAATACTCTTAGTGCGCTCTAATTTCGTCTTGGGCGAACCCTGTGGAACTGGCTGCTGCTCCTTGGTACTACCAGTCGGCGGCCGACTGTGCGAACTGGAATCCTGCTTCACCTCTTTGGGCACCACACGAATTTCTAATTTACCTGCAACCTAATATACAAAATTTGGATTTATAAGAATTTTATTTGTTTCCTGTGGATCTACCTCTTGTAATCCTTCATCTTCCTGACTCTTAAACTGCTCCGAATCGTTGAGGTGTATCGTGGGCAAGCTGCCCCATTTATTCGCTTGACTGTTGGCCATTTGCGGTTGGTTGGCTTTCGTTTCGCCATTGGCGTCTTCGTCTGCAACAGTTTGCCGTGAGGCGACGTTGCGCATGACGTCGACTTTAAACACTAGGTCGTCGAAGGCAGCCTGCTGCAGCAGCGGCGGCTTCAGACCGACCCGCACAAATGGCGACAGTGAGGGCGTCGACCACGCTCTTGGAAGACCGCCTTCGGAGGGAGAGTCACATCGGGGTAATATTAATCACACATACAAACATACAACGCTCACATGACAAATTTAAACAAAAAAATGCCGAGGAGGAAAAATTACGAATATAAAAAGTATTCACAAAACATGTATTCTCAATTAATAATAAGAACGATATTAATCAAAGAGGGTCGAGTAATTAATTATCTTAACCTAAACGTTATTTTTATTGTTGATTTACACTACTCGACACACTGAACGGGTATAGGGTCAGACATTATCTTTAAATTAAGTTTACATAATTTAGCATTGTTAGTCAGATGGAAAGATCGGGATGTCGCCTTTGTGCGGGGATGGCACCTTCCTTTCCCTATTACTGTGTACAGAAAGATCCTGACATTAATATCTGACACTATATCTGTTCGTAATACACAGATGAAAAAAATGTTTCGTTGATTATTAAACAAAAAAAAGACATTTACAAGTATTAATTGGATATAAAGTTTCTACTTACCGACTAATTCTGGATAATCCTCGATGCCGGCAATGTTGATGTACTTCTTGTGGCTGGTGCGGGAATCTTCGCTGATCCTGCTGAGTGCTGGTGGTACTGCTGCTGCTTCTGAGACGCCGATACCCAGGGTGTTGTTGCCAGCGCGGTGTTCAGGACTCTCCGGTTTCCATTCGTTATCGGTGGTTTCTTCGCTGTCGTCGAATTGTGATTTCCACTGGCTGGCCAGGGTGAGGGCGCCCCCTCGCGTGACCTGCTGGCTAACGTTCTCGTCGTCCATGACGGCGAACTGCGTGAGGGACTGGTCGCGCACTCCGGACCGCGAACTCCTGGCGGCCGATGGCTGTCGTCGCCTGGGTCGCTCTTGGTCCGGTGTCGCTGGTGCTTCAACCACACTTCCTAAAATTTACATAAGATTTTCTCAAGTCTTTCAATGGCCATCGCATTTTGCCCTTTCATCGAAGGACGTATTTTGCAATTTTGTTTAATATCTGAGATCTCATAAGCAATTTCTAAAAATAATCTAGTAGTGAGAATAGAAAAACTTTGAAACAGATAAAGGAGTTCATAAGATGCATTCTTTAGAGCACTACTCTAATGGTATATTACACTTATTATTGTATCTATCTTGCAAACTGTAGCTATTAGTTGTGTCCATGGCTGAAATGATATAACAGACCTCCTTGTTGGGGTGATGGTGCCACCCTCAGTCTTCCCAGAGTCGCCACGCCCGATTGGCTCTTCCTCAGAGGCACTGGCTTCACATTCGCGTCAGAAGTGGAACGGGCGGAGGCGGCGGTCTCGTTGTCCAGCTTCTCCGGCGCTTGTTCGAGGTAGGACGTTGCTCGACGTCTTGATACTACAAAAAAGTAGAAAACACTTAGAAAATGGGCAATATACACGGTATGCCGTTAGAATCCAGACATCGAAATCCAGACATCGAAAAATCGAAAAATGTTGTTATATCTTATTTATAGGATCTTTGCTAAGAACTGTTATTCTATATTGCCACCCTGCGCCTCTATCACCTTCTCGGTCCTTACCCTAAAGAGCGAGCACGTTATTTTCAATTGATCGCAGTTTATTCACATGAATTCTGCGTCGATAACGGCCCGAAGGGAGTTGTCGTTAGGTTGGATTAAGTTAGGTTAGCAAGCGCGCCATTTTTAATTGATCGCAGTTCATTGATATGAATACTGCCTCGATAGCGGCCCGAAGAGAGTTGTCGTTAGGTTGCCTGTTGGTTTGTTTCTCGACTGCGCCCCACGCGTAGTAGGTTGGTCTGGTAAGAGGGTAAAAGTCAAACTAAAACATGTCAACGTTGTCAGAGAGAACATTTTGCACTAAATGGCTCCTGTGACCGGACGTTCTTCCAGCACGAACATTTTCTATAATCGCCGCATATCTATCATACCTAATGCGTGGGTTACTGACATATTTAGCTAACTTTAGCGCCAACAAATGCTTAACCGTGGACTTACACATAACGGGAACTTTAAATTCAATTTTGTCCGGATTCTAGCGGCGTGGCGCACCTGGTTTTTATCAGGAGTTTCAAGCTTCTTCCCTGCATACGAGAAACATGTTGGATAAGCGCAAAGGATTATATACAGAAGCCATAAGAAAGATATCGACTTGTCCTAAACACCGTTTCGCCACTAAACCTAGTTGCTCGCCTGCCTATGAGCTCATTTCTTGCACTACTAACAGAAAGTACTACTACTAGTGGTATACATGCCCAATAACTACATGTCAACTGCCTACAACTTCGATACATCGATTGAAATGGCTATCCAAGGCCGCCATAATATTGCAGCGAAAGTCAAGCAGTTACAAGGCTCCTTGATAGTTTGGTTTACTGACGGATCTAAAACTGAAAATGGAGTCGGAATCACTAGCCCCCGATTCGAGTAATTGAGGGCCTTGGGATGGTCCCCATCGATATTTCAGGTAGAAATCGAAGCCTTGAACACATGCGCCCAAGTATGTTTAGAAAGGGACTATAACAAAAAGAGGATATGCATATGCTCAGACAGTCAGGCAGCATTAAAGGGAATAAAATCACCTACATGTAAGTTTAAACTTGTTTGGGAGTGCAAACTATCCCTAAAGCAGCTGACCAGGAACAACAGAGTTAAACTGCTCTGAGTTTCAGGTCATGCAGGGATCAAAGGTAATGAAATTGCCGACAGCCTTGCCAAAGAAGGCTCCAAAACTTCATTTGTTGGATCAAAATCCTATAGTGGAATAACTAAAGTCCGCATCAAGGGATGATCTAGGAGTGGGAAGATGCTGTCAAAAGTGCTCACCTGAGCTAAACAGTTTCTCAGGCTAAGCAAGGGCAACCTAAGGCTCATAACCGGCCCTTTAACCGGAAACTGTCTTCTGAAATACCACCTCACTAAGATGGGTCAGACAACTGATGCCAATTGCAGATTCTGCAACGAGGTACAAGAAACAGCAGAGCATTTATTTGTGAATGCTCTGCCCTGTTCAAAGAGGGAACTACCTGTCATCGGTTACATTAAAGCCCGATGACATGGTACACATTAATCCTAAAGTTATTGTAGACTATGCAAGAGGTCTAGACATTGAGGGAATCAGTAGGTCAGGGATAATTACAGAAGATCTTTTAGGTCGAGGTAATTTCGGAAGGCCCATAGGCCACACGACCCCATAACATAACATAACATACTACTAGTGGAACGACTTAAGGTTCTACCTCTGGATTCTTTATTACCAAACACTGGATCTTTGTTCTACTGGACTACTAGTAGAAAAGACATAGTACTTTCAGCAGAAAGCACTTATCCAGCTAGTGAAAAAAACTACTACTACTACTACTACTATTAGTTGACAGATTGCAGGTTCCTTTTCTAGGTTCTTTTTTATATATACCGAATACTGGATCTGAGTTCTACAGGAATCTGTTTCGACGGTGGCCAGTTTTTCTCAAGACGCTTTTCATATTTACTTTCTGGATAAGCAATATATGCTTTAGTTAAATTTATTAAATCCTTATTAGACAATAGAAATCGTCAAGTATTCTACGAATGCTCCGTATTTCGTATGCTCTGTCCGACCAATGTGAAGGTTCTAGAGTGCATGGCAAAAAATATGAAGCTCATACAAATCATAAAGGAAAGATAACTACATTATACACCATTCCATTTGTTTCTGGATCTCGCCTAGCCATGCTTTCGTGTTGTTATGTTGCAGTATCAACATTTACATTTTTTATTAATTGCCACTCCTGATTCCTTATTTTAACAGTGTTGCAATAATTTATGATATAAGTAATCCTCTTTTTAATTTTCAAGAGGTTTATTGTTAATCTTGCAACAATTATTTCGCCACGCGGTCGCTTCTTCGAGCATTTTATTATTAAATCAAATTAATCTAGTGTTGCAATGCTGTGTCAATGTCAAAGTGAAAAATAATTTCAGGCACATATTAAATATTAACATGCCAAAGATTATCTCTGAATCAAAAAGGTTACAAATTCTGAAATCCTACAAACATTTTAGGCAAAGTAATCCAAATCTACAGCATCACAATATTATTACGATTTTAATAGATATTTTTGGGGTATGTCTAGTATTTTAATTATCATATATATGATGTGAACAAAAACATGTTGTTGCAGCTAAAATTATTTTCCTTAGAAAATTTTTACAGTATCAAAATTCCAGTGAAGATATCCAATTCGTATACCTGGATGAAACATGGATATATCAGAATGGATCCGTGGTTCGACGCTGGGTACATGAAACGGATATAAAAAGTAATCCAACTAAATTCAAAAATGAAAGCAAACGCTTCACCATTCTACATGCTGGGTATAGGGGTGGGTTTTTGGATGGGTGCAATTTTTTATTACATTCGAAAAACAATGACCGAGATTACCATGCCACAATGGATGGTAATACTTTTCAAAATTGGGTGGTTAATCAACTTATTCCTGCTTTGGCTAAGCTTTCAGGGAAATGTGTAGTTATTATGGATAATGCTGCATACCATTCTGTGCAATTAGACAAAACTCCTTCATTTTCTTGTAAGAAATGCGAAATGCAGGAGTGGTTGGTTAAACACAATGTAAAATTCAATCCAAAATTAACCAAAAAGGAACTATGGGCTTTATTTATACCTTTTCGATCAAAATACTGAGGGCCAACAGAAGAGACAATGACCAAAATTAAGGTGGATGGATGCAGTTGATCAAAATGTGTTAACGGGAAGACCCAAGCGAGAAATACAAATGGATGACGAAATAAGTTTGCAGAGCCGAATTCATTATATTTGTTATATACAATATTATTGCTGTGTTTGTATGTGCAAAAACCAAGTAGTAAATTTTGTTAATCTTAAAACTGCATATTATTATCCTTTTATATCTGAAAATTTGTAAAACAGGCAACAGTGTAAGATCACAATAGTCAGAAATTATAACCTTAACATCGAACATCTGACAGTGACATTTAAAAACCCTGATTTAAAACACAACCAGCCCCATTTACAATACTTAAACTGTCACTTTTCCATAGCTAGGCGAGATCCAGAAACAAATGGAATATATTATACTTAGTCTATCATGCGAGACGAGCGATGTGAAATTCTCCATCTGATAATTGAAGGAAAATTCAAAGGGAAAAGATCAGTCGGCCGAAGACAAAACTCATGGCTGAAGGATCTGCGTTATTTCTGATATTCTGATATATTTTTTAAGTTGCGGGACCCAAAATTAGGCTTTATACAACCAAATTTTGGCAACAATAGTGTATTATAAACCTTAATGGAACATTTACAACCTTTGCGTCAACGTATCTAATGTTAATTGGTCGACGTTTTAATTTGTAATACTGTTGACAGAAAACTGTTATTCACAGTTCACATTGATTCCGTTTAGGCTGCTGTTTCCAAGTTTCTCAAATTTGTACTGAGAAACGTTAAAGAAAAATGCTATCCAAACGGAACATTATAGTTTAGTTGAGAGTTGAGGCACCTAATTTTTTATAAACCATTATCAATTAAATTTATAATAAAACACACTCAAAAGTTTGATCCAGTAACTAAATCATGTCAACTAATTTTTTCTACTGAACTGCCTTATTAGCAATTTGGTTTTCATTTGAGTTAGATTCGACTCAAATCAATCTCCTAGTGACGCATAATATGTCTTTAGTGACTGCTAGAATGGACAATTGCGCAACTTTTATCTGAAAACGCCGGAAGGAAAATGTTGCCTGCCAGATTACAAAGTATACAGCGTGTGGCATCACTAAGAGCTTTACGCAAACTCACGAATTCAGACTGGTGCTATACAGCTTAATTTGTCATATTTACCTTCATACATTTTCAAGAAGGTAAAATGGTTACTGCGGCGTCACTATGATATCAACAGACGTGTGGTTCCAACAGGATGGAGCAACAGCCTACGCATCTCCTCAATCCCTGTTAATTTTGAGAGAAATGATCTCTGATTATACATCTAATCATGAATAATCTACATTCCTACACGTCTGATAAAAAAAAAACTGTGTTCACGTGATTGATACTTTTAGCAATAATATAAGAAACGAATAGTTTGTCTTTAGCATCAATTCGTTAACCATAGAAGTGTAGAACTACTTGTATAATAGCGTGTGTTGTATTATTCACAAAGTACACCGTAACTTAGTTTAGAACACAAACAGGACACAAGCAGTATTGGCTGTTTCCTATGTTAATTATGCAAATTGTGATTCCGATCTAATTTCATACATAGACAAATAGTCCATTAAAATCTACATATCATCAGCAGGACAAGAAAACAAGGACATTGGTAACTGGTTTACACAAAAATGGAAATATAATATTAGTTCCATCAAAACTGAGTATATTTATAAAAGTACTCTGAAATAAGAGAGACAAAAATGCTGTTATTTAAAGGTATAATGAAAGACTATTGTCAGAGAATATATACATTTGTCATTCAACGCTATTGTAGTTTATATCGTTATAAGACTTGTGATTTTAGCGGTTGGTAGACATGAGTTGTGAAATTGCTGGAGATACATATACTTGCATATTAACGGAATTACAAATGTCCAAATAGATTTATTTGAGATAAATAGAGTTTTTTTCGGCATTAGTAAAGAATGGCTATTAATTTATAGTACTGAAACTAAAAGTTTCAAATTGAATTTTAGTACTGCAAATTAATAGCCATACTGTATTTTTGTTAATATGCTAGTAAATACATCTTCACTAGTCTCACAAGATAAATATACAAACCACTAAAATCAATTCGATTTTTGGTGTCATAAATTAATTGCTTTGGCAACTAGGTCTTTTCGATGATCCCGAGTATTTCTATTCTGGTGTTGGTCTTTGTTTGTCTGTATGTAAAGATATGTGTTTGTTAAACTAGGCATCCAATGTGTTTTTTTCTTTAAATTCACAATTCTTGCTAAAAGCAATGTATTACTTTAATTAAAGAAAATGTCTCACCTTGTTGTACTTGTTCAACCGCTGTGGCGTTACAATTCTTATCAACAGTCGGCCTGGTGGCGTTGATCTGTGTATCGGTCGCGAGCGGCGCCGTGTATTCCGTCTCGATCCTTTTCCTCCGCGCCTCCAACTGAGCCTAAATTCAAAACAATACATCAGCCTCCTCAAAACTACAAAATTAAAAAGGAAACGACAATCAGAATCATTATCAGGACCAATCAAACCGACACCAAACCTAATCTCTCCAGTGGAACACCTTCTCAAATCACTTTCGTCTTAATTTCCCGAACTTCTGTAACTTTAATTTTTTTGTTGGGGGAATGTTAGGATGGGGATTGTTTTTTCGTTTTCTCTGAGTAATCACCTCTTTGTTGTCGGTCGGCTCAATGTTCTCCTGGTTATTGTCGGTGGCAGTGGTATGCCTGTGGGCGTTGTACCTCTGCAGCGTGCTAGGTGCTGTGGGCGGATGCTGGGCTTGGGCCGCTGTTGTGTTCACAGTCGTGGCGTTCGTCATGTTATCACCGGAGATCGCCTTCTCCCAATCGTAGGGATCCGATTCTTTCACGCCTCGGCGCTTCATACACCTTTCGAATAATGATATTAACATCTGAAAGAAAGAAAAAAATAAACACTGTCCAACTTTCATGACTGTCCAACACTCAAACTGTCCCAATGTGTCCAAAACTCAAGGGCAGGATTAGAGTTTTGGATAGTTTGAGAATTGTTTAATTTTATTTAATTTAATAATTTATTTACATTCCACAAATACATACAAAATAATACTTGTACATGTAAATCGTCACAAAGGTATATATATATATATATATATATATATATATATATATATATATATATATAAATTTTAGATAGATAAATTCAATGTGAAATATCGATAAAATAAATAAATAAATAATAACATGGAAAGTTCACGTAATTAAAATTTAAAATTATAAAATTCTGACATAGAGTATGGCTCAAGATCACATAAGAGTTTTTCTTTTGGCTTTGTTGTAATCATTTATTACTTTAATTGACAATGGAAGATGGTTAAACATTTTAAGGGATGAGTAAAAACAACCTTGCTTAAATTTATTGAGTGAATGATGTGGTAAGTTGTATACTTGACCGTATCTGCTAGGGTATCTAGTTGAGTAAAACACGTCCCCGAATAGCGACCTGTTTTTTAAAAAGAATTTCAAACACTCGTAAATGTAGAGACCATAAAAGGACAATATCTTTTGATTTCTAAACAAACCTCTACAGCTTGCATTTATTTTTTGTTTAAGTAATATTCTTGTTGCCTTTTTTTGCAGTGTAAACACTTTCCCTGCAGAAGTACTGCCACCCCAAAATATCAGACCATATCTTAATTGGGATTCAATGTTTGAAGAGTAAAATAGTTTAGCAATGCGATGGTTTGTGTTTTTGATTAATACCCTAAGTCCATAACACGCTCCGCTTAGTTTATTACAGATATAGTCAATATGATGATTATATTTTAAGGTGTTATCTAATATAATTCCAAGACATTTGACACTATTTGTAATTGGATATAATTTATTATTTATAGTGATGTGTGGGGGCGTGTTTATGGCTTCAGTTGTCTTAAATAATACAATATTGGTTTTAGACTCATTTAGTATTAGATCGTTTGTTTTAAACCATATTTCTAGGTTGTTAATACAGTCGTTGCTCAAATGTTCGATGTCAGAAATAGATTTTCCGCTGATTAGTAGATTAGTATCATCAGCGTAATTTAAGATTTTACAATACGCTGGAACTGTTTTAGAGATATCGTTAATGTATATAACAAACAGCAAAGGGCCTAGGATGCTCCCTTGCGGAATTTCTTTATTTATAGTTAAGGGCTGTGATAAAGAAACGATATTATTTTTAGTGTCTGTGATTTTTGTAAAATGGATTCTGTCGATTAAGTATGATTGAATTAGGTCATACGCAACGCCTCGAACACCATACATAAAAAGCTTGTCCATCAGTATTTTATGGTTGATGGTATCGAATGCTTTCGACAGATCCACAAAAATTCCACAGGATAGTTGATGATTTTCCATATTTTCCAATATTTCGTTTATATAATCGAAAAGAGCTGTTTCTATGCTTTTACCCTTTAGAAATCCATGTTGTGCAGATGAGAATAAGCTGTGTTTTTTAAAAAATGTAAGCAAACGATTTTGTATGATTTTTTCAAATATTTTTGATAAAGAGTTTAGGAGACTGATAGGCCTATAGTTTCCTAAATTATTTTTATCACCTTTTTTATATATAGGCATTAATAAAGATGTTTTAAGCTTACTTGGGAATATTCCAGTTTTCATTGATGAATTTAAAATAATGCTTAAAGGTAACGCTATATGATGTATTGATTTTTTGATTATGTGCATGGGTACTTCATCAATCCCCGTTGCGGTGTTATTTGATATACTCAATGTTATTGTAATTATTTCTAAATCGTCCGTAGAATAAAGAAAGATAGAATTTTCGTTGAATGAAATGTTAGTTTTATTAGCAATGTTGTTTGAGTTGTTATTTGTTAAGTTATTAGCTATTTCATTGAAAAATATGTTAAAATCATCCACTAATTTGTTTAAGTCGTTGCTATGAGGCATTGTTTGAGTCTTTTTCCCACCAACGACATCTCTAATAGGGAGGAGGCCTTTGATTTATTAGTTGAGTTATTTAAAATTGTTTCCATTTGTTTATGCTTTTCTTTAATTAATAAATTGTTATAGTTTTTTTGCTCTTTTTTATACAGGTAAATGAATTCTGGTCTATAATTGGAGATTGTTTTATATAAGAGAAGGTTATTTTTACTAAGTTTGAGCGCTTCTGTTTGAAATACTTTTTTTGATTTCTCTTTGCATTTTTTTATAAATGGAAAACAGCTTTGAAAATGGTTTAAAAACATGTGTATAAATAAATCATATTGCATGTCTGGACAATCTACTTTGATGATATTACTAACGAGTATCTTCTACTCCTTGACTTATTTTGTAGTATTCTTCATTGTATCATTTATCTAAACAAATAGAGCTGATTTCGTATGTCCAATAAAAAAAAAACTTTTGAGTGCGATGATTTAATTTTCTTTTTAATTTAAGTTGGCTACGCGCTTAAGGAATTGGCATATAAAACGTCAGACATGATAATTATAATATATAACATTTAAGTGCGATGATTTAATTTTCTTTTTAATTTAGGTTGGCTACACGCTTAAGGAATTGACATATAAAACGTCAGACATGATAATTAAAATATATAACATTAAAGTTGCCAACCTAAAATATTTTCCAAAGGACTCTAGAGATTTAATTTTATTGAACATGCGATATTCTTGTTACTTACTGCATAATCTGGTTTGTCCGCGTATTCAAGCGACTGTATGTGATCGAGGAATTGTTTGAGATCAGAGGGTAAGTGTTTGAGGAGCAGCCTGTGGTCGTACTTCTCCTTCATCAGTCCGACTTGTTCCTTGTCCTTCACCTTCCTCCAGGGCAGCTGGCCGTTCACGAACTCCACGAGCATGTAGAAGAGGCTCCACAGGTCGTCGTGCCGGCCCATCTCCCTGTTCCTGTGTGCATTTATACTGGCGTACCGGACGGTACCTCTGAAACCGGCCGCCGCCCGCGGGGCTCTCACCTCGCCGGTACTCGTTGTATACTGTCTGGCCAGACCGAAGTCTAACATGTAAACTCTTCTACAATTGTAAGGTAATCTAAGGAAGAAATGGTGAGTATTTTTACATAGTTTTTTTAGTTCGGATTTGTAAAACTTACCGGCCCATGGAAAAATTACTGGGCTTAATATCTCTATGAAGGAAACCTACTGAGTGTATCGATTCTATAGCTTTGAGTATTTGTAAACCTAAGCGTAGTGTAGTTGACAAACTGAAGGCCGCCCTGGGCTGCGCTCTCCGCAGTTCGGCCAAGTTTCTCCCCTGCAGTTGCATCACAACGTAATTAAATCTGTCATTTCTACCACAGCCAATAAATCTGAAACAATCGATTAAAACCATATACTTAGGTTGCACTTTGAGGATGGAACCAAACATCACCCTCTGATTTCAAGGCAGCAGAGCTGGGCAGGATTCGAATCATTCAGGATTCGATTCCCGGATTCGAATCATTTTAGAGGTTTCAAAAGAGGTATTCGAATACTTTTTTTTAAAGGATTCGTATTCGAATCCAAACGTAGGTGATTCGAATACTTATAAAAGGATTCGAATTCTTATAAAAGGATTCGAATTCGATTAATTCAAATAGTTAAATATTCTAATATGAATAATTAAATCACTAAATTATTCATATTTGAATATAAATATTAAAATTTTCGAATAATTCAAATATTTGTGAATGGATATTTGGTTACTTGACCATGAAAAATATCCAACGTTAATAGTATATTTTTAACTTCACTTGAAATCAGTGTTTTATACGCGTGGCGCATGAAGTAAAATTTCGAGTTTAGAAAAGCCCCGTGAAAATTTGTCTCGGGTCGCTGCGCGACCCGAAACAAATTTTCTACGCGGGGCTTTTCTAAACTCGAAATTTTACTTCATGCTTAGTCTGGGAGTGGACAACACTCGTTCTTAGAAGTTTCAAATTGAAGGATTACTCTAGATTACTAAGTTTATTACCAATTTACAAAGGCTACAGCTCGAAGGGCCAATCATGGTCTTCGGAGACCGAAGGACTACAGGGAATCGAAGTTTATTTACAAGAAAACAACGAATATCTGAAGGTTTACAGCATGGATAGGAAAGAAAACATCTAATTTTGAAAAAATATTGAAGTTGCGTTGGTTTTCAGCGCATTTTTAACTTCACTTTAAATCAGTGTTTTATACGCGTAGCGCATGAAGTAAAATTTCGAGTTTAGAAAAGCCCCGTGAAAATTTGCCTCGGGTCGCTGCGCGACCCTCGACAAATTTTCTACGCGGGGCTTTTCTAAACTCGAAATTTTACTTCATGCTTAGTCTGGGAGTGGGCAACACTCGTTCTTAGAAGTTTCAAATTGAAAGAAAAACATCTAATTTTGAAAAAATATTGAAGTTGGGTTGGTTTTCAGCGCATTTTTAACTTCACTTTAAATCAGTGTTTTATACGCGTGGCGCATGAAGTAAAATTTCGAGTTTAGAAAAGCCCCGCGAAAATTTGTCTCGGGTCGCTGCGCGACCCTCGACAAATTTTCTACGCGGGGCTTTTCTAAACTCGAAATTTTACTTCATGCTTAGTCTGCGAGTGGACAACACTCGTTTGAATTTTAAATTTAACTCTTTTAAAAAATCGACGTATGTAATATAATAAATCATTCATTAAAATCATAGAAAAAGATGCAAAATTTTACCTAAAATTAACTTTTAGAGTTAACTTTCTAATTTGTTCGGCTCTTAATGGGTGAATATTCTATTCCTAAAAAAAACCGTTTTTATTTAATATTAAAGTTGCATTTAATACAATAACAAACTGTGAATAAATCGACATAAATCTAGATATATCAAAAATCTCGACATGTAGAAAATCTTGACGGTCCACTCCCAGACTAAGCATGAAGTAAAATTTCGAGTTTAGAAAAGCCCCGCGTAGAAAATTTGTCGAGGGTCGCGCAGCGACCCGAGACAAATTTTCACGGGGCTTTTCCAAACTCGAAATTTTACTTCATGCGCCACGCGTATAAAACACTGATTTAAAGTGAAGTTAAAAACGCACTGAAAACCAACCCAACTTCGATATTTTTTCAAAATTGGATGTTTTCTTTCCTATCCATGCTGTAAACCTTCAGATATTCGTTGTTTTCTTGTAAATAAACTTCGATTCCCTGTAGTCCTTCGGTCTCCGAAGACCATGATTGGCCCTTCGAGCTGTAGCCTTTGTAAATTGGTAATAAACTTAGTAATCTAGAGTAATCCTTTAATTTGAAACTTCTAAGAACGAGTGTTGTCCACTCCCAGACTAAGCATGAAGTTAAATTTCGAGTTTAGAAAAGCCCCGCGTAGAAAATTTGTCGAGGGTCGCGCAGCGACCCGAGACAAATTTTCACGGGGCTTTTCTAAACTCGAAATTTTATTTCATGCGCCAGGCGTACAAAACACAGATTCAAAATGAAGTTCAATAACACATATATCATCATTAATTAAAATCATTACATAATTAGATATTTAGTCGATAAATGAACATGTTTGTTAATAGAAACTGATGGAATAAAATATTACTGGTTGCAAATAATAGATTCAAATTTATTTTTAAAGGATTCGTATCCGTGATTCAAACATGAGGATACGAATCTTTGATTCGAATCATATTTTTCACTTACGAATCCTTTATTCGAGTATTCGTGATTCGAATCATATTAGGTGATTCGGATTCGTGATTCGAATCATGTTTTTGAGGATTCATCCCAGCTCTGCAAGGCAGTAATAAAGGCGATATTGTAAAAGTTTAGTAATCTGAGGCAGAACAGATTACTAAACTTTTACAAGAACCATTTGGATTGGACAATCGGCCCGTCTGGGCCTAAGTATTCATCTTTTAACCTAAACCTGTACTTTAAGGATCAAATGCAAATATCAGATAATATCAGATGCTGAAAATACTGCAGTGTTGGTATCAAGAATGTCATTTATTCTTGGAAGAAATAGAAGCCTTACATACAAAAATAATTAGTTGGATTTGATGAGGATTAATTAGACCATTTAGGTCTAGATTCTTCAAATTAAGTACCTACTGTATCAAACAGTCTAATCAATCATAATCGCGTTTTGAAGTGTTGTATCAACTGATATTTAGATCAATAATCGTTAAGAAGTATTTATCGACTAATCCTTCATTATTCAATTGTCTGGATATAATATTTTTACAAATTCTTTATATATTTAATCAAGCAGTTTCTGTCAAAATTGAATTTGTGTTCAGTATTCCGGCACACACGTTTCGGACTTCCCAGATACCCACAGACACGTTTCGGACTTGAAGGTCCTCTTCAGTGTGTACCTGACCCAGTGCTGAGGAATACTGAACATTTCTGACTATTTTAAGCCAATATGTGAAAACTATTAATGGATTTCGATAGCTAACGCCATCCTTCTGTGCTGAATTTATTAATAGTGGAGCAATAAATTGCACTTGCAACCAGAATTTATTAAACACTCAATGAAAATATTTCATTTTGTAGTACACCCATAATAGTAATAATAATAAAGAAAAAAATTGAAAGCGTCAAAATGTACAAATTATAAACTATTTCTGACCCTCACAATATAAAAACCAGGACTATGGCTGAGATCGGAATACACTAAGTAGTAAAAGAGTTATTCAAATATTCTGAATAATCAATGGTAATCAGAGTGAAATAAAACCAGAAATAAATATGTTTAGAACAATTTGTCAGCGAATTGAGTCAAGTGCAGTTTAAATCTATTAAAGACTAAATAAAAACAAAGTTATATTTCTTTCCTAAATTTTTATATTGAACTTAAAACCGAATAGAAGCCCATGGGCGTTTTAAGGAAAAAACTCGGTGGCATTTATTAACTAAATAACTTTAAAATACATAATGAACAACAATGAGTGAGGTGCTTTAAGTTTCATCTATAACAAATTAATTAACGCATCGTGTCACAGCTTTTCATCTATTATCCGTCCACTTTGTAGATATTTTAGTAAAACATTTAAAATATTCAAATGAAAAATTGAGGTAAATATTCAAGATGCTTTTAAACTGTTGTGTCTGAAAATGGTGAACATTTTAAACGAATTCCCGGCGCATTCACCATTATTTTGATTAACAAAATTTAAAAAAAAACAAGTATTTCAGCAAGTAATTATGGAATTGCCTGCTGATGTTCTTCTATTCAAAGGACTTACAAAAACAATAGACAAAAGTTTGCACTTTCAATCATTC
Source organism: Philonthus cognatus (assembly GCA_932526585.2). Classification (NCBI taxonomy): domain Eukaryota; kingdom Metazoa; phylum Arthropoda; class Insecta; order Coleoptera; family Staphylinidae; genus Philonthus; species Philonthus cognatus. The sequence goes on from OW052242.1 coordinate 112,089,419, forward strand.
CAAGATCAAAGAGTTTTAAGGAGTTTGCAACACAAACGGTTCACACATCTGAGGCATTTTAATGCAGAAAGTTCTTTACAAAGATAGTGGGTAAATTTCTTTCGTTAAAGACAACAGTTTTCCTTCTCTTACGAATTACTTATTATTCTATTCTAGACACCTTCCTTCCTAATACTCAGTATTTATATTAACACCTTTCTGTACGTATGTAAAAGAATATTTAAACAATAATACTCAGTATTTATACTTAGAAATGCGCGATGAAAATATGGTTATTGTGTACGAGTAATATTGTTCAAATACAAAATGTTTACCAAAGTGAAAACCTCTACAATCAATGAATCACAAACATTATACGAAGAAAACCAAATTTAGTGTATAATAATAATATAAAGTTGTGAATGAAAATGCCAATGGTTAAGTATATTACAATAAGTGTTTCAAATTGTCTTTCGCAATCTACAACTGATTTGTCTTCTGTTGTAAATTGCGAAAGGTATCGCGGTTTAGCTTAAAATTGTAGGTGCTACTAATTATGGGTATTAGCGGCGCTTGCCGAAAAATTGAATTGAGGAATTTATACCCTAAAGACGTAGAAGATACTGGAAACCACTTGATAGTAAAATTGTTGGACACAAAAACAAAAATTGATCGGACTTTTGTAGTGACCGGCAACCAATACTGTATAATTAAAAAGTATATGAGTCTTCGTCCTCCCCAAGCAAATTTGAAAAATTTGCCATTTTTTATCAATTACCAAAATGAAAAGTGTACCCTGCAACCCGTTGGAATCAATAAAATCGGGCTTGTACCTAGCTTAGTAGCGACATATCTAAATTTGCCAGATGCTAAGTCGTTCACAGGACACAGTTACAGACGCTCATCAGCAACTATTTTTGCGAACGCCGGCGGTGACTTACTCCAACTAAAACAACACGGCGGATGGCAGTCCTCAAAGGTAGCTGAGACTTACGTACATGAATCTATAAGCAGTAAAATTGCAATTTCAAAAAAAATTAGTGCAGCTATTGATCCCATTCTGCTTAGTGACGATCAACCTTCCACTTCACATGGCCCTAGAAGAACAGCTGCACAAACTCCTGAAATTGCAAGCAACAGAGAAAACTATGAAAACGAACACATGGAAACAGCTATTGGGCCTGCGGTAATTTGTGACAAACAACCTTACATTTCACAAGCACCTGAAGTCAGAAGCAATGCAGAAAGCAATGAAAACCAACATATTGCAGTTAATACACAAAACTCAATGCGAAATGGTAGCTTTTCTTTATAAATAATCATTATCATTATAATAACTAGTTTGCACAAAATAATATGAAAATAGATAAAAATAAAACTTTTTGCCAGTTGCTACTTAAATATACATTACTATATTTGGTGTTCGCATGAAAACTATATAGGTGGTTGCAGGTAAAACTATGTACAATACGCGTGTGGTAGGCATATTACGTGCTCGTGGAGTTAACACACTCGCCGCTGCGCGGCTCGTGTTTAACTCTACACTCGCACGTAATATGCTGTTTACCACACTTGTAATGTAATATACTATTTCATAGCAATCATGTTTAGATACAAATAAAATTAACAAAAAATTATAATTATAAACTTATTTAATAATATAGATTATGTAATTAGGAGATAAAACGATACTTTGAATCTGAGGAGATACTGTTATAACACAGAGGCGATAGCGGAGGAGTTATAAGATCTCCGAAGATTTAAATGTAGCTTGATCTCCGAATTCCATATATTATGTTATGTTATGTTTCCTTGATTTGTAATGCTTTCTGCACCAATACATCTAATACGAAAATAGTTTGATGCCATCAGATAATGTGTGTGAGAAGAGACAGGAAACTTCATAATATGTCTGCTATGGTTTTTAGATGGAACATGCGAAAACGTATGTTTTGGTATGCAGCTTTAAAGTTTTAAGGTTAAACGTCACATTTTGACAATGTCTTCGTAAAACTAAATCTGCAAAAACCCAGCTACAAATGATTTTAATTAATGTGCACAATCGTTTTAAATGTGAGTTTAAGTGGTATTGCAATTTCCACATCTACTAAATAGTTTAGGTTGTTTTTGTTTTTGTTTTTGGGTTTTACGTCATCTATTTCCGCTGCTATGGCCTATCATGACGCCGGAGATTAGGTCTACAGCTATCCGGGAATTTTGCCGAACCCGGTGGGAATAGTTTAGGTATTTACAGAAATAAATAATACATTTTATGTTGATTTTGTGTAAGCTTAAACGAAAATGTTAGTTGAATCGAATGCGCATTCAGTAGATTTGGCAAATAGTCATCGGATTAATCTGTTAATACGGGGCATTTTTGTTATAAGTATACATACAGGGAATTTGCTATTAGGTATACATATGCATACGCTTTTTTAAAGAGTTTAATCAAAAGCTTAAAACGAGTGTTTCCACTCCTAGACTAAGCATGAAGTAAAATTTCGAGTTTAGAAAAGCCTGAAAATTTGGTTTGGTCGCGTAGCGCGAAGCGCGGAGCGGCCAAACCAAATTTTTAGGCTTTTCTAAACTCGAAATTTTACTATATGCGCCACGCATATTAAATACTGAAAGCACTGTAATATTATGAACGAGTAAACTTCGCTTGAAATCAGTGTGTTATACGCGTGGCGCATGAAGTAAAATTTCGAGTTTAGAAAAAGAAAGCTTTTCTAAACTCGAAATTTTACTTCATGCTTAGCCTGGGAGTGGAAAACACTCGTTTAAACATCAAATTGACCTCGTTTAAGAAAACAACGAATATTTAAAAATCTACAATACCTAATTAGGATATGTATACTTAAAAGAAAACATTCACAAGTAATTATCATTTAAAGCTTTTCTAAAAGAAAGAACACTAATACACTCGTGACCTAAACAGTATAACATTGTCATGTAACGTCAAAATTTGTCACAATTAGGAAAAATCGTTGCAGATCCAACTGTCGACATAATCTCTAAATAATTTGAACCACACATTCCACATCAATGAATTATAGGACATCTCTCCCGAATTCCACCATAAGTAATGTTGCCTTGTGTATCTTAACCATGGAGAATTATTGACAACGGAGATAAAGTGATACTTAATCTACTATTTTCAATATATAAATAAAAGTGTGAAATACGAAATAAAATAAAAAATATATTGCATGTGCATACCTGCAAACATGTTCTTTGCCCTGAAGTTTCTTCAAAACGGCCACCTCCATTTTGAGCACTTGTTTCGGTTGCCTGGCGCTCTCCACCTTCAGGGCGACCTGTTCCCTTGTTATCAGGTCCAGGCCCTCGTAGATCTCGCCGAAACCACCGCCCCCAATTTTTTTCACAACCTACAAAAAATTACATTTACCTTAAACTCCCTCAAAAATGATTTGTTTATTTGATAAGTTTGCTCAGCATACTGTCAAAGTTTGATCTCACGATAATTGTGAAAACTCGATCCAAGTCGATGAACAGCAAAAATAACGTATTGAATGTTAGAACTGTTGGCATTACCGATAATGTAAACGTCAAAAAAGAAAATGCGGAAATGCGGGAATCGTGAAAAATAGTATTAATAGTATTTCATGTTAACATTAAGTAGTTTTATATATGTGCTTTTCTCCCTTGACAATTGTAATACATGTGAAACCCATGTCTTCTACAAATAAACCTAAAAAAATATATTGAAAAGAAAAAAAACTACCAGAATGCGTGAACTGTAAAAAAGTGAGAAAAATTCTTAATAATTGTGGAAACTCAATGCACGTATTATAATTATACTCAATAACATTAGAAGCGTAACACCCAGAAGGAGTTATTATTTTAACTTGATTTTTTGCCAGTATGGTAGTCTTACATCAAGAATAAAATGATTGCATTTTTAAGAAATTTTATTAAAAAACAATCAAAAAAAATTAATAATGTGTTTGGCGACCCCTTTGCTGTATACACTCCTGTAGACGTCTGGGCATCGACAAAATGAGATGGTCGATGTCTTCTTGAGGCATCTCGTTCCAAGCAACTTGAATTTCATCGATCAACTGTGCTAGAGTCTGTGGAGGATGGTGCAAAGAGATTATTCTTCTTTCCATGATATCCCACACATGTTCAATGGGATTTAAATCCGGCGAACGGGGCGGCCACGCCAAAACATTAACACCAGCTTCATTAAGAAAGTTCATAGTTCGACGAGCAATATGGGGACGTGCGTTATCTTGTTGAAAAAGTACGTCTGGGCGGCCATCTAAATAAGGCAACAAAGTCGGTCGTATGACGTCTTCAACATAACGCGCAGCTGTCATACTGCCTCGAATGAATACAAGAGGTGATCGACTACCATAAGCAATAGCCCCCCAAACCATTACTGCAGCAGTCCTGTGTACATGCCTCTCAATAGCAAACCTAAGATCAGGTCGTTCTCCACGGTAGCGTCGTACCCTTCTACGGCCATCATGCGTGCCTAGACAAAATCGTGATTCATCGCTGAATACGACATCGTGCCATTCTGCCTCCCAATGCTGCCGTTCTCTGCACCAGTCCAACCTTTGGCGACAGTGTCTCGCTGTTAAAGGAAGCACTAATCTTGGACGCTACGAAAGAAGCCCAAAGGATTGAATGCGGCGATATAAGGTTCGCATACTAACGGGCCTACCTTCTTCTCCAATCCATTGATCACCGATTTGACGCGTAGTAGCGAAACGGTCTCGCAGGGCTATTTGTCTTAAGCGCCGATCTTGACGTTCTGTGGTACGCCTTGGTTGACCAATTGGTCTTCTTCTTGCTCCTCTACCTTCTTCTGTCCATACCTGATACACACGTATTACAGTTGCTGCAGTGGAATCAATACGGCGGGCAATTTCGCGATAGGACATACCGACATCTCGATAAGCAACAACTCGACCGCGGCCAAAATCGCTCATATGGTGATATTGTGGACGTCTTCGGACTCGAGGCATTTTATTTAAGCGTAACACACTCAACGGAAACACGAAAACTAAAAACATCTGTACTAAACAGCTCATATAAATAGTTTTATCAAAAAAGAAAAAGTGAAATATTTTTTTATTTTCACAATAAATATAAAAGGCACAAGGTTGAAATTGTTATCAATGTATGCTTTAAATATAGTCACTCTGTTGCTAAAATATGAATTCAAAAAAATCATTCCTTCTTGGTGTTACGCTTCTAATGTCATTGAGTATATATTTTATTAAATTAGCAATAAACTTTGAACTTTACACTAAATCAGTGTTTAGTACGCGTGGCGTATGAAGTGAAATATCGAGTTGAGAAAAGCCAGAATTTGGATTTGGATCCAAATCCAAATTCTTCTCGAAATTTTACTTCATGCGTAATCCGGGATTGTAAAACACTCGTTACGATGACTTTTTTAAGTTTTTCCTTCATTTATAAAAACTCCATAGTTTTGAAGATTCTCGTCAGTTTTTAACATTACATTAAAAGAATACAGTTTTCGTGAATTATCATAATTATCATTATTTTTTTTAAATAATTACGCTTTGGTGAATTTACAAGATTTTTTTTAAATATTTAAATGCATGAATTTCCATGTTATTTAGTTATTTTTTAAATCCTCGCGGTTTTTGGTTTTTGTAAATGTCCAAAATTTCATTTAATTTTCTGTTTTCGAAGTTTTGATTAATTTTAAAAACTCTGATACTTTTCATAAAGTTTCAAAATTTTCGTCAATTTTCGTGGGTTTCATAAGTTTTCGTTAATTTTGAAAATTCTGATACTTTGCATAAAATTTCAAGATTTTCATCAATTTTCGTGGATTTCCTAAGTTTTCGTTAATTTTAAAAATTCTGATACTTTTCATAAACTTTCAAGATTTTAGTCAATTTTCGTGGATTTTTTAAGTTTTCGTTTACATTAATTTTACGTGAATATTAAAAAAAAAACAATAATAATAATGATATAAAGAAAACACAACTGTTTTATACCACTTTAATTTTATACAAGTGGTAAAAAAAGCTAAGCGTTTTCTTTATATCAAAATCGTTCACTTTGTGGTATATTTTCGTGGTATTTTTCCAACCATGAAGTGAACGACTCCAAGTTTCAAGAAATGATAATAATACAGGGTGTTTCATCGAGGACGGAAAATTCTATAACTCACTAGATATTAAAATTACAAAAAAATAATTCAAATAAAAGTTGCAAGAAAAGATTTTCGTCATAACAATTATGTTCACATATACAGAGTGTCATACAACTTTGTTATTTTAAACGAAACACCCCATATATTATTAACTTTTTGGATTCCTTGTTAAAAATGAATGACAGTTTGTTAGTACAATATTTAGTCTAAGTCGTACCATTTCGGAGTTATATGACATTTTTGAAAAAAAATTGACGTTGTTTTTTATTTCATTGGCCTCGGCTTTCGTCATACAGCTATCTGCCATTGTATTGTTTCATTTATTTAATTTAACTAATTCGCACACACTTATTTAATTCATTTGGACGCAAAATTACATTCACACTACATTCATAGACCCGGGTACACATTTGAACACTTGTGACATATTTTAAAGTAACGAATGTCTTCCACTCCCAGACTAAGCATGAAGTAAAATTTCGAGTTTAGAAAAGCCCCGCGTAGAAAATTTGTCGAGGGTCGCGCAGCGACCCGAGACAAATTTTCACGGGGCTTTTCTAAACTCGAAATTTTACTTCATGCGCCACGCGTATAAAACATTGATTCTAGGTGATAAGGTTTACACCTTTATGATTTATTGCATTTATAAGTAAATTCTAAATAACCCTATTTTGTTATGACAAATGAGGTTATGTATAAGACTTAAAGTAGGGCAATTAAATTATTAGTTGTAAACTAACAATAGTAATCTATTAAAACGTTTTATTAAACTGAAAATGTCATCATCCTTAGAACTGTGTTGAAGCTGTATGCTAACGTGTATTAATAAGGCTGGTTATGTTTTAAACACGTTTTAAACATGATTTAGGCACGTTTTAAACATGTTTTAGACACGTTTTAAACATGTTTTTAATTGTTAACGTTTTAAACACTGTTTCAATAAAAAAAAACATATTTTGCAAAAAAACTATTTGTTTTAATTAAAATGAAAAAACCTTTTTTAACAACCCTGGTTGTACCTAAAATAAATTATATATATTGTAATCATTTGCTTTTTTTTAATGCTGATCTTAGAATTTTCAAGATTATCAAGAATTGGAACTTGATTGTTATGTTGATAATTGAATAAAAGTCACTTGGTTTGTTTCTCTCTTCTCTCCAGAGAGAATAAAAACAGTAGTGAAACAAACTAAGTGACTTTTATTCAATTATCATTATTGTAAACATGTTTCATCAAGTGATTAATGAGTACCAAATTAAAGATATCTTAATTGTTAGTGCAGAGAACGAATTTACTACAAAAATTACTTTATTGTCAAGATGCCATGGCCACAGAACAATAGATGGCGTTAGATGTCGATTTTTATTAGTGTCCCTGTATTTAAGAGAGTAGCGCAAACTGGCATCCATCTTAAGGCCTTTAGGTGCCAAATTCAAACTAAACCAATCATATTTTTAGTTGTACAATATTATGTATGTTTTATATGAACTTCGTTGAATGAATAAATAAATATTAAATAAATAAATATTCTATAATGATTGACGCGCGTCCTGTTAGTTTGAATTAGCGTGAATTTGGCGCCTAAAGGCGTCAAGATGGATGCCAGTTTGCGCTACTCTTTTAAATACAGGGACACCAATTTTTATAAATGTGTTTACATTATTTTTTGTGTAAAATATACGCCTATTATTTATTTATAAAATCATTGTAAAGTTTGAATAATAATTTTATACATACCTTCCATCGTTCTTTAACGACGTGACCAGGTTGCAGGAGATCCTCCGAAGTCATTGTGATATTGTTATTTTGGTCGGTCGAGTCTAGATGTGCCTCCCAGCTTATCTTTTTTCTGCAAAAAAAACAAGAGAAAAAATATTAAAATTATTACGAAGCCAGACGCATTTCTCTTTCCGAAAAAAAAACTCAAAGTTATTACAAACTCATCCCCAATTCCTTTCTATTATACTAATTTCAACTTCGCCCACGCTTCAAGAGAAAAACCCATGTACACACAGTGGGTAAAAAAAATCTCATGAATAATTTGGCACGCAAACACAATTTAACAGCCCGAGAGAGAAAGAGAGAGTGAACTGATAAATGCGACTTTTTTTGTATTCGAGAGACGGATGCCAAGTTTTGTTAATTGAGGTTGTTGAATTAGATGTCATACAACAATAAAAAATGTATAATTATTATACACAGGTAACTGTAAGATATTCTTAAATTGAAGTATTGAAATTCTACCTAAAGAATTTTTTTGTGATTACTAATATTTCTGTCATTGTCAGAATTACAATTTAAATTTAGACACTTGTCTTGTCTGTCATATTCCGAATTATTTTATGAACATATGGAATATATTCCGACGTTTATATAAAATTTAAGCGGATAGAATCAGCCAAAAAATCAGGCATAAATTTGAACACGAATTACCGTTCGGACTTTTGGCTGATTTTTACGCATCCCAATGAAAATTAGTTGCAGCTTCTAAGGACAATATTTGGTTAGACCAAATAAATATTAGTAAAATGTTATAAAATCTTATTTTTCTTTATTCCTTATTTAACGAGGCACTCTTGACACAAAAAGACTGTTATTCCTTACTTCACAGAAGTAAAGTGAAGAATGACAGTCTTTTTATGTGTAATAATAACTTAACGTAAACTCAAAACATAAAGTTAGACACTCTTGAACTAATTCCTCACTCAACACTTGGTGAAACACGTTTAAAGACGTTTTTACCTAATTGTACTAGAGACACTATGGTGCTAAATTACAAAAGAATACATTTCCAGTTCCTCTACTTCCCTCTCTCTCTCTTTCCTTTTCCCTTTTTCTATCTGGTCGCATGTCCTGCCATTTTCCAAGATGTCGCCCATTTATTATTCATTACAAAAACACGTCTCGCGATAAAAGGGGAAATTAATCTGCACGTGAAATTCACCTGCACGATTCCGGACGAGAGCATTAGCCAAAGGCATTCCAATTTATTTGCATAGGGGAAAACATGCCCCAGCTTTTTTTCTTTTTTGATTTATTACTCTCCACACCCAGAATTTCCCTCGAAATGACCTCTACGGCAAATTATTGGTTACTAAAATAATTACTGAGATGAAAAATTCATTCATCATGATGTGAATACATATTTCTGTAAGCAATCATTATAATACAAGAAGAAGCACTAATGTTATTGAAGGGCAGTTTTAGAGTTCATTGAGAATATTTTTTACCTCTTTACCTTTACCTCCAGTTTGTTATTAATAATGAGCACCTTGCCTCTCGAAATGTATATCTAACGATACAAATAAAAAGTGAAGTAACGAATAACAGACTTTTTTAGTGTAATAATCACTTCACGTAAACTCAAAAACATACAGTTCTTAAAGAAAGTTTAAAAGCTAGGTCTGTTCGACTAGCCCCAGTATTTGTATTTTTTGGTGTTGGTTTTTGTCTGTAGGTAGTCTCACAAGTCAAATCTACAAACCACTAAAATCAATTCAATTCTTTTTCGTCTCCTAGAGTAGGCAACTTAGAGTAGGCTACTTACAATCCAAAATTAAATTTGTGTTCAGTATTCCGACACCGGATACCCACAGACGTATTTCGGACTTTAAGGTCCTCGTCAGCGTGGTCCCGACCCAGTGTTGAGACTGGTTAACTGGATATACCGGGTGTTGACTTGGCGGACGCAACAAAGGAAATCCCATATAAATTTTGAAATGTTTAAATTTTGGCTCCCCTATTTATTTTAGAAACAAAATGTTACCTTTTTTGTAGAGGGAAACATTTTGAATTCATTCATGTTAACGTTTATCACTTTACGTTTCTCTAAGTTAAAATAATTAAGAAAAAATAATGTGATTTTATAAAAATAATGACATGCCATGGAATTGAAACAACAACTGCGGATTTCAAAATGGGTAAAGATATCGTAGTCACTTCATTAAAGTAAATGTTTTCGAAATGATTTACACTATACAAGAAAAATGTCATTATTTTTATAAAATCACATTACTTTTTCTTAATTATTTTAGCTGTTAATTTTCTGACATTCGTTGATTTTTAAAAAAGATCAATTTGATGCTGTAAACAAGTGTTTTCCACTCCCAGACTAAGCATGAAGTAAAATTTCGAGTTAAAAGCCCCGTGAAAATTTGTCTCGGGTCGCGCCACGCGTATAAAACACGGATTTTAAGTGAAGTTCGAATATACATAAATTTGAAAATATTATAGTGTTTTATACGCGTGGCGCATGAAGTAAAATTTCGAGTTTAGAAAAGCCCAGAAAATTTGTCTCGGGTCGCTGCGCGACCCTCGACAAATTTTCACGGGGCTTTTCTAAACTCGAAATTTTACTTCATGCTTAGTCTGGGAGTGGAAAACACTTGTTTAAAGCTTTAAATTGAACTGAATAAAAAACAGAGAATATCCGCAATTGTTGTATCAATTCCATGGTATGTCATTATTTTTATATATGTATATATATATATATATAACATGTTTATTCGGGAAATAATATATTACATTGTATGAACATTCATTATTGTTTTTTATTTTACATAATGCGAAAAGGCTATCGACCGGAAGTCTTTCTGCCTAGAGTAATTTAATATGTTGTTATGAGATTAATTAATAAATGTGATGATGCTATTGAGTTAGTGACTGATGTAGGGTGAGGAGTGTTTGGAGGATAGTGGATTCTGGAAATTTGCGTTTGGGCAGGATTAAGGGATTTCTGGTTTGACAGAACAATTTTAGGATTTTGATGTTTAGTGGTGCTTTAAGGAAACGTTCTATTAGATATGGATAGCGCTCGTTCATAGGAATTATTTGTGTTTTTTCTAGCAACATTTCATCGGAGGGGTTATAGAGAGGATTCAAGGGATGGCGGATTTTTGTCAATATACGAAGGGAACTCCTTTCTGCAATAAGGATGTTGTTGAGGGATCGGGGATGGGTGAGAGCAAGTAAGATGAAACCGTAGTCGAGTATCGGCCTGCATATACATTTGTATATTTTAACTGCGGTGTTTGTTGATAAACCACGATGTTTATATGTTAAACCTCTAAAGTGGCGTGCTCTAGTTTGTATTTTGTTTTTTATTGTTTTGGAGTGAGGAATAAAAGTGAGTTTGGGATCGAAGTTTATACCGAGGTATTTACATAGGGGTGAAGGAGAAACTAGGGTGCCATTGAGGAGAATTGTGGGGGAATTAGGTGTTATTCTGTGGTTAGGTATTAATAGTTGGGTTTTGGAGGAGTTCAAGGATATTCTCCATTTAAGGAACCAGGATTTGGATTGGTTTAGTAGCTCTTGTAAGGAGGACATTGCGGCATTGAGGGTGGGGGCGTGGCTTACTAAGGCTGTGTCATCGGCGAACTGGAGGATATACTGAGATGGATTGAAATATTTGGAATTAGGGTTATATAGGTCATGAGTGTATAGATTGTAAAGTAAGGGAGATGTGGGGGAACCTTGTGGAACACCTTGGAATGGAGAGAATGAGTAGGATAGGTTGTTTTTGAACTTAATTTGTAGGGATCTGTTTGATAAGAATTGTACAAGGATGCGTAATAGGTATGTAGGGAGATTGAGGATTTGGCATTTGTATAATAATCCTCGGTGCCAGACCGAGTCAAAGGCTTTTTTGATGTCGAGGAATAATACAGCTGATTTTTTGCCTTCGAGATGGGACGTTTGGAGATTGGAAGCTAGTATTGTCAATGGGAGTTGGGTGGAGCGTTTGTGTTGGAATCCGAATTGGTATTTAGGGATAAATTTGGAAATATGTGAGCTTATTTGGTCTTTGGGGAGGGATTCGAATATTTTGCCAAGGACTGGGAGTAATGTGATAGGTCTGTAGCTGGTTACAAGTGAGGAATTGGTATTAGGTTTGTGGATACATACAATTTGCCCTTTTTTCCAAGTGGGAGGAAAATACTGGTTTGCTAATGCATAATTATAAATGTCTAGGATGTATAAGTGTATATTTAGTGGGAGTTTTTTAAGGATACTTCGAGGAACACTATCGTGTCCCGGGGCAGTGTTTTCACCTCGGGACAATTTATTCATATAGTCCTCCTCGGAGATAGGAGTTACTGGGGAAGAAGGAAGTGATTGGAAAGTCTGATACCAGTCGTTTATGTCGTTGAGTTGAGTTTTGTCGTAGTCGTCGTTTATTGAAAATTGAAATGTCTTATTAAAATAGTCTGCAAACGTATTGGCGATTCTTTGAGGGTCAGTTATTTCTGAATTGGTCGTTGGGTCTAAAATTGACTTTATCGATTCTGACTGTTTGTATTTGGACAGCTTTTTGATTTTCGTCCAGTATTTTTTTCCGTCTTCATTATTTATTTCCTCGCAAACAGTAAGCCATTTTTCTTTTTTAAATTCTGTTCTAAGGTTTTTGATCTCTTTGTTAAGTTTATTGAATTTTGTTTTAAGGTCCGAATTGTTCGTCAGTTGAATGTCTCTGTATAACTGTCGTTTGAATTTTATGAGTCTAAGGATATATTTAGGAAGGGGATATTTGTAGGGTTGCTTGGTTATTTTAGGAGTATGTAATTTAATGGAGTTTTCGAGTTCGGATTGGAATTTATCTATTGTAATAGGAGAAATAATTGGGTTGGAATTTATGTAATCAGTTAAATCTTTGGTAAGTTTAACAATATCGCAGTTTTCGTAGTTTAATATATCGATAGGAGGTTCAGGAATAATAATGTTCGGGATAGTAAGGTCAAATTGAATTGAAAGGTGATCTGATCCTAGGTCGGGTATTAATGTCAGTGAATGTATTAGAGGTTTAATATTGGATGTACAGAGTAGGATATCAGGGGTGGTACTAGGATTATTGGGCATAATAAATGTTGGGGGTGTGTGAATTTGTGTGAAGTTGGATTGGCTGAGGAAGGAATTAAGGTGTTTTCGTTTGGATTTGTTTAGATTAAAGTCACCTATAATTATGCAATCATCAAATAAGGAAGCTTTAGTAAAAATTGTATCTTCTATGGGAGCATTGGGGTGGATATAGACTAGAAGGATATTAAGTTTCAAATTATTAAAGGATAGGGTAAAGTGGATGGTTTCATTTAGTGTGTTGTTTATTTTGGGTGGATTGGCTTTGCCTATAGGAATTGTAGGGTGTGTTGTAACCAGCGCACCACCACGTTGGTTACGGTTTAGTATTGAAGAAGGGAGGGATAAAGAGTGCCACTTATTAAGGATTGAAGGGGATTGAGTTTTGGTTTCAAGGAATAGGGCTACATGGGTATTTGAATGTGCTATAAAATTATTAATAGAATAGGATTTTGATTTTATTCCGTTTATGTTACAATATAAGAAGCGAGCACTATCCATTTCCGATTATTCCTTGAGAAAAATTAACGCCTCTAACTGGGACTACAGGGGCAATGGATTCGGGATGGGAAAGGTCAAATATAACGATGAATACCTTATTGCCTGAGATGGAAGCACAAGTGTCAATGTTGTATGACTGAATAAATTTTTCTTTTAATTTTTTTAATAATGTTGGTCTGTCAGTATGTTTAGGTGAGTTAAGCTTTGTGATATATGTATCAATAATGTGATCATGAAGTGTGATGGGTGAATGTATGCGTGATGATTTTTTAATTGATGGTTCGATGTCTGCAGATTTTAGGTATGTTGATTGTAGTTTTACGTTGGGGATGCCTTCTATTGGTTTAAGTGGTCTTTTAGGACACTTAGTGGACCATGCTCCATGTCCTTCTGCGTCACAAGCTGAACATTTTTCGATTAATGCTGTTGCACAAGCTGCCGTTTTGTGTGGTCCTCTACATTTTCCGCACTGTATAGCTTCCTTACATTGGTCGGAAGTATGGTCAAATTTTGAATAACGTCCACACGGAATTGGAAGAGGTGGAGGGGCATTATTTTTATAAAATCACATTACTTCTTTTTAATTATTTTAACTTAGAGAAACGTAAAGTGTTAAGTGTGAACATTATTAAATTTAGAATATTTCTCTCTACAAACAAATAAAATACATTTTGTCTCTAAAATAACTAGAGAAGCCAATATTTGGCATGTCATTATTATTTTTTTTTAAAATCACATTACTTTTTTCTTAATAATTTTCGCTGTTAATTTTCTGACATTCGTTGATTTTGAAAAGAGTTTAATTTGAAGCTTTAAACGAGTGTTTTCCACTCCCAGACTAAGCATGAAGCAAAATTTCGAGTTTAGAAAAGCCCCGTAAAAATTTGTCGAGGGTCGCGCAGCGACCCGAGACAAATTTTCACGGGGCTTTTCTAAACTCGAAATTTTACTTCATGCGCCACGCGTATAAAACACAGATTTTAAGTGAAGTTCAAATATACATAAATTTGACAATATTATAGTGTTTTATACGCGTGGCGCATGAAGTAAAATTTCGAGTTTAGAAAAGCCCAGAAAATTTGTCTCGGGTCGCTGCGCGACCCTCGACAAATTTTCACGGGGCTTTTCTAAACTCGAAATTTTACTTCATGCTTAGTCTGGGAGTGGAAAACACTTGTTTAAAGCTTTAAATTGAACTTTAAAAAAAAACAAAGAATATCTGAAATTGTATCAATTCCATGGTAGGTCATTATTTTTATAAAATCACATTACTTTTTCTTAATTATTTTAACTTAGAGAAACGTAAAGTGTTAAGTGTGAACATTAATACATTTAGAATTTTTCTCTCTACAAACAAATGAAATACATTTTGTCTCTAAAATAACTAGAGAACCCAATGTTTGGCATGTCATTATTTTTATAAAATCACATTACTTTTTCTTAATTATTTTAGCTGTTAATTTTTGATATTCGTTGATATTTAAAAGAGTTTAATTTGAAGCTTTAAACGAGTGTTTTCCACTCCCAGACTAAGCATGAAGTAAAATTTCGAGTTTAGAAAAGCCCCGTGAAAATTTGTCGAGGGTCGCGCAGCGACCCGAGACAAATTTTCACGGGGCTTTTCTAAACTCGAAATTTTACTTCATGCGCCACGCGTATAAAACACAGATTTTAAGTGAAGTTCGAATATACATAAATTTGACAATATTATAGTGTTTTATACGCGTGGCGCATGAAGTAAAATTTCGAGTTTAGAAAAGCCCAGAAAATTTGTCTCGGGTCGCTGCGCGACCCTCGACAAATTTTCACGGGGCTTTTCTAAACTCGAAATTTTACTTCATGCTTAGTCTGGGAGTGGAAAACACTTGTTTAAAGCTTTAAATTGAACTTTAAAAAAAAACAAAGAATATCTGAAATTGTATCAATTCCATGGTAGGTCATTATTTTTATAAAATCACATTACTTTTTCTTAATTATTTTAACTTAGAGAAACGTAAAGTGTTAAGTGTGAACATTAATACATTTAGAATTTTTCTCTCTACAAACAAATGAAATACATTTTGTCTCTAAAATAACTAGAGAACCCAATGTTTGGCATGTCATTATTTTTATAAAATCACATTACTTTTTCTTAATTATTTTAGCTGTTAATTTTTGATATTCGTTGATTTTTAAAAGAGTTCAATTTGAAGCTTTAAACGAGTGTTTTCCACTCCCAGACTAAGCATGAAGTAAAATTTCGAGTTTAGAAAAGCCCCGTGAAAATTTGTCGAGGGTCGCGCAGCGACCCGAGACAAATTTTCACGGGGCTTTTCTAAACTCGAAATTTTACTTCATGCGCCACGCGTATAAAACACAGATTTTAAGTGAATTTCAAATATACATAAATTTGACAATATTATAGTCCTTTATACGCGTGGCGCATGAAGTAAAATTTCGAGTTTAGAAAAGCCCAGAAAATTTGTCTCGGGTCGCTGCGCGACCCTCGACAAATTTTCACGGGGCTTTTCTAAACTCGAAATTTTACTTCATGCTTAGTCTGGAAGTGGAAAACACTTGTTTAAAGCTTTAAATTGAACTTTAAAAAAAAAACAAAGAATATCTGCAATTGTATCAATTCCATGGTAGGTCATTATTTTTATAAAATCACATTACTTTTTCTTAATTATTTTAACTTAGAGAAATATAAAGTGTTAAGTGTGAACATTAATAAATTTAGGATATTTCCCTTTACAAAAAAGTGAAATACATTTTGTCTCTTAAATAACTAGGGTAGCCAATATTTGAGCATTTAAAATTAACATGCGATTACGTATGTTGCGTCCACCAAGTCATCACCCGGTATATGAACTGTGCTAATAGTAGTAACAAAAGGAATTATTTTATATTTGTAGAAATTAGAGTAATTAATGAGTTATTTGATTATTTTTATTAGAAAATCGAAATGAAAAATAGTGTTTTCGTTGACATTCACTTGTTAATCGAAATATTATGTAAAGAAATCGATGATTTAAAGCAGTGGTATCCAAACTACGGCCCGCGGGCCAAATCCGGCCCGCGACTTGCATGAATCCGGCCCGCGATTGTTTGTATTTTTTTTGTAAATGTCATATTTTTAAATATTTGAACAATTGTTCCTTAAATTTTTCATAATTTTATAAAATTAATCGGATCTTGGCCGACTTTATTATGTAGAGTTGTATTTGTGGCCCGCGAAGAAGATAGTTTGGAGACCCAGGATTTAAAGCATAGGCATATTTCTGACTGTATCAAGCCAATATGTGAAAACTATTAAGAAATTTGATAGCCAACGCTAACAAATCAGTGACCAGTATATGCACTTTGTGCATTTGTGTCATTGACGATGCTACTATAGAGCATTAGATGACGTTAGCTATCAAATTTCGTAATAGTTTTCACATATTGGCTTGATATAGTCAGAAATGTTCAGTATTGCTCAACACTGTGTCGGGACCAAAGTTTTGACGAGGACCTTAAAGTCCGAACCGCGATTGTGGGTATCTCGTGTCGGAATACTGAACACAAATTTAATTTTGATATTTGCTTTCTGGTTTCACATACAGAGTTTAGCTTGTTCGTGGACGAAACAGTGACCTATATATGCACTTTGTGCATTCGTGTTGTTGACGTTCCCACTATAGAGCATTAAATGGCGTTAGCTATAGAATTACCTAATAGTTTCCACATATTAGCTTGATATAGTCAGAAATGTTCAGTACTCCTCAGCACTGGGTCGGGACTACACTGACGAGGACCTTGAAGTCCGAAACGCGTCTGTGGGAATCCGGTGTCGGAATACTGAACACAAATTCAATTTTGGATAGTAAGTAGCCTAAACAATATATTTTTTTAAGATTAGATTACATGTGATTCGCATGCAGCTATGTATTTATATTCGATAAAGAAAAAAAGGTCGTTTAGCCGCCCTCGCAAGTCTGTGATTGATTTGCTTGTCTTAAGGGCTCAAGTGCGATTTCGCGTGTGAGTGTATGCCCTGGGGGAATCGAAGTTGTTAAATTGGAACTCTAAAAATACCTTTATAAGTGAACAAGAAAAAAAAACAAGAATATAATCGGCAATCTCAATGTTATAAACAGAAACGAAAAACGAAATTTTTATACTGTTATAATTTTATAAATATTATTCAAAACTAATAGTGTAATTTGTAGATAAATATAATAAAACAGAAAAAAACTAAATTTATTAGAAATGTTATAAAAATCAATGCAAGCATAAAGTAATTGATACAAGTCTTAATGTTACCCGGCGCATCCACTTAATAAATTATTGAGGAAATACCTGTATAATAAAACATGTTAGAGCGAAAGTATAAGGTTTTCTAACTACCTTTTTACTAAAGTGTATGGCACAAAAAAATATACAAGCCTGCCAAGGCACGTATTTATGTCAAACATTCTAACAAGTTACAATGTTTAATATAAACACGTAACATGTTTGAATCATACAATAAAACAAGTTATAATATTTGATGGAAACTCGTTACTTGGCAGGCTTGTATATACACATTATACTTGATTAATGTTATCATTTAAGTTTTTCAGTGTGGAATTAGTATTGTTACTTTAATAAGCTATATGTATAAAAATAATGAAGTAAGGAATAATTAATATTTTAATATATTTTTAATTTTGTGGATACGTTATTTCTCTCCTAAAAAACTCGTGGTCTGCACAACATAACACATTTTTCATACACTCGGTGTAAAATGTGATGCGGGATTATTTTTATTGGTAGCCGTTGAAAATTGTTGAAAATTCCAAATAACTGTACGTGCGAGGAATTTTTACGTGGGAACGAACATCCAAACCGAACATATTTTTCCGTGCTCTCGCGGAGAATTATTATTATGCGAACGTTGAATCAATAAAAAAACCACCCCCGCACCACCATATCCCCCCAACTGACGACACGCGGGGGTGTATGTATAATTTTTTGCCTATTAATAGGTACTCCTAAACTGTACCCCTATATAAGGGTTAACCTGAATTTTGATCTTTTAGTAAATATAGCTATTTTGGATAATAATAAATACGTTTATAACACTCTAGTAAAACATTAATTTATTTGGATTATAAGGCGCGGTGCACACTGGAGAAACCAGTTTCATAAGACTAGTTTCCTGAAACCAGTTTTACGAAACTGGTTTCATATTTTGGTTCATGATATCCTCTGACGAAAACGATGTGTTTATTTTAGGGTGGTGGCTGAATAAAAGAACGCAAAAAAAGAAGAGGAAGTATTGCATTTTTTTTCCATGTTTTTACAACTTTATCCCTATTGCTATATTCTTTCAAATTTATATTGTATAATATAGGATATTTTTCAACACATTCTACTAAATCAATACTCATTATTATGAATATAAAAGAAGTAACAACGGTCTGTACAGTCTAGATACAAAACTAAACAAGAAATTAAAAATAATAAACAACACATGAAATTTCTTGGTTGCGTGAAACTAGTTTCATAAAACTACAGTTTCAAGATATGTTTTTTATATCAAATGGTTTCACGAAATTTAGTTCCACGTTTCATGAAACAAGTTTTAAGAAACTGGTTTCTTTAGTGTGCACCGCGCCCAAGACCCAACAAATAAAATACATTCTAAAAATGATGATCTATTCCAAATTCTCAAGCAGTAGATAGCAGTTACATAGGTAATTTGAGATGCAAGTTGCTTATGTTAGTTATATTAAATAGAAAATGGGTTAGAACTTCCTTCGACTAAGTATCGCATAAACGATACAAAATATTCCAATTCATATTTTAACTTTAATTTTCCACTCTAGGTACATAAATAACTGAATCAACATGTTGGTGATATTAATTATTTATGTACCTTAGGCAAAAAAATTATTTATATCATATAAATATCATCTGCATTTGATGCAAGCCTATTGTAAGTCGTTATCAGGTGACGCGTGGTTCTAACAAGAACGGGCAAACGGACGGTTCCGATTGCTCGCTAGTACAACAATCGTCCCTCCCCGCGCTCTAAATTAAATTTCCTCCACTCAAAGACGTTTCATTGTTATTCGATACACGGGCCATTAATCAAGTCGCCAGTTATTTTTGACGAAAGATAATTTCTCCTCGCCTGTCAGCTGTTAGGAAATTTCTAAACGCTCAAGGGCTTGCGATTAATTAAGCGCAAGACAATGGTCGTCTAAATTTGAAATACAGTTAATTAAGATACACACGAAGGAACATAAATCAGCACGAAACAAATGATTGGAAGTGTTTTCTTCAGCTTTTGCTAAATATGCCAAGAAAACTGCATTTTATTATAAATTTAAGAGTGTTAAAATATAAACCAAATTAATACTCCCTTCTCTCAAGTAAGTAGTCTAGTATGGTAATAAATGTCGCAGTAGTGAAAATGAAAATTTCACGTCTCTCTTTTTCTTTCTCCTTCAGGTAGTCCAGTTTGGTTAAAGTTATGAAAGTGTCTGTAAATAAATGATTAGGTAACGTAATTGGGTCGAGTCGGGTCGACGGCATCTCCGACGCAACACCGGACGTTTTCGGATCGCGGCGTCCTGGACGCCTTTAACATTGACATTTTCGAGTATTCGGATTATGCGGACGGAACGCTTTCCACCCGGCTGTGCTTAATTTTAATCTAATCCCTTCATAACTGACGATACCAAGTTATGTGGCGTTTTGAGGGTATAAGGGTTAAATACGGTTAGATGGGATGATAAGATAATATGTATAAAGGATTTACATAAATAGTATCTAAAAACAGACACACTTTACTAAGTATTCGGAATAAAATTAATTGTTGCGAGTTCTGTATAAAAGTAAATAGGGCTATATTTTATTAAGTATGCAGATGAATAATAATTGTCACGAGTTCTTCAAGAGGGAAGTTAGGTGATTGGTTGTCAATTCAGGCTAAAACATAGCATAGTCACTTTTCAACGTTATACAAGATGGCAGAATGTTCAAATTAAGAGAAGCCATCTTTTAATTATCACTTAAACTTCTTATATCACTTTACAACGTCATATAACATGGCGGAACATTCAAATTGGTTATATGGAACCAAAACTATTTCGACTCCAGAGAGATTATTGCTTCGTTGTTTTGCTTTCTGTCTTTCACACGTCAGCAGTAATCATTATATGATAAAATGGCACAAATAGAATCTTTAAACGAATATCTATTTCCATATAAATAATAAATTACTTTATTTTGAAACAGACCTCTAAACATAAAATATTTCTGTGTTAAATAAAAAAGTTAAAAAAAATCTGTTTTCGCCATTATGTTACGAAAGGTTCAATGCATATATTTTTGGAAGAAAATTTGTAAGATATTATCTTATAAGAACGCTGAAATCGTAGTCCCAACATACAGATTCTACATAGCCTAACCCCCCTCTTAATAAAATTCTTTGGAAGAAGTGGCAGCGATTAATAGTAACCTAATAAGAATACAATCCTGTCTATTTTTAACTACTATACTGACACCACAGTGAATAACATTGTTTACATAAATGTTATTCAATACGGTGTGAATACAAAATCACCAGAAATTGGATTCCCAACAAGCTTTGCACGCCCACACCTACACACACAGGATCGATCTTAGCCCCGAAGTTAAAGCTCTGTGTAAAGCTCTCCCGGCGTACTCGACACCCTTTAATTGGAACCACCTGGGGGGTGCATGCTCGACAACTCTTAGAGCACACGCTCCGATGGAAATCAATTATCCATCAGACCCGAACCGCAGCCCTGATCGAAGAGGACATTCGATAAAAGACAAGGGCGATAAGAACGAATGACAAAGAATCATTGATTGCATTATAAATAGTAGTGAGTGGAAGAAAAACAACAATTCAATTAAAATGAAATAGGAAAAAACACAAGCTAAATATTCTGTTTTAATTCTTAGACTGAAAATGTAAAACATATTTTTATTTATTTATTATTTGTTCTATTTCGCCACTATTATGTTTTTTTCGATTATTATAGGACCATCTAACGTCAAAGTAATAACTAGAAGTAAGTTGTTTGACATGCTGCAACAAAATCTAAACGTTACAAGAAAAATATTGTTTTGAAAAACTATTTAATTGGTTCTGAATATTACAACAATAAAGAAATCATAGAAACTTTAAGTCTCAATTAAAAAGTCGATGAAATGGAGCACACGGCATTCAAGATAAATTTGTAAACATGGTTTGAAGGAACAGTTACATTACCAAAATTAATTGTGCGACAAAGTAAGCCAACAAAATAATGTGGTGATCCAGTAAAGGATCTAAGCGGAAAAAATAGGAATATCTAAGAGGATCTACTGCTTTGAAACAACTTACACATGGCATCCAAGCACAGTTAAAAGCCTCTGAAAAGAGAGATGCTGCTCAAATTCTTAAAGATATTACAAATTATAGTATTAAACGGAATGAGACCAAGGCCAAAGAAAAAGGCTTAATCTTTAACATAATTTAATTTTTTTCAATTTGTTCGTCGAAGTTTAGTAACACAATTAATGCACAGGAATTTCTTCTCGTTCTAAGTTTGAAGTAAGAAATAATATCAGCTTTATTTATTTAACGTCATAAATTTGACAATAAAGGAAATTGCAGACTAAGTTTCTAATTGATTATCTAACAAGGGTTTCCACTCCCAGATTAAACATGAAGTAAAATTTAGAGTTTAGAAAAGCCTGGAAATTTGGAATTGCTAGGCCGCGCGTGTCGCGTCCCAGCAAATCCAAATTTTCAGGCTTTTCTAAACTCGAAATTTTACTTTATGCGCCACGCGTAGAAATCACTAACTTTAAGTGAAATCATCAACTTCAACTTCTTCAACTAATTGGTTAGAGTAAAATAAATTTAGTATGTCAATTATCAATTGTTCAATTTTGTTGAAGGCAGCGTCATCTATCAAAATAACTAACATGTTTTTAGATAAAACTTACTTACTTTTCCAAGCTCTATCCAAATCTGTAATAAAAAATGGGGGTTCGTATTTTAGATTTTAAATCTACCCCCTCCCTAGCCTCACCTGGGAGTAGGGGGTTGAATTTTTTTAGAGAATTGGATGTCCTCCAAATCATTAAACTCTTATTCAAAACATTGTTTCATTCGCTGCATGGTTGTGAAGATATTCCAGGTGGTACTTTAAAATGGGACACCCTGTATATTAGTGCAATTATGCAGAGATGTCCTCAAAAATGTTGACCATGAAGTGAAGGTGTGCTGACAAAGCGTTGGCGAACATTTGGTCGATATTATCTTTCACACATAATTGCCATATGTCATATAACATGATTCGATAAAAAAATTAAATTTTCTGGTGAAAAAATATTGACTTATTCACTGGTAACATCGATCCGTATTATTGAAACACCCTATATTTGTACAGCAAATGTTAGTTCATTTCTACAGGACTGACAAAGGGTGGGCCATCTGTTTTTAACTTAAAAAATATCTGGCAAAACACAAATAACACGAATTTTTGTTCTTACATATGTCAAGCATAAGATAGTATGATTGTTAACATGGAGTCATTAACAACAGAATAATGCATTTTAATCATGAAAACTTACTACAAAAAACATTTTCACATCGAATGCAATGTTGACGAACAAAATTCTCGCATTTAGTGCTTGGAAAATCCACTTGTTATTCACGAAAATACACTCTCCTAAAAACGTAACTGTTTGCTGCGGTTTATGGGCCATCTAGATATTAGCCCATATGATTCATCTTCTGAAATCATCGTGACGTGGCAACTACAGTGATGTCTGAACAATATCGTGACATATTTTGTATTGTGGAGGCTTCTACTTCCTTATACATGTTAATTTAAAAATAAAACACTTTTATTTTTGTTTGTATAACACTTTTCTATTTTACGTGACTGCAGTTTGGGCAACTTTAGCTTAATATCGTGAAATGTTAACCAACTTTTTATGACCAAAATTTAATGTGAATGAGCTTTGGTTTCAACAAGACGGCGCCATGAGCCACATAACACGTCAATACATCGATTTGTTGCGCAATAAGTCCAGTAACCGAATAATCTTAAACTAGTGTGAATTGGTCGCCAAGATCTGGCGATTTGACACCGTTAGACTGTTTTCTTTTTTTATTAAATCATCAATCATCCAAGAACAATTCAGGATCTAGAGAACAATATTCGACAAGGAATTGGGGCCGGTAATTCACTCTTCTTGGGTTTGCAATTTGAGTCATGGTGACCATATGATTGATATTATTTTTCATACATAGTTAATTCTAGTAGATTTAACTTTAACCGAATAAAAATGTCAGATATTTGCTCACAATAAGTGTTTTTATTTTTGTGTTTATTCTAAAAATAAAAAAAAATAACTACCTCTTTCTCTTACTTCGAGATATTCACATAGTCATCAGATGCACTTTTGGTGCTTTTACACTTGTACATTTTCAGTTGCAACTTCTTGCAATTTTTCAATAGCAAGTTGCATTCGCAAACAATACAATGTCAGTGTAAAGACACTCACTGAAAATTTACAATTTATTGTTTGTAAACAAAGTTTGCTATTTAAAAATTGCGCAACAGCAAGTTGCGCTTTAAAAAATGTAACCGAATTTAATAATCTCCGAGACTGCTTCAACTAAACTGAAACACGTGTTGGGGAAACTAGAAAATAAAATTAAGCAACTGAACAAAATCCATTTAACACAGTTTTTTGTTTGTATTGTTTGTACAAGTGTATTTGCTCCATTGAGAAATGACTCATTTTATAGATTTGATTTTTTTAAGAGACTCTAAAAGTACTTTAACCCATTAACGGCCGAGCAATATTGTACCACATATTGGGATTTGTTCTTTGATATGTACGCTGTAAATTTTCAGGCATTCGTTTTATAAAAGAGTTTAATTCAAAGTTCGAACGAGTGTTTTCACTCCCAGATTAAGCATGAAGTAAAATTTCCAGTTTAAAAAAGCCTTCAAATTTGGTTTTAGAAAACTTCGAAGAGAGGTGTGTACATCAGGTCGACCTGGTAATCCGAGAATGTCCATCCTTAACAACCAGGTTGACCTGATGTATACCCCTCTCTTCGTAGTTTTCTAGATTTAAATTAACCTGTGTAACTCGTATTTTAATAATAATAGTTCGCTATGGTATTGTTTTCTGGGGTAGCTCCACGCATTTCAACAATATATTGAATTTGCAAAAACGTGCGCTGAGAACCATGTTAGGTTTAAGTCCGTACGACTCTTGCAGGACATTATTTAAAAATAATAGCTTATTAATAATAGTGGGTATATATATCGTAGAATGTCTGACGTTTTCAGGAAATATAATTATTACTTCAAATCTGATATAAATGAACATAGTTATGGAACGAGGCATAAGGGTAGGTTTATGTACCCAAAACATAAATTTACACTGACTGAGAGGGGTGTTCATTACTCATGCTTGCGATTTTAAAACAAACTACCAGTGTTTATTAGAACAGAGATGAATCTCGTAAAATACAAAAAATATTTGTTTGAAATTTTGCGGCAAATTGAACTGTATACAGTAGAGAAATTTATGTGCTTTGATCTAAATTCCATTATATTCTGACGGTTTCTGATATCAAGTGGCGGTTAGTAATAATAATATTATTATGCTATTATGTGTTATTATTATATTGTCTATTTATTTATTGGAATAAAGTTTATTATTATTATTATTATTATTATTATTAAAAGTACTTAGTTTGACAATGATTGCCATGTAATTGAAACTAGTCATAAAAGTAAAATAAAAGTGGTATAAAAAAGTTAAGTGTTTTCTTTATATCAAATAATGAAAACACTTTTTTTTTCTTTATATCAAATAATGTTACAAAAGATCTTTTAGGTCGAGGTAACTTCGAAAGGCCCAGAGGCCACACGATCCACCGACCCCATACCGTATATCAAATAATCGAAATTTTAAATAACAAAATGTTTACATTTTCTCCACACATTCTCAAGTCAGGTCAAATAATACAATGTATCAAATTAATTTATTTGGTAAATTAATAACAAAAAACTAATAATGCTGCATTATTGCGTCAATGGTGCGATGAAGTTTTGACGCAATAAATCTCGTAATAACAATGTCCAAATAACTAATGAAACAACTGATATACCATTTATAATAATCCAATAGAGGCACAGTTAAATTGGATTCATTGACTCAATGCTATACAAACAAAAAATTGCGTAAAATGGATTTTGTTCAGTTGCTTCATTTTGTTTTCTACTTTCCCCAACACGTATTCCAGTTTAGTTGAAGCACACTCGGAGGTTATTAAAGGGAAATACCGTTGAGGGTTGTTGAAGTAAACTGAAACACGTGCCTATAAAAACCTAGAGAATAAAATTATGAATCTGTACTAAAAGTTTACACAATTGTAGAAGTCATCATAGTAATAATAAAGAGAGTTCACATCATATTGCCGGATCATTTGAATACAAGGGTGCTGTAACATTTTATAATGTTTGATTGATAGATAGAAATACTTCGACGTTAATCAGATAATTATTATTATTTGGATGGTGTGAAATTGTTTGATTGTATTGTATAAATTTAGAGCGATTTCGTAATTTTGTAATATAATGTTGCGGAAATAGATTCGATGTATGATACGGATACGAGTGTGTTGTGCGTCGGTCTTGGTTTGACAGGAAATGTGTTTTGATGGGTATTTGCTCCGCACGTCACACCAAATATCCGCCAATTTCAATTCCTATCCGAAATTTCATTGTAACGATTAATACTGATTGCACAATTAGAAATAGATGCACGGATAGTTATCAAAATTGTAATTATTTCACCAATTGTTTTATAAAACAGCGAATGCCTAAAAATGAGACTTGTCTCAATGAGACAAAAATTTTGCAGAAAGTCGTTATTAATTTTAATTCGTTTTTATATTTTATTTGCCTAAAAATGTATTCAAATTTAAATACACTGTTTAGAATGCACCAATGGCCGTAGTAATAAACATAGCTCAATTCTCGGATTAATCTAGGATTGATGAATCCTGGATCCGTGGATGATTATTGATGTATCCAATAGTCACGGATTTGGGTGGTTTCGACGAATCCTCGATTCAATCCTGGATCTAGTAATATCACTAAATTTATATTGGCAACCCCGGTGACGGTTTTAGTCAGTATTGTCAGTATAACTTAACCTATATACGTTTAGTGTACCCCAAAGTTTCAATTTATTTCCGTGATATACAATATTAATTTTTTGTGAAAATTGTACTGAACAAGAAAACATATTGCTGGCAACATTAGTAAAGGAGTACTCTTTATAGGAAAATAAAGAGACAAACAATGCGACTGTACAAAAAATGCAGAGGATCTGGGAAATATTACTGGTGCACCAGTACGATTCCTAACCAAACCACAAATAGCCTGAAATACAATAACATTTGTAAAAATAATGTATCAAGTATAGAGTTTAATAATTGAAATTGTACTTTTTGTCTAAAACAATTTGAGCAAAATTTGCGAGTAAACGAAAAAAAAAAAAAAAAATATAAATGAGGGTTTTACCTAAAAACTACTTATATAAATTAGCAATTGTTCAATCGGTTTAAAGGGAAGACCAAGATGGTTTACCTTTTCTAACTGTTCTGCTACTAATGGTAATAAAACCTGTACAATAATATCTTTAGAAAATCTGTATCTTTTCTTAAATTCATCTCTGTCAAAAAATTCTAATGGATTTTCCGCATCTCTGATGTAGCTAATAAATTTATACCGCGTGTTGACTTGGCGGACGCAACATAGGAAATCGCATGTTAATTTTTAAGTGTTCAAATATTGGCTTTCCTATTTATTTTAGAGACAAAATGTATTTTACTTTTTTGTGGAGGGCAAAATTCTAAATTTATGAATGTTCACACTTAACACTTTACATTTCTCTAAGTTAAAATAATTAAGAAAAAGTAATGTGATTTTATAAAAATAATGACATACCATGGAATTGATACAACAATTGCGGATATTCCCTGTTTTTTCTAAAGTTCAATTTAAAGCTATAAGCAAGTGTTTTCCACTCCCAGACTAAGCATGAAGTAAAATTTCGAGTTTAGAAAAGCTCTGTGAAAATTTGTCGAGGGTCGCGCAGCGACCCGAGACAAATTTTCTGGGCTTTTCAAAACTGGAAATTTTACTTCATGCGCCACGCGTATGAAACACTATAATATTGTCAAATTTATGTATATTCGAACTTCACTTAAAATCTGTGTTTAATACGCGTGGCGCATGAAGTAAAATTTCGAGTTTAGAAAAGCCCAGAAAATTTTCACGGGGCTTTCCTAAACTCGAAATTTTACTTCATGCTTAGTCTGGGAGTGGAAAGCACTCGTTTAAAGCTTCAAATTGAACTCTTTTGAAAATCAACGAATGTCAGAAAATGTACAGTTAAAATAATTAAGAAAAGATAATGTGATTTTATAAAAATAATGACATACCATACTATAATAATGAGAAATGTATGTATATTCGAACTTCACTTAAAATCTGTGTTTAATATGCGTGGCGCATGAAGTAAAATTTCGAGTTTAGAAAAGCCCAGAAAATTTGTCTCGGGTCGCTGCGCGACCCTCGACAAATTTTCACGGGGCTTTTCTAAACTCGAAATTTTACTTCATGCTTAGTCTGGGAGTGGAAAACACTCGTTTAAAGTTTCAAATTGAACTCTTTTGAAAATCAACAAATGTCACAAAATTTCCAGCTAAAATAATTAAGAAAAGATAATGTGATTTTATAAAACTAATGACATACCATGGAATTGATACAACAATTGCGGATATTCCCTGTTTTTTCTAAAGTTCAATTTAAAGCTTTAAGCAAGTATTTTCTACTACCAGACTAAGCATGAAGTAAAATTTCGAGTTTAGAAAAGCCCCGTGAAAATTTGTCTCGGGTCGCGCAGCGACCCGAGACAAATTTTCTGGGCTTTTCTAAACTCGAAATTTTACTTCATGCGCCACGCGTATAAAACACTATAATATTGTCAAAATTATGTATATTCGAACTTCACTTAAAATCTGTGTTTAATGCGCGTGGCGCATGAAGTAAAATTTCGAGTTTAGAAAAGCCCAGAAAATTTGTCTCGGGTCGCTGCGCGACCCTCGACAAATTTTCACGGGGCTTTTCTAAACTCGAAATTTTACTTCATGCTTAGTCTCAGAGTGGAAAACACTCGTTAAAAGCTTCAAATTGAACTCTTTTGAAAATCAACGAATGTCAGAAAATTTACAGTTAAAATAACTAAGAAAAGATAATGTGATTTCATAAAAATAATGACATACCACACTATAATAATGTGAAATTTATGTATATTCGAACTTCACTTAAACTCTGTGTTTAGTACGCGTGGCGCATAAAGTAAAATTTCGAGTTTAGACAAGCCCAGAAAATTTGTCTCAGGTCGCTGCGCGACCCTCGACAAATTTTCACGGGGCTTTTCTAAACTCGAAATTTTACTTCATGCTTAGTCTGGGAGTGGAAAACACTCGTTTAAAGCTTCAAATTGAACTCTTTTAAAAATCAACGGATGTCAGAAAATTTCCAGCTAAAATAATTAAGAAAAGATAATGTGATTTTATAAAAATAATGACATACCATGGAATTGATACAATTGCGGATATTCCCTGTTTTTTCTAAAGTTCAATTTAAATCTTTAAGCAACTGTTTTCCACTCCCAGACTAAGTGTGAAGTAAAATTTCGAGTTTAGAAAAGCCCCGTGAAAATTTGTCGAGGGTCGCGCAGCGACCCGAGACAAATTTTCTGGGCTTTTCTAAACTCGAAATTTTACTTCATGCGCCACGCGTATAAAACACTATAATATAGTCAAATTTATGTATATTCAAACTTCACTTCAAATCTGTGTTTAATACGCGTGGCGCATGAAGTAAAATTTCGAGTTTAGAAAGGCACAGAAAATTTATTTCAGGTCGCTGCGCGACCCGAAACAAATTTTCACGGGGATTTTCTAAACTCGAAATTTTACTTCATGCTTAGTCTGGGAGTGGAAAACACTCGTTTAGAGCTTCAAATTGAACTCTTTTGAAAATCAACGAATGTCAGAAAATTTACAGCTAAAATAATTAAAAAAAGATAATGTGATTTCATAAAAATAATGACATATCATGGCATTGATACAACAATTGCGGATATTCCCTGTTTTTTCTAAAGTTCAATTTAAAGCTTCAAGCAAGTGTTTTCCACTCCTAGACTAAGCATAAAGTAAAATTTCGAGTTTAGAAAAGCCCCTGGGCTTTTCTAAACTCGAAATTTTACTTCATGCGCCACGCGTATAAAACACTAAAATATTGTGAAATTTTTGTATATTTGAACTTCACTTAAAATCTGTGTTTTATACGCGTGGCGCATGAAGTAAAATTTCGAGTTTAGAAAACTTTCACGGGGGCTTTTCTAAACTCGAAATTTTACTTCATGCTTAGTCTGGGAGTGGAAAACACTTGTTTATAGCTTAAAATTGAACTCTTTTAAAAGACAACGAATGTTGGAAAATTTACAGCTAATGCATATGTTTACCTAAAAGAAAAAATCATTGTATAATACAGACTTTTTGGGTAATCTATCATTTACCAATTTATTAACGAAATAAAAATATTTGTCACGGAATGCAGCTTCATCCATTTTAATAATAATAACCATTTAATAATAATAATAATAACCATTTATTTCCGACAGAGATGATGTCTTACAAAGAAATATACAAACTTAAGTTAAATGCATATAGTATTCGTTAACATTTATTTCATCAACAATATTAAAGATATGCGCCTATATTAAAGAAAACGAGTGAGGGTAAAAACAATAAGAATAGGAATCAAGGAAAAAAATAATAACAATAATAAATAAATAAAAATAACAAAACTAAGAAATGAAATAATCATGATAAGATGAGCACTAGAAGGAAAAAAAGCCATAGTAGAAAAATATTCTAGAGCATTACTTTTGAAGTCTTGAGAAGAATTGAAAATATCTACATTATATTGAATATGATGATAAGCGCGAATCATTTTTATAATGGGAGAGTTAGCGTGATGATTTGAGTTTGGTGTGGGGTATGTAAATGTTAAGGGGTTTCTAGAGTTAGCTCGAGGTACATGGATTGATAGTGCCTGTAGCAGTGACATGTCATCAATTTGGTAGTGAATTAGTTTATGCAGTGTTGGTACATTTATTAAATTGTGGTTATTGACAATAGACATCATATTAAATTCTGAAAGCAGGTCATTATACGGATAACCTTGATATGGATAGAAACCATGATTTTTTAGATATAGATATTTTAAGAATCTCCTTACAACAGACTCAACAAGCCGAATATAGAGCTGCGAATGGGGACTCCATACAGGAGCACAGTAATTGAGTTTACTCCTAACTAGTGAATTGAACAGTAGCACTAGGGTATGTTGATCTTTGAAATCCTTAGTTGTTCTAATAATGAAGCCCAGCCTTTTACTGCATATTCTTATCGTATTCATAATATGTTGGTTGAAAGTGAGCCTGCTATCAAATAGAACACCCAGATCCCGCATCTCATTAACTCTATTTAGTGGGACTTCATCTATTTTGTACTCATATATAATGGGGTTATAGTTCCGTGTATAGGAAACAACTGAACATTTGCTGGGATTTAGAGACAATTTATTCTCAATGCACCAAATGCTCAGCAGCTCCAGGTTATGCTGTAGGGAGTCACACGCATTCAAGCTCTTTATAGGGGCAAACAGTTTGATGTCATCTGCATATATGAGAATATCGCAGTCAATAATCTTAACAACGTCATTAATAAATAAACAAAACAACAATGGCCCCAGATTCGATCCCTGAGGAGCCCCGCTTTTCGGACTATAGCAACGCGATTTATGCCCATTTAATTCGACATGTTGATTTCTGTTTACTAGGTATGACCTTACTACATTAATAATGCTGAATGGAAGATCATATAACTTTAATTTCTTTATTAGTAAGTCATGGGGCATGCGATCGAACGCTTTAGAAAAATCCGTATACAAGACATCTGTTTGTATTCTATCGTCCATGTTGGAAGAGATTTGCTGAGTAATGCCAATTAGGTTAGTTAATGTTGAGCGTTTTGGTATAAACCCATGTTGTTTTGGTGATATGTCATTCTTGACCGAACTATAGATATAAGTAGTTAAAATCCGTTCAAAAGCTTTCGAAAAATTGCATAATATAGAAATAGGTCTATAATTGGACAACTTCGACCTATCATCTTTCTTGTAAACTGGAATCACTCTCACACTCTTCCAACATAGAGGAAATATGCCAGTTTTAAAGATGAGGTTAAAAATATGTGTTAGTGGTTTAGCTAGCACTATAGCAGTATCTTTAACAAGAAACTCTGGGATGTTATCGGTACCACTAATTGATTTATTTTTAGAGCGTTTTAGTTCCGCAATGACCATACCTTCAGTCATATTAATATGGCCTAGTTGAGTCATGTTAGCTGTGTTTTCAGTTAGCAATGGTCCGCTGCTATAATTTTGATCGAAGAGTTCTGCAAATGCGTTCACAATTTGGGATCCGCTGTTCAACTCCTGGCCTTGCCATGACATCACTGATGGAACTCGATCCTGGTTTCTCCTATCGTTAACGAAATCCCAAAAGTTAGTCGAATCTCGGGACAGACGTTTTTCTGATGTTTCAATATAGCTATGATAAGCTGTATTGATGCTTCCTTTGAGTTGTTGCTCTGCTCTTCTGAATGCAAGCTTGGCACAATTGGTTTTGATCCGGATTTCCCTAATGATTCTATGATTAAAATATACAGGATAGCGTGTCCTTTTTTAAGTTTTGTTCTAGGCACCCATTTATCCATAGTTTCGTATAATTTACAGTAAAAGAGTCGACAAGAGTCATTAGTGGTTGTACACTTAAATAATTTGTCCCATTCGATATCAACGAGATCTTGGTAAAGTGAGCGTAGGTTGGCATTTTTAAAATTATAGGTCAGACATTAGTTTTCTGGTATAAAGTGACGGGCATCCTCAGTAATAAGGTCAATGTTAATAACGAGTGGCGAGTAATATTGATCCAGCGGAAGAATTGGCTGGTCACACTTTTCTACAGTGCCCTTTAAATTGCTGCTAATAATAACGAGATCTAATATTCTATTCATATGATTACATATATGGTTTTTCTGAACTAATTCACAAGATTCAAGGAAAGTTTCCAAATTGATTACTGTAGCAGATTCCATATTATTAGGACTTATCGTGCTAAATTTATATTCTGGAATATTAAAATCTCCTAGAATAACCAAGTTATCAGCTTCTATATTTAAGTTGAGAAAATCTAAAAGAGATACATAGTCTTCAAGTGGTGTAGATGGTGGTATATATACGCAGACAATGTGTACAAGCTGTTTATTAACGTAGACACGGCACCCTACGATGTCAATAGATTGTACCGGCGATTTAAGCTTTAAATCCATATAATTATACGCATTTCGAATTGCAAGAAATGAAAGCAATAATGTCATAGAACGTACTACTTAAGGTGTTGTAAAGCATATTTGTTTTAGTTTTTAGACCTCTAACGTTCTGATAATATAAACTTAGGTGAGTCAGTGTCTGTCGAGATACATCTAGTTTTCCGAATTCGAAATGATCCTTGGAATGTTCCTAATATATTTAATTGTCAGGCTCTTTTCGCCGGCTTCGGTGCGCTGTTTGAGTTCATCACGTAATGCATGTAAGCATTTGCGCTGTTGTGGAGTTTCATCGCACCTTACATTAATGCCCACTATTAATTTCTTATTTCTCAAAATCAATTTACAATCCTCGCTGCTATATAGTATGACTTTAATGGGTCTTGGATTAGTGTTATTATCAATTTTACCAAGTCGAACTGTCGTTTTAATCTTTATGCCGGGTTTTATAAGCTTGAATTTGTTTTGCATGAGAATTAAATCAGAATCTGATGTAGTGCTGTCAAGTTCTGGAATATTGAAAACAATTAAATTATTTTCGCGTAATTTACGTTCTTCAATCTCGTGCATTGTATCCGTTACCGTAAGTGTTTTAATATTATTAATCCTATTAGTCAATGCATCAACAGTTGTTTTTAAATATTCATTTTCATCTTTAAGCTTTTGCATATCTAGTAGAACGGTTTCCATCTTATTAATTGATTCTGTTTGTGCTTTAGATTGGATTGATAATTGATTGATTGTAACTTTTAGATTAGTAACGATTGCAAAAATAGATTCCAAAGTAATCCTATCACAGGTGTGTTTTTGAAGACAAGATGGATGCATAATTCTAAAGCACTTCTTACATTCAGTGCCTTGCTTTACGGTTTGGCCGCAACTTCCTCCGCTCAGTATAGATTGTGACGACATTTTCTATTATGTATATTAAAGTGATGTTGTTGTGATAAGGATAAAGGAAAAAGATATGTATACAGGGTCACATTAACGAAATAAAAATATTCGTCACGGAATGCACCTTCATCCATTTTAATACCAAATGTTACAAATATTAGGTTTTATATAAATAATTATTTGACAACTAATAAATAATCTAGGGTTAATCTTGATTCGGAGAGAATTATTTGAGGTAGGATTATTTCCAAATGAATCTAGGATTATGTCGACTATTTTATACTTTTTTACGCGATCCGAGATTTAATACTCAATCCCGGATTAATCCCTGACTATTAGTAGGGCCATAAATGTTCAAGACAAGATTGTAATATTTAAACTCTTTTTACAACAGCAAAAGGAAGCACTGCTAATACCTTATATCATACATACTTTACTTTACAATTTTAAATTAATGCCGATTCGCTTAAGTAGCATCGCCAATAGCTGACAAACTAAGCGTTTGTTCATCCACAACAGGGCTTTATTTTATAGAATACAAATATCAAAAATATGAATTTGTGTTCAGTACTCTCATTCATTCACCGGATAACTATATACGCGTTTCAAGCTTCAACGCCATCATCAGTATAGTCCCGAACCAGTGTTTGAAGAATACTGAACATTTTTGATCAATCATTATGGCCTGTGCAATTTTTATATGTTCGAAATCGTTAACGCCATCTAATTTAGTTTAAGTAGCATCGTCAATAACTGGAAAATTAAACATTTAGTTTGCCAGCTATTGACGATGCTTCTTAAGTTAGTGGGCATTAGATGGCGTTTATTCGTTCGAACATATGTAAATTGCACAGGCCATAATAAATGGTCAAAGATTTTCAATATTCTTCAAGCACTGATTCGGGACTAAACTGATGATGGCGTTGAAGCCTGAATCATGTATATAGTTATCCGGTAAATGAACACAAATTCATATTTTTTAAATTAACTCTTTAAAATTATCTAACTTTCAAAGAGAACCAATTTTATTGGTCTAAGCATATTATAAACATTCAAAGCAAAAATATCATAGGAAACCCAACGAAACTTTCTAAATCCACTTCCGATTTTCTGAAACTCTCGTGTGCTTATTAAAGACTTCCTGCTCATTTCCGATTTTCACAAACTCACAAACAAGATTTCTTACTATAAAATGGCTTGTTTCTGCGGGCGAAACGCGCTCATGTTACCGCCATCCATTATTATTCATGCAGCCACCAGAAAGCAGACGTCTCACTTGCACACGCCGTTTCCTTTCTCCGGCAGTTTATTGCAAAATCGATGTGCCTCCTTTCCGAGACCGGACGGAGGCAGCAAGGGATAATGTCAACAAGTGATTACCCCGATCCGTCAGTGCGTAACGGGCCACCCAAAGGAGTAACGGTAGTCATTTGTTTCTGGTGATCGTTTTAGGGAAGTAAGCGAGAGAAAAGGAAAAAATTGACTTATCGTCGTGGTCGTGCTGCGGAATGGGATTAATGTTGGAATGAAGAGGAAAAAAAGGAAGATATTAATTTCTATGAAGGAACTTGGCTGAACAAGTTGAATTGATTGGTTTTGAATCAAGAAGGCATGACATCCTTTCTTAATCCAGCATACACCGTTCGTTTGTTTTATCGTGCTCACCATTAGGATCTCGTAAATGATACGAAAACGGTTAAATTAGACAAAAGTGTCTATATAAAATTAAACTGCGCTAAGAAGTTTCAACGATCATCATTTGTTTTTCTCTAACATGACTAAGAACGTTGCTTATGTAAGCAGGGCTTATAATTGAAATGCGTTGCACCAACAGATTTAAGCAATGGCTTATGTAAATCATTCTTAATTGTGCGAATAAGTGGCAACGTAGCGATTTACACAAACTGTATTGGCTGTTGATTTGGCGGGATTTTTTATTTTAAATTTCTCCCACCTGATTCGTGAAAAATGTACGATATTTATAAAGAACAGAATTTATTGTTTATAATCTGTCATCCCTATTCTGCCACAACGTACCAATTTCGCAAAGCTACATTTAAAAATGAGCAAAAAACGCAGTGCAAACTATACCGCAGAAGAAAAACGTCTTCTATCTTCTCTTGCAGACAAATATAAACATATTGTAGAGAACAACAGAGAAGGATTCTTTGAACAAGATAATAATTTTTCCGTTTTCACAATTTCTAGGTTAGAATGAGGGTCCTAAATCCTGGCAAACGGTGACTTAGGAGTTGAGCATGACTTAAGCGACTTTACGACGCGGTTATGACCTAGGACACGGTTTGAGACACGACTAGGACTTAAGTAACGTGTGAGAAACGGGCCATAAAACTCGTCAAAAATTTCGTTTTGTCATAACTTTCTTATTTAAAAAGCAATCAAGCTGACATTTAAAATATACCTGAAATAACATCCGAGAGATACAACAAAATAAACCAATCTTATATAAAGTGTTCCATTTTCATCATACGACATTAAAGATTAACTTTTCTTGTGACAGTCATATATAATGTTTACAACATTGAAAAGAGCAGGAAATCATGTACAATATCTTAAAAAAAAAATTGGGACACCCTGTATAAAATCTGTAAATCATTGTATTTCTGAGGACTCGTTAAAGTTATGTAATAAGTTTCAAATCCGTTTCTTTTTAATTACCAAAGTCATTGTAAGAATATCATTTAATCGATTTTCAGTTTTTTGCCAGATCTTTAAAACGAATAATGCTAATCAGAGTAGTTGGCATTAATAAAATTCAACCAATCAGTATTTCTAATAGTTTATAATTTTTATCTTGCATTTGTATTAACGATATGATAAAAAAAAGTGAAAATTCATAAAAATATTAGTTTTACTAGAATTGTTTGTAAATTAAACAGCATTTCTAAAAGTTTTAACAGTTTAATTTTTTATCTAGCATTTGTATTAACGATGTGATAAAAAAGTAAAAATTGGTAAAATATTATTCTTACTGTAGCTTTGTAAATCAAACAGATTTTAAGCTAAAATTGTGTACTGTGTATTTTAAACGTCAAATATTTCAGTGTTTTATACGCGTGGCGCATGAAGTAAAATTTCGAGTTTAGAAAAGCCCGAAAATTTAGTTTGGTCGCTCCGCGCTTCGCGCTACGCGACCAAACCAAATTTTCAGGCTTTTCTAAACTCGAAATTTTACTTCATGCTTAATCTGGGATTGGAAACACTCGTTAGAAGCTTCTATAAAAGCGACGAATTCCTGAGGTATTCGTCAGGTATATACAGGGTGTATTTGAAATAACGAACAGGCTCTTAACCACAAAGACATTATATTATTTCTAAACATAATTCACAATTATTTTGTTTATAATTCTAACAATGAGCCCGCAATTAATTATTAAAATAAATGACGAAAAATAGACAACATTTTTGGAAGCACTGGCAATTATAAATAATTTTTAAACGGCATGCGGCATCAGCTTTATCAAATTACAACAAGCGCTTAGGGAAAATAACGGAGTGCACTTAATGCAAGGTCGTCACGCCGTATTGTGTCAATGGAGCAGGTCGACGGCCGGGCCTCGGGATTTATGGCACACTTGTAAAAACATTTATTGCTTACACATCTTCAGCCAGGTGATTTTCAACAGAGTTGCGTTTTGTGAATGGCTTTTAGAACAAAGTGCCCGAAATCCAAACTTCACTAATAACATTTTAGTGACGGATGAATCGTGCTTTACGCGAAATGGCTGTTTTAATTTTCATAACATGCATGTTTGGGCGGAGAATAATCTCCATTCTACGCGCCGATCGCATTTTCAGCATCGTTTCTCCCTTAATGTTTGGGCAGGCATTGTAAATGACCAATTAATTGGACCTTTTATTTTTCCATTTAATTTAAATGGCGGTCGTTATTTAGATTTTCTAGAAAATGAACTTCAAGATCTTTTAGAAGATGTGCCTCTAGCTGTGCTGAGACAGTTATGATTTCTGCACGATGGTGCACCTCCGCACTACGATCGGCGTGTTAGAAATTATTTAAACAATAAATTTCCAGGACGATGGGTTGGGCGTGGAGGTGCTGTTCCATGGCCTCCTAGAAGTCTGGATTTAAACCCATTCGACTTTTTTCTTTGGGGGTATTTTAAAAGTGAAGTGTATGTCGAGGAAATTGACGATGCTTTTAATTGTTTTATACGTGACCTACTTTTAACAAATTGCATGCACGAGTGTGTGGTAAGTGTTATCGTAGTAAAACTGCTATTTTACTGCTATTTATACATGAAAATAACATGTGTAGAAGATATCAATTTACTAGCTCAAGTCAAGTGCATTTTTCTTAATGAATGTGAATGAACTTGAGAAATGTTTACCTTTTACAAAAAAAACGTGATTACACTTCAAATTTCGAAGGCAAAGACTCTCGCGTTTAAAGTAAACAAACACGCATTCCACGCAGACCGAATTAAACGAGAAAAGCATTGGTTCTCAAAATGTATAGAAAAAAACTCGAAAAATGTTGAAAATTCAAAAAAGAAATTTTCTAAAAAGTTTTGGTGGAGATGGGTTCACACAAATTTTGTGTATGTGCCCTTAAATGCCTGTTCGTTATTTCAAATACACCCTGTATACGAAAAAATTACGGTTAAAAAACGGCTTTAAAAATGGGGGTGTATATTAGGTCAAGCTGGTCGTTTATTACGGGAATTTCCGGATTAGCGCGTGCTCTGTGAATTTCCAGACTCCAGGAGGTCCATCTTACGACCCTATTCGGCTAAATGTATTATTAACAGTACATCCTCGCCAAAAGTATGATTGTTTTCAATCATATGTCTAGCGAATGACGACTTATCAATCAAATTAAGCCGAAAAGAGCTAAGATGCTCCTTGAGTCAAACTAAACGTAAACATTTCAGTAAAAACAGAATTTTTAAATATATTAGAAACAATTTTAAATAATAATCACCTTTCATTCGAAAATAAATTTTACAGACAGACAGAAGGGCTTGCAATGGGCTCGCCTTTGAGTCCTTTGAGCTTGTCAAACTAAACCTAAACATTTCAGTAAAAACAGAATTTTTAAATATATTAGAAATAATTTTAAATAATAATCACCTTTCATTCGAAAATAAATTTTACAGACAGACAGAAGGGCAGGGCTTACAATGGGCTCGCCTTTGAGTCCTTTGCTTGCTGAAATTTTCATGTGCATTTTAACAAACATTATATTAGAGTCCCCGTTAGGCAAAAAGCACATATACATGTGGTTTAGATACGTCGATTCCCCTATTCCTAAAATTTATTAACAACATACACCCGAATATAAAATTCACAGTAGAGACAGAAATTAGTAATAATATCAAATTCCTAGACCTTTCAATAACCAAAATCAACGAATCACTAACATTTGAAATTTATAGAAAACCTACATTTAGTGACCGTGTAATCCCTAATTCCTCGAATCACCCACGAAAACATAAATTGTCCGCGTTCAATTCAATGATATACCGTGCTTTCAACATTCCACTCTCTGAAACAGCATTTGAAAAAGAAATTGATATAATTAAAAGTATAGCCATTTCAAATGGCTATACTTCAGCATTAATAGACTCATTGATTAATAAATATAGAATGAAAAAAGTAACTAAGTATATATATGCAGGCAAGGACACATCTAAAAAAGAACAAATATTCAGATCCCTTACCTACTTTGGTGACATCTCATTACAAATTAAAAGCATTTTATCTAAACATAACATTTCAATAGCCTTTAAACCTTTTACAAAAATTAGATACAGTATTTTTAATCCGAAAACAAAAATACCCAGTGCTCACAGATCAGGGATATATAAACTAACTTGTAGAGATTGTAAAGGAGTGTATATTGGTCAATCTGGTCGTAATTTTAAAATCAGACTCAAGGAGCATCTTAGCTCTTTTCGGCTTAATTTGATTGATAAGTCGTCATTCGCTAGACATATGATTGAAAACAATCATACTTTTGGCGAGGATGTACTGTTAATAATACATTTAGCCGAAAAGGGTCGTAAGATGGACCTCCTGGAGTCTCTGGAAATTCACAGAGCACGCGCTAATCCGGAAATTCCCGTAATAAACGACCAGCTTGACCTAATATACACCCCCATTTTTAAAGCCGTTTTGTAACCGTAATTTTTTCGTATATATACCTGACGAATTGTTTGTTTTAAATTACTTTATGTTTGACAATGACAAGTTAAAGTTGTCGAAACTATAGTCACAATAAAATCCTCAGTTATACAAAGTTAATTGTCTTATTTGTGTAAATAATGATTTATAACGAAGTAGAAGCCTCCACAGTGAACAAGTTATAGAAACTGAAATTTGAATACAAAACCGAAAATCGCAAGAAACTCATGTTGTGCTTGAAAAAAGTATTAACAATTACTGCAACCAGATTTTGATTTATTATTTTTTTGTCTGGAAGGAAACGAATGCGCCATGTGCTCATATAAACAAAATAGACATTACTCAACTGGAAAGGGAAAAAAACCGCTGTTTTAGTCGATCAAAACTATAAAAAATCAGAAAAATCGAATAGTTCGTTTATAAAATCATTAAATATTATTGAAACGTCAGATATTCATAAAACTTACAGGAATTAAGAAAAGAAAGAACACCAGTTTTTAGATAGCTAGTTAGCTATTGATAATGGGTACTTAGTACCCGAAATGTACATCTAGCAAGAAAAATAAAAGTGAAGAAAGGAATATAACTGTGTTTAATTAAGTGACCAGTTTTTAGGTGTTAATAAAAGGAAGACATTCGTCAACAAAGACAAAAATTATACAAGCTAAAGATCTAAATCAATGTTCCATAAATACAAGTGAATTGAAATCAGGCGCGCACTCAAAATTGTTTACAGATTATTGTTAGGCTCTAACATTTAACCGACTTTCTATCTCTGCAAATAACTGAGATCCCCATACATTCTGTCGAAATACGGACACCTTATGTATTAAGGTTTACTGTCATAAACAAAAATATTCAAAATATATAATATATATTTTAGTATAATTAAACATAAATTGTTATTGTGACTGAAAACCTCTAATCATAATTATTTATTAGAGTCAATAACAAAAAATTGAGATATAGAGTTAGGCCACTTTCAAAATAAACAAGTCATATATAAATTCGTATTATCCATTAAAACTATAACTCAGCATCATTCATCAACAACAACCGTACACTTATGTTTTCCGCCCAAAATAGGATTATCTATCTATCCATGCAATAAAAAAACAACATTCGCACGTCCTCAGTTAATGCGAAATCGATATCCGAAGGACAAATGTTGACTAAGGACGTCTGCAAGGGTTTGGAGAGGGTGGTGAACGAAGAGGGGTGGTTACCACCCCCCAAGGTGGTGGCAGGATGAAATAAATCAACCTGTATCCTCTGGATTTACAGCGAGATCATCCTTGAACAAACTCTCGCACCATCCCACTGCGGTCCAGAACGGACGAGCCGGCGGAGGTTTCGGTAATTGAAAGTAGCATTGAGTTATTACCATGAGGGGTTGTAGATATTAAATGAAAAAAAAAAAAAAACTGAAGGTAGAAAAATAGAACCACAAATCTTCTGGAGTCTAAGGGTTTTTATCTGTTGGGATTAAAAGTGTTTGCACATGGTAAATTGAATGGAATATTTTAACAAGAATAATTCCAGTTTAAAATAATTTGAATTCAAGAAAATAAGCTTACGCTTCTTATAGTTTGAACACTTTAAATAATATACAAAATTACAAACATGTTTTTCGTTTAAAATGCAAACAATGTACCTTAATTAATAAGACAACTTGGAATATGTTATTTTACTTTTGCGACTAGTTTCAATTACACGGTAATCATTGTCAAATTGAAAATGTACCACGAAGTAAACGCCTACAAGATTCAAGAATGCATGGAATATGTTGAGAATCCGCAAACTTGTTTGAAATAGAAATATTGTTTGGATAGAAAACATAAATGCTCTCTCTCTTTCTCTCTGTCACACTGTATCTGAATCTTTCAACAAATGCCCAAATAGTAAACAGCATAATAAATACGCCTCTTTATTTCTTTGACTATCCCATATCCCAACAGAAAATGGGATACTCGCACTTTGATTTCGATCGTATTCGCAGTTCGGGATCCGGTTTTATCGCCCGAACGGATTTGACCTAGAATCCTGTAGGATTAACAGAGCGATCTGTCTGAAGTGAGCATGGTCGGGAATGCCAGGATGCGAGTAAGGTTTTTGGCTAGCGGGGTGAGGGGAGGGATTTGATTGATAGTGACTTTTAAATCGGAGCGTGCCGAATAAGAATTGATACGTTTTCGTTTGCTAGATCTCCAGCGTTACATTAACGTCCAAGGTTGTTCGAGTGTACAAAGGGTTCCGGCCATCATTAATCTAGATAAGCTTACCTAAGATGAAGTTATTTGGTTTTTTTTCGTTACAAAATCGATCAACGTAACTTTAGTAATACTACATGGATACTCAGACAAACGATTAAGACCAAATATCTTGTATCTTTAGATTAATGTAAATATCTGTTTTATAGGACATTTCACCCAACTGTTAAAATCTGTGTTTCATGAGAATTAATTTCAGTTGAGTTGTTTCCTAAAAGACCATGATAATAACTCAGACACTGAAAGCTATTAAATTGACTGACGTAATAAACGTGTTTTGTCTGGAACTCTTCTGCTCGTACCAATAAAAACGAATCACAAAAAAAACCCAATAAAATCCATTCCAAAACAACTTTCATCCCCCTCGAATATCTCAACAATCTTCTCCAAGGATGGTCTACAAACTGAGTCATCCAACAAAGCACTCACAAGAAAACTTTGCTCGATTTCCAACGACCCTAATTAGTGAAAGTGTGTGGATGGTCGATCCAAACTTTATGAATTGAGCCGCAAACCTGATTTGAATGGTGGACTTTTTACGTGTGTTTCTAATCCCTGGCATAGTTGGTAATTTTCTCTCTACAAAGGGATGTGTGTCCGTAAGAACAAAGCCCTTCCGGTGAAGATGGGGTTAGGGGAGAAAGGCATGCTGGTTATTAAAGATGGAATGTGCGTATATGGGGTGGAATGAGAAATTATAATATGTGTTATGAAAGCATGAAGATAATATAAAACAATTAATTGTAATTATGTAAGGCTGAGTTTAGTCATTATTTTATGTATGCTTTAATAATAAATTTCATATTATTTCAATAGTGGCATGGTTTTGAAATTCAATTTATCCAAATA
Organism: Philonthus cognatus; assembly: GCA_932526585.2. Lineage (NCBI taxonomy): Eukaryota > Metazoa > Arthropoda > Insecta > Coleoptera > Staphylinidae > Philonthus > Philonthus cognatus. The sequence goes on from OW052242.1 coordinate 112,132,633, forward strand.
CTTACAAATACTTATTCGTGTCTTAAGGTAGAAAGTCACCCAAATGTAAAATCAAATCAGCTTTTGAATATAAATTTAACCAAAAACAATTCTTTTGGCATCAATGTTATAGAAAATCATAAGACTATTTTTCACGTTCTTTTATAAGCGAATCATTGTTATTTTACAACAAAAAAACATTAATAATAATTTAATCGGTATTCGCGCGACTGACCGTGTCAAACTTCAAAATGTACTTGGCAACGCGGCGTACTGTCAGTCGTTGATGTATCATGAACGTAAGGTTACAGCATCGTAAACAATGGACAGAGATGAAGCCGGCATTTTTGTGTCTTCGCAAAAAGGTGGTTTTAATAAACAGAAAGTCCTGGTAAAACAAGGAACAGCTGCTTTACAACGCGCGCTACAAGTTGCACGCGAGAGACTGCATCAACTCAACATTGAGCTTAAGTCGTAAAAACATACAATAATGAATCAGATACGCAATCTACAATTAATTTGTCTTACAAAGACCAATTCAAATATTCACTAAAACGGATACTTTAGGAGATAATATCCCAACGACGGATACTGGATTGTATCATATGTTCAATAAAAAAAAACCTCTAGAGTGCTATGATATCATTTTTTAAGTTAGGAATTGTCATATAAAACGTCAGACATAATAATTATAATGTATAATTTCAGAGTTGCCAACCTGCAATATATTCCATAGCACTCTAGAGGTTTTATTTTATTGAACATATGATACAATACTGTTACAATACAGCAACTTGTAAAAACTGTAAATATTCAGGTGATTAAGTTAAAGTATTAAATGGAGTACTAATACAAATAAACTGACAGGAAGTGTATATTAAAATAGAATATCTTTAGGCAATGAAATAATAATACCTTTAGCTGAAGGTCCATCAATTAAATTAGTCTTATCTTTTTTTAATTTAGGAATTGTCATATAAAACGTCAGACATAATAATTATAATGTATAATTTCAGAATTGCCAACCTGCAATATATTCCATAGCACTCTAGAGGTTTTATTTTATGGAACATATGATACAATACTGTTACAATACAGCAACTTGTAAAAACTGTAAATATTCAGGTGATTAAATTAAAGTATTAAATGGAGTACTAATACTGACAGGAAGTGTATATAAAAATAGAGTATCTTTAGCAAATGAAATAATAATACCTTTAGCTGAAGGTCCATCAATTAAATTAGTTATACAGGGAATTTTTCTTTTAGGTATACATATCCCGATAATGACAGTGTTTTGTACATTTGCAGGGATTCGTTGTTTTTGTTGTCAATTTAAACAAGTGTCTTCACTACCGGGTTAAGCATGAAGTAAAATTTCGAGTTTAGAAAAGGCTGAAAATTTGGTTTGGTCGCGTTGCGCGAAGCGCTACGCGACCAAACCAAATTTTCAGGCTTTTCTAAACTCGAAATTTTACTTCATGCGCCACGCATATAAAACACTGATTCAATGTGAAGTTCAAAATATATACTGCACTTAAGTTTGATCCGATAAATTTCGCTCGTTTTTTGAAAGCGCAAAGATTTGGTTACAATTAGACAAAATAAATGTTTGTAAATTAGTATTTAAAACTTGAAGAGAATATTTTCAACTTCTGAAAAAATCAGTGTTTTGTAGCGTGGCGCATGAAGTAAAATTTCGAGTTTAGAAAACCCTGAAAATTTGGTTTGGTCGCTCCGCGCTTCGCGCTACGCGACCAAACCAAATTTTCAGGCTTTTCTAAACTCGAAATTTTACTTCATGCTTAACCTGGGAGTGGAAACACCCGTTTCAAGCTTCAATTTGAACTCTTTAAAAAAATGCAACGAATATCTGAAGTCTTACAGCATGTAATTGAAATTATGTATGTAAGAAAAAAATAAACTCTCGAATAATTTCATATTTCTGAAAATCATTTTCCTTTGTTCTAGTTTTTACCTTTTCATTTTTACGATTTCACTTATTATCATTGTTATTGTCACAGGAGTTTACCTGTAAAAAAGTGTTTTATCGCTGGCTACACACACACTCAAATACGACAGACGTTGTGATTTGCTGACGTCAGTACAGTTCGGCATGTATTTGGGTGGGACGCGTGATGTAACGTTGGCGAGATGCCAAAAGGATGGTAACAAATGACCCCTCCATTAAGCCACCTAACCGCGAGTAACGTGGCCTGGGACCGGAATTATCAAACTTTATCGTCTATACTGGCAAACCTTGCGCTTGAATATCAACTTTTTCCCAAACAGATAAGCCGATTATCGCTATGAAAATTTCGCGCGTACATACATAAATCACCGGGATTGAACGGCAAAAGTTTAAATCTGAAATATCTAATCAATCACGAAAAATCTAATCAATCAAGAAAAATGATTGCTTATCATTTAAAGTAGCACAGTCAAGTTCTATTAGGATTTTTTGGGCATAAAGAAATTTGTGGTGCTTAATATCTTCCTTCCTTTAATGTCTTCTTATGTCACTGAAATTACATTGATTACAGTTATTTAGTTTAGTTTGGATTGAATCCTCCACTGCACGATTTTTTTAAATATTAAGAAAACAAATATTTTTGATGTTAAATCTAGTTTAATCTATCAGGGAATACGGAAAAAATAATGAAAAAATCTATATTATTGCTTTTATTTATTATTAGCAAAAATTTGCATGTAGCATATACAGTGTGTATCAGCCAAATGGAATAAATTCGATAATAAATAAATGGTAGTTGTCTAAATCAACTAGTTAAGAATAATTAAAAATTTATACAGAGAGTTTTATGTAACACCGAACATTTTCATAACGAGAATGATTCTTTGAAATATCCATATGCATACGTTGCACATTTTCCGATGCTCGGTTTATTAAAAGAATCCAAATTGAAGCTTTAAACGAGTGTTTTCCACTCCCAGGCTAAGCATGAAGTAAAATTTCGAGTTTAGAAAAGCCTGAAAATTTGGTTTGGTCGCGTAGCGCGAAGCGCGGAGCGGCCAAACCAAATTTTCAGGCTTTTCTAAACTCGAAATTTTACTTCATGCGCCACCGGTACAAAACACTGATTCAATGTAAAGTTTTGCTTTATGTTTTAAACTTCGTAATATGTCAGTGTTTTGTACCGGTGGCGCATAAAGTAAAATTTCGAGTTTAGAAAATCCTGAAAATTTGGTTTGGCCGCTTCGCGCTACGCGACCAAACCAAATTTTCAGGCTTTTCTAAACTCGAAATTTTACTTCATGCTTAACCTGGGAGTGGAAAACACTCGCTTAAAGCTTCAAATTAAATTCTTTTAATAAACCAAGCATCAAAGAAAAATTCTCGTTATAAAAATATAAAATCTCTGTATATCCTACATATAAATATAAGTATAAATGAAATTGCCAATACTTTCTTGTTACATTTACAGTAGATTACTGTATGTAACAGCAAAACACTTGGGCCCATTTGCACCCCGACTGATTAACTTTAATCAACTACTAATTATTAATTAAACCAATGATTAAGGGGGAGTATTTTTATAATTGTGCCAAAACTACCTGATGTTTGTCAACTTTTTTGGGGAAACTGAAAAAACTTACGACACTTGTGGTTTTTGGCACAATGTTTATTCATCTCTTGTCTACAAAATGGATTATTTTTCGAAGTATAGTAATTTAAAATGGCGTCCATAATGGCGGCTCCGAGAAGTCATGTTTTGAAAATATTTGTTATCTGCGGGATGGATAGAAGCCGCAATACGTCACCTAGAAGCATGAAACCAAAAAATAAGTAAAGTTTAAACTCCAAGGAGGCATCTGAACCTAAGAAACATGAAAAAATTCCTTATAGAAACAAAATGGCGGCCGTTTGAAAAAAAGGTACGAATTTTCGCATGATTTTTTCAACTTTGGCATGCCGTTAAAAATCGTTAGTCATCCAAATGTTGCGATTTGAAAGGTTCAGAGGCCCATAAATTCAATTTCCTTTTAGGAAGTCAAAACTAGAAGTCGATTGGTTGAACGGTTCGCAAGCTAGAATTCCCGCAGATTTGAAAAATCTTGTTTCGAGATAAACGCGTTTGAAGTTTGACAACTGTTTTTCCGTTGCAGGGCGCGCGGCGGAATTGCTACCTGAGCGGCCGGTCCGCGCACAGGACAATGGTTCATTGAAAGCCGTATAGCGACAGAACTAATGCACGGACCGCCATATAATTTTAACCAAATATTCTTCAGACATGTGGCATTAGATTTATGTAATAAAAAAAAATCGATTTTTTGAAAAAATTATAAAAATACTCCCCCTTAAGTCATATTTCTAGAATATAGCAATGTTTTAAATTTGTAAGATATCCTAAACATGTCTCTTTTATCATTATGCGAATTTTGAAATAATTTATACATAAAATTGCTGTGTTTTTAAGGAGTACTAATCACTGATTAACTTAATCGACTTGGGTGCAAATGGGCATTGGTGTATAATCCAATCTTCGACGGGGTATTATTTCAGAAAGTAGTTGTTTCAATGTGTGTTTAATTTATTCTTTCTGAAACAAATTTGTTGTAGATTGCGTAATGAATCGCATTTTTAATATTTTGATTTAAATATAATTTTAACTTTTAATATTCTAAATTTGGTTTAGACATAATTAGTGTTAAAGCTTTAGATATTTTTATTTACCGATGGTGAATACTTTCTGTAATCATTAGCATAATGAGAGTAACAAAGTACTTAAAATTAAGTAAAATTTCTTGTTAAACATTTTTTTCTTTTTATTTAATGAAGGAGCGAATTTTCGAGATAAAATCAATGGGAGGCGAACGGGCGTGGGCACTTTTAATTGGAAATTAAGTCATTAGTAGTAACGAGTGTTGGCAAGTTGTTTCCTTTGATCCGGTAAATTAATTATGTAAATCGCTCTCGATCAAGTGGAACCTCTTGTAAAGCGCTTCTGAACACGAAAATTCTACCCATTAAGCACTTTCAACTGAGTAAATACTCGCTTTGGATATTAGGGCTTTTTAATTCGCTGATTGGATACAAAAAAGAAAATAAAGTGGGCTTAATTTAAAACATTAGATAATCAGCCAAAGACGGGCTTCGCAAAACATTGCATAGATGAGGGCCACTTTTTCGATCCTTCTAAATTCAAACCTTTGAAAATAATCAACAAATGTAAAAAGCTTAATTATTGGGAAACTTTTTACATTAAGAATTCAATAGAAAAAGGATCGCTCGTTACTAATGACAACTTAAAAACGTTTAACACCCTGCTGCTGGATATGTTTGTCTCTTTACGCCCCAACAATTAGGCAATGATTTAATCCCCTTTAGGTATAAAACGCACACCGCTCCTCTTGTAACATCATTCTTGTAATAACATTGAAAATGTTCGTCTGACCGAAACTAGTCAGTTTTTCAAAAATAAAAACAAATAGTGAAACAATAACCAAGTGTTTTATACATTTTTTAAACAAAGTTTAAATTCAGTGTTTTAAAAAATGTTTCACCAAGTGATGGATGAGTCTACAATTAAAAGTTTAGTGGATAAGTATGCGAGACTTGAATTTGCTGATTACTTAGGTTTCAACAGTTTTACAAATTTCATTTGATGCTATTATTATTTTCATATAAATCCAATGTACTAATTAATTTTTACTTTTAATCCGACGATTAGTATAATATAATATAAAGGGTTTTCCAATAAGAGGTTGCATTTTGAATAGCCCGCTATCTGGACAGCTGCCACTTTTACAGCTGTCATCTTTTGACACTTGACAAGTAAAAACGATGCCATTAGTAAAAATGCAAAGATACACGCTTCAACAACGCATTGAAATTATTAAAATTCACTACAGAAATGGTGAAAATTTTGCAGTCACAGTTCTCCAAACTAAAGCACTTTTGGGTCGTCGTGAAGCACCTTTTCGGCCAGCAATAGTAAAACTGGATAAAAAATTTGAGCTGTTGGGACAACTTAGTGATGTGAAGAATCGAAACCATGTGCGTCGCTTAAGAACAATTGAGAATATTGCTGTTGTAGCCAATAGTGTTAACGAAAACCCAGGTTTGTCGATTCCTCGTCAATCTTTGGAATTAGACATTCCAAAAACGACATTACACAGTATTTTGCATAAAGACTTAGGTTTGAAGGCATTTAAAGTTCAGTTAACACAAGAAATCAAGCCGGTCGATCACCAGCAACGTCGTATCTTTGCTGATTGGGTTCTTGAAATGCATCAAAATGATCCGGATTTTCATCGAAAAATCATCTTCAGTGATGAGGCCCATTTTCACCTGGGAGGCTACGTGAATAAGCAGAATTGCCGTATTTGGGGTTTGGAAAATCTAAGAATGCTTATTGAAAAGCCTCTCCATCCTCAGCGTGTCACTGTTAGGTGCGGTTTTTGGGCTGGCGGTGTGATTGGACCTTACTTATTCGCAAATGAGGCTGGTGCAACTGTTACGGTAAATGGATTGCACTATCGAGCTATAATTAATGATTTTTTATGGCCGGAATTGGAGGATATTGATGTGGACGCGTTTATTTTCAACAAGACGGCGCTACATGCCACACAAGCAACGAAACAATAGAAAATTTGCAAGAAAATTTTCCTGGCCGTGTTATTTCACGAAGAGGTGATCACAATTGGCCCCCGAGATCTTGTGACTTGACACCTTTAGACTTTTTTCTTTGGAGCCATGTGAAAGATAAGGTCTATGCCAATGCTCCACAATCGTTTCAAGAACTTAAGGATGGAATTCGTGAAGTTCGAGGACATACAGCCGCAAATGTGCGAATTGGTATGGAAAATTTCATGAAAAGGATATGGTGCTGCAACCACAGTCGTGACGGCCATTTGGCTGATATCGTTTTCCATCCTTAATGGCATACCTTTCTCTTTACAATGAAATAAATATTCATTGATTTCTCTTCAAATATACTCGTTTTTTTAAATATCAAAATGAAACCTCTTATTGGAAAACCCTTTACTTTATTTATTAAAAATGCCATGTTACATGGATTTCTAAGTGCACTTAGATAAGATAAAACATATAATACATAAAAACAAACATAAAAAGTAGACTGTAAGTACTGAAGACTTATTTAAATATTATGATTTTTTAAGTGAACTAATTTAAACCAAACATTTTTAGTCGAATAAATTTATTTAAAATTATTTTTGCTAGTAATTATTTGATAAAAAATGTATTTTCCTCTGAAATTTTATTAAATTTCCGTGAAATTGTGGTTGTTGTTGTACGTAAAGTCAATTTTCATCCGTTGAAACGTGTTCACTCTCGTTGCTATTTATAGAGGTCTAATTAGATGTTTACACAGAAAGCAAAACGAATTTTGTCAAAATATTGTTGGAGATGAATTAATTTTCCTGTTCATCAAATCAATTTAATTATCGTTATTTTCCGCAAATAATGAAATTCTAAATTAAACGAGTATTAATTATATTTAAAGTTTTCTGAAAGCCTTCAATTTGGTTTGTGCAATTTGATTGTTGATTGCTATAAAATGACTCTTTAGTACTCGGTGGCATTTAACCAGACACTGCGGTTAAATATAAAACCTTCATGAAATACATCTGGAAAGAGGTTTTCTTTCGGTATGGGTATTGATTAAATTCCGAGCAGACGGATTATAGATGGGGACGTCCCGCACTGGCAGTGTGTAATACTGTCGACATCCACCCATGATTCATAATTTCAATAACGAACTTAACTCTCCCATTCTTCTTTTCAATCAACTTAATTACATACTCGTGTAAAATGTAACTTCCGCAGCCATCAATTACACAGCGTTAATTGAAAATAATAATCACACTTTGATATCACAGTGCAATCAATAAATTGTGAATATCGTCACTGATAAAGCGGAGCGACCAAACCAAATTTTTAAGCTTTTCTAAACTTGAAATTTTACTTTATGCTCAATCAAGGAGTGGACACTCTTGTTAGAAATTTTAAATTGAACTCATTAAAACAACTAAGATTTTTTCCTTTTTCTATATAATCGCTTAAATATGATTTAATATGTAATAAATCTACCTCGACACCCATTGAGGGTAAAAGAGGTTAATATATATATATATATATATATATATATATATATATATATATATATATATATATATATATATATGTAATAAATCTCTAGTGTTCTGAAATTTATTATTAGGACTTAATCGTTTTATACATTTCTTCAACGGGCTCAACAATTTTTCTATTGGGCTCATGGGCTAATGAATAGTCTGTAAGGGGGTAGAAATACAATGGGAAAATCATTTGATAAAAAGGGAATAATTATTTGTGTATTGCGAGCGCAAAGTGATCGATTGGCGATCGCAGGAGAAAGTTGGCGCTCGGCGTGCAGCAGAGAGCGCCAATCTCTTAAAATCAAATTACACATACTATTTTTAGATTTATTAAATGTAATTTTGCATATTGAGAACATTTTATCTAAAGAAATGTACAGACAAAAGAGTTTTTAGGCGGATTCGTAATAGATAAATAAAAGATTAGAACATTTTTTACTATACCTTGTAACTTATTTATACTTCTTTACCATTTTTCACGTTGAATTTGGCTGAATACTGAAGTATTTTTGATCATTGACCAACATGCAATACATTATTAAGTTGGGTTATTAGAAGAATTTTTGACAATTCTTCGAAAAACGTCAAATTTAGCGTACGTAAAATATTTTACCTATGCCCTGTCTAGTAACCGCATCATACCACACTGTCACCTTGACAAGTATGATTGACATTACGTACACATGCACGTAATAGCTTTGACAAGTACATTACGTGCTGACAGCTTAACAGCTGATTGCTTATCGCACAACCAAATGACATTTCTTTGACATACAGGGAGTTTTTCTTTAAAGTATACGTATTCCGAATTCAGCTTATTTTCTTTAAATCTTTAGTTATTCGTTGCTTTTTTTAAGAGTTCAATTTAAAGCTTTAAACGAGATTTTTCCACTCCCAGACTAAGCATGAAGTAAAATTTCGAGTTTAGAAAAGCCCCGTGAAAATTTGTCTCGGGTCGCGCAGCGTAATAAATACTGATGTGATGTAATGTTTAGAATACACGTTTTTAGCATACTGCTTTAGTAGAATATTTTGAGCTTCACCCAAAATCAGTGTTTTATACGCGTGGCGCATGGAGTAAAATTTTATGGCCATTTTTCTAAAATCAAAATTTTACTTCATGCTTAATCTGGGAGTGAAAAACAGTCGTTTAAGACTTTAAATTGAGCTATTTAAAAAAAAAACAAACGATTACCAGGAAAGTTACAGCTCATGCATACATATATTTATATTTAAAAGAAAAAATCCTAATATCTTTACCAAATTTTATTGGTGGCAAATGCAACCGTCTGGGCCTAACGGGTTAACGTATGGATAGTGATATGTATACCTACAGGTAAAAATCCTTGTAAAATATTAATTAGTTAATTTTTATAATTTAACTGTATTATAAGAACCGTTATCAGTTACTACTTTATTGGCAAATGGAGAGATGCAGAGCTTTCAGTATTCAAATCCCGGCGCATTCACCATTGTTACTAATTTTGTTTAGTAAATTATGGTTTTATTTCCAATAATATTATATAGAGTAAAATACGAGTGTGTCTGCATAAAATTACACCCCTGTGTTTCATTCCATTGGGAAACGAAGCAAATTCAAATCCCTTAACAAAAGCAGCATTTATTTTAGCAAAGGGCCCGGCACAAACGTTATTTATATATACATGTATAGATAGAGAACAACCTTAACCTACTATTGGTATCGCGTCGATATGAGACGGGCTCGTAGCGGCGGCGGCGTCAGCGTCGCAACGGCGTAAGGGTCTCCTGGCCCTCGCCGAAAGGGCGTCTTCGGGACAGACGGACGGAAGGGAGGACGCGTTGCTGGCCGCCGTCGGCGAGGCATAGTTCACTACCTCGATTCGCACATATCGCACATTCTCACCAGAAAAATCGCCCCCAAAAAAACGTCACCATTGGGTACACATCGCACACACACAGAACTTGGGACTATATTGCTCTATATTGGCCCGAGGTATAAAAAAAGGGGGCGCGCGATTCAACAACGCCAGCTGATCGGCCGGGAGTATGCGCATTTGAACGCTGCGGTGTTGCCTGGTATATAACCAGAGGGAAATTGTTCCATCAAGTCATTAGTTTTCATGAATGAAATGAGAAAATCGATAAGAAAATTACAAAAATACACAATATTTAATAAATATACTCAATTATAGCACTATATTAGAATTAGGATTGGAATTTATACACTTGTATTCCATCTATTTGTCATGAATTTCCTTAACATTTCTAGGGCTTAAAATAAACTGACATCTACTAAGAAACCTACATCCTTATAATATTGAAAATCAATTGTATTTAATCATTTAACGGTAGTCTACCGTATAATATTACAACAAATAATACATTAATGCCAGGTATTATAAAACGTTAAATTCCCTAAGTAAAATTTATTTTAGAAATAAATTAATTTATTCCAAAGATTTCCGTATTATAAACACAAAATAACTTTATTTAGCTAGTAAATCTTCTCAGTAAATTATTTGTTTGTTTTACTACCAAGTAAATTTTATTCTCTAAATAATTTGACAGTTAAAAGTCAGAAGTATATTATATTATTATAATTACTTTAGATTCTACTACTTGTATTTATTAATTTTCATATCATCCGTGTCAGATTAAAGTTCGCTCATAGTATCTTCCCTGGAAGTGATTAATTCGAACCGCAAGACATTCTAAGGAGTCGAAGACCTAGAGTTTTTCAAGTCTGGCATAAACAGGGATTTTTATAGTCATGCATACGCTTTTTTTTTAAATTAGTTCCTTTTAAATTTTTTTAATGAGTGTTTTCCACTCCCAGACTAAGCATGAAGTAAAATTTCGAGTTTAGAAAAGCCTGAAAATTTGGTTTGGTAGCGTAGCGCTCCATGCGAGTATAAAACACTGATTTTAGGTGAAGCTCAAAATATTCTACTAAAGGAGTATTCTAAGAACGTGTATTCTAAACATCACATCACATCAGTGTTTATTACGTGTGGCGCATGAAGTAAAATTTCGAGTTTAGAAAAGCCTGAAAATTTGGTTTGGCCTCGTAGCGCTTAAAACTTTCAGGATTTTCTAAACTTGAAATTTTACTTCATGTTGAATCTGGAAGTGGAAAACACTCGTTTGAAAGTTGAATTTTATATATTTATAAAAACAACGAATATCTAAAGATTTACAGCGTATGCAGTATATTGAGATATGTATACTTAAAAGGAAAACTCTCTGTAAATCTGATATAGTAATCAACAATATGCAGTGTACAAACATTTTTTGGAGCACCAGAAAAATTCCAGGGCTGAATGGGTTAATGTTCACACATTCGTAGTTTTTATAAAAGTTCGATTGTGACAGTGATTAATTCGAACCACAACACATTCTAAGGAGTCGAAAACCAAGAGTTTTTCAAGTCAGACATAACCAGGGATTTTTATACACATGCACACGCTTTTTTTTAAATTAGTTCCATTTAAAATTTTAAATGAGTGTTTTCCACTCCCAGACTAAGCATGAAGTAAAATTTCGAGTTTAGAAAAGCCTGAAAATTTGGTTTGGTCGCGTAGCGCGAAGCGCGGAGCGACCAAACCAAATTTTCAGGCTTTTCTAAACTCGAAATTTTACTTCATGCGCCACGCGTATTAAACACTGAAAACACTGAAATATTGTGAACAAGTGAACTTCAATTGAAATTAGTGTCTTGTACGCGTGGCGCATGAAGTAAAATTTCGAGTTTAGAAAAGCCTGAAAATTTGGTTTGGCCGCTGCGCGCTTCGCGCTACGCGACCAAACCAAATTTTCAGGCTTTTCTAAACTCGAAATTTTACTTCATGCTTAGCCTGGGAGTGGAAAACACTCGTTTAAGTCTTTTATAATTTCTTATAAGCTTTTTTTTTCTTGTTCTGTGTAATTCTGTCGTATTCCACGGTTATTCTCCATAATTATAGAAAATTATACTAAATTTTTAATTTGATTGACAATTTAATTTGAAATATTGACAATTTAATTTAAAAAATTGGTGGTTCCAGCTATGGCCACAATGAAAATGTATCATTTCGGTCTGTAATCCACTGATTAAATTATTTATTTCTAGAATTGCTATTAATTTTTCAATGTTTGCTTTATAATACGCAATTTTATTTGCCCATTAGTTTACTAGGTGAATAAATTTACTCCACAAATAGTTATCTAATGATTTATTAATCGTTTATAATACCGGGCATTAATAATGAAATTTAAGATTAGACACAAAACATAAACAATAAGATATAATAACACATACATTTAAAACAATAAAATTGAAATACGTCATGACTGTAGAAGTGTGACCCTGTGGCGCAATGCTCTAAGGCTGTTCGCAAAAAAGTGACTGACAATGACTGACAGTATTAACGCTGTTAAAGAAAAATACAAATACATTGAATGAGATGTGTTTAATAACGACGCACATAGTAGAATATTGTGTCATAAATGCGTGAAGTCAAAGTGTGGACACGAGTGTTGTGAATCGACTGATTTTTATAAACATTTGTCAAATGTGCTAATGTAAGATCTAACAAAATCAGTATACAGTGTGTCTCACTTTGAGTAGGACAGTATAGGCTTTTTAATTATTATTAATGATAGAGATTGGATTAAATAGGCAAAGTTGTGCAGTTTGATGTGCTCATTCAAACAACATTGAGAAAAAATGTAAAATATTGTAAAATTTCAAAGTTATTGAGAAAAAACTGAAAATGGTCTTTCTTATTTGTAATTTTATTCAAAATCTGTAAAAACCTGATCAAAGTAAATGCTATGAGGCGTTAGACAATTTCAATTTATCTGGGGATTCGTTTTTGTTTTGTTAATAGAAACTTTTGTTTTTCAACCGAAAACATACCGGGTGTTGATTTGGCGGACGCAACATAGGAAATCGCATGTTAATTTTTAAGTGTTTAAATATTGGCTTCCCTATTTATTTTAGAGACAAAATTTATTTTTTTTTTTTGTGGAGGGAAAAATTCTAAATTTAATAATGTGCACACTTAACGCTTTACGTTTAAGTAAGTTAAAATAATTAAGAAACAGTAATGTGATTTTATAAACATAATGACATACCATGGAATTGATACAGCAATTGCGGATATTCCCTGTTTTTGTTTTAAGTTCAATTTAAAGCTTTAAACAAGTGTTTTCCACTCCCAGACTAAGCATGAAGTAAAATTTCGAGTTTAGAAAAGCCCCGCGTAGAAAATTTGTCGAGGGTCGCGCAGCGACCCGAGACAAATTTTCACATGGCTTTTCTAAACTCGAAATTTTACTTCATGCGCCACGCGTATAAAACACTGATTCAAAGTGAGGTTCAAAAATACATAAATTTCACAATATTTTAGTGTTTTATACGCGTGGCGCATGAAGTAAAATTTCGAGTTTAGAAAAGCCCAGAAAATTTGTCTCGGGTCGCTGCGCGACCCTCGACAAATTTTCACGGGGCTTTTCTAAACTCGAAATTTTACTTCATGCTTAGTCTGGGAGTGGAAAACACTCGTTTAAAGCTTCAAATTGAACTCTTTTAGAAATCAACGAATGTCAGAAAATTAACAGCTAAAATAATTAAGAAAATGTAATGTGATTTTATAAAAAAATATGACATTTTTCTTGTGCAGTGTAAATCATTTCAAAAACATTTACTTTAATCAAGTGACTACGTTTTTTTTTGCCATTTTGACATCCGTAGTTGTTGTTTCAATTCAATGACATGTCATTATTTTTATAAAATCACTTTATTTTTTCTTAATTATTTTAACTTAGAGAAACATAAAGTGATAAACGTTAACACGAATAAATTCAGAATTTTTCCCTCTACAAAAAAAGGTAAATACATTTTGTTTTTAAAATTAATAAGTGAGCCAATATTTAAACATTTCAAAATTTACATGGAATTTCCTATGTTGCGTCCGCCAAGTCAACACCCGGTATGGTGATACGCATTTTAATTGCATTTTTTGACCTGATTTTAATGATGTGTAATACGTGTACATTTATCGATTTATTTTTTTTCAACTGTTTTCAAACAATTTAATTGTTTCTTTAATTTCTAAGATACATATGAAAGTTTATTTGAAAAAATACTACTATCGGTTAGTATTACCTTGTGTTACCAACAAGCACGTTTTGATTAGATAAAGTGTCTGTTTCCATAGTTACATACCAGTAACAAATAAATATAGAAAAAAAGTACATGTGTGGCCCCGTTAAAATCAGCGTTAAATATACAATTAAATGTATCAAAAATCGCCTAAATAATTATAACAAACCACTATCTGAAGCACAATTACATTTACTTTAATAATGTTCTGACAGTTTTGCAAAATATTACAAACAAGGAAGATAATAATAATAATTAATCTTTATTGCCAAACAGGAAATTTCTCAATTACGAGAAAATCAGTGGCGGATTTACTATTTTGCGGTAGGCTGAAATATATTACCGCCTATTCTCAGTGGGGGGCATTAGATGATATTTTTAACAATAAATTATATGCTTGATATTAGATTACATGTCTTGACATGACATTAAATGACATTTTTCGCATTAGATGTTACTTTTGATGAACAATGACCTTTTTTACTTTTTTAACATTTTTGATGTTGACATTAAATGACATTTTTGATATTAGATGACAGTTTTGAGATGTGATATTTTTTACTTTATTTGACATAAGACGACAATTTATACATTTAATATTTTTGATATTACATATTTACTTTTTTAACATTAGATCAGTGGTCTCCAAACTACGGCCCGTGGGCCAAATCCGGCCCGCGACTTGCATGAATCCGGCCCGCGATTGTTTGTAATTTTTTTGTAAATGTCATATTTTGAAATATTGTAACAATTGTTCCTCAAATTTTTCATAATTTTATAAAATTAATCGGATCTTGGCCGACTTTATTATGTAGAATTGTATTTGTGGCCCGCGAAGAAGATAGTTTGGAGACCCAGGCATTAGATGACAATTTGTATATTATTAGATAACATTTTGGACATTATTACTGATATTGACAGAAATTTTCATTTTTGTAAGAAAATGTCAAACTTTCATGTACTGACATAAAATGATAATACTGGTTTATTGAACAAAAACAAAAAAGTTGAGGTGAAAAGTGTTTAGATACAAGCTATTTGTTTTTTCATTATCTACAACTTTTGTTTGAGTGATTACTAAAGGTTAGTGATTACTAAAAGAATAAATCTGGGCTAGTTTTTCTCGTTTCTTGATCAAAAACAAAATAGCTAAGGTAAAAATTGTTTATACAAAAGTTGTGTGTTGTTTCGTTGGCTACAACTTTCATTTAAAATATTTTTTGATTAGGTAAATATTTTTCTTTATTTTGAACTTCACTTGAAATCAGTGTTTAATACGCGTGGCGCATGACGTAAATTTTCGAGTTTAGAAAAGCTCGCAAAATTCGCAACTTTGCCCCATTTTAACCGATTCTCTACCTCTTAAAATAACTAAGATCCCCATAGATTCTGTCGAAATACAGACACCCTGTATATTTTTAGGTATATAGAATTAGGATATCAATGTTATTTGGTATGTGATGAAATGTAAGACTGTGTGTGTATGGGGCAGTTTTAAATTTAGGGTTAATATTGTCGTTTATAGTGATACCAAGTTATAAAAGGGTTTTAAAATTGGATTATTTATTGGAGAATTTATTTGATAAATCAAGGAAACATTGGGTAAATTGGGATAACTTTTGTTGTACAAGAGAATATTAAATAAATAATAAAGGGTGGAGCGTGTTCTGACTTGGATGTTGTAAAGAGTTAGATTATGAAAAGTGGAAAATAGGATGGATCTTACATTGGCCTGCACAGGATCTTATAGATTTTTGTAGCATTTCTTATTGTGATGCTAAGATTTTTGTATGTTAGACTAAGGAAGTGTTTTGCTCTAGCAGTAATTTTGTTTTTAATGGCTGTGTTTTTTTAATGGCTGTGTTTTTAAAAAAATAAAATAGTCGAGGCTGATTTCAAGGTATTTAAAGAGTTTATTAATCAATGAAATGAATGTATTCAGCAACAAGATTTAGATTTAATACACCTGAACAAAAATGGTCTCTTTAGCGGAATCGATTTTCCTCGCATATCCGTTTTGTGTGCCCTCGTAAAATTCCATCCACGTTGTTTTTAACGCCCATTTGGAACAAACGCTCTATTTACATGCATGCGGAATATCTTTGCGGGAATTGTAAGGCAAACGGAACAATGTTTGTGAACTTTGTGTGTGGAAGTTTCAGGTTTTCCAAGTAGAATAATGTTGAGAGTATACGTACAAAAGTTATTCTTAGTGTATCATATTATTTTTATTTTTGTTGTAAAATGGCATAAGTCGCAGTCATTTTTAGCGTCTGTATTATAAAAAAATAATACTTTGGAGAATGGCAGATGACTATGACACACGAGATTTTAAAACAAAAATATAATTTCAATAAAAACCCATCTCGTTTAAGGGTGCTCTTATATGGACGTTTTGAACGCGAAGCGGAACAAAAGCGGGCGCAAGCGTTTGCGTTTAAACACATGGGATTATATGAGAGTTCCGAGACGGACGGGTGCTGGCGTTTTCTCCGCCTCGCACCCGTCCATCTAGGAACTCTCATATCTCATCTTAAAGTTGTTCTATGTATCACAACGCTTATTTCTTTGTATTAATATTAAGTTTCTTGACCTGTGTAAACTGTATTGTATGGCACCAATAAATTATGATATGATATGATATAAACCCATGTGTTAAAACGCAAACGCTTGCGCCCGCTCCCGTTCCGCCTCGCGTTTAAAACGTTCATATAAGAGCGCCCTAAGAGTGCTACGAATCGTTTCTAAATATTTTTAAATTTATTATTTAATTGCTCTACCCTATTAACATTCCATACAATCGGTCGTCTTCAAGAAATAAGGAATAAATCTTATAATTCTCTCCTTTGTGAATTGTCATATTTGGAAGATTATCTTGACAGAAGAAATCTATTTTAATGGGTTTACGAGTTTATTAGGGTAGAGTAATTTGTAACGGTCGCGCCCTTCCGCACAGTAGGGGCGTTGTTTTGGTCATTCGTATTTTCGGAAATACAATAACCATATTTTTGAGAAAAATACCACCACTTGTTTTGGGATCATCCCCCGAAATACGAGTGACCAATAACGGTGACTCTCCCCCCACATTTCTAAACACATTTTTTGTAATTTATATTTTATAATTTTACGAAAAACATTCTATCTTTTAAACTCAAGCGTTAAACATTATACATTTAAACATCAAACTGTAAACATCTAAACATCAACTCTTAAACATATTGCTGTAAATACGTGTAAATACTTGTCATTATTTAAATTTTTTAATATACCAAGTTAAACGTGCATCGAAGTGTTTTTCTTTATAAAAACAAACTTAAACATCTGTCTTAAAGTAGTGATATCTTCCAGTGAGATAATTCATTAAAATTTTAAGCACACACCACATCGCAACAAAGAGCAATGCATGAAAATGACATTAACGTAAATCACGGCGTGTTGAATTATTTCTGTCTATAAATTTGATTCTGACAACACACAGCGATGAGTTATAGCCAACTCTAGTAGGCACTAGTATATTAACTTTAGGTATTTTGTGTTCGGGTGCCACCACCTTAACAATGTTGAGAACCACTATTTAAAACAATTGTTGTAGGCAACCCAATACCGTCAATGTGTATTAGGTAACATAGACTACGCAGTTTGTCGGCTTAAAAAACAGTAACTATAATCTGTTTAATAACTAGGAGGAGCGTTTTAAATGTCACGCGCCAAAACCTACAACTCTGATTGGCCGAGAGCGCGCCCATTTTACACTATGCTAATTACGTCATTATTGGACGCAACAGCTGACATAACCTTAAGTCGAAGCGTTACCGAGTTGCAACTTTGTCTGTTTCGTAATAAGCTTTTGTGCGGTGTTTCTTTAGAATAGTTAAAAGTTAGTTTTGTTTATATTGTGGTGATGGATTATGGACCCAGTACCTTCACCTCCAAAAAAGCGTAAGAAGTTGAATTTGGGTCATTTATATCTGTCTGAAAAACAGTGCGTAATAAATATGTATAAGCAGATGATAACAGATGATTCACATATAAAAATTACTGCTGTTGTATCAAAAAATGTTGGTGCAGTAGGTGAGATATCAAATAGCATAAGAATATGCATCAAATAATAAAATGTTTAATTTTTAGAAGTTGTAAATTCCACTGTCTTTCGTACCATTAGCGAATATAAGAAATCCGGAGAAATTTGTAGCCCTAAACCGCTTGGAGGACATAATTACAAGTTTTGCTGACTTAGTGAAGAGATACGTGCATAGTTTCTTCTATAAAAATGAACTGCCAACTTTGAATAAAGTTTTTAAAGAAGTAAACGATCATGCAGGCATGCCGAAGATGAGTCGTTCTACCTTGTATAGTTTTATGAAACAAATCAATTTTAAGTAAGATAGAGACCAGAGCTGGGCAGGATTCGAATCATTTAGGACTCGAATCCTTTTAGAGGATTTAAAAGATTCATTTGAATACTTTAGTTCAACTGGATTCGTGATCCGGATTCGTTTTTTAAGAGGATTCGTATTCGAGTCTAAATGTGGGTGATTCGAATCCTTATAAAAGGATTCGAATCCTTATAAAAGGATTCGAATACTTACAAAAGGATTTAAATCGTCAAAAATATTTCGAATTAATTATGAGGAATAACATGAAAAATGTTTTTTTGTCTGTTTTTAAATTTCTCACTGTTTTGTGCGCGTGGCGCATGACGTAAAACTTCGAGTTTAGAAAAGCCCAGAAAATTTGTCTCGGGTCGCTGGGCGACCCTCGACAAATTTTCACAGGGCTTCTCTAAACTCGAAATTTTACTTCATGCTTAGTCTGGGAGTGGAAACGCTCGTTCGAAACTTCAAAGTGAATGCTTTGATAAAAACATTCAATGATTGAAAATGTTTTTAAAGATAATAATATAGTTTTAAAAATTTTGTTTAACATTGTTTGAAGTAAAACTGACATGGTAGCCACAAGATAAAATGTTAAATTTTTCGCCGGCCTTTTGTTTTGTAATTTGCCTGATGATTTTGACAAATTTAATAATAGCATATGACTTTTTTGTTAGTGTTCTGGTCAATTTGAATATAATTCCATGACTTTTCTCTGACTTTCCAGGTTTTAATGATATTCAGTGAATTCTTTATTTCCTCAAATTTCACCCATTAGTCGATTTTATAATAGAGCTCAATTTGAAGTTTTGAACGAGTGTTTCCAGTCCCAGGCTAAGCATGAAGTAAAATTTCGAGTTTAGAAAAGCCCCGTGAAAATTTGTCGAGGGTCGCGAAGCGACCCGAGACAAATTTTCGGGCTTTTCTAAACTCGAAATTTTACTTCATGCGCCACGCGTACAAAACACTGATTTGAATTGGAGTTCAGAAACACACAAACACATCTTTAACCAGAGTAACAGGGAGTCAGATATTTAGTCTGTTCTCAACGATGTTCAGTAGTAATAAATAATTAGGTTTTGAATATTTTTGCTAAAACAACTGGTAACGATATTTATGTATTAATGGTTGCAAAAAAATAATAAAATCAAATTTATTTTTAAAGGATTTGTATTCGTGATTCGAAAAAATAGGATTAGAATCTTCGATTCGAATTATATTTATCTCTTACGAATCCTTTATTCGAGTATTCATGATTCGAATTATATTAGGTGATTCGGATTCGTGATTCGAATCCTTTTTACGAGGATTCGTCTCAGCTCTGAAAAAGACGCATTATTATATAAATTCCATTTTATATTATGAGCATAATGTAAATATGTTTTATTTCACAGATATATAGCGAGATGCCGTAATAGCATTTTAATTGAACTGATGATATCGTACGATGGATAAGAAAATACTTAACCACAATTAAGAAGAACAAAATAGATATTTGATTTTATTTAAAGAGTAATTATGAAATTATTTAAAATTGCCGCCACATTTATCTAGTGATATTTCTGATAACTTTTTATAGTGTAAATTGGGCTTTGGCACTTACTCCTTCTAGTTTTTAAACAGACTATAGCCTTAAGCTACATACTTGATCTATCATGTAACCTAAATATTGGATTAGGTTACGTGGTAGATCAAGTATGTAGCTTATGTTGGATACCATTTTTTTTCAAAGGCAAAAAGCTGCGTAGTGTAATTTACTAATCTGGTAGATTACCACTGTTAGCTGATTAGGTTCGATTGTTAATCTCAATAATTTCAACATCATGATGTTTATACAAGATAAACGCAAACCAAAAATTAGAGACCAAATCATGAATGTACATAAAAGCAATCACAGTTTATAAATTTATAAGTTATTGAACACTTTTTTAGACGTAGTTGGAAGTAGGTTAATGGCCACAAACGCCATACACAAGGTGTATTCAGTTTTCTTGGGGTCGGGTAAAAGTACATGAATGAAACATTGCGATACAGCTCGGATTTTGTTTTCTTTCTTTCCCGTGTGCGCTTTTATCGATCACACGCTATGGAAGCGTTTCGTCTTTTATGCCGCTCCTGCGGGCCCTTACGACCATCGCAGAAATCGCCAGGATGGCGTAAACGCGGCACTCGCTTATTGATTTATGAGGCCGATCCGCCGCCAGATTGTTGGGATTTCTAATCAACGAGAGGGTATGATTTTTTTTTTCTTTCGATTAAAATCGATTCAGTTGATGATAAATGTTCATTGGCGAGGGAATATAATGGTTCTTGTGCTCGGGTGGACGATAAAAATAATTTATGATTTGGACTTGTTTGAATTGAGAACATGAAAATTAAAATCTTTACCAATTATTTAGTCTAAAGTTTAAAAACATTCAGAGTGATAAACAAAAATGTCCTTCTTTTCTTACCGACAATTATGAAAATATAGTGTCGTATTCGGTGCGTTGGAGAAAAAGAAAGATTTTCGTTCAAGTGTAATTTGAAAATTATTTAATAAATTGTAATAGTGAAGTAATGTTAAAGTTTATATTTTTCGTTGCAACCTGATGGAACATTAAACCCTACAATTTTAAGTCAGCGAAATGATTAAACCAAAAATTCCAAAAAAATTAAATTTATAAAATAAAATAATGTGAATTTTAATTAATATATTGTTTAAATTCTGTATTGTGGAGGTTTCTATAATTCGTCCGAAAATGCAAGCAATATCTAGTTGTTTTTATTGCCATTCCGACATCTCTAAACTCCCTAATCACAATGGTAAGGCATGCGTTAAATATATGACGTTTTGTTCGTAATACCTAACAGCGTTGCCGCTTCGCCACTCGTAATAAATCCAGGCGAAAACTCCGAGTCCGAGGAAAACTGAATTTGTTAAAACATTTCAATGCACGTTCAAATTCATACTGATAAATGGCAGTTTTAGGTTATTTGGTGTGGATCTGGACCCTCTTCTTGCTGCGCCACTACAGCTTAACCATAATTCACCACTTTTTAACCATTCATAACTCAACGTTAGGCATCTAGCACCTAACGATTTCGGACGGGGTATTAGCTTATGTTGAATGTTTACATGTACTCTTGGCAACAATGTGGGGACTTTAAACCGATTAGCATATTGCCTGGATTCTTGGATATACTATACTTCGTTATACATGTTAATTTTACAATAAAACACTGTTTACTTTGTTTGTATAACACTTTTTATTAAATGTGACTGCAGTTTAGACAAATTTAGCTTGTCATTATCAGCCATGAAGTCACATTCAATAAAAACTGTTATGCAAACAAAATAAAAAGTGTTTTATTGTGAAATTTTCTGTTTAATTATTGCAAAAGTGATTAAAGATAAAAAAACACTGTTGAAGAAATCAAATTGAAAATCTCAAGTATGTGTATTTCGAACATTATTTTACTTGTAAGCACATGAAACTCCCACACACGGTTCACAAACATTGTTCTAACGTATTTTAGTTTCAATTCCTGCAAAGATATTCTCTGTGCACGTTTGTTCGAAATGGGCGCTAAAAACAACAAGGGTGGAGTTCTATGAGTGCACACAAAACGGATACGCGAGTGAAATCCATTCTAGTATGTTCATGCTAAATAAAGCGCTTTTCCAGAATATTAAACCGAAATCTGTATTTATTTGTGAATTTGTGTATATGGCTCAAGTCAAAATTCTGTGTTAATCAATGAGAAAGAAAAAAAAAACAACTGTAATGCATCTATTTATTGTTTGTTGTACCTAAATTCAAATTTGTGTTCTTAAATACCAAAAATATACAGGGATTTTTTCTTTCAAGTATACATATCCATACACTGTAAATTTCACAATATTCGTTATCTTTTTTTTAAGTTCAAGTTGAATCTTTAAACGAGTGTTTTCCACTCTCAGATTAAGCATGAAGTAAAATTTCGAGTTTAGAAAAGCCTGAAAATTTGGTTTGGTCGCGTATAAAATAAAATAATGTGAGTCGAATCATTTTTTTCTCGATGATTTGAAATTTTAATGAATTTATTGTTTAAATTCTGTATTGTGGAGGCTTCTACTTCGTTATACATGTTAATTTTACAATAAAACACTTTTTACTTTGTTTCTATAACAATTTTTATTGAATGTGACTGCAGTTTCGACAAATTTAGCTTGCCATTATCAAGCATGAAGTTTGATAATAACAAGCTGAACTTGTCGAAACTGCAGTCACATTCAATAAAAAGTGTTATACAAACAAAATAAAAAGTGCTTTATTGTGAAATTTTCTGTTTAATTATTGCAAAAGTTATAAATGAAAAATAAAACACTGTTAAAGAAATCAAATTGAAAATCTCATGTATGTGTACTTCGAACATTATTTTACTTGTAAGCACATGAAACTTCCACACACGGTTCACAAACATTGTTCTAACGTATTTTAGTTTCAATTCCTGCAAAGATATTCTGTATGCATGTTTGTTCGAAATGCGCGCTAAAAACAACAAGGGTGGAGTTCTATGAGTGCACACAAAACGGATATGCGAGTGAAATCCATTCTAGTATGTTCATGCTAAATAGAGCGCTTTTCCAGGATATTAAACCGAAATCCGTATTTATTTGTGAATTTGTGTTTTTGGCTCGAGTCAAAATTCTGTGTTAATCAATGAGAAAGAAAAAAAATAAACAACTGTAATGCATCTATTTATTGTTTGTCGTACCTAAATTCAAATTTGTGTTCTTAAATACCAAAAATATACATGGATTTTTTTCTTTCAAGTATACATATCCATACACTGTAAATTTCACAATATTCGTTGTTCTTTTTTTAAGTTCAAGTTGAATCTTTAAACGAGTGTTTTCCACTCTCAGATTAAGCATGAAGTAAAATTTCAAGTTTAGAAAAGCCTGAAAATTTGGTTTGGTCGCGTAGCGAAGCGAACCGACCAAACCAAATTTTCAGGCTGTTCTAAACTCGAAATTTTACTTCATGCGCCACACGTCTAAAACACTTAAATATTGTAAAGTTTACAACATGCGACCTAATGACGTAATATTTTAAACTTTACTTAAAACCAGTGTTTTATGCTCGTGGCGCATGAAGTAAAATTTCGAGTTTAGAAAAGCCTGAAAATATGGTTTGGTCGCGTAGCGCTACTTCATGCTTAATCTGGGAGTGGAAAACATTCGGTTAAAGCTTAAAATTGATTTTTTTTTAAAAGCAACGAATGTCGGAAAATTTATTTCGTATGCATGTGCAAACTTAAAAGAAACATAAACTGTATACCGGGTGTTGACTTAGCGGACGCAACATAGGAAATCCCATGTAAATTTTGAAATGTTCTAATTTTGGCTCCCCTATTTACGTTTCTCTAAGTTAAAATTATTAAGAAAAAGTAATGTGGCTTTATAAAAATAATGACACGCCATGATGTCACAGTCACTTGATTAAAGTAAAAGTTTTCGAAATAATTTACACTATACAAGAAAAAATCCTCCTAATAAAGTGGTATTATGCAGACCACAGACATTCGTTGATTTTTAAAAGAGTTCAATTTAAAGCTTTAAATGAGTGTTTTCCACTCCCATGCTAAGTATGAAGTAAAATTTCGAGCTTAGAAAAGCCCCGTGAAAATTTAGCAGCGACCCAAGACAAATTTTTTGGGCTTTTCTAAACTCGAAATTTTACTTCATGCGCCACGCGTATAAAACTCAGATTTTAAGTGAAGTTGGAATTTACATAAATTTGACAATATTATAGTGTTTTATACGCGTGGCGCATGAAGTAAAATTTCGAGTTTAGAAAAGCCCAGAAAATTTGTCTCGGGTGGCTGCGCGACCCGAGACAAATTTTCACGGGGCTTTTCTAAACTCGAAATTTTACTTCATGCTTAGTCTGGGAGTGGAAAACACTTGTTTAAAGCTTTAAATTGAACTTAAAAAAAATAGGGAATATTTGCAATTGTATCAATTCCATGGTATGTCATTATTTTTATAAACTCTCATTACTTTTTCTTAATTATTTTAGTTGTAAATTTTCTGAAATTCGTTGATTTTTAAAAGAGTTCAAATTGAAGCTTTAAACGAGTGTTTTCCACTCCCAGACTAAGCATAAAGTAAAATTTCGAGTTTAGAAAAGCCCCGTGAAAATTTGTCGAGGGTCGCGCAGCGACCCGAGACAAATTTTCTGGGCTTTTCTAAACTCGAAATTTTACTTCATGCGCTACGCGTATAAAACTCAGATTTTGAGTGAAGTTCGAATATACATAAATTTGACAATATTATAGTGTTTTATACGCGTGGCGCATGAAGTAAAATTTCGAGTTTAGAAAAGCCCAGAAAATCCCAAACAAATTTTCACGGGGCTTTTTTAAACTCGAAATTTTACTTCATGGTTAGTCTGGGAGTGGAAAACACTTGTTTAAAGCTTTAAATTGAACTTAAAAAAAAAACAGGGAATATCTGCAATTGTTGTATCACTTACATGATATGTCATTATTTTTATAAAATCTAATTACGTTTTCTTAATTATTTTAGCTGTAAATTTTCTGACATTCGTTGATTTTTAAAAGAGTTCAATTTGAAGCTTTAAACGAGCGTTTTCCACTCCCAGACTAAGCATGAAGTAAAATTTCGAGTTTAGAAAAGCCCCGTGAAAATTTGTCGAGGGTCGCGCAGCGATCCGAGACAAATTTTCTGGGCTTTTCTAAACTCGAAATTTTACTTCATGCGCTATGCGTATAAAACTCAGATTTTGAGTGAAGTTCGAATATACATAAATTTGACAATATTATAGTGTTTATACGCGTGGCGCATGAAATAAAATTTCAAGTTTAAAAAAGCCCAGAAAATTTGTCTCGGGTCGCTGCGCAGAAAATTTGTCTCGGGTCGCTGCGCAGAAAATTTGTCTCGGGTCGCTGCGCGACCCTCGACAAATTTTCACGGGGCTTTTCTAAACTCGAAATTTTAACTTCATGCGCCACGCGTATAAAACTCAGATTTTAAGTGAAGTTCGACTATACATAAATTTGACAATATTATAGTGTCTTATACGCGTGGCGCATGAAGTAAAATTTCGAGTTTAGAAAAGCCCAGAATATTTGTCTCGGGTCGCTGCGCGACCCTCGACACATTTTTACGGGGCTTTTCTAAACTCGAAATTTTACTTCATGCTTAGTCTGGGAGAGGAAAACACTTGTTCAAAGCTTTAAATTGAAATTAAAAAAAAAACAGGGAATATATGCAATTGTTGTATCAATACCATGGTATGTCATTATTTTTATAAAATGTCATTACATTTTCTTAATTATTATAGTTGTAAATTTTCTGACATTCGTTGATTTTTAAAAGACACACAAACGAACTCACTGCAAAATTTAGAGGTTATAATTCCGTGTTACCTACCTGCAAATATTAAATTTACCAAAACGCTATATACAATTGCCAACAGATCTTAAAATGACATTTACCTAAAAATCCTTCACAAAGATTCATAATACACATGAAAATTTTAAATGTACCTTTAACCTAAACATCATTTAACTAAATGCCTGTTTAAAAAAAGTTGATAATACCGGGCGTAAGTGATTTTAATACAACATTTTGTAATGGTCACAAAACAATTGATAAAGTGATTTAATGCCCTAATATAACAATAATCAAGCTTATTAAATTATGTCATAATGTCATAATAGTTAAAAGACAGGTTAGGTTAGACCAGTGATAGGGAAACTACGGCCCGCGGAACGGTTTAATCCGGCCCGTTTAAGAGTGCCGTCGTGAGAATGTTTGAACGCGTTCTTACTTCGTAATGTGACGACCCGCATAAAAACTACCTACCTACGATTAAGCATTATTCTTTGGCCCGCTACGATTGTCTGGTTATTACAAATGGCCCGTCTTAAAAAAAGTTTCCCCACCACTGGGTTAGACAAATGACGTTTTTTTCGGTTAACTCGGTGTGTTTGAAATTAGTTGCAACGCACAACTTGTTATCTAACCTAACCTTACTATATTTAATTTTAAACGAACAAAATTATGCTAAAATGTCATAATTGTTTTACACGTTGAAAATATTAAATTATGCCAAAGAAAAAGAAAAACGCTAATTTTATTCATATAATTTTCTTTTAAGATAATTTGATATTTTCAACACGGAATGTCAATGTATGTCTAATAATAACACGTAACATTAAAAATATCAACTTATGTGAAAAATGACAAATTATGCTAAAAACAGTATACAGGGTGTTCTAAATTATCGGGCCACCATTGGTAATTTTCTTATCTTTGGAGTTACGAAGTCTGTTAAATTAGCAAACTAGTAGTATTTTTCACGTAGATTACGATGGTGAAATCAGAAAACAAGTGAACCTCAGGTTTTTGATTTATTCGCAAAAATTACGTTTTTTTTTTTTTAAATGGGATGCCCTATATATTTTTACAAATTTAGAAAGAGAAAAAATACGTACAAAAAAGTCTAAATAAATTATCATCTTAAAATTGAAGATAGGGGAATTATGAGCCATTAAAATACTATATATTTTATAATAGGATTACCTACTCGAAATCAAAACGGCGATAAATAAACAATGTTGGATGTTGTCAAAGTATCGATGCTTATTAACATTTAGCTAATTTTCTTGTATTGTCATGATGTTTACTATACCTTTTTGTCATAATGTAGGAGAACTGAAAAATCGAAAAAGATGGTAACGTTTTCGAACTTCTGTTATAATTTTTTATTATATCTATTTTGTTAATTATTTATTCATTCTATTTTTTCACGTTCTAATTGGAAATTTTATACTTGCTTTAAATACAAGCACACTAAATTTAGATAAATTGTAGAATAAACTTTTATTTTAGTCGCATTTCAGGATAATAATTTATTAAGCGTTTTTGTTTATGAAGTTTTTCTCTTTCTAAGTATGTCAAAATATACAGGGCATCCCATTAAAAAAAATGTTTTTTTCGCGAGTAAATCAAAAACCTCAGCTTCACTTGTTGTTTTGTGTACACCATCGCAATGTACGTAAAAAATACTACTAGTTTGCTAACCAACTTCGTACTTCCAAAGATAAAAAAGTTATCAATGGTGGCCCGCTAATTTAGAACACCCTGTATAATCTCTCTATAATAAAGAGACAGTTATATGCCGACAATCTAAATTTTTGATATAAATGCTAAATTACTTCATTACGCGTCAATAAATATGGTTTTAGATTTTACTGATGTATTAACATTTATAACATAGAATGTGATCTTTCATGTGAAAGTTAAAAATCTTATTTTATATTAAAAAAGTTAATTGAAAAAAATCAATATTAATGTCATTTCTTAGTATTCAAACAACCATTGCCTTTCGTTATTAGTTCAATAAAGTCTGTCAATAAATTAGAAAGTTATCGCGTGGGGCGTTTTTATCGAACATACCGGGTGTTTGTTTTGTGGTAACTGTTTTAGTTTTCTTGAAAATGGTAAAATTGGGTTAGGTTAGGTTACCAATTTCTTAGGTCAAGTTGGATGCCAGTTTTTTTACACAAGTATCAACTATTTAACTAAAGTAACTGGTAGCTAGCCTAATCTAGCTAGGGTTGGGTTAGTCAGTTATATAACCTAACACTAGCTATATTGTAAAATCAGGTTATGTTATATGCAACCGTTTTTAAATAAGGTTCATTTTCAATTTGTTACGTTTGTCAATTTGAAACTTCTAACGAGTGTTTTACACTCCTTGATTAAGCATGAAGTAAAATTTCGAGTTTAGAAAAGCCTGAAAATTTGGATTTGGGCGCAAGAGATCGTCCAAATTCAAATCTATAGGCTTTTCTAAACTCGAAATTTTAGATCACGCGCCAGGCATATAAAACACTAATTTGATGTGAAGTTTAAAATGTACTACTTAAGTTAGGTTAGTTTACGATTAATGGAAGATGGCTCAAAAAAGGTGGTCTACTCGTTACTTTCAAATATTTTTTTTGATCTATCTCATTAATGCCCGGTATTATGAACGATATAGAAATCATTAGATAACTATTTGTGGAGTAAATTTATTTACCTAGTAAACTATGGGCAAATAAAATTGCGTATTATAAAGCAAACCTACCAAATAAATAGCAATTCTAGAAATAAATAATTTAATTGGTAGATTACAGACCGAAATTATACATTTTCTTTGTGGTCATAGCTGGAACCACCAATTTTATAAATTGAATTGTCAATATTTCAAATTAAATTGTCAATCAAATTGGTTCATCTTCATAATTATCAGGAATTGTACTAATATTTCTTATAATTATGAAGAATAACCGTGGAATAGGACAGAATTACACAGAACAAAAAAAAGAAAGCTTATTAGAAATTATAAAAGACTTAAACGAGTGTTTTACACTCCCAGGCTAAGCATGAAGTAAAATTTCGAGTTTAGAAAAGCCTGAAAATTTGGTTTGGTCGCGTAGCGCGAAGAAAAAGAAAGGTTATTAGAAATTATAAAAGACTTAAACGAGTGTTTTCCACTCCCAGGCTAAGCATGAAGTAAAATTTCGAGTTTATAAAAGCCTGAAAATTTGGTTTGGTCGCGTAGCGCGAAGCGCGGAGCGGCCAAGCCAAATTTTCAGGCTTTTCTAAACTCGAAATTTTACTTCATGCGCCACGCGTACAAGACACTGATTTCAAGTGAAGTTCATTTGTTCACAATATTTCAGTGTTTTCAGTGTTTAATACGCGTGGCGCATGAAGTAAAATTTCGAGTTTAGAAAAGCCTGAAAATTTGGTTTGGTCGCTCCGCGCTTCGCGCTACGCGACCAAACCAAATTTTCAGGCTTTTCTAAACTCGAAATTTTACTTCATGCTTAGTCTGGGAATGGAAAACACTCGTTTAAAACTTTAAATGAAACTAATTTAAAATAGCGTATGCATAAGTATAAAAATCCCTGGTAATGTCTGACTTGAAAAACTCTAGATCTTCGACTCCTTAGAATGTCTTGTGGTTCGAATTAATCACTGTCAGGGAAGATACTATGGGCGAACTTAAATCTGACACGGTTGATATGGTAGACATGAAATTAATGAAAATTAATAAATATAGGTAGTAGAATTTAAAGTTATTATAATAATATAATACACTTTTGACTTGTAACTGTCAAATTATTTAGAGAATAAAATTTACTTGGTAGGAAAACAAACAAATAATTTACTGGGGAGATTTATTACCCAAATAAAGTTATTTTGTGCTTATAATACCGAAATCTTTGGAATAAATTAATTTATTCCTAAAGTAAATTTTATTTAGCGAATAAAACGTTTTTAATAATGGGCATAAGCATTATTAATAATAAGTGATTAGAATAATTATTAAACTCATTAATAATCCTGTATTATTTTAACTTGCTATCGGTACCTGTGTTGGCCACAGCAAATTTTTGTCACTGTGTAAGGCTTGGGTACGGTTACCTTAACTTCAACCTTTGATATTAATTAGTCCCAATTTGAAGTTGAAAAGGTATAGAAAAAGTAAGTAAACTCAGGAGAACAAAATGTGTAAATTTGACAACCACTAAATCGCGAAAATCCTTGTTTGCTGTAAACAATTCAGAGAGAGATAATTACCGGGCATTATAACCCTCTAGAGTCGTGTGTAATAAATAAATGGTTGAACATCGCAGTCCGGGATGATAAAGTAAAAGACAACAAAAGCCCATTCCGCTAGCGCTGGTGATGCGACACAATTTCACGATGAAGGGAAAAACGGGTCGTTACATAGTTGCACCCAGCGTGAAACTTTTCTCCAATTTAAGGGCAAATAAAGACCTGCTGAAATTGTCCCGGTGAAGACTGGAAATTGCCACAACTTCTATCCGACAACTTTTATCAATATTTGAAATAGTTCTAGAAGTCTTTTAAAAGCGAGCTGGTATTCACGTTAACATACCTCTACATATACGCTTTATAAAATATAATTTACCGTGGTTTATCTCATAAGTAGAAGGTTCACGAGAAAAATCACCTGATTAAATTACCCGTTTCTGACGCAATTATTATAAAAATCTTCTATTAGACAGGAATTTGTACCTGCCCGGCGCATTCATCGTTTTGCTTGAGTCACGTTTGGTAGGTTTACACAAATAGTCAGCTTTGCTTTGATAGTGGCACAACTAAAAAAAGTGATGTTTATGTTTTGTATTTAATCTATTCAGAAGTAAGGGGAACTTTTATTGTAAAGAACGATACGCACATCTTCATTTCCTCTGGATAGTCACCAGAGTACAGTTGTGCCGGTATCAACTCAATGAAAACAATATACAAATATATATAAAATAAAAATTAACAAGTTTCACTTGTGCCATTATCAAAGCAAAGCAGCGACATAATAATCATTGTCTTATAATAATCAGCAGCCAATCCAAATCGAAATAAAAAATATTGAGAGTCTACTCCAGTGAACGTCATAAAACTAAACTTATGGCTCGTAAATAATAAATGTTACTGCTCAGACAATAAACGCCGGGAAAATTGTCTATTTTCGTTCAAATGACACACGCTACTTTCATCCGTACTATGTATGTACTATTCGTTTCGGAAGCGCATACTAATTACACAAGGCCGACCCGTGGCGAATGCACGAACGCAGTGACTCCCACAAAGAGTATTTCGATTATCTCTTTTATGTCACTTCTATATTTACACGTCGTTTTCGCTGTTGTTGAAGCGACGTGGGATGAATTCTATCCATTGACTGAATTTTTGATTAACCGACCGAAACAAATGTAACGAATAAAATCACCAACATTCTTGTTACTGCTGAAAACTCCCAGACTAAGCATGAAGTAAAATTTTGAGTTTAGAAAAGCCCCGTGAAAATCGCGCAGCGACCCGAGACAATTTTTCTGGCAGGGGTCGGCAAACTTTTTGTGCAAAGAGTTATTTTTGTAAATTATTCAAAGAAAAATTCACAAAGAGCCGCAATGGATAAAATATCATCAGAAATGATTAGGAAATATTAGAAATTATTTTTAAATAATTGGTGATGTGTCTATTATAGTCATTTGCATAAATGTTTCATAAATTAAAAAAAAAATGAAAAATGGAACAACAGAAAAATGTTTCACTTTTTTGTTAGTCATTTTTTTAAATATACAACGAGTTTTTATCATTTATCTAATTCCCTGATTAATATGTAATAAAACTAGATCCCTTACAAAAATTCGTCATCCACTTCATAACCCTTCTAATATTCTCCTTTACAACCGAACAAAAGTTAAACCGGCAGAAAGGCTGCTGGCCGATAGCCGATTGCCAATAATATTTGTTATTCTTCTTATTGTCTTTTTTTAAATCTATTTTTCTATATGAAATTTTGTATATTATACTGGCAATAAAGATTATTTATATATATATATAGGTAATAAAAATGCATAACCGCATTGATATCAAAAATGATAATGCGTCCATCATAGCACTTTTCCCTTCACTTAAACAGTTAATAATTGACATACTAAAATAATTTCACTCTAACCGATTCCTCAAAGATTTCACTCGAAGTCAGTGTTTTATACGCATGGCGCATAAAGTAAAATTTCGAGTTTAGAAAAGCCTAATTTGGCTCGGTCGCTCCGCTTCGCTACGCGCCCGAGCCAAATTTTCAGGCTTTTTTAAACTCGAAATTTTACTTCATGCTTAATCTGGGATTCTTAGACACTCGTTTCAGCGTTAAATTAATTGATAATTGACATAATACATTTATTGTCGTTTATTTATTGTAAAGCCCGGTATTATCAACACATTTTAAAAGACAGTTAAGCTTAGATGATATTTAAGAGTCATTATACAGTATTACCAACCAGAGTAAATGTCGTTTAGCGCATAAATGCCCGTTAGCGTTAAATGTTCAAATTTCTCTTTTGAAAAACAACGGATGTCGGAAAATGTACAGCTTATGCATATGTTTACCTAAAAGAAAATGTTCACGCTGTTTTTGTTTCTAAACTCGAAAGAGTTTAATTTGAAGCTATAAACGAATGCTTTCCACTCCTAGACTAAGCATGAAGTAAAATTTAGAGTTTAGAGAAGCCCCGTGAAAATTTGTCGAGGGTCGCGCAGCGACCCGAGACAAATTTTCTGGGCTTTTCTAAACTCGAAATTTTACTTCATGCGCCACACGTACAAAACAAAAATGTTGTGAACTTATGTATATTTGAACCTCACTTAAAATTAGTGTTCTATACGCGTGGCGCATGAAGTAAAATTTCGAGTTTAGAAAAGCCCAGAAAATTTGTCTCGGGTCGCTGCGCGACCCTCGACAAATTTCACGGGGCTTTTCTAAACTCGAAATTTTACTTCATGCTTAGTCTGGGAGTGGAAAGCACTCGTTTATAGCTTCAAATTAAACTCTTCTAACAAAAAACAGCGTAAACATTTTCTTTTATGTAAACATATGCATAAGCTGTATATTTTCCGACATCCGTTGATTTTCAAAAGAGAAATTTGAACATTTAACGCTAACGGGCATTTATGCGCTAAACGACATTTACTCTAGTTGGTAATACTGCATATTCACTCTTAAATATCATCTAAGCTTAACTGTCTTTTAAAATGTGTTGATAATACCGGTCTTTAGCCTTTTGACTGCGATAGTATTTATCATTTTTACTGTAAGCAAAAACACGAATGTTTTTCTGAACATTCTGTAAGTTTCTTAGTGGACTGTATTTTCACTATTATGGCATTATGACATTAAGTACCTTGATCGAATATGAATTGTCGTTTGACCTCTGACATAAAAGACGGCTGTTTCCTCTTTAACTTCTATCGAAATTGATATTCTGTTTTGGTGTTATAAAACTGTCTCCATCAATAAAACGCCAATAAATGTATTATGTCAAGCATGAAGTAAAATTTCGAGTTTAGAAAAGCCTGGAAATTTGGCTCGGGCGCGTAGCGAAGCGGAGCGACCGAGCCAAATTAGGCTTTTCTAAACTCGAAATTTTACTTTATGCGCCATGCGTATAAAACACTGACTTCGAGTGAAATCTTTAAGGAAGCGGTTAGAGTGAAATTATTTTAGTTGGTCACTTATTAACTGTTTAAGTGAAGGGAAAAGTGCTATGATGGATACATCATTTTTGATATCAATGAGGTTATGCATTTTTATTACCTATATATATAAATAATCTTTATTGCCCGTATAATATACAAAATTTCATATAGAAAAATAGATTTTAAAAAAATACAATAAAAAGAATAACAAATATTACTGGCAATCGGCTATCGGCCAGCAGCCTTTCTGCCGGTTTAACTTTTGTTCGGTTGTAAAGGAGAATATTAGAAGGGTTATGAAGTGGATTGAGTGGATGACGAATTTTTGTAAGGGATCTAGTTTTATTACATATTAATCAGGGAATTAGATAAATGATAAAAACTACTTGTACATTTAAGAAAAAATGAAACATTTTTCTGTTGTTCCATTTTTCATTTTTTTTTTTAATTTATGAAACATTCTTGCAAATGACGGGGAAATTAGATACTATGATAGACAAATCACCATTTATTTTAAAAAATAATTTCTAATATTTCATAATCATTTCTGATGATATCTTATCCATTGCGGCTCTTTGTGAATTTTTATTTGAAGATTTTAAAAAATTACTCTTTGCACAAAAAGTTTGCCGACCCCTGCCATAGGACACCACTCGTGAACTCGACTATATACTGGATTATTTAGTACTTTGTAATTTATTATTGAGTTTAATTATTATTATTATTATTATTATCTGTAATAGGTTTGTGCTGCACTAAGTTGAAATTGAGTTCAAGTTTATGACGCCACAGTTGAAGTTAGTGTAACTTCACTGTCACTGTAACGAATAGATTCAGTGAAAAAAGTGGAAAAAGTGCTGCACTTGAGTTCATGTAACGAACAGACCTATTATTTACATGTACAGGGAGGGGCAGAAAAAAAACTATCCGATTTCAAATCCCTTTTTCTCAGAAGAGGGAACAGGTAGAGTAATGGGGTAAAAACCGTTAGAAAGGCGGTTTTATGCCATTTGTCATTAGTCAACATGCCTTGGTCTGCTGAACATCGTGCTTTTGTTATTGAGCGGTTTATCGAAAACGGCGGTTCGATAATTGCTACACAACGTGCTTTTCGAATTCATTTCGGACTCGGGCGTCATGATCCTGTTCCACATCACGCTACGATTAAAGTGTGGGTGTCAAATTTTCGACAGACGGGTTCAGCATTAAAAAAGAAGTCGCCTGGACGTCCCAGGACAGCAACAGGACCTGAAAACGTGGCCAATGTGAGAGCCGCGATTGAACGTTCCCCGCGTCGTTCGGCATGAAAACATCCGCTCGCTTTGGCGATTTCCAACCGCAGTATTCGGCGAATTTTGCACCGGGACCTCAAAATGCATCCCTACAAAATGGTTGTTGCACAGGAATTAATTGAAAGGGATTTTGAAACCCGTATGAACCTGTGTCGCGATCTCCGAGAACTCCCAATAGACGATGTTGTGCTCTTCACGGACGAAGCCCATTTTCACCTTTGTGGCGCCGTAAACAGGCAGAATTTTCGATATTGGAGTGACGAAAATCCTCGGGAAATCCATCAGAAACCCCTCCATAGCCCAAAAGTGACTGTGTGGTGTGCTCTTTCCCGCCTAGGCGTCTGGGGGCCTTACTTTTTTGAAGAAAATGGGCAAACCGTAACGGTCAACAGCGAGCGCTATTGTTTCATGCTGGAAAATTATCTTCAACCCAAAATGCAAGAAAATGGCGTGGAAAATGTGTGGTTTCAACAGGATGGTGCAACCGCCCACACATCGCGACGATCAATGGACATTCTCAGGGAAATGTTTCCCGGACGCCTCATTTCTCTGAGAGGTGATATTGGCTGGCCGCCGCGCTCACCGTATCTCACTCAATGTGACTTCTTCCTTTGGGGTTACCTCAAATCGAAGGTATTCCAGCATCGACCAAGGACCCTTCTTGCTTTACGAAGGGAAATTGCTCGGGCAATTGAAGAAATTCCTGTGGAAATGACGGTGAAAGTCATGGAAAGCTACCGCGAGCGCCTAAATCAGTGTATCTTAAACTTAAATTTAAAAATGGCATAAAATTTGCGATATCTTAATAAACAAATTATTTTGTCAAGTTGAGTGGTTTTAATTTTCTAACGTTTTGAAATCGGATAGGTTTTTCTGCCCCACCCTGTATTATACATTAAGTTTGAATCTTTTTCCTGTATTGGTTCTTCTATTCGGAAATAAATAATTTATTATTATTTAATTGCTGTGAACTCCAAAGAGATTCAAATCGTAGATAATTGTGATCCTGATGATAGACATGAGTATAAATGAGTTGTATATCCTAGATTATTTAGTTTAATTAGTTTTGAAACTAATTTGATAAATCTTTGAATACACAACAATTAAACGAAATTATAATACGTGTATATAATTTAGTTCCCTAATCAATATTTATGACATATCACTGAATCATCTTTATGTTTAATTGTATTTAGTATTCAGTATACTCGAAATTTTAATAAAGTAATATCAACCCTTATAAACACACGCTTAATAATCTCATGATTAATAAAATAAAATTACTTGTAAATAAATCACTTTTTACTTTCTTTAACCACTGTATTTTGCACTAAATTTGTGACTATAGTTTCGACTATCTAGTAGTCAAACTAAAACTTTTAGTTTAATAATGACTACTAGATAGCCAAAACTATAGTCACAAATTAAGTGCAAAATACAGTGGTTAAACAAAGTAAAAAGTGTTTTATTTACAAGTGTATTTAAGATGTACCACAAAGTGAACGCCTACAACACAGAACAGATAATAATATTATGCAATTTTATTTTATTTTAAGTGTACATACATATCACTATCATTATAGCGTTTGGTTAATTCGCATAAATTCTTTGTTTTTATAAAAGCGGTCGATTTAAACGAGTGTATCCACTCCTCATTTAAGCATGAAGTAAAATTTCGAGTATAGAAAAGCGTGCAAATTTGGATTTGTCGGGAAGCGCGAGCGAAGCGCCCCGGCAAATACAAATTTTCACGCATTTCTAAACTCAAAATTTTACTTAATGCGCCACGTGCATAAAACACTGATTTAGAGTGAAGTTCAAAATATACTGTTTATGTTTGCAAGTGTTTATTTTATCTGAAAAAATCTTGCGCTTTCAAAATTCGAACGCCTGGAGTAATTCGCGTTGGAAGTGATAAAATAGGCCCGCAATGGGACCCCTGTGGAACCCCGAAAGACGCATCAATGTTTCTGGAGTCATGCATTTTAATTTTAACACATTGCACACGATTGACTAGCAAACTACCAACCCATTTATTCTTTAATTGTTTGGTTAAGTTATGTGGAGTATTTCGATGCCTTAGCTCACAAATGTGTTAAGTGCATACAGATTCTATAGCACTTAAAACAATGAAAAACATTTTATTTCTTACTTACACCAAGGAGAGCCAATGCTTATGGGAGAACTGGAAATCGAGTAGAAGAGGAGAGACTATAGTCAGGATGTGGGGTAAGAGTAAGACAGACGACTATATACACCAATCACCAGCCTCGCTTCTGGATGCAGCATGCAAACGCGGTTACCAAATTTTATATAAAGACCAGCATAACGAGTGTCTATAAACTGTCGGCATCGCAGTAGGTTCTTACTTCAGAAACATACGTCGTAATTAAATTCAGCACTGTGACACTACCCAATGACAAAAAATTAAATGTATTTGACGTTTCCAAGATTCACCGTTTCGTATGGCATAATCTAAGATATGCAATTTGTTTTTCAAAGAAACCGAGATGCCTACAGTTTATAGACACTCGTTGTGTGAACTGTGCTTACACGTACACTTTGAAAGTGAAGTAAGGAATAAAAAGTGAATTATTGTAACCCATTTACTGATTAAATCATTGAAACCAAGTGGCTTGAGCTTTTTCAGTAAAATATCATGATTACTATTCTAGATAACCATGTAGATAATATTGTACTCAACTTACTTAGCTCAATCAAGTATAATAGTTACAATTAGACATAGGTATCAGTAACCACAATCGCTTATACTTAGTATTCGTGCACATGCATCATTATTATGAGATATTAACCAGAACGCCTTTCAGGCGGCCATCCCTCGCTATGTAATAACTTCCCAAACAAACGAAACTTTTCAGTGAGAGGAGTTTCACTCTCCCCATTTTATTAGGCTGTGTGTGCACGAGGAGCAAAGTTCTAGGCAATGAGGAGACGGAGTAAAACGAAGAATTGTCAATCTGATCGCGGTCTTCCCATTCATTACCTCTCGAGCTCCCCTTCTTATTTCTGCTTTCTGCCCTTTCGGCTCGCAGACAAACGGCAAATGTCTGCCTTCCATCGACCACATTAACATTCTTTCCGTGTAGTTTTACCAACCCTAGCAGCGGGGTCACGCAACTCTTCCGAGTGACACGCAACGTAAAGGCAGACAATGAACATTGGTTTTTAAAAACTAAG
Source organism: Philonthus cognatus (assembly GCA_932526585.2). Lineage (NCBI taxonomy): Eukaryota > Metazoa > Arthropoda > Insecta > Coleoptera > Staphylinidae > Philonthus > Philonthus cognatus. The sequence goes on from OW052242.1 coordinate 112,170,778, forward strand.
AGATTTTAGAGAATCAATATATAAATTGTCGCAAGTGAAAAATATATGGCGTGTTTTTTCAAGTAAATACCGTTTTGAAATATGGATGATAGTGCCGTCATGAGTAACGGCTCGTGAGAGTTTTTATTGGTGGGGGTTGTAGACATAAACTAACAGGGCATTTTTCTGAAAAACTAGCTTTGGCCGGATATCTGGCAGCCGGATATCCGGCCAACCAATTTGATAATCGGTATCCGACTAAATTACTATCCTTTACATCTTTTATTACACTGTGCAACACCAAAAGTTTCATGGGATAGGACATTCTTGGTTAATTTCAGTACGCTTATCACGAATATGGTCTCCGGTTTTCCTCTAGGCGTCAGGATTTTCCCCTATACACGATCAAAATTCGTAAGAAGTGGCACCTTTACGTGGTACAAACGTCATTTCGCCGAAAATAACGCTTGCGTTTTATTTGTTTATATAGTTGTGTTTGGCGATTTAGAGGTTCGTTTACACATTATTCATCTACCCCAGTGATGGGGAAACTACGGCCCGCGGAAAGGTTTAATCCGGCCCGTATAAGAGTGCCGTCGTGAGAATGTTTGAACGCGTTCTTACTTCGTAATGTGACGACCCGCATAAAAACTACCTACCTACGATTAAACATTATTCTTTGGCCCGCTACGATTGTCTGGTTATTACAAATGGCCCGTCTTAAAAAAAGTTTCCCCACCACTGATCTACCCCATTACCACGGGTAGTAAAAATTATGTTTTAATTTAGTGTACAATGATTTAGTTTGAATTTGGCGCTTTAAGCGCGTCAAAATGGATGCCAATTTGCGATACTCTCTTTCATATAGGGACACTAATTTGACAGTACAGTGACTTAAATTAACACAGTAGCGACAACTCCTTGTCACTCGCCATGATGAGGCAATATTAATCAAGAAAATGGGTTATAATACAAACATCTGATATTAAATTGTGACAGCGAGTGTTGTCATAATTTACTTGAAATGTGATCTATGGGCGGGAGCTATTCCCTTAATTTTGAAATAGGAACATATAATGGTTAATACCTCAAATTAGAGCGTTTAGGTTAATTCTATTTACTTTTGCGATACGATTTTGGGGTAAGTGCAATAAAGCACAACCTTTAGACGGAATTGCTGTGACCAACTTTAGACCTCATAGCTACGCCGCTGTTTTTCCGCTATTTTGGGTCAGAATTACTAACAACCAATCGAATAAGAATACAAAAGTTGTCGCCACTGTGTTTAATCAAGGCACTGTATTTGACAGTAGTGGAGAGCGCCATCTGTTGGCGTAACGTTTTGAACTTATTCGTTGTAAAAGAGAGCATGCGCAAGCACTGCAGAGACAAATTGACTAAGCGCACAAACTTGGCCTAACAGCGAATTAGTCAGTTTGAAGATTAAATCAGACAGTATGGCAGTATGTGTAGAGCAAAGCCAGTGTCGCTTGAGCAAAACTAACAAAATCAGAAAACCATGCAAATTACATGAAATTAAACAGTTTTTATATTATCACCTAATTTACTTCGTCTTAATTTTAAACCGTTTTACACACGCATTCCTTGATATTCCTTTTAATATACTTGGAGCCACTTTTCTGCGATTTATCATAACAGTGGTGGGTTTTAGGGGGTTGGGGATTAAGACTAACTATTTTTGGACGCCTGACATTTTTGCCGAAGTAACCCCCACCCTCCGACGCACCCCCTCGCACGTGAAGGTGCCACTTCTTACCAACTTTGATCGCGTATAGCAGAAAATCCTGACGTCTAGAGGAAAAAAGGAGGCCACATTCTTGATCAGCGTACCGAAATTAACTAAGAATTACTTATCCCATCAAAGTACCTATTTTAAAGCGTCATTTTGTAGCACTGTGTTATTATTACTAATATAATTATAAAATGTTGTGTCATGTTTGAAAAAACAGGCCCTTTAAGGTTAATAACGCTTTAATTCTTTACTAAATGTTTAAACACATTGGCTGTCGGTGAATTAAATTCTATACAGATTTAATTTGTTTAACTTCTGAGATGTCCTTCGCTTTCCCACTCAACAAACTCGAGACAATCGTTTAAATTTTGAACACGAAAATCTCGCACTTTTCCAGATTATCCCTCCTCAACACGAAATCGGATGAACAGCAAACATGTAAATGAACGTTGGATAAAGTCCTTAACATAAATAAGTTAAGAGAGTGGGGACGGCCGCTTCCTCTTCCTTCCGGATCTCGGCTCTCTTAACTAATCGATAGACTAATTTTGGCCCTCGAGGGGATGAAATGTTAATGAAACCGTCGCCTGTACAAAATAAGAAAATATCTACCCTCCGTTATGTTTCAAATGAAAGCGATGATGGTAAAAGTTGATTCGGTCAATTAGATTAATATTATTTTTGAGAATAAAGTAAGTAATACCGTGCGATCATTTAAAACATGATTTAGAGTATGCTTTGAATTTTAAATTAGATTGGCACCATTGACTTTTAACACATAGTTTACTATAACCTCAAATTTATTCCAGCACTCTGGGCAACCGCACAAAAAAAATGCCGACTACTCTAAATCATAATTTAAACGATCACATGGTAGTATTGTTGGTTTAATGTTTAAAAAAAATAGTAATAAAAAGTTTGTTTCAAAAAGAAATAGATTTTTAAATGTGTGGGTCGATTTACAGCTCTATACTGTGAGGTCTATAAGCGGCTTAAAGGGTTGCTTAAAAAAACAAATTAAAAATTAGAAGCTTTAGAAAATATCCAATGTTTATAACGTCAAATACGTAAACGATATATAGAGAGCTTTTTGTAAAGCTTTAAATTGAACTCTTTTAAAAAAATCAACGAATATCTAAAGATTTACAGAAAATAGGCTGAATTTGGAATACGTATATTCCAAATTCAGCCTATTTTCTGTAAATCTTTAGATATTCGTTGATTTTTTTAAAAGAGTTCAATATAAAGCTTTAAATGAGTGTTTTCCACTCCCAGACTAAGCATGAAGTAAAATTTCGAGTTTAGAAAAGCCCCGTGAAAATTTGTCTCGGGTCGCGCAGCGACCCGAGACAAATTTTCTGGGCTTTTCTAAACTCGAAATTTTACTTCATGCGCCACGCGTATAAAACACTAAAATATTGTGAAATTCTTGTATATTTAAACTTCACTTGAAATCAGTGTTTCATACGCGTGGCGCATGCAGTAAAATTTCGAGTTTAGAAAAGCCCAGAAAATTTGTCTCGGGTCGCTGCGCGACCCGAGACAAATTTTCACGGGGCTTTTCTAAACTCGAAATTTTACTGCATGCTTAGTCTGGGAGTGGAAATCACACGATTAAAGTTTCAAATTGAAATCTTAAAAAAAAACAACGAATATCTAAAGATTTACAGATGATACACTGTCTGCCGCCACTATTTTTGAAGTCTGTTGTTAGATTTTTTTGTATGCAATATCACTTTAATTTTATTTCAGTTATAGTTTAGTGATTTATATTTTTTTGTAATTTAATACAAGTATTTCCGTAAAAATAGCAAAATAGAGGCTGAAAGACCGCTGGGCGATAGCCAGTTTCCGAGTTGGAAAAAAAAATAAATCAAAATGTATTATATCGTATGTTCAATAAAATAAAACCTCTAGAGTGCTATGGAACATATTGTAGGTTGACAACTCTGAAATTATACATTATAATTATTATGTCTGACGTTTTATATGACAATTCCTAAAGCGTGTAGCCAACATAAATTTTAAAAAAGATAAAATCATAGCACTCTAGAGGATTATTTTAATTGAACATATATATATATATATATATATATATATATATTACTGACCCAAATTGTTACATTTGCAGTAGGTTACTGTGTGTAACAGCAAACACTTGTTGTATAATTCAATGTCCGTCGGGGTGTTAGTTCGGGAAGTAGTTGTTTTAATGAGTGTTTGATATAGTCTTTGTAAGAGTTGTAGATTGCGAAAAGAATTGCACTTTTAATGTTTGTATTATATTGTATGTATTTTATCACCTTTGTAGTCAACTCAGAAATAAAGATGTTTATTATTTTAGCAAAATAACCAAAACTTGGACTTGGAAAGTATTACAGCTAAGCTGAAGATATAAAATATTTAGGCTTAAGAACAGATTAATGGTTGAAATGTTGATGATTTTTGTTAATATGAATTAAAGTGGCAGTTTGAACTAAACAAACTTGTTATTTTTCTTTAATCTAAAAACTAACATTATTCAAGGTCTACATATTGTCAATCAATATTCGTTAGATAAGCGTGTGAATTTTGTTTGTGAGAATGTTGAACATATGGTGGACGCGCCGGGATCGCACGCGATAAGCAAAAATGCTAAATTCGCCCCCGTTTTTTTTTTCATTTGAATATTACTCTCGTAAGTGGAACGAACGGTGCACATCCATCAATCTTCCTCTTTCTCTTGGAGGGGGGGTGAGTTTGAGGAGCGAATCCCCAGGGATTTCCTAGGGTGACGGAACGTGGGCGTAATTAGTTTGCTAGCGTTGTGTAATCTTGGAAAGTGTCGCGGTTTTAACCACTTTTGTGCAAATCATTGATGAATTACTTACGGAACAAAGTCTTATTTAGAGACATGATTTACGATTTTTTTTAACTATATTTTTGCAATAATAATTTCAAAAAGTTGATTTTAAGACGTCCAATACTAATACAAGGCTCTAAAATAAGTATTTTTGCAAATTTCATTGCTGGTTTAGTTTCAAATTTCTTATGATTTTGACATAACCAAAAACTTCAAAAAATGTAAATCTTTGATTTGGTTAGCGTTCACTTTGTAATACGAGTATACTAGAGTCCTGCAAGAGTACGTAAAAATATATCCTGTTAATAATCGCCGATTACGTCGGCATCGTCGTATCGTAGACCTGTAACGATTAGTAATCGACGATTACAATTCAAACATAATCATGTCAGATCTGTCAGGCTGTACCGATTGTTAATCAAAAATAATAATTTGATTTAAACTTTCAGTATCGTTTGACATTTGTAATTCATTGTGTCATATAAGTGGTGATCGATATATTTCGTTCTTTGTTGGTAAATAATTTCATTTACAAATTTATATTTCCGAAAAAAATTAAAATGTTTGTAAGAGTCGGGGGTACGAGTGCGGTCTAGCTTTTTTCTACAAAGATTGTCAACAGTGCAACGAAAGAAATCGCACTATTCGTAAAATGTGTGGTATGTGAGAAGATATTTTAATTCGAAAAACGGTGCAGTCCTTCAAAATAAATACGAACATGGGGATGATAGTTGAACAGGCATAAGCGTAGGCAGGAAATAATGAACAATTATGTAAAATTTGTGGCAACTGATCTACGTTCTTTGGATGTTGTAAATAGGGAGGGATTTAAAGCTTTGGCTTAGTCGTTTGTTGAAGTTAGGGTTAATCTTGAAACCAAACATTTCAAAATTAATGGTGTTTGCTTCATCATTTTCTTTTCATTTCAAAAATTAGAACAAATATACATATTCTAAAAGACCATAACGTAGTATAGTATAATAAGATACTACAGAAAATAAACTATTGCGTTTGATTCATCAATAGCCTCTGTAGAACTTCGGCCGTTTGTTGGGAACCTTAATGTGCTTCAAGGCCATTTTATGACGAATCATCATTATATGTTTTATGTTTATTTTGAGTAAATCGTGTTTATGTGATGTAATATTATATTAAATTGAATATTTTTATGTTGAATTCATATTATTTTTTCTTCAAGTATAAAAAAATCGCGATAGTAACTAAATCCGATAGCCAAAGTGCCAATTTTCTATATTTTTTTGTAAAATTTATTAGAATTATTAAGAATACAATATTATTCATGACAATCATTAATAAAATAAATTACTGATGAATCATTGACCGTTAAGTGTCCGAGTTACAGACAAAGTGTTGAACTCCGACTACATTGGCCGACCAGAACTTTATTAAACCTAATCTTCAATTAATTCAATACAATAATAATTATCTCTCTTTGATCTAAACACATTGGTGTAGTAGCTTTCCTTCACGTCAATTTCAAAATTTCAAAGACCTCCCAAGTTTTCCTGTGTTCGGAGGTTTCTAGCGACTTAATATATTTTAATTTAGCACAGAACACAATTTTAATCATCGCTGAGCTGAGGAACATGTCCCCAAAAATGACTTAAAACAATTTTTGTGTCTGAAATAAACGTAGACGTTGCAACACCTTTTAAGATTATTAATTTTTGCAATTGATGTGCTTTACTCTGTTGAGTGAAAACATTATATTTTTTATATAACAGTTATATCTAAAGATATTAATAACTGTTAAAAATCATTGAGAAAAATGTACCTGTATAACTGATTACTCATACGATTCTGCATAAATCGTGTAATCATGAGTACGATTGCGAGTATGTTTATACTCATCGTTGCATCGCAACGATGAGTATTTGTATCTGTAATCGCCGATTCCATACGTACTCGTGTCTAGAGCCTGGGTCTCCAAACTATCTTCTTCGCGGGCCACAAATACAATTCTACATAATAAAGTCGACCAAGAACCGATTAATTTTATAAAATTATGAAAAATTTAAGGAACAATTGTTACAATATTTCAAAATACGACATTTACAAAAAAATTACAAACAATCGCGGGACGGATTCATGCAAGTCGCGGGCCGGATTTGGCCCGCGGGCCGTAGTTTGGAGACCACTGCTCTAGAGTATACTACTCAAACGTTGTTAGCCATTGATTAAAAATTATACACTGGTAATTGTTCTTTTAAGTATGCATATCTCAATCATTAAAAGGTTTGATAAATTTGCAGGAATTCGTTGTTCCTTCAAAAGCGTTAAATATAAAGTTTATAACGAGTGTCGCCACTTCTTGGTTAATGGTTAATAAAGTAACATTTCGAGTTTAGAAAAGCCTACAAGTTTGGTTTGGTAGCGTAGCCAAGCAGAGCGACCAATCCCAATTTTAAGGTTTTTCTAAACTTAATATGTTACATTGATTGTTGAGGCATTTAAGTGCTAAAAATCCATATTACTTTACTTATTTTAAAGAAAAAACTCGTTGATTTTCAAAAAATGGAATGTTTATTCAATACAATTGTTTCGCAAATGTATTGCTTCTTCGGGTAAAGAGAGTTTCAAAATATACAGATTTCTTATGGCTATCTATCTATATACAAACTACTTTAGTGGGCTCAATATGTTGCTTCATGCGCCACGCATTTAAAACACTGATTAAAAATGAAGTTCAAAATATACTACTTCACTTTAATCTTACGTTAATAAATATGTATTTAACCTTGAGAATGTGTCAGAGGGTGCACAACATAAACGATAACACAAGCTCCAATTATTATAGTTAAAACATGCCTGCTATTTCATTTTAAAATAATGTCATTCTTGTTGGAAAACTCTTTATAAACATTAATACTCGAACTTGACATTTCAAATATGGGCAACAATCATTATTTAAAACTTAATAAAAACATTATTATAGTACGAAATGTAAGTAAACACCTAAATTATCCAATTTTTGATTGATCCGACCTACTCGCAATACAAAGGCAAACTTTATTTTTGTTCAAATGCGAACATCATGCGATCCTCCATCGAAGTTATTGATAGAATCGCGTGGGGCTGAAAATTCACTTTGTATTTATGTACATGCGAGACGGTAGAAACTTTGGGTTTTTGCAACTTATTGTCTGCGAACGAACGCTATTTTAATCCGAAATGCAAGTTTGATATTCGAATTGCAAAGTTCCGCGAATTGCCGACATAGAATCGAAAAGTTTTCATTAAATGGTGCATTCGTAATGGGTAGGCTTGATATATTCGTAATGTAGGTCAATATCTGCTACCTAGAAGTGCAAAATTTGCAGTGTTATTAAGTTAAAGGGATGGAATGTAAGGTGACAATATTAAATCAATTACATAGGGAATATTTATTTGAAGATAAAGTACATATCCCAAGGCATACATACGCTGTACAATGGCGGCCGACGAAATGTGAACGGTATTTTGTTGTCATAGAGAAATTGTCTAATTTTGTACAGATTTATCAGAACTCTTAACAGTGGCGTAACTTAGGTTTTAAAGGACTATTATTGAATTGCTAATTACAATGCTAAACATATTTATTCTTAATACAAGTAGAAATTATGAAATTAATATTTTGTAGGACCACCATTTGCTGTGATAACTTTTGCCAAACGTGTACTCATGGATGAAACTAGATTCCTCATATTGTAGTTGTCAGCCAAATCCTCCCATGCATTTTCAACAATTTCGTGAAGTTCATCTGCATTCATAGGTCTAAAATCTCTTGAGTAAATCTTTTTTGTAGGTATCCCCAAACATTCTCAATTGGAATGAGATCAGGGCTCTTCGCAGGCCAAGGCAATACTTGGATGCGGTGGTCATTTAGCCACTGAGTCACAATTCTTGCTGTATGGATAGGACTATTGTCCTGTTGAAATATAAAATTTTCCGGAATTGTTTGTGTTACTGAAGGCAACATTACATATTCTAAAATATCCCTGTATTTAATAGCATTTAAATGGCCATCTATTTTCCAAATTATTCCGGGTCCGTTTACACTGACCCAAGCCCAAAAATTAACAGAAAAACGACCACTATTTGTTATTGGACGGGTGAATCCTTCTTCATACCTTTGGTTTATTGGTCTATAAACTCGTAGGCTCCCATTACTACATGATTGAAATACTTTTTCGTCAGAAAAGACGACCGAGTTCCAAAAATCATCCCCACGATACACAAATTCGTTGGCAAACTCCAATCTTCGTTGTTTATTGTTTTCTGAGAGAAAAACTTTCTTGGCTGCTTGATAATTTTGTAGACCTGCAGCTTTAATACGTCTCCGAGCAGTTCTAGTAGACCCCGCAAAACCCGTTACTTCTCGAGCATCTAAGGCACTATCAAATGGATTTTCTCTGAGATGATTCACCAATGCAACATCCTGTTCTTCATTGGATACCCTTCCTATTCCAATTCGGGGTGGCCTTCTTAAATCTTGCCTTATTTCAAATCGCCTTTTCAAATTATGTATGCAGGTTTTGCTTACATTCAAATCAGCAGCCACTCGGCTAAGAGACCAGTTTTCTTCTAGTTTAGCTATTGCCCTGCTCTTCTCGTCTAAAGATAGATGTCTAGGCATATTTTTGGATGACTTTTATAAATCTGTCAATCAAATGTTTGTTTTCGCACAAACGCGTCGCTCCTGATTAAAAGTCATATTCACATAGCTAATAAACATCGTTCACATTTCGTCGGCCGCCATTGTACATTTCCAGGCCTATACTGAATTTATAAAGCCGTCCAATTCGAAGTTTCTAACGAGTGTTTCCACTCCCAGACTAAGCAAGAAGTAAAATTTCGAGTTTAGAAAAGCCTGAAAATTTGGTTTGGTCGCGTAGCGCGAAGCGCGGAGCGGCCAAACCAAATTTTCAGGCTTTTCTAAACTCGAAATTTTACTTCATGCGCTACGCGTATTAAACACTGAAAGCACTGAAATATTGTGAACGAGTAAACTTTGCTTGAAATCAGTGTCGTATACGCGTGGCGCATGAAGTAAAATTTCGAGTTTAGAAAAGCCTGAAAATTTGGTTTGGTCGCTCCGCGCTTCGCGCTCGCGACCAAACCAAATTTTCAGGCTTTTCTAAACTCGAAATTTTACTTCATGCTTAGTCTGGGACTGGAAACATTCGTTTGAAACTTCGAATTGGACGGCTTTATAAAATCAGTATAGGCCTGGAAATGTACAGCGTATGTATGCCTTTTTTTAGGAGTTCAATTTGAAGCTTTAAACGAGTTGGGAGGGTTTCACTAAAAGTGAAACCCTCCCAACTGTGTTGTTTTATTTCAAATAGTAATATGGAGTTTCATCATGTATCCGCCTCATCAATTAAATACTTTAAACGAGTGTTTTCCGCTCCCAGACTAAGCATGAAGTAACATTTCGAGTTTAGAAAAGCCCCGTGAAAATTTGTCGAGGGTCGCGCAGCGACCTGAGACAAATTTTCTGGGCTTTTCTAAACTCGAAATTTTACTTCATGCGCCACGCGTATTAAACGATAATTCTATGTGATGTTGAAAATATACTCAACTACTCACCAAAAATTGGTTATTGACTCACAGTTTTAAAAACTACATCAGCGTTTTCCAAACTGTGATCAATATAATAACCGATACAATATAATAATTAATACAATAATCGATGTAATAATTGCCAAAACAATCGATATAATAATCAATATAATAATTGAAATAATAATTGATGTGTATTTTATTGTGGCCAAATTTAGTAAAATATATGGTTCCAACAATACTGTGCAATTAAGGATCATACATAATCAACCCTAGATTACTTTAAAACAGATCGAAATTGACATTATTTTAATCAATTAAAAATTGATTATAATTTAAAAAAAAAAACGTTATTTCAAGCAAAAATTTAATTATAATTCCTGAAACAACAATCAATTCTCCGATTATCATTAAAACAAACTTAGAAGTAGAACAGTCCGGTGTTTTGCAAAATAAACACTTCAAATATGAATTTCGAGAATTCCATTGGAACTTACATCGCGTGTACGCGATTTTGTTTAATAAACGCATCTCGGCGGATTATTTTGGCAAGTCGTGTGGGCATTTTTCATATTTTTAGTAAATCTCAAGTATATTCGTACACAAAGCGGATAAATAAAATCACTCCAAAAATACACCAGAACCTGTTGATTCCACAGAACTTCAAACACAGACATATAGTCGGTTTAAAGGTAAAAGTCACGAAGTACGGAGGTGATATATTTTATCCTCAAAACCATCGATATACAGGATGTTCTGAGGCATTTGGAAATGTAATTTTAGAATCTGGTCTGAGTGGTCTTTTTTTTTTCGAGAAGAATATATGGCGGTTTTCGGCTTGTTAAAGCGGTTTTCAAAATACCAAATCTTTCAAACAAGATAAATTCAAATTCAAAACTATTTGAATTCGAGAAAATAAGCTTACACTTCTTATAGTTTGCACACTTTAAACATAATATATAAAATTACGAAAAAACTATTCGTGAAAATGCAAACAGTGTCTTAATTAATAAGACAATTTAAGACAATAAATATCCATTGAATCAACTGCTTCCCGTGCAAATACACCTCCGTATATTGAATTATACAATGAAATATTTAAAGCCTGAAATCATATTTAATTTGAATTATACCAACCATAATTTTCACTCGTTCCATTTCTGTGTACCTGTTTATTCCACACACAACACTTTTTCCAAGTAAGTTTGTTTTAATTTTATTCCTATTTTTTTTTAACGTCATAAGCAAAGCTATACTGAAGAGAGATAAATCTAGAGACGCGTCTATAGATGGCCTAAGACATTAGTTTTAATCCAAGTCCTTTCACTTCTAATTTGTTGCTATCTCTCCTTTCATTTTAAATTGTATTGTTAGTTGGTTTGAAGAGAATTGGACCTAAACGTTACATATACTTTAATAGAGCGTTGTAACAAATCAAATTAAATAAGATTTTAAATATTTCATTGTATAATTCAATATCCGGAGGTGTATTTGCACGGGAAGTAGTTGTTTCAATGGATATTTATCGTTTTAAATTGTCTTATTAATTAAGACACTGTTTGCATTTTCACGAATAGTTTTTTCGTAATTTTATATAATACCAAATCTTTATTTTTTTCGCATGTTATTGGCTAATATATATAATTAAAATTTGAAACATATACATGCTGGCAATATTTAAAAAAAAAACTTGCGCACCATTACTATTCATAATACAAAATTGTGCTATTTTAAATGATTTATTAGCTAATTTATAACATATTCGAAAATAAATACTCGACTTGTCTATTCGGACCGTACTTAAGATTATCTATAGCTCGGTGATTTATCTGGGCCGGAAGGGAAAACCTGTTGATCACGATGAGAGGACATTCCCGAAAAAGCAGCAAGCAGAAGGGAAACCAAGCGAGAAGCGAAGAGCAAAGGAAAAACCACCATGGGATTTGAAACTGCAGACGCAACTTTTATTTCGCCCTTTCCCCCACTAGAAATTTATGGAACACGTCTTTAAGCGAGTCACTAGAAGGATTTTTCTCCCAAGAGATGAAACTCTCAACATTCTAGAAGATGATCAAATGAATAAAAGAAAAAGTAAGTAATCATTTATTTTTTAAAGACGTATTACATAAGGTAAAATTGTGAATAAGTGCTCAAATAAGAAAATTACTTTCAATGCGTAAAAATATAGAAAGTGTAGCGACACAAACGTTCAGGCTTTTCTAAACTCGAAATATTACTTCATGCTTAATCTGGGAGTGGAAACTTTTTCGTGTTTCAATTAATGGAGAAAAGAAAATTGATCTATCTCTAACCGTTTCCGCTCTATAACCGGAAGTTGATAAAATGTCATTTTTCTAAAGTTACTGTAACTTATTTGCTTTTAAAGTTATAACCAAACTGTAAAAACTTTCTTAAGGCAACTTTTTGCGGCCATTAAAAAAACGTACTTGATTTATATCAAGGACGTTTAGTTTTCTTATATCAAAATCATATTTTTTTTACAGGCGCATATGGAGATATGTACAGCATTGTGCCACATGAATACTTTTGTCCAAAAAAAAGTTATTAGTAAAGTTGCCATGACAAAGAATTGCAATTTGTTTGAAAATATGACTACTATCGATATGGTATATTTTGTTTTATAAATAAGCACTCTTGATTGACATAAACTGCTACTTTGCTTGTCGTATATAACAACAAAACACTCACAAAGGTACACAGGTGGCACATCGTTAAAATCGGCACCAAAATGCTGTTCAATATATATATCTTTATATGCGCCCATAACAAAAAGGTGAATTTGGTGTAGGAAAACAAAAACGAAGCGTCCTTGCAATAAAACACGTATGTCATTTTAATGGGCGTAACAAGTTGCCATAAGACAGTGTTTACAGTTTGGGTATAACTTTAAAAACAAATAAGTGACAGTAACTTAATAAAATAGACGTTTTATCAACTTCCGGTTATAGAGCGGAAACGATTAGCGATAGATCAATTTTCTCTTCGCCATTGATTAAAACACAAAATGTGACCCTGGCTCGGTTTTTCAATATCTCTTCAAATACATTTTTTTTTTTTCATATGTGGCACCTCCAAAATGCTCCGCAAAGCGGAGCGACCAAGCCAAATTTTTCAGGTTTTTCTAAACTCGAAATTTTAGTTCATGCGCCAGGCGTATAAAACACTGATTTATTCTAAAGTTTAAAAAGTGCTATTTCTTCTGTTATTGCATGAAGTTGCTTGTTTGTATTAAGAATAAGTATGCTATTAAACCTTCAAATATTGATTTTTGTGTTTCGTAGGAAACAGTCCATTTCAGACAAAAGTTGTGTAAAGTTTGTTATTTTGCTCGTAGGAGCAACTTTTTTAATAAAATTATGCGAGGGTTGCTTTTTTGTTCGTAATTTGGCGCACTTTATTCGTGGCGCCCTAGGCCCGGGCCTAGTAAACCAAATGGGAAAGCCGGGGGGCAAATGCTACCAAAAAACAAACTTTCGCAGAAAGAAAAGCGTAATACACTCAAGTGCGTAGAAACTGGCCCACTCACTATTTTTTATTTTTTATAATAAAATAACTGTTGCAAGACTACTAACAGAACGTTTGGTATTTTACGATAAAGTAGACTAACAAAGAGACATTAGACAGTAGAACGGCTGACATTAAGCACTCTAGCCACATACCACTGGCTTCGCCAATCTTCCATAAGAGCTGCAGCTTTTACACAATCTACAGCACTTAAAACCATGATAAACGCAGCAACTTTCAGTGGGTCAATTCCCATATCCGCTGAAGATCAAAACAAAAAAGCAAAAACAGTGGAAGAACGTATACATCTTGATACTTTATGCATAATGCTGTCGAATGGACAGCATATCTTTAAATTTCATTTGTGATAATCACAAATGAAATGTTCATTAAATTAAATAAACTGATAAGTACCATATGTTTTCTTCTACACCCTAATAGTCTATTTTATCGTAAAATACCAAAAGTTTTATTCGCAGTATTGCAAAAGTAAACGCTATTATAAAAAAATAAAAAATAAATAATGGGTGGGCTGTTTTACTTGCACGTAAGTGTATTTTTATTTATGTAATACTTAAAGCATATAAATTATGCACTGAACAGTAAATCTGTCGTGTAACTCAAATATTCATTGTATAATTCAATATCTGTCGGGGTATTAGCTCGAGAAGTAGTCGTTTCAATGAATATTTTGAGAAGTCTCAACGAGGCTAGATTTTTGCAGAAAGTTTTAATTCGTTTTTATATTCTGTAAAACTTATTTCGCTGACAAAAAAATTTATGCAGATTTTGTTTTAGATACTATTTGCTTACTTTTGTAACATTTATAGGTCGAGTCAATTGGGAACGGAGAGCTTAATTCGAGAGTGCGCAGGTGAGAAGGTTCGTTTGCCAAAAAAGAAAAACGTGAGCATTCAATGAACGTTCGTCCGAGAGAGAAAACAATGCGACGAATTGAGAAAGAAATGCGACAATACTGTTATTCTTGGACACGTTCCTACGAACGTTAAGTAGTGAAATTATTGTCGCTTTTCGTATAAACAAAAGCAAATTTTAATGTGAACTGGGCGTCTCTCAAGTATTTTCACTAAACTGTCCAAGAAATACAAAAAAAAAATAATGCTTTAGTCACGTGTACGCAATTTAAAGACAAAATACTGACGCACGGTGTTGTCAAACGCGAGATTTGGCCTCTGGGTGGAAGGGGTAATCAAAATGAAAATGAAAATGAGCGGAAATAAAAATACTCATCACTTTCTAAAAAGTGTAAACCTTCCGAATCTGGTTCATTTATATTTTTGTGTAGTTTGATGGTTCCATGTTTTAAAAATTATAGAAATCAATAGAATTTTTATCACATTAATTGTGTTCATTCAAAGTTTTAATATTAATAGATTTGGTTTCGTATATAAAAAACCAAAATCAACTTTCTAAGGTAACAACAAAAAAACTACAAACTCTCAAAATTTACCAACGATTCTTGTTCGCACTGTTGATCTGGACAACCATATTTTTAAGAACCAAAATATAGACAACTTTTTATTACCACTTCTATAATTTATTTTCACATCTACATTAAATTAATCCTCGAACTATTAATAAACCAAACACTGATCTATTTGCGTTGAACTTGGAGACTTCACTTAAAATCATAACTCTAATCAGACGAACTTGATCGACTTTTTATTTCGCCCAAGATTTTTATCGCCGAAAAATTAATATCAACAAGAGCGGCGGAAAAATTTATTACATCGAAATTCCCGAAATACGTACGTAGCGAGTATAGTTCTAAGTGTATAACTGCTTGAAAAAAAAAATCGTCGACCGCGCGAATATTTTTAACTTTGCACTTCAATTGATGCGACCGAAATATAATTTGGCAAAGAACTGAGGACTAGCAGAAAAAAATATATACCAGCTAGTGAAATCTAAACGGATTATACACATTTCCAGCAAGATTTTGTCTATTAAAAAAAAATATAATAATATAAAAAAATGTGTAAAGGTATTAAAAACACACAAAAATAATTTCCCAGTGCCAAATGAAAAACGAATTCAAGTAATTGACATTAACATTGTGATCTGTATTCAGATGAAACACATTTGAGATTTATCCCGAGTAGCGTCGAACTTCCCGAATAAATAAATTTAAACAAATATTAAATATATGTGTTCAGGTAGCCCGTTCATTTATTTTAATTTAAATCTAAAAATGTAAACTATATTTTAGTTGTTTTACAGAATACATGACTTTTTTCTTTAAGGTGTGCATACCCGAATACATACGCTCTAAATTTTCAGACAATTGTTGTTTTTGAATGAGTTCAATTTGATGCTTCAAAAGAGTGTTTGCTGTACGCTTTTTAAATACCATAAATGCCTCTTTTCTTTGTTTAATACATGTATCATACGCAAATTCATGTGAATATTGTTTACGTTGAATGCGCATCAATATATACTTTTTACCTGATGAAAATAGTTGTATGTATTTTGGGGCAGTTCACTCAAGAACCTAGTACGAGTTAGTAGATTATAATTGTTTTTATATTATCTTTTCAGATAAGATTTATTTCAACGGATTGAACGGTTACTTTTTAGCAACCCTAGTATATTTTGGGCGTATATAAAACACACACGATCTATACATTAGTGGATTACTTTGTGTCGTCTAGTTGGCAATGAATATGAAGAAATATGCCAAAATGCGCTCGAATAAGTTTCGATAGCAGCAAAAGTTAGTTCTAAGGCGATTGCCGGGACTTTTTAATTAATTAAGCCGACTCGTGTAGTAGTAATCACACGCGGGGGAGAGTAAAAGTTTTCAAGTAAACGCAATTAATAATTCCCGCTGTAGTATTTCGAGATGTTTCATTCGCGAGGGTGGGCACACTTATTTATTTGATGAATTTACGGGGCGAAGGAAAGTGAATATGAAATTCGTCTAATTTACTTTCGGGGAGCTCAATATCTTAATTAAAATATTAAATTGACTCGAGATAACAGGCAATGTTAAAGTGCATTATATAAAACTCAGTCAGGAGACAAGAGCTCCTAAAGCTTCGAGATTATTAAATAAATTGGAAATTATTAGTGCTCGAAGTCACTGTTACAAAGTTTTATAAATATTGACTGTCAAATTTGCTAAATTTACTGAAACTGACATTAATTTACTTTGATGTTATTGATTTTTCAATAAAATACCTTTTTACTTTGTATTACACTTTTTTTGTTTAATGCGACTGCAGTTTTGATAAATTTAGCTTCTGATTATCTAACATATATAACGAAGTAAAAGCCTCCACAATACAAAATGTATAAATTTTTGTCAGTTTAAGTTTTCTTTTTAAATCAGTATTGGCATTAGCCTGGCTTTGGTTGATATACCATTAGCCATCAAATATATAATAATAGTTTACCTATTATACAATAATTTCTACAAGAGGATAAACAGGGTCACAAATTCTTCTTGCCTAGGGACTTGTTAAGGCACTTAAAAAAAACATACTACACTGAGCCACGGTTGAAAGGAACTTAACAGAGGAACATTGGATATTCATACACACATAATTTACATACTTTACTAAATTTAGATTATAATATTTAATTTATTAAGAAAAGTAACCACTTTATCAAAAATTATAATATTTTCTAAACTAAATATTCCATTGTAATTGAATGGAAGTGCTAACTTAGGGAAAATTGCATCAAAAAGGTTTCATTTTGGTATTTTGGACATGTCATTATAATATGTTCCAAAGTGCCTGATTCTCCACATTCACAGAACGGAACATTCGCTTTATTTATTTTGTACAAATAGAAAGGATAAATGCCGTGGTTGCAACGTAACCGACATATAATTTTTACAAATAATTTTGATGAATTTCTATTTTCTATAAACCAACTTATAACAACTGCTGTCGAAATATAGTATAAATTCTTTATTAAAATTATTTTTAAATACATTCTTTAAGTCATTCGTTAAAATTGGATATTCTAATGTTATATCACTATAAAGGCATTCTTTGCTAAACCGTCTACTATTCCATTTCCTATTATTCGTACATGCTCTTTAACCCATATTAGATTGATTTTGTTATTAAATGATGTTGCATATCTAAGAATTTCAGCAGTAACATAATTTAACTTAGACGAAAAATAAAAAAAATTGAAATAATCAACTATACTTTTGCAATAAGTAAGTAAAAGAGTATTTATATATAATTGATGAAATATTTAATTTCTTCAAGTATTTTAGTGCTTCAGGTATCGCGATAATTTCAGCTGTATATATGTTACCAACATAATGTTATTAAGTGAGAATGTCCTCTAACCATTTTTTAATGGATTATAAATAGCACATCCAAATAATCCATTAGAACTTGATCCATCAGTATATATTTTATACGACTTTGGTCACTTCGATGGCCTATTTGTACAGATTTTACTTATTTGTACAGATTGAGATAGTGAATAATGGTAATGATAATAAGAGTTTATTTGTCGAGTTAGAGTTTCATATGGGATAGAGTATAAAGTTAAGGTTTATGAAGTTGCTTTTCATATGGTACAGGTGATTTCTTATTGCACCAATATCGTGTTGATAGATCTAATATAGAGAGTTCATGTATATTTTTAGTAATTTAGAATTAGAAGCTATTAAAGATAACACAAATTTCAAACCTAAACTTTTCCGCTGAATGTAAAGAGGGTTTTCGTTGCATTCTGCATATAGAAAATTGATCGATGTACTACGCAAGGCTCCAATACGATAATGTTTTTGTGCTGCTGCTGAGTTAAAATTTGATTATGAGAAAGTCAACCACTGTACGTTTACGTTTATTTAATGTTTGACTTAATGGGGGAAATGCAGAGTGATTCAATTGGCTACAATTATTTACAATTCCTAAATACAATATTTTTGTTTATTGCTTGCGTCCCGGTAGGATATATTTTTTGTACTCATTACATTTTTTATTGTTTTGTTTTCTAAATTCAGGGCATTCCCTGTGGTCAGTTAAACTGTGACCACCCCCACAATGAATATATTTAATAGGGACGAGGTTGCTACATTGATTTGAATCGTGATCTTTGAAACATCGAACACAACGTTGTTGTTTTGCTTTGCATTGTGTACTGATGTGCCCATAACGTAGGCATCTCATACACTGAATTACACGTTGGATGTATCGTTCAACTGAACAAATTACTCGGAATATTGAAAGGTAAGACTTTACCTTTAAATGTAAATTGATTCTGTTCGTTTATACTTTACCGTCAATATTCATACGCCTATTCAAAGGTTTGGTTTCGATTATATTAAATGTTTTACTAAACACTGGTTGCATTATTTCCCCCATTTCATTATCTGGAATAATAGTATCAACCCCTTTAATGACTCCCAATCTGCGAATCATAAATTGTTGAATATACGAAATTATACTTTTCTTTTTGAAAATCTCTGAGTCTAATAATTTATTAGGTTGGCAAAACAATGTTCACCCTATTTCTACCCAGTGAAGCGATTTTAACAACCTGATCGTCTACGTCATAATGCTGTGCATAAATTCATTTCCCGATTGACATTGCATGTAGGGAGCCTAATGACGGTGAATTGGGATTATTTTCTTCAAGATAAATTTAGAATGGACCTGTGTTCTTACTTTCAAACCTATAATTTGGTTTTTGCTTAAAATTATTATTTTCATTTTTATTTCCATTGTTAATTGTATTAGTGTTTTTTATGATATTACTCGCCGGACTGGCGTTGTCTGCATTGACCTCGGGGCCATTCAATTCACTTTCTATGCGTTCGGGATTATAATTTTTGGTTGGAATTGTGTAATTTGAATCAAACCACTAGTGATGTTTTCATAGCTTCTGCCGGGATCCCTGGTTGGATTAAACTGGACGATGCTGCTGTTACTGGGTTTCCCGAAGGAAACCCAGCTTGTCGGTCCATTTTATCTCCTCCGCTACTGGTCCTTCTGTTGACCATAGTTCACTATAGTGTCTCTATCATTAGTTATTCACAAATATGAATTTTATATTGAACATACAATAATTTTTAATAGAAACTCGATCACTCGACGGAAGACGATGCGTACGCGACAAGAACTTAATCGAAACTGTCGGTTTTCGTTAAATTTGCAGTTTTGACAGTCAATATTTATGAAAGTGTAGAATGAAATAGAATCGAACTTTTAACGAAAAAGCATAAACTATACGTAAGTTGTGTAAAATAAAGCTGAATAAATAAACTATTAAAAAGACAATTTTAATAATAAAATCACACAGATTATCAAATTATGAATTCAACAACTTTTATTGTAACGTTGGACAACATTTTATCGAATATTATTAATAAAATTGCCAAAGTTCAAAGTGATTAGAAATTATTCAAAATGAATGGATATATTTAATAAACAAAATAGACTTATAAAATAATTTGGACGTCACAACACATTCACACACATCCATGGAACCGGAGACGAGAATTTTTCGTTAAAAAAAATACTCGCCTCCGCTGGGAATCGAACCCAGATCATCTCCGTGACCGATTTGGCGAAACCGGCGGCTCAACCGCTCGGCCACGGCGGGCCCAAATGTAAATTTTGATTTGATGTTTTGGAATATTCAATAAAGATATTTAAATTTCAATTACTGCCCATCAAATGTTATTCACTTCTGTGTAGATTCTATGAATTTTGATTTGATTTGTTACAGTTTTTTTTAAGACGCTGTTCTCTCAAATTCGTTGATTTTATTACATAATTTTAATTTTGGCTTAATATTTTAGAAAAATGCGTTGAGATAATTTAATTTTCTTTCAATAAGATGTAACTGCAATCAATTTTAAGTAAATTCTGTAAATGTCATGTTGATTGTATAAAATTTTAGTTTTTACATTTTTTACAAAGAAAACATTCTCCTAAAATCGGTGATTTTTTGCGTAATTTTAACTTTAGCTTAATATTTTAGGAAAATGCGTCAAGTTAATTAAAATTCCTTTAACGGAGTGCAATAAATTTTAAGTAAATTCAGTAAGTTTTGTGTTCACTGCATGAAAGTTTGACTATTATTATATTTTTATAGCAAAAATATTATCACTTTTATTTTACATTTCAACTTAGATAAATTGGAAATGATTAGTGCTCGAAGTCCCTGTTAGAAAGTGAAGACAATTATATTTTAATTGTGGAAATGAAAGTTATTTAATTTCTGTGTAGATTCTATGAATTTTATGTTTATTTTCTGGTAATTTGTTACAGTTTTTTGAACGGGGACTACGGGACCACTTATAATTTCAAATTTAAATTTATCATTTTGAGCGTTTGGTTCAAAATGTTATTAGCAGTTTAGTTTTGGGATTCTAGAAAACTGACAAAACTTATAAATGTCCAGTATTTCTGAATTGATTAGCTTTATGTAATTGGCCCATTATTGTGTATTTATTTTATTTTTCCTGGAGAAAGTTTTCCAATTCCGCAGATAAAAAAAAGTACGTCGAATAAAATTATTAATAGATATATTTTTCGCACAGATTTTTAACACAAGTGTGTGTCTGTGTTTATTATCTCTGGAATGATTACACATCCTGAAGACAAATCAGCACAGTTGTAATGCGTATTAAAAATTAATCAATTTAATTGTTGCAACATGAAACATTTTATACGTATAATTTAATTCATCAAAATAATGAAAGTGCTGTGATCATTAAGTTAATGTACAACACGGATCTCGTGCCTTAAACTATTAAATTATTAGTTGTAACTAACAATAGTAATCCTCTAAAGTGTAATATTATTACAAAAATGTTAACCGTGTTAGAGCTGTATGTTAACGTTTATTAATAAGGCTGTACATAATTTTAAATTGGCGGAAATTTTAAATCACTAGCTATAAGTCAAAAACTGAAACCCCCCTATTCACTAAAAATATGACAGTAGATTTGTTGTTTAGCACAGTTTCAAAACTCGTACAAATAACATAGTCATACAAAGAAGTGGTCGCCAACCTCCAGTAATGGAGATGCACCAAAAGAAGAAGAAAAATTGAAAAGCATACTTTACTTACAGAGAAAGTTCATGTTTCGTTGTGAAGTAAGAAAATACCGTATACTGGATATGTCTTTATTTGAAAAACTAATATTGCCTATAATATATAAAATTACGAAAATATTATTTCTGAAAATGCAAACAATGTCTTAATTAATATGACAACGTAAGACAATAAATATTTATTGAAACAACTACTTCCCGTGCAAATACAAATCTCGAATTCAATAGTTTTGAATTTGAATTATTCCTAATATTGCCATTAAGAGGCATAATTTTAAATCATTTCAGAAGTGATAAATGCATATTTTAAATTGCCGGCAATTTTAAATTACTAGCTATAAGTCAAAAAGACCGTACAAAATGGGCTTAACAGTTTTTGTTCACATTTAATTTGTGACTTTAGTATTTGTATTCATGATGAGTTTGTAGCATTCATTTGATTTACTGTATTTACAGTATAAAATCCAGGAACAAAAGCCGAACGAACAAACAACGCAAATATCAACAAAGCGCAAACTTAACCCCCCCTATTCACTAAAAATATGACAGTAGTGTTGTTGTTTAGCACAGTTTCAAAACTCGTACAATTAACCCCGATTATCCTCTCTCTCCCTCTCTCTGTTCTCACACATCCCTAGGCACAAACAATCGCGACCCTCATATTCCGTTGATCATTTTCAGCCCATCATCACGAACAGCGAACTAAATACTAATAATGGGACTAAACTCTAATTAAACCCTTCTCCACGCATTTATTATTATGGGGTATGTTTATGTGCATGTGTTGGTCGTTTTGTTATAATTATTACAACCGATAATTAATTTCGTTTTATTTTGATTAAAAGGGTCAGCGTCGAATGTGGGGCGACGCCCTGCAAAAAAATAAGCACGCGCCCCCTGTCTTTAAATAAAATTGGGGCGTGTCCCAGTTATTCCATCCCGAAGGGAGGTGGATTGGAGGTCGGATCGGGTGGACTTAATTTCCCGTAGCAAATGCGGGGTTGGGAACGGGCGATGGGATTAATGTAGGGAAGAAAAGTTGGTGGTTAGTGGTGCGGGATGATGTGGGAAGGGAGTGAAAAGTAAATGGGAAGTCGATTATACAGACTGGAGATTAACGTCTTGACTTTGTCATTTTAAAGTCGGAAATTCACATGTTATTTGGCCAAGAACAAACGACGATTAATCTTCCACAATAATGAAAATAGATCTTTGAAACTTATACATATTGCATATTGAAGCTTTGCGAATAAATTGACACTATTTTTATTTCAAAAAAATGTTTCTTACATTATATATAAATCAAATAATAGAACTCTCTTAAATTATCATATAAATCCGTGCAAAACTTCAATAGAAAACAATATTTCTTCTTCATATTGCTTAAATTTATTGAAGTAATTATTATAGATATGTTGTGTTACATAGATTAATGGAAAATAAATGATAAATAAAATTAATCGTTGCTTAGAAATCTCCAAAAGAGCAATGTAAATTTTGATTATGCTTTTAATAAATAGGGGGCAGCATCGTGCCATTTTAGTAATATCCTAAAATTATACTGTAATATCCAAAAACATGTGAAAAAAATGGGTTTGATATTTGGAATTCGTGTACGGCATTTGTCGCAACACGGGTTCCAGGTGCGTGGCCTTAAATTGCGAATGTAATTTTTGTGCAGCGGACTGTTCATTGATTATGTTGTTGTTACACAACAAAGAAAGACATTATTAAAACATTTCTCAATACATTCTTTAAATATAAGTGCATTTCTGGATTCATGTTTTGAATAGGAATGTAGAATGTCGGTATATGTTGATTCAAATGATGAGTCAGAAAAATGCCTTTTTCATTTATTTACCAAATTGAATGTGCGACACTAGGCGATTCGATTACCGAGGCACTTAGTCAGCTTAGCGTCCAGAGTTCGAATTGGGTTATTGTAATTTATTATTTTTTATACGGCGCGAGGCGGCTTAGCCTACCCAGCTTAGAGGGTAGACCTCCTCTCATGTTAGCATCTATTCCTTTTGTGTGCTTCATTGCATTTTACCAAATTTAGGAGTGCAACACGCGACAGTCATGTATGATATTTGATTTTTGATAGTAATAATTTAAATCACTTATGTAGTTGCAAATAACATGAATATATATTTTATGTTGCCAGAATTTTACTGTTTGTCTACAATACAAATACAGGGATTTTTTTTTTCAGGTAAACATATGCATAAGCTGTAAATTTATCGACATCCGTTGTTTTTTAAAAGATCCAATTTGAAGCTTTAAACGAGTGTTTTCCACTCCCAGACTAAGCATGAAGTAAAATTTCGAGTTTAGAAAAGCCCCGTGAAAATTTATCGAGGGTCGCGCAGCGACCCGAGACAAATTTTCTGGGCTTTTCTGAAAATTTGAGTTGGCCGCTCCGCGCTTCGCGCTACGCGACCAAACCAAATTTTCAGGCTTTTCTAAACTCGAAATTTTACTTCATGCGCCACGCGTATAAAACACTGATTTCAAGTGTGGTTCAAATATACATAAATTTCACAGTATTTTAGTGTTTTATACGCGTGGCGCATGAAGTAAAATTTCGAGTTTAGAAAAGCCCAGAAAATTTGTCTCGGGTCGCTGCGCGACCCTCGACAAATTTTCACGGGGCTTTTCTAAACTCGAAATTTTACTTCATGCTTAATCAAGGAGTGGAAGGCACTCGTTAGAAATTTCAAATTTATCGCCTTTATAAATTAACTTCAGTGTCTAATTGACTGACTAATTTAACCTAACAAATTGAAAACTAACCCGACCTAATAACAGTTACACATGATAGAACCAATTTTCAAAATATAACTATTCAATTATCAATATTTAGCTAATGTTAGATTTAGTTTGGTTTGGTTAAAAATGAATAAAATTAATGCATTCTGAAAAAAATTACAGTTCTGATTTGACTGTATTTTAGGAAAGAGTGTGATATCACGAAAAAATTATTGTTCTCAGAAATATTTATTATTTTTTCATTAAATTCTCAATGACCATTTAATTTTTGAATACATTTTGTTTCAAATTTCTAAATAGCAAAACAGTTCAAACAAAGAAGAACAACAGTGTTTTTCTTAAAATATTGTATTAGTTTATTCATTTTTAAACCTGCTTAAGCGCTCAGTTTTATTTTTCAATATAGTGAAGTAAGGAATAAAACAATTACAAATACTTGAAACAACTTCACAGAACTAAAAGAAGGATATCTAGTAGATTATAATTTCAACTACTTAAATCAATTAAAAGTTGTAAGGGTATGTTTAGCTTTTGAGAAATAAAACACAGCGCTAGTTATGTTAAACAGGTCTTTTGATGCGATTTCAGTAATCTGCGAATTGAGCTACATAATCATTAAGCAGTTATATTTTACTGAAACTTCAAATCGAAATCTGCTAGATAATAATAATATAATAATAATAATATAATAATAATAATAATATAATTATAATAATAATATAATAATAATAATAATATAATAATAATAATAATATAATAATAATAATAATATAATAATAATAATAATAATATAATAATAATAATAATATAATAATAATAATAATAATAATAATAATAATAATATAATAATAATAATATAACCACCAACACCCATTACAGGACAAGGACTGGAAAATAATAATACAGAATTCTTAAAGTTGTATAAATGCAATTATAGTTGGAACTAATTCCTACTTAAGAATTAACTAATTTAATTTTAAAAAATATATCATATACAGGGTGTTTTATCTAAAACTCCCCAGTGTAATTAACAAGAAACTAAAAATATTAATAAAGTTTTGTTTGTTATAATCAATAAGATGTTATTCAAGGCTATAATTTGAAAATATTGAGTATGACATGTGTGTCAATTTTTATAAGAACTATCGGCTATAATTGAATTATTTTATTGTTATTATTATTTTTATGTAATTTTTAATGTATTATAATTATATTTATTGTTAGATAAGCAAAATTTAAGAAGTTGCACAACTTTTAATGTGTGTATTAAGTTTAGATAAGGATATCTAGTAGATTTCGACTTCAAATTTCAATTAAATATAACTGCTCGATGTTTTAGTTACGTGAAGTTATTTCAACTGTTTGTAATTGTTTTACTCATTACCTTATTACATTTTATTGTATAAATGAAATTGCCAATTCTTGGTTGCGGAATACTTCAAACATTAAAAGTGCGATCCTTTTCGCAATCTACAACAAGTTAGTCTTACAAAGACTATACAAACACTCATTGAAACAACTACTTTCCGAGCTAACACCCCGACGGACATTGAATTACACAACAAGTGTTTGCTGTTACATACAGTAACCTACTGCAACAGTAACAATTTTGGTCAAATTGTTCAGGCCATCTATAGAATCGTTTCGAGATTTCGTCGGGGCATTAGCTCGGGAAGTAGTTGTTTCAATGAGTATTTGATATAGTCTTTGTAAGAGTAACTTGTTGTAGATTGCGAAAAGAATCGCACTTTTAACATTTTATTGTGTTCGAAGTGCGCATATAGCCTATAATAAAATATAGTAAACGCATTTAGTATTTTTATAACCGCATTTATCATTCGTTAAACGTGTGTGTTCCACTTCCAGACTAAGCATGAAGTAAAATTTCGAGTTTAGAAAAGCCTGAAAATTTGGATTTGCCGGGGCGCGCGAGCGAAGCGAGTCGCGCCCCGGATAATCCAAATTTTCAGGCTTTTCTAAACTCGAAATTTTACTTCATGCGCCAACTACATTAACATTAGTTTATTCCAAAGTCCATTGCTTATTGAGAATTAATCTGGTGGTGATGATAATGAACAAGATGTATGTTAAATATATATGATGTTTGCATTGTGAGTGGTCATCATTTTTTATTTTCTCTAAACTCTTTCTTTTATGCGTAGAAGACATTAAAATATTGTTTAAGTTTAAACATGTATATTAATTACATATGTTTAAGTTTCACATCCAACTCAGCTTGATTTTACGTTTAATCTTGCATTACAATAAACTACTGATTTAATCTGCATTATGAATGGTCATTATTTTCTCTTGTTTTATGCGTAGGAGAAATTAAAATATTGTTTAAGTTTAAACATGTGTATTAATTACATATGTTTAAGTTTCGTATCCAACTCAGGTTGATTTTACGTTTAATCCTGCGTTACAATAAACTACTAATTTAATCTGTATTGTAACCTTTATTTCGTTTATTATTTATAGAGCGAATAATGAAATCATTCGAGCAATCTCAAAGTATTCGATTATTTTTATAATCGAAACAATCGATTTCCGATCTAATTATATTGTGTGTTCAATAAAAAAAAACCTAGAGTGCCATGGAAAATATTGTAGGTTGGCAAATCTAAAATTATACATTATAAATATTATGCCTGACGTTTTATATGTCAATTCCTAAAGCGTGTAGCCAACTTAAATTTAAAAAAAAGATTAAATCATTGCACAGAGGTTTTCTTTAATTGAACATACGATACCATCACTAGAGTAGGTGGAAGTTGTAGAAATAACTGATTCTTATATCGATATAGTATTCAACACCACTAAAAGTAGTAGTAATAATTATCGATTACTAAAATATCTCGATCCAAAATGATCGATTATTAAAATATCTCGATTATTTCCATCACTAGAAATAAGCACTTGCAGTGATTTCATTGGGAGCAGCAACATTTTTCTACTGGTTAATATTTTAGAAACTTTCTCGAAAGACAATCAACAAGTATTGTCAAACAGAAATATTAATCAATAAAAATACTACAATATTTATAAATAGGTAATGAACTCGTAGTTAGATATTCATTTGCAATTGCACATCTATTCGTTTATGACCCAGTTTTCTAGGATCACAAGTGGTCATTTCACACTCCCTTCTGCAGTGAAAGAACATTACCGGATTGCGTTTCATGTTTCATTGAAACGCATATAAAGTTACGCGTTACGTAACGTTCCGCAAACTCGCGTACACAGAGAGAGAGAGAGAGAGAGAACAGACCTCGTTATTGATTTCGACTCTAGAGCAAACTTTGCCCCATTTCGACCCCAGCGGCGTTTGGACATCTGACGTGTTAAAATGTAATTTTCCCATCTGTTTTAGATAAAAAAAATCAAACATACGGCCGATAAGAATAATGTAAATTATTATACTTAAGGTTGTCTCGAGCGATGCCGAAGAACGGATGGTCCGTTGACTTCTCTAGAAGGACCTACGGTCCATTAAATACAACTCTTCATTTAATACATACATAAAGATAAGTACAGGGTGGCACAAAACTACCGATATCGTTTGAATGTTTAATAACTTTTAAAATTAATTTATATTATTTATTTTTATTTCAGAATTTTGTGAAGAAAACTTGGGGAATTTTAAATGGAACAGTATACAACAGAACAGCGATCAAAAATTGTTGAATTTTATTTTGAAAATCAACGGTCAATTGTTTTGACGCAGCGTTATTATCGTCAATTTTTTAATGTGCATACTGGACCTTCAGCATCAACAATAAACCGCCTGGTTGCAAATTTTCGACAACATGGTACAGTAAGACACCTTCCATGTACTGGAAGACCACGTACGGTCCACACGGAAGAAAATATCCAACGTGTTGTGGATAGTGTGCACGATAGTCCAGAAATATCAACAAGAAGACGTTCGGCACAACTGGGGCTATCGCGGAGGTCCGTTCAGAGGATTTTGGCCACATTGCACATGTTCCCGTATAAGGTTTAGCTTGTGCAAGAATTGAAGCCGATAGACTACCAACAGCGGCTGGATTATGCCATTTCATTCCGACAAAAAGCAGAAGAAAATCGCGATTTCATTAACAATTTGATAATGAGCGATGAAGCCCATTTCCAATTGACTGGTTTCGTAAACAAGCAAAATTGCAGGATATGGGCTACGGAGAATCCAAGAACAGTTCATCAGCGACAATTAAACCCACTTAAGTGTACTGTTTGGTGCGGTGTATCGTCTGAAAGGATCATTGGTCCATATTTTTTTGAAAATGCACATGGCGCCTCAGTTACGGTTAATGGTGCTGAATATCGAACGATGCTGGACAATTTTTTAAGGCCAGCTGAAAAAAACACCTCTTTGGCGAACGTATTATTTCGCGCAGAAGCGATTTCAATTGGCCCCCACGTTCACCGGATTTAACAGCTCCAGACTGTTTTCTTTGGGGTTATTTGTAAGAAAGGGTATACGTAAATAAGCCAGCGACCATACCAGAGCTAAAACAAAACATTCGTAATAAAATTCAAGCCATAACACCGGAAAATTTACCAAAAGTTATGGAAAATTTACTGGAAAGAGCACGAATGTGCGAAGCCGAAAATGGCCAGCACTTGCGGGATATAATTTTTCATACTTAAGCCAAAAATATTCCCCATTAATATACTGTATAACAAAAAGATAATAATAATAATTAACCATTAAATAAAAAAGTTATTAAACATTCAAACCATATCGGTAGTTTTGCGCCACCCTGTATAAATGAAATTGCCAATTCTTGGTTGCAGAATACTGAAAACATTGAAAGTGCGATTCTTTTCGCAATCTACAAGTTAGTCTTACAAAGACTATATCAAACACCCATTAAAACAACTAGAAGTAGTTCAATGGGTGTTTTATATAGTCTTTGTAAGACTAACTTATTGTAGATTGCGAAAAGAATCGTATATTTAATGTATAAATCAAGAGTTATATTCAAAGAACCATAATTATGATTTACCTATAGTCCTTTTGCTACTCACTATGAACCTATAGATCTTCAGCTACTCGCTATGAACCCATGGTCCTTCAACAACTCACTATCAACCCTCGGCTACTCTCTTTTCGGATACTCTCAAAGGATATACAGGAAGTTTTTCTCTCAAGTATTCATGTTCTAATTTATAGCGTATATTCTGTAAATCTTCAGAAATTGTTAGTTTTTTAAAAGAGTTCAATATAAAGCTTTAAACAAGTGATTTCCACTCAGAAATTAAGCATGAAGTAAAATTTCGAGTTTAGAAAAGCCCCGTGAAAATTTGTCTCGGGTCGCGCAGCGACCCAAGACAAATTTTCTGGGCTTTTCTAAACTCGAAATTTTACTTCATGCTTAGTCTGGGAGTGGAAAAAACTCGTTAAACGCTTCAAATTGAACTGCTTTAAAAAACAACGAATGCCGGAAAATTTACATTTAATGCATTTTTACCTAAAGAAAAAATAACTGTCTGCGATGTTGCCAAGGAAATTGAGGATACCATATTCATATTTTATATTTTTGTAGCAAAACCGTGCAAGATATCAAACATTATTAAGAGACGAAAGGACTTTCAAATGAACCAATCTTTGAAGTATTTATTGCGTTGTCAGTTACCACATGACGTTATAGCCATCTTATTTTTGATTTGTTTTGATCTGTGCTCAGTTTGTTTATATGGAGAAAACAAACGTTTGATACATATTTGCATTATAGTAGGCATATTGGTTAATTTTTTAATTTCTTTGGTAAAGTTAGACAATTTTAACACTTTTTTATACTGCAACAAATGTCCTTCCTTTTATTTTAACATCCTTATCTAAGAGTGCGTTGGATTAATTTGGATTTCGTGTTAATAATATTCCTTTTATCTTGTGGTGGAGACGGTTACTTTGTGATACATTGTAAATATTCAAATAATTAACATTGATTACTTTTTTGTATTCACTTTTTTATTTTAAATTGTGACCAGTTTCGTAACTGACACGTCGAAACTGGTCACAATAAAAAAGTGAATAGAAAAAAGTAATCAGTGTTAATTATTTACATATTCCTTTTGTTTGCAGACAATTAATAAGGACTGTTTTTCCTTACTTCACTTTTTATTTTTATCGTTAGATGTACATTCCGGGACACAAAGTGCTCATTATCAATAACAAACTTTCAGTTTGTTATTGATAATAAGCACTTTGTGTCTCAAAATGTACATCTAACGATACAAATAAAAAGTGAAGTAAGGAATAAGTCTTTTTTAGTGTAATAATCACTTTACGTAAACTCAAAAACAAACAGTTATCAATTAGTAAGGTTTCAATTTTCTTACGAGCGCCTGAGATGAGATATAGCAGAGATTATATCATTTTAATCGATTTGAGAAATCATCAAAACTTGTTCTCTAACAATTTCATTTATTTTTGTTTCTTTGTTTGTTCCTTATGATGATATTACCTTGAAAATTTGGTTCTTTGTCTGATTGCACACATGTTTAAATCTGTAATTATCATATTTAAAACGCATTCTCATACACAAATTATAATGGAGTCTGTTAATTGAACAAATAAATAATTATTGACATCAGTGTCTATAATTATTTATTTGGCTTGTTGTGGTAATAATAATGATAACTTTATTGTTCAATGCAGAAACCAATACAGGACAAGGAACAAAATAAATCTTAATTATAACATAAAATATATAATATTAACAATAATAAACACAAATATAACGTTCCAAATAATAAAAAAAATATATAATTAAGGATAATGCTGACAATATCCAAATGCTGAATTCACAAACTTAATTGTTATACAGAAATTAGAATGCAGTTTTGCCAGTAAAATTGGAAACTCTGCAATCCTCTTTCACTTATTTTTAATTTATCACTTCAAACTTCTACATTTCCTAGTAAATTAAAGATAGCTTCAATTTGTCCCATACCTAAAGCCTCGGTAAATACCCGAAATATTGCTAACTACCGTCTTATAGCAATTCTTTCACATATTGGAAAAATCTTTAAAAAAGTGCTTCATGATCAAATTTACCCATATGTTGCACCATATTTATCTATGCAGCAACATGGATTCATTCCGGGGCGTTCTACTGTTACGAATTTATCTGTTATTACACATGACATATCTAGAGTTCTGGATTCATCGGGTCACGTTGATGTGGTGTACACAGATATGTCTAAGGCGTTCGACAGAGTCGACCACAAATTGCTGTTGAACAAGTTGGATTGTTTTGGGCTCACCACTGGCCCACTATTGCTTTTGGGATCTTATCTGAATAACCGTGAAACTTATGCCTCTGTTAATAATTTTAAATCAAAATCGTACTTTCCAAGCTCATGTGTTCCACAGGGATCCATTTTGGGCCCATTACTATTTAATTCATTTATTAATAATCTCTCGGCTGCACTTGAGTGGAAACATCTTTTATATGCCGATGACTTGAAGCTATATACATCTGTGTCATCTGTGTGACTGACTGTTACAACATCAACTAGAAATAGTTTCAAACTGGTGTACTTCAAACAATTTATTGCTGAATGGTAGCAAGTGCAAGTTTATGAGATTTACTAGAAAGATTAACATTGTCAAGTTCGATTTTAATATTTGCAGTAATCAGCTGGAAGAGGCTAAGGTATTCAGCGATCTGGGTGTATGGTTTGATGATTCATTTACCTTTAAAATGCATGTACAAGAAACTGTTCGTAGCTCATAGCGCGACCCTCGACAAATTTTCACGGGGCTTTTCTAAACTCGAAATTTTCTGAGTGGAAATCACTTGTTTAAAGCTTTAAATTGAACTCATTTAAAAAACTAACAATTTCTGAAGATTTACAGAATATACGCTATAAATTAGAACATGAATACTTGAAAGTAAAACTTCCTGTATATCCTTTGAGAGTATCCGAAAAGAGAGTAGCCGAGGGTTGATAGTGAGTTGTTGAAGGACCATGGGTTCATAGCGAGTAGCTGAAGATCTATAGGTTCATAGTGAGTAGCAAAGGGACTATAGTTAAATCATAATTATGGTTCTTTGAATATAACTCTTGATTTATACATTAAATATACGATTCTTTTCGCAATCTACAATAAGTTAGTCTTGCAAAGAATATATCAAACACCCATTGAACTACTTCTAGTTGTTTTAATGGGTGTTTGATATAGTCTTTGTAAGACTAACTTGTAGATTGCGAAAAGAATCGCACTTTTAATGTTTGCAGTATTCTGCAACCAAGAATTGGCAATTTCATTTATACAGGGTAGCGTAAAACTACCGATATGGTTTGAATGTTTACAGTTATTTTTTTTTTTAGGTAAACATGCATTAAATGTAAATTTTCCGGCATTCATTATTTTTTAAAGCAGTTCAATTTGAAGCGTTAAACGAGTGTTTTCCACTCCCAGACTAAGCATGAAGTAAAATTTCGAGTTTAAAAAAGCCCCGTGAAAATTTGTCAAAGGTCGCGCAGCGACCCGAGACAAATTTTCTGGGCTTTTCTAAACTCGAAATTTTACTTCATGCGCCACGCGTATAAAACACAGATTTTAAGTGAGGTTCGAATATCCATAAATTTCACAATGTTTTAGTGTTTTATACGCGTGGCGCATGACGTAAAATTTCGAGTTTAGAAAAGCCCAGAAAATTTGTCTCGGGTCGCTGCGCGACCCTCGACAATTTTTCACGGGGCTTTTCTAAACTCGAAATTTTACTTCATGCTTAGTCTGGGAATGGTAAACACTCGTTTAAAGCTTCAAATTGATCTCTTAAAAAAGAAACAACGAATGTCGGAAGATGTATTTGATTTGATATATTGTATTTTCTTTAATTGATTTTTGATTATCTCTTCGCACAGATAACACTGGGAACAGCAAATACCTCATTAGCTCTAACTTAAATATTTTGTACATTTCAATTCTATCTCTAGTAAATACCATTGAGGTCCAGTTCAAATTTCATTATTATAAAGTAAATATTTTTCATTCATCTTCCAAAATTTGCTCCCCATGTTATGCGTGCTCAAAATTAGATTTTAATGTTTGTATCACTGAAAGGATATAATTAGTTTAACACTCAAACTAAAAAGAATAAGCTTAATGTTTAAAATATTATCTTGGATTAAATTAATTTCTTAAAATTTGTTAAAGAACATAAAATAGATATCAGTAAATTTAGAATATTCGTTAAAATGAAGTAAGTGTTTTTTAATTAATAACATCCTTGAGCTAAAAGCACGCAAAGAAAATTAGAACCACGCCAAATGTCGTTAGAACAAGAAGAAGTTCTCAATAAATCAAACGCGAAGTTACAAGCCTGAAAAGTTTGGCCTCTAAGGCTTTTCTAAACTCGAAATTTTACTTCATGTTTAATCTGGCAGTGGAAAACACTCGTTTAAAGCTCCAAACTTAACTCTTAAAGAAACCACGAATATGTGAAGACTTACAGAATAATTGGGTTATGTATACTTAAAAGGAAAACTCACTGTATATGGTTGGAGTTACACTGGTGTTATTGTGAACGATACATGTATCATCACGTAAATACTTTATAGCGTCCATTAATGTTTTTTGCTGCCTTTTGAGCCTCCTTTCGGCTAATGAAGAAATTTGAGTAATTATGCATTACGCGTAAATGAATTTGCAACGGCGATTAAAGTCAGGCCACCCCCCGAAAACGCTATTAACTTTATTATCGTCGAAAAGCACCCTCCTCCTTCAAGAGATAATGTCTCAGGATACATAACAGCGCACTTTCTAGGATCATAAAGATAAACAAGCCATCCCGAACACGACCGTGATATTACTAGTGAGAGATTTAATCTCATCTTTCTTTCTGAAGACGCGATACAATCAAATAAATAATTATAATTTTTCTATGGTAAAACAATTATTGCAGTGTTTGCACTAATAAATTAGTGAAATCCAAAGAAAAGTGTGGTGCTACAGTGATTAAATGTAATTTTACCAAGTGACAGCCTTATGTAATAATAATAATAATAATAATAATAATAATAAATCATTTATTGACCGATAATATACATATTATAAGGTATATAGGTACACAATAATACATTCTAATATCGTCAAATGGACCTACATCAGTGCCATTAATTCCAATTTCTTGGTGATTAATAGCACTGTTCTGCCTTTAGGCCAATGCAAGACTAAATTTAAGTACAACATGACACATATACACACATACAACCGTTACAATGAATACTGTGGTGGTTGGGCAAGAAAAATAGTAATCAAAAATAGGCAAGTATATATTAACCTGGGGTGTCAGTAATTGGTGATAGATTCACGAAGATGCTTAGCAAACAATTTGCGGAAAACCATAACACTACTTTCCTTATACACAGGAGGTAGTTTATTATACACTTTAGAGACCTGGACCGAAAATGCTCTTTCTGCAAAGGTTGATTTGTATTGAGGCGGTGTTAGCAAGCCTCTAAAGCGTAAATTTAGAGTATGCACATCAGAACGAAACTTGATTTTTTCGTACAGGTAAGGAGGTGTTTTACAGAGAATTAATTTATGACAAAACACCGCGAAGTGCAACAGACGCCGATCACTCATATTAAGCCATTCAATTTCTTTTAGTTTGTGACTTATATGTTGGTACTTTCGAATGCCGAAGATCAATCTTAAACAAGAGTTTTGTACTAGTTGAATTTTATGGATTTGTTTTTGTCTAAACAGAAACTGAATACAACATCGCAGTAATTGAAGTGCGATAACACTAGTGAATCACACAATATAGTCTTCAGCCTCTGAGATAAACAGTGACGATTTAAAAACATGAGTCTAAGATTAGCATATGCTATATTAATGCACTTGGATATTTGGTTGTAGAATCTAAGATCAGAATCTATTTGAAGCCCCAGGCTTTTTACACATGCTTTTATCACAACATTATCGTTGTTCATCGTTATTGATATTTGAGTTAGAACTCTCTCACGTATTTTTTTGGGACCAAAGAGTATTGCTTCCGTTTTGGAATTATTAATTATTAGTGCATGATCTCTGCATTTAGCTGATATATTGGAAAGATCCAGATTAATTTTGTTACATACAGAATTTACATCCTTCTCCGCAAGTGTGTATAGCAGTTGGGTATCATCAGCAAAGAGATGGACGTTATTTATATTGAGGCTAGAAAACATTTGTGAGGTATAAATAGAAAACAAAAGAGGGCCCAGAACTGATCCTTGAGGGACACCTCTATTTACTTCTACTTCCTCAGACATAAAATTATTAGATTTCCTCATTTGCGATCGATTTTGTAGGTAGTTTTTAAACAGATTGCAAGAAATCAGATCAAATCCGATAAAGGACAAAATAGATAATAATGTGTTATGGTTCAGTGTATCGAAAGCCTTGGAAAAATCTAATAGTATCAGCAGTGATAAAATACCATTGTCCTGAGAAAGGATAATTTTATCAGTAATATCTGTGAGGCTAGTGACAAAGCTATAGTTTTGACGAAACCCTGACTGTGTTATTGGTAGGATGAAGTTATCAGACAAGTAACGTTTTATTTGCGGTTCAATAGCTTTCTCCATAACTTTAGAAAGGGTACAAATTAGGCTAATGGGTCGTAGATCATTCGGATCAGAGATAGTACTTTTTTGGGTAGTGGCACTATGTATGATTTTTTCCAGGCCGAGGGGAAAAATCCCTGGGCCAGGAAAGTATTGAAAATATGTGTAATGTACGGAGTAATAAATGGACAACACAACTTTAGCATTTTTGCACTTATACCATCGGAACCTGGCGAGGATTCAGATAGGTTATCTATAATTCTAGTTATTTCTGACTCGCTAAACTCTGCAAATGAGAATTTTTCCAATAACGGGTTTAGTGAATTTGATTTATAGTAGTGATCCAGATCATTGTTTACTCTAGTAGATGGGATAGAGTTTATGAAATAATTATTGACTACATTTACATCTAATACATTACTGACTTTCTTATCATTTTGGTGACTACTCTGTATGTTTAATTGCCTCAGCTCTTTCCATAACTCTTTCGGGTTATTTGACTTGAGACAAAATTCAAAGTAAGCTTTATTTTCTTTATTAATACTAGATGTAGTCAGGTTATATGATTTCTTAAATCTGTTCAGCGCATTGTTTCTAAGGTTAATTAATTTCTTAATATTGTCAGTAAGCCAAGGAAAATATTTTTTTGTAAATGTAGATGTTTTGAAAGGTGCATGGAGATCAAATAAGTCTAATAATATTAAGGTAAAGTATTAAACTTTCTCATCAATGTTATCTAAATAATAAATAAAATCTAAGTTTCAATAATTAAGGTCGTTGGTAAGATTAATAATATTAATGTCCCTGAGAGGTCTGTATGAAATAGTTACTGGATTAAATTTAGGTTTAGAAACTCTAAAATCGCATGATATTAAATTGTGATCAGAATAGCCATGTAAACTTAGATTGTAAGTATTTAGAGATTGCTTGCTGTTAGTTATAATTAGGTCAATAAGTGAAGATGAAGTAGCAGCTACTCTTGTAGGTTTTGTAATTATTTGTTTAAGTGAAATTGTTGATATAAATAACTCAAACAATCGCACGGAATTACTATTTATATCCAAGAGATTAATATTAATGATGTCGATAGCTAACGCCATCTGAACACAAATTCAATCAAGAGATTAATATTGAAATCACCAATCACCACCATGTGTCCTTATTTTTATAAATTTGTTTATTTGGTAGTTGGTAGCTATTTTTCTAACCTTGATAATAGAAAGAACATTAACTTGTAGCGATTTTAATACCTGTTTAAGAGTATTAGAAAAATATATGCAAAGTGCCTTGTAAATTAAACATCTTGCATTTTACACGAATTTTTGTAATTTTATATATTACTAATAAAACATCTGCTTGCTCTGATATGTATAAGAAATATTTCTATTATTTTTATATCCATGTAATATTTTCTGTATATTTATCTTCTTAAAGTATTCTTATCGAATACTGAAATCTTGCATGTATGAGATTCCTTTTTAACATACCGTTCGTGATACGATTTTTTCTTTCTTTCAACAAAAGGTAAGAGTAGCCAATTTGCAAATTCGCAGACATCGCTATAGAATTACGCCACTTACATTTATCCCGATAAAAATCGTCAACGAGAAAGAGAGAAATAAATGCATGAGACTGAAAGAGAGAGTGAGTAAGAAAGGGGATGCTTAGATAAATTTATAGGAGAGATAGAAATGGCGGGAGAAACAGAGAGAGCAAGAAAATAGATTTATAAGGGACAGAGAGAGAGAGAGAGAGAGAGATTCCGGAATACAATTCAGACTCGTTAAATCCGGACGTTCTCTTTCTTTCTTCATTTTTATTAGAAAAGGAGAGGGAACTTTCTTTACAACTTCAGGTGGCCTCTACGATTTTCATTTATTTCGGGGACATTAATCATTCGGGAAAAGGATTTTGTTGATGGGCCAAAGATGGATTTCGGTTTAATTGATATGAATAAGACATTTCGCAATTGATAAGTTTTAACTTCAACAATTAAATATGCATTTATCGCTTCTGAAATGATTTAAAATTATGCCTCTTAGTGGCAATATTAGTTTTTCAAATAAAGACATATCCAATATATGGTATTTTCTTATTTCATAACGGAAAATTATATTAACTTTCTCTATCAGTAAAGTATGCTTTTGAATATTTATAAAAATCTTTTCTTCTTCTTTTGGTGCATCTCCATTACTGGAGGTTGCCGACCACTTCTTTGTAAGACTTCCTACATGCAGCTTTCCTAAAAAGTTCCTCTACTTTAGTTAAGTACATTTATTTCATAGAATTTCCTTTTGCATAAATTTACAGAAATAATAATAATATTTGAACACTAGCAATTCATGTACCAAGAACAAAAAAATAGATAACATACAAAATATACTAAATATCCAGAATTATACTAAACATCTATTAACAAACATCTACGTGTATTACGTTATCTTTAGTCAATTAACAATCAATGTTTTCAATCCTAATTATAAAATGAACAATTTTCCTATACACCAAATTGGAATTGTGTTGCTGTTGAAGGTATTACGAGTACGTTTGTTTTTGAACATCTATAAAAAATATTTCAAAAACTTGTATCTATTCCGTATTTTTCATTTCTTTCATATTGCGATTGTTTTGTGATTATTAAATGGATAATTTTTCTACACATACATAAACACATTTACGAAAAACTTTGTTCGTAATTCCATTTCTGCCGAAGGAGTTTTCGCGAAATGTCGGCACTTTAGTAAACTGTCGCCGCCTGAAATCCGGTAAAAAGTGCGGACGCTGAATAATTAATTGTGTTTCTGGAAAGTTTCGAGCCGTTTGCCGCACGCCGGCTAGCTCTAATGATGGTCTTAATTAAAAGTGGATGGTTTTTATTCGTACGTTTCTCGACCCCTCCTCCCCTCCAAATTGTGTTGTACTCTTAATCAAGCGCTAAAAAGTATAATTATTAAATAAAAAAATAAAAAAACTTTTTTTGATACGAGGCACAATGTATTGCAAATGTTTGCATTAAAATGTATTGAAATATCTTTGTTGATGAATAATCAATTCCTCAATCTTCAATTCCACTTTAATTGGAAGGTTATTTATCCCAAGTGAACTTTTGGATGGATACATATTTTTTTGAACTTTGAAGATTAGTTCCAGATTAACCGTAAACTTTTGGATATAGATAAGTTATGTTAAATCATCATATTTTGATTCCAGGAATCTATGGTTAAGCCATTTCCCCACATTAACGGGAATACAAAATGAGTGCTATTGTCAAATCAGTGACTTTGTCATTTTCAGGTTCTGGCATCTGGTTTAAATAGGATTCCATGTCTAAACCCGAAACAAAATGCCAGAACCTGAAAATGATAAAATCACTGATTTGACAATGGTACTAATTTTGTGTAGAGGGTGTCCCGTTAATGTGGAGAAATGGCCTAACCATAGATTCCTGGGATCAAAATAAGATGATTTAACATAACCTATCTATATCCAAAAGTTTACGGTTAATCCGGAATTAATCTTGGAAGTTCAAAAAAATATTATTAATTTTATCTATAACAATTGAATGCTATATTCGATCCGACTAAAATTTATTATGGTTGATTATCATAATATAACACACCATTTTGTTATTATGGTCATCATTGATTGACAAGAAGTATAAAAAACAATAGTACCACAACATAAAAACTAACATATGTTTTTATTGGCGCACCTTATGAAAATTTAAAAAAATTATCTTGAAAGATTAGTAGTTCATTTAAAAGATTTTTTGTCTCTTAATAATGTTTGATATCCTGTACGGTTTTGCCACAAAAAAATAAAATGAAAATAAATAATTTTTTATTATTTAGTAAAAACTAAATCTAGTTTTTCGGGTAATTAAAAATACATGTTTTTTCTTTTTCGCCGCCATTAATTAACAAACGTCAATTTTGTATAATATTAATTAATGAGTGTTTTTTAGAATTAATTGTTATCATCATTATGGTTTATAATTAATAAACAGATACAGGGAGTTTTTCTTATAAGTATACGTATTCCAAATTCCGCATATTTTCTATAAATCTTTAGATATTCCTTGTTTATTTTTTGAGTTCAATTTGAAGCTTTAAACAAGTGTTTTCCACTCCCAGACTTAGCATGAAGTAAAATTTCGAGTTTAGAAAAGCCCCGTGAAAATTTGTCGAGGGTCGCGCAGCGACCCGAGACAAATTTTCTGGGCTTTTCTAAACTCGAAATTTTACTTCATGCGCCACGCATATAAAACACAGATTTCAAGTGAAGTACGAATATACAAAAATTTCACAATATTTTAGTGTTTTATACGCGTGGCACATGAAACAAAATTTCGAGTTTAGAAAAGCCCAGAAAATTTATTATTTTATCGAAATTTTACTTCATGATTTGAGTTTACAAAAGCCTGAAAATTTGATTTGGTCGCGTAGCATAAAACACATGATATCTTAACGCAGTTATTTTAATACATACATAACCTATAAAGCAAAATCCTAATACAAGGAACATACAGTGATTTTTCTATTAGGTAAACATATGCATAAGCTGTACATTTTCCGACATTCGTTGTTTCTTTTTAAAGAGTTCAATTTTAAGCTTTAAACGAGTGTTTACCACTCCCAGACTAAGCATGAAGTAAAATTTCGAGTTTATAAAAGTCCCGTAAAAA
Source organism: Philonthus cognatus (assembly GCA_932526585.2). Classification (NCBI taxonomy): domain Eukaryota; kingdom Metazoa; phylum Arthropoda; class Insecta; order Coleoptera; family Staphylinidae; genus Philonthus; species Philonthus cognatus. The sequence goes on from OW052242.1 coordinate 112,211,526, forward strand.
TTTGTCTGGGCTTTTCTAAACTCGAAATTTTACTTGATGCGCCACGCGTATAAAACACTAAAATATTGTGACATTTTTGTATATTCGTACTTAACTTGAAATCTGTGTAGTTGTATAGGTAGATTTTATACGAACATTGTCGTAATTTTATATATTATGCTCGTTTTTCTTTTACTGAAGTAAATTAATACAGGTAAATATTGTAACTAAGCATTTCCAATACTCTTAATTAAAAATGGAAATTAAAGCTGTTAGAGAAATATACATAATTAATATAATATAGGTGCCACCGGTAGAAATAAAAAGTTGGGACACGCAAAATTTGTTTAGTGTGTCATGGACATGTCAAGTAATTGTTATTTGATATGTCAAAGTTTCAAAATTTACACAATAATACGTCTTCCATTCATTTGCATATTTTCACTGTCACTCCATAATATAACCTTTCTTTAAAAAAACCTGACTTAAGCGCTATAAATTTGTTTATGTTTGACATTATCCAACTTTTTATTTGTCCCAACATTTTATGTCCACCGATAGTACTTACTTATCTAAATAAATCAGAATCACTAATCTAATGGTAAACATTTTCTTTTTAGATATCTATTGAAAAAAAATATAATGTGGTTCAACATATTAATACAACTTCTCACCAAAATAATTCTAAAAAAAGCACGAGCACCGGAATGCAACAAACGCTAGAAGAATCGTTAGCCACCACTAGTCTACAAACTGCACAAAGTAAGTTCTCGTTTGATTTGTGCAATGCCATGGTGTCGGCGAATATTCCCTTTAACAAATTAGAAAATACGGTATTTAGGAAATTTCTCGAAACTTACTGTAACAAAAGTATTCCCAGTGAAAGCTTGATTCGAAAAAAATATTTAGACGAAATGTATTTAAATGTGTTTGCCGAAATAAAAACCACAATCGGAAACAATTACAAATGGTTTACTGTGGATGAAACGACCGATAGTTGCGGACGATTTGTTGCCAATTTAGTTGTTGGTATTTTAAGTGAAGACGATCAGGCAAAAACGTCATACTTAATATTTTGTAAAGAATTGCAAATGACAAATCATTAAAAAATTGCCAGATTTGTACAAGAAGGCCTGACTAACTATTTCTTGCCCAATCGCGTTCCGACTGAAAAGGTAATTTTAAAGTTGTCTGATGCTGCGCCTTACATGGTAAAAGCAGGAGGTGCCCTGAAAATATTTTATGAAAATTTAATACACTGTACTTGCCTAGCCCATGGACTATCACGAGTTGCTGAAACATTAAGACTTCAGTTTCCATTAGTCAATAAGTTAATAGCAAATGGGAAACGCATTTTTGTCAAAGCGCCTCTTCGAGTGCAGGCTTTTAAAGACAAACATCCGGATATTAAATTGCCACCCCAGCCTATATTAACGAGGTGGGGAACTTGGTTGGAAGCTGCAATGTATTATGCAGAATATTTGCAAATATTTCAAGAATTTGTGTTAGATTTACCTGAAGATGATGCATAATCGATCAAGAAATGTCACAGTATTTTAACAAACAATATGTTAAGACAAAATTTAGCGTTTCTCCAATCAAATTATGCGTTCATCAGCCAGTATATAAAGAAATTGGAAGAATAGAATATAATACTTGTAAATTCCGTCGATATTATTTCAAATTTTGAAAAAAAAGTAAAGTCTGTTCGAGGCCTGATTGGAGATACGGTTAATAAAAAATTCGAAGACGTTATTAAAAAAATGTAGGATTTGATATTCTTTCCAAACTTTCCGGGATCATGAAAGGAATTCCTGTAGAGAATTTGGAAATAAATGTACCTTTTAAAATCTTTAAGTATGCACCTATAACTTTAGTAGACGTGGAAAGGAGCTTCTCTATTTATAAAACAATTATGTTAAAAATAGAAGACAACATTTCAATATGGGAAACCTTGAGAAATATATAATTATAAATTGTTACAAACTTACTGAATAGAATAGTTCGATAAACATTTTTACATTATTGTGTTTTTGTGCTTTTTTGCATGTTTCTGCTTTTTGTGCATATTTCATGTTTTTCGTGCATCTTGTTCATTTTTAAATGCTTTTTGTAAGCGCTTATAATTGGAAAATAAACGCTTATAATTCCGGACTCTAGTCATTATCGATTTATCAACAGTTTGAACATCCCCCCAGGTTCATAAAATGGCATTTTAATGTTTCAATAACGTCGACATTTAACGGAACCCCTAAAATTACGATCGATAATTGGATATTATTAGCACAATGCGTTTAGTCAACCCATTGTAAGCATTTGTAGAGAAAATTATCGCCATATCAAGGCTAGATAATATTGAGAAATGCGCAATAAAACGGATTTATAATTTAATTGAATACACAAACGTGATAATATTTTAAAGAGAATATAACTCAGCCTACTAGAACGAATTTTAAACCAATGAGATGCAAGGAAAGCCGTAGGTACATGTCTATCACCGCGATGATAAAAAACAAAAGAAGCGGTGGGTGATAAGTTTTCCTGTCATTCGAAACGTCAAAATAGGTAAAGTTTCGTGCAGTGATATTAATAGAAAAGTGAAAAGTGCGACGCCAAAAATCACCGTCTTGAATAAAGAATCACAGTGGCGGCAGTTTACGAACTTTTGTGCGGTTAAAAAATTCTCAATCAATAGGGAAACAGCAATATCTCAGCTGTCGATAATGTTAAAGGACTCACATTATTTTATTCGTTATATTCTATCACTAAATATAACTCGTGATATGATTAATTATCGATGATATTTTGTCGTTGAAACCGAAGCAGCACATTCAACTCGCCCTTCGGGCTCGTTGAATCTGCAGCTCGGTTTCAACTCCAAAATATCATCGATAATAATCATACCACTCGTTATATTACGGCTGAGAATATAACTCAAGCGTCACATGACTACATTCCCTCTAATCAGAATCACGTATTTCCATAGATACATGTTATCACAGCGGCAATAGAATCCTATAACCTTGTTTTGGTCGTTGCTATGAAAATTATTTGTCAAATCTGGCAGTCGATAATTAAAAGTGTCAATCGGGCGATGGGGTGAAGTTTACAAGACGGAAATGTAGTGAAATTCGTTATATTCTCTCATCGAATATAACTCGAGGTATGATTAATAATCGATAATATTTATTCGTGAAACCTGAGCAGCACATTCAACTCGCCCTTCGGGCTCGTTGAATCTGCAGCTCGGTTTCACTTATAAATATTATTGATGATAATCGTACCACTTGTTATGTTACAGCTGAAAATACTACACAACATAAAAGACAATGAGAAACATAGTTTTTCTTGATGGACATATAGAAATATTTATTGTGTATTTGATAATTGTAATGAGTAATGAGATACATATTATAATTATTTATTTTGTTGCGTCCCCCTTTAAGCCGCAAGGCCACTTTCTCTATTTTTTCCTAGAAGGAATGCGAAGCCACCCTTGAGCTTCACATCTGGCAATTAAACTCGCATTCCTTCTAGAAGACATGCAGTTTGTGCGGCCCTCTGGGTGCGGGCGAAATCGCCGTTTGTAAATATTTTGTAATGATTTTATGTATTCATTCCGTGTACAATCTTTGATTATATATTACGTAACGAGAGTGGTATGCAGCATATTACATATTAGCGGACATGTTGCGCACGAGCCGCGCGGCGGTGAGTGCAGTATTCCGCGAATATGTAATTGCCATACCACTCGAGAAACGTGCGATACTTACCTACGCCCTAAAAAAATAAACAATGAACATGAAAGAACAACTTATTTATTGTAATAACTTTTAATAGTACCATGACAATGATGAAAACTAAATTACTACTTGATCAATATACAAGGAATAAAGCTGTACATTTTCCGACATTCGTTGTTTTTTTAAAGAGTTCAATTTGAAGCTTTAAATGAGTGTTTTCCACTCCCAGACTAGGCATGAAGTAAAATTTCGAGTTTAGAAAAGCCCCGTGAAAATTTGTGACAAATTTTCTGGGCTTTTCTAAACTCGAAATTTTACTTCATGCGCCACGCGTATAAAACACTGATTTCAAGTGAGGTTCAAATATACATAGAGTTCACAATATGTTAGTGTTTTATACGCGTGGCGCATGAAGTAAAATTTCGAGTTTAGAAAAGCCCAGAAAATTTGTCTCGGGTCGCTGCGCGACCCTCGACAAATTTTCACGGGGCTTTTCTAAACTCGAAATTTTACTTCATGCTTAGTCTGGGAGTGGAAAACACTCCTTTAAAGCTTCTAATTGAACAAGAAAAACAACGAATAACTAAAGATTTAAAGAAAATAAGCTGAATTTGGAATACGTATACTTTAAAGAAAAACTCCCTGTACGTCAAAGAAATGTCATTTGGCTGTACGGTAAGCAATCAGCTGTTCAGCTGTCAGCACGTAATGTACTTGTCAAAGACATGCATGTGTACGTAATGTCAATCATACTTGTCAAGATGACAGTGTGGTATAATGCGGTTACTAGATAGGGCGTAGGTAAAAGTATTTTTTATACATCACTCTGATGAGGCTCATTTTTACTCCTCGAAGATGCATAACTATATCGCTCACAACGGTCAGTGTATGTTCTAGAAACAACCCTACGAATATACGCAACATGTTTTATGTATGTAATCTACAATTGTTTTTTTTTAATTAAAAGCTTCTAACGAGTGTTTCCACTCCCAGAACCTGGGAGTGGAAAACTCTCGTTTAAAGCTTCAAATTAAACCCTATTAAAAATACAACGAATATCTGAAAATATACGCACACAATTGGGATATGTATACTTAAAAGAAAAACTCCCTGTATGACTAAACTATGACTTGTAACAACAAAGCTATATTTTGACCTACGACAGGGCAATTTTAAGACCGGCGATAAGGCCAAATTGTGACCTGCGATAGAATAATATATTGATCTACAAAAAGGCAATATTTTCATTTTTGATTTTGACTTACGTTAAGGGAATATTTTAAACCTATAACGGCTATATTTTGACCTACCACAAGTTACAAAAACTAGTATTTTCCACTCCCAGATTAAGCATCAAGTAAAATTTTGAGTTTAGAAAAGCCTGAACAAATCGGCGTCAGCCCACTATTGTCAATTTGAGGCTATTATTTAAAATGTATTATTAGATAATCATGTTATTGTTTTTATTTATGACACGAGACACGCATTTTGATAGTTGTGACATATTTTAAAGAAACGAGTGTCTTCCACTCCCAGACTAAGCATGAAGTAAAATTTCGAGTTTAGAAAAGCCCCGCGTAGAAAATTTGTCGAGGGTCGCGCAGCGACTCGACACAAATTTTCACGGGGCTTTTCTAAACTCGAAATTTTACTTCATGCGCCACGCGTATAAAACACTGATTTTCTCCGAAGTTCAAAAACATCCGTTTCGCGTTTAATTACCAAAAGTTGAGAAAGTGGGGTTACAGGCGTAAAGTAAAAATTGAAGATATTAATAAAAGATAGGCCTTCTTTCTTATTTATTTTGTATTTAAAACAAAATAAATAAGAAAGAAGGTCTATCTTTTATTAATATATTCCTGAATAACATTTTCAAGGGCCTCGAAAATATTAGTTGCCAAAGTCATCATATCATCATTTGTAATTCAACCAAAAAAATGACATTTTACATCATAACTTTGACACTGTTCGTATTAAGAAACACTTTACACCAATGTCGGGTTCTTAAAAAAAAACACTATTTAAACCAGCGTTTCTAAACCGGGGGAGCACGCCCCCTTAGGGGGGAACGACAGATTTCCTAAAGAGTAGGTGAAGTGAAATAAGGCTATAATAGTGTTTCAATCTAACTAAAAAACTTAAATAAAATCAGGGAGAGGAGAGGGGGGCATAGAGTTCTGAGAGGGGGCGCGACCTGAAAAAGGTTGAGAACCCCTAGCCTATACTCTACATTTTATTCTCACCGCAGTAGGCTTTGTTAGGGTGACATTTTTGTTGGTAGTAAAAAAGTTACTAAAAATTTGGTTATGTCATTGCATTTTTTTGTTTATGTGTAGTGCAATGTTGCATTTTATAATATCCCTCATTCACATGTAAAAATATTACGATAGTAAAAGTTTGGCAACGTTTAATTGGCATTATAACATTAACAACATACTTTAATTATTACTATCAAAAATACAACATCCCAATATAATGAGGAAAAAATAAGCCTACTGCGGTGAGAATAAAATGTGAACTGAGGAAAAAATAAGCCTACTGCGGTGAGAATAAAATGTGAACTGAGTTTTGGCTGGTTTTCGGCATTGGTTTTTTGCCCTTTTCTAGTTGAAATAGACAGAAAGAAAACTGTACTTGTGTTGTATCAGATACAAGAAAAGTGTCTAGAATTGACTACGATTAAATATGAAATCATGATACAAAGAACCACATTCACAATACAATTTATAGGTAAGTCGCCTATTTCGACAAACCCCTAAATCCATTGTTTTAAAATGGATTTAGGGGTTTTTGGAAATATACGGCTCAGGTATTCTACATAAAGATTGACATTTTTCACGAAAATAATTGACAGTTTGTTCATCAAAAGTGCGATTCTTTTCGCAATCTACAACAAGTTAGTCTTACAAAGACTATATTAAACACTCATTGAAACAACTACTTCCCGGGCTAATACCTCGACGGACATTGAATGTTGCACTTTTAATGTTTGAAGTATTCTGCAACCAAGAATTGTCAATTTCATTTATACTAATGTTTGACAGTTTGTTGTTATGTGCTGACGAAATGTATTTCCAGGGCCATCCATCCGGCCTTGTACACAATAAGCATTTTAGCTCGCATCTACCAATCTCAGAAACTACACTTAAGAAAACACCAATAATTCAGATATTGAAGCGTAAATATTTAAAATAATAAACATTACCCCCACTAAGCAAACACAATAAGGTTCATCAACATTAAAACAACGTTTAATGTTGCTACAATATTGATATCAGAACTGGGACAAATCCTCGTAAAAAGGATTCGAATCACGAATCCGAATCACCTAATATAATTCGAATCACGAATACTCGAATAAAGGATTCGTAAGAGATAAATATGATTCGAATCAAAGATTCGAATCCTGTTTTTTCAAATCACGAATACAAATCCTTTAAGAATAAATTTGATTTTATTATATTTTTTTTCAACCACTTATATATAAATATCGTTACCATTTTTCTCTAACAAAAATATTTAAAACCTATTTATTTATTATTAACACTGAACATCGTTGATAACAGACTAAACATCTGATTCCCTGTTACTCTGATTAAAGATGTATTTGTGTGTTTCTGAACTTCACTTCAAATCAGTGTTTTGTACGCGTGGCGCATGAAGTAAAATTTCGAGTTTAGAAAAGCCCGAAAATTTGTCTCGGGTCGCTGCGCGACCCTCGGCAAATTTTCACGGGGCTTTTCTAAACTCGAAATTTTACTTCATGCTTAGTCTGGGAGTGGAAAACACTCGTTTAAAGCTTCAAATTGAACTTTATTATAAAATCGACGAATGCCTGAAAATTTCGTAGATAAAAATTCACTGAATATCATTAAAACCGGAAAAGTCAGAGAAAAGCTATAAAATTATATTCAAATTGACCAAAACACTAACAAAAAAGCGTATGTCATTATTAAATTTGTCAAAATCAGCAGGCAAATTACAAAACACGTAAAAATTTATAAAATTAACTTAAATATTGACAAAAACAATGAAAACAGTTTAACAAAATGGAGGTTTCCCACAGAAGAAAGTTATATTAAGAGGCCAGAGTAAAAATCTTGAATCAGGGAAATGTCGGAAAAAAATAACAAGACTGTGGCTACCATGTCAGTTTTACTTCAAATAATATTAAACATAATTTTGAAAACTAGATTATTATCTTTAAAAACATTTTTAGTAATTTATTGTTCTTATCAAAGCATTCAGTTTGAAGTTTCGAACGAGCATTTCCACTTCCTGTGGGTCTTTTTGAAATTTCGCATTTACCACAACAAATCTTGCAAGTCTTGGAAGCCAACATTGAAGAAGAAATCACCAATTTGAGGCCAGATGTTTTACGAACAACAATTCAAAATGCCGTAAAACGAGCACAATCAACATCAACTTAGGAGATGGGCATTTGACCGATATCGTTTTTTTAAGTTTATATTATCAATTTTACACCTTTAAATTAACTTTCAGTCAAAACATTGCCCATTTTTTCATCTCTAATAAAATGGCAGCCAATTCATAAAATGACATTACGTTTGCCTTATATTACACGAGACAAAAAGTTTATATATTAAGAAATGTTAATTTTTGTTTCTTAACATTGATTTACTATCCTTGTTTACGCACGAAGTAAAATGTAGAGTTTAGAAAATTCTGAAAATTTGGTTTAGTTGCGTAGCGAAACGGATAAAACATTGTGAAATTGAAAATATACTAGTTTTCACTTATTATGTTTGAATTTCATAGCGAATTCAGTTTGATTTTATTAGAAATATCTATGTCCCGAGAAATACAGGGAGTTTTTCTGACGTCACACATAAAATTCCTCGCGTGACGTGAAAAGTCAATGTAATTAAACTAACAAGTCCGACTCGGTTTTAAATTAGGACAATTAAGACAACAGTAAAAAACTAGGTGTCTACTTTCAAAATGTTGGTGGCTTGAAGGGAAAAATGAAATCCTTTTTATTAAATGTTAACGTGAGTGTTTATGATATAATCGTTCTGGTAGAAACTTGGCTGGACAGTGGTGCAGAAAATGCCGAATTCGGTTTAATTGACTTTCATATATATAGACGGGATAGATCAACGCATAGTAGTTCCAAGGTCAGAGGGGGTGGAGTACTAATTGCAATAAAAAATAGTGTAAAAAGTGTTGAACTACATAGCAGTGAAAATGTTGAACACATATTTGTCAAAGTGCTGGATAAGTTAATTATTGGATCAACTTACATTCCACCAGGCTCGGATTATACTCACTATTTATCGCGCGCCACAGATGTCGATGAGATCTGTAAACGTAACTCGGATTGTGATTTTTTACTTTGTGGAGACTATAATCTGCCGAATGCTTCGTGGGGTACGTTCGGTAAAAACGTGTTAAACATGAACAATTCAAATGCTACAGCAGGTGCATTGGCTGAAGTGTTGTCTTTCCATAATTTATACCAAGTGAATCAAATCCCGAATGACCGAGGTGTCTTGTTGGATTTGTTATTTTCTAATACCAATAATCTGTGTATTGATAAAGCATGTGATTTGTTATGCCAATCTAGCTTTCACCATATTCCGTATTCTGTGGAGTTACGATGTTCTGATACTAAACTATCTTCGCATAATGCCGGTTGGGTTTACGATTTTAAGTCAGCTGATTACAATGCGATAAATAATTACTTAGGAAACATTGATTGGCATACCGGTTTATCTTGTAATTGTGTAAATTCTAATGTGTTGGTGTTTAATCAAAATTGTTAATTGCGCTATTGATATGTTTGTTCCTCTTAAATTTGTAAATACGTTTCACTACCCCAAATGGTTAAACAAAAATTTGATAAGATTAACGCATGATAAACGAAAAGCTCACTTCAAATATAAGAGTACGGGTAACACTCATTATTATGAGCTATTTAAAAAACTACAGTGACAATGTAAAGCATTAAATGAGACGCTGTATAAAACTATATAGATTCGGTGGAAAATAATATATCCAACAACCCGAAATCTTTCTGGGAGCACGTTAACGCGTGCCGTAAAACAAATGGTATCCCAAAAGAAATGTACTTGGGCAATATATCAAGTAATACAGTTGCAGGTTGTGTTGATTTGTTTGCGTCTCATTTCACAAAGACGTATAAGAAGGATTCTAGTCCCGTACCTGATTATAATATATCGTCATTTCTGGATGTAAAGGCGCTCAGCATTACTCTTCAAGATGTTTGTAATAATTTATGTTCACTACCGGAGTCGTGCTGCCCTGGCCCTGATGGCATTCCACCTTATTTTTTAAAAAGATGCGTATACGCGTTGAGTCTTCCCATTTATTTACTCTTTGAGTCATCTTTAACTACCGGTGTGTTCCCTGATGAATGGAAACACAGTTACGTCGTACCCATTTTTAAAAATGGTTGTAGGTCCAACGTCAACAATTACCGCGGTGTTGCTATACAGTCTGCTGTCCCGAAACTTCTGGATCGCTTAGTGTACGACCAATTGAATTGGTTATGTTCACCATATATTATCAATGAACAACATGGTTTTGTCAACGGCAGGTCAACCGTCACGAATCTGGTCTCGTATCAAACTTTCATATCAGATGCTTTAGAAGAAGGTGCACAGGTGGACTCAGCTTATACAGACTTCTCTAAAGCATTTGATCGGGTACAACACAATATTTTAATTCACAAATTAAAGGGTATCGGTTTTGGTAGCAATGTAGTGCGATGGTTAGAGAGTTATTTGGTGGGAAGATCTCAGCGTGTGCGTGTGGGTCAACATGTATCTAATACAATACCAGTGACGTCAGGTGTTCCCCAGGGCTCACACTGTGGTCCGCTTTAATTTTTACTCTTCGTCAATGACATTGGATTAAGTATAAAAAATAGTCAGTTTCTTCTGTATGCTGATAATCTCAAGGTTTACAAAAAAGTGCAAAATGTTTCTGATCAGCTTCAACTCCAAGAGGACTTAAATAGGATTTCTGTTTGGTGTACAATTAATAAATTGGAATTGAACTTGGGTAAATGTTTTTCCATATCTTTTAGTCGAGGGCGTGTGGGGGAATTTACCTACAGTTTACATAATTAATCTCTACCTCTGAATAATAAAGTTACGGATTTGGGCGTAATATTTACAACAAAATTAGATTTCAAGGAGCATACTTCGCATGTGTCTAACAAGGCATTAAGTGTTGGGGTTTGTATATAGATTCGGCAAACAGTTCAAGGACACTACGGTCAAGTCTCATTATTTGTCCCTGGTGCGCCCACATGTGGAGTATGCTTCTATTGTTTGGGCACCATACTCAAAAAACGCTATCCATCAGCTGGAAATGACTCAGGGGAAATTTCTAAAAATTATGTCTTCTCGGCTAGGTGTAGCTAGTATCAATTTTAGTCATAGTGGCATGTTATCGCTATTGAACCTGAGATCGTTAGCTGAAAGAAGAGTATTTTTAAATTTGACTTTCTTACACAAAATTGTTAATGGTCTAATTAACTGTTGTTATTTGTTAGAGGCGCTAAATTTCTTTATACCTCGTGGTCTTTAAGCTAGACATAGGCCTATATTCCGTTTACGTTTTCATTCGACCAGATACGGGATGTCTAATCCCATCGATCGTATGATGAGGTATGCCAATGGTATTAGCAATAATCCCAACTTTGTTTTATTTACACCATCAATTCATCAGTTTAAGGTCCAGTTACGTCGTATTAGGCTATCCAATGTCATTGATTGTTAGATCTTTAGTTCAGTAATAATTTAGATGGCTGTAATCAATGTAACTCTTTATATGGTTTTTGTTATTTTTGTTCAGTAATAATTTAGTCGGTTGTAATCAATGTAATTCTTTATATGATTTTTATGTTTTTTGTTATTTTTGTCATATATTACAATATGAATATGTACACTTATGTAATAAAATGGAGATTCCGTTAATAAATAAATAAATAAATAAACCTTATACACTAACTACCTTGATTCCTGACGTCACGCGTGGAAGCCCTCACGTGACGTCAATAATCAAGGTAATTAAACAATACAAGGTCGGCTCGGTTTAAATCAAGACAAACTTACTTACACACCTTGGTTGATGTCGTCACGCGTGGAAATCCGTACTTGATGTCAAAACCAAGATCATTACTGTGCAAGGTTGTCTCGATTCAAACCAAGCTGACTTTATCACGCGCGGAAATTCTTACATGACGTCAAAATCAAAGTCATTACTATGACCGAGGCCGAATCGGTTTAAACTGGGACAGCCTTGTATAAAGTTGTCTTCATTTAAACGAGTGTTTTCCACTCCCAGACTAAGCATGAAGTAAAATTTCGAGTTTAGAAAAGCCCCGTGAAAATTTGTCGAGGGTCGCGCAGCGACCCGAGACAAATTTTCTGGGCTTTTCTAAACTCGAAATTTTACTTCATGCGCCACGCGTATAAAACAGTGATTTAACGAGAAATTTAAAACGCACTAAAGACATTTTTCATGTTAATCCTCACAATTAATTCGATTTATTTTTGATGATTCAAATCGCTTTGTAAGTATTCGAATCCTTTTATAAATATTCGAATCCTTTTTAAAAATACTCTAGTCCTTTTATAAATATTCGAATCTATTCATAAGGATTCGAATCCTTTTAAATGGATTCGAATCACCCACATTTGGATTCGAATACGAATCCTCCTAAAAATTGTAACGAATCCAGTTGAACTAAAGTATTCGAATGCCTCTTTTGAATCCTCTAAAAGGATTTGAATCCTGAATGATTCGAATCCTGTCCAGCTCTGGTTGATATAACGTTATTTGTTTGTGTTTTGCTCAGTGGGCCAACAACAAAAAATAATTACAAAAAATTACCTAATCCACAAAGAACGTCATAATTTTTGACATTTCACCAATAACACAAAACAAATGAACCACGTGAAACAAGTGTCGAACTGAAACAAAACTCAAACTGACAACCAACAAAACCCTCCAGAAACAATGACAAGGCGAAATCGCGCAATTTATTATTTATACAATTTATCGCCTCCGGCATTTCATCCTATTTCGCAACGCACTGCCGCAACGAAAACAACCGCAAACAAAATCAATAATCAAAAAATAAAAAAACAACAAATCCAAAAAGAAAATCGTGTGGATAAAATTCGAAACGGCAATGCCCTTGGGTTCGCCGTATATATACGCACGAAAGCCGAGCAGCCAAAGGCCGGCCCGTTTATTATCGATTTTCGAAAACCCGCTTGTATAAATCACATCGATTACAACAAAACATCGAAAATAATTACAAATAATCCACACACAACGCACACTTAAATTAAAGCCATCAACAACAACTAAAAAAATTGTACATTATGAAAATGCGAAGTGAAAACTCACAAATTTCAGGACGTTCTTCCCCCTTTTCGACGTTCCGCCCTTCCGAGATCAGTTCAATTCAGTTCACAACAATTCCATCACTGAAAAAACCCACACGGATCCCGCTTTTTTTCGCAATTTATTTAAGAAAAACAAACTCACTTGTTTAAACAAACACTTTCTCGTTTAATAAAATTTACGTTTAATCGATTAAATAATGAGGTTTTTTCCATGCTAGGGTAGGTTATGGTTATAAAGGCTTACGTAAATAAATGAGAGCGATTTTTTTTGCGTGGTTTTATTTTAGTGCGTACTTGTTTAATTTTTGTTGCTTGCGATTTTTAATCCTCGGTCGTTTAACGAGTGTTATTGCGTTTTGTTAAGTGAGTTGAACTTGTGTGAGTGGGTGATCGAGGGGGTGGGTTATTTCGTGTTTTAAGCCGCTGCTGGTAGTGTGGATTTTTGACACATCTAATCACAAAGGGGGGAACTGTCAGGTGCACACACAGGGAGGAAAGTAACGGTTTTTTTTGTAATTTTATGAGTGAAGCGGTGCTAATTCGAGAGCATGCTGTTTTTTTCGTGTTTGTGTGTGAATTATTCAAGCTATTTTTAGTGGTTTCTATACGGGTTTCTTACTGTTGCAGTTTTTGTGAATCGATGCCGACGCCATTTTTAAATACTGGCCTGAAGTGGGGTGCGCTCCGCCGGGCGGGAGTTTCAAACTTTCTGGGGTGGGGGGCCTGCGCTGCGGACTCGGGGGGCCCTCTGTGGATGGGTGGTCGGACTCGGTGTCGGTTCGGTATGGTCGGGATAAAGCGCGCTCGGTTTTTCGGTGCGGAGTTTACGCGTTGTCATCTGTCACTTGGAATTTTGGGGACACGGGTGGTTTGAAAAAATAACAAACGACTGCGTGTGCGGTGTTTTTGGACAACTGCCCAATCGGTTTTCATTGGAAAATTACTACCAACTTTCATAATTCGAAATAAATAAAAAAAACGCGACACGTAGCGACATCTATTAGAGAACGATTGTACTATAGTTATTGAATCAATAAATTTATAAATTAATTGAATGCGCAATTAATTACCTGTGTATTTATTACAATTAATTACAGCAATGATTTATTTAATTATGCGCGTAAATTAAAAAAGAAGCTATGTAAAAAAGTTCTTTTCAGTTCAAGTGATATAATTTTCAACACATATAAAGTGTCAGGATGTGCAAACTGGAGTTATTGGCGCGTAATTTAAATTATCTTCTTCTTTGTTTTATCAACATTCTCCTATATTTATTATTTTTGAATAAAGGGTAATTTGAATTTGAATTTGAATTTAAACATAATAACATGAAACGTTCTTTTAATGATGATTAATTAAACATTCGTGTTTGCTCACTGGGTCAGTTTATTTAATAAAAAATTATCTTTTAAGTATACACAATATTGCGATACACACATTTTTCTGTATTCGTTAATTTTATGAAACCTTCCCAATTCACATATTTATCATTATATTTAATTTTCCCCTGTTATTGGGTATTGTATTTGTTAGAATTTAAATAAATGAATATTTAAATTTAAAGATTTAAAGGGTGTTTCCACTCCCAGGTTAAGCATGAAGTAAAATTTCAAGTTTAGAAAAGCCCCGCGTAGAAAATTTGTCGAGGGTCGCGCAGCGACCCGAGACAAATTTTCACGGGGCTTTTCTAAACTTGAAATTTTACTTCATGCGCCACGCGTATAAAACGTTGAAATATTGTAAAGTTAGTAATACACTCAACACATTTTTTTTAAATAAGTAATATTTAATTAATGTGAAAACTTACCCACTGAACAAACACGTTTAAGTAGTTTCATCAACATTTAAATGACGTTTAATGTTGCTACAATTATGATATAACGCTATTTGTTTGTTTTTTGCTCAGTGGGTAAGTTATTGGCGCGTAATTTAAATTATCTTCCTCTTTGTTTAATCAACATTCTCGTATACGTATTAATTTCGAACAAAAACAACATCGAAGTTTAACGTTATAACCGCATGAAACGTTGTTTTAATATTGATTAAACGTTTGCGATTTATTTAATTATCCGTGTACATTTAAAAACACTATATACAAAAGTTAGCTTCCAAACAAATCCATTTGTACATCATTCTTGATAATGGCATTAAGCCGAAACTACTAGAAAATAAAATACATATAAGTGAAACAAAACCAAGTGAATTTAATTTACAAACCATTATAGTTAGCTTCCGTTCATTAGATATAATTCTCAACACATATAATTGTCAGGATGTACAAACTGAAGTTATTGGCGCGTAATTTAAATTTCTATTTTATCAACATTTTCGTATATGTATTATTTTTGAGTGAAGATTAATTTGAATTTCAATTGAAACACAATAACAACATAAAACGTTGTTTTATTATTGATTAAACGTTTGTGTTTGCTCGATGGGTCAGTTTAATAAAGAAGAATTTATTTTTTTAAGTATACACTTAAATTAGATTAGATGTTGTATTTGTTTAAATTTAAATAAATAAATATTTAAATTTAAAGATTCTAATGAGTGTTTCCACTCCTAGACTAATCATGAAGTAACATTTCGAGTTTAGAAAAGCCTTAAAATTGGTTTGGTCTCTCCGCGAAGCGGAGCGGCCAAACCATTTTTCAGGCTTTCCTAAACTCGAAATTTTACTTCATGCGCCACCCGTATAACACATTGAAATATTATTATTATAAGTTAGAAAATCACATTTTTCTTCACACATTCTCAATTCTGGTCAAATAATGTATCAAACAAGGCTTTTCTAAATGATCAAATAATACAATCTATCAAACAAGGCTTTTCTAAATGATCAAATAATACAATCTATCAAACAAGGCTTTCTTAAACTCGAAATTTTACTTCATGCGCCACGCGAATAAATCACTAAAATATTATAAGGTAAGCGGTATATTTTAAACTTCACTTTAAGTCAGTGTTTTATACGCGTGGCGCATGAAGTAAAATTTCGAGTTTTGAAAAGCTTTTCTAAACTCGAAATTTTACTTCATGCTTAACCTGGGAGTGAAAACACTCGTTAGAAGCTTTAAACGAATTACTAAAATGTTTAGCATTTCAATCAGATTTAACAAAATTTAATTCGTTGACCGCTAACAAAATGTTGGTAGGATTGTGTTAAAAATTCGCGCGAAATTTAAATAGAAATTGCACGAAAAATATAATTCTAGCGGATAGAGGATTTATTTTCGCACTTAGTGATAAATATTTTTTCTTCTTTTTTAAATTTGTTTAAAAAAAAAACGTGGGGCAGCTTGGTGGTGTAGTGGTTAGAGTGTTGTACTGCCACGCCACGGGCCGGGGTTCAAATACCGGCCTGACAAGTTGTCTGCATTTATATAGGTTAGGATAAAAATGCCAAACACTCCGTCTTCTCGGATATGACGTTAAATGCATGTAGGACCCGTGTATTGCCTGGATGTTGCGTGCACCTTAAAGATCCCTACCGGTGGGTTGCAACTCCCACCGGGTTCGGCAAAATTCCCGGATAGCTGTAGACCTAATCTCCGGCGTCATGATTGGCAATAGCAGCGGAAATAGATGACGTAAAAGCCAAAATAAAAAAAATAAAAAAAATGTGGGGCATTTTAAGAAATACAAAAAGTCAAAGTCAAACAAAATTATTTAACTCGCAAAGGAAATGGTTCGACATTTTCAAAATAATAAATAAATGTTGTTAAAAAAACACAAGGATTCTTAAGAAATGAAAGTATTCTGATTTACGTTTGGCAAAACAAAATCGAAAAACTGTAATAAAAATTACAGTACGTAAATAATAAATATGCTGTGTTTTATATATTAAAAAAAAATCAATTAATTACCGGATTATGTTAAAAAGTAAGAGTGAATAATAATAAATTAATAGATTTTGTTTGAACACTGGTAATAACGAAATCGAAAAACTGTCAATAAAATTACAACATGTTGAAGTTGATTGAAGTTAGTTAAACTAATAAGAAAACTGACATATGATTGAAAATATTGAAATTTAAATAAAAAAACATCGACTGATTCGCGGATTTTTTTTAAAATGAGAAGCATATTAGGAAATCAATAGATTTTGTTATTAAGTTGATAATAAGGAAATCAAAAAACTGCTAATAAATAATTAAATGGATTCCGTTAATAAAGTAAAGTTTAAATAAAATTATACCACGTCAAAGTTTATTGAAATTATTTAAGTTATAAAAAAATTCACAGATTCATTCTCAACATGACAAACTCCGTTATTATAAGAGATTTGGTTAGATGGGATGAACTACTCAATAGCTACAACTGTGCTAGACCCCGTAAAAAAACGTTTGATATTTTACGTAGATCAGGCGCTAGCGCGAAAAATGTTTTATTTTTTATTTTCTTCTATAGCTCATTTATCTTTAGAGGAACTCGAGTTTAATTTGGATTTTGTAAGGCACTTTTTTATAGAAATTTTGTAGTGTACTGAGATGTTCGAAAATTGTTATCATATTTGAGTTACAAGGGTCAACTATGTTTTTTTCTTATGTCATATAGCCAACTATGACACTCATAAGAAAAAATAAAGTTGACCCTTGTAACTCAAAGTAAAGTACCATTGAAAAGAGATTTTATTTCACTTTTCAGAAAAATATAAATTGTTATGTCTAATATGAAAACTAATATTAGAAACAACAAGATATATTATTTTTATACTGAACCCACTGAGCAAAAAACAAACATATTACGTTATATCAACATTGTAGCAACAATAAATGTTATTTTAATGTTGATGAAACATTACTTAAATGTGATTGCTTAGTGGGAAGGTTGACAATTAAAGACTGAAAAGAAAAGAATAAAGACCATTTATTTATAATAATTATTTATTAAATACAGAACGCTTTAAAAAATATTTAGACTTTACATTAAACAAAGGTATAATAAGGAATTACAATGTTGTTATAATACGGACCATGTTGAGAATGAATCTGTGGCCGCCCTGTATAAAATTATCTTAAATATTAGTGGTTTATTTTAAAATTTTGCAGAGAAAAACTAAGTTAATTGTTATCAATTTTTTCTTTTTAAAAATCCACAGAAAATGAACTAAATGTATTAGATATACAATGTATTAGATATACAAGATTAGTTATACAAGATTTTAGACAATTTCAGGAAAGCACGACGAATTAACACTTACATTAGTTTTCCCTTTACATGGTTATCCACTTCTCCATTTGTTATTCTGAAACAATAAAAATATTTAGAATACAGTTTATATTATTAAATAATAAAAGCATTTGAGATAAATCTTAATAATAAAAAGTGTTTGTTTAATCATTCATGATAAATAAAAAAAACAAATTAAGGATATTTATCAATTTTATAATTTTAAAAACCTGATTAAATAGTTATTTAGGTAACTAGTGTGTGAAGAAGGGGTTTTGAGCACGAGTCGCCTATAATATTTTATCTACGACCAGTATTCTCTACAATAAACATGAAATTGGTCTATTGGCATCTTTCTTTTTATTATAACATTTATTTAAAAGAATAGAATGTTTATTAAAAAACGGTTGTTTTTCATTTTTCATTTCCATTTAGTTGAGGCTCCAGTCGCATAGCATCATTGGCGCTATGATCATAATAAAAGAATATCGTCGTTGTTTTGATTAAACCTCTTATGTAAGTTTTTTTTACAAAATAGGGTTTTATTATTAAGAGATTCTACGTTATTAGCCCGATAAGGTAATGAAACCTCCTATGTAGTAAAGTTAACTCTTAAATCTTATACATGGATTCATTAAAAATTTTTTTTTTTAAAGAACTACTTCACTATTTTTTTTAAACAGTTTTTGTGTTTCCTGAAAATGTTTGTTTAATTCATATAGGAGGTTTTATCAAAATAACGACGATATAATAAAATAAATAAATATTTTGGTTTTTATTCATTTACATTAGTTTATTATAAAGTTTATTGGTATTTGTGATGATTTAGATATTCTGCCACTATTATTACCCTTTACGTTCTGAATAGATTCGCGAGTATGCTTTTATCGGTTATGAATAAATTATCAAAATTGACAGATAATGAAAACTGTTTATAAAAGTAAGTTTTATTTAAAATGCATTGGCCATTTTAAAATTAATTCTAAAAAGTAAAGCTATACGCATACTAATCGATGTATAAAGTTTTTTAGCGATGACGCAAATAATATACTCAATGACATTAGAAGCGTAACACCCAGAAGGAGTTATTATTTTAACTTGATTTTTTGCCAGTATGGTAGTCTTACATCAAGAATAAAATGATTACATTTTCAAGAAATTTTATTAAAAAACAATCTAAAAAAAATTAATAATGTGTTTGGCGACCCCTTTGCTGTATACACTCCTGTAGACGTCTGGGCATCGACAAAATGAGATGGTCGATATCTTCTTGAGGCATCTCGTTCCAAGCAACTTGAATTTCATCGATCAACTGTGCTAGAGTCTGTGGAGGATGGTGCAAAGAGAATATTCTTCTTCCCATGATATCCCACACATGTTCAATGGGATTTAAATCCGGCGAACGGGGCGGCCACGCCAAAACATTAACACCAGCTTCATTAAGAAAGTTCATAGTTCGACGAGCAATATGGGGACGTGCGTTATCTTGTTGAAAAAGTACGTCTGGGCGGCCATCTAAATAAGGCAACAAAGTCGGTCGTATGACGTCTTCAACATAACGCGCAGCTGTCATACTGCTTCGAATGAATACAAGAGGTGATCGACTACCATAAGCAATAGCCCCCCAAACCATTACTCCAGCAGTCCTGTGTACATGCCTCTCAATAGCAAACCTAAGATCAGGTCGTTCTCCACGGTAGCGTCGTACCCTTCTACTACCATCATGCATGCCTAGACAAAATCGTGATTCATCGCTGAATACGACATCGTGCCATTCTGCCTCCCAATGCTGCCGTTCTCTGCACCAGTCCAACCTTTGGCGACAGTGTCTCGCTGTTAAAGGAAGCACTAATCTTAGACGGTACGAAAGAAGCCCAAAGGATTGAATGCGGCGATATAAGGTTCGCATACTAACGGGCCTACCTTCTTCTCCAATCCATTGATCACCGATTTGACGCGTAGTAGCGAAACGGTCTCGCAGGGCTATTTGTCTTAAGCGCCGAACTTGACGTTCTGTGGTACGCCTTGGTTGACCAATTGGTCTTCTTCTTGCTCCTCTACCTTCTTCTGTCCATATCTGATACACACGTATTACAGTTGCTGCAGTGGAATCAATACGGCGGGCAATTTCGCGATAGGACATACCGACATCTCGATAAGCAACAACTCGACCCCGGTCAAAATCGCTCAAATGGTGATATTGTGGACGTATTCGGACTCGAGGCATTTTATTTAAGCTTAACACACTCAACGGAAACACGAAAACTAAAAACATCTGAACTAAGCAGCTCATATAAATAGTTTTATCAAAAAAGAAAAAGTGAATTTTTTTTTCACAATAAATATAAAAGGCACAAGGTTGAAATTGTTATCAATGTGTGATTTAAATATAGTCACTCTGTTGCTAAAATATGAATCATTCCTTCTTGGTGTTACGCTTCTAATGTCATTGAGTATAGTTATTTAGGTAACTGGTGTGTGAAGTAGGGCTTTTGGACACGATTTGAGGCAAACAACTTAGAGCAATAAGTGCTCAAAAGCCCTTGACACACAAGTTGCTTACAACTTTTTACAGCTTATATAGCGCTGTAAATGTTTAAGCCTTCATTAAATTTATTAATCCATTCCACTCCTTGATTAAGGATGAATTAAAATTTCTAGTTTAGAAAAGACTGAAAATATTCTATTTTAAAAAAAGAGACTTATAAACAAATTGTTGTTATAAATTGAGAAACACTTTCGCGTTTGAATTTGGCCAACAACCTTCTGGTCCTTGACCCTTCTTTTCAAATTTCTCTGACATGTGTAAGACTTCTGTTAATAACACGAAATAAATTATTATTATTATTATAACATTCTTATTCCACTCTATTTCATTTGTCTAT
The DNA here is from genome assembly GCA_932526585.2 of Philonthus cognatus. Taxonomy (NCBI): domain Eukaryota; kingdom Metazoa; phylum Arthropoda; class Insecta; order Coleoptera; family Staphylinidae; genus Philonthus; species Philonthus cognatus. Next base: position 112,232,712 of record OW052242.1, read on the forward strand.
CGAACTTTTCTGGTCCTTCACCTTCTTCTTTCATCTTTATTTTATTTCAGTCCATTTGCACGATATCCAAAATGTTCGCAGTTGTTTAACAACTGGTGTAGGCTTTTATTTGGTATTCGGGAAGTGTGTTTATGTACACACTTGCTTGCTGCCAAAACGTCTATCGTGTACGTACGTTCGATGCTCCCGAAAAGCAATGAGCAATCACTGTGAAATAAGCGGACTTATCGAGAAAAGTATTCTTAGTTCCTGTTTATTTGCACCTTTTCGTATATTTTTACAGCGAGTTTAACAACCCGAAACACACAATCTTTGTGTTTTAAAAATATAGTATGTACCAGACTATCTGACTCATAAAATTTTACCCACTACTCGTTGTACTTAAATAGATAATGATTACATTTCTCAAAACTGTTAGTTGATGTTAATTTATGAGAGAATTTTATTAGTTTTAAGAAATTTTCAAAATAGAAATAATTTGTTTTTTGTGCTATAAAAGCTTTCAACATTGTCCTACTGTAGAGCGAGTAAACAATGGGCCATATGATTTCACCTTCATTAAAGTTAGAGGCAGTCGTTAATTTTGTTTTTTTATCATACATAATAATTTTGATATGATTTTATTGTAGGGAAGCAAAGCGGACCAAACTAAATTTTCAGGATTTTATAAACTTGAAATTTTACTTTATGCGCTTCGCGTATAAAACATTTACTTATTACATGTTTTGTTTGCAAAATTTGAATTTTGGTGATTTCGTAACCGTCATTCAACTATTCCCGTTAATCATAATTATCTTAGGTAAAGGTTTTATAAAAACTAATTTTCAGTATCTAATAATAATTTTTACGTGTTTTGTAATTTGCCTGCTGATTTTGACAAATTTAATAATATCATATGGCTTTTTTGTTAGTGTTTTGGTTAATTTGAATATAAATCTATGACTTAACTCTGACTTTTCCGGTTTTAATGATATTCAATGAATTTTTTATTTACGTAAATTTCAATGATTAATCGATTTTATAATAGAGTTCAATTTAAAGTTTTGAACGAGTGTTTCCACTCCCAGGCTAAGCATGAAGTAAAATTTCGAGTTTAGAAAAGCCCCGTGAAAATTTGTCGAGGGTCGCGCAGCGACCCGAGACAAATTTTCGGGCTTTTCTAAACTCGAAATTTTACTTCATGCGCCACGCGTACAAACACTGATTTGAAGTGGAGTTCAGAAACACACAATTTGATATACATACATCATATACATGAAATACATCTTTAACCAGAGTAACAGGGAGTCAGATATTTAGTCTATTATCAACGATGTTCAGTGGTAATAATAAATAATTAGGTTTTGAAAATGTTTGTTAAAACAACTGGTATTTATATATTAATGGTTGCAAAAAATTATACATAATAATTTTGATATGTTTTGACTCTAGGGAAGCAATGCGGAGCGACCAAACTAAATTTTCAGGCCTTTCTAAACTCGAAATTTTATTTCATGCGCTTCGCGTATAAAACATTGACTTATTACATGTTTTTTTTTGTAAAATTTGAATTTTTGCAATTTCGTAACCGTCATTCAACTATTATATAATATTAATTATATTATAATAATTATCTTAGGTAATGGTTTTACAAAAACTAATTTTCAGTATTAAACAATAATTTTTACGTATTTTGTAATTTGCCTGTTGATTTTGACAAATTTAATAATATCATATGGCTTTTTTGTTAGTGTTTTGGTTAATTTGAATATAATTCCATGACTTTACTCTCACTTTTCCGGTTTTAATGATATTCAGTGAATTTTTTATTTACGTAAATTTCAATGATTAATCGATTTTATAATAGAGTTCAATTTAAAGTTTTGAATGAGTGTTTCCACTCCCAGGCTAAGCATGAAGTAAAATTTCGAGTTTAGAAAAGCCCCGTGAAAATTTGTCGAGGGTCGCGCAGCGACCCGAGACAAATTTTCGGGCTTTTCTAAACTCGAAATTTTACTTCATGCGCCACGCGTACAAGACACTGATTTGAAGTGGTTTTCAGAAACACACAAATACATCCTTAACCAGAGTAACAGGGAGTCAGATATTTAGTCTATTATTAACGATGTTCAGTGGTAATAATTAATAATTAGGTTTTGAATATTTTTGTTAAAACAACTGGTAACGATATTTATATACAGGGTGCCTACGCTAAACCGTTCGTTAAAAGTTTATGGGGTTGCCGTTGCACTAAAAATTTAAAAAAAAATCCTTGTCATGTGGTTGAATCAGTTCTCCTCATGTGAAATATTTTCAACTTTATATCACTTCTGGTTACACCGGAAGTAGCACCAAATTTGTTATTTTAAATAGAACATCCTATATATTAGTAATTTTTTGGGATCCTCGTTTAAATTGCAACATATTTTATTCGAATATATGTACACTTATCTCTTATAGTTTTCAAGAAAAAAAAAATATTTCTAAAATTTTGACCTCTAAATGGCATCTTGAAATCTGTCTGTAACTTATGTTAAGAATAAGATAAAAATATGATTTATATCTATACTTGTACCTAGAGGACGCCTCTATGAGTAAATTAATTAGAAACTGTCAATTTTGACAATTAGTGTTCTTAAAATGTCAATATCTAAGTGGAATCTTCAATATCTAGTAATTCAATTTTTTTTTCACTCACTCTAATTAATTATTTAGTTAAAAATAATAAAATATAAAAACGAATTAAAATTAATATCGACTTTCTGCAAAATTTTTGTCTCATTGAGACAAGTCTCCAAATATTCATTCATTCTCGAACTAATACCCCGACAGATATTGAATTATACAATGAATATTTGAGTTAGACGACATTACATTGTATAATTCAATATTTGTCGGGGTATTAGCTTGAGAAGTAGTTGTTTCAATGAATATTTGGAGACTTGTCTCAATGAGACAAAAATTTTGCAGAAAGTCAATATAAATTTTAATTTGTTTTTATATTTTATAAATATTCTGATTGACAAACTGAATTTTTCTTTATGTTAAATTATTTAGGTAACAAAAGCTTTAACGAAGGGAAATTCATACGGCCCAAAATCTTTAAGTAATAATAATTTATTGATAAACAATAAAAGAATCTATTATTTGCAATATTATTTTAGCGTAAAATAGATATTGCAAGATAATTTTTAATGGAAATTCATGGATTACTAATTTTCAATTTTTGGTGTAAGCGCCGGGATTCCAACAATTTTAAATCCAATTGTTATTTTTCCAGCACATGTACTATACATTTTTTAAATAGCAATTTTGTTGTTTATTAGAAACTATCCTGCAATATCCTCGTATTCTATTTGTGTTTTTTAATTTGAGAATTACTGCGTTTGAAATTATGTTGCATGAAATTTGTGCATTCTAAATGTCAAAACAGAAATAATTCACACCTGCCACGTCAGCGGTGAAATGATATAATGGGAATTATCCCGTTGACACGTTTCCCACGGTTTTTCGCTATTTCCAACGCCAGCCACTATTTGTGTCTGACCTTAAATGTATTATCCTCGAGAATTATTTGCATATTTTATCCAAATAATTCATTATTTAAAAAGTTATTGCTTACTAACTTATAAGTAATAAAATTGTGAAAACATTTATACAGTTCAACTGATTAATTAAATTTGTAGATAGTTTCAACAAAAATTGTAAAAGCCAGACAAATTAAAGTTTTGGTGATTTGAAACATTGATTCTTTTACGAATGTTAGTGATTCTTTGTCAATATTTACGAATTATATTTATTGAATAGACAAAAAGAATATATTTCTAGATGTTTATCAGTTTCATTAATTCTTTAAGGGGGTCTTCCGATATAATTTTTTCAAAAAATCGATTTTTTTTGTATGAAATCAAAGCTAAACATGTCTAGAATATGTGGGTAAAAGGATATTTCGATCCGGCAAATATTTACGTCGCTACAGGCCTTTGAATGCATCGCCGTCCCGAGCGGTATGGGTCGCGCAGGTATAACTTTAATCTCGAATTTCATAAATTTTGATGAGTATGAGTTTTTTGGTCCGCCATATTGGATCCGCCATTTTGAATTTTTCAAATTTGACCTCAGATTCGTATTCAGCGACCCCGAAAACCTAGATATTGACTACTGTTTGCGAATTTTCCGCCGAATACTTTGAATTACACAGAAAAAATGTTTCGCAAACTTTAAACGCGTTTTTCTCGAAACTACATTTACAAAACTGCGAGCATTCTAGCGTTTGAACGGTTCAACCAATTGACTTCGTTCTTTGCTTTCGTTATTGAAAACACTTTTCTTCATGGAATGAACTAACCTCCCGGTGCAATTTGCAATTTTAAAGATTTTTTACAGCCTGTCAAAGTCAAAAAATCGACCGAAAAACACGACTTTTTTTTCAAATGCCCGCCATTTTGTAAAATTTTGAGTTTTTTCAAAATTTTGTAGTTCATTCCATTCTCTGAACTATACTCTTCAAGAAACTGAGCTGATTTTGTTTCTAGGTAACGAATAGCGACCCCTAGGCTGCTCGCAGTTTTGGAACATTTTCGCCGGGCAGCCGTCATATTGGACGCCATTTTGATTTTTTCGACTCGACGAAAATCCCAATTGTAGAGCAAGGATGAATAAGGATTTAAAAAAAGACCCAGGTCTCTAACTCTTACCAGTTCCCTGGAATAAAAATCCAAAGTTTGGGTCAATTATACCGGAAGACCCCCTTAAATGCCTATCAAACTTCATATCAACACCATTTATTGTCTTTCACAGTGATAAAATTGTTAAAACATTCATACAATTTAACTGATTAATTAAATTTGTGTATAGTTTCAGCAAAAATTAAACAAGCCAGAAATGTTCAATTGGCAAATTTTAGTTCTAGTCATTTAAAACATTGATTTTTTACGAATATTAGTGATTCTTTGACAATATTTACGTATTTTATTTATTGAATAGACGGAAAGAATACATTTCTAGATGTGTTTTTTTAAACAACAATAGTTTATTTTAGATTCCTACTTTTTATATATACATTATTTATAGTTTATAATATATATATTTATTTTTTTCTTTGTGTAGCTATCTTGTTTGAATCCATCCCTCTGTCCTCGCCTCGTGATACATGGGTGAATACCGATCGCGGGCTAGCGGTATTGAAGGATACGTGCTTAATTTTAGACAATTTCCTTATTTCCTATTCCTATATTCTTATCTATTGAGTTGTTAATAGTAGTTGTTTTGTTTTTAGTTTAAAAGGGACTAGTTTTAGAGTTTTCGTATGTTTCGATAGTTTATTGTATTTTTGTACTATGTCTGTTGTCAGGTGTTGTGTGTATTTTTTCGTGTTGTATTTGTCAGTTCGGATATTGGATTTTCGTCTAGTTTTGTAGTTGTGTAATTGTTTATTTGTTTGGAATTTTATTCGTGTTTTTATTAGCTTGTGTTGGATTTTGTAGAGTAGCATTAAGTTGTTATGTACTATTATGTTTTTTATGTCCAGCTCTCCCGTGATGTTTTGTTCTGGTCTTTTTGTCTAATATGTACAGTAATTTTAGTACTTTATTCTGTTGTCTTTGGAGCTTATTTATGTTTTCATTGGTAGTGTTACCCCATATGGCAGATAGGTAATTTATATATTTGATGTGAATAAGGCGTTGTACACTGTCTTTCTGCTATTTTTTGATGTATTTTCTAATTTTCTACAAAGCGGCTTGAGTTCTTTTTAGTTAATTTATTTATATGGTCATTCTATCTTAATTTGTTAGTTATCGTTAAGCCTAGATATCCCGTTTTTTCAATTTCTTTTATATATTCGCCATTTATTTTAATTGTTAATTTTAGATTTTGCCGCTTTGTTTGAAATATCATAAAAGTCGTTTTTTCTTCGTTAATGGTTAGTAAATTGTTGTAGAACCATTGTTCCAGTTTGGATATGTCTGTTCTGATTTTTTTCTCTTTCTTGTAAACTTTTGGTTTAGGTAATCTTGCTTGATTATCTCGTTGTTGGGATTTTGTATGAGTCTCTTATACATGTTAGTCCTGTTTTTTATTTCTGTTATGATTTGTTTCTTTACCTATGGATTTCCTTGTGTTCTCTTAATGCTTATTGTTCTTTATTGTTTTCTATTATATTTTGTAGGGTTTTTATTTCTTTCGTTATTCGTTTGTGGTTTGTTTTTATTTGTTTCGTGTGACGGTACTCATTTTTTAATTGTTTCTTTATATTCGTTTCGACGACGATGGCACTATGGTCTGAAATTTTGGAATGGTCTATTTTGATTTGTTTTATGATTGTTTCATTATTCGTAATTTTGTGGTCTAGTAGGGAGTTATTGCCGTTTGGGTTTGTTCTGGTGTATGATATTAATTTTGTTTTTAATTTTGTAGTTATTTTCTGTCAAAATGTTTCTGTAGGATCGGGTCGTATTATTTTTTTCAAATAAGTCAATGTTTATGTCTCCTATAATTAGGTGCGTTTTTTTTTCTGTTTATCAGGTGGTGTTTTAATGTATCATTCAGTTGGTGAAAGTGAACTTCTGATGGTTTGTAGACAAGAGATATTATGCAGTTGTTTGGTTTTATTTGAAGGGTTATAATTTGAATCTTGTGTTTTGTTATGTTTGCTAATATTTCATACTGTGTATCTTGTCTAATATATAGAGCGATTCCGCCTCCTGTGGTATTTCTTGAGTTAAATATTGTACTGTAGTTCTTAATTGTATATAGATGCTCGTTGTTAGGTGATAACCAGGTCTCGGTAATTGCGAGTATTTGTGGATTATTATGTATTGTGGGCATTAGTTCTAGTTCGCCATATTTGTTCTGAAGGCTTCTTATATTATGGAGTTAGATGCTAGCCATTTCGTCGTGCTGGTGTTTGTTTTTTTTTTTTTCTAGTAGATTTTTTCAAGATCACAGTATGATTTAATTTTTATTTTATCACTTGCATCTGTCTTTCTAATGTATATCGCTCCATCTCTTGTCCACAAGTATGTATAGTGCTTTTCATTTTTCAAAAGTCTAGCGTTGTAGAAAAGAGTATTCTTAAATGTTGTTAATTGTTCATTTATGTAAATCTCGGTTCCTGTGCCGCTAAAATTGCATTCTTTAGTGGTAATCGATCCTGCGGCTTTTCTGGCAGCTAATACTTTTGTTATTACTTCTTTTGTTTTCATTTTTATGATAATTGGACTTTTATCGATGTTGGTATTTATTCTGTTTACGCTAAGAATATCGTCTTTATCAATTTTTACATTTATACTTTTCAGTAATATTTGTATGATATCTTCAGTCTTTTCAGTTTTTCCTTGTTTTTGTATTTCACTTATTATGAGGTTATTTTCAATTTTCACTACTTCGATTTTCTCCATTTGGTTTTCTAAGGTTTGAATTCGATACGGGGACACACTTGCTGCAAAGTTATGTTCCAGTATATTTCTTATTCGCAGTCTATTACCCTTGGTGTCTAAAGATGTTGTTCGGACGACATACTTTTCTCTTTTCCAAAGTAAGATAACTTACGGGGTTATTGCGTGGGGACACTCCGCCATCCGACACCGTATTTTTGGTCTCCAAAGAAGAGCAATCAGAGTCATCGCTGGGATCAACTATACAGTCGACTGCAGGCAAGCATTTATTGATCTGAATATATTGACGTTCCCATCACTTTACATACTTGTTTGCCTTTCCCACATTAAACTCAACATCGATGATTACCTGACATGCAGTGATATCAACCAATATAGCACTCGACAACAATCAAATTTGTATTTAAAAGCTACGAGGCTGACTAAAGCTCGGACGGGAGAACGTTTCTACGCTATTAAATTTTTTAATGTCCTGCCAAAAATCATCCAGGAATTACCACACAAGAAGTTCTACCGAGTACTGAAGGATTTCTTATCAATTAATGCCTTTTACTGCTGGGAGGATTATCTTGAATTTAATTTTGATGCAGCATTTAAACTGTAATTGCAGTTTAAACGCTGTATTAAAATGCAGTCTTTTTTTACTTTTTTATTTTTACTTTGATATGTGGTTTATTTTATTTTTTTAAATTATTATTTAGTTAAGAACTGACCTGTGTAAAACATGTACATTGTTGTTGCATCAATAAATATAAATACTCCAATTTTTCATTTATTTGTTTGTTATTTTTTAATATCTGTTTTAACTCTGCGTTTTCCTTCTGCATTTCGTCAAATTTCTCACTCATAAATTCCATTGATTTTTGTAGTTCTTTAATTTTTTTCAATATTTCCTTTATTCTACTTTCATCTTCATTTTCACTTATATCTTGTTTGGGGTTTGATCTTGTGTTAATATTTTTTTTACTTGACATTATAGACAAATTGGAAAGTATTAAGTGTGTAGTTTATTTGTGAGTCTTGCTTCTTTGCAATTGGTTTGATGGTCTTAGCTTTGAATGAAGGCTATGAGAGGAGAATTTGCGCTTATTCGAGAGGGAGTTGGGAGAATGTATTTTTATTAATAATGTTGCATTGATTCTTTAAATGTCTATTAAATTTCATATCAACACCATTTATTGTCTTTCATATGAAAGCACATCTACTGATTTTATATTTAGGAAGTAACCTGATTCAAGTCTAATTAATACATCTAAAAATGAAGTTAAGTACAGTCAACACATTACCCTTTTACCGTGACATCACAAAAAACAAAATTAGCGACAATAGCGCATGTCTGTGCTCTTTTTTTTTAAATCTGTCAGTAAGAAAATACTCGTTGATTTAAAAAATTGGAATGTTGGAATAAGTAGAGTATTATGGATGTTCAACACTTAAATGCCTCAACAATCAACGATGACAATAAGAAGTCAAATTTTGTATTTTTTTTTAAGTTTTGAATAAGGTAACATATAATTATAGTCTATTTAAAAATTAGAAGGAGTAAGTGCCAAATCCCAATTTACACTATAAAATGTTACCAGATCACTAGATAAATTTGGCGGCAATTTTAAATAATTTCATAACTACTCTTTAAATAAAATCAAATATCCATTTTGTACTTCTTAATTGTGGTTAAGTATTTTCTTTTCCATCATACGATATCGTCAGTTCAAATGCTTATACAGCATCTCGCCATATATCTTTGAAATAAAACATATTTACATTATGTTCATATACAAGGTGTGTATAAATTGGCGGATAATCTACACGTGGTGATGTTCTTCGTAAAATTTTAAGCCGGATATCTTAATTCTAAAATGTTGTACCATGCTTCCTAAACCTTCATGAGGTCCTCAAAGTTTGAACATCCAATCGTTTTATATGTGTTATTATTCGATAGTAATTTACAGAAAACCTTGCAATTACGGTAGAACGACTAGCTTGTTATATATTAAAAATCATTTGCATCTCTACGAAAGCTGTACTAAAGTACATCAATACCCAACTAGACAAAATTCAAATATATACGCTAACACCATCAGACTAAGTAAAGCTCAAAACGGAATCGGATACCATGCTATTAAGTTTTATAATGTACTGCCGGATAACATCAAAAGCCTTTCACTCCGTAAATTCTCATTAACCATGAAAGAGTTCCTAAATAAGCATGCTTTTTACAGCTTGGAGGAATACTTAGATTTTGACTTTGAATTGTATGTGTTTTAAACATGTCATTATTTATTTACTTATTATGCATGTAGATCCTATGTTAATGTTTTCTTTTTAAATTGTATATGACTTATGTAAAACTATCATGTTAATACATCAATAAATTAAAAGTAAAAGTAAAGTAAAGTAAAGTAGTTTGAAGATTATTTGCCAGTGTGTGCAATCTTTCTACCTCAAATGTGTGTTTTTAACACTTCTTAATTAGCTTACTTTCATATAAAGTACAGCCGGCAACGTCGACTCCCGCTTACGTCACTAACAAATTTTGACACTTACTGTCACGAATTGTTTAAAACTTGCTAGTTCGAATTTTGTGCCAATTCTGCTTTTCTCGTTATTATCAGTTTGTATTAGTTCCCACTTTTTAGTGTTTTTGTGTTTCTGTGTTATTTTCGGGTAATTGTTTTGTTCATTTATAATGGATTTTGCGTTTAATGAGTACGCCGACATATACATGGCTTACGGTTTCTGTTATGGAAATGCAAATATGGCAAAAATAGAATATCGAGCACGTTTTCCAAATCGGAGGCATCCTTCTACAAATGTATTTCGAAGGCTGGATCCACGACTACGTGAAACGGGTATGGTTGTCCCTAAAAATGCGAACAGTGGTCGGTCACGGCAGAGGCGCACAGTACAACTGGAAGAGTAAGTTCTAGGTGCAATAGAAGTAGATCCCACCGTCAGTACCTGACAATTAGCTGCCACATTAGATATCCCCAGTAACAAGACCGTTCATTTGGTTCTACAAGAAAACCTTCTACACCCATATCATCTCACGAAGGTGCAGCCCCTCTATGAAAATGATAACATATACCGAACACATTTTTGTAACTCCATTTTAAATAGAATTCGTGGCGACGGTGGATTTACGAGACGTATTCTTTTGAGCGATGAGAGTATGATTACTAGAGATGGGGTCTTTACCGATCATAACAGTCACTATTGGGCAAAGGAAAACCCGCGATAAGTTCGAGAACATGGTCACCAAAGAAAGTTTTCCGTTAATGTTTGGCTAGGCATTATAAACCACACTGTTGTAAGGCTAATTTACTTACCATATCGTCTTCATGCTAATGATTACATTCTAGAACAAATTATTGATGAGTTGCCGTTGAATTTACTCATTTTTCCCGTATTGTAAGAGACTGGCTGGACGAGCAATTCCCAAACAGTTAGATTGGTCGCGCTGGTCCTATCGTTTGGCCTCCGAAATCACCTAATCTCAATCTATTAGATTTTTTTATTTGGGGCTTTATTAAAGAAAAAGTTTACTCTACGGCTCCACAAAATTCTGACGACGTTAGAAACAGAATTGACTGGTACTGGTAGTGGTACTGGATATTACACCAGAAATATTGGAGCGAGTGATGAATACGATACAAAAGAGATTGCAACTATGCTTAGAAGCAGATGAGTTTCATTTCGAACAAAATACGTGAATTGCTATATGCTGTGTCATTAGAAGAAGAAAACATACCGCAGTACCGCAGTTAACATAAATTACTCGACTACCGCAATCCAGACGCTTCGCCAATACCTCCCAGACGACGCGTTATTCTAGACAACTTCCAAAGGAGACTCTATTGGACACATTTACTTATACTCTGTTTTACATTGCATATACGTCTGTAAATAAACCCTGCTCTACTATTATTACTCTTTTGAGACAACCCACATAACTAATTACGAGATTAATAAAAAAAACATGGCAGCCCGTGAATGCGCTGTTGCCTAATGTAAATTTCTTTTAAATGCCTCCTGATGGTGTATGAAGCATGATACAACGTTTTTGCGTCTACATTTTCCATTCAGAATTTTATGTAAAATATCGTCACGTATAGCTTATCCGCCAATTTATACACACCCGATATATATAATATAGAATAATATGGAATTTATATAATAATGTGTCTCTATCAGAGCTGGGAGGAATCCTCGTAAAAAGGATTCGAATCACGAAACCAAATCACCTAATATGATTCGAATCACGAATACTCGAATAAAGGATTCGTAAGAGATAAATATGATTTGAATCAAAAATTCGAATCATATTTTTTCGAACTACGAAGACAAATCCTTTAAGAATAAATTTGATTTTATAATTTTTTGCAACCATTAATATATAAATATCGTTACCAGTTGTTTTAACAAAAATATTCAAAACCTAATTATTTATAATTACCACTGAACATGGTTGATAACAGACTAAATATCTGACTCACTGTTACTCTATTTAAAGATGTATTTGTGTGTTTCTGAACTTCACTTCAAATCAGTGTTTTGTATGCGTGGCGCATGAAGTAAAATTTCGAGTTTAGAAAAGCCCGAAAATTTCTCTCGGGTCGCTGCGCGACCCTCGACAAATTTTCACGGGGCTTTTCTAAACTCGAAATTTTACTTCATGCTTAGCCTGGAAGTAGAAACACTCGTTTAAAACTTAAAATTGAACTCTATTATAAAATCGACTAATCCCTGAAATATACGTAAATAAAAAATTCAGTGAATATCATTAAAACCGGAAACGTCAGAGAAAAGTCACGGAATTATATTCAAATTGACCAAAACACTAACAAAAAAGCCATATGATATTATTATATTTGTCAAAATCAGCAGGCAAATTACAAAACACGTAAAAATTTATAAAATTAACTTAAATATTGGCAAAAACAATGAAAACTATTAAACAGAATGGGGGGTTGAAAGCTTAAACTCGAAATTCTACTTCATGCCTAATCTGTGATTGAAAACACTCGTTAGAAGGTTCAAATTGGACGCTTTTATAAAACCAACGAATGCGTGAACATTCACAGTCTACACATTTATCCTTAAAAGAAAAAATCCCTGTATATTAAAATTCCATATTTCATTTCCACTTGATTGTTGTTAGTAAATTGATGTTTATTCATATTCAAATGAGAGTTATGTGATGGCTTGTGTACAACATTTGGTATGAAATATCCGTAGAATTTCGAGAGGAAGCAGTCGGCTGAGAAAACTCCTAGAACTGAAATATCGGCGTCCCGACGCTCTCCTAAATTAAATTCCGGTTTTGTAATCTGTTTATTTATGTCGCGAATTATTACGATTACATGTGAATGCAAATGTGGAACGTTGCAGACCCAGTAAAATCCGAGATCTTTGTGTTTCATGATGAATTCATTCTGTTCAGCGCCGCAGTAAGGAAAACTTGCGCCCGGGGCCAAAAATCCAATTGGCATCCCCCAGTGATAATAAATGTCATGTGTCATTATAAACTAAATGTCAACTAATGTTAACTGTCACCATTGACATATCCAATTGATGTCTAATAAACGTCAACTGTCCAAAGTATCAGTTGTCAAAAATATGTAAAAAAAATACGAAACATGCGAAAAAATGCCATGTTTGTGCACACGTCAGAATTTTGACAAATACAAAGAAAAATTGGCAAAAATATATAACAAAACACAATTACTAACTTAAACTTCACTTTATTCGCAATCTATGTAAATGACTTTCTTTAAACCATGTCAAAAGTAAGATAATGAGTTAAAATTTGTCTTGAAAATAGAAAAACGCGCAAAAATTGTAGAAACAATTTTTCAGTTTTTTCTAAACTTAAAATTTTACTTCATGCTTAATCAAGGAGTAGAAACACTCGTTAGACCCTTTAAATTGAATGTTTCGAAATGTATACCGGGTGTTGACTTAACGGACGCAACATAGAAAATCGCATGTTAATTTTAAAGTGTTCAAATATTGGCTTCCCTGTTTATTTTAGAGACAAAATGTATTTTACTTTTTTGTAAAGGGAAAAATTGTAAATTTATTACTGTTCACACTTAACACTTAACGTTTTTGTAAGTTAAAATAATTAAGAAAAAGTAATGTGATTTTATAAAAATAATGACATACCATGGAATTGATACAACTCCGGATATTCCCGGTTATTTTTTTAGTTCAATTTATAGCTATAAACAAGTGTTTTCCACTCCCAGACTAAGCATGAAGTAAAATTTCGAGTTTAGAAAAGCCCCGTGAAAATTTGGCGAGGGTCGCACAGCGACCCGAGACAAATTTTCTGGGCTTTTCTAAACTCGAAATTTTACTTCATGCGCCACGCGTATAAAAGACTATAATATTGTCAAATTTATGTATATTCGAAATTCACTTAAAATCTGTGTTTTACACGCGTGGCGCATAAAGTAAAATTTCGAGTTTAGAAAAGCCCAGAAAATTTGTCTCGGGTCGCTGCGCGACCCTCGACAAATTTTCACGGGGCTTTTCTAAACTCGAAATTTTACTTCATGCTTAGTCTGGGAGTGGAAAACACTCGTTTAAAGCTTCAAATTGCACTATTTTATAAATCAACAAATGTCAGAAAATTAACAGCTAAAATAATTAAGAAAAAGTAATGTGATTTTATAAAAATAATGACATACCATTAAATTGATACAACAATTGAGGATATTCCCTTTTTTTTAATTCAATTTATAGCTTTAAACAATTGTTTTCCACTCCCAGACTAAGCATGAAGTAAAATTTCGAGTTTAGAAAAGCCCCGTGAAAATTTGTCGAGGGTCGCGCAGCGACCCGAGACAAATTTTCTGGGCTTTTCTAAACTCGAAATTGTACTTCATGCGCCACGCGTATAAAACACTATAATATTGTCAAATTTATGTATATTCGAACTTCACTTAAAATCTATGTTTAATACGCGTGGCGCATGAAGTAAAATTTCGAGTTTAGAAAAGCCCAGAAAATTTGTCTCGGGTCGCTGCGCGACCCTCGACAAATTTTCACGGGGCTTTTCTAAACTCGAAATTTTACTTCATGCTTAGTCTGGGAGTGGAAAACACTCGATTAAAGCATCAAATCGAACTCTTTTCAAAATTCAACGAATGTCAAAAAATTAACAGCTAAAATAATTAAGAAAAAGTAATGTGATTTTATAAAAATAATGACATTTTTTTTGTATAGTGTAAATCATTTCGAAAACATTTACTTCAATCAAGTGACTACGATATCTTTTGCCATTTTCACATACGCAGTTGTTTTAATTCCATGGCATGTCATTATTTTTATACAATCACATTATTTTTTCTTAATTATTTTAACTTCGAGAAACGTAAAGTGATAAACGTTAACACGAATGAATTCCCTCTACAAAAAAGGTAAATACATTTTGTTTCTAAAATAAATAGGGGAGCCAAAATTTGAACATTTTAAAATTTACATGGGAAACAAGATAAATTCAAATTCAAAACTATTTGAATTCGAGAAATTAAGCTTACGCTTCTTATAGTTTGCACACTTTAAACATAATATATAAAATTACGAAAAAACTATTCGTGAAAATGCAAACAGTGTCTTAATTAATAAGACAATTTAAGACGATAAATATCCATTGAAACAACTACTTCCCGTGCAAATACACCTCCGGATATTGAATTATACAATGAAATATTTAAAATCTTATTTAATTCAATATCCGGAGGTGTATTTGCACGGGAAGTAGTTGTTTCAATGGATATTTATCGTCTTAAATTGTCTTATTAATTAAGACACTGTTTGCATTTTCACGAATAGTTTTTTCGTAATTTTATATATTATATTTACATGGGATTTCCTATGTTGCATCCGCCAACACCCGGTAATATACATCGGGATATGAAAAATAAGAAAGAAAAGATAAACACCCTGTATGTCAAAGCGAATTTTATTAAAACTTAGAAGACAAAATCCTGTATGTTTAAAAATACACTAGAAAAACGCTCATTCATATGAATCTAATACACAAAGTAATCAATTTCTTCTTCTAATTTCTTGAATATTGTACAAGTGTAAGTTATTTATTTGTGTTTGACTGCGAATTTGAAACATATAATAAAGTCCTTGAATTTTTTGGCATAGACGTGCGACATCTCAATAAAATTGAAACAATCCGGTCCACCTTTGAAACCTCTCAAACTTTGGCACACAAATCACGCGGTGTTTATAAATCCTATTAGATAACTGCTGATGATAATAATATCCCAGGAATGGCAGTTTTCGAATGTGTAATATATGTTCGAAGGCAACGACTCACACATTTATTGGAGGCCCGAAAGTTGTAAAATTTGATCTAAATTTAGATCAAAAATCGACTTATATTATAATTTTATAACACTTTAACTTATTCTGCTGAGAAATAAATAAACATTATTATTGCAACAATGTATCATATGTTCAATAAAAAAAAACATCTAGAGTGCCATGATTTCATCTTTTTTCAAATTTAAGTTGGCTATACACTTCAAGAATTGACATATAAAACGTCAGACAAAATAATTATAATGTATATTTTCAAAGTTGCCAACCTAGAATATTTTCCATAGATTTTCTAGAGATTTTTTTTAATTGAACATACGATATTATTATGCTAACAAAGGTCTTTTTTTATTGCAACACTTATTTTGAATTCATTTGGATAAATGGAAACTAGATTCGTTTATATTAATAAAATATGTTCTACTTGAAAGTGGATTTAGTTGTATTTTATTTATAATTTACTCCTCTATATAAATCTGTACGTTGAACTCTGTCGAAATAAACCAAGTGTTGATTTCGATTCACACTCTCTTGCGAAATGTTATACGGATCCACATGGTTTTATATTGCGAAAGAGTGTTTTGACTCCGGAAAACTATCTGGCAAACGATTTGTTTGGTAATAATCGCCCGAAACGCCAAGAATGGCCATCCTTGGAACAAGTTCAAGCATACAACCTTCTATAAAATGTATTTCTTTATATCTTTAAAGAATTAACTTTGCCAAAATATTCAACATTAATACTAAACTAACATGAATAATGTAACAGCTTTTCAATGAGAAGTTTCTTTTAGAACATTTTCTATTGTTAACAGTAATTTGTATTTTATTGAAATTATGTCTTGCAATAAATTTGAATACAAGGAAAACTCTATTTATAACTACATTATAATGTTGAATGAGGACTCATATAAGGTACGATTCACGAGAGGTGTCCCATGGTTTCCTTGATTTGTAGTGCTTTCTGCACCAATACATGTAATACGAAAATAGTTTCATGTCATCAGATTACGTGTGTGAAACGAGACAAAAATCTTCTATGGTTTTTAGATGAAAGATACAAAAACGTATGTTCCGTTATGTAGCATTATCATTTTAAGGTTAAACGTCACATTTTGACAATGTCTTCGTAAAACTAAATCTGCAAAAATCCAGCTACAAATCATTTTAATTAATGTGCACAATCGTTTTAAATGTGAGTTGAAGTGGTATATTTCCAATTTCCACATCTACTAAATGGTTCAGGTATTTACAGAAATAAATAATTCAATAATATATAAAATTACGAAAAAACTATTCGTGAAAATGCAAACAATGTCTTAATTAATAAGACAACTTAAGACGATAAATATCCATTGAAACAACTACTTCCCGTGCAAATACACCTCCGGATATTGAATTATACAATGAAATATTTAAAATCTTATTTAATTTGATTTGTTACAATGCTCTATTAAAGCATATGTAACGTTTAGGTCAAATTCTCTTCAAACCAACTAACAATACAAATTTATAATGAAAGGAGAGATAGCAACATATTAGAAGTGAAAGGACATGGATTAAAACTAATGTCTTAGGCCATCTATAGACGCGTTTCGAGATTTATCTCTCTTCATTATAGCTTTGCTTATGACGTTTAAAAAAATTAGGAATAAAATTATAACAAACTTACGTGGAAAAAGTGGTGTGTGTGCAATGAACAGGTACACAGAAATGGAATGAGTGAAAATGATGGTCGGTATGTATAGGTAAAAAGGGGGATTATGTCATTAGCAGGTATGAAGAATGTGAGACCTTATTTCTCGAATTCAAATAGTTTTGAATTTGAATTTATCTTAAATAATTCAATTATGTTGATTTTGTGTAATCTCAAGTAGTTGAATCGATTGCGCATTCAGTAGATTTGGCAAATAGTCATGGGGTTAATCTGTTAATACAGGGAATTTTTCTTTTAAGTATACATACAGGGAATTTTCTATTAGGTATACATATGCATACGCTTTATTAAAGAGTTAAATTTAAAGCTTAAAATGAGTGTTTTCTACCCCCAGACTAAGCATGAAGTAAAATTTCGAGTTTAGAAAAGCCTGAAAAAAAAAAACCAAAAATAAATTTTGAAATGGTAAAATTTTGGCTCCCCTATTTATTTTAGAAACAAAATGTATTTACCTTTTTTGTAGAGGGAATTCATTTGTGTTAACGTTTATCACTTTACGTTTCTCGAAGTTAAAATAATTAAGAAAAAATAATGTGATTGTATAAAAATAATGACATGCCATGGAATTAAACAACTGCGGATGTGAAAATGGCAAAAGATATCGTAGTCACTTGATTGAAGTAAATGTTTTCGAAATGATTTACACTATATTTTTCAGGCTTTTCTAAACTCGAAATTTTACTTCATGCGCCACGCGTATTAAACACTGAAAGCACTATTGTGAACGAGTATTGTGATTTTTCAATTTTAAGCTTAAAACGAGTGTTTTCCACCCCCAGACTAAGCATGAAGTAAAATTTATAAAAGCCTGAAAATTTGGTTTGGTCGCGTAGCGCGAAGCGCGGAGCGGCCAAACCAAATTTTCAGGCTTTTATAAACTCGAAATTTTACTTCATGCGCCACGCGTATTAAACACTGAAAGCACTGAAATATTGAGAACGAGTAAACTTCGCTTGAAATCAGTGTTTTATTCGCGTGGCGCATGAACTAAAATTTCGATTTTAGAATAGCTTGAAAATTTGGCTTTCTAAGCTCGAAATTTTACTTCATGCTTAACTTGGGAGTGGAATACACTTTTAAATAAATTATCTTTTTTTAAGAAAACAATGAATATTTAAAATTCTACAACACCTAATTGGCTTATGTATACACAAATAAATAAATCACAAGAAATTATGATTTAAAGCTTTTCTAAAAGAAAGAACACTAATATACTCGCGACCTAAATAGTATGATATTGGCATGTATCGTCAAAATTTGACGCAACTAGGAAAACTCGTATTTTAATAATCTGTATTGCTAGATATGCTATGTTTTAGAAGTTGTACTACTTTAGTGTATATTAGAAGATTTTGAAAATATAAAAATTGGTTATAACTTATAAATGGCCAATTTAATTCAAAATATGCAGTCAAAATATGCAGATGATAAAAATGTCTTCAAATATTCTATTATTTTAGAGTAAAAGTCACTTCTAAAGTTCAGATCATCGAATGACATTTTCTCACACCTCTGACAGCGAAATCGTAATTATAAGTGATATCTTCTATCTTAATTTGAACCTTGGATGACATCTATTGATTACAACAAACGAAAATTTAATAAAATTTTAGTTTTAGTTTTAGTTTCTTGTTAATTAGTCTGGGAAGTTGTAGGTAAAACACCCTGTGTATAGATGTGTTATGGATTTGTTAGAAATACAGAAAATTTTTCGCATATGTGAATGCAGAAATTAATATATTTATTATTGTAAATAAAATCGTCAACACTTAAAAATGAAAACAATGGCTGATTGTGCTGGCAAAAACGCAAATTGCTTGGAAATTCATTATTAGTTTGTGATCAACTCCATCTAATCGCGGCCGGTTTGACTATGGTTAAGAAAAGCAATTTACATTGTGGTATCAGCCCCTTGATATTAGTCAATTTTGACGTTGATAATGTCACTTTTTGTCAGTTTGTGTTGTGTTGTGGCGATGTTTATTGGCAAAAATGCCAACAATGTCAGGTTGAAGGTAAAATATCACCTTGGTCACAAATTGTTTTCAAGATTTCAATTACCACGACTCGTTGTTTTGACATTTAGAGTAAAATTTACTAGGGTAGGTGCATCCAAATGTACTTGAGTTTATTTTGCGATCTAAAAACGCGTCGAGTACAAATACACTTCTGTGCAATAAAATTTAGTATTGGGTTTTTCAAAAGAAAGTCCTATTTTAAACGACTCGTATCGTGGCTGATTTTTATGCATTTTTGAAAATAATAACAGTATCAGGTCTCAGGGAAAGCGGGATTTTTGTTTTACACCTTTCGGTCGTCATAGCAACAAATTTGTTTACAACAGTTGCGTGAAGAATAAAGTGTCTTCACAGGTTTTTCAAATACCTTTTTTTTGTGAAAAGACATGGTTTTGCCTCTGCAAACTCGCATTGGACTTGTCCAATGTTATTACGAAAGTGGACGGAGTTTTTTGGCAGGTATTCGACGGTTTCGCAACCGTAACGATTTAAGAGGTGGCCCATGCACTTTAAAAGCTTTTCGAAAGCTGGTAGCAGAATTTGAGGAAACTGGTTCTGTTATGAATAAAAAGAAATTAGGAAGACCCACTGTGGCAACAGATGTTGCAGTTGCTGAAGTTTTACAAGAAACGCAAAATTTAGCAAATGAATACGAAAATGGAACATCTAATGTCAATAAAATAGCAGGACGTCTGGAGATGAGTGGCACCACAGTCTGGCGCATTCTTCGAAGGCAACTTAAAATGTATCTATACAAAATTTAAGTTCTGTTCGAACTGAAGGAAGCTGATAAAGGTATAAGAACTGATTTTGCCCTGCAAACAATAGCGGAAATTCAAGTGAATCCACAGTGGCTTGATAATGTTTTATGGACTGACGAGGTACACTTTCAACTTAATGGTGGTGTGAACACACATAATTGTCGAACTTGGTCATTAAATAATCCGCATTCGGTCATTCAACAAGGACTTTACGATTCAAAAGTTACCGTTTGGTGCGGCTTTACATCACGATTTATCATAGGTCCATATTTTTTTAAACAGATTGTGGATGGACGAACAAACACAGTTACAGTAAATGGACAATGTTATTTGAATATGCTTCGTGATTATGCAATACCATTATTACAAGAGCACGACATTATATCGTATGCAGGATGGCGCACCTCCGCACATCTTTAACCCAGTAAAACAGTTTTTAAGAAACACTTTTGGAAACCGCATTATCAGTAGACAATTTGGCCCGCAAGATGGCCAGATCTTAACCCTGCTGATTTTTGGTTATGGGGATATCTAATAGAAAGGGTTGTTTTATTTAAACCTAATTCAATTGATGAATTGAAAGAGTCCATTACTCAGAACATAGCAGCTATTCCACCAGACCTACTCAGAGCTGCGGTTTACAGCATTGAAGAAAGGCTACTTCTTGTTGTAGAAGAAGATGGCGGCCACATTCAACATATACGATAATTGTAATATTTTTATTAAATCCCATTTCTTTTGGCACATAGAGACATTTTTCATTTTCAAATTGCTCAATTATTGATGAAGATATCAGTTTTTAAAAATAGGACTTATTTTTGAAAAACCCAGTACAAGTCTTATAACTGTTTTCACACTAGAATATTGTATAATTCGGGTTTATGTTAATTGCCTAGCAGCAGTTTTAATAAATGATAAAACACCATAACTTGAAAGTACCACCTTTATCAAAAAACCAAAACTATGACTTTTTGGAAAAAAGCTCGTAATAAAGACAACAAAGTCGAAATAGAAAAACCATCTTCTATTTTAGTTAGAATTCGAATATTTGAATTGTTGTCTAAATGACGCAGCATATTGACATTAAGGAAATTGACATAGTTACAAATTTTCGTAACTAGAAAACTCATCACGTCTTTTTTAAACTATAACATATTTTGTGTGCTTAATTTTATTGCACAGAAGTGTACAAGTACTTCGAAAATAAAATACTCGTGGACTGAGTACTAAGTACATAAAAAGTACTCAAAGTATAAATATTGGGTACTTCTGCTCTGTCATCAACGCATATTTCAATTTGAAATATTCTCTTTGGTCAGAAATATTTGAATTTCCGCATTCGAAAATTCACGTTGAAAGTATAATTTATACTAGGGTCTTTCAAAAATCTTCTACTAATCTTTAAAATGAAAATACTTAATAAAGAATGCTCATATACAGAATTTTTTTTCGGTATATAAAAATTTATAGCGTTAATTTTCAAGATTTCGTCGTTTTTATACAAGCGTTCAAATTTAAGCTACACACAAGTGTTTTTCAATCCCAGGTTAAGCATGAAGTAAAATTTCGAGTTTAGAACAGCCCGAAAATTTGGATAGTTCGCTCCATAAAGCGACCAATCCCAATTTTCAGGCTGTTCTAAACTCGAAATTTTACTTCATGCGCCACGCGTATAAAACACTGATTCAAAGTAAAGTTTAAAGTATACAAAAAACTGTTTTGTTTGTTAAAATCTATAACATCAATAAATTTAATTTTGAATTATATTGGCGTGTTCCTTAGTTACTCGATATACTCAGTATTTTCTTCGCTTAGATACTTAAATATTTATTGTTGTATTTTTGTACTTAATACTTGAGGAGATTTTATGTAGATTACTTCTAGTCAGTATTAAAGTACATTGTGTGTAGAATTACTTGCACTTAGTACTCGCGTGCATTTTGTCTACAGTGCTTGTACTGAGTATTCGAGTAAATTATGTATAGACTACTTGTACTCAGTACTCAAATACCGCACTCGAGTATATTTTACTTATATTCAGAGCTCTGGCTCTTTTTACACATTTTTGGGGCAATATAAACTGTCCAAACATTTTTGTTGTTAAAAAAGATCTATTGCATAGATCTTTCTTTTCGTAAATCCCCAAGTTGTGGTTCAAACTGTCCAAACATTTTTGTTGTTAAAAAAGGATGCAATGATTTCGTAAATCCTCAAATTATGATACAAACTGTCCAAATGTTTTTGTTTAAGAAAAACGATCTATGCAATAATTTCGTAAATCCCCAAGTTTTGAAAACAGCCAAATCCACTCGGGCCATTAATTAAATTCCGCGTTCCGGCTCACCTTTTCCTTGTCCAACCCAATTTTGAAACAAGCTCTCGGTTTTATTTTTAAGTGACACATGAGGCGAGTCCATCGACCTTGCAATATCACTACCTGCTCCAGATTAGATCTCCTGGATACGCGTTCCTTTCCGCGTTTCGCTCTTTTTAGAATGCAACAACACCGGCACACATGTTGCACAACATTGTCATCTGCTTACAGACCGTAAAAATAAATCTTCTCATTCACCACACATGTGTTGATCAAGAAAACTATAAAACTATAAGTTTGAAAAAATGGAACATCCTGATAATAAAATGAACTGGAAATAGATAGGTTTTTTTCAATCGATTTAACAGTTTATATAAATTTTATTAAAATCTATGTTTTGGGTGACTCGAATTCAGTTTTGAGTTTAAA
Source organism: Philonthus cognatus (assembly GCA_932526585.2). Taxonomy (NCBI): domain Eukaryota; kingdom Metazoa; phylum Arthropoda; class Insecta; order Coleoptera; family Staphylinidae; genus Philonthus; species Philonthus cognatus. The sequence continues at coordinate 112,255,670 of OW052242.1, forward strand.
AGATTTAAAATACTTCGTTTATGTGATTTCTTTTTTGACATTTTCGAAAACTATATTATAGTAAGTAAGTTTTCATTTATTTCTTTAATGTCATATAAGTATTACAAAAAATGAAGTAAGTGTACAAAAATAAGAAAAGTCAAAAGGAAAAAAAAAAAACTACTAAAAATATAAAAAATATTCCTGTAGTGTGTACGGTTCCATTTCAATTAGAGGTATTTTAAGTTCTGCCTTAAATTTTCGAGTATCTTTAATTTTGCGATAATCGGTGTGAAGTCTATTATATAATTTGATCATCATGTAATGTGGCGCCCTTTCAAACAATGTTAAGTTATGTTTAGGGTAATAAAAGTTTATTTTTAATTGTCTTGTATTGTAGAAATTTGTGTTAATATAATCATGAAACATCTCTGGGTGTTGTAATATAAAGGAAATACTGTCATAAATGTACATAGCTACGACTGTGAAGAGCTTATGTGATCGAAATATACCTCTGCATGATTCTCTATACTTCATGCTAAGAAGAGTTCTTATTGCTATTTTTTGTGTAGTAAGTATTTTACTTAATTCATTTGATGATCCCCAACCTATTATTCCATACCGCATCATGCAAAACTATGAGTGGTTATGGCCTTAACCGAGTTTACATGTACGAATGGTTTAATAGATCGCATACAAAAAATGGATGCGTTCAATTTATTATTTAGTTCAATAACGTGATGTGACCAATCTAGATGTTTATCAATATGTATTCTTAAAAATGTGCATGATGTTGATAGACTTATGTTATTGACATTTACAGACAATATTTCCTGATTGTTGAAATTGCTTCTTTTTGTGCAAAAAATCATACCCTTCGTTTTTTTTTTGTATTAAGGAACAGCTTGTTTTTGTTTAGCCACTGTTTGGTGTCTCCAAATAAAGTTTCGGCAGCTGTAAGATCTTTTTAATTTTTTTCGTGAAACAAAATGTTGTTATCATCTACAAAGCTTATTATTGTCTCTTGTTGATCTGGACATGCATGAGAGAGTATATATATATATATATATATATATATATATATATATTATTGATAAAAATAATAAAAAGAATAGGTCCGAGAATAGTGCCATGTGGAATGCCTTTTGAGACATCTAAGGTAGTAGATTCAGTAATTTTATTTTCTTATGTTAGTCTTAGTCTATATTATAAATACAAGTAGAAAATGAAGTTAGCCTTTATTTATTTATTTATTTATTTTATTTATTTATTTATTCAACCAACGGAACAAGGTCCAATTACAGATTGAAGTTAATACAAATAAAGAAAAAACACAATAATTTTAATTAAAGAAAATTAACATTGTAAATAAACGAAATTAACAGGTTACTAAGCTAATAACAAGAAATAAACTAAAAGTAAAAAAAAACTAAGAAAATAAACTAAGAAAGATACTCAATGATCACATTGAAGAATTCTTTCGCTGATTTAAAGTTGAATATATCCACATCTGTATTTGTATTAATGAGTTTGTTGTACGTAGCGCACATAGAATACATCGGCGATCTGACCAGTACTTTCGTTTTGGGTATTGGTAGCTGAAATAGACGTTTAGTTCTTACACTACAGGGCACCAATATATTCAGTTGCTCCAACAATTCAGGGCAATCAATTTGACCATTGAGTACCTTAAACAGCGTCGTCACTAAATTCGCCTTACGGCGACATCCTAAGGAGTGCATTTCAAATTCATCTAACAACGCAGCATAATCGTAATTAAAATCAGGATAAGCCCCGTACTTCGTAAAATGGAGATACTTAACAAACCTCTTTTGTATAGCTTCAATCATCGAGGAGTACTTAGAGTAGTGTGGATCCCAAACACTTGAAGCATACTCCAGCTTACTACGCACAAATGCAAAATAAAGGGTTTTTATTGCACCAATATTCCTAAATGACTTACAATTCCGTATTATAAAACCTAAGGAACGGTTGGCGGTTGAGACAATTTTCATAATATGATCATTGAAAGATAAATGATCGTCGAATATCACACCTAAATCTTTAAACAATACCACTCGGGACAACACTGTACCATTGATGCTATAATCATAAGTGATTTTTGATTTGTTTTTAGTATATGACATAACCTTGCATTTGCCTACATTCAATGAGACATTGTTATCCCTACACCAGTTAATTATTATCTCAAGACTATCCTGTAAATATTGGCAATCATTCACAGTAAATATTGGATTAAACAATTTTAGGTCATCTGCAAATATCCAGATGTTATGTGATATTTTATCAGCTATATCATTTATGAAGCAATTAAATAAGACAGGTCCTAGGTTGGATCCCTGCGGGACACCTGAGGATGCGATAAATTGATTTGACTGATATCCCTTATATTCCACAACTAAATGTCTGTTACTAAGATAACTCTGAAATATATCACATAAACCAGTGGAAAACCCAAGCCGTTTTAATTTATTTATCAGGATCCCATGATAAATTCTATCGAAAGCTTTCGATATGTCAGTGTAAATGACGTCCACCTGAGTACGATTATCCATAAATTTTGAAATAAATTGGGTTTTCAATAAAATATTTGATACAGTTGATTTCATGGGCCTGAAGCCATGTTGATATGAGGACAATTTATTATTAACGTAAGGATTAATATATTTGCAAAGAATAAGTTCAAAACACTTTGCAACGTTAGAGATAATAGCAATAGGGCGATAGTTCGGAACGTCCCTTTTATTGCCCGATTTAAATACGGGTACAATACGTGCACTTTTCCAACATAATGGAACTTTGCTATAGGTCAGGCATATGCGTTAAAGGTCTAGCAATAATATCACGACAATCTTTTATTATTAGAGCTGGAATTCCATCCGGGACCGCACTTAATTTGTTATTTAACTTCCCGAGTGCTTCAATTACTACACAAGTACTGACTTTACATATATTTAAGTAATCAAAGTTATCGTAAGATACATCATTTATTTCGTCAACTTTTTTTATTGGCAGAAATATATACTATAGTGGAATTCGAGAGAGATTTGCTAGGGGCCTGTTCATCAGAGTTGGGAGTTTAATGCTAACTGTTGGGGAATTCTTTATGACCGGATTGTTAATCGTGAACGTATTTGGGATTTTTGCAATCGTACAAAATACACCGACCGGAGTACCATTCATTAGATACCAACACATCATAAACAAATAATAATAATAATAATAATCTTTATTGAACGGAATCACCATTTCACAAATATAAAATACCAAAATTTTCACAATATATTAAAAACAAACAATAATTCAACTACACTAAAATCACGCCCGTAATTAATGATACAATCAATTACATAAAATTAAAAATTAAAAAAAATCATATATAACTTCCCCAAACTTTAACAAAATAATATTTATGCAATTAAACTAAATAATAATAGTTATGCAACTAACCAGAAATAGCACCCTGCCAATAGAATGACCGCAATTTCAAAATAAATGTTTTAACTTCCTTTTAAAAGAAACAAAATCAGTGCCCAAAATGCGTTACAATGATTATTGCATCTCATAATTCTATTAAGAGGACCATTGAAAGTGTAATTATTTCTGCATCTACTAAACACATCCTTACTTCTACTTTTAGTTAAATATGGGTTTACATTAAATTCTACCAAACCAAGTAACTTAATAGAATTAATCTCGCCAGAGACAAGTTTATGAAAAAAACATAAATCCAGTTCAATCCTTCTAGATCTTAATGAAGCAAGGTTTAAATTATTTAATAGAATATTTTGGTTTTGATCTGGAATGCCGAATTTCGGCATATCGTGTAAATTTATTTTGAACCCTTTCCAGTTTAGTAATATATGTACTATAGTATGGAGACCACACCATACTAGCATATTCCAATTTTGATCTAACCAAAGAGCAGTAGAGTAATTTAATGGTTGATAGATTAAATTTATTACCGTTCCTAAATACAAAACCGAGGGTTTTAAGTGCTTTCTTAGTAATTAAATCAATTTGCTGATTGAATGTCAGTTTAGCGTCAAACATTACTCCTAGATCGTTAATGCACTCAACTTGCATTAAGTTGGAATTGCTTAATTCATAACTAAAATTAATTGTAGTAGACCTCCGTGAAAATTGAATGAATTTACATTTTTGAATGTTTAAGGCTAAATCATTAATATCGCAATATTGCACAAGCTTATCAAGACAACACTGAATATGACGCTGATCAGCAGGACATTTAATTGATTTGAATAGTTTTAAATCGTCTGCAAAAAACAGATATTCGCAATTTATGAATGCCTTGCTTAAATCATTTATAAATAGAAGAAAAAGGATTGGTCCGCAATGGGCTCCTTGCAGAACCCCAGAAGGCACATGAATAGGTTCTGAGAGACAATTAGCTATTTTCACAATTTGCGATCTATTACATAAGAAAGAATCAATCCATTTAATAGCGGTACCATGAAACTCAAAACACTTTAGCTTGTTAATCAATAATTTGTGGTTAACTCTATCAAATGCCTTGGAGAAGTCAGTGTAGATTGCATCAACTTGATGTCCCTTCTCCAAGGCATCTAATATATAGCTTTGGTACTCCAATAAATTTGAAACTGTGGACCGTCCAATACAAGAACCATGTTATTCCTGAATAATTATATTCTTAGACAGCCACTTTAACTGACATGAAACAATTTTGTTTAGGATTTTTGGAATAGCTGATTGGTGCGCCACTCCCCTATAATTACTAATTACATCTTTTTTCCCAGATTTATGGATAGGCATCAAAAAGCTATGTTCCCATAAATCAGGGAATACCCCTTGAGACAGTGACCTTTGAAATATTATATATAAAGGTTTTGAAAGAGAGCACACACAATTACTCAAGAAGTCTCCAGGAATGTCGTCAGGCCCACAGTTAAAATTATTTGATAGTGATAACTCATCATAAACGTCCGCGATATTTATAATGAAACCTCCACAACTAGCCTTTTCATCAAGAATACGCATTTTCACTAATGGCATATCAAGTTGTGGTGATCTATAATTAGAAGCAAAATTATCCGCAAAAGCGTTAACAATTGAATTCAAATTACTGAAGATAACGCCGTTCAAAGTCATTATTCGTGGAAAACCATCTTCCTTTTTCAGCTTTGATACGTGTTGCCAGAACTTCCTAGGTTGACTATTTATATTTAACTCTATTTTTTTTATATATTGATTCTCTAACATTTTGCAGCGATTTTTACATTCTCTTCTCAATTCACAAAAACGTTGCCAATCTTCATCGATTCCGTGCTGTTTGTACTTTGCATGGAAAGCTTTCTTCTTCCTTAGTCATTTTTATTAGTGAAAAATCAAACCAACAGGGGTAGTTGTTCACATAAATCAATTTCATGGGTACATACAAATTAATTACATAATACAAATGTTCATAAAATAACTGTGTAATCTTATTGATATCACGTTCCCCAAAGAGTTCATCCCAATCAATCAAACTCAAATATTTATTAATTTCTACCTAATTTGCATTCTTAAAATTCCTAACAGAATGAGGGGGAGTGAACGTTTCTACATCATCAATATTGGCTGTAAATGTCACCGCTGTATGATGTAACGAGTTTTTATCCAACAAGTCCGTAGCCCCCTCCACTAAAAGTTCATTATAATCGGAAAAAAATAAATCTAGAATTGTTCCCCTTTGGTTACAGACATTGTTCTTCTGCTCAAAGTTAAAAAAACTATATGCATTAGCTAACACATCTAATGAATTATTTGAGCTTGATTGGACTGATAGTACCAAGTTAGAATTATTCCAAGATTTAATGTTTAGGATGTTAAAGTCACCGCATATAATAAATCTGGCATTACTGTAGTGCATATTGATCAATTCCAAAGAATCACAATGTTGATAATATTTATCAAGGTTAGAGCTGGGAGGAATATAAATGCCGCCTATAACAATATTAGTGCCGCCTATCGTCAATAAGACATAAAGCTGTTCCACACGAACCTCAGAGATACTCAATTCATTCGAACAAATATCTTTTCGTATACATATCAATATACCCCCTCCTCGAATTTTAAAACTATCAAACTGATTTCTATCTAACCTATAAATATTATAATTAAACAAATTAAGTCCAAACATGTTGAATGGTAAACATTTTGATGAACTCATTGACGTGGAATGTTTGGTTAAATTTTTTTAGAGAGAGTATGTCAACAGTTGTATCTGCAACGATTTTTCCTAGTTGTGTCAAATTTTGACGTTAAATGACAATGTCATGCTGTTTAGGTCGAATGTATATTAGTGTTCTTTCTTTTAGAAAAGCTTGAAATCATAATTTCTTGTGCATTTTTTTTGAACATATACATATCCCAAATACGTGTTGTAGATTGTTAAATATTCGTTGTTTTCTTAAAATAGGTCAATTTGAAGTTTAAACAAGTGTTGTCCACTCCCAGGTTAAGCATGAAGTAAAATTTCGAGTTTAGAAAAGCCTGAAAATTTGGTTTGGTCGCGTAGCGCGAAGCGCGGAGCGACCAAACCAAATTTTCAGGCTTTTCTAAACTCGAAATTTTACTTCATGCGCCACGCGTATAACACGTTGATTTCAAGCGAAGTTTACTCATTCGCAATATTTCAGTGCTTTCAGTGTTTAATACGCGTGGCGCATGAAGTAAAATTTCGAGTTTAGAAAAGCCTGAAAATTTGGTTTGGTCGCGTAGCGCGAAGCGCGGAGCGACCAAACCAAATTTTCAGGCTTTTCTAAACTCGAAATTTTACTTCATGCGCCACGCGTATAACACATTGATTTCAAGCGAAGTTTACTCATTCGCAATATTTCAGTGCTTTCAGTGTTTAATACGCGTGGCGCATGAAGTAAAATTTCGAGTTTAGAAAAGCCTGAAAATTTGGTTTGGCCGCTCCGCGCTTCGCGCTACGCAACCAAACCAAATTTTCAGGCTTTTCTAAACTCGAAATTTTACTTCATGCTTAGTCTGGGAGTGGAAAACACTCGTTTTATGCTTCAAATTGAACTCATTAAATAAAAACGTATGCATATGTATACCTAATATAAAATTCTCTGTATGTAAAGGGTGGGCCATTTGATGGTTTCTTTTTGAAATTGTTACTAAAACTACACTGTTGAATAATTTTTAATGATTGTTGCTTTATTCAAGAAAGTACACCTTCCGATTATTTATGGAAAACAATTTTGGTTAAATGGCCGCCGCGGCTAGCCTGACAGTAGTGCATCCTTTCCACCCAATTTTGCTATACATTTTTGATTGTTGATTTGACAAATAGTTCCACGAATGTTTTCCTTCAGTACGTCAATTATTTGCGGATCGTTGGAGTAACAATACTTCTTAACATATCCTCACAAAAAATAGTCCAACAACGACAAATCACAGCTGCGCGATGGGCAATTAATATCTCTAAAACGACTGATAACACGATTACAAAACTTAGTGTGCAAAAGATCGATAGTTTCACGGCTGGTGTGGCATGTTGCTCGATCTTGCTGGAACCAAAGTTCGCCCAAGTCGAAATCGTCTAATTGCGGCCACAAAAAATCGGTCAGCACATCTCTGTACCGCACTCCATTGCGACACAACACTCACTTTCGAAATAATTTTTCAATATTTCCCAACATTGTTCCAAATAAAAATGATTAATATCTTATAACGGAGGTTTGACACTACATTTATGTCAATATGTCAAGCGCATCAGTGTTGCCAATGAGGAATTAACAAACAGTTCAAAAAGAAACTAATAGATGGCCCACCCTTTATACTTAATAGAAAAATTCGGTGTATTAACAGATTAATCCGATGACTATTTGCCAAATCTAATAAATGCGCATTCAATTCAACTAATATTTTCGTTTGAACTTACACAAAATTAACATAATTGCATTATTTATTTCTGTAAATACCTAAGTTATTTAGTAGATGTGGAAATTGGAATTATACTACATAAACACACATTTAAAACGATTGTGCACATTAATTAAAATGATTTGTGGCTGGGTTTTTGCAGATTTAGTTTTACGAAGACTTTGTCAAAATGTGACGTTTAACCTTAAAATTTTAAATCTGCATACCGGAACATACGTTTTCGCATGTTTCATCTAAAAACTATAGCAGACATATTATGAAGTTTTATGTCTCTTTTTACACACGTAATCTAATGACATCAAATTAAAATGTTCGTATTACATGTATTGGTGCAGAAAGCACTACAAATCAAGGAAACCATGGGACACCTCTCGTGAATCATACCTCACATCCACAATTATATAAATTCAGACATGGTTCTCAAAAATTAAAAATTATACATAACACGGAAATACAATTATTATATATTTATTCTATGTATCTAATGTATCTTAAAAGTACTCAAAACCCTCACAATATATTCTTAAAACATAACATTATATATTTAAAATGTATACTTGTTCTTAAAGCCTTAAAAATATTAATGAAATAGACTCTATTTCCATTGCATTCCAACATTTTAATTATCCAATGCTTTATTTAATAAAGAATTGGATAATTTAAATGTTGGAAAGCAAATCAACTCGTTTTACGAGTCGCAATAAAACCTGCATTAATTTTAAGCATGGCGCATTTACGTCGGTTTTGTCCAAGGAAAACAATATATCAACTTTCAATATTTCTGCCAGATCTTGATAAATAGCGAGGGATTAGATAGTCAAAACATGGCAACCACAATGTTCACGAAAATATAAAAAATCTCGTCCTTGGAAAACAAAACAGAAAAATAAGAATTTTCTAAGGATATGACTGTAGAAAACAATTCAAAAATAAATAATGACCTAAGACTATAAAGAAAACAATAATTTGTAATTTGTAACTGTTTGAATTGAAATGTAATCTAAAGCAAAGAAAATAATGTTTTTCAACTGTTTCATAAAAAATATAATCAAAGAAAATCGCGGAGCGACCAAACCAACTTTTTAGGCTTCTCTAAATATAAGAATTTTCTAAGGATATGACTGTAGAAAACAATTCAAAAATAAATAATGACCTAAGACTATAAAGAAAACAATAATTTATAATTTGTAACTGTTTGAATTGAAATGTAATCTAAAGAAACAAAGAAAATAATGTTTTTCAAATGTGTTTCATAAAAAATATAATTAAAGAAAATCGCGGAGCGACCAAACCAACTTTTTAGGCTTCTCTAAACTCGAAATTTTACTTCATGCCTAATCAGGGAGTGGAAACACTCGTTAGAAGCTAATGCCTGAAAATTTACGTGTGCATCACGATATGTAAACTTACAGAATTTCTCTATTGCATTTCACTTTATATCGAATGTGTATCCTTTTATCTCAAATATGTTTTCCATTTATCAAATGCATTTCCCTATATACCACTACATTTCCCTATATGTCAAAACCTTATCACAGTTTGACAATTACATTTTACTTGTCAGCAAAATGGCTTCAATTCGTCAAAAAATGCATGCTAGCAATGAACTAAGAGGACTCGTTATTCGAAGAAGTGATGCTGGCGTAAATAGTGTTACATATGTATAACTAAAAATAAAATATTTCCAGAACAAAATATTATTACTACAAATATGTTCAACAAAAATATTAAAAGGAAAAATATTTGGTATATAGTGAAACTCATTTCGTAAATCGAGTAATCATCTGGCATACAGAGAGTTTTATGTAACGCCGAACATTTTCAATATACATTTGTCAAGCCCAAACAATTAATACGATTTGACACCTTCAATTTTTAGGTTATGTGCCTTAAATCATTAGATAATCGTTATTTTTTAAAGAGTTCAATTCGAAACTTAGAACGAGTGTTTTCCACTCCCAGACTAAGCATGAAGTAAAATTTCGAGTTTAGAAAAGCCTGAAAATTTGGTTTGGTCGCGGAGCGCGAAGCGCGGAGCGACCAAACCAAATTTTCAGGCTTTTCTAAACTCGAAATTTTACTTCATGCGCCACCGGTACAAAACACTGACCTATTGCGAAGTTTGAAATATATTTCAAGCTTCAGAGTGTTTCAGTGTTTTACACTGGTGGCGCATGAAGTAAAATTTCGAGTTTAGAAAAGCCTGAAAGTTTACTTCATGCTTAACCTGGGAGTAGAAAACACTCGTTTAAAGCTTCAAATTTAATTCTTTTAATAAACCGAGTGTGGGAAAATGAACAATATGTATACTTCTTCGTATGAAAATTAACATCGATGATGTTCGGTGTTATATAAAACTCTCTGTATATTTGACAAGGTGAAATATATTTGGGATATAGGAGATCTCATTTGATCAATAGTGAAATGCAATAGAAAAACCTTGTAAAAGAAAATTTCCCTTTATATCACTTATACAATCACCTGTAACAAAAGAAATTAAAAATTAAATTCCTTAATTAGTTCCTCAAGACTCAAAAATGTAGTCTTATTCTATTTTTAAGTTGCATTTAATGAATACAACCTACTGATTGTGTAAATATTAGTCTGTAACAAGTTAGTTCTATTCTGTCTCACTCTATTTGTATATTTTACTAAATGGTTCATTAATATTTTAGAAACAACAGTATACTAAACAATGGGAACAAATTGAGCGTACCTTCGCAAAATTCGCGGTTTCGAGAATATTCTAAGTAGTTCAGAACGTAATTATAAACTTCCTAATGGAAGACATGCTCTAGATATGAAAAAATACTGTGGTCACCTGTTTTCAGGACGGCAGCGCAAAAAAAAAAGTTTACATACATTATGCAAGCCCTGGCATTGAACAAATCTAACTTTAAATACAGAAAGAAAAACACATCAACTGAAATTTCCTAAAACATTAGTCATAATTAGAACTCGATTTTTAAGCAAACAGCTTATGCTGAAAGTTAAAAGCATCAACATGAATCAATAAAATGTGTACGAATTATAGGAATACGGTAAATACTTTGTTCACTGCACTCTTGATGAAACGAAATTATAATATTAGGTAATTTCAAATTAAAACACCTGTTTACAACAACATGGAACTAAACAAGTGTTTTAATTTGAAATTACCTAATATTAGAATTATAGGAAGTTAAATCATTTGACACTATATTTTTGTTGCTTTTTTTCGGTTTTATGCTTATTTTGCATTTATATGCTTATTTGGTGCTTATTTCGTCAAATTTTAGATCGTGGACAATTATTATCTGTACAATAAAAAAGACGAACTATTAATTTATCCGTGGTTTTCAAACTTTTTTGGCGATGAAATTCTTTTAAAGCATTAAGTATTTTACGGAGCTCCAAAATAAAATCTGGACGCTGATTTATTGTAGATTAATTATACTTTATGTCGCCACATTTCTTTAGTTTTTTATTATGTTTAGTAATTTTTGGCAATCTCTTTTAACTTCATAATTATTGTGCATTTCTTAATCTTCTACAGGGGTCAAAATCAATTCTTTTGTAAGTAAGGTATCTAGAAATGTCAACAATTTCGAGTAATGTTCAATGAAGTTAAGATTCTAGAAAGATTTAATGTTTAGACTTAAGGTAAATTATCGACTGTTCGGCAATTTATTGCAAATAACCAAAGTGATGTAAATAAAAACATTCATTAAGTTTATACCGGGTGTTGACTTGGCGGACGCAACATAGGAAATCGCATGTTAATTTTAAAGTGTTCAAATATTGGCTTCCCTATTTATTTTAGAGACAAATTATATTTTACTTTTTTGTAGAGGGAAAAATTCTTAATTTATTAATGTTCACACTCAACACTGTACGTTTCTCTAAGTTAAAATAATCAAGAAAAAGTAATGTGATTTTATTTATTTATTTATTAACGGATGTCCATTTGAGTACAATAATATTATAAAACTAAAAATAAAAATAAATGAAATATAAATACAAATACATAATAAATATAGGTACATAAAAAAGTATAAAACAAACAACACATTTAGGAACAAACAGCAGATTAAAATATGTAGACTATTTACCCTGTCGGAAGATCTTCTTCAAAGCATTCCTGCTAATAGCACCAAAGTCGGGATTGATGGCGTTACAATTATTGGCGATTCTGGATATACCAAAATTTTTACCATAGTCCGTCCTACAATATGGTACATGAAACAGATCGAAGGAACGCAAAGTTCTAGCTGGCACATTGAATTTAAGTTGGCTAAGTAAATAGGGGCAATCAATCGCCCCATTTATTAAATTGTATCCTAGCATGACGTCTGCATTCCCTCGTCTCTGCTCTAACGAATGGATATTTAAAGATTGTAGGACGTCATTGTAGGAGCCGACAATCCCGAACTTGTAGGAGATAAATTTTGTAAATTTAACTTGGACCCTCTCAACCATTTTTACGTCCGATTTGCTATAAGGATTCCAAATAGTGCAACAGTACTCAAGGTGGGGGCGGACAAGGGATACATACAAGGTCTTAAGGGTATGAATGTTTGAGAAATCTTTGCTGTTACGTTTTAAAAACCTAGAATACGATATGCCTTCGCAGTTATATTGCGTAGATGGTTGCTAAAGTTCCAGTTGTGAGACAATAATACACCCAAGTCTTTAATGACTGAAACGCGAAGTAAAAGGACGTTAGAGATATAGTAATTTCTCATTATCGAGGCCCTTTTTTTAGTAAAAGTTATGCAATTACATTTTTTGAGGTTAAGATTCATACGGTTGTCAGTACACCAAACTGAAAATCTATTTAAATCTTCCTGTAATAACGCAGAAGATCTATCATCCGCGATTCGTAAAAATAATTTTATATCGTCTGCAAATAGCAAGCACTGGGAATTATGGAAACAATCAACCACATCATTTATAAAGATATTAAATAAAAGAGGGCGTAGGTGTGATCCCTGGGGAACCCCTGAAGTTACAAGTATCTCAGACGATATAACACTACGAATTCGCACGGCCTGTGACCTTCCGGATAAGTAAGACTGTATCCAATCTAACATGGACCCTCCGATTCCTATAAGCTTAAGTTTCGAGAGAAGGATGCTATGATCTACTGTGTCAAAAGCCTTGGAGTAATCGGTATATATTGAGTCTACTTCAAATCCCGCTTCTAAGGCTGTAACAATATAATTACTATAGGTCAGTAAGTTGGTGGAAGTCGAACACCCACTTCTAAAACCATGTTGCTTATCGGATAGGACACTAGATACACATTCAGATAGGGGTGCAATGATTAATTTTTCAAATATTTTTGGTATAAGCGATAGAAGAGAGATCGGGCGATAGTTTGAAACAACGTTCTTTTTGCCGCTTTTAAAAATTGGTGTAACTATGGCACTTTTCCAAAGAGAAGGAAAACAGCCTGAAACTAGGGATTGGTTATAAAGTACCCATAGAGGACGACTAAGGGAAAAAGAACATTGTTTTAACAGAATTGGTGGTAAACCATCAGGGCCCGTACAGTATGAATCTTTTAAATTGGCTAGTTCGTTTAGGACATCTGTAATTTTTATTTTACCACCTTTGCTATAATTAATGTGATTGTAAGAATATATTACAGACAAAGGCAAAGTATCATTGTGTAGGGGTGCATTATAAACTGAACCAAAATGATTAGCAAACATCTCTACAATATGCTGCATATTATTTACTAGAACGCCATCGTGTTCAAAAGTACCAGGAATAGTCGAGCTTGATCGATTTAGGTTCACATGATTCCAGAAAAGTTTGGGGTTACGAAGCAGAGATTCCTCAACAGATTGAACATGGTTCCTATAGCAAATCTTGGACAATTCTTTACACCGTGAACGGGTTTCTTTAAAAATGTCATAGTCTGATTCCAAGCCTGAACGCTTAAAGTTTAGGTGGTGAGTTTTCTTAAGGGAAATAAGTTCAATAAGTTCCAAGCTAAATCACTTCGGAAACTGATGCTTCCGACAGGTAGATAGTTTTTCTAAAGTTCTAGGAGTATATAAATCGATAATCGAATATAACTCAGTATAAAATAAATGTACATTAGTATTTATATCATTTTTTTAGAAACAAACTGTCCCAAGAGGTATTTAAAATTTTATTGGCTATAGAACTGTAATCAGCACGTGAAAAATTGTAAACAAATTTAGAATTCCAGTTAGAGTTGCGCAGAGATATATTTAAATAATCAATCTCGAGAACAATAGCAGGATGATGTTGATCACAGGGAATTATATCAATAGCAGCTCTAGAGACAGTATGCTGGCTAGCAAAGTATGCACCAAAAAATATTAGGTCTAAAGTCACAGAATTAAAATTAGTAATATTATTCACTTGCTGCGAATTAAGTGTACTAAAAGTGCTGGCAATTATTTGAGCAGCGGCAAGAGAAGAATTTGTTGTTATAACCATGTCAATATTACTCCACGTAACGTTTGGAAGATTATAATCACCTAAAATACAAGTATAATGATCAGCTAATATTTCACTAAGTTCCTCAATTAACTGCGCATGAGTATCGTAGCACGTATCTGGAGCATTCGGTGGGATGTAGATTCCTCCAATAAGAATTTTCAATCCTTGTGCGGTGATGGAAACGTATAATTCTTCTTGTAAGTTGGCAACACTGCGCACGAAATGAAAAGTAAATTTTCTAGAAACTGCAATCAGTACTCCTCCTCCGCGCGATTTCCCAGTCACTAAAGGGTCCCTGTCACAGCGAAAGATGTTATAGCCGTTGAATCCCAGTTCAGCATCGGAAATATCAGCACTCAACCAAGATTCAGTAAAAATAAAGATATCAAATTCCGCCAGAGATACTGACGCACGTAAATCACTTAGTTTTGTTCGAAGGCCCCTTACGTTTTGGTAATAAACTTTAAGCGTATTGTTTGTGTCAGGCGTAGAAAATATATTAACATTTTCTACTTCTTCTGAGATAAATAATTATCTGATACAGATTTATTTTTATTATTATTGTTAACAGGAGATTTACGCCGTCTACGGTTAATAAATGGTTTAATTGAAAGACTTTTAGGCCACTTATCAGCTTGTAAGAAGGATGCAATATCACATTCGTTAATCGCAACTTTAAAAGAGGTGTAGAGGCTATTATCTGCTAAAGGCCAGCAGTTGACGTTTGATATGCCGATGCAGCTAGTTATAAAGTTATTAAGATCAGTAACTGACGTCCCAGGGGCACAATTGTGAATGTGATGGTGTACACGTTTGCTAGCGGCTTTAAACGTTGCATGTTCTGCAGTACCCAGAATACATATATTCGACGATCTTGGGCGATTAATGGGAGGATTTGACATTGTAGTATCGATTGATGAAACCGTAGAAATAATACTGCCCGTGATGTCGTTCTTGGATTGTTTGGTTGAAACTGAGACTGTTTTAGTATTGTTGGGAAACTCTGTAGGAGCGGATTTAGATTGAATGGAAACAGTTGATTTATTTTCAGACATTGATTTAAGCTGATTAGAAACCGGTGAAGCGACAGAACCAGAATTGCTTACAAAATTACCTTTATCACTATTATCATTGATATTATTTTTATTTTTATTATTATCATGTTTATTAATAGTGATTGTCGGTTAAAATCTAGTGAAGATGTTAGTGGTAACATCATTCAAACTAGAAGAGTCATCACATTTAGCACTGTTTGAGTTTTTAGCACTAATAGACGATTTCAAAGATAATATGTTATTTTTTAATTCGTAGTGATTTTGCATAATCAGTTCCTTGATTGAGGATAGATCGATAAGTTGCCTAATTTCAAACAGCTCTAGTTTTAAACTATCTATAGTTTCATGCAGTTCAGCCATCTGTGAATCAAAGGAGCAATGACAACTACATTTGTCACTCTTGTCCGGCTTGTCATTTCTGTACTCGCTACTAGATGACATACAACCAGGGCAATTCGATATAGAATCCTGTACCGGACCGAGAACTTCATGCCCTTTATATTGCTTAAGACAGCTCTTATGAAATTTAGAGCTACAATACGTGCAAGTAATTCCGGAAATAACAGTCGCTTTGCACTTGTAACACCCCATAATTAAACTAGCAACGAAAAATCAACCTTATACAACCGAAGGCAGAAAGGGATAAAAACAAAGGAATAGAGTACACTTAAGTGAAACAGACGTGGACACAATCTTCACAACACGCGGTCCGTCGTGTTGGCTAATAAATAACGAGCACAGGGTAAGCAGACCACGGAATGAAGGATATATATCAATATTTTATAAGTTATATTTGTAAAAACAGTAAATTTAGACTGAGCATTAGTACTTACATTGAAGATGCCATCAACAGATTCTCAGTACAAAGGGAGAGTATCTCCGACGATAGTACTAACTAATAAATTGAATAAGTATAGTTAATAAACTCAGCTTTGCTCGCTTCGCTCGCGCGCCGGCACCGGGAAAAATGTAATTTATAAAAATAATGACATACCATGAAATTGATACAACAATTGCGGATATTCGCTGTTTTTTTTTTAAGTTCAATTTTAAGCTTTAAACAAGTGTTTTCCACTTTCAGACTAAGCATGAAGTAAAATTTCGAGTTTAGAAAAGCACCGTGAAAAATTGTCTCGGGTTGCGCAGTGACCCGAGACAAATTTTCTGGGCTCTTCTAAACTCGAAATTTTACTTCATGCGCCACCCCTATAAAACACAGATTTTAAGTGAATTTCGAATATACATAAATTTAACAATATTATAGTGTTCTATGCGCGTGGCGCATGAAGTAAAATTTCGAGTTTAGAAAAGCCCCGTAAATTTTCTGGGGTTTTCTAAACATCATGCTTAGCCTGGGAGTGGAAAAACAGCGAATATCCGCAATTGTATCAATTCCAAGGTATGTCATGATTTTTATAAAATCACATTACTTTTTCTTAATTATTTTAACTTAGAGAAACGTACAGTGTTGAGTGTGAACATTAATAAATTACATTCACCGATTTTACAACTTTCAGAAGTTATTTCAGGATTTGCTTCTTAACAATTATTCAACGTTAATGGTGTTGATCGCCTCACATGCTCGAGTTAATTTGTTTATTGTTAAAATGACGGCCTGATAATGGCTTCTTCACGTGTGAAAATTACTCAATAAATTTCGGGCGTGTTGCACTCAGTCCCTTGTTGTGCTACTTTTTTCGAAAAATCCGAGCCAAGTGTCGTCTATTTTCAGTGGCTTTGCGTACATACTTAGAATCCACAAACAATTGCGAAGGTATTTTCGGAATGACACTTTACATACTCACGTTTTCAATCATTTTATAATTACTTAATCACTTGTAAAGTACGAAGGTGTTGTTTGTCGTTACGATTTTTATATATATTTTAGATTCCCTGTCTTTGTAGTTGAAGACGCGATTTAGTCAACTTGGGTCCAATCACAGGGGTTCAAAGTTTATAGTTTTACTTGGTATTTAATTTGACACTTAATAAATTAATTTACAGATTGAAACAAACTTAGATTTAAGATTTAGAGTTCGAAGATTTTGAGTTTAAATATATAGTAAGTGTACTTTAAGAATATTATTATTTAGTACACAGATTTAGAATTGACTGTCTTGATCAACTGCAGAAGTGGAAGTGTTCTCCTTAACACCAGAACAACTCCATGTCTTTAGTGATAAGATAAGAGATTGAACAACAAAACGAGATTATAATTACTATGAAAAGATTTGGAATGTGAAAAATATTTAAATTTCGGATTATTTGCTATTTCCATTATTATCTGTACAACGAGATAATTACACTATAATGATAAATATATACAGAGTGATTCATAAACACATTAAATATTATGACTAGTGAAAGGTACACACTTACTATAGTGATTTCAGTAATTTCATAATTAAATTGACGAATAAAGCACTAATAATAACCATTCTTTGCATTTTTATTTGAGTTATCAAATGTAACAAAGTGACCAATATTAATAGGTTAACAGTGTTAGGCTATTCATAATGGTCACTTTATGACCGAAATGTAAATTTCGTAATTCAAAAAATTAAAATTTAATTTACTTAAATAAAATACTAATGCCCGGTATTATAAACGATTAATAAATCATTAGATAACTAGTTTTGGAGTAAATTTATTTACCTAGTAAACTAACGGGCAAATAAAATTGCGTATTATAAAGCAAACCTACCAAATAAATAGCAATTCTAGAAATAAATAATTTAATTAGTAGATTACAGACCGAAATTATACATTTTAATTGTGGCCATAGCTAAAACCACCAATTTTTTAAATTGAATTGTCAATATTTCAAATTAAATTGTCAATCAAATTGGAAATTTAGTATAATTCCTTATAATTATAGAGAATAACCGTGGAATGGGACAGAATTACACAGAACAAGAAAAAGAAAGCTTATTAGAAATTATAAATGACTTAACCGAGTGTTTTCCACTCCCAGGCTAAGCATGAAGTAAAATTTCGAGTTTAGAAAAGCCTGAAAATTTGGTTTGGTTGCGTAGCGCGAAGCGTGGAGCGGCCAAACCAAATTTTCAGGCTTTTCTAAACTCGAAATTTTACTTTATGCGCCACGCGTACAAGACACCGATTTCAAGTGAAGTTCACTTGTTCACAATATTTCAGTGCTTTCAGTGTTAAATACGCGTGGCGCATGAAGTAAAATTTCGAGTTTAGAAAAGCCTGAAAATTTGGTTTGGCCGCTCCGCGCTTCGCGCTACGCGACCAAACCAAATTTTCAGGCTTTTCTAAACTCGAAATTTTACTTCATGCTTAGTCTGGGAGTGGAAAACACTCGTTTAAAATGGAACTAATTTTATAAAAGCGTATGCATAAGTATAAAAATCTCTGGTTATGTCTGATTTGAAAAACTCTAGGTCTTCGACTCCTTAGAATGTCTTGTGGTTCGAATTAATCACTGTCAGGGAAGATACTATGAGCGAACTTAAATTTGACACGGATGATATGGTAGACATGATAACCGTAATGAAATTAATAAATACAAGTAGTAGAATCTAAAGTAATTATAATAATATAATACACTTTTGACTTGTAACTGTCAAATTATTTAGAGAATAAAATTTACTTGGTAGAGAAACAAACAAATAATTTACTGGGGAGATTTATTAGCCAAATATAGTTATTTTGTGTTTATAATATCGAAATCTTTCGAATAAATTAATTTATTCCTAAAGTAAATTTTATTTAGGGAATAAAACGTTTTATAATACCGGGAATAATTATAAATGAAATTGCTAATTACTAAATAATACTACTAAATATTAATGATAGCTTTATTAATTCCCATCAAGAAATCTCCTCGCAATCCATTTCTACTTTTTTTAAATACCTCTCTGACTCAATCAAACAAAACACCCCTGTTTTTTCCAAAACACCCTATAAATACCCACTTCCTAAATATATTTTACGACGGATTAAATACAAACGACAATTATACAGGGACATCAAACTGACCGACGATGGTAACTTAAAATCAAAATTTAACAAACTGAATAAAGACATTCACCGACTGATTCAACAATACAAATCAGACCATTGGATACAAACTTGCAACGACATCAATCAAAAACAAGGAAAGACATTTTGGGACGAGGTCAAAAAACTAAGCAAATATCAAAAGACGGACTATTTACAACACATACAGGACCCTACGACATAAATGACCGTTACGGAGGACCAGTTAATACCAGACATATTCGCAGACTACTTTAAAAAGATATTTACGGCGACGGAAAACGACGCTTATGACAACACATTTTCCGAGACAGTAAATTCATGGTACAAATCCTTCAAACAAAACTCCCAACACTATTAAGCCGACGACATAAAAGAAGAAGAATATTATGAAATACTTCATAAAGGTAAAAATACATCGCCTGGTCACGATAATATACCCAGATTGATCCTTAAATCCCTTCCCGATCACATTCATGAATACATACTCCTTATATTTAATTACATCTACCGATCCCAAGCTATCCCAGACGAATGGAAGAAGGGCATTATCACTTGCATACATAAGCCCGGAAACGACGCAACTCTGGTATCAAGTTACCGCCCAATTACCCTTCTCCCTGTATTCGGTAAATTGTTTGAATCCTTAATCCAAAAAAAGTCACTACCCACATTTTAGATCTGATCCCTCCTTATCAATTTGGTTTTATTGAACATCGCTCAACTTCCCTTCCCTTAACAATCCTTACCTCAAATTGCCAGACAGCACACCTCGAAAGTAAAAAATCTGCAGTACTATTACTCGACATACAAAAAGCGTATGATTCGGTCTGGCATCGTGGTGTGCTGTTCAAGTGTAATTCGTTAGGTATCCCTCTACACTTAATTAAAATCATAGACAGTTTCCTATCCAACAGATCCTTAAGCGTCAGAATCCGTAATTCATATTCACATTCATTTACCCCACTACAAGGTCTACCTCAAGGTTCCCCTCTGTCCCCCATGTTATATAACATCTTTGTCCATGACCTTTACAATCCAGATCCTCTCTATTTAAATCCTTCCGCATACCCTCTACTATACGCGGATGATACCGCCCTTATAACCCACGCTCCCACTATTCCTAAAGCCTTAAGCACTCTTCAAGGGCTGATAGATAGCATCCAAACCTGGTTCGCGAAATGGAGAATCTCCATTAATCCAAATAAAACCCAACTTCTCATTCCCTTCCACCGCCATCTAAACTCCCCATACCATATTTTAATCAATAATCATCCTATCTCACCGTCACCTAACTGCAGATACTTAAGCATTACCCTCGATCCCAAACTAACCTTTATTAACCACACTCGAAGCCTAAAACCAAAGATAAAATGCAGGGCGCGCCATTTTAGATCGCTGACATTCCGAAAAGAAGGAATAACTGTAAAGACCGCAGTTCATATATACAGAACTATATGTCGCCCCCTGCTAGAGTATGCCCCCATCCTATTTCACAATCCTCGTCCCAACGTGTTGAAAAATATAGAGGTCGCCGAACGATCAGCCCTAAGAGTGCTAACGAAAATCAGACACCCTAATAACCCCCTACACAACCCCTCCAATACTCTCCTGTATGAAATATGCAATATTCCCCCTATTAATCAACGCTTAGAATACCTCGCCTTAAAATTCGCCACAAATCCTAATATCACTACTATCCTCAATCATATGTGTATACCCCGCAACCCTAATATCCACCCTAAATTCAAATATCCCACATCTACCATTTATCAATTCATCTCATTACATCAACCGGACCCCGACAATAATGTTAGCGATCACGACTTTTAAAAAACAGACATAGACAGGACAAAGACAGGCTGAAAGACCGCTGGTCGATAGCCAGTTTCCGAGTTAAAAAAAATAAACAAAATCAAAATGTATTGTATTATATGTATTATATTTGTTTTGTAGTCAACTCAGAAATAAAGATGTTTTATTATTATTATTATTAATGATTTTCAATATTTTTTTGTGTATTTCAAAACAATTGTTTCACCACCTTGTTGCTTCTTCAGGTGAAGAACTTATATACATTTTATTCCTTAATTTAATTTTATGTTCACGTTACTCAATTAAACTTTATGCGTCAATTTAATTTAATCTTCATGTAACTCAATCAATCAAATTAACTCTATAATTATTTAATCACTAACTATACCAATTAATTTTAACTTAACGCCGAAAAATGATAATAACAAAAAAAAAACAATTTATCACGCGCTACTTTTGAATTAGTGAACCTTGTATTTATTTTTTTTAACACATAATATAAATCGTATAACTATATAAATAAATAAAAGGCAATATGAATAGGTCACCGGTTTGATTCATCGCACATACATAATTTAAATAAAAAAACTGTTTACTCATTTTTTAGAATTGTTTAGTCAATGCTTCACACTAGAAAACCCGTAATAATTAAACATCCGGAAGTTGTCTGAGGAATAATTGGCAATATCCTCGTATATAACCCAAAAATTGCCGCACACGCAAACAGTTTGTAATATACAAATCGACGAAATGTTTAGACAATGTGTGTTGTTAGTTGCTCTTGTAATTACACAAGTATTGGTATGTATTTTAAGAATATTATTATTTAGTTAAAGTATACAAGGAATTTTTCTTTTATAAAATATACAGGGTGGAGCATTTATCCTGGCCATCTAGTATATCTCAAAAACTAAATTCCGGAGACAAACATTTTTGAAATAAGTAAATATTTCATTGTATAATTTAATATCCGGAGGTTTATTTGCACGGGTAGTAGTTGTTTTAATGGATATTTATTGTCTTAAGTTGTCTTATTAATTAAGACATTGTTTGCATTTTCACGAATAACATGTTCGTAATTTTATATATTATGTTTAAAGTGTGAAAACTATAAGAAGCGTAAGCTTATTTTCTCGGATTCAAATTGTTTTGAATTTGAATTATTCTTATTTTTCTCTAAGTCATTACTTTTTACAATATTGATTTTCAAAGCAAAATACATGATGTCGTTTTAACGGATAAAATCATGTTATTTATGATAAATGAAATGAATACTTAATTAAAATAGTTTCAAATAAAAAATAAACATATACTCTAAATGAATAATTATACGACCGAGGCATATGTTTCGTTGCTCTATTTCTCCGCCGATTATTTTGTTGTTATTCGCTTTATTAGTGTAAAATAATCTCAATTAAAAGGAAAGGCAATTATTTTATTAATAATAATACAGGAGAATTGCAACTTAATTACAGGAAAATCTGTGTGTTTAACAAATATGGGCCTTAAGGTGGTTGCTATACAGGGAGTTTTTCTTTTAAGTATACATACACATCTTGACGTGTTTTCTGTAAATGTTCAGGCATTCGTCGTCCAAATCCAAACTCAGGCTTTTCTAAACTCGAAATTTTACTTCATGCGCCACGCGTATAAAACGCTGATTTCAATTGAAATTCAAAATATACTGCCTAAAAATTAAAAAAATGATTCAAACATAATCACAGCGCCATCTGTCGTGAATTGAAAAAAAAGATTCGAATAAAAAGTACATAGTTCTTGAAGTAGCATCCGAATATGAGATACAAAATTGGGGTTTCTGTTTGAGATTTCAAAGTTGCACCACGCCCCGCCTACAGCGAGGATGGGGAAGTTCCAATTTTTCTTCTAACTGATTCCTCACACGAAAATATTTAACTTTGGACCACACTATTTTTTCCGTACGATGGATATTTTGCGAGATATACGCTATTCCAGGTTAAATAAGCCGTAAATGTTAAGGCATTCGTTTGTTGCTTTTGAAATGAAATCATTATAACTTGAAAAACCATGCATGAGTTTTTATCAAATTTTCTATACATGTAAAAAAAATTACACTCTTTCGAAATATGTAAAAGTTAGAAAACCCCCTTTTCTTAGTTTTCGAGTTATTTTCGCTGGAAGTGAAAATTGTGTTATTTTAGCTGGAGATTATGACGGGAGTTAAATTTTCAAAAAATAATTAAAAAATTAAACTTGGATTTTTATCAAACTTTCTGTGAATGTTGAAAAAACTACGCTTTTTCGAAATATGTAAAAGTTATAAAACACCCCTTTCTTAGTTTTTGAGTTATTTTCGCTGGATGTGAAAATTGCGTTATTTTTGCTAGAGATTTTAACAGAAGTTGTATTTCAAGAAATAACTAGAAAAAACAAACATGGATTTTTATAAAACTTTCTGTGCGTGTTGAGAAAAATACGCTTTTTTAAAATATGTAAAAGTTAAAACATACCCCTTTCGTATTTTGGAGTTATTTTCTCTCGAAGTAAAAATTGTGTAATTTTAGCTGAAGATTTTGACGGTAGTTGATGTTTATAAAAATAACTAGAAAAATTAAACTTGGATTTTTATAAAACTTTCTGTGAGTATTGAAAAAATATGTAAAAGTTAGAAAATACCTCTTTCCTAGTTTTCGAGTTATTTTCGCTCGATGTAAAAATTGTATTATTTTAGCTGGAGATTTTGACGGGAGTTAAATTTTCATAAAATAACTAAAAAAATCAAATTTGGATTTTTATAAAACTGTCTGTGAGTACGCTATTTCGAAATATGTAAAAGTTGTAAAATTTTAACCGAAGATTTTAAAAGGAGTTGAATTTTCATAAAATATCTAGAAAAACCAAGTTTGAATTTTCATAAAATTGTCTGTGAGTGTTGAAAAAACTACGCTTTTTTAAAATATGTAAAAGTTTGAAAATACCCCTTTCTTAGTTTTTGAGTTATTTTTGCTCGAAGTAAAAATAGTGTTATTTTAGCCGAAGATTTTGACAGGAGTTGAATTTTCATAAAATAACTAGAAAAACTAAGTTTGGATTTTTATAAAATTTTCTGTAAGTGTTAAGAAAATTACGCTTTTTGAAATAAGTTAAAAAAACACCCCTCTCTTAGTTTTCAAGTTATTTTCGCTTGTGTTATTTTAGTCGGAGATTTTTAGGGGAGTTTAATTTAAAAAAAATAACTCAAAAAAATCAAATTCAGATTTTTCTAAAGCTTACTGTGAGTTGATAAAACTACGCTTTTTTCGAAATATGTAAAAGTTAGCAAATACCCCATTATTAATTTTCGAGTTATTTATGCTCGAAGTGAAAATTGTGTTATTTTAGCCGGCGATTTTGACAAGAGTTGAATTTTCAAAAAATAACGAGAAAAATCAAGCTTGGATTATTATAAATATGCTCTTTCAAAATATGTTATATTGGATAATACCCCTCTTTCAGTTTTCTAGTTATTTTCGCCAGAAGTGAAAAATTATGTTTATTTCGCCTGAATTTTGAGGGAGTTCTATTCTTTTCTGTGCGTGTTAACATATTATATGTAAAAGTCATTAAATACACGGAACATTAATAGGCATTACTGAATTTTTCTTTACCGAGGGTTTTCCAATCCTAGGTTAAGCATGAAGTAAAATTTCCAGTTTAGAAAAGCTTGAAAATTTGGTTTGGTCGCTCCGCGCTACGCGATCAAACCAAATGTTCAGGCTTTTCTAAACTAGAAATTATACTTCATGCGCCAGGTGTATAAAAAACTGATTTGATGTAAAGTTAAAAATATACTGTTATTAACCCATTTACGGCCGAGCATTTATAAAGTTAACTCTAAAAGTTGATTTTAGGTCAAATTCTGCACTTATTTTTTATGATTTCTATGAATGACTTATTGTATTAAATTCTGTGGATTTTTCTTTTAAATATACATAATGTATATGCTGTACATTTTCAGGCAATCGTCGATTTTTTATAAAAACGTGCAATATAAAGATTAGAACGAGTGTTTTCCACTCCTAGACTAAGCATGAAGTAAAATTTCGAGTTTAGAAAAGCCCCGCGTGGAAAATTTGACGAGGGTCGCGCAGCGACCCGAGACAAATTTTCACGGGGCTTTTCTAAACTCGAAATTTTACTTCATGCGCCACGCGTATAAAACACTGAATTATTGTGAAGTTAGAATAACACTGACATTTTTTGTTTAAATGAGTAATAATAGAAATAATTAAATAACAAAATATTTACATTTTTCTTTATATATTTTTAAGTCAGGTGAAATAATATAATATTTCGAATTAACTTATTTAGTGATTTAATTAACAAAAAAATAATAATGTTGCGCGTATGCATCAATGACGCTTAATGCGATAATTATTTTCAAATTGATCATTTACATTATTATGAAACAGTAAATAAACACAACGTTTTACTTTTGTGAGTAAATAAAAGTGGTATAAAAAAATTAAGTGTATTCTTTATAGCAAACATTTATAAAAATAAGTGTAATTTTCTCTGGGAAAGTCTTTTTGACATTTAATCATCTCCTGCCTATGCGCATGAAAAAACATTACTAATGTTACCGTAACAGCTGGGTAATATACCGTCATTTACGGTAAATTTCCGTTGATAATTACGGACGTAAATTACAATAACAAACCAAACATTAAAGCAATTTAAATTTATTTTTAAATTTGTGTGCTTTGGCGAATCAAACTTCAAAGAAACATCCATTATTATTCAATTTCAGTAGTTACTCGAACAAATCAAACTTAAAAGAAATTTAAATATCACAACAGAACACTTTTTACTTTAACATATATCGTATGTTCAATTAAAAAAAATCTCTAGAATGCCATGGAAAATACTCTAGGTTGACAACTCTGAAAATATACATTATTATTTTTACCAAAGGTTATTCTTTTCATACTTTTTATATCAACCACTATTACTACACTGCGCCGCAAAATTAACGCAAAATTCGAAATTTCGTTTAAAAATTAATTTAATTGTTTCTTTATTTTTTGTTCTCCATTTTTTTCCCGAAGTGGTTCCTAATAGATACTTATTAAAACTAATTTGCTTATTTGTGAACAAAAAATGAGAAAATAAACAACAAACTGCAATAATACAAAAGAATAATGATTCTTCTGATCCGCAAAATAGCATGTAACAGTCGTACAGTTGGTCTTAATAGCGAGTATTGCCTCCTCGAGCATTGATGACAGCTCGCATCCTTCGTGGCATACTGTCAATAAAACTTCTGACTTCTTGCTGCTCAATTTCTTCCCACACTTGCGTTAATCTGAGTGTTAACTCTGGAAGGTTTGCAGGAGGTTGCTGCAAGTCTTTAATCTTCTGCCCTACAATGTCCCACAGATGCTCTATGGGATTGAGGTCGAGACTTCGTGCTGGCCAGTTCATACGAACAATTCCCACATGGTCAAAATACTGGTTCACAATTCCTGCGATATGCGGCCTGGCGTTATCTTGCATAAAAAGGAAATTATCTTCAATAAATGGGGCAAATGGTACAACATGATGCTCAAGCACCTCTTCGATGTATCGATGTGCATTTAACCGACCACCATTAATGTGTACCAACGCTGTTGTTGCTTGCGACGTGATGCCTGCCCATACCATGATAGAGCCTCCACCATATTGCACCGTTCCTCGTATGCACGCCTGGCTGTATCTTTCACCAGGACGTCGATATACTCTTCTACGGCAGTCTACACTATACAGACAAAATCTGGACTCGTCACTAAACATTACTCTACCCCAATCAGCACTGTTCCAATTAAGATGTTCCTGTGCAAACCTTAAGCGCTCTCGTCGGTGCTCTCTGGTTAACAAAGGACCTTTAGCGGCTTGATAGGTTCGAAAATCAACTTCAGCAAGTCTTCTTCTGACCCTATCCTGACTTAGTCGACGACCATAGGTTAGAACAAATTGTTGTTGCAGGTAAGTGCTCGTTAGGAATCGTTGCCTTAAACTTTGAAGTTGCGTAAATCTGTCTTCTCTCGGCGTTGTCATTCTTTTTCGACCCTGGCCGCGTCTTCTTTCGTGACGTCCTGTTTCTCTGAAGCGGGAAAAAACTCGCGATATTGTGGAATTAGCAACATGCAAACGTTGGGCAATGTAAGTTGCAGTAAACCCTTCTTCTTGCAGCGCCACTACAACAGCACGTTCTTCATGTGTAAGATTTCTTGAAACTCGTCCAGGGGGATTCATTTTGGTTTTTTTTTACAATTTTCTAAATAATCTTCCAGAAATCAAAGAACTTACTTATCAAACGATACTCGCCTTTTTTAACAAGAAAATAAAGACCTGTTTAGCAGATAATAAGGTTTGTTTTAAGCCTACTAATACATATTTCCAGTTTTTGTGATAAACAGAAAAAGAGAAGAAGGCTCAATTCAGGAAAAACAATAAAATTATTTTTTTTAAACGATATTTCGAATTTTGCGTTAATTTTGCGGCGCAGTGTATTTGTATTGACAAGTGTAAAACATATTTGTTATTAGCACCAATAAAGATTTTATGATTTTATGATTTATGTCTGACGTTTTATATGTCAATTCCTGAAGTGTGTAGCCTTACATTACATTTAAAAAAGATTAAATCATGGCACTCCAGAGGCAATTTTTTTATTGAACATATGATATAACTAAGTAGAAACCTCCATAATACAGAATACAACATTTAAATATACTTTTTTTTATTTCAGTGCGTGGACAAATCAGGCTTCAAAGAATGCGCCAAGGAACTCAAACTTGAACCCGACCCGAAAACCGGCGCCTACTCAAATGATTCCGACACGAGTTGCCTCTTGAAATGCATGTACCAAAAACTGGGCTCTATCGACGAAAAAGGCAACTACATAATCGAAAACCACCACGATCTTCTTCAACCTTACCTAAAAAAATGCGAAGAAAAATCCAAATCGCCGGACCCCTGCAAGAAAATCCACGAAATCGACGAATGCTTGGATGAGCATTTCGAAGAACTCAATAAAGAAATTACTAAATTCTGCGCTAAAAAGACTAATACCGAGATTCAAGAGGGTGAAAGTTTGAAGGATTACGAGGATTATAACAGGGCTTGTTTTTATTCGTGCTCGTTGCAGGTTATGGAGATTTTAGATGTGAATGGGGATATTAGTTACGCGGATTTGATTATGAATGGGGATTATATTTTTAAGGGGAATTTTGATGAGGCTATTGACAAGTGCGAGAAGGAGAACGCGCAGGCGGATTTGTGTTTGAGGTCAATGAAGAGGATCAATTGTTTTATGTCTAGTTTTGACTAAGAATTAAAGAAAAATGTGAAAGAGTGATGAGAATAAATTCATTTCAGAGATATATAAAAAATGTGTTTTATTACCAATAATAAAAAAACAAACCATAAAAAGCTGCAACTTGAAGTCTTACTTATGTTAAATCCAAATTTTATAATTTTTTCTAATTCTTATATTATATCGATTTCGATATCATTATAATCTGTTTTTTTTTAATATGACCAATTAAATTTGACTTTTCAAGAATTTAGTGGTGATACAGGTTGTGCGTTTTACATTAGGGCAAGATTAATCACATGGTACCCACTGAGCAAACAGATTGAAATAATGTTTAATCAACATTTTAACGTTTTATGTTGTTATTACGTTGATATAACGTTATTTATTTGCTTTTTGTTCAGCGGGTATGTTGTAAATCAACTTTTAATTAGTAGGTAATGTAAAGGAAAATCTGACAGTAATATGATAATTCAATAACCTCATAAAATGCCCATTTATGTGTTCAAATTTTTTAAAAGTTCTAAACACAAGGGATTTCTTTTATGTATAGATGTTACGATTTACAATGTACATTTTCAGGCATTCGTAATCTTAGTAAACACTTTCAATTTTTTTTTTTAATTTATTTGTATAAGACATATGTTTCACATGTATTACAATTGTCAAAGGAGAAGAAAACACCTATATAAAATACTTAATATAAACATGAAATACCATAAATTAAAATTACAACTAAAATTATTCACATATTTGAGGAGCTTACTTATAGTATGTCATTAAAAGTGTCATGCAGAAAATCGCTTACTGAGTAATACGCCTTTTTAATTAGTAGTCGTTTTAACACATTTTTAAAAATATTTTGTTGCTTCATTTTTTTGAGGGAAACTGGTAGTTTATTATACAGCGTGAGACAATATGGTCCCTGTTCATAAAGATATGTATTGTGGAGTGGAACACTTATGCTATCTAAATTTCGAGTATTAGAGGTAGGATTGTATGCTCGATTGGTTATAAACTTACTTCTATGTTTATGGACATAGAGGCAACAACTGTATATATATAAAGAGTAAAATGTTAACAGATTCATCTCAATGAAAAGCGAACGACAACTTTTTCTAGGGCACGAGAAAGTTATTCTACTAATTATTTGTTTTTGTAGCCTAATTTGAAGACTCTAACGGGTGTTTCCAATCCCAGATTGAGCATGAAGTAAAATTTCGAGTTTAGAAAAGCCTAAATATTTAGCTTGGTCGCGTAGCGCAGCGGAGCGACCAAGCCAAATTAGGCTTTTCTAAACTCGACATTTTACTTCATGCGCCACGCGTATAAAACATTGATTTAAAGTGAAGTTCAAAATGCACTTCGACTTAGTTTTGATTACATGTTCATTAATTTTACAAATGTTTACATGGAATATGTGAAAGTATACCTAAAAGCAAAAATCCGTGTCTGTGTTGTAAAGTTGCAAGTTGTTCTCTTTTTTGAAACTCTTAGTATCGTGACAATTTATTTGACAAATTATGATTTATTTGTCACGATGACAACCATTTACCCACATTTCACAATTTGATGTTTAAAATACTCTACTGTTAAAGCAGGAGTGCAACTGTTCGTAGTAAAACACCCTAATTTTGGTTATATTAAAAAAAAACGGAGTTTATGTACATCCATAATTTTTGTATACTGTTAAGTGTATTATTTATGTATTGTAACTTAAACAAGTTATCATTTTGTTTTTATACATATTTTGTAATGTTGTGAAAAGGAGAAATCCATAAATAAACAAAGTCAATACTGCAGTAGGGGGGGGGGGATTGCCCCAAGCGCATCAAACGGAAGAGCGCTATCGAAGCCAGAAATTTCGTACATTTAAATTAGACATTTTAAATTATGTAAGTAATCTATATTTTAAACTTCACTTTAAATCTGTGTTTTGTACGCGTGGCGTACATATTTATGGCTTTTCTAAACTCGAAATTTTACTATAGCTTAATCAAGGAGTAGAAGCACTTGGTAACAGTTTCGTTAGCAAAAAATATAAATATTGTTGGCCCAAAGTTGGTTCCTTAAGGAACCCCAAAGGTTACTGAATTTGATTTCGAAATTAAGGTTTTTTTCACGATTTGGCAGATAATCCTGAGAATCAACAAACTAATTTAGATTTATAGAACGTGTTCGATTTTTTATTTGTTAATTGAACAATATATCATACAATTGGTAAAGTTTCTAAATTATTTTGTCTTTCGATTTTTCATTTATAATTTCCAATTCACCTTGGGTTAGCCTCTAGTATACATATACCCCCCTCGAGGTTACGCCGCTCCGTTGTGGAGCTTTCTAGATTAAAAGTTTCGGGAGGATCAGTCCCCTTTTATTATGTACGTTTACTTATATCCCTCCATCGTTTCCTATTGCTTGTCTTTTCTTTCCATTTTTTTACCCCCATTTCCTTTAGATCATTTTCTACTTCCTTCAGCAATGTCAGTCTCGGTCCTCCTCTTCTTCTCTTTCTGGCTGGCTTCCATTCTAAGATTGTGTAAATGTTGTTGGTTGGTCCTGCTCATCATACATGTTCTAGCCATTTAATCCGTAGTTCTCTTATCTGGCGTACAATGTCCTTTTCTATTTCTCTGTTGATCTCTTTATTTGTTCTCCTTCTGTATTCATTGTCCGTCACTTTTATTGGTCCCAATATGTATTTTAGAATTCTTCTTTCTTGTATTTTTAGATTTTCTTCCTGTCTTTTAGTCATCGATAGTGTTTGCGCTCCGTACATAGTAGTTGGTCTTCTTAATGTTTTGTATATCTGTACTTTAGAATGTTTACTAAGGTAATTGCTTTTAAATAGCTTCTTGTTGGCATAATACGTTTTATATGTTGACATTATTTTTTTTATTTCTGTTCTTCTGTCATTTCCTATTGTAACTCCTAGGTATTAAATTTTGTTAATTTGTTCAAATTGGTGCTCTTATATTTTGACGTATTTGTTTCCGATCTGTTTCCCAACTCTGATTAGTTTCGTTTTTTCATAGTTTATTTGTAGTCCCATTTTCTTTCCCTCTTCCACCAGTTCTTTCAGCATTCCCTCCATAATTTTAATGTTTTTTGAAGCCATAACTACGTCGTCGGCATTCGCTAAAATTTGTCCTCCCCTTGTTAGTAAATTCCCTTTGTCTATTTTTCGGAATATGTAATCAAGTGCAATGTTAAATAAAGTTGCAGATATTGATAATTAAATAAAAGTCACTTGGTTTGTTTCTCTACTATTTTTTATTCTCAAATCTCTAATAAAAAATAGTAGTGAAAAAAATCAAGTGACTTTTATTTAATTATCAATATTGGAAACATGTTATATAAAATTACGAAAAAACTATTCGTGAAAATGCAAACAGTGTCTTAATTAATAAGACAATTTAAGACGATAATCATCCATTGAAACAACTACTTCCCGTGCAAATACACCTCCGGATATAGATGGCCTAAGACATTAGTTTTAATCCAAGTCCTTTCACTTCTAATTTGTTGCTATCTCTCCTTTTATTTTAAATTGTATTGTTAGTTGGTTTGAAGAGAATTTGACCTAAACGTTACATATACTTTAATAGAGCGTTGTAACAATTCAAATTAAATAAGATTTGAAATATTTCATTGTATAATTCAATATCCGGAGGTGTATTTGCACGGGAAGTAGTTGTTTCAATGGATATTTATCGTCTTAAATTGTCTTATTAATTAAGACACTGTTTGCATTTTCACGAATAGTTTTTTCGTAATTTGATATATTATGTTTAAAGTGTACAAACTATAAGAAGCGTAAGCTTATTTTCTCGAATTCAAAGTTTTGAATTTGAATTTATATTGTAAACATGTTTCATCAAGCGATTAATGAGAACC
The DNA here is from genome assembly GCA_932526585.2 of Philonthus cognatus. Classification (NCBI taxonomy): domain Eukaryota; kingdom Metazoa; phylum Arthropoda; class Insecta; order Coleoptera; family Staphylinidae; genus Philonthus; species Philonthus cognatus. The sequence continues at coordinate 112,288,133 of OW052242.1, forward strand.
AAATTGAAGATATTTAAAGTTGCAGATGATTTGAAAAAGAAAACACTTGGTTGAAATTCACTAATATTAGTGAAATTTAACCAAGTGTTTTCTTCTTTTTCAAATCATAGTAAAATATGTTTTATGATGTGAAAGATGAGAAACTTGTTCAAGATAAAGTTGCAAAAAAGTCTCCTTGTCTCAGTTCCTAATTCGTTCTGGAAGTGTTGGTGCCCTTTTTTGAAGTTTTGACAAGGACTTCTGTGTTTTTCATTGTCGTTTTGATTAGCTTTATTAATTCATTGTCAATTTTCATTTTCTTTAAAGCCTGTACTAACTGTGATCTGTCTATCGTATCAAAAGCCTGTCGGAAATCTATAAAGCCACTCGAAATGTACATCTAACGATACAAATAAAAAGTGAAGTAAGGAATGACAGTCTTTTTTAAGTTAATAATCACTTCGCGTAAACTCGTAAACATACAGTTACAGCCACATTTATTGGAATATTATACTCGTGTGTTTTTCCATGATCTGTTTTACAGAGTGAATGTATATGAATTCCGTCACAACCAGGTGATCTTCCATTTCGGTATTTGCTTATGATTTCCATCACTTCTTTTTCCGTAGGTTTAATATTTTCGTCTTTATTGTCCTCTTCCTCGTTTTCGCTTTCATCTAAGAACTCGCTTATGTCTTCTTTATTCAATAGATCTTTAAAATATTCCATTCACACTTCTCTATGTTCCTCGTCATTTTCGATCAGTTTTCCTTGCTTGTTCTTTACGCCTATTGTTTTACATTTATAAGTTCTGTATTGTTCCTGTATTTGTTGACAACATATTTTTGAGTTTCTATTGCTATTTTGTTTTTTTATTTCTTTAATTTTAATATTCATCCAATTACTATTTCTTTCTTCCACATTTTTTTTTAATTCCTTTCGTAATTTGTCATATATGAGTTTGTCTTTTGTTCTATTGTGTTTCATCCACCTTATCCAGGCTTTTTCCTTTTCTTCTACAGCTATTTGACAACTTTCGTTCAACCATTTCTCGTTTGATTTATTTTTAAGCACACCTATCTTTATAATTGCAGCGTTATTTATAAAGGAATGTATCCTTTATACCGTGCTACCGCAAATGCGCTTGGTTTCTATTTGTTCGCGACGGACCCGCGCATTTTTTAATTTCAATATATTTCTTTCATTTGTATTTCTATTCTTCATTGTTATATCTATTTCTTTGTTACTGGAGACCAGGGCTGATTTTACAAGGGGCGACCATCGCCAACCCCAATTAACAGACTGTAAAACTCTTTGTATAAAATTTTTCCTCCAAACCATTGTGTCTCGCGAAGACGTGCCTCAGCGCTGGCAATAAAGATTGTCAAGCATCGGAGTTTTACAGCCTAAAATTTGTAAAATGCAGTTCCTGAAAATCTAAAATTTCCAGAATATTCGTACGCTATCCTACTCTTTCTTGTACAATTTTCTTTCTTTCCTTTACCTACCCTGACTACCCCACCACATCCTTTCAACCAATCAAATCATTCCTCTAAAATTCACCCTGAGTCTCTTTTCCACAAGACTTCACTTCCAATCGACCAAGCGTACGAGTAAGTTATATCTTGTTTTTCATACTTGTGATTTTTGCAATTTGTAATATTTTCTAAGACTTCATTCATTTACTTTGTTCATTTTCTGATATATTTAACTTTGTTCATTTTTCATTGCCATTTTGATTAGCCTTATTAATTCATTGTCAATTTTCATTTTCTTTAAAGCCTTTACTAGCTGTGATCTGTCTATCGTATCAAAAGCCTCTCGGAAATCTATAAAGCCACTCGAAATGTACATCTAATGATACAAATAAAAAGTGAAGTAAGGAATACCAGTCTTTTAAGTGTAATAATCACTTCACGTAAACTCGTAAACATACAGTTGAAGCCACATTTATTGGAATATTATACTCAATGAACAAAGTTAAATATATCAGAAAATGAACAAAGTAAATGAATGAAGTCTTAGAAAATATTACAAATTGCAAAAATCACAAGTATGAAAAACATACTAACTTAAAGATTTATTGTTTTTCATACTTGTGATTTTTGCAATTTGTAATATTTTCTAAGACTTCATTCATTTACTTTGTTCATTTTCTGATATATTTAACTTTGTTCATTTTCTCATATATTTTAACTCTTTCATACTTGTGATTTTTGCAATTTGTAATATTTTCTAAGACTTCATTCATTTACTTTATTCATTTTCTGATATATTTAACTTTGTTCATTTTCTCATATATTTTAACTCTTTACACTTTCATCTTCATTTAATATTATTTTTTAATTACCTTGTTATTTTGTTTGTATATATTTGTTTGTTCGTCTTTGATGCACGTAGTTAATAATAAATCTTTATTTTAATTTTACGTGTTTAAGTAATTTTAAACCCAAATCGTCGATAGGCATAAACACTATTGTTGGTCTTGTCTTGAATTTGTTGGGTTTCATATGTTTCATATTCCTTTCTTACTTCAAGATCATTTAGTTTATGTGTGTTCCATTTAGTCTTTTTAGTTCTTTGTGCGTGCAAAAAGGAAAATGGTGAAAACTGGCCATTATTATTAGGAATTCAAGGTAAGTTAAATGTGCTTACCTTAATTAAATATTTTAGAGGGCAAATGCTCACGTTGAGATATCACGGTGCTTAATAAAAAGTAGTGTCCATATCACCCAGATTTCTGCAATTTGTAAATTCATCCGTGCCCACTTGCATAATTTTACCAGTAAGGGAGCTTTCACTTAGCTTGCCTCATCGCCTACATGCATCTATTAACCACGATTTCAATTTTTTAGGTGAAATGGAGGACTCAACAGAATCATAACAATTTGGCTCTGGACCCTTCCGCAGCAGTGTAACGATTTCAGCGAATATCTCTCAAAAGATTTTCATTAAATTTTCCATTTGGATTCTATTTCACAATATCTCGAACTGTTAATCTTTTGGCTAAAATGCGGAACCGAAAGTTATTGTTAGCTCCTATTGTTTATGTTTCCTCCTAGCGTTTTTTCGTATCTCGTAAATGATTAACATAATTGTAAATTTTTCAAATAAAGTTGTAGATAATCAAGAAATAAACATACACTTTTAGTCGTATCTCTTTCTATTTATTTATTGGCTCCACCGACAAACACGGCAGAAAAGGGGACACCTTAAAATAAAAAACAAAAGATCTGCAAAATGTTCAACAACTGAAAGAAAATAACTTCTATGAAGTCTAAACCGTCTTCAAAAATATCATCCGCATTAAAGTTTAATGCTTCAAGAACAATTTTAAATATACTAGGTATTTAGTTATTAAAAATAACTTATTGTACATTAATATCTGTCACAAGAGATCACTGACGGAACGAATTGAGGGTTATGTTTGCCGACTTAAATTTGAAGCGGTCCATTACGACGACATATTTGAAGCCTTGTTTAAGCTATGCTTAGAGTATAGTGCAACCAAAATACTAACTTCAAGATTGCTTAAATTTTAAGACAGTTTTAAGTATAGCTTAATTACAATAGTAAAGTGGGCATAAATGACCATTATCAATAGATTAATACTAACTCCAGGTTTACCAATGTCAGTTAAATTGAGAAATAGTTATTCATCGGTTGAAGTCTAGTAATAGTTACAATTATTTCAAAAAAATTGTCTACTCACATGTCATTGATGTTTATAACATGGAAAATGCCTACTCCAATCGAGAAATAACTTTAATCTACGAATAAGATTAATAGAAAGTTGGTGAAACGACATAATAAATGTAATGATTAAATAATTTATAAATATTTCACAAATTTTTGTATACCCTTTATTTCTACTGAAAACATTTTTTTTAGATAAATTGAGATATCTGTATTTACGTTCCAAACAAAAACAAACAACATAAATTAAGGTGCACTTAACACATGATTATGTTTTATAATGTTCGTGAAATCGAGGCAATAAAACCAAAAATTCTAAAATTACACCCTTCACCTGTTCCTCGCCAGTCATCATCTGGTCGTAGAGTGTGTTTTCTTGTTAACGTCACGCACGCCAGAATTTCCCGCTAATGAAGACATCAAAAAAACCGATGGATCGAAAAATTACAGTAAAAACAAATGTTGGAAAAATTCAAGGTTGAATAACAGGACTGTTGCTCGCGTAATAATTCGCGGTAAACTGAGGTGAGCTTTTCTCGTGCATTTTCCGAGCCAATTCCACACACAGAGCCGATGTTTTCTCGTCGAATGATTTATTTGACGGAAATTTCAAGTCAGTTTACGACGAGAAATGGCACGTGTGAAAAAATCGAAGATGTTTCTGATAAACGTTGGTAAATGGCGCATGTGATTGAGTTTTAAAGCTTAATTAACGCTCAGGTAATTGTTTGTTTTCGCTAAGCCAGGTGTGAACTGCTGTGATTTAGTGATACTGAATTTATCTTGCTTTTTTGCAAGAACGATATTTATTGTTTCGTTTTTGTCGAAACTTAAAATACAGGGATTTATTATTTAAGGTAGGTATCTCAATTTTGTAAGAGAAAAGTTTGGTTTGGTGAAATAATCATTTTAGAAATGAAAATTTTCTTTTAGGTACACGCATCATGATTTTTCGTCGTCAAATTTCACTTAATATTTTTTTAGCTTTAAAAAAGTGTTCAATAAAAATCTAGGAATCAACATTTTATGAAAAAAAACTACGGTAAATTAAAATGTTATTGCACTTTACGTAAATTACAAATTTTACACTTTAATGAATGTTATTAGATCAGCTGGATCAAAAGCAAGCCAATCTAATAAAATTAAATATGTAAGATTTTTAATTGAAGTTGTTAATAATATATATAAATATATAATATTGTTTTCAAATAGATTTTCTCTTTCTATCATTATGTATTTTATTTTCTTATGTAAAAAAATATTGTGATATTATGCAGAAAGTGTTGATGTACATAGTTATATTTATTTTTATTCTGGCACTAAAATACGTTTGCTCCCAATAAATACTAGTATTAATGGTAAGACTAGGCTTGCATTCAGCGAGAAAAAAAATGTAGGTGAAGGGTGTTTGAAAAAAAAAATTTACACGCTTCGTGTTTCTGGTGAAAGCGCAATTTATCCTACAATTACAATTTCATTTTGGCTATGGACTGTAATAAATATAGTCTGGCACGGTTTCTTACGGACTAGATACAAGATGTACTTATTTTAAAATTAGAAGAATAAAGACAAAATTAATTAATTTATATAGATGTTTATAAATAATGTAAATCAACCTATGAATGGCCATTGATGCAATAACGCTAACGGTAGTATTTTTAACAAAATATTAATATATTCTTTAAAATACCACCTAAATAAGTTAATTTGATACATTGTATTAGTTGACCTGTGTTAAGAATCTGTGGAGAAACTGTAAATATTTTGTTATTTAAATACTTTGATTATTACTCATTAAAAAAAATGTTTAAGTATTTTTCAGCGTATTTCTAATTTCATAATATTTCAAAGATTTATACGCGTGGTGCATAAAGTGAAATTTTGAGTTTAGAAAAGCCTGGAATTTGGATTTGGACGCTACGCGTCCAAATCCAAACGTTCAGGCCTTTCTAAACTCGAAATTTTACTTCATACTTCATCTGGGAGTGTAAACAATCGTTCGAAACTTTAAATTGGTCTCTTTTATAAAACCGACTAAAGCCTGAAAATTTACAGCATATACACTTCTTTGCAAAAAAATCAAGCACACAAAATATGTTATAGTTTAAAGCGGGCATAATGAGTTTCCTAGTTACGAAAATATGTAAATATGTCAATTTCGTTACTGTCAAAATGCCGCGTCATTTAGACAACAATTGAAAAATGCGTATTCTAACTAAAATAGAAAATCGTTTTATATTAGACAAATTACTCGATTGATGAACATCAGTAAAGAATTTGTCTTAGTATTGGTTTTTTATTAAAGGTGTTATTTTCAAGTTATGGTGTTTTATCAATTATTGAAACTGCTGATAGGCAATTAAAACAGACCCAAATTATACAACTAGAATATTGTGAAAAATATTTATGAGACTTGTGCTTGATTTTATTGCACAGCAATGTACATTATGGATATTTTTTTTTAGTAAAACACTTAACTTTGTTTTACCACTTTTATTTTACTTTTCAGTGACTATAGTTTCGACTACAAGCTAGTCATTATTAAACTAAGTACCTAAATCCCATAATAAAATTCGAATTCCTCAATTTATTAAACCTCATCCTCAAACATAACTACTTCTCATTTAACAACAAATTCTACATTTAAAAAGATTGTTTAGCGATGGATTCCCCCCTTAGCCCCTCATTAGCAGAAGTGTTTATGGAAAATCTCACCAAACAAATCCTTAACTCTCTTTAGGAAAAAAAAACATATTAACTGGTGGTATAGATATATAGATGACATTATTGCGTACTTTAAAGGTAAAGACAGACAAGCCAATCAGTTTTTTTAATTTCATCAAAACCCTTTATCCATCAATTAAATTTAAAGAGGAATTTTAAAACAGCAACAGCATTAATTTCCTAGATCTAATGATTACAAAATCCAATAACACACTATTATTTTATATATTTTGAAAACCCACATATACCGACTCGATAATTACAAACACATCCTGCCATCCATACAATCAAAAAATTGCGGCATTCATTAATAGAGCAATCAAATTAAATTAGTCAAATTGCTACAAACAACGGATACAATTCAGCTCTAATAGACACACTAATAACGAAACAAGAACTAAAACAAATTCAAAATTTCATTTACGATTCAAATACAACAAATAAAAATAAATTTTACCCACTAACATATTTCGAAAATATTAGCAACAAAATCAAAAGATCTCTTGAAAAGTGTGACATCAATAAAGTTTTTAAAGCGTAATTGCCAACATTATTCACAAACCCAAAACCATAGAAAAAAAAACAAAAAATCCGGTAATGTGCGAAACATGTAAAGGAGCATACATTGGTCAATCTGGTAGAAATTTTGCAATTAGAATGAAAGAGCATATGAGCTCATTACGTTTAAAAAACTACAAGTCCACCTTTGCAACACATTTATTGGAAAACAACCATACCTGCACCGAAAACAGCATGGTTTCAGTAATCGATTTGTCGGATAAAGGCCGAAGAATGGATTTACTCGAAGCACTAAAACAGTAAAATATTGTGAAATGTATGTATATTCGAACTTCAATTGAAATCAGTGTTTTACACGCGTGGCGCATGAAGTAAAATTTCGAGTTTAGAAAAGCCCAGAAAATTTGTCTCGGGTCGCTGCGCGACCCTCGACAAATTTTCACGGGGCTTTTCTAAACTCGAAATTTTACTTCATGCTTAGTCTGGGAGTGGAAAACACTCGTTTAAAGTTTCAAATTGAACTCTTTTAAAAAACAACGAATGTCGGAAAATGTACAGCCCATGCATGTTTACCTAAAAACTGTATCTTCAATTCATTGTAAGTTCCGCAGTCAATAAAGTAATAAATACACCTACATTATCTTTTTGAGCATTATGTTAGCAAATAAATAAAAATTGAAATGTTTGCCAAATGAAGCAGCACAGCTAACACCCCTGTGTTGTTGTGCTGGCAGCAGACCTAGGTACGGTACTTGCGAACCTGCCTCGCCACGCTCTTGAAATTTGGAATATTCATATTTAAAGCTGCCAAAAGGCAGTTTCGTGCGGGCATTTTAGCTGGTACACCCAAAGCAACGTACTTGGTCCTGATCAAATGGTTTACACAATACGCTGAATCAAAGTTCTTAATAATCTCCAGTAAAATTGAAGAAATGTATAAACTTATCTTGAAATATTAGCAAACGGAAGTAACATGAATCTGTTTTTTTATTATTTTTGCATTTAAGCTAAATCTGTTCTCATTCTCATTTTTCTTTTCTGTTTAAGATTAACGTTTGATTAGTGATGTAGGCGATTAATGAATGACACATTTCATTTTGACGTTAAATGTAAGTTGCGTTAACACTACTAAAATCAGAGCCAATGAAATCGCACTCAATGCTTTGATGCATCCCAGAACACATCGAACATAGGAAAATTTACATTGAATATTTTCTGGCATGTTCGGTGTTACATAAAACTCTCTGTATGTCTCTGTGCAAAATAATTGGAAATGTGCAAAATAATTGGAAATTCAGTTTGGGTTGTCTATTTTCAGGTACTTCTTAAAAAATCTATTTTCTAGAGGAAACACTTTTGACTACACATTTATTACCATTTGTTTGCTTTCTGGTGTTTTTCAAGCCCTAGAAGTTTGTCTTTACAACTCATTAACACGCTGCATTAATTATCAATGTTTTTGCCCGGCGCATTCACCATTACTTATATTTTTACATAATTGAAGGGCTTATTATAATAATATGATAAGCCACACAAACAAAAAAATATGGTTTATTCTTGGATTCGATTAAGCAGTTATATAATAAGCCACAATAGAAGAATTGTGGTCATCGTCCAACAGATATCGTCACCATACCTAAAATCAAGTTATTACATTTTATTGGTTTTGTATAAATATCACTTTAAAACATGATAAGCCACATCAAAATGGCAACAGGTATTTTTACACCTTCCAAAAAAAATCGATTTCGTATGAGAGTTTAAGTTCAAGTGATGAAATGCATGGCACAATTGACAAGAGTGTGATTTCTTAAGACTTTGTGCTATCAAACGAGAGTGGGCCCTGGAATACAAGTGAGCTATTTAGCTATTATAGCATTTCATGTTTTACCAAAACAAATCAACATTTTTAACATCGCTTACCATGTTATTGCAATAATAATATAATAACATTAAATAGAGTAACAGAAACAACACCTAAAGAGAACTCAGAGATGAAAGTTATAAACAAGCCATATAAAAAAGAAGGAGCAAATTAGGAACAAAATATTTAACAACAAAAAGCAAGAAAAGTATTAAACCTTGTGAGTTGGGTTCACCATGCAGATATACGAACAATTGCAAAGGAAAACTCAGTAATACCATTGCTTATATAATAATATTCTCTTTATTCATTAGTAATACCCATGAATTAATTTTTACAAATTGAAACTAATCAATATCAAATTGGGCCTCTTTGATATTAATTTCTTATAAACTGCTTTTAAGTTAACGAGAAGACACAGGATAATGGAAAAAATTAAAAATTGAAAATGTTTCTAAATATGAAATAAAAATTAATGACTAAACATTCAACAACGAGTATAAGATAAGAAATTTGGTTTATGCCAACTCCAATAGATATACAGGGTGTTCCAGACCACCCGTACACCCCTTTTAAAATTTCGCGGATGAATATTTTTCAAAAACTGAATGGGGGGTATTACTAATGTTCATGTGCTCTATCTAATGACGTATCACTCGACCCCCCCCCTGCCCCCCTGAAGGGGGGGCGGGGGGCAACTTTAAATTTTCAAATGGCAACCCCTATTTTTATTACAGATTCGAATTCTCTATAAAAAAATATTAAGAGTTTATTCGGAACATTTTTTTGTACGACCAACAGGTGGCGCTGCAATCGCAAAAAACTACTTTTTAATACATTTTTTTGATATTTTAGGACCGTACGTGGATGAATATTATTCGAAAACTCAGTGCGGGGTATTACTAATGTTCATGTGCTCTATCTAATGACGTATTACTCGACCCCCCTGCCCCCCCTGGCGACACAATAGCAAAAAACGACTTTTTAATACATTTTTAACGAATTTTAGCATTGTACGCGAATGAATATTCTTACAAAACTTAATGCGGGAAATTGACAGCTGGGTCTTCTTCGTGTTGGGATAGCCGGATTCAAGCAACCGTCGTTGCGAGAACCTGTCCGCTTGTCCTATGCCAAGAACCGCGAACAAACAATTTAATCGAGTTTATCATTAAATGTACCATTCAGATTTTTTAATTAGAAGAAACTCTGAGAAAATTAATTTTTTAGGAAACCATGAAAAATGTTGTTATTTCAAGTTTTAGGTGTTTGTTTTTTATAGTAATTAAATTAAATGCCAAACGGTTCAACAAACTAAAAATGTTCTGTAGAGTCAAAATTCTAGATTCTATCTCTAAAGTGTGATTATGCTTTAATCACACTAGAATATGAACCAAAAGGTACTATTAATACCGTTAATGCCGGAGGTGTTCAAATTGAGCCCCATTCTGCGTAATGCAAGCACGGACTCTGGCTGGGAACGAATCGACTGCGGCCAGAATTTCCTGGGCATCGAGGGACTGCATCGCGTTCGTTAGCCGCTGCTCCATGTCGTTCTTCGTGGTAGGCCGCTGTTGATAGATTAGATCTTTAATTCTCCCCCAGAAATAATAATCCAAGACGGTCAGATCTGGCGATCGAGGAGGGTAAGGCACCGGACCATATTTGCCGATCCATCTATTCGGAAACATGGTATTTAGTTGAGCGCGAGCCAGTCTGGAAGTATGGGCCGGGCATCCGTCCTGCTGGAACCAAAGCTCCTGGCGCAGCTGCAGAGGAACATTCTTCATCAAAACGGGGAGTTCTTCGTTTAGTAGAGATGCGTATGATGCTCCATTCAAATTACCCTCAATAAAATAAGGGCCAATTATTTTATCTCCGATGATTCCGCACCAGACGTTGATCTTCCAAACCCGTTGATGGTCTCGTTCTCGCAACCAGTGAGGGTTTTCCGTGGCCCAGTAGCGGCAGTTCCAGCTGTTCACTTCTCCGTCACTTTTGAACGTGCACTCGTCGGAAAACAGAATCGTCCTGTGGAAGTCGGCCGGCTGTCGCATCGCCCACGTGCAAAACGCCAATCTCTCTTGATGATCCGTCTCATTTAGTGCCTGGTGCTGATGCATCCTATACGGGTGGAGGTTATTTTCTTTCAGGATCCGATGAATTGTTCCCAGACCAATTCCAGAATCGATGTGCAAGCGCCTTATGGAATCGTGAGGATTCAACGTAACTGATGCAATAATGTCTGGTCCTCTTAGATCTCGAACTGGTCTAGAAATTTTCTTCCCTTTGTTGTTGATCGGCTGCACAACTCAATGTTCGATGACACGTTTTTTCAAACGTGAAAAAACGTTTCGAGAATGATGCGTGCGATCAGGATAACGCTGTCGCCATATGTACAGTCGCAGCAGTCGCGAATAGACCTCCACACTCGCTTAGGACTTGCAGCATATCAAATGCTTCTTCATTTGAAAAACCCATTGCTGTAATGAAGGTTATAAATACATTTGAAAAATGTTTAAAAGATAGTACATAGACCAAGGAGAGAAAAAGAAATAATAAAACTGGTGCAAAGTGAGATGGAATAGAAAAGTTCACACATCACTATTGTTTTTAAATCTATTCTTATAAGTAGCCAATTATTCTTGTAAACAACTATTGAACAATTACCACTGCTTAGGAAATGTGCATTTAACCATTGTAACTCAGAAAATGTTTCAGGATTTGATACTTCAATAGTGGACCATGTTGTTTTGTGGTAACCAAAATGAGCCCATGTCCAAATTTCATTCATAAGAAAGTCAATAGATGAATTTTCTCTACTCGATTAATTAAATGTAATTTACGGAATTAGATTTTTAGATGATTCATAAACTTACCTGCGTCTGCGATGAAATTTTCCGATCCGCACTTTACAAACTGCCTTTGACGAATGACGTTAAAAAACTAAATTGTATTAGTTTTTGTCAAATTCTCCGAACTCCGCGGTCTGCGTACATTTCAATCGATTACACAAGTGTAACATTGGATGTTTTTTGCGAAGGAAAAACAGAATGTTAATTTTTTAAATCTTTTGGACAGGCGAAAATCAAGGTTTGTCAATGTTAGAGTTAAAAGTGTATCTAGTTAAGAGATACACATGTCATTATTGATATGGTAATGTTTAGACTGTAATATTAAACATAAAAAACATCGAAATCAATCGTTCTTGCGCGACGGTGCTAAAATTCTTTAAAACATGTATTAAAAAGTAGTTTTTTGCTATTGTAGCGCCACCTGTCGGTCGTACAGAAAAATGTTCTAAATAAATTGTTCATATTTTTAATTGAAAATTCAAATCTGCAATTAAAAATTGGGGTTTCCATTCAAAAACTTAAAGTTGCCCCCGCCCTTTTTCAGGGGAGGCAGGGGGGGGGGGTTGAGTGATACTTCATTAGATAGAGCACATGAACATTAGTAACACCCCGCACTGAGTTTTCGAATAATATTCATCCACGTACGGTCCTAAAATATCCAAAAAATGTATCAAAAAAGAGTTTTTTGCGATTGTAGCGCCACCTGCTGGTCGTACAAAAAATGTTCCGAATAAATTCTTAATATTTTTTTATAGAGAATTCGAATCTGCAATAAAAAATAGGGGTTGCCATTTGAAAATTTAAAGTTACCCCCCATCCCCTTTCAGGGGGGGGGGGCAGGGGTGGTCGAGTAATACGTCATTAGATAGAGCACATGAACATTAGTAGTACCCCGCATTGAGTTTTCGAATAATATTCATTCACGTACGGTCCTAAAATATCAAAAAAATGTATTAAAAAGTAGTTTTTTGCGATTGTAGCGCCACCTGTTGGTCGTACAAAAAAATGTTCCGAATAAACTCTTAATATTTTTTTATAGAGAATTTGAATCTGCAATAAAAAATAGGGGTTGCCGTTTGAAAATTTAAAGTTGCCCCCCGCCCCCCTTCAGGGGGGCAGGGGGGGAGGGGGAACGAGTGATACGTCATTAGATAGAGCACATGAACATTAGTAATACCCCACATTCAGTTTTTGAAAAATATTCATCCGCGAAATTTTAAAAGGGGTGTACGGGTGGTCTGGAACACCCTGTACATACATGAGGTTTTTTTAATCTGCACAGGAAAATTAAACGTGTGTTTTTTAGAAAAATTAAGTTATATTCAATTATTTTTGTAGTAAAAAAAGAAACATACACGTTAGCCATCTCTGTGCCCAAGGATTTTGGTTTAAATAAAATTAATTCAAAGGTTATAAAAAAATCTAGACTATTTCAAATTAAATAATTATTTTAACTAAGATATCATAGATACTTGTTTTAGATTCATCACTTTGAGAAACTTTTAATTAATATTTCGGTTTTCAATTAAAATTCACTTGGTGAAACATCTGACAAATTATTTGAATCTATTTAATAGAAACCAAAGCAAGTGTATATTAATTAAAAATCTAATCTAATTAGCTTGAAACCTAAAGAATTTGTTTCGTAGACAATTAAGCGAAATATTATTTAAAAAATCCCATCTCTACAATTTATTAACTGATTTTATCTCTCATCTAAGTTCAAAATAAATTTAAATTCAAACACCTAATGATTTTAAACAAATTCTTGTATTTCACAACAATCGTTTCACTACACAAATAAACAAAACAAAATCTGTCTTGTTATTATTGTAATGTACCTTTCACTTATTATAATATTTAATGTGTTTATGAACCACTCTGTATTAATTTATCATTATAGTGTAATTATCTCATCTCGTTGTACAGATAATATTGGAAATAGCAAGTAATGCGAAATTTAAATGTTTTTCACATTCCAAATCTTTTCTTGGTAATTATAATCTCGTTTTGTTATTCCATGTTATGCTACGTGCACGCATAACATGAAATAACAAAACGAGATTCTAATTATTTAGGAAAGATCAGTGTCTTATCACTAAAGAAATTGAGTTGTTCTGGTGTTGAGGAGAACACCTCCACTTCTGCAGTTGATCAGGACAGTCAATTCTAGAACTATGTACTAAATTTGAAACTCTGAATCTTCGAACTCTAAATCTTATAGCTAAGTCTGTTTCAATTTGTAAATTCATTTATTAAGTATCAAATTAAATACCATGTAAAACTATAAACTTTGAATCTCTGTGATTGGACCCAAGTTGCCTAAATCGCGGCTTCAACGACAAATACAGGAAATCTAAAATATATAAAAGAACGGTAACGATAAACAACACCTTCGTACGTTACATTATTAATTATGCAATGATCGTGTGAAATTTTAAAAAAGAATACTTGATTATTGTTTATACACTCGTACATAACAAAGGTTCGGATTTAGACAGCCGTGTAATGTGTATAATAATTCATGAGTAAAGGTGTTGGATAAATTCAAAATGAGCATTCGGCACGTCAAAACAATTATGCCTTGGCGTCCATTATTTCGTTCAGCACCATGGGCCTATTTTTAGTCGCCAAAAACCCGCGATTCTTAACGAAACGTATTCCTGGGAATAATTATAAATTGGCAAGAATAATGCAAAATTTTTGTTTGTCTACAATTAGATACGTTAATCAAACAAATACACAAATATACTGTTATGTAACAAAAAAAATTACAAGATATATTCAGAACTGGACGATACTCAAAAATTAAAATTTACTCTCTGCAAGTTGATTGATTGAGTTACATGAAGATCAAATTAATTTGACGAATAAAGCACTAATAACCTTTCTTCGCACTTTTATTTGAATTACTATGTACAGGGTGGTACACAGCGACAGCTCGTAACCTAACTTCAGGGTAGGCCAAAGCGCAAATGCACACAAAATTTGAATTCAACTTAATTTCCTTTAATTGTATCTTGAAATCTGATTAATTCCTAACATATTTTCAGAGTTTAATTGCTTTAACACAAAAATTAATCTTTTGAGACTCTTTCAAACATAAACCTACTAAAATATTAAATAATTTACAATAAATTTTCATTTTTAATAATTGAAAGTAATTTATATAGTGAACTTTGTTGAAATTTCCGAAAATTTTAAAAAGTTATTAAAAGTATCAACAATTCTCAATTTGTATGGTTGTAAATCAACCTATGATTTTTCAATTTAATTTCCTTTAATTGTATCTTGAACTCCGATTAATTCTTTACATGTTTCTAGAGTTTTCTTGCTTTGGCGCAAAAATGAAACTTTTGAGAACGTTTCAAACATAAACCTACTTAAATATTCAATAATTTACAATAAATTCTCATTTTCAATAATTGACAATAATTAATATAGTGAAGTTTGTCGAAAGATTATTCAATTTAATTTCTTTTAATTGTATCTTGAACTCCGATTAATTCTTTACCTATTTCCAGAGTTTTATTGCTTTGGTTTTAAAATGAAACATATTTCGAAAATATTAGCAACAAAATCAAAAGATCTCTTGAAAAGTGTGACATCAATATAGTTTTTAAAGCGTACAGTACAATTGCCAACATTATTCACAATCCCAAAACCATAGATAAAATCAAAAAATCCGGTATTTCTAAATTAATGTGCGAAACATGTAAAGGAGCATACATTGGTCAATCTGGTAGAAATTTTGCAATTAGAATGAAAGATCATATGAACTCATTATGTTTAAAAAACTACAGGTCCACCTTTGCAACACATTTATTGGAAAACAACCATACCTGCACCGAAAACAGCACTAAAACACTAAAATATTGTGAAATGTATGTATATTCGAATTTCAATTGAAATCAGCGTTTTATACGCGTGGCGCATGAAGTAAAATTTCGAGTTTAGAAAAGCCCAGAAAATTTGCCTCGGGTCGCTGCGCGACCCTCGACAAATTTTCACGGGGCTTTTCTAAACTCGAAATTTTACTTCATGCTTAGTCTGGGAGTGGAAAACACTCGTTTAAAGTTTCAAATTGAACTCTTTTAAAAAACAACGAATGTCGGAAAATTTACAGCCTATGCATGTTTACCTAAAAACTGTATCTTCAATTCATTGTAAGTTACGCAGTCAATAAAGTAATAAATACACCTACATTATCTTTATTGAGCATTATGTTAGCAAATAAATAAAAATTGAAATGTTTGCCAAATGAAGCAGCACAGCTAACACCCCTGTGTTGTTGTGCTGGCAGCAGACCTAGGTACGGTACTTGCAAACCTGCCTCGCCACGTTCTCAAAAATGAAACTTTTGAGAACCTTTCAAACATAAACCTACTTAAATATTCAATAATTTACAATAAATTCTCATTTTCAATAATTGACAATAATTAATATAGTAAAGTTTGTCGAAAGATTATTCAATTTAATTTCTTTTAATTGTATCTTGAACTCCGATTAATTCTTTACTTATTTCCAGAGTTTTATTGCTTTGGTATTAAAATGAAACTTTTGAGACCCTTTCAAATATAAACCTACTCAAACATTCAATAATTTACAATACATTCTCATTTTTAATAATTGACGGTAAATTATATAGTAAAGTTTTTCGGAATTTTCGAAAATTTCAAAAAGTTATTGAAAGTATAAACAATTCTCAATTTGTATAGTTGTAAATCTATTCATGATTATTCAATTTAATTTCCTTTAATTGTATCTTGAACTCCGATTAATTTTTTACATATTTCCAGGGTTTTATTGCTTTGACACAAAAATGAAACTTTTGAGACCCTTTCAAACACAAACCTACTCAAATATTCAATAATTTACAATAAATTCTCATTCTCAATAATTGACAGTAATTAATATAGTGAAGTTTGCAATAATTTCAAAAAGTTATTGAAAGTATCAACAATTCTCAATTTTTAGGGTTGTAAATCCAATCATGATTATTCTAATTATATATTTAATTTCCTATAATTGTACCTTAAACTCCGATCAATTCTTTGCATATTTTCAGGATTGTATTGCTTTGCCACAAAAATGAAACTTGTGAGACCCTTTTAAATATAAACTTACACAAATATTTATTAATTTACAATAAATTCTCATTTGTAATAATTGACAATAGTTTATATAGTAAAGTTTGTCGAAATTTGCAAAAATTTCAAAATGTTATTGAAAGTATCAACAATTCTCAATTTGTTGGGTTGTAAATCCACTCATGATTATTCAATTTAATTTGCTTTAATTGTATCTTGAACTCCGATTATTTTGTTACATATTTCCAGGGTTTTATTGCTTCAGCACAAAAAATAAACTTTTGAAAACCTTTCAAACATAAACGTACTCAAATATTTAATAATTTACAATAAATTTTCATTTTTACAACAACAAACAATCTTTATTGACAACAGTAGGTATTACATAGCATGTATAATTAATTATTTTATTTTATTTTGTATGAGTACTGAACCTGTTGCCAATCGGCTATCGACCCGTGGTCTTTCCGCCAAAATTGTCAATTGTCATGAAATTGTCAGTAGGTACGTCAGTTAGTGTCCTGATGAAATTATGAGATGAATTGAAATATGGTGGTGGCTGGGTTTTTGAATTTAGGAAGGATGTCAGGATTACGTGGCAGGCACATATGGAGTAAGGTCTCCATATTATATGGGTTGGTTGCGAATTTTTCGGCAAGGTAAATTAGGCGTTGTTGAATGGGAATTATTTTTGTTTTTTCGTAGAGGAGAGTATTCGAAGGGCTGTGTAAGGGATTGTTGGGGTGTCTCATCTTAGTCAATGAACGTAGGGCTGAACGTTCACCAACCTGAATGTGTTTTAGTACAGATGGACGTGGATTGAGGAAAAGGATGGCTGCATAGTCAAGAAGAGGGCGACAAATCATTTTATAAATATGGACCGCGGTGTTGGTCGAGATTCCTTGGTTTTTATATGTAAGAGATCTGAAGTGACGCGATCTCTTCTTGACTTTGTCTTTAAGGGTTAGGGCATGGGTTTTAAAAGTAAATTTGGGGTCGAAAATCACGCCTAGGTATTTGCAGGTAGAGGAAGGTGAAATTAGGTTATTAAATAGGGAAATTGAAAATGGCGAATTGTTTGGGCGGTGGAAAGGGATAAGGAGTTTGGATTTGTTAGGGTTAATAGAAATTCTCCATTTTGCGAACCACGTTTGAATAGTGTCGATAAGGTCTTGAAGGGTGGTTAATGCTTTTTCAAACGTGGGCGCGTGTGTGATAAGGGCTGTGTCGTCTGCGTACAGCAGAGGGTACGCGGTAGGGTTAAGGAATTTTGGGTCTGGATTATACATATCTAGGACAAATAGGTTGTAAAGAAGAGGTGAAAGAGGTGAGCCTTGGGGAACCCCTTGTTCGGGGGTAAAGGATCTTGAGAGGGTGTTGCGGATTTTGATGTTTATGGATCTGTGCGAAAGGAAGCTGTCAATTAAATACAGAAGGTGGGGAGGCAAATTTAGTGAGTGACATTTAAACAGCACACCTCGATGCCATACCGAGTCGAAAGCCTTTTTAATATCTAAAAAAAAACGGCGGTTTTTTTTCCTTCGAGGTGTGCTGTCTGGCAGTTTGAAGTTAGGATGGACAGGGGAAGCGAGGTGGATCGGTGTTTGATAAACCCAAATTGGTATGGGGGAATAAGGTTTGAAACATGGTCCAGGATTTTATCTTTAATTATGTCCTCAAACACCTTGCAAGGGACCGGAAGCAGTGTAATTGGACGATAACTAGAAGGTGAAAGAGGGTCATTTTCGGGTTTAGGGATACAGATAATAGTACCCTGCTTCCACTCCCGTGGCAATTCTTGTGTCTGAAATACATAATTAAAGATTTTTAAGATGTAAGAGTGTATATTTTCTGGGAGGGATTTTAGGACTATACGGGAGATATTGTCATACCCGGGTGCTGTATTTTTACCTTTGTGGAGTGATGCGTAATATTGCTCTACTCCACAAAGGTAAAAATACAGCACCCGGGTATTTATTAATTGAGAGTAATTTTTATCGTGAAATTTGTCGAAATTTGCGAATATTTCAAAAAGTTATTAAAAGTATCAACAATTCTCAATTTGCATGGTTGTAAATCCTATCATGATTATTCAATTTAATTTCCTCTACTTGTACCTTAAACTCCGATTAATTCTTTGCATATTTTCAGAGTTATATTGCTTCGGCACAAAAATAAAACTTCTGAGAGCCTTTCAAATATTAACCTACTCAAATATTCAATAATTTACAATAAATTATCATTTTCAATAATTGACAGTAATTAATATAGTGAAGTTTCTCTAAATTTGCGAAAATTTTAAAAACTTATTGAAAGTATCAACAATTCTTTGTTTGCATGGTTGTAAATCCACTCACGATTATTCAATTTAACTTCCTCTAATTGTATCTTAAACTCCGATTAATTCTTTACATATTATTAGGGTTTTTTTTACTTTGGCACAAAAATTTAACTTTTGAGAACCTTTCAAAGATAAACCTAGTCAAACATTCAATTATTAACTTATAATAAATTCTCATTTTAAATAACTGTATTTCCATTTCTGCTTGTTAAATGTTATTTCTGTTGGTTGTGTTTTAGACTTTAATTAATTCCAAACAAAAGCATAATATTAAAGTATGAACTTGTACATTTTGTAAACATTATCTAATCGCTTCCTGATTTCATTGAGTCTATTTTAAAATATGCCGCCGTGTATTTCATATAATTTGAACGATTTCTAAAAATATTTTTCAGCTGCAGTTCAACGCCGGTTTTCATTATGTGTAAAAATACGCGTAAACGCAGCCTTTTATAAATAATTAATTAACCCATTAATCCAATTTTCCTCGGTTATTTTTAATGTTCCCATTAATATTTTAAACGGCGCTATAATTATTATTTGCTTGATTAAAATTAGACATTAAAAGTTTTAGAAATAAAAGAAAATTTACCATTTGAAAAGAAAGTAGGTATGTTTAATTTATTGCAGTAATCATATTATTCATACAGAAACTATTTAAAAATACAGGGTGTCCACACATTCATTCTCAACATGGGGTATGTTTGAACATTTTTTGTAACCCCTTATACAAAAAAATGAAGACAATTTATTTTAAAACCATTGTATATTAAAAACAGATTTTTTTAAAAATATTTAGACCTAATATGAAAGAAAGATTTCATATTAAGTATAAATATTTTTGTTAAACATCTGTTTTTAATATATACAATGATTTTAAAATAAATTGTCTTTATTTTTTTGTTTTCACTGTTTTCAATTATCAACCTATCAGTGTTAAAATAATCTATTTTGTTGTTTTTACTATAAGTTTTTGAATTAGATATAACAAATTATTTATTTCTGAAAAGCAGAAAAAAATCTCTTTTCAACCATAGCCAACTATAACCCCAATAAGAAAAAACAAAGTTGACCTTTGTTACTCAAACATGATAACAATTTTTGAAAATCTGAATACACTACAAGATTCTTATTAAAAAGGTGCCTTAAGAACCCTTAAGAAACTCGACTTTCTCTAAAAATAAATCAGCTGTAACAGAAAATAAAAAAAATTAAAAATTCACGTTTTAGCGCCTGAACTACGTTACATATCAAATGTATTTTTGTGGAATTAATTTCAGTTTTAGCCAAGGAGTATTTCATCCCATTTAACCAAATCTCTATCTCTTATAATAACAAATATCCTCATATTGAGAATGAATTTGTTGACATCCTGTATACCATGCTTTTTTTTATCTCAGAACATTTATTTAGTTTTAACTTTCTAATTTTGTGTATTGATTATTATATTAATAAACTGTAGTAATAATTAATACATAGCATGCGTTTTTCTTCTCTCTGAACATGCAAATTCCGAATATATAAAATTTCATATGTTCAATTTTAAAAAAACACACCTTAATCGCATTACACCTTGACATTTCGCAACCAAATGTACAATTTGAGGTGTGTTTTTTTTTAAACTGAACACAGGAAATTTTATATACTCGGAATGTGTATGTTCAGAGATAAAAAAAAAGTATGGTATGTATCAATTATTACTTTAGTTTATTAAAATAATAATCAATACACAAAATTAAAAAGTTAAAATTAAATAAATATAGACACAGATAAAATAATTTATGAATTAGAATAATAATCAATACATAAAATTAGAGAGATACAATGAAATAAATAAAAGAAGTGTACATATTTTTGCACTTTAAAGAAAAAATATGAATCTGTGATTGTTTTTGCTTTATTTTAACGTTAACTTATTATTATATTATTAATTTGATACATTGAATTATTTAACCTGACTTGAGAATGTGTGAAGATTAATTTAAATACTTTGTTATTCTAATATTTTGATTATTACTCATTTAAGAAAAGTATTTTTAAGTGTATTTCTAACTTCACAATATTTCAGTGTTGAATACACGTGGCACATGAAGTAAAATTTCGAGTTTAGAAAAGCCCCGTGAAAATTTGTCGAGGGTCGCTGCGCGACCCTCGACAAATTTTCTACGTGGGGCTTTTCTAAACTCGAAATTTTACTTCATGCTTAATCTGGGAGTGGAAACACTCGTTCGAAACTTCAAATTACGATTTTGTAAAATCGAGAAATGCCTGAAAATTTACAACGTATAGATTATGTATATGCAAAGAAAGAATGCTCAGTATGTAATATAATACGTCATTTATAGAAACCTTAAATAGAAGTGCAGAATTTTACCTAAAATCAACTTTTTTAAAGTTAACTCTATAACTGCTCAGCCATCAATGGGTTATAGAACGTTCATACATTCTTCACTAATATCCAATGTGTTTTATTGTTTAATTAATTAGGTTTCTATTAATTGAATACTCTGCGTCTAAAATGCATTTATAATTTATGTAAACTTTACATTTTTCTTTATAATTGAAAACCCATTAACTAATATCGTATGTTCAATAAAAAAAAACCTCTAGAGTGCCATGGAAAATATTGTAAGTTGGCAACTCTGAAATTATATATTATAATTATCATGTTTGACGTTTTATATGTCCTAAGGCGTGTAGCCAACTTAAATTTAGAAACAAATTAAATCATGGCACTCTAGAGGTTTTTTTTTATTGAACATACGATATTAGTTAATTCGTTTTGAATTATAAAGAAAAATGTAAAGTTTACATAAATTATAAATGCATTTTAGACGCAGAGTATTCAATTAATAAAATTGATAAAACAATAAAACACCTTTAACTTTGTTTGTACAGCACTTCTTTATTTTATGTGACTGCAGTTTCGGCAACTTTAGCTTGCTTATCAAACATGCAGTGATTCATTAATAAATGTTTGATTCCTTATCATTTGAATTTTATTTATATTATTTCTGTAATATTATTTTCTAAAAAAAATAGGCATTATCTATCTATAATAGCAATAAACTAACCTGCTGAATGTTTTATATTTAGTAACTAAAATTATAAATTAACTAATGCACAACTCAAAATAACGTTTCGTATAAGTTAAATCTACAGGGTGCAGCATTTTCGATGGTTTCTCCAAGTAAAGTACCATAAATATCAATGATAGACAAAAACTAATATGTACTTTTAGAGCTGTTTTTTAGAGCATATTTCATGTGCCTAATCAAAATTTATCTATCTTCGATTGTTTCGAGTTATACGTCAAAACTCAAAATTTTGCAATTTTGAAATATTGAAATGACTTTCTTATTTTAAAAGATATTAACACGCGGGAAAAAGTTTCTTTAGGCACTTTTTTAAGTAGAATACGCTGATCATATCATATTTTGTATTAAGTTTAACCTTTAAGAGATATGACATAAAGTTGAATTATTTTAAATACAAATCATAGTTGGCCATGACTTTAATCGCTTGAATTTTTTGTGAGCTATACAAAAATATATCATTTGTCATATTTTGATTTAACTTTATTTAATTATTTTATTTTTTGTAAATTCAAATTAATATATCAAAAAAGCTATGTTAAAAATAATTAATTGTAGACAATAACAATATAAAACATCAACTGTCTTTATTACCTTATTAAATTTATTAAAATAAAACACTTTAACTTTAACATCAAAAACGCTGTACACCAGATTTTGCTATTTCTATATAGAATAATTGCTGTAATTATTACCACCATTTATTAAATTTTAGTTATTAATGTTAATACGTTTTATCAATTTTTAAATATTATTGTTACTATTTTGTACATATTCTTTGTAAAAGGGGTTTCCCGTGAGAGAATAAATAAATAAATAAAAAACTTTCTTTGTATAACACAATATTTATATTTTTGTGACTGCAGTTTCGGCAACTCAACTTGCCATTATCAAACTTAGTGATTTATATTACGGTATGGTACAGGTATATATACAAGAATAGTTATTTACAAAATAGCATTAAAAATGGGGGTATATACTAAATCAACCTGGTCGTTAATTAGGGGAATTTCCGGATTAGCGCGGGCTTTCTGTATTTCTAACGATTCTAAAAGGTTCATTTTTCGACCCTTTTCGGCATAATGAATGATCTTAAGTACATCCTCGCCAAATGAATGGTTTTTATGGATGAGGTGTTTAGCGAAATTTGATTTTTCTGATTGATTTAGCCGAAAAGATCGATGATGTTCTTTGAGCCGAGTGCTAAAATTACGACCAGATTTACCAATGTATATTCCATGACAATCGGGACAAACAAGCTTATAAATACCGGATTTGCTAAAATTACATTGTTTTGTTTTGTTAGTAAAAATGCGGTTTTCTGTTTTACAAAATGTTTTAAAAGCAATGTTAATATTATGTTTCTTAAGGATGTTTTTAATTTGTAGGATGATATTCCCGAAATAAGTAATTGATCGAAAAGCTTTCTGTATTGAAGGATTTTCTGCATACAATAGTTTCTGAATTTTCTAAAGTTTTGTTTTTTCCATATGTTATTTATTAAGTTGGAGTTGTAACCATTATTAGTTGCAATCTTTTTTATGGTGTTCATTTCGTTGTTTAACGAGGTAGCTGATAAAGGGATTCTTAAGGCTCTGTGGATCATTTCGCTCAACTCAATAATTAAAAATTAAATAAACTTAAAAAAAATAACTAAAGTTAAATTAAAGTAATGCAAATTATATATTTTTGAAAAGCTGACAAAAAATGTAATCGAATCAAGTCATGGCCAACTGTGATTTGTATTTAAAATAATACAAATTTATGTCTTATCTCATTAGGATTAAACTTAAAACAAAATTTGATATAATCAGGATATTCTACTTAAAAAAGAAAGTTTTCACCGCATGTCAATATCTTTATAAATAAAGAAGTTATTTCAATATTTCAAAATTGCAAAATTTTGAGTTTTGGAGTATAACTCGAAAACAATTGAAGATAAACAAATTTTGATTAGGTATACGAAATAAGCTATAAAAAAGAGCTCTGGAAGTATATATTAGTTTTTGTCTGTCATTGATATTAATGGTACTTTACTTGAAAAAACCATCAAAAACGCTGTACACCAGTTGACTATAAAGTAAAATATGAACAAATTAGCGTATAAAAAAATATAAAAGATAAATGAAATTTCCATTACATAGTAGATTATTTACGCCTAATACTAATGCTACCAATATGTCTTACACTACACTGACTAATAAAAGTAGTTGTTTCAATGTATGTTTGAATTAGTCAGAGTAAGTTAAGAAAGAAATACTGTAACGTGTGAGCTACAAAATCGAGTTTTTAAGTAGGCTATGCGCGACAGATGAAAAGCGACATTTATAAGAAGAAAAAAGACAAACGTTGCCTTTTCATAATCAAAATTGTACGTCACGCCAACAGTTTTATCAATGACAAACTTGTTAAGCTATTTACATACTCAAAATCTCATGTTTAAATTAAGATTTGTTTTGATCTCGAAAACTACTCATTAATCAATTAAATTTTCAATTTTACATAACTTAAAACTCCTAAAGTCCTTTAATCAGATTATTCAAAACATTTTGGAAACTTTCCACATTTTCCTCGTGCCGAGTTCACTCACCTATCCTTATCTTTTTCCGTTTCCGAGATACCCTCAAACTGCAACATTTTTACCATCACCATCTTCACCACTTCTCAAAACGTGTCACTCGCACTCTCAATTTTAAAATTCGAAAAATCGTCTTGTTTTATCTAAGTACACTTGAATCTCGATTTGTTTGATGTTCTTCACACACTTTCAACACTTGTTTTATTCACTTAAGTATAAGTCTAAGAGTTTTCCGATTGTTTGAGTTTGAACAAGACCACTTGCTATTGTGTACCGAGATTAAGAGTAGCAGACGGGAAGGTCGATTTTGGCGCGCGTAGCATCTGTGCGTACAGTAAATTAAGCCGGATTTCCCCCACCCCGCCTAAAGCTTCAGACGACTTATTTTTGGGTCGCTTTGCAAATAAAAAAGTTCTATGAATTTTATCAGAATTATCAGCCCTGGCCAATCCAAATTTTCAGGCTTTTCTAAACTCGAAATTTTACTTCATGCTTAATCTGGGAGTGGAAATGCTCATAAGAAGTTTGAAATTGGACGCTTTTATAATAATTAACTTTGTATAAAAAATCTACTTCTCGTAATTGAAAGTATTTTATTATTAAATAATCCAGTTTAGTTCGATATTATTTGAAGTAAAACTTACGCTTATAATTATTTACTTTTTAAATCAGCTAGTTTTATGTTAATTTTAAATTTAAAAAATATCTAAATTTAAATACAATTAATTAATTTTTTTTAAAAATGATTTTCAAATCAAGTCGTTTTATTTCAATTCAATATTAAAAAAATATTATATAATAATGTTTTACCAAGTGATCAATGATAAACAATACATTAATTGATAGCTTTATGTTTGTTATATTTGAAAATTGTAATATATTTTTTTTCGATAGTCGTGAACATATTTTGATTATCACTGTATCACTTATGTTATGACATAGTTTTTCACTAGTTTGTTTATTTGTTTACAGTTTCTGGAAAATAAATTACTTATTCTTATATGTCATAAAGTAACATAACATTCAGGGCCAGTTGCATCAAACACGTGGAACTGGTTCAACTCTGAACTCGAGTTCAAAGTGACATTAGAACAAGAAGAACTGTCAGAGTTCAGCTTGAACTTAAGTTCAACGTTTTTGGTGCAACTGTGCCTAATTGTTGAAATTGGTATAAAACGGCGAATGTATCAAATGCTGAGTTAGGTGCCCCATACATTTAATTAGACGATGTAACATCTAACCTACCCTAACTTTGACACATTCGACGTGGTCACCGTGTCAAGTTTGGTTGTAACATCTAACCTAACTTTGACATATTCGACGTGGTCACCGTGTCAAGTTTGGTTGTATCTCATCTGTCTATGAGATACAACCGAACGTAACACGGTTTTTTGAGGTTTTTGAGGTAAGGTGTCACTCTGATAAGTTAGGTTAGGTATAATGTCATTCTGTTGACTAAATGTCGGCTAACGCCGACTTACATCAACTGCAATTATAGTTGAGATATCGACTACGTCAGCTGTCTTTATGGATTAACGTAAAACGAACATAGTAATTAAGATAGAAATTCAAAATAAACATAATAAGTGCAGTAAAAATATCATAACTGATAGAGGGACAAACAAAACACGTTTACGACTGCCTATAAATATTAAATCATTCAAAATTTTCCAAAATTATTACTAAATTATAACTGAATCATAACTAACCGACCAGACAAGACAATGACAACTATAAGAAACACTGGCTGAAAGACTTACGGTCGATAGCCTACGAATCAAATACATGAAATATAATTGTTAAAATAAACAATCTGTAATTTTTAGTGCAAAATTAAGATGTTTGTATATACTTAAAAAAATACTATTATTCCTTACTTCACTTTTTATTTGTATCGTTAGATGTACATTTTGAGACACCAGGTGCTCATTATCAATAACAAACTCGGTGTCTCCAAATGTACATCTAACGATACAAATAAAAAGTGAAGTAAGGAATAACAGTCATTTTTAGTGTAATAATCACTTCACGTAAACTTAAAAACAAACAGTTATTTGTATTAAGCGTAGCCACCTGCTGTATCTCAGAAACTATGTAGCCCAGCATGTTGGGGTAAAAAATTGCAAAATGAAAGTGGCCAAAAGAAATCACTGGAAATTAGTTTTAAGTCCCTACCTCCGCCGCTAGAGGGCGTAGCATCTATCGATAAATACAAAAACAGATTTTTTTCAAAAAACTGTTAAATTGAGCTAGGTTAAAAATATACAAATTGTAATCTACGTAAATTTAACTAAATTTTAACTACTTACTTGTTTCTTTATCTCGCACACATGAAGCAGGGGAGAGCGGGAAAATGTGATCAATAAACTGCGTGAAACTTTTGTTAGGATTAACTGAAATTAATCAAGTTAATCTCATTTAATAGATAATTTAAAGCACTTTAAATCACTGTTTACTCTCGTTTACTTTAGTTCCTTTAGAAAGCGCCAGAGGGCGTTTTTTGAACAACCGACATATTTTCTAGATTTTCTTAAAATTTCAAATTATAAGCCATAGTTTTCTCATGCTAGATTATTACAGGAATGAATACTGAGAAATGTGGCTAAAACCTCATCCTTTATACCAACCAAAGATATTGTAAAAAGTCTGGTAGATTTGCCCATTTTCAACCGAGTGCCATATAAAAATATATTTTAAAATCTAGTAGGCCTTTAGGCTTTTTTGTTTTTTGTTCGAGAGGTCAAAAACAATAATTAAAAGAAAAACGGAAATCACTGTTATAAATTTATATGCTTGGAAAAGCGAATATGTAAGTAAATTAAAGATTATTTATAATCCCAAAATATAGTAGGCTATGAGATTAGTAGTATGTTTACAACAGCGTATATTTACTACAGTTAAAAATACTTATTACAATCCCTTATTACAATAATAACAAACAAAACAAATGAAAATAAAACAAATAGGGCTAAAAGACCTCTGGTCGATAGCCCTTCAAAGATTAAGATCAGATTTAAGATGTATACATTTCATTTCACATTGTAAACAATTATCTTGTACTGATCTTTAATAAAGATTATTATATATATATATATATATATATATATATAAAACAAATACAAACATTAAATCTAGCTTCGCTAGTAGAGGGCGCAATCTCTACCGCAAAGGATAAAAACAAGATGTTATTCAAAACACCAAATTAAGCTGCATATGTTAAAAAAATGTAAATGTTAATCTACACTAAATTTTTCTCGATTTCGATTAACTTCTCGTTTCTTTTGCTTTTACATAAGATGCAGATGAAACCGGAAAAGTCTAATCATTAAATTGGTTGTAACTTTAGTTAGGTTAAACCAAATTTAATAAAATCTGACTAAATTGATATATAATTGAATGTACTTTTATACTCTATGTATTCTAATTTAATATAGTGTCTATAGTAAGAATCAGAGGGCGCTATTAGTACAAAATACCCCATTCTGCACAATTTTCAATATATCTCCGGTTAGGATAAGGATATCGGGATTAGGTTTTCGCCAGTTTTCACACTATTTCCTATTTTAATTATCTATTGTAACTTACGTATGTTTTCCAATTTGAAAATTTAAAGAAAATGGAGAAAAAACGTTGATTATCTCAATCGCACCATCTGGCGCTTAATATAGAAACTAAAATAAATCAAAGTAAATTTGGTTTTAAAGTGCATTTAATTATCTATCAAATGAGCCAAAGTTTATTAAATTCAGTGAAACCTAACGAAAGTTACAGGCATTTAAATAATTAGACATTTTCGTTCTCCTGTGCATCTTGTATGGGACATAAAAAAACGTGAAGATAGTTAAAATTAGGTAAAATTTACCGTAGATTAAGATTTTCATATTTATCACATCACTTAATTCGGCATTTATTATGATAAACATTGTTTTAATCTTTTACTATAGAGATAGCGCCTTCTTGCGGCAAAGCTATGAACTTGAAAACAATTTGCAGCGATTTCTCTTGGCAACTTTTACCATGAAATTTTTTACCACAACATGCTACGATGTATAATTTCTGAGATACAGCCGATGGTCACGCTTAATCAAACACCTGGTATATATATAATTTAAGTTATTAGTGCTAAACACAAATTGAACGTTTAACTGCTTCTGCTAACAATGATGTTCAAATAATCCAGTAATAATCAGTATACTACATCAAATGAGTAAATATTATTATCATTAGTTAGTATTATGAAAATAGTTTTGACAAAATTGTTGAAGACCACAAATTAAGATAAAATTAGACGGAAATGATTCAAGTGGTGCAATATTTTGAAAATTCACAAATAATTGTCAAAATTGAAGAACCTTATAATGAATTTTTCATGAATTTATTATTTATTATTTCTAATAATTTCAAATATCGTGGAATGGACGAAATTCATGAATTTTGGATGAAAATCTTATGATTTTAAGAAATTTACATGAATGAAATAAATCGTTTGTTTACGAGGGTAGATTGAAAAGTTTCCGGAATAGGCAAGAGATGGCACGCGTATCGTGAAATTGTTATGATGGTTGTCAAGGCTAACCTATTTTAGATAAGCTGTCAAATTTTCAGACACGAGCGTTGTTCCGTTTTTGTTTACTAGGATATCTTGTGAAGCAAGTCAGGCACCTTTGGAAAAATGGATAAAAACGAATTTCGTGCAGTCATCAAACATTTCTGGATGGATGGGAAAAGACGACGGAGATACGAGATATTTTTCGACTATTAGTTTCTGGCTGAGCGAGTTCAAACGTGGCCGTACGAGCACCAAGGATGAACTACGCAGTGGACGTCCAAAAACGGCCACAAATGAAGAAATGATCGACAAAGTCCATGATCTCGTGTTAGCCGATCGACGAGTGAAGTTGAGCGAAATAGTAGAGACCACGGGCATCTCATATGAACGTGTGCAAAATATCGTGCACGAACATTTGGGCATGAGGAAGCTGTCGGGTGCCGCGTTTGCTGACTATGGACAACAAGCGAAATCGTGTGACCACTTCGAAAGAGTGTTTGGCCTTGTTAAAGCGTAATCCAACTGATTTTTTTCGCCGATTCGTGACCGTGGACGAAACATGGACCCACCACTACACACCACAAACCAAGCAGCAGTCGAAACAGTGGATTTCTCCAGGCGAATCTGCTCCGAAGAAGGCAAAGACTGTCCCGTCGGCTGGAAAGGTCATGGCCACCGTTTTTTGGGTTTCGCAAGGTGTGATACACATTGACTTTTTGCAGAAGGAAAGAACTATCACGGGACAATACTACAGCGATTTATTGGATCAATTCAACGGCATATTGAAGGAGAAACGGCCTCATTTGCAGCGGAAAAAAGTGCTCTTCCGCCATGACAACGCGGGGGCTCAAGCACGCGAGCTACCCCCTGGGTGCGCGCCTGACAGGTAACGTGGTAATGAAGTTTAAAATACAACAATTTTTACACGAATTAGTAAAGTTGTAATAGCAGAAGCTCAAAGTTAAACGAAAATATAAAAACATTGTGTTTACATTGCACACATATAAAAACAAATTAACAAATTGTTAACGGTGGAAGCTTCTACTTCGTTATACATCATAATTCACAAATGAAAGAGGATTTTAACTTTGTTTGTATAACTGAGACTTTATTAACCCATTAAGCGCCATTGATGCGTACACGCAACATTATAAATGTTTGGTTAATTATATTACTAAACAAGGTAATTTAATATATATTATTTGACCTGGCCTAAAAATGTAAGGAGAAAAATGTAAATATTTTGTTATTTAAATATTTCGATTAGTACTCATTTAAAAAAAAAATAACGTGAGTGTCTTTCTAACTTCACAATATTTCAGTGTTTTATACGCTTGGCGCATGAAGTAAAATTTCGAGTTTAGAAAAGCCTGAAATTTTGTTTTGCATCACTCGTTCTAATCTTTATACTGCACGTTTTCATATAAAATCGACCATTGCCTGAAATTTTACAGCATACACATTTTGTATATTTAAAAGAAAGATTCACAGTATGTAATACAATAAGTCATTTATGGATATTATAAAAAGAAGTGCAGAATTTTACCTAAAATCAACTTTAAGAGTTATCTCTATAATTGCTCGGCCGTTAATGGGTTAAGTGACTATAGTTTCGACAACTTTAACTTGTCATTTTCAAAGTCAAAGTTTGAGTTTGAAAATGACAATTTAAATTTGTCGAAACTATAGTCACTTAATAATGTATCAGTTGTACAAACAAAGTTAAAATAGTGTTCATTTGTAAATTAACAAATTGTAAGAAATTGTGAATTTCTTTGGTTTTTAAAACAACAAAATTGAGCCAGTAAAACTAAATAATCTAAAAGCTAGGACTAAATTATGAAAAATATATTCGTATTCGTAAGAATGTCTCATATTTTTCATAATTGAGTCCTAACTTTTAGCTTCCTAAGTTTCATTGGCTCAATTTTGTTGTTTTTTTTTTGCATAAAGAGAACATTGAAATAAATGAGCCTTTTATTTTGAAAGTGACCTAATTCCATTTCTCAATTTTTTGTTGTTGACTGAAATAATCTCCATAATTTGAGGTTTTCTGACATAAATAACAGTTTCTGGTTAAGTATATTCAAAATATATAATATATATTTTGAATATACTTAACCAAACATTGTTTTTATGACTGAAAACCTCAAATTATAAAGGTTATTACAGTCAACAACAAAAAATTGAGAAATGGAGTTAGGCCACTTTCAAAATAAACGGCTCAAATATTTTATTTATTTATTTATATATTTACGGAAAAAATCCATTTTTATACATTTAAATATACAAAATACTTAAAGCTATTACAAAATGTAGATCATACATGTTATATATATATATACATAAATGGATGTGGCAAGTTACATACAACAACAAACCTGAATACATTTGAGACCGGATACGAATTTACAGAGAGACTTACAGAAAGATGAAAGTTTGGATTTAGCGACAGTTTGTTTGACGTGCGCATAAAGCGAGAGAGTGGACTATTAATTCCATAGTTATATTTGTGAAATGGCATGGAAAATAGTGGTATATGTCTGGTTAAACGATTTGTAGTATTTATATGAAAACCTACTTGATCTAACAGAAATGTACACTCCACTTGACAAGAAATTATTTATAGAAAAAAACACAT
Organism: Philonthus cognatus; assembly: GCA_932526585.2. Classification (NCBI taxonomy): domain Eukaryota; kingdom Metazoa; phylum Arthropoda; class Insecta; order Coleoptera; family Staphylinidae; genus Philonthus; species Philonthus cognatus. The sequence continues at coordinate 112,320,064 of OW052242.1, forward strand.
ATCCGCAAATAATCTTCTACAGCACAATTTATCAATTCGAAATTCTGTACAGATTGTATTAATATTTCTCTCGTTATTATATCCTGATTTATACAGCATTATCTTCAAAAATTTTGTTTGGATATTTTCAATCATATTAATATATGTTTTTTGATGTCGTGACCAGACACAAGAACCATATTCCACAACTGAATGAACATATGCATAATATATCATTTTAAAAGCAGTTGGTGATAAATCAACCGCAGCCCTTTTAATAAATCCAAGCATCTTTATGGCCCGCGAGCAAGTACGAGTTATATGACTTCCAAACGTCATTTTCTTATCAAAAGTTATCCCTAAATCCAAAAACTCACTAAGCTCTTGTAATTCGATTCCATCTATAAAGTACGGTGTGGAAGATACTAGAGGATTGGTCTTTCTAGAAAATCGCATAAATTTACATTTATTAATATTGAACAACAGATAGTTTTTACAGCACCACTTATTAATTGACAATAAATCACCCTGAAGTAAAAAGCTATCGTTTGGCGTATCAATTTTCTTGAACAACTTCAAGTCATCTGCGTACAGCAGAAAGGACGAATGCTTAATTACTTGATGAATGTCATTAATAAACATTAATTTCTTTAGAGATATGATTTTTTATTTTTACACACTGGGTACGGTCCTTCAAAAAACTAAAAATCCACTCAACAACATCCGCGTGAACACCATACGCAATTAGTTTTGAAATTAGGATTTCATGGTTTACACCAGTGATGGGGAAACAACGGACCGCGGGCCAAGTCCGGCCCGCGGAAAGGTTTAATCCGGCCCGTTTAAGAGTGCCGCCGTGAGAATGTTTGAACGCGTTCTTACTTCGTAATGTGACAACCCGCATAAAAACTACCTACCAACGATTAAGCATTATTCTTTGGCCCGCTACGATTGTCTGGTTATTACAAATGGCCCGTCTTAAAAAAAGTTTCCCCACCACTGGTTTACACGATCAAATGCTTTAGCAAAATCCGTAAAAATCGCATCAACCGAGGAATTCATTTCAAAAGCATTTAATTTAAGCATTTAATATGTTCTTACAGTTTCTTCTGTAATTATGAAATTAATCGATTAAACATTACAATATGTCTTAAAGCAACATAACATTAAATGTTTAAAGTGGTATAAAACGTCGAGTGTGTCAAAAGTTAGGTGAAGTTACGCAAGGCCGTAGCCAGGAGAGGGGATATAGGGGTTCAATCTCCCTCCCCGATATTTTCAAAATAGAAAATTATATGTTTGTATGTTAAAGCAGCCGTGATAGACCAAAAACATTATTTTTACCAGTAAACCATTACCACCCCCCGCCCCTCCGATTTTTATTTCTAACTACGGCCTTGAGGTTAGGTGCCACATTTAGATTAAAACCTGACCTAACATAACAATGGAACATCTAATCTAACCTAACTTTTAACACATTCCACATTGTCATCGTGTCAAGTTAGGTTGTACGTTACATCGTGAATGTTTGTTAGGTTAGGTGTCACATAGTTAAGTTAGGTTAGGTAAGATGTCTAACGTTTACTCATAAAATTCAATTAAGAATTAAATTATGTTCACATACTTTTTGTAGTCGATAGAGCGTCGCTTTTCTTAACCTCCTTTGCTGCTCAAAAACCAGTCGAGAAGAAATCCACCTTCCTCAATTTCGTGGTCGGCCATTTTCCCTCTGCGGTGGGTCTACAATCTTCACGTCAACACAACAAGCTGTAAAAATAACACAAACTCATGTATCCCACAGTAAAAAAGCGGAATTTCGTGAGGGTTCAGTTAACAAAAAAATATTAAATCCAAAAGCAAACTAACATAAATTAAAATGTATTATTACTGTTTTATTCCAATCATTTAACACACACATTTACCTTCGTGATTAAAGCATGAAAATGCAAGTGCTGGAAGTGAATTGTATATCAAAATGCGCGGGATTTAATGAGGAATAAGTTGTTGTTACTGGGTTTCCAATTTGGGATCATTTTACCAAGGGTACACAATGCTTATGGGAGAACTGGATTCCGAGTTTTCGAGGATAAAAAAGGAGAGACTGTGGTAGGGAAGTGGGTCCATCTACTTATGAATAGAGTAAAGGTAGAAGTATTCTAGAGAAAACTGCTCCGGTTGCGTCTACACACACACACACACACACACACACACACACAAACGCGCTCGCTCTTATTTCGTCGTGTAATTTGATCCCGTCTACACCACTTGTACGATGATAAATTTGATGAACTACAGAAAAAATAAACTGTTCCGAAACATTTCTTTTATTTTCAGATTTCCAGCGTGTTCAAAATTATGGACTTTGGGAATCAGATATATTTAAAAAGCTCCTAAATAAACCTAAAATTTAACTAAAAATCAAAAAATAAAATTCAATGAGTTTACATTAAAGAATTCATTTGATATTATTTTTATCTTGATTGTTTTTTTTTCTTCATAAATTCAATTAAAACTTTGGTATGTACCAAATTTGGCAAATAATTTATATTATTGATTAGTTATACAGACAGTTTTTTAAGTATAAATAACTCAATATACAGAATACACTGTACATTTTTCTGGGCTTTTCTAAACTCGAAATTTTACTTCATGCGCCCCACGCACAAAACACTGATTTTACGTGAGGTTCAAATATACTTAAATTTCACAATATTTTAGTGTTTTATACGCGTGGCGCATGAAGTAAAATTTCGAGTTTAGAAAAGCCCTGAAAATTTGTCTCGGGTCGCTGCGCGACCCTCGACAAATTTTCACGGGGCTTTTCTAAACTCGAAATTTTACTTCATGCTTAGTCTGGGAGAGGAAAACACTCGTTTAAAGCATCAAATTGAACTCTTTTAAAAATACAACGAATATCTACAGATTTAAAGAAAATAAGGTGAATTTGAAATATGTATACTTTAACGGAAAACTTCCTGTATATGAACTGTGGTAGACGAATAATAAAATTTATTATCACCACAAAAAGTCTATTCGAAAATATTTCTTTTATTTTGAGATTTCAAGCGTGTTCCAAATTATGAAATTCGGGAATATATTTTATAAAAACAAATTTACAATGAAATAACAATTCCAAAATATATATATATATATATATATATATATATATATATATATACAAATATCTTTATTCAAGGGACTTTTACATTACATTAATTATAGTATTGCATAATAAAATATAATATAAAATTGTTGGAGTTGTCCTTTCATAGGCTATCGACCCGAGGTCTTTCTGCCATTGTTTAGCATTTAAAGTGTTATGATTGATATATGGTATGAATAAATAAAAATGAATGTATGATGTCTAGTTAGGGTGATTATATGTCCGTGGGTGTTTCTAAGATGAAGTCCGCGATAGTGGAATCGGGGAATTTATATTTGGGGAATGTATTGGGGTTTCTGTATATGTAAAGGTGGTTTATGGGGTCATGGTTAGTGGATCTGGATGCAAATTTATGGGATAGGTGGGTAATTCGTGTTTCTATAGGAACCACTTGTGTTTTTTCATAAAGAAGTTTGTTGGAGGGATTTTGGAGGGGGTTATTAGGGTGTCTGATTTTTGTCAACACTCTCAGGGCCGATCATTCTGCTACTTGTAAATTTTTAAGGGTTATAGGGTGGGGGTTGCAGTAAAGGATGGCCGCGTAGTCAAGAAGAGGGCGGCAGATCAGTTTGTTGTATATAGTCACAGCAGATTGTAATGTGATTCCTTCGTTTTTGTATGTGAGACATCTAAAATGCCGAGCCCTCCTCTTGACCGCGGTTTTGATATTTTGGGTGTGGGCTTTAAAGGTTATTTTGGTGTCGTACAGGATTCCGAGATATTTACATGTAGGTGAGGGGGATATTGGGATGTGATATATGGAAATAGTGAAAGGAGAGTTGTGTAATTTATGATAGGGAATGAGCAGTTTAGTTTTTGGGTATTGATTGAAATTCTCCATTTGTTAAACCAATCTGTAATCTGGTTGATCAGGACCTGAAGAGTGTTGACCGCTTTTGCTATGGTGGAAGCGTGTGAGATTAGGGCAGTATCATCAGCATATTGTAAAATATAGGAGGAGGGATTGTGGTGCGTAGGGTTAGAACTATATATATATCGTGGTCTAAAATATATTTTCAACGTTTTTAGTTATTTTATATATTTTTAATAAAAAAATTGTTAAAATTATTAGATTAATAGATTATTGTTTCAAATATTCATAATTTGAATAAATAAACAAAGTCATTTTACAATGAAAAAATGTTAAATATATTTCCAACATTTTTAGTTATTATATATATATTTTTAATAAAATCGTGTTTAAAAATTAATAGATTTTTAATATATTTATGTTATTAAACATTTTTTATTTAAAAGTTAGATAAATACAAAAATCTTTTTACAATGAAAAAATCAATTTGAAAAATGTTTGATGGGTATTTTAATTGGAATTGATAATAAAAAAAACAGAAATTATTTCAATAAAATAGATAAATTATTTACGAATACACAAAACAAAAATCATAGCAATATAGATTCATATAAACATTCATATATACAAAAAAGTAACAAACATTAAAAAACTATATTAAATATACATATAACTGTTTTCTTATTTATTAACGATATTTTAGAAGGAGTTTTTTCGTTTTTTTTTTTTTTATTGAGTAATAATTATACAGAATTGATCGAAGTGTAACACAAAATCAACAGAATATATTTTAAATAAACAGCCAACAAATCAACACCTCATCATTTGTTTGTTTAATTTCACGACACTCCGGTTTTTAAAAATGCAATAAATAGCAAAGCTCGGTGTGTATATTTTTACTCTAACCAAATGAATATCATAATTTCCCTGAAATAATTAGGGAAGATAATATTTTAATTTTGAGAAATTAACATTAAAAATGCTACGTTCTGTTTCATCCATTTACACTCTGAAGAACGTGTATGAATATCGAATTAACTCTTTTCTTGACTATTTTCTTTTTGGACAATATTCATTATTTTAGTGGGGATAGCTTTATAGAAGTGATGAAAAATCAAATTCTTCGAAGTGATCTATCTGTTTTTACCTATTTGTAGGCATTTTTTCGACCACGTTTTTATTATCGTGTATACATACCCTCAAGTATTGCGCGACCAGAACAATACCACTGCAACTTACAGATAATCCGCAACCTTCTAAAAACCATAAATATTTTGGGATTTAAAAAGATTATTTACTGTTGACACATTTAATCCGTATCCGCAGAATCCAATTCGGTAATTTCTTAACATGTTTTTCACTAACCGATATTTTAGTTAGACACTTTTTGATCGGGTTTTCTTAAATCATTTTGAATTATTTTTACTTACCTATTTAGTCTGTAACATAATCCCATCGGTACCTTTTGTAAATGTAATCTGACTAAGAATAAAACCATTGAAATAATTGAATTAACCTGACATATAAAACATTGTAAACTGGAAATAGAGTATTCAATAATTTTTGCAATTACACTTCTCAGAGAAAATCTATTATACTTATTCTATTAAAAGACATCTTGTTGTTTTCTAAATGTTTTTGATTATCATCACTTAACGAGACTTTTCAACATATTTCAATATTTGAGCCAATTATCTCAAATATTATCGATAACACTTGTTTCTGATTCTTGGGACCCTAAAACGTATGAGGTCGGTAACAATTATTAAAATGTAAAATTTATAATGTTATTAATGTGACTAATTACTTGATTTAACAAGTTTTTGTTTCGCAGTTTTTGATAATATTCTCAATTATAAAGTTTCATGATTTTTATATAATTTGTACTTTCTCTATATAACATTTCGTGTATCTCGGGAAGTATTGAGAATATCGAAAAATATTTCTGCTTATTCTTTTTCAAATTATCCCCATGCAGCCGCACGACGGATGCCATAAATTAAGTAACATTTTAGTGCCCGCTGAGTGTTGTCGGTGTTGGTCAAATGGCACACAATAAGCGTTTATAAAATTTCAATCGGAAAAGTACAAGTTGATCATGTAACAATCGTTCAAAGTAAACCGATAATTAAAGTAGTCAGTGCCAAAACCACAAATTTCTGAAACTGTTAATATTTATTAAAAGTATGGTTCATTTAATAAAATACGCATCGTGATTAAAATATATACTGAGTCCATTTTGGGATCTGATTTTTTCTTTTGCAAAATAAACACTCATGTTGAATTGAATTATTGCTTTGTGTTTTAATAAATTTGATAACAAACACTGACTTTTCGTAGCAACTACTGTTTTGGCGATTTTATTTTCGTATAATCGTTCACTATTTTCAAGCTATATTTCAAATGAAACTGAGGAGAACTCAAAAATAATACCTCGAAAATACTGCTAGTAGGTAAAGAAATGATTTTAATTTTATTGTAATCGTTTTGGTTCAATAAGCGATACAAACTCAAATTCCAATTACATTGGAAGTCTTTACATGAAACATACAATGCGCCTTGAAACGGGACACACAGTATATTTAAAACTATTTTAACCCATTAACGGCCAAACAATTTTAACTCTAAAAGTTAATTTTAATTAAAATTCTACACTTCTTTTTATGATTTCTATGAATGACTTATTGCATTACATACTGTGAATTTTCTTTAAATACACATAATGTATACGTGAATTTAATAAAAAGTTAAAAATAATAGTTTATTATTATTATTATATTAAAGTGATAATGGATTTTCAAAAAATTAGTGCCTCAACAATGTAATGTATACGCTGTCAATGTTCAGGCATTCGGCGATTTTATATAAAAACGTGCAATATGAAGTTAAGAACGAGTGCATCCACTCCCAGACTAAGCATGAAGTAAAATTTCGAGTTTAGAAAAGCCTGAAAATTTGGCTCGGGCGCGTAGCGAAGCGGAGCGACCGAGCCAAATTAGGCTTTTCTAAACTCGAAATTTTACTTCATGCGCCACGCGTATAAAACTTTGTAATATTGTGAAGTATTTATAATACACTTTAAATAACAAAATATTTAAATTTTTCTTGGTACATTTTCAATTCAGGTCAAATAATATAATATATCAAATAAACTTATTTAGTAACTTAATTATCAAAAAATAATAATGTTGCGTGTATGCATCAACGGCGCTTAATGGGTTAAAAAACTTCAAACGGTAATAATAATAATAAACTAAACTAAAAAAAAAAATGACAACTGCATTTTGCACTGACCCCTCTAATTAAAAAAGAAACCCTTATCGATCAGTAGATTTGATCTGATCAATAGGATTGATCTGATTAGTTAATAAAATGATAAGTTGATGAATTTGTTTTACTTTTTATCAGAAGTTAAATAGTTTCGTATTTTAAGTTTTTTGTACAAAATAAATAATACTTAATGAATTTTACAACGTTCACATATAATTTCATAAAATCTATTCTCTAATAACGCAGAAAATAAAATTGTAGAAGGAAACGCATGAATGAATGTAACACGCATCCTTAGCTCGTTAAAAGAAAAAAAAAAACGTGTTTTCAAGATTGAAAAATCAACGTCTGGAATATGATACAACGAGAAGCGCGGAATAGAGGGAGAAAGAAATTGTCTCTCTCTCACTCTCTCTCTCTGAGACTTGATTTCGCGACATCTGGAGTAAAATAGTCGTAACCGACCGACCGCAGGAAGCCAGACTGGTGTATATAGGCAGCCATATACACCAATTTGGCATCCAGCGCTCTGCTCCCATTCGCGTGTACCCAAAATTTATATGGGGACTGGCTAACTGGATATATATGAACTGTGATTTTACTTACCAAAAGTTGGTGTAAAGAGGAACGCTTTTGAAGACGCTGCACTGCGGCGTTATTGCGAACTGCGACTAGAGAGGACGTGGGCGGATGCTGCCAACTTCAAATATTTAAATTAATTCAAAGTATGATTTGCTTTAGTACGATTTTAATTGAATAATCAATCATTGTTTTCATTGATTTGGCAGGAAGTTTAGGTTGAATTGTAGAACTATAATGTACAATCAATCAGTTCTCTTAAAATTAAGAACTGATTGAGTGTACATTTCAATTTTACAATTCAACGTAAACTTCTTGACAATTTAATGAAGAACAATGATTGATTATTCAATTAAAATCGTTTTTTTTTTTAATGTACCCACTGAGCAAACACATTTAAGTAATGTTTCATCAACATTAAAACAAAGTTTAATGTTGATGTAACCTTATTTGTTTGTTTTTTGTTCAGTGAGTAGTTAAAAAATTAATTAATTACTCATTGCAAAATCAAAACCATTGCTCGTGAAATAGTAAACGTATGCTAATTGGTTGAGAAAATACGAAAAACAACTTGCCAATATTATTTTCTGCGAATATAAAGAAAGCACGCGCACTTTCTAGAAAATAAATCATGTCATCAGATAAACAGACCTACTACTCTACTTATCCCAATTCTCATTACAAAAAAAATTGGCTTTCCCCAAGAATCCCATTTTTTTTTACTTTTAAACACTGGGGTGGCGCCCACATGACCAAACAATCCCGACCTACAATTTATTTTAACCTGTTGACAGTAGATTTTCGTTCGTCCGTAACTGACTGTATTATTTTCTCGTAAATTGGCGGTGTGCTCTAATATCCATACCCACTGCGAAATTGCAAAAAAAAAAAACTGGTTTATCCTGGAAGACTTCCAAATACACCTGGGCTCTCCGTGGTCCAGTAACCTAGTTTTCACTAGACGGTAATTACAAACACGCGAAAATTGCCGATTGTGATTTATTGTTATGATTCAGGAATAAAGAGAATTGGGTCTTTACAATTTTAAATATTTGCTTTGTACGAAATACTTTGTCAAATTCGAGCTTTTATAAATTTATCTTAAATAAGTTTCTCATCTTTCACTTGGTGAAACATGTTTAACTATAATATTAGAAGAAAACAGTTGATTCAATTTTAATAATTAATGACATTTAAGTGATTTCCTTTAAAATTCAATTTGTAAATATTTACAAATACAGAGCATTTTTTTAAGTATACATATCCCCATTGTATGCTGTAAATCTTTAGATATTCGTTGATTTTTTTTAAGAGTTCAATTTGAAGTTGTAAAAGAGGGTTTTCCACTCCCAGGTTAAGCATGAAGTAAAATTTCGAGTTTAGATAAACCTGAAAATTTTCAGGTTTTTCTAAACTCGAAATTTTTCTTCATGCGCCACGCGTATAAAACACTGATTTAAAGCGAAGATCAAAATATACTACTTATGTTTGATACCAAGTGAATAAACTATACAAATGTTAGTTTTATGTTACCAAAAGAAAAAATCCCTGTATCAGAGCTGGGCAGGATTCGAATCATTCAGGATTCGATTCCCGGATTCGAATCCTCTTAGAGGATTCAAAAGAGGTATTCGAATACTCTAGTGAAAACGGATTCGTGATCCGGATTCGTTACATTTTTTTTAAAGGATTCGTATTCGAATCCAGACGTAGATGATTCAAATCCTTATAAAAGGATTAGAATTCTTATAAAAAGATTCGAATCTTTATAAAAGGATTCGAATCCTTATAAAAGGATTCGAATCCTCATACACGGATTTAAATCCTCCGAAATAATTCGAATCATCGCTATTAAGGCTGGAATTTGAATTCGATTAATTCAAATAGTTAAATATTCTAATATGAATATTTAAATCACTAAATTATTCATATTTGAATACAAATATTAAAATTTTCGAATAATTCAAATATTTGGGTATGCATATTTGGTTACTTAACCATTAAACATTTCCAACCTTAATAGTACTTTTTAACTTCACTTGAAATCAGTGTTTTATACGCGTGGCGCATGAAGTAAAATTTCGAGTTTAGAAAGGCCCCGTGAAAATTTGTCTCGGGTCGCTGTGCGACCCTCGACAAATTTTCTACGCGGGGCTTTTCTAAACTCGAAATTTTACTTCATGCTTGGTCTGGGAGTGGACAACACTCGTTCGAACTTTAAATTTAACTCTTTTATAAAATCGACGTATGTAATATGTTATAATAAATCATTCGTAGAAATCATAGAAAAAGATGCAACATTTTATCTAAAATTAACTTTTAAAGTTACCTTTATAATTTGCTCGGCTCTTAATGGGTGAATATTCTATTCCTAAGAAAAACCGTATTTATTTAACATTAAAGTTGCATTTAATATAACAACAAACTATGAATATATCAACAAAAATCTAGAAATATGGAAAATCTCGACATGTAGAAAATCTTGACGGTCCACTCTCAGACTAAGCATGAAGTAAAATTTCGAGTTTAGAAAAGCCCCGCGTAGAAAATTTGTCTCGGGTCGCGCAGCGACCCGAGACAAATTTTCACGGGGCTTCTCTAAACTCGAAATTTTACTTTATGCGCCACGCGTATAAAACACTGATTTAAAGTGAAGTTAAAAACGCACTGAAAACCAACCCAACTTCGATATTTTTTTAAAATTGGAAGTTTTCTTTCCTTTCCATGCTGTAAACCTTCAGATATTCGTTGTTTTCTTGTAAAGAAACTTCGATACCCTGTAGTCCTTCGGTCTCCGAAGACCATGATTGGTCCTTCGAGCTGAAGCCTTTATAAAATGGTAATTAACTTAGTAATCTAGAGTGATCTTTTAATTTGAAACTTCTAAGAGCGACTGTTGTCCACTCCCAGACTAAGCATGAAGTAAAATTTCGAGTTTAGAAAAGCCCTGCGTAGAAAATTTGTCGAGGGTCGCGCAGCGACCCGAGACAAATTTTCACGGGGCTTTTCTAAACTCGAAATTTTACTTCATGCGCCACGCGTATAAAACACTGATTTAAAATGAAGTTCAATAACAGATATATCAACAATAATTAAAATCATTATTTGATCAGATATTTAGTCGGTAATTGAACATTTTTGTTAATAGAAACTGGTGGAATAAAATTTTACTGGTTGCAAATAATAGATTCAAATTTATTTTTTAAGGATTTGTATCCGTGATTCAAAAATGAGGATTCGAATCTTTGATTCGAATCATATTTTTCACTTGCGAATCCTTTATTCGAGTATTCGTGACTCGAATCATATTAGGTGATTCGGATTCGTGATTCGAATCCTGTTTTTGAGGATTCATCCCAGCTCTGCCCTGTATGTAAATCAAGTCATAATGTTTTTTACACCTTTCACTATAGTATTAAAAGCCTGTACTGACCTTTATTAATAAGTCAATCCCAGGTTGCTATTATTTCCCCTTTTATATATATTTTATAAACATCAAGAATTAAATAACAACAAATAAATAAACAGAACTGCCAATATTTTAACAAATCACAATCACCAACGCTGTCATAATAATTATATCATAATCGCGGATAAGACATCGAACTAAAATCGCTCCGCTAATTTTATATTTTCGCATGAAGTTTACAACAAGATGTCAAAATGTATCATTTAAAATGTTAACAACCTTATTGATATTGAACAACAGATAAATTCTAACTAATTATGTATATTAATTAATGTTTCATTGTTTTATCTTCAAAATCATTTAATTTTAATTCATGTAGAATTTTTAAATTACAATCGCATGAAGCTTGCAACAAGATATCAAATTTAATAAATGTTCAACATTCAACATGTTTGGATTTGTTTGTGATGTATGTTGGTATGTAATGAACGGTTCGATTGCAAAAATCCAACCACGTTCACAATTAACAATCCGGTCATCAGAGAAATCCCCAACAGTTGGCAGTAAACTCTCAACTGTTGTCTCTGATGAACGGGCCCATTGTAACATTGTAACAACGTAATACTTTTCGTTGGTTTATCCTTAAAGTTATTTAATTTAATTCTTGTAGAATTTTTAAATTACACTCGTATGAAGTTTGTAACAAGGTGTCAAATTTAATAATTTAATATTTTAACATCGTTATTTATATTAAACACCAAATAAACTTTAGGTAATTACGTATATTAATTGATGCTTAATTATTTTATGCTCAAAATCATTTAATTTTCGTTATTGTAAAAATTTTAAATAACATTCGGATACAGTTGGCAGCAAGATGTCAGTTTTAATAATTTTAGATTTTAACAACTTTATTAATTGATAAGTCATCTTTCGCCAAACATTTGATTGAAAATAACCATTCTTTTGGCGAGGATGTACTTTCAGTTATTCACCCGCGCTAATCGGGAAATTCCCGTAATTAACGACCAGCTTGACCTTAAATACACCCCCCTCTTTAACGCTGTTATTAGAAAATTTGCAAATATAAATAATGTTCCTTTGTAGTTTTTTGTTACTAACGGTTTGATAATGATACGTGTAGTATCGAAACTATAGTCACCAAATAAACCAATTGTTATACAAACAAAGTGATAAACAGTGTTTTATTTAACTTTATTAATATTAAACAACATATAAACGCACACTTATTTTGCATATTAATTATGTTATCATTGTTTTGTTTTCAAAATCATTTAAAAAGTTTACAAAAAAAAGTTTAAAAATTTTACACCAACTAAAGGTGTAAAATTTTGAAACTTTTTTTTGTAAACTTTTTTGAGGATAATATTTAATATTTTAATCTGTTGTGAATTGTGTTGTTTCGTTCTTATTACTATGTGCAGTTGTAAATCTACATTTGGTTTTAAGTTTTTTAATTTGTTGATTTTAAGTTGACCAACCCCAATGTACACTTTGTATTTGATTTGAAAAAAAGATTTAAAAAAAATTATACACTAGCATGAAGTTGGCCGCGAAATGTCAAATTTAATAATTTAGGAGTTTAATAACGTTATCAAAGTTAAACAACAGATAAACGCTAACTAATTATGTATATTAATTAATGTTTAATTGTTTTACTCCAAAATCGTTTCATTTTAATTATTGTAAATATTTTAAACTACACTGGAATAAAGCTGCCAGTAACATGTCAAATTTAATTATTTAAGAATTTAACGTTATTTAAATATAAATAACGTTGTTAAATGTTTAAATATTTAAATTTGACAGCAGAAACGCAAGCTTAAATGTGTTTATTATTTTATCTTTAAAATTATTTAATTTTAGTTGTTGACATTTTTTAAATTGCACTCGCAAGATGTTCACAATAAGCTGTTAAATTTAATAATTTTGTATTTGAACAACATATTTACTATTATAGAACAGTTAATTAAAATTAACTGAATTTATTATGTTGTTCTAAAAAATAATTTAGCTTTACTTTATCCATTTTTTTATTTAAATAAAACACTCATGAAGTTTGTTGTAATAACAATTTTACTTGAAGAAAATAAGGGGCTATATGTTTTAAGCATATTATTTAGATGTTTATCAAAATGAATTAGGCCATCTAAATTAGTTATGTATTAGACTAAGCTCATTTTATTTCATTGTTTTTAACATTATTGTTCTTTGTTTTTTGTCTCTTTTATGTACGTAAACTAACTTAATCTTAATATCAATGTTTTATTTATAGTCTAATATTATTTTATAGTTCAAATACTCTTATATGACTAGTGTAAACTCTATGTACTGGCACGCAATAAATATTATTATTATTATTATTATTATAATTATTAACCGTACATGGCAATAAAACTAAAAACTAAATTAAAAATTAAAATTACATCAACTAAAGTGCTTTTTATTTATCAATGAATTCTCAATAATAATTTATTATTACAGTATCTCTAGCGTGATAGTTTTTTTTATTAGATTTAAACAAGAAAAGAGAAAATAAATTAAATGACTGCTAATAAAATACAGAATCATTTATTCAATACTATTTAGATTATCTCTTTTCACAATTTCACCGAATATTTAAAAATGCAAGCGTCAGTTTTAAAATTTACTTTCAATCAGCGTTTTATACGCGTGGTGCATGAAATACAATTTCGAATTTAGAGAAGCCTGAAAGTTTAGATTTGCCGGGGGCGCGACTCGCATTGTTCGCGTGCCCTGGCAAATCCAAATTTTCAGGTTTTTCTAAACTCAAAATTTTACTTCAAGGAGTGGACACTCGATTGAATAAAAATTAAATTTAGACTTAAATTTTAATCAAGTTTATTAAAATACTATAAGAATTTACAATTATTATCAAGATAATTTATAAATACAAGATTTAATTTGAATTGAACGTTAGTTTCAAATAACCGTGCATGGCACTAAATTATGTATAACAAGTTGCTATATAACGGACTACAATAATAATTCTTTGAATTATAATACATTTCGGTTTATGCCAATATTCAAGTTCATTGGGTAAGTAGAAGAAAAACGATAAATATAAAGTGCATGTATTTTTTTATATTTGGTAAGTTAAGATAGCTTTTTAATACTTTTTTATTCTCCTTTTATGCAATTATCTATATAACTAAATCTTCCAAAATGCAAGTGTCAATTTTGAACCTTATTATACGCGTGGAGCATAAAGTAAAATTTCGAGTTAAGAAAAGCCTGAAAATTTGGATTTGCCGGGGTGTGCGAGCGAAGCTTAACCGTGGAGTGGAAACATTCGTTTGATTATAATTTATATTTTGAATATAATTTAAAACAAGTATAGTAAAATACTAGAAAATCTATAATTTTAAGTTTCAAGATAGCATTTACATTCATAAATTATTGTTATGTTTTCAATTATTATTAAGAAAATGTATAAATACGAGTTAATTTAAATACAATGTTCATTTTAAATAACCGTACATGGCAATTAAATCTGTATAATAAGTTGCATATGTAATGGACCTTGTCAGACTACAATAATAAATAATTCTTTGAATTAAAATACATTTCGGTTTATGCCAATATTTAACTTCAGTGCGTAAATAAAAGAATAACGATAAATACAACTTGTATGTATTTTTATTCAATATTTGGTGAGTTAAAATAACGTTTTTAATACTTGTTAATTTTCTTTTATTGCAATTATCGATATAACCGAATATTCCTTGCATTTTGAAGGATTTAGTTATACAGATAAGTGTTTATTTTGAACCTCGCTTTAGTTCCACTTTCTATTGAGCCTTGAATTGTTTTTGTAATTAATTTTAACGTGTCTGTATTGTCCCTTAATTTATTTTAATTTTATTTACTTACAACCTTTGTATAGTTAGCTAATTAATTGATATGTATTAGATAGATGTTATTAGCACCAAATATATGATTTGATTTGATTCAGTGTTTTATACGCGTGGCGCATGAAGTGAAACTTCGAGTTTAGAAAAGCTTGAAAATTTGGATTATCCAGGGTGCGACTTGCTTCACTCGCGCGCCCCTTTCCCGTTTTAAACTCGAATTTTTAATCATGCTCAATGTAGGAGTGGAAACACTGGTTTGATTAAAACTTATATTTTGAATTTTATTTTAAACGTATATTATAAATCTACAATTTTTAGTTAAAAACAACATCTACATTCTCAAATTGTTGCTATATTTATAAATATTATCAAGATGAATTTATAAATACAAGATTTAATTTGAATTTCATATTAATTTTAACTAACCGTGCATGGTAATAACACGTGTATAATAAGTTGCATATAATATGGAACTTTTCGGGCAATTATAATAATCC
Organism: Philonthus cognatus; assembly: GCA_932526585.2. Taxonomy (NCBI): domain Eukaryota; kingdom Metazoa; phylum Arthropoda; class Insecta; order Coleoptera; family Staphylinidae; genus Philonthus; species Philonthus cognatus. Next base: position 112,335,668 of record OW052242.1, read on the forward strand.
TTTGAATTATGATACATTTCAGGTTATGACAATATTCGAATTTATTACGTAAGTAAATAAAACGATAAATATAACGTACATGTACTTTTTTAATAACTGGTATCATAATTTGTAAAAAAAAAGTAATGTGATATTCCCAGAGAGTTAGATAATACAATTTATAAATTTTTGCTTAGATCGACTGAGATATCTGATTGTTAAATTAGTTTTAAAATTAATACAAGTGTTAGTCCCTTTTTAATGTAATTTAAAAATTGCAATTTTTGTGTGTAATTTAAGTTGTGTATATAACGCATCATAAGTAATATAAATTTTTAGTTTTGATTTCTTTACTTAGATTAACTGAGATAGATGATTATTAAAATAATTTTAAAATGATTACGAGGTGTTTCTCTATTTTTTAATATAATTTTATAATTGCAATTATTGTTTGTAATTTAGGATGCATATATAACGCGGCATTAAGAAATTAATCTTTCGTGGAAACTATTTTTCAAAATTTTGGAAATCTATACTTTAAACTAGTTTAGTTTTGTCCTAAATAGCCGCAAACAAGAAGTTCTTAGCTAAATTAACGCAACATTTACAAAACAATTTTTAATGGCAACCATTTGACGTTTCCCGTACATAAAGTTGCATACATCGCGCGTGATAAACCGTTAATCGAAAAACGCAGTAGTCCACCGTGAACAGTGCTCACGTCCGCCCGACAAAGCCACCGAATCCCCAATCGGCCGTTTGAGATGCCACACTGTTTATTCCAGTTCAACAAGTTGTCGCGAAAAATCTCCACGGACATTTAAAAAAAACCTAGAACATCCCTCTTCACGCACACGCGAAAACCCACACACGGCAAACAAAAACAAACGAAACCCAAATCGCGCCCCTCGTTACTCGTTTCGAAAACAAACAGACGAACAGAGTGTCCACCCCCCTATTGTGTGTTTACATCCCTACGCGAATAGTGAGGTTATGTGCTGTGAGTAAAGTGAAAACTCTGGGTGGATTATTTAGTGATGAACGGTTTAATTATCGCTGGATTCATATTGCGAAGATAAGGGAACATGTCGAGGCAGGATAGGACGAAATCTGGAAATTTCGTGAGTTTGTTGCTTCCATTCACTGATTTGTGTATTAGAATTGGCTAATTGGTCGGGTTAATTGGGTGCACCCGAGCGGGGAATTGAAGAGGATGCTTTGTAAATTGCTCTTTGGGAAGGGGGCGATTCGTTTCCGCGTTTTCTGTTTGTTATTTTTTTGTATTCGGATGTAAATTGCGATTTACGTGTGTGTGTTTGGATACGTTGGTTTCCGTTTGTTCACACAATCGGGGAATGTGTGTATAGAAAGATATGCATGAATTGGTTTCCTGTTTTTTTAATACATATGTAATAATCTTGTTAAAAAATGTTAAATTGTTACTGCCTTGTTAGTAGACAATGTTACACTGTTTTAGGACCCTGCTGAGCATGGTAATTAGTTGATAAATAAAGCACTAATAGCCTTTCTTCATACTTTCATTTGAATTACCAAATGTACATTTCGCACTCAAAGTGATCATCAATGGATTAAATCCATTGATAATTCAAATAAAAGTGTGAAGAAAGGTTATTAGTGCTTTATTTATCAATTACATTTGATCTTCACGTAACTCACCCAATCAATTTATGGTAATTAGTGTTTAGTGGAGCTTTAAATCACTATAAGGTGGTTACTGTCTTGTTGTAAACAAAAAATATAATACTGTTTTGTAACAGTATTAAATATAAATTACGTTATGTCTAAGTTTAGTTAAACTAAGGCAATAGCTGTATTTTCAGTTGAAGCTAGTAGATAGTTTGACAATTATTGACGTAAAATGTTATCTATCTATTGTTGGTTAGGATAAAATCAGTTTCGTGAATTATTTACAAACATGTATTAATAATCGGTAATAATTATTAATAATATTTATTATTTAAGTTACAAAAACTAAACTAGTAAATTACAAAAAACTCACATTAGAAGTGAGTTTTAAAAATTATACAGCCTTATTAATAGATACATCTTTAACACGGTTCTAAGGATGATGGTAATATTATCGTAAACATTTTAGTAGATTACTATCGTTAATTTACTATCAATAAGTATTTTAAACTTTACATTCAATCAGCGTTTTATACACATGGCGCATGAAGTAAAATTTCGAGTTTAGAAAAGCCTGAAAATTTGGTTTGGTCGCTACGCGACCAAACCAAATTTTCGGGGGCTTTCCTAAACTCGAAATTTTACTTCATGCTTTGTCTGGGAGTGGAAACACTCGTCCAAAGTAAATTTCAATTAAATAATTCAGCAGAAGAAACACATTTTCATCAACATAAACAAAAACAGTATAACATGACCTATAAATTACTCCAGATTAAACTAGAGTGAAGTTGTAACACATAAAAATGTAATGTTGAAACGTTAATTTCATCAATGCTTCACAACTAACAAATACAATGCAGATTTTGTTCTATTTATATGTAAGGTTAGTATCGTGTTTATTAGGGTCTAGTAGACATTAACTAGCGTTAAATTATAATGATATTAAGGACAGTTCTATTAACAAAGCTATGGATTAATTTAAAAAAATAGTAGTGAGTTTTAAGACTCTTCTAAAGAGTAAGAATCATCATTAAAGTGGTTTAAATACTATCTATCATCTTCTATTAATAAGACATAGTTCCGTTGAATTTAATTTGATAGTTTTTTTACTTAGATTTATCCAATAGACAAAAATATTACTTTACATTTAAATTGCAATAATAATTTATTGTTACATTTAAGTAACATATGTCTTAAAACATTGTCTTATCAAATTTGAAATTGTTATTGTTAGATTTATGTAACAAAAATCTTAAAACATTGTTTAAATTATTATTATTAATTATTGTTTGAATTAAGTACCAAAAATCTTAGAACATTGTTTTATCAAATTTAAGATTGTTATTGCCCATTAATCTTTTTCAAATTCGTAAATCTATTTGAGGAGATAACCTACGAATATAGGTTGATGTTGGGTTAGGTTAGTTTCCTGTCGTTGTTAGATTAGTTTCGTGCCTAGCATTGGCAAAAATACAAAAGCATTTTTTAAAAGTTAAACCCATTAACGGCCGAGCAAATTATAGAGTTAATTCTAAAAGTTGATTTTAGGTAAAATTCTGCACTTCTTTTTATGATTTCACTAACTGACATATATTATACAGGTTGTCCCAGACCACCGGCATCAGGCATTTTTTTGAGAAAACGGCTAGTCTTAGAGAGTTGGGATAAAAAAATTATTGCTAAAGCCATATTAGAGAATCGAATGGTGATATTGATTTTTCCCAAAAAAGTTGGCATCCCTGAGATTTCGTTTAAAAATGTCAAAAACTCAAGATTTAAAAATTGCATGATAGGTCGAAAGTGATATCATTCAAAAGGTCTTTGAAAAATAAGTAACTTTTGTAGGAAAAATATTTTTGTAACTGCCCTATATTTTGAGTAATTTTGGATTGAAGTTACCAAATATCAATATCTTATGGCTATCTGATTTTAAAAGTAGATACTTAGGGTCACCGGTATTAGGAGCAGACAGTTCAACAGTGTTTAGAAGTAAATAAAAAAAACAGTTTGAACCAGTGCCGTGAACTCTAAATCGGAGTTAGAGTCAAAACTGTGGGGTCAGAATTTAAGTATTTTTGTTATGAGGAAATCGGAGCCGTAGAGTTGGAAATTTCGTATAATTCCGACTCTGGTTTTCAATATAGTTATTTAAATATAATTGTCCTAAACATATTTGGTTTTTTTTTTTTCTAAAATTTGAAGCCAAATAAAGTTTTTAATTACAATGGATATTTATGTAATTTACATATGAGAGAAAACCAAAATTTCGATTTTTTTTTCAAAAAAAAACTATTAGATTGCAATTATAGAGATGTAGTAACCATTAAACATTTATTTGTATTGCAAAAAATTGCATTATTAAGTAAAGTTTAAAAATGTTCACATGATTCGAAGCAGCAGTCGGAGTTGGCGTAGGATTTTCAAAAAATAAAGGAGTTGGAGACGGAGTTGGAGTCGAATATTTATTTAGCGACTTCGCGGACTTGGTTAGAATGTATCTGAGAGGTCTAACTGACATTTGAAACTTAATCTTTAAAACTAAGTGAGCCATTAAAAATTGAAATTTAATAACTTTAATCAGATATTTTGAGTAAAGAATCGAATGGTGATATTGTTTTTTCGCAATAAGGTTGGCATCCCTGAAAGTTTGCTTAAAAATGTTAATAACTTCAGATTTTTCAAATAGCACGATAGGTCAAAAGTGGTATCATTGAAAAGGTCTTTAAAAAATAAGCAACTTTTGCAAGAAACATAATTTTGTTACTCGCATCGATTTTGAGTACTCAAAATCGATGCCAGTAACAAAATTATGTTTCTTGCAAAAGTTGCTTATTTTTTAAAGACCTTTTCAATGATACCACTTTTGACCTATCGTGCTATTTAAAAATCTGAAGTTATTAACATTTTTAAGCAAACTTTCAGGGATGCCAACCTTATTGCGAAAAAACAATATCACCATTCGATTCTTTAATAGGGCTTTTGTAATAAATTTGTTTGTCCCAACTCTCTAGGACAAGCCGTTTTCTCAACAAAAGGCTAATACGTGTGGTCTGGGACACCCTGTATACTAAGATTTTAACTTCACAATATACATAATGTATACGCTGTAAATTTTCAGGTAATCGTCGATTTTATAAAAGAGTTCAATTTAAAGTTCAAACGAGTGCTTCTCAAAATCGATGCCAGTAACAAAATTATGTTTCTTGCAAAAGTTGCTTATTTTTTAAAGACCTTTTCAATGATACCACTTTTGACCTATCGTGCTATTTAAAAATCTGAAGTAATTAACATTTTTAAGCAAACTTTCAGGGATGCTAACCTTATTGCGAAAAAACAATATCACCATTCGATTCTTTAATAGGGCTTTTGTAATAAATTTGTTTGTCCCAACTCTCTAGGACAAGCCGTTTTCTCAAAAAAAGGCTAATACGTGTGGTCTGGGACACCCTGTATACTAAGATTTTAACTTTACAATATACATAATGTATACTCTGCAAATTTTCAGGTAATCGTCGATTTTATAAAAGAGTTCAATTTAAAGTTCAAAGGAGTGCTTCCACTCCCAGATTAAGCATGAAGTAAAATTTCGAGTTTAGAATAGCCTTAAAATTTAGTTTGGTCGCGTAGCGCTACGCGACCAAACCAAATTTTCAGACTTTTAACTCGAAATTTTACTTCATGCGCTACGCATACAAAACACTGAAATATTGAAAAGTTAGAAATACATATTAAAAATGAGTGATAATCGAAATATTTAAATAACTAAATAGTTACATTTTTCTTCACACATTCTCAAGTCAGATCAAATAATACATTGTACAATTACAAAATAATATAACAATGTTGCGCTATTTCATAAATGGCGCTAAATGGGTTAATAATTTAATCGAAAGTTCGAAAAATAGTGCATTCATAAATTATATGAAAATAAATTTTAAAAAGAAAATAAAATTAGAATGAACCAGACATTTGTTAAAAGTATTCAAGGTTTATATAAAAATCATAATTGTTAAACTTAAATTAAAAAAGAGTTCCTAAATTCTACCAAAAAAAGTATTCCCGTCAACTGTTTGTTTTGTTTTGTGAAAATGTCAATTTTGGCTCGTTTGACACTGTGAGAGGTGATTGCAAATACGCTCTTTTGACACCTTTTGAGAAGTAATTGCAAAAACAATTGCAATCGTCTATATTTTGTCAGCTTTTCGTATTCAATCATGCAAGAAACATAATTTTGTTACTGGCATCGATTTTGAGTACTCAAAATCGATGCCAGTAACAAAATTATGTTTCTTGCAAATGTTGCTTATTTTTTAAAGACCTTTTCAATGATACCACTTTTGACCTATCGTGCTATTTAAAAATCTGAAGTTTTTAACATGAATTTTATAAGTCTTATTTGACAATAGGTTTTTCTGAAATTCTGATTCTGACTCAGAATATTTTCATAATACGGATTTTGATCCGATTCTTCCACGGACATTTTTTGCCTATTTTAAATTAGCTTTATTATTAAATCACTTAATTTTTATTATTTATTTATTTATTCAGTCCAAGAAGTCTATTTAAATTATAATTTATTTTCTATAATTTGATGAAGTCGATGACATTAATTGTGATAACTCGCAGCGCCATTAAAATATATTTAAGATAGTTCAAATTGTAATTACGTGTGGAGTGTAATTAAGTTAATTAAATAAAAATATAATATATCTACGTGTTTCGTGTTAACTCGCTCATGACGCATTGTATTACAAATTTATACAGTCAATATCTCTTACAAAATAAACATGCAATTGTACATAAATAGTTTATTGTAACATTCCAAATATCAACTAAACAATTTTATAGCAACGGCATAAAATACGTAAAATGAATGTTTATTGTAATTTGTGTAATGTTGTTTGGAGTAGGCTATTATTGACAATATTCGTAATAAGGGGTGAGGTCAAGGCTACTGTCGTAGGTAAAATATTATAAAAGGGACATAGGATGTGTCGCTCTCATAATAATTTCTAATCTAATGGAAATGAATATTTAAAATAATATTACATTTAAATATTTTATAATTATAAATAGATTTTATATGAATCGGCTTGAATATCAGATATTTAAACCACGCTATTCCGATGTAATTCCTGTAAAATCATTTATTTGAAGGTAAAATTCATCAAGTGCGGCAACTACCTCTATTTATTTAATGACTTCTGAGGCTTTGGACACATATACGAGTATAATATACAGTTAAAATATATTGCACTAATGAAAATCCACACGTAAATGTTTTCCAACTAGCACAAATTTGTTTACTTTGTGTAAATTGATAAAACTCGCACTCTCACAGCCCGCATAAACTATTATATGACCGTATTCCAGGAAGTGATAACGCAGAAACGAACCTTTTACTGATAAATCGTGTTCCTGTGCAATTGTAGCAAAAAAATGGAAAGATAAATATTTCACGAATTTTTCATTTCCGTAGAAATGCCGATTGGCGTTTGTTTCAACCAAATTATTGATCGTCTAAATATATTTGACTACTGTTCATTTGTATATCGGTTGTACCATATTATTTTTTAATATCAAGTTTACTATATATTTGATTAAAAATTAAATTTTCTTGTAATTGGTTTATCTGTTGGGCAATACAGTTTAATATTGTCGGGGGTTTCTTATTATCAAACCACAAATGGTTTGAACTTGGCCGGACGAGTGCTAAAAATATAATTTATCCTGCACAAATTTCAACCATGAATGATGGTATTTGCTGAGATAATTTAATGAATTCAATTTATTTTTTATGATATTTTTCTTGTAAAGGTTTTACTGTTGCATTTGCAACGTATTCCTTATAATCCTGCCCATTTGCTCACTTTGTATTGAATTCTTCTTCAAACAAAATCTTTGATTTATTGTCTGCCACACAAATACTGGAACATTTTGTCCACTTGCAAATCTCTGTTTACCTGTTTGTCCGGTCTAAAACGCGACTAGATCAAAAACTCTAAAATCTTCCGATTTCTATCTCTTTCCTAAAATGTTGGAGGGTAAGGGGAAAGAGACCGAGCACTCAAGGGGTAATCCATTATGAACACCAACCGCATTTTTTGGGTGTCAATGACAACCCGATATTAGCAGGTAGTAAGAAGTCCATCTGTTTTCAGCCGGCGCGTGGCGTTATCTTTTGTCCGGTTTGGGGTGGTTTTGATAGGAAGATTTATTTGATATTTATGAAATTATTTTAAATGTAATTATAATTAATACGACATTTGTAAAATAAAGTCGAGAATTATGTCTACGTGTACAATTTTAGGTCAATAATTTTTTTTAAAACGTATCTGACGTTTACATCTTGGTAAATATTGATCATCATCACATATAAGCGTTATATATTTTTAACTTTACTGTAAATCAGTGGTTTATACGCGTGGCGCATGAAGTAAAATTTCGAGTTTAGAAAAGCCCCGTGAAAATTTGTCTCGAGTCGCTGCGCGACTCTCGACAAATTTTCTACGCGGGGCTTTTCTAAACTCGAAATTTTACTTCATGCTTGTCTGGGAGTGGAAGACACTCGTTAGTTTAGAATACATCACAATTAGTAAAATATAGTATATCGTTGGATGCCCGTCTTCAGGGGTGATATGTAAGCAAATTATGGGTCTTAGGAGTTGTGAAATAAGTGAGTTACTTGACTGTTTCTAAGGCACTCTTTCCAAAAAACAAAAGATTAACATTTTACATATAAAATGTACAGGGTGAGCGAAACTTGATGTCTCTGATCTATTATTAGAAAAGGAAAAACGGCAAAAAAAAATCTGAATAAAGGTTCATAAATGGGAGTAAGGTCCATTTTAATCCAAATTGAATATTTTTCTAAATTTTGAAACTAAAGTAGTGACGTCATTGAAACTTTTTTCCCAGATACATACCTATATTTTTAGATATTTCAAAAGAGCTAATTTTTCTGAATAAACTTTGTGGAGAAAAAAATTTGCAATCTTCTTGCGTTAAAAAATTATAAGCAAACTTAAAAGAAAGTATTATGAAAAATTCACAATTGTCACGACTTAAACAAGTAGCCTTTGGAAGCAAATAACAAAGCTGCATTTGTCAATAATTAAACTAATGGTTGACAAATATTGCTTTGTTGTCATTTGATTTTAGATTTCAGATTTTTTCTATCGTTTTTCTTTTTCATAAATAGTTCACGTCGTTATTTTAAATGCACATTACATATGAGACTATTAAAATGAATAAAGATAGTTAGTTTTCTTCTGGATTTCAAATTGCACTATAAATTGACAATTTTAATAGTCATATGTAATTTACATTTAGGTTGACGACGTGAACGCCATCTACTGCCAATAGTCTTGTCTATTGTACTCACAAAGTGACTATTATAAATGTCAATTGATTGTGCATTTTAAAATCCAGAAGAAAACTGAACATCTATAACCATTTTAGTAATCATGTGTAATTTACATATAAATTGACGATGTGGACACCATCTGCTGCCAATTTTTGAGTAGTACTATTGACAGTAGATGGTGTTCACGTCGTTAATACAAAAATAATGTATATGTTCATTATAGCACTTTTTCCGTCATTTAAAGAATTGATGATTGTCGTACAAAACGTATTTCACTTGCTAATTGGTTAGTTATAGACCATTTCACATTAAATCAGCGTTTTTTACGCGTCGCGCATGAAGCAAAATTTCGAGTTTAGAAAAGCCTAATTTGTCTCAGTCGCTCTGCTGCGCTACGCCCGAGCCAAATGTTCAGGCTTTTCTAAACTCAAAATTTTACTTCATGCTTAATCTGGGATTGGAAACACTCGTTAGATGATCAATCATAACCAGGGTCGTTATGTTTAAATCTTAAATTGGTTTAAAACATGTTTTAAACGTTGTATTTGTTTAAAACCGTTTTTTTATTATCTTAGCTGCTAAAAATAAATATTTGCTAAATTATATTTTATATTAATTCATTAAAATTTTTTGTTTGTTTTTAATTTTAGCTAAATTGTTTAAGATATTTCAAATTACATTATCAAACATAACATTTTATTACAATATAAAACTGTGTGTGCATAGATGTGGTTTTTAAATACAGGGATTTTTTCTTTCAGGTATACATAAGCATACACTGTAATGTAATGTACCCTGTACATCATTATTATATTACATTTTATTATTATATTATTTCTCATTATTATTATTATTATGTATATTTCGCACAGATAACATTAGGGCCAACAAATAGTCAGAAACCGATCAATAACAATTTGTTTATCAGTACTTTCACTAAAGATGTTATTTCAAATCATTATCTTAAGTAAATGTTTTCTACCGCGCTCATTAGACATTGCCCCTAACGTTATGCGTGTCCCTTTGTTATAATCTCTTTCTTCCAGAGCTTGATTAGAATAAGTTGTTAGTCTTATTTCAGACATCGCGAAAAGCACTCTTACTCTTGTAATCCGTTTATACTAATTCTTTTATATTAATAAATCTGTTAAAGTCATAAACAGTATATTAATAACAATTAATATCCGCCTCCCGCTCAACCATTACAGTAAATTTTTCGACGTTCGTTGTTTTGTTCAAGATTTCAATTTGAATCTTTAAACGAGGGTTTTCCACTCCCAGACTAAGCATGAAGTAAAATTTCGAGTTTAGAAAAGCCTGAAAATTTGGATTGGCCGCGTAGCGAAGCGGAGCGGCCAATCCAAATTAGGCTTTTCTAAACTCGAAATTTTACTTCATGCGCCACGCGTATAAAACACTGAAATATCGTAAAGTTTAAAATTACGGCATTAGGAATCTAATATGTAAATGTAGATAAAACGTGAGTCAAATTCTGCGCTGACAAAATTGTTTAAAGCAGTGATTATAGGCAACCCAATAACTCTAACGTATATTAGGTTGCCTATAACCGTTGTTGTAAGTATGTGTTTTTTAAATTCACTGTAAATCAGTGTTTTTAAGCGTGGCGCATGAAGTAAAATTTCGAGTTTAGAAAAGCCTAATTTGGATTGGCCGCTCCGCTTCGCTACGCGGCCAAACCAAATTCTTAGGCTTTTATAAACTCAAAATTTTACTTCATGCTTAGTCTGGGAGTGGAAAACACTCGTTTAAAACCTTAAATTAACCGCATTAAAACAACGATTTCCCACAACTTTAAAAATCGCTGTAATTATCGGGATGTGTACACAAAAGAAAAATGCCCTTTATATTGTGTTTTAAACATGTTTTCAACACGTTTTAAGCCCAGATCATAACCTTATTTTGCATTTTTTTTATTGCTGGATTAGCGTGCTCTATTTAATCGATTTGATTAAAACGTAATCAAATAATACCATTGCATAACATATTGATTAATGAGTTAAATTGTTGGAGTCATCAAATGAACATGAACGATCGTTTAAACACTTTAAAAAGGGAAAAAAATGAAACTACCTGTTATTAAAGTCATAAATTGTAACATCAACACACCATAATTTGTGGTTTCTTTTCTTCCATTATACTCCCGCGCTTATAGAGGGTGTCTCTCTTCAAAACTTGCTGGTTTAGATATTGTGGAGAGGCCCTGTCTAAAACTGTTAAAACGGCCATCTTAAATACAAATTTTTATACATGAGTTGAGTTATCATTATTATTTTAACTCTTTATCGACCAGAGAGAGGTCTTTTCGCCGTTTAAAATACATTTTGTAAAAATAAAAATGTATAAATCAAATCTCAAATCATTACCTTTCACCATTTTTTTCTCAAGGTGAGAGTATTATTTTCTCTGTATGTGAGTATTTCTGATAAGCTATTTGTATCAAGATAAGTAAAGTTGAAATTTCTCACAATATCTAATCTCTACTTTTATAAAGATAAAACAATACCAAAAAGTTCAAACCTGATAAATTCAAATGCGAAGAATTTTCTTTAACACAAAATTTATACAAATGTTTCTATTGTGTGTAATCTGTGTTATGTACGAAGGCTGTAATTAAATGTTTGAACAAGTTGCAAAATACCAACACATATGCGAGAAGTTATTATTTGATATTTGTTTAGCATTTTAGCCGGAGTCCGGGCCTTGGGTCTTGAATTCCAAAGAGGAGCCGACAGACAAAAGATGAAGGTCGCGGCGATTGAGCAAGTGTTTTGAAGAAAATTATCTTAAGCGTAATTAGATATCTAAGGCAAGGATGATAAATAATAATTAGTGTCTTGGCGAGTTCAGTGAAATTAGGCTGTCTTTAAAAAAAATAATAAGAGAAGAAACATTTTAATAACAGTTTTAAATGCTCTAATCTTCAGAGGTGAATCGAAACATTTGAAATGATCATATTCACCTTTAGAGGTTAATGTGTAAAATTAAAACAGTTTAAGCAGTCATTTTTATCTTCAGCGTTGATTTTGACAGTTAGAATATTGGAAACTGACATACATGGTTTGTCCGGTAAGTAATAAGAATGATACCAGAACTTGTTTACATTTAAAAATATAATTAAATTCAATTAGTATTCTTGTACATACATCCTTTAGGCATCAGTATACCAGTTATCGCGGTTTTATCACATGTAGTAATCCTCCGGGATAATTTACTGACACAAAGACTTCAAAGCTACCTAGGTGGCGCCCACTATATTTTTTTGTGTTACCGGTTTTGCGGAATTATGTTTTTTTTTTGTATTTTTAATCAGCTGTTTTTACTTTACGCATTAGTACTTTAATTTACATTTACATTTTGTGTGTACGACAGATAACAAGTTTAGTCCATTAAATTTTCAATTGTGTTTATCATTTATTTTTTTTTTGTTTAATTTCAATTTTTTTTTTTGAACCACGACCCAGCCACCCTATTTTAAAAAGTTGGCCGCTACACTAGAAAAACTAATAGAGGGCAAACAGAAGCAGATCTGGGCTACAGAAAAATTTAGGCAGCGATGGATTTTTTTTTGCTAAAATCCTTTACCAATGCCAACGAAAAATGTTCCGTATTGTAAGAAATTTAGCACTAACTCTCCGAACATCTGCAATTTTGTTGGGATAATAATAATAATAATATTTATTTTCATGCACAATGGATTTTGAAATGTCTAATTTATCTAGTAGCAATCTGAAATGTAAATTGCAATCACAGTCAAAATTGCTTTTATCTTAGCTACATTTTCTGAACGCTAAGACTTTGATGACCTCTCTGCACGGTGTTCATTCTATTTGAGTTCTATTTTTTTTCCAGAATAGTATGTGTCAACTAAACAATTGTGTTTTTCTCCAAGTATGCTTTCTAATTGATAGTAATCGTTCCAGTTGCTTATATTGAGCATAAGGCCGGTCGTCCATTGGAAGTGACAACACGCGGCTACGCGCTCACGCGATCCTAGCAGCAACATGCGTATACGCGCGACAGATCTCGACGTGTGTAAATCCAATGAATCTCGTCCACTGCAAGCGTGCGCGGACATGCGGATTCTCGCGCCGGGCGTGTAGCTGCGTCAAGTCCCAAGGAAATGGGATCTGTCGCTCGTAGCCGCGTCTAGTCCTGCGCCTTTACGCTTCCATTTTACGGCTGTAATTTCGTTATTTACACAGCTATTTATTTCATATTTTCAATATAAGCAAATAAAGGATTATTCGACTCATCGATTGAGTTGATTTTTCTATAATAGCATGAATTTCATTAAAATAAAATTAAAGAAAATAGCATAGCTTGTGATTCTTTTTAGTGTACTATTTATATTATTTATGAACATTTAAATCAAGAGAAAGGTTTTGTTAGAAATAAAAACATGCTCTGTGCGAAATTTTAGTGCAGTGCTTATGACCTCTGTAAATCATAAAAATGCCCTCTGTAAAGTGCTGCCGCCTCTTGCATTTTTTTTAATACTCATGGCGTTTTCTGTAAAATTACAGAAATCTTGATGTCATATTGTTACTATCCATTCAACACACGTTCTTAGGTTTCGTTTGATTGTGTCGGTTGTGCTGTTATTTAAACATTTTGTGCGTATGTATTTTTTTGGTATGATTATATTTTTGTAGTTTCTTGCAATGTTCAACTAATACCGATGGGCCGGAGAGTTCCGGGTTCCGGGCTGGATATTGGTATTTGCTTGATGGTGTTCGGTGAATTTCGGGCGGGCGACGCTCAGGATTTTGTCAGGCCCGTCGGGCCGGTCGGTCGGCGGGTGCGACGTTTTGTATCGCTCATGATCGTTTCAATTTCAAATGTAAATATTTTATTGTTGTATTGTGGTGGGTCAGCAGAATTATACTCAGCATGTTTTTTCATTCATCGTAATTAGGCAGATTTTAAAATTATATATATATTCAAATAAGCGTAAACACTAAGAAAAAAATACTTTCTCTCGAAACAGTATATTTTTCTTAGCTTTTGTTAAGATCGTTATATAATTTTTTAGTTATTTAGTAATATACAGTTCTATTTTGGCATCCTTTCATGTTGTTTGATTTTTGTTACTAAAATGGGAAAGTTATTGTTTTCCGGAAATTACTCTCTTTAGCAACAATGGGCTCTACAGCTTTCAAAATATATTTGAAGGTTTCTGGGGTCATTCGATAATAGTCAATTAATTTCTGGGGATCTTGTTCTAGATCACTGTGGAGATGATAAAATTCTCCCAGTGATTCCCTTTTTTTTAATATTGGATTTACCCAACATGATCGCCTTTTTCGAATTCCAATCATACCCCTAAATCACATAGGGATTTTCCAGAAGATAAAAATCCTCTGCATCCATTAAAAATATATTTTAAATTCACAACTTTGACGGTTCTAACAAACTGAGCAGCGCGAAGTCACATGCAGTGTACGACCCCTGTCGCGTGTAGCCGCTACTCTTGCAGCCGCTCGTATCGCGTGAGCGCGTAGCCGCGTGTTGTCGCTTCCAGTGGACGACCAGCCTAAAGCTTGTATTAGACAACACTATTTTCTTATACAACAAAATAGTATACTATTTTCTATCATGGTGTACCAAATAAAACATGTCCTATTTCCATTATACAAAACTGTACAAGATTCGCGTTTGGTAATATTTTGTGTATTACACCATGATAGAAAATAGTATACTATTTTCTTGTACAAGAAAATAGTGTCGTCTAATACAAGCTTAACATAAAAATTGATCTTGTATCAATTTTGAATCGTGACGCGACCCCTAAACGGTAGTCCACTTTGTCGTCGATTGACACTCTGTAAAAGCTCAGAAGTTAGAAAACTGGGTTAAATCATTCAGCTAACACTCTCCACCACCGATTACATATGAAGATTCCACTCTCAGACCCTTCGTTTAACGCAAAAAAATCATTCCCATTACTTTCAGGACAAACCATGTATACGTCTTCAGAGATTCATTTATAAACTATATCTTTTCAACTTCAAATGAAGACTAATCTCAATATCAAATTGAGACTAAGCAATTTCAAATTGGGACTGAAGAAATATTATTAAAAAAATAACCAGTATAAATATTTTAGCACAAATAACAGTAATAAGTAAACTTTCATTCATCCTAAAAAGAAATACAATACTTTCCATTGTTGCAAAAATAAACTCACTTCTTTTGAAATCACGAATTTATTCATATTTTTTTTATACAAAGTGAACAGAAATAATATTAATTTTCATCTGAAGAAGAAATACATTTGCGATACTATTGTTGTAAAAAATAAACACACTTTTTTAAAAATCACGAAGTTATTCATAATTTTTTTATACAAAGTAAACAGAAATAATATTAATTCAACTCGTTAGTACTTTCAGGCTTTTCTAAACTCGAAATTTTACTTCATGCGCCACGCATATAAAACACTGAAATATTGTGAAGTTCAAAATATACAGCGAAGGATGCATGAAAATGTGATATGTATGCATACCTAAAAGGAAAAATTACCTGTATAGTTTTCTTCAAATCACTTAAGTATACATATCTCAATTACAACGTATATTTAGTTTGTGTAAATGTTCAGAAATTCTTTGTTTTTTCTAAATAGTTCAATCTAAAGCTTAAACGAGTGTTTTCTACTCCCAGGTTAAGCATGAAGTAAAATTACTTCATGCGCCACGCATATAAAACGCTTAAAATATACAGCAAACAATATCCGAAAATATGATATGTATCAGAGCTGGGCAGGATTCGAATCATTCAGGATTCGAATCCTGAATTTGAATCTTTTTAGAGGATTCAAAAGAGCAATTCGAATACTTTAGTTCAACTGGATTCGTGATCCGGATTCGTTACATTTTTTAAGAGGATTCGTATTCGAATCCAAATGTGGGTGATTCGAATCCTTATAAAAGGATTCGAATATTTATAAAAGGATTCGAATACTTACAAAAGGTTTTGAATCGTCAAAAATAATTCGAATCAATTGTGAGGATTAATATGAAAAATTTGTTTTGTGTTTTTTAATTTCTCGTTAAATCACTGTTTTATACGCGTGGCGCATGAAGTAAAATTTCGAGTTTAGAAAAGCCCCGTGAAAATTTGTCTCGGGTCGCTGCGCGACCCTCGACAAATTTTCTACGCGGGGCTTTTCTAAACTCGAAATTTTACTTCATGCTTAGTCTGGGAGTGGAAAGGCTCTTTCAAAACTTCAAACTGAATGATTTGTTAAAAACATTAAATTACTGAAAATGTTTTGAAAGATAATAATCTAGTTTTCAAAATTTTGTTTAATATTAAGTAAAACTGACATGGTAGCCACAATCTGAAACGTTAATTTTTTCCGGCATTTCCCTGATTCAAGATTTTTTTCCTGACCTTTTACTATAACTTTCTTTTGTGGGAAACCCCCACTTTGTTAAATTGTTTTCATTGTTTTTGTTACTATTTAAGTTAATTTTATAAATATTTACGTGTTTTGTAATTTTCCTGCTGAATTTGACAAATTTAATAATATCATATGGCTTTTTTGTTAGTATTTTGCTCAATTTGAATAAAATTCTATGACTTTTCTCGGACTTTCCCGGTTTTAATGATATTCAGTGAATTTTTTTATTGACGTGATGTTCCGGCATTCGTCGATTTTATAATAGAGTTCAATTTAAAGTTTTGAACGGGTGTTTCCACTCCCAGGCTAAGCATGAAGTAAAATTTCTAGTTTAGAAAAGCCCCGTGAAAATTTGTCGAGGGTCGCGCAGCGACCCGAGACAAATTTTCGGGCTTTTCTAAACTCGAAATTTTACTTCATGCGCCACGCGTACAAAACACTGATTTGAAGTGAAGTTCAAAAACACACAAATACATCTTTAATCAGAGTAACAGGGAATCAGATATTTAGTCTGTTATCAGCGATGTTCAGTGTTAATAATAAATAATTAGGTTTTAAATATTTTCATTAAAACAACTGGTAACGATATTTATATATTAATGGTTGCGAAAAAATAATAAAATCAAATTCATTCTTAACGGATTTGTATTCGTGATTCGAAAAAACAGGATTCGAATCTTTGATCCGAATCATATTAATCTCTTACGAATCCTTTATTGGAGTATTCATGATTCGAATCATATTAGGTGATTCGGATTCGTGATTCGAATCCGTTTTACGAGGATTCGTCCCAGCTCTGATATGTATACATACTAAAAAGACAAATTCCCTGTATAGTTTTCTTCAAAGATGAAACTATTTTGAACATAGTTTTAACGAATAACCTTTCATCGCACTTATTTGAATTACCAATTCAAATAAAAGTGTAAAAAAACTTATTAGTGCTTTATTCCTCAATTTAATTTGATCTTCACGTAACTCAATCTAACAATTTAAACATAGTTTACCTCAAATTGCTAAATCTAAAGATTAGATATTAAAATTCTGTAATCTGTGCCACAATATTTGTTCTAATTCAAACTCTCACGAGTTTTATTGTCCACTCATTTTAATTCAGTAATCGTATCCACTTTCTACGCGTACTAGATGTAATTCCTTGTAGTCATTGTAGTTAATTATATTGTCAATTTGTCGGGCTTGTTTAAAGCGGTGAAAATTGTATAGCGTGCAACAGCAAATG
Source organism: Philonthus cognatus (assembly GCA_932526585.2). Taxonomy (NCBI): domain Eukaryota; kingdom Metazoa; phylum Arthropoda; class Insecta; order Coleoptera; family Staphylinidae; genus Philonthus; species Philonthus cognatus. Next base: position 112,353,323 of record OW052242.1, read on the forward strand.
TGTGAGGCTTTTTGTGAACGCGAACTCTTTTGTTGTTTCGGGGATATGTTCGACTATTTTTCGGGTGTAATTACCGTCACGCCCGAGGGGAGCGACGAAACGCCCGAAAAGCGCAATTTTAAAAAACCTGTTCTTACTTAAATATAAAGACGATTAAAACACCTGTCCTATTACAATCTAGTTTTTTTAGTGCGAATTAATCTGTTTATTTAGTGCACAGTTTGTTTAGTTAATATTAGAAATATATGCCCAGTTTTATTAGTATAATAATAAATATTTTATTCAAAAAATGATCTAAAATTGCATAAATAAATAAAAATGGTTACGTATTTGAATACGTAAAAAAAATACAGAAACGTAGTAATATAAAATGTATACAATTAAAGTAAATCTAAGTAAAAACTAACTAATACTAAGTATATGTTTTGAATTACCGATTATTTTGAAAGTAATAAAAAAAAATCAGAAATGGAATACGACACTGTATTATACAGGGTCGTATTATATAGGGTGTTAAGAATATGAGAAGTTCGCTATTTAGATAAATACATGTAATGTACCTCTCATTTGTAAATTGGTACATTACAACATTAAGGATATTATATCAACCGGGAAAGTCAAGGGATTTTATTCATCGGGAAAAGTCAAGGAAATTCGGTCTTTTCAGCGACCAGTCAGGGATTTTTTAAATTAATAATAATAATAATAATTTCAAATAATACGATTAAAAAATTGACAAATTGTTGGTTCTTTTTGGAGCACAAATTTGACATATTAAATCACATTAAAAAAATGGCGAGGTGTCCATTATAGCACTGATATGATCCATCGATAATTGACATACTAAATTTATTTCACGCTAACCAATTAGTTGAAGATTTCACTTGAAGTAAGTGGTTTATACGCGCGGCGCACGAAGTAAAATTTCGAGTTTAGAAAAGCCTGAAAATTTGGATTCGCTTCGTTCGGGCGCCCCAGCAAACTCAAATTTTCAGGCTTTTCTAAACTCGAAATTTTACTTCATGCTTAATCTGGGAGTGGAAAGCCTTGTTAGACGATCAATCAGAAACTTATTTTGCAGTTTCCTTTTTTGTCAGATTTACGATATAATAAATAGAGTTGATGTTATTTTTTTCAGTTCACCTTTAGTACAAAAACAAATTCGTGTACATTATTTATATGTTACTAAACATTGACAAACAAATTGGAAAAGTTTAATTTTTTCCGAATTTATGTAATATAAAATAAACTACCAAAGAAGCAATTTTAATAATAAAATCACACAGATTAATAAATTATTCATTTAACAACTTTTATTGTAACGTTGGAATAAATTAAATTGATCAATTTACAACAAAATTGAGAAAGTTCAAAATGAATAGAAATTATTCAAAATAAATAGAACGTAATTTAATAAATAAATACACTTATAAAATATATAAACATATTTCAAATCAAAATTTAACTTTGATTTGATATCCTGTGACGATATTTAAATTTCAATTATAGCTAATCAAAGTTTATTCATATTTGTGTAGATTCTATAAATTTAATTTTTATTTAATATGTTAATTTTTTATAATTGTTTCAAAGAAAACATTCTCCTAAACATGTAGATTTTATGGCATAATTTCAACTTTGGCTTATTAATATTTTAAGAAAATGCGTTGAGATAATTTAATGGTCGCGAGAAGTTTTAGCAATTCTGGCATCTCGCGCATTTTCATCTGTCATTAAAGATTTTGTATCTATTCGTTAAATAAATTTAAAAAAAAAGATCTAACTAAAAAACTAAAACTTTATCTGTCATCAATGATTTTGTATCTATTCGTTAATGTAAACAAAAAGTTATAGCTAAAAAACTAAAACGTTATCTGTCATCAAAGATTTTATATCTATTCGTTAATGTAAACAAAGAGTTATAACTAAAAAAAAACTAACCAATTTTAAGTATTTCCTACAACTTTTTATTTAAATATTTTTTATTTCGAAATATTTGCGAAAACACGCTAAATGCCCCACCCCGTATAAGGAGAGTATACATTGTAGAAAAATCAACAGATTGTTCAATTAACATAAATTTACTATGTTCAGAACACTTGATGAAAATTATGAAACTTTAAAAATAGTAAAATTATCAAAAAACATTCATTGTAAATTAAGTAATTATTCTAATTAATTACATTTTAATCATTTTTATAAATATTTTGGAGAAAGTGACATTGTTAAAAATAATAAAACTGTGTTAATAATTGAGATAATTGGCATAATTATTAAAAAAAAATGGTGAAAGGTCTTGCTAAGTGATAAACATCAAAATATTTAGAAAACGACAAGGTATTTTCTAATTTAATAATTCAACACAAAAAGTATTTTGTAAAAATGTTCACTTTTCTTATACCGATCGCACGGGTAAATTATGATTTAGAGTAGGTGGCATTTTTTTGTGCGGTTGCTCAGAATGCTAATTGAATGATGAAATAAATTTAAGGTTATGGTAAACTATGTGTTAACAGTAAGTAGTGCCAATCTAATTTAAAATTCAAAGCCGACTCTAAATCATATTTTAAATGATTGCACGGTACTTTCTTGACATTTTGAGCATCTAGATGTGACAATGAAGTAATTTTTCTTTTAAGTATTTATGTATATCCCGATATACACACGGGTGTGAAGTTAGCAATAGATCCAGCAATAGATTTTAAAAAAATCATATCTCGGAAAAAACAAAAGCAAATTAAATGAAATTTGAAGATATACCCTTCAAATAGCCTAAATTATTACCCCAAGAAATATATAACCCTTAACATTTACCCTTCATATTTTTTCACCCCTTCCAAAAATATGTTATGATTTTTTTTTAATTTGGCAATATTTCATAAAGTTACTTTTTAGCTCAAAACATCTCTATAATACCTTCTTTTGATAAGTGAAATCAAAAAAACGTTTCGACACCCCGTTCGCCACTAAACTATTGTTTTACCCTAAGATTTCAAAAATTAATATCTCAGAGAAAAAAAAATACAAGTCGAATATAATTTAAAATACACGATAAGAGATGTCTAAGTTATCACCAAAAAAAAATTAACCCTTAATTTTTACCTATAATATTTTTTCACCCCTTCCAAAAATGTAATCAATTTTTTTCTACTTTGGCAATGTTCCATAAAATTCATTTTTATCTCAAAATATCTCTATTCTACCCTCTTTTAATACACCTAATCAAAAAAACGTTGCGTCACCCTGTTCACCCCTAAAATATTTTCTTTACCCCGTGAATATGGAAATCAAAATTTCCGAGAAAGCAAAATTAAATCAAACAAAATATTACTAAGGAATGCATCTTAATTAATAGCACAAAGAAAATCAACCCCTAAAATTACCCTTTCATTTTTTCTTGTCTTTAAATGTAATATATATATATATATTTTTATAAATTCACAATCTTCTTAAATGTTGATATGTATCATATATTATTTCTTTTTATCATGAGTGTGTTTACTCTAATAAGCAAAAGTAAAAAAAAGTGCCAGGCACTTTACCCCCATATAATAAAATAATAATCTCCTGCTCGTCGTATGGACTTATATGCGTATGGAATTATGTGCAACGATTTAAACATTATTTTTTCTGAATTTGGCAAAAGGCCATAGATAAATAAAAATTGTTATTTTTATCATTAATGTGTGTACTTTCATAATCAAAAGTCAAAAAAACGTTTGGAGCACTTTTTCACATTAATGATAAAAATAACAATTTTTATTTATCTATGGCTCTTTGCCAAATTCGGAAAAAATAATGTTTAATTTATTGCATATGGATCCATACGTGACGAGCGGGAGATTTTTTTTTTGTTCGGGGGTGAAAAATTGCTCCAAACGTGTTTTTGACTTTTGATTATGAAAGTACACACATTAATGATAAGAATAACAATTTTTATTTATCTATGGCTCTTTGCCAAATATGGAAAAAATAATGTTTAATTTAATTTATTATATATACGTGACGAGCGGGAGATTTTTTTTTCAGGGGTGAAAAAGTGCTCCAAACGTTTTTTTGACTTTTGATTATGAAAGTACACACATTAATGATAAGAATAACAATTTTTATTTATCTATGGCTCTTTGCCAAATATGGAAAAAATAATGTTTAATTTATTACATATAGATCCATACGTGACGAGCGGGAGATTTTTTTTTTTTTTCGGGGGTGGAAAAGTGCTCCCAACGTTTTTTTGACTTTTGATTATGAAAGTACACACATTAATAATAAGAATAACAATTTTTATTTATCTATGGCTCTTTGCCAAATATGGAAATAATAATGTTTAATTTATTACATATAGATCCATACGTGACGAGCGGGAGATTTTTTTTTTTTTCGGGGGTGGAAAAGTGCTCCAAACGTTTTTTTGACTTTTGATTGTGAAAGTACACACATTAATGATAAGAATAACAATTTTTATTTATCTATGGCTCTTTGCCAAATATGGAAAAAATAATGTTTAATTTATTACATATAGATCCATACGTGACGAGCGGGAGATTTTTTTTTTTTTTTCGGGGGTGGAAAAGTGCTCCCAACGTTTTTTTGACTTTTGATTATGAAAGTACACACATTAATAATAAGAATAACAATTTTTATTTATCTATGGCTCTTTGCCAAATATGGAAATAATAATGTTTAATTTATTACATATAGATCCATACGTGACGAGCGGGAGATTTTTTTATTCGGGGGTGAAAAAGTGCTCCAAACGTTTTTTTGACTTTTGATTATGAAAGTACACACATTAATGATAAGAATAACAATTTTTATTTATCTATGGCTCTTTGCCAAATATGGAAAAAATAATGTTTAATTTATTGAATATAGATCCATACGTAACGAGCGGGAGATTTTTTTTTTTTCGGGGGTGGAAAAGTGCTCCAAACGTTTTTTTGACTTTTGATTATGAAAGTACACACATTAATGATAAGAATAACAATTTTTATTTATCTATGGCTCTTTGCCAAATATGGAAAAAATAATGTTTAATTTATTACATATAGATCCATACGTGACGAGCGGGAGATTTTTTTTTTTCGGGAGTGAAAAAGTGCTCCAAACGTTTTTTTGACTTTTGATTATGAAAGTACACACATTAATAATAAGAATAACAATTTTTATTTATCAATGGCTCTTTGCCAAATATGGAAAAAATAATGTTTAATTTATTACATATAGATCCATACGTGACGAGCGGGAGATTTTTTTTTTCGGGGGTGAAAAAGTGCTCCAAACGTTTTTTTGACTTTTGATTTTGAAAGTTCACACATTAATGATAAGAATAACAATTTTTATTTATCTATGGCTCTTTGCCAAATATGGAAAAAATAATGTTTATTTTATTACATATAGATCCATACGTGACGAGCGGGAGATTTTTTTTTTTCGGGGGTGGAAAAGTGCTCCAAACGTTTTTTTGACTTTTGATTATGAAAGTACACACATTAATGATAAGAATAACAATTTTTATTTATCTATGGCTCTTTGCCAAATATGGAAAAAATAATGTTTAATTTATTACATATAGATCCATACGTGACGAGCGGGAGATTTTTTTTTTTCGGGGGTGAAAAAGTGCTCCAATCATTTTTTTGACTTTTGATTATGAAAGTACACACATTAATGATAAGAATAACAATTTTTATTTATCTATGGCTCTTTGCCAAATTCAGAAAAAATAATGTTTAATTTATTGCATATAGATCCATACGTGACGAGCGGGAGATTTTTTTATTTCGGGGGTGCAAAAGTGCTCCAAACGTTTATTTGACTTTTGATTATGAAAGTACACACATTAATGATAAGAATAACAATTTTTATTTATCTATGGCTCTTTGCCAAATATGGAAAAAATAATGTTTAATTTATTACATATAGATCCATACGTGACGAGCGGGAATTTTTTTTTTTTTCGGGGGTGGAAAAGTGCTTCAAACGTTTTTTTGACTTTTGATTATGAAAGTACACACATTAATGATAAGACTAACAATTTTTATTTATCTATGGCTCTTTGCCAAATATGGAAAAAATAATGTTTAATTTATTACATATAGATCCATCCGTGACGAGCGGGATTTTTTTTTTTTTTCGGGGGTGGAAAAGTGCTTCAAACGTTTTTTTGACTTTTGATTATGAAAGTACACACATTAATGATAAGAATAACAATTTTTATTTATCTATGGCTCTTTGCCAAATATGGAAAAAATAATGTTTAATTTATTACATATAGATCCATACGTGACGAGCGGGAGATTTTTTTTTTTTCGGGGGTGGAAAAGTGCTCCAAACGTTTTTTTGACTTTTGATTATGAAAGTACACACATTAATAATAAGAATAACAATTTTTATTTATCTATGGCTCTTTGCCAAATATGGAAAAAATAATGTTTAATTTATTACATATAGATCCATACGTGACGAGCGGGAGATTTTTTTTTTCGGGGGTGAAAAAGTGCTCCAAACGTTTTTTTGACTTTTGATTTTGAAAGTTCACACATTAATGATAAGAATAACAATTTTTATTTATCTATGGCTCTTTGCCAAATATGGAAAAAATAATGTTTAATTTATTACATATAGATCCATACGTGACGAGCGGGAGATTTTTTTTTTTTCGGGGGTGGAAAAGTGCTCCAAACGTTTTTTTGACTTTTGATTATGAAAGTACACACATTAATGATAAGAATAACAATTTTTATTTATCTATGGCTCTTTGCCAAATATGGAAAAAATAATGTTTAATTTATTACATATAGATCCATACGTGACGAGCGGGAGATTTTTTTTTTCGGGGGTGAAAAAGTGCTCCAAACATTTTTTTGACTTTTGATTATGAAAGTACACACATTAATGATAAGAATAACAATTTTTATTTATCTATGGCTCTTTGCCAAATTCAGAAAAAATAATGTTTAATTTTTTGCATATAGATCCATACGTGACGAGCGGGATATTTTTTTTTGGGTGTGGAATAGTGCTCCAAACGTTTTTTTGACTTTTGATTATGAAAGTACACACATTAATGATAAGAATAACAATTTTTATTTATCTATGGCTCTTTGCCAAATTCGGAAAAAATATTGTTTAATTTATTGCATATAGATCCATACGTGACGAGCGGGAGATTTTTTTATTTCGGGGGTGGAAAAGTGCTCCAAACGTTTATTTGACTTTTGATTATGAAAGTACACACATTAATGATAAGAATATCAATTTTTATTTATCTATGGCTCTTTGCCGAATTTGGAAAAAAATAATGTTTAAATCGTTGCACATAATTCCATACGCATATAAATCCATACGACGAGCAGGAGATTATTATTTTATTATATGGGGGTAAAGTGCCTGACAATTTTTTTTACTTTTGATAAAAAGAAATAATATATGATACATATCAACATTTAAGATGATTATGAATTTAAAAAAATATACATATTACATTTAAAGACAAGAAAAAAGGAAAGGGTAATTTTAGGGGTTTGTGCTATTAATTAAGATGTATTCCTTAGTAATATTTTGTTTGATTTGATTTTGCTTTCTCGGAAATATTGATTTCCATATTCACGGGGTAAAGAAAATATTTTAGGGGTGAACAGGGTGACGAAACGTTTTTTTGATTAGGTGTATTAAAAGAGGGTAGAATAGAGATATTTTGAGATAAAAATGAATTTTACGGAACATTGCCAAAGTAGAAAAAAATTGATTACGTTTTTGGAAGGGGTGAAACAATATTATAGGTAAAAATTATGGGTCAATTTTTTTTGGGTGATAACTTAGACATCTCTTATCGTGTATTTTAAATTTTATTCGATTTGTATTTTTTTTCTCTGAGATATTAATTTTTGAAATCTTAGGGTAAAACAATAGTTTAGTGGCAAACGGGGTGTCGAAACGTTTTTTTGATTTCACTTATCAAAAGAAGGTATTATAGAGATGTTTTGAGCTAAAAAGTAACTTTATGAAATATTGCCAAATTAAAAAAAAATCATAACATATTTTTGGAAGGGGTGAAAAAATATGAAGGGTAAAAGTTAAGGGTTTTATATTTCTTGGGGTAATAATTTAGGCTATTTGAAGGGTATATCTTCAATTTCATTTAATTTGCTTTTGGTTTTTCCGAGATATGATTTTTTTAAAATCTATTGCTGGATCTATTGCTAACTTCACACCCGTGATATACACCGTGTAATTTATCAAGCATTCGTTGATTTTATGAAAGCGTTTAATTTAAAATTTGTAACGAGTTTCGTCTACCCCTAGACTAAGCATAAAGTAAAATTTCGAGTTTAGAAAAGCCTGAAAATTTGGATTTGCCGGGGCGCGCGAGCGAAGCGAGTCGCGCCCCGGCAAATCCAAATTTTCAGGCTTTTCTAAACTCGAAATTTTACTTCATGCGCCACGCGTATAAAACACTGACAATTGTGTGAAAATCAAAATATACTGTTTATTTTTGATGTTGCGTTTTAGAAAAGTATTATCAAATCTTGCTATTCTAAATTCGATATTTATATTTTATATTTATAATATGTTTTCTTTTCACCTCTTAATATAACTTCAATTACTTTTGTCTCCACTATATTTGGTTTCGTTATATCAAACTATTTTGAGGGGGCAGTGAAAACATCTGGCGTCAGGGAAGATTCAGGGAAAAGTCAGGGAAATTTAAATAGTCTGTAAGTTATATTAGGTATTAAAACAATTTCATTTTATACATTATGTAATGATACTCTGAAATAAAGATTATTATTATTTATTTCTATTTCCAACATTTAGATATCTACAGAACTTTACGACTTCACTGAAGTACCTTGTTCATGTATTGTGTGATATTATAAAGAAATTAAGACGTTAAACTTTAATTCAACCTATTCACATGCACAATAGAAGACGTCAATTTTATTATGTAAAAGCCGATTTTGATGTGTCACAAACGTCGTTAATGCTGCTCGAAATTTGTATAGCCCAGGAAGCAAGTTTTTGAAATACAATCCTTTTTTCAATTCTTTCGCCACACTGTGGCTTCTTCAGGCAAAGAATTATACAATTGTCGCGAGTACAATAAAGTGTTTTTGTAAGTAATAAGTTTTAATTTAAACTAAAATCAAAGTGAAAATTAACTTTCAACTATCACAGCTTCAAGAGAGGTGTTAGGCCATGCAAAATTTGTATGTTGAGACTTCGGTTCCAGCGTTATTATACGATAGTATTTTACAAGTGTTCTTTTTCAAAAATATGCATTGAACCTTTCGTAACAAAATGACAGAAACACATTTTTTTTAACTATTTTATTTAACGCAGAAATATTGTCTGTTTAGAGGTCTATTTCGACATAAAGTAATTTATTATTTATATGAAAATAAAAGTTCTTATGAAGATTCTATTTTCACCATTTTATAATATAATAGTCACTCTTGAAGTATGAAAGACAGAAATCAATACATCGAAGCGATTTTTTCTCTGGATTCGAAGTAGTTTTGCTTCCATATAACCAATTTAAATGTTCCGCCATCTTATGTGACGTTAAGAAGTTCATGTGACTTGCCCGCTCTTAATTTGAACGTTCTTCCATCTTATATGACGTTGAAAACTGACTATGAAGTTCAAGCGATGTTTAAGCCAACCGAGCACATAACCACCCTCTTAACAGGTTAAATCAAACTGTGTTTTAGTAGTGATTAATTACTTCACATAACTCAAAACAGATAGTGAAGAAATTCTGTCTCAACTTTAGTATCGTATTTCTTCTATTTGTCGGTTTGTATTTCTTAAATTTGTACGATCGTTTGGTAATTGTTTATTGCTAATATTTTTAATTACCAATCAGTTTTCGGTCGATTGATTGAAAATGTGCCGATTAATAAAAGTAAATTGATTACGTGTTAGGTTCGTTGGCATTCGCGGCGATTTCGCTCAATTAGCTGAAACTGCAGTAAACCGTGGATATAAAAAAAGCCAGAATAATTATTTTGGATTCGGACTAATTTCAACAGGTCAATATTTTAATGCGGAAAGTACGGTGTTATTGTAACGGACACTGAAATAATTTCAACAGCAATCTTAGATCGAGAAATCCGTAACACTTTAAACACTTACAAATATTACGTTTTTATTGTTTCATTAATTTCAAAACAAGACACTTTTGTAAGAGAACATTTCTGTTTATACTCGTATATCATTTTCTTGATTTTTTATAACTCATGAAATTCCCATAGAGAACATAAAAAAAGAAAACTGCAGCCTGTATGCAATGTTTAAATTCCATGATTATTTATACAATTTTGTTTGCTTTTTACTTATGCGTGCTGTTTCCTCTCTTCAGTTATGTAACAAGATATCATCTTAAAAAGAGCAACATGCGTGTAGAAATAAAGAACAATAGAGTAATTTATAGGATTATAATTGTTTAAATTTCCACAAAACCAGTAAAATAAGTGATTAATTGTACGCAAGCGTTTCTCATTTATGAATATTAATGTAATGTAGGATTATGAATAATGATTTTGTAAACGAAAATCCAACTTAAATTTTCTTCACTTCACTTGGTAGGTGTATAAAAATGATTTTCTTTCTGCAATTTGTTATTAATGTGTAAATTCTCATTATTCAAATCCAGGGAAGAAAATGTTGCACCAAGGGAAAAATTAAAGTTTAAGAAAAATTCAAGTTTATCAGGCCGACGGGTTCATTCCTAAAGATTAGTGTTAATTGTGTAACACTTGAAATTCGTTTGTCTAAACATTTAAAACATATCATTTCTAGAACAAATACATAACGTTGATGAATAGATCACTTTCTTGCTATCCTGTTGTTCCTAAATAATTAAAATTATTTAGAAACCACCCATATGTTTGGTTGAATTTATTCCAGGCGTTCAAGAGTTTATAGAGAATTTTGTCAAACGTATAATGTTATTTCACAAGTATCTACTAAATTTATGGTAAATTTGGAGCGAGAATTATTTTTATGCAAGCAAAATGAACACACGGTCGACTATTTGCAATCGTAAGTGACAAATGGTTAACCGAAATAGATTAAATTTAAAAATAACGACGGCCAAAACGCAAGTCACCTGTGAAATAGGGGAGAGTGCTACATTTTTCCAATTTGTATTCTTATTACATTTTACATCGTATTAATAATTAATAATTGTCAAGATTTTAATTTTATGTTGATTTTTTAATCATTCTATTAAAACAAGTTATTTACTTATGAATAAAGTTTCATATTTTTAATTGTCGTATATTCAACTTGAATTATGTTATTTTCTTAGTAATAATATTTATTTATTTTGAATGCAGACCAACTATTTACCTGCACTGCTGACCTCCATCCTCACGACCAATGTTACCACCACAATTCCAGTTCTGCCAATTACGTCATCGGCTCGAGTGATCTAATCCCCGGTTTTGCAGGTCGAGTGCACAACCTAGATCAACCATGACTGATCCTTTTATGTTGACATGTTTATCACAGTTATCACACACATAAAGACATAAAGTCTACAAATAAAAAAAATAAAATAACTGCATTCATTTTCCAAGTTCACCTCATACAACGAATACAGATTTATCCAGATATTTAAATTAATGTACTAAAGTGAGTATAAAAACAAATCGATTACTTAAATCATCGTATCTCAATTACTCCCATAACTATTCTTAATCACGCTTCTTGTTATTTTCTTATTCTTTAGCTTGTTCATATTTTCTTTAATTAATTATATCGTATGTTCAATAAAAAAAAATAAAGGGTGCCATGATTCAATCTTTTTTTAAAATTTAAGTTGGCTACGTAGTTTAGGAATTGACATACAAAACGTGAGACATAACTTCAACTTTTTGTTTACGTTATCACTTTAATCTCTAATCATTGCGGAATGACATAGAGGCAAAAAGGTGGCCGAAGTTTGATTGTCAAATTTCAGAGTTGCCAACCTACAATATTTTCCATGGCACTCTAGAGTTTTATTTTTATTGAACATACGTATAACATTTTAATTTGTATGTAAACTCTGTTCACATTTTATTCTCACCGCAGTAGGCTTTGTTAGGGTGACATTTTTGTTGGTAGTAAAAAAGCTACTAACAATTTGGTTATGTCATTGATTTTTTTGGTTATGTGAATTGCAATGTTGCATTTTATAATATCCCTCATTCACATGTAAAAATATTACTTTTGGCATTTTGCCACAATGTTTGGCAACGTACTATTTAAATGATTTTTTCTTTTCAGAATACATATCCCAATTACGTGTTGTAGATTTTTAAATATTCGTTGTTTTCTTAAAAGAGGTCAATTTGAAGTTTAAACAAGTGTTTTCCACTCCCAGGTTAAGTATGAAGTAAAATTTCGAGTTTAGATAAGCCTGAAAATTTGGTTTGGTTGCATAGCGCGAAGCGCGGAGCGACCAAAACCAATTTTCAGGCTTTTCTAAACTCGAAATTTTACTTCATACGCCACGCGTATAAGACACTGATTTCAAGCGAAGGTTACTCGTTCACAATATTTCAGTGCTTTCAGTGTTTAACACGCGTGGCGCATGAAGTAAAATTTCGAGTTTAGAAAAGCCTGAAAATTTGGTTTGGTCGCGTAGCGCGAAGCGCTACGCGACCAAACCAAATTTTCAGGCTTTTCTAAACTCGAAATTTTACTTCATGCTTAGTCTGGGAGTGGAAAACACTCGTTTTAAGCTTCAAAGTGAACTCTTTAAAAAAAGCGTATGCATATGTATACCCAATAGAACTTTCCCTGTATGTATACTTAAAAGAAAAATTCCCTGTATTAACAGATTAATGCGATGCCTATTTACCAAATCTACTGAATGCGCATTCGTTTCAACTAACATTTTCGTTTGAGCTTACACAAAATCAACATAAATGCATTATTTATTTCTGTAAACACCTGAACTATTTAGTAGAAGTGGAAATTGGAATTACACCACTTAAACTAACATTTAAAACGATTATGCATATCAATTAAAATGATTTGTGGCTAGGTTTTTGCAGATTTAATTTTACGAAGACTTTGTCAAAATGTGACGTTTAACCTTAAAATTTTAAAGCTGCACTGTATTATAAACTTTTCTGTCTCTTTTCACACACGTGATCTGATGACACCAAACTATTTTCGTATTACATGTATTGGTGCAGAAAGCACTACAAATCAAGGAAACCATGGGACACCTCTCGTGAATCGTACCTTACTTCAATCATTACTATCAAAAATACAACATGCCAATATAATGAGATAAAAAACAAACCTACTGCAGTGATAATAAAATGCGAACTGAGTTTATAAATGGTGTTTACCATCAATAAATTTACTTTACTTCTTTTAATTTATTGGCTTAGGCAACTCAGTTTCTCACTCATTTATTACATTAAACACACTGATGACAAAACGGATGAATATATTTACGAAGAATGTGAAAACCATTCAGGAAGGAAGTTGGAGTTTTAACAATCTTTTTGTGACGGTAATGAGTTTATATGATGGAGATTATTAAGATATGACTAGTATATTCAAAGGAAGTTTTAGATATTTTTAGAATGAGTTGCGGATGATTCTTTGTGTAAACTTCTGTAAAAATGATTATGTTTAAATGAAAAATAGTAATTAAAGAAAAAAAATGCTTTTTTAATGTTTTTTTAATATTTTACAAGTACACTTCTGTGCAATAAAATTAAGCACAAGTCTTACAACTATTTTTTTACAATACAATTCTAGTTGTATAATTCGGGTCTGTTTTAATTGCCTAGCAGCAGTTTCAATAAATGATAAAACACCATAACTTGAAATTAACACTTTTATTAAAAAAATATAACTAAGATTAATTCTTCACTGATGTTCATCAATCGAACAATTTGCCTATAGAAAAACCATCTTCTATTTTAGTTAGAATTCGAATTTTTGAATTGTTGTCTAAACGACGCGGTACTTTGACATTAAGAAAATTCACATATTTTCGTAACTAGGAAACTCATCATGTCCGCTTTAAACTACAATGAGAGCCAAAATGATTTGTTCATTTTTAATAGGAAATAACACATGAATTATTTTAAATGCAGAAATAATATAAATGACATCTTAAAAAGTAATAATGGGAGTTTTACTTTTTGAATATAGTGTGTGTTAAATGTCCGCCACCCTTCTCCACACACTCTTCTAAACGACGGACGAAATCTGCCATAACTCGTTGAAGCATATCCTGTGGAATAGTTTCAATTTCTTGTCGGATATTTCTTTTGAGCTCCTCTATATTTCTAGGCTTACTCTTGAACACTCTACTCTTTAAATATCCCCAAAGAAAAAAGTCTGGAACAGTAATATCGGGAGATCTCGGGGGCCAATTAAAATCTCCGTTTCGAGAAATTAGTCTATTCGGAAATGTCTGTCGCAGGATCTCCATACTTATTCTTGCAGTATGACAGGTCGCACCGTCTTGTTGAAAAAAGTGATTTCTTTCTTCTTCTTCAATTTGCGGTATAAAAAATGTCTGGAGCATATGTGCATACCGTTGAGAATTGACTGTGACTGTTTCGCCGTTTTCTTCAAAAAAATATGGACCGATGATTTTTGACGATGATACAGCACACCAAACAGTCACTTTTGGGGAATGTAAGGGTTTTTCATAGATTTCACACGGGTTTTCGGTAGCCCAGTATCGAAAATTCTGTTTATTTACCAAGCCATGTAAAGTAAAGTGTGCTTCGTCGCTCATGAAAAGATGTTGTGCGATATCGGGTTCCTTATTGCTTAACTCCAAAAAACGTTTACAAAACTCAACACGGCTTTGTTTATCACGATCAGTTAACTTCTGCACCACTGCTATTTTGTGCAGCATTCTTCGGGTGCTTGTTGCAGATAAATTTAATGCTGCCGCATGCCGCCGAACTGATCGATTTGGGCTACGCAGAATTGATTGTCTCACCCGTTCCTCATTTTCAGGATTGCATGCAGAGCGAATCCTCCCGGCTGATTTTCTTCTCTCAACTGACCCATGATTTCGCCACTTCCTTACCCAATACGAAATAACAGTTCGAGCCGGAACATCACGAACATTAAAATGTAGACGAAATAAACGTTGAGTTTGAATAATTGAACTTAATTTAAGAAATTTTTCAACACAAAATATGCGTTGCTGTATGTTCCAACGCACCATTTTGACAACTGTCAAAATATCTCCAAAGTCTCCTCATTCAAATTGTTATCAGTAATATAGCGATTAATAAATAGTTATATTTGTTATTGCCTATTAAAAATGAACAAATCATTTTGGCTCTCACTAACATAACATATTTTGTGTGCTTAATTTTATTGCACAGAGGTGTACATATCAGCAATTTCATTCACTTATAAAGACAATGAAATAGATTTGGGATATATAAGAGTAGGTAAAACAAAGCTAATTCTCGAGCCAATTTGCTTTCTCTTGACTATTTTTATACACTGCTTTTTATTTAAGTATGGCCATGGTAAAATATGTACTCCATGTTAATTTTTGTTGTTGTACAAATTTGAAACAATTTTTATGGTTTTATTGATAAATCAACATATTTTCTACGAAATATACAATGCTGGAAGGACATAAACATGTTAGATTTCTTTATTTTCGCTTTCAGAGTTGAAATTAATAATACAAATAATTAAGAAAAACAATCAAGTTGTCGAAAATATCATAACGTAAGCATTTATTTTGCTAAACTTGAAAGCTGAAAGCTACAATTCTAATATGTTTATGTCCTTCTTAAAATGAACATTTCGTAGAAAAGTGTTTGATTTATCAATAAAAACAAAAAATTGTTTCAAATTATTCGAATTTTGAAAGCGCAAGATTTGGATAGACTTGATTTTGGAAGATTTGGTTAAACGAAATAAACATTCGTAATATTTATCAACGTTAAATCAAACTTAGGCAGTATGTTTAGAACTTCACTTTAAACCAGTGCTTATACGCGTGGCGCATGAAGTAAAATTTCGAGTTTAGAAAAGCAAATCCAAATTTTCAGGCCTCTCTAAACTCGAAATTTTACTTCATACGCCACGCTTATAAAACATTAAAGTATTGTTAAATTTATGTGTATTTGAATGTCACTTGAAATTAGTGTTTATTATGCGTGGCGTATGAAGTAAAGTAACATTTCGAGTTTGAAAAAGCCTGGATTTAGATGTGGACGCTACTCGTCCAAATTCAGACGTTCAGGCTTTTCTACACTCGAAATTTTACTTTATGCTTAATCTGGGTGTGGAAAACACTCATTTATAACTTAAAATTGAACTCGTTGAAGAAAAAACAATAAATATCAGAAGATTTACACCATATTCGCTGTAACTAGGATATGTATACTTAAGAGTAAAGCTCCCTGTACATATAGTGCAATCAAAAAGTATTAATGTGAGTTGGTAGTATTGAAATTTTTATAGAAATTGCACACAATGTAATTTACCTACCGTGCTATCGTTCAAATTATAATTTAGAGTAGGCGGCATTTTTTTGTACAGTTGTCCAGAATGCTAATTTAATGATGGAATAAATTTGAGGTTATGGTAAACTATGTGTTAACAGTCAATAGTGCCAATCTAATTAAAAATTCAAAGCCTACTCTAAATCATGTTTTAAATGATCGCACGGTACATTTTATATTTATTTAAGGCATTTTAAGGAGAGCGATTTTTGAAAATGTCTGTAAATTTAGTAGTCCTCTTCTTGCATAGTGGCTGCTAAATAAGCAAATTCGTGTCTGAAATGTTGGGAAGATATTTTCTTGGAAACGAACCGAGATGTTTGCTGTATCTGCTTTAACATGCCCCTCTGCATCCTTGGCAAACGGTTAATTAAAGTTTTTAAAAAATAATAATTTGCAGAGAACAAAAATTAGTAAATTAACCCTTTCGTTTTCTAGAAAATATCTCCCCAAAATATGATCAGTTTATCGGTGTAGTTCTCTTATCGCTACAGCTGGTAGCACATAGAAAAAGAACGCTTACTCTGAAATTTGATACTGAATTTGCCAATTGAGACATTTTAAAAAGCTATTTTTATTTTTCTTATAATTGAATGGCCTTGACAACTAGCCCTTTCGACCAATCTTATTTCGGAGGGTTCTACTACAACCTTTACTTGTCAAATTGACAAATGTGCTTACAAAGTTAAACTAACCGTAAAATAAAAAATACTTTATATTTAATCCACCAACCAACTGTATCATTTCTCCTTGATCACACAGTATATAATTTCAAATTAAAACAAGTGTCATCTTCTTTGTGATCTCACACAACCTTTAAAAGGAAATTGCAATTTTTGTTTCGTTTGCAGCGCTGACATTGATGACTATTAATAATATTTTTCGAAGTTACTACCATCTGGAAGATGATTCACGTGAAGGTCTCGCGGGTTAACACCAACAATGTCAAAAGGTTAATTTATTCGTGTGTTTTCATAAAGCCGAATAAAAATTACGCGTCAAGCAACTTTGTCAAAATTAGAAGCGCGTGTTTACATTTTTTTTTAGATTTTGCTGTGTATTTATAAACATCTTATTATTATTGCCTTTAACGAGGTAGACGCACACACACTTACTTCACGATCACCGGCCAAAATAAACATATTCGCGCATATTTATATGTATCACCAATAAATATAGATTTATAAATTTTAGTTTATTTGTTTTTATACAAGGGATTTTACTTTTACATTACCCGATGTACACGCTGTAAATGTTACCGATGTTAAGATAGCCATAGATTTTCCAGCCACGGATTTGCCCGGCGCATCCACCATCGATCATAAATAAAAATAAATGTTTTTCTTAATTTAAGGTATATTATTAATAAAACAAAGAAAACTAAACTAATTCCAGCCCTAAAAATATAGCTTATCCAAACTTAAATTTATTTTCGTATATAGGCTTTATCAAACACAAATAGATAGTCCTCCCAAAAGCATGTAATAAAATGACCAGATTTCAAACTTAAATTAAAAGTATGTATGGTTAGGCTCTAAGCTACACGTCAGAATTAAAAGAAATAATTTTAATGACAACTACATATTTTTAATTTAAGTTTGAAATCTGGTCATTTAATTCGAGTTGTTTGGATGGAAAAAATTTATAAAAAATTCATTTAACATTTTTGCCAAAATTTTATAGCTTAAATGGCTTAGTTAGGCTTTAAGCTACACGTCAGAGTTACAAGAAATAATTTTAATCACAACTACATATTTTTAATTTAGGTTTGAAATCTGGTCATTTTATTCGAGTCGTTCGGATGGAAAAAAATTATAAAAAATTCATTTAACATTTTTGCCAACATTTTATAGCCTAAATGGCTTAGCTAGGCTCTACACGTCAGAGTTAAAAGAAATAATTCTAATCACAACTACATATTTTTAATTTAAGTTTGAAATCTGGTCATTTAGATCGAGTCGTTCGGATGGAAATAAAAAAAAAATCATTTAACATTTTTGCCAAAATTTTATAGCCTAAATGGCTTAGTTAGGCTCTAAGCTATACATCAGAGTTAAAAGAAATAATTTTAATCACAACTACATATTTTTAATTCAAGTTTGAAAATCTGGTCATTTTATTCGAGTCGTTCGGATGGAAAAAATTTATGAAAAATTCATTTAACATTTTTGCTAAAACTTTATAGCTTAAATGGCTTAGTTAGGCTCTAAGCTACACGTCAGAGTTAAAAGAAATAATTTTAATCACAACTACATTCTTTTAATTTAAGTTTGAAATCTAGTCATTTTATTCGAGTCGTTCGGATGGAAAAAAAATATATAAAAATTCATTTAACATTTTTGCCAAAATTTTATAGCTTAAATGGCTTAGTTAGGCTCTAAGCTACACGTCAGAGTTAAAAGAAATAATTTTAATCACAACTACATATTTTTAATTTAAGTTTGAAATCTGGTCATTATATTCGAGTCGTTCGGATGGAAAAAATTTATATAAACATTCATTTAACATTTTTGCCAAAATTTTATAGCTCAAATGGCTTAGTTAGGCTTTAGGCTACACGTCAGAGTTAAAAGAAATAATTTTAATCCCAACTACATATTTTTAATTTGAGTTTGAAATCTGGTCATTTTATTCGAGTCGTTCGGATGGAAATTTAAAAAATAAAATCATTTAACATTTTTGCCAAAATTTTATAGCCTAAATGGCTTAGTTAGGCTCTAAGCTACACGTCAGAGTTAAAAGAAATAATTTTAATCACAACTACATATTTTTAATTCAAGTTTTAAATCTGGTCATTTTATTCGAGCCGTTCGGATGGAAAAAATTTATAAGAAATTCATTTAACATTTTTGCCAAAATTTTATAGCTTAAAAGGCTTAGTTAGGCTTTAAGCTACACGTCAGAGTTAAAAGAAATAATTTTAATCACAACTACATATTTTTAATTTTAGTTTGAAATCTGATCATTTTATTCGAGTCGTTCGGATGGAAATTTAAAAAAAAAATCATTTAAAATTTTTGCCAAAATTTTATAGCTTAAATGGCTTAGTTAGGCTCTAAGCTACACGTCAGACTTAAAAGAAATAATTTTAATCACAACTACATATTTTTAATTTAAGTTTGAAATCTGGTCATTTTATTCGAGTCGTTCGGAGGGAAAAAATTTATAAAAAATTCATTTAACATTTTTGACAACATTTTATAGCTTAAATAGCTTAGTTAGGCTTTAAGCTACACGTCAGAGTTAAAAGAAATTATTTTAACAACAACTACATATTTTTAATTTAAGTTTGAAATCTGGTCATTTTATTCGAGTCGTTCGGATGGAAAAAATTTATAAAAAATTCATTTAACATTTTTGCCAAAATTTTATAGCGTAAATGGCTTAGTTAGGCTTTAAGCTACACGTCAGAGTTAAAAGAAATAATTTTAACAACTACATATTTTTAATTTAAGTTTGAAATCTGGTCATTTTATTCGAGTCGTTCGGAGGGAAAAAAATTATAAAAAATTCATTTAACATTTTTGCCAAAATTTGATAGCTTAAATTGCTTAGTTAGGCTTTAAGCTACACGTCAGAGTTAAAAGAAATAATTCTAACAACAACTACATATTTTTAATTTAAGTTTGAAATCTGGTCACTTTATTCGAGTCGTTCGGATGGAAAAAATTTATAAAAAATTCATTTACATTTTTTCAAAATTTTATAGCTTAAATAGCTTAGATAGGCTTTAAGCTACACGTCAGAGTTAAAAGAAATAATTTTAACCACAACTACATATTTTTAATTTAAGTTTGAAATCTGGTCATTTTATTCGAGTCGTTCGGATGGAAAATATTTATAAAAAATTCATTTAACATTTTTGCCAAAATTTTATAGCGTAAATGGCTTAGTTAGGCTCTAAGCTACACGTCAGAGTTAAAAGAAATAATTTTAATCACAACTACATATTTTTAATTTAAGTTTGAAATCTGGTCATTTTATTCGAGTCGTTCGGATGGAAAAAAATTATGAAAAAATCATTTAACATTTTTGCCAAAATTTTATAGCTTAAATGGCTTAGTTAGGGTCTAAGCTATACGTCAGATTTAAACGAAATAATTTTAATCACAACTACATATTTTTAATTTAAGTTTGAAATCTGGTCATTTTATTCGAGTCGTTCGGATGTAAAAAATTTATAAAAGATTAATTTAACAATTTTGCCAACATTTTATAGCTTAAATAGCTTAGTTAGGCTTTAAGCTACACGTCAGAGTTAAAAGAAATAATTTTAACCACAACTACATATTTTTAATTTAAGTTTGAAATCTGGTCATTTTATTCGAGTCGTTCGGATGGAAAAAAATTATAAAAAATTCATTTAACATTTTTGCCAAAATTTTATAGCTTAAATGGCTTAGTTAGGCTCTAAGCTACACGTCAGAGTTAAAAGAAATAATTTTAATCACAACTACATATTTTTTATTTAAGTTTGAAATCTGGTCATTTTATTCGAGTCGTTCGGATGGAAAAAATTTATAAAAAATGTATTGGAAAAAATTTATAGAAAATGTATTTAACATTTTTGCCAAAATTTTATTGCTTAACTGGCTTAGTTAGGCTTTAAACTACAAGTCAGAGTTAAAAGAAATCATTTTAATCACAACTACATACTTTTAACTTAAGTTTTAAATCTGGTTATTTTATTCGAGTCGTTCGGATGGAAAAAATTTATAAAAAATGTATTTAACATTTTGCCAAAATTTTATTACTTAAATGGCTTAGTTAGGCTTTAAGCTACACGTCAGAGTTAAAAGAAATAATTTTAATCACAACTACATACTTTTAATTTAAGTTTGAAATCTGGTCATTTTATTACATGCTTTTGGGAGGACTATCTATTTGTGTTTGATACATCCTATATACGAAAATAAATTTAAGTTTGGATGAGCTATATTTTTACGGCTGGAATTAGTTTAGTTTTCTTTGTTTCATTAATAATATACCTCAAATTAAGAAAAACATTTATTTTAATTTACGATCGATGGTGGATGCGCCGGGCAAATCCGTGGCTGGAAAATCTATGGCTATCTTAACATCGGTGTAAATGTTCCATTTGAAAATGTTAACGAGTGTTTCCACTCCCAGGTTAAGCATGAAGTAAAATTTCGAGTTTGGAAAAGCCTGATAATTTGGTTTGGTCGCGTAGCGCGAAGCGCGTAGCGACCAAACCAAATTTTCAGGCTTTTCTAAACTCGAAATTTTACTTCATGCGCCACGCGTACAAACCACTGACATATTTTAAAGTTCAAAATACACTCCGTATGTTTGATCTTAAGTTAATAAATTTTATTAACGTTGTTTATTTCGATTATTCAAATCGTGCACTCTCAAAATATGTAGTTCAAATCAATTTCTAAACAATTTGTGTTTTAATAACTTCACTTTAAATCAGTGTTGCGTACACGTGGCGCATGAAGTAAATATTTTGAGTTTAGAAAAGCTTGAAAATTTGGATAGGCCGCTCCGCTTCGCAAAGCGACCAATCTAATTTTTATGAGCGCTACTGTAAATAAAGTAAAAAAAACATAGATTTTAAAACCTCTGGAAATTAGTTTATTTTCTTTAGTTTTCAAACAATACATTTTTCTTTATTTATTTTCCCACTGTGAAAACGGCGATAATCGTGGAAAATTTGCACGAACTTACATACATGTAGATACAGACTTACATAATTGTATACATTTGAAACCTATTTACATGGTAATGAGAAAAAAACACACGATCCTGATAAATAAAATAATATGTGTATGTATACATAATGATTTACGACAAAAGAACGAGCGCGATAAATTTGCAAATTGTTCTTGAAACCGCTGGCCGGTTCCCGTTAACGTGTCAAGGATTTTCTGCAAAGTGTTTGAATTGTAAAAACGTTTCACACAAATAATGTAAACACACAAATCTCACGTGTTTGGTTTGCATATTTAATTCAACCAACAAAGTAGTTGTAAAATAAAAAAAGTGTGTGCAATGAATTTATCATAATTAATGTAAAATAACGAATATTTTGACGAATAAAGCACTAATAACGTTTTTTCACACGTTCATTTAAATTACCAAATGTACATACATTTCGGACACAAAGTGACCATTATCAATGCATTAACACTGTTAATCCATTGATAATAATCACTTTGTGTCCGAAATGTACGTACATTTGGTAATTCAAATAAACCTGTGAAGAAAGGTTATTAGTTTTATTCGTTGAATTAATTTGATCCTTACCTAACTCAATCAATCAATTTAACGAATATTTTTATAAATAATTTATTGCTTTGTTAATAGAAGTTACAAGAGTGTTTATAAACTATGATATTCTTGTTGGAGTTACGTGAAGTGTTAGTAATAGATATGTAAGTAGTTAAATTCCTTAATATTCACTGTTTTATTTTAATTCTAAATGTACATATCGGGCCCTTTTTCAATAGTTTAACGTATTTTACAATTAGTAAATAAACATTAAAATAAAAATCAAATCAACCGCACTTATTTACGCAAATAATTTTTATTTTAATGTTTATTTACTAATTATCAAATACGTTGACCTATTGGAAAAGGGCACATCGTGCCTGAAATGTACATTTAGAATTAAAATAAAACAGTGACGATCAAGGAATTTAACTACTTACATATCTGTTTATGAACTGTTTTAAGTTATGAATATTATTAAGGTGTAATAGTAACAAGTATTTCCACTTCTTGATTAAGCATGAAGTAAAATTTCGAGTTTAGAAAAGCCTGAACATTTTGATTTGCTGGGGCGCGTCTCGCTTCGCTCGCGCGCCCCACCAAATCCAAACTTTCAGACTTTTCTAAACTCGAAATTTGACTTCATGCTTAACCTGGGAGTGGAAATCATTCGGTTATAGCTTCGAATTGAACTCTTTGAAAAAGAAGATGTATGTATACTTAAAAAAAAATTTCCTTTATATTCATACCTCACATTGAATGCTAAAAGCGATATTAAATGTGTTCCTAGTCGTGAACACGGGCCTTTCATTGGCTTAGCACTCGAATGACAGTAATTAAAGTTAGGTTACCTTTGAATTTAGAGTAGCACTGTGATGACTTATTTTTAAGTTACTAATCTGGCTTTGTCTGAAAGTCAAAGTTCTAACGAAATGATTTGTAGTTATTAACCTGTAACCTATAGGCACTTTATGAAGTCAATTGGGGGCAGACCTCAAATAGAAGCCTTCCTGATTAAAGAGCGACGCGTGTGCATAGAGTCCGAAATTTATTAACCAGGCCGTTTTTGTCGACCGTGAAAATTGATAATTGGAACCTTATCAGCTTTTATTAAATATTCCGGATCGATCTATTTCTGTCACCCAATTCGAGTATGTAAGTTACCTATAGATAAGTTCGTATATGTTGATTTAGTCTCTATAAGCATGGGATGTATTCCATAAATGTGTAAAAACTATGGTCCGTATGAATTTCCTTTTGTTAAAGTTAGAGACACTCGCTAAGTTTGTTTGTCTTTGTCATACATGTTAATTTTGATGTTTCCACTCACTCTAATTAATTATTTAGTTGAAGTTTTTGTTTCGTTTATACAGAATAATAAAGCAAAAATGTGAAGGGACATAAACGTAAACGGTTACCTAGTTTATATGTAAAAAGACTGTTATTCCTTACTTCACTTTTTATTTGTATCGTTAGATGTATATTTCGAAATGTACATCTAATAATACAAATAAAAAGTGAAGTAAGGAATAACAGTATTTTTATGTGTAATAATCACTTCACGTAAACTCAAAAACATACAGTTATTAGTTTATATGTCTATATAATTATACTAGTTCCGCGGCATGGGCAGCACGATGCTTTAAAAGTTGTTTCTGGATGCAGCACACGGTACAGGCCAAAACGCAAATTTAACTGTGGCACAAGTGAATGCCGTGCGGCGATCAACGTGTTGACGAAAGCCTTAACGAAGGGGAAATCATACGGTCCTAAACATTTTTCTATTATAATGTTTTTAGCATCATCCAGTGATTGTAATTATCATAATCTTGGAAATATTCTACAATTCATTCTTTACATCTTATCATGACAGTTTTTTTTACAATTTATCATAGCGACGGATTAATAAATCTATCAAGTATCGCATATCATTAGCTGTATTTATGTAATTGAACTGAACTTATAATTGTCGATTTAATTTCCTATAATTATCGTAATTACATTTAACACATTCTTTACATTTTTATAATAGGTTGATTGCAAGCTGGTGTGAAAAACAAATGGAACAATAAAGCAGTCTTTTTTTAATTTAAGTGGAAAGCATATGTTTTAAAATACAGGGCCGGCTCTTCCGTTGGGCGACTGCCTGCGGACACCAGAACGTAAGGGATCGAATATATTTCCAAGGCATACAAATTTAATTTAAAAAAATATATAATTATTATAGAAAATACAACATATTGGACATTACTGGATTCAGAAAAATAAGGTTTAATGTAATAAAAATAAAAATATTACAGGCAGCCGTTTACACATTTTAAGTTGGCTATTCTTTAGCTCTTTTAGTAGACATTTTTAGTACACATACCTCTTGCATTTTTAGTATATCCTTACGAGGATTTAAATGCCTTGAATAAATGTTTACATTTAACTTTTTAGAATGCATTCGTATCGTCTAGAATCACCCTACCCACTTATTAAATGTGCAAAGTGTCGTATTTAAAAAAAAATCGATTTACATAGGTTTAATAAATGATGTCACCATTGTTTAATGTCAATCTATCGTTCATTGTTTCAAAAGCCAATGAATGCTACAAATCGATAAATGATTGTGCAAATGTAAAAAACTGTGTTATGTCCAGTTGTTGTAATCTCCTGGTTCTCGAGATTCAACTGGTGTTTGAAGATGTGGTGTAAAATAAAATACTTGATTCTAAGATGAATTTTGTATTTTACACCGGAATGAAATAAAATTATGACATTCACAGCAAATGTTTAAAAGTTTACAAAGTGTTTTTGTTGCAAGATTACAAGAGTAAGTGGTAAGAAAAAATGTACAAGTTTGAAAGGAAAAAATATACAAGTGAGTGGGGGATGCGACGCATGTTCAGAAGGGTGGTGTTTCGGCGGTCAAAAATGCTAATTTGGAGGCCCAAAAAAGGTTTCAGCATCGGCGTAGCAAAAATAGCCGTTAGTCACTTTCACTGAACCCCAAATGACAAAGAAATTTCATCCTTTGTTGGGTCACGTACAAATATTCCTCCGCTGGAATACCGAGAAGGAATATTTGTCGTGAACACCAAAATCTATACAATGGAGGAAAATAAAATTCATCTAAATTAAAATTAAATTGAACTCTTGAACAAACTGTAACAAGTTAAATTGTCCTGGAAAAAATAAAAATTGAAAAATATCAACGTGAATCATTTGATCTTTGCAAATATCGGTTTTAGAAAAAAAATATTCTCTACAGCATTAGCGTAGCTACTCTAAAAATATCATCATTGGGTAAATGTTAAGAGTTATCTTAAAGTCAGGTATGGTATTAGATTCCTCATTAAAAAGTGCCTGTATTATGTCCAATTCAAGTAGTACAGTGCGATCGATCGTTAAAACATGATTTAAAGTAGGCTTTTAATTTTAAATTAGATTGGCACTTCTGACTGTCAACACATTTTTTTTTTGTCACATACGGTGGTGTCGCTTAGCGTCCCTGCACTGCGGTCTCCGTGGTCCTTTTGTACGCCTCTGCATGGTTTACACCCTGTGTACTCTTGTGTCTTCTATGAAGTTCAGGAGATTTAGCCAGGAGATTTTTTTGAGCTCTATTTCAGGAAGCACGGGCTTCCCGAATTGCTCGGTGCGTTGCCTTTTATAGACTTCGCATGTACACAGTAGGTTTTGGGGAGTTTCCTCCTCTTCCAAACACCCATGACATAGGGGGCTTTTCTCAATTCCCATCCTATGTTTGTGCTTATTCAGATCACAGTGTGGAGTGACTAGTCCTGTGATTTTTCGTAGTTTTATTCTACTCAGTCCTGACAGCGTCAATGTGCTGCTAGGTACCGGACCATCTAGGAAGAGTCTTGCGTGCTTTATTTCCTTTTGGTTGTGCCATGCCTTTTTGTGCTCCTTTGCTAACTTGCGTCGGATTTTTCGTTTCCTGTTTCATGGGGTATTCCGAAAGCGGGTTCAGGTCCTATAGGCTCCTCTGATGCCCCTTGTTTAGCCAGCAACTCGGCCCCCAAGTGTCCAATAATTCTTTGATCCTTGGGTATCCATACTAGCTGTGTTTTTACTGTTGTCGACAGTGCGTGCAGCCTGTCTATGCAGGCCATAACAGGGCCTCTCCAAAATATCTAAACCAGCAAATTTTGAAGAGAGACACCCTCTACAAGCGCAAGAGTATAATGGAAGAAAAGAAACCACAATTTATGGTGTGTTGATGTTACAATTTATGACTTTATCTGTTTGAATAGCAGGTAGTTTCCCTTTTTGCCCTTTTTAAAGCGTTTTAAACGGTCGTTCATGTTCATTTGATGACTCCAACAATTTAACTCATTAATCAATATGTTATGCAATCGTATTATTTGGTTACGTTTTAATCAAATCGATTAAATAGAGCAGGCTAATCTAGCAATAAAAAAAACATGCAAAATAATGTTATGATCTGGGTTTAAAACGTGTTCAAAACATGTTTAAAACACGTTTAAAACGTGTTTAAAACAGAATACACGGGGCGTTTTTCTTTTGAGTATACATACCCCGATAATTACAGCGTTTTAAAAGTTGTGGGAAATCTTTGTTTTAATGCGGTTAATTTGAGGCTTTAAACGAGTGTTTTCCACTCCCATGAAGTAAAATTTCGAGTTTAGAAAAGCCTAAAAATTTGGATTGGCCGCGTAGCGAAGCGGAGCGGCCAATCCAAATTAGGCTTTTCTAAACTCGAAATTTTACTTCATGCACCACGCTTAAAAACACTGATACAGTGAAGTTCAAAAAACACACACTTACAATAACGGTTATAAGCAACCTAATATACGTTAGAGTTTATAGGTTGCCTATAATCACTGCTTTAAACAATTTTTTCAGCGCAGAATTTGACTCACGTTTTATCCACATTTACATATTAGATTGCTAAAGTCGTATATTTTAAACATTACGATATTTCAGTGTTTTATACGCGTGGCGCATGAAGTAAAATTTCGAGTTTAGAAAAGCCTAATTTGGATTGGCCGCTCCGCTTCGCTACCCGGCCAATCCAAATTTTCAGGCTTTTCTAAACTCGAAATTTTACTTCATGCTTAGTCTGGGAGTGGAAAGCCCTCGTTTAAAGATTCAAATTGAAATCTTGAACAAAAAACAACGAACGTCGAAAAATTTTCAGTGTATGCTTATGTATACCTGAAAGAAAAAATCCCTGTATTTAAAAACCACATCTATGCACACACAGTTTTATTGTAATAAAATGTTATGTTTGATAATGTAATTTGAAATATCTTCAACAATTTAGCTAGAATTTAGAAACAAACAAAAAACTTTAATGAAGTAATATAAAATATAATTTAGCAAATATGTATTTTTAGCAGTTAAGATAATAAAAAAACGGTTTTAAACAAATACAACGTTTAAAACATGTTTTAAACAAATTTAAGATTTAAAACATGTTTAAAACAAAACTGTTTAAAACACGACGGCTGTTTTTAAACATGTTTAAAACACTATTTTAAAACAAAGTGTTTTAAACATAACAACCCTTGGTTATGATTGATCATCTAACGAGTGTTTCCAATCCCAGATTAAGCATGAAGTAAAATTTTGAGTTTAGAAAAGCCTGAACATTTGGCTCGGGCATAGCGCAGCTGAGCGACTGAGACAAATTAGGCTTTTCTAAACTCGAAATTTTACTTCATGCACGACTCGTATAAAACGCTGATTTAATGTGAAATGGTCTATAACCAACCAATTAGCAAGTGAAATAAGTTTAGTACGACAATCATCAATTCTTTAAATGACGGAAAATGTGCTATAATGAACATATATATTATTTTTGTATTAACGACGTGAACACTATCTACTGTCAATAGCACTGCTCAAAAATTGACAGCAGATGGCGTTCACATCGTCAATTTATATGTAAATTACACATGACTACTAATATGGTTATGGATGTTTAGTTTTCTTCTGGATTTTAAACAGGACAATCAATTGACATTTATAATAGTCATTTTGTGAGTACAATAGACAAGACTATTGGCAGTAGATGGCGTTCACGTCGTCAACCTAAATGTAAATTACATATGACTATTAAAATTGCCAATTTATAGTGCAATTTAAAATCCAGAAGAAAACTAACCATCTTTATTCATTTTAATAGTCTCATATGTAATTTACATTTAAAATAACGACGTGAACGCCATCTACTGTTATTAGCTGTAACGATACTACTCAAATATTGGTAGCAGATGGCGTTCACATCGTCAATTTATATGAAAATTGCATATGACTACTAAAATGGTTATAGAAGTTCAGTTTCCTTCTGGATTTCAAAATACACAATCAATTGACATTTATAATAGTAATTCTGTGAGTACCATCGACAATGCTATTGGGAGTAGATGGCGTTCACGTTTTCTGGATTTTCTTTTGGATTTTCATATTTTTTTTTAATATTTTTTTCTGAATTCAATGATGTATCACACTTATAGTTTATTATACAGGCTGAGCGAAACTCGATGTCTCCGCTCTATTATATGAAAAGGAAAAACGATAGAAAATTCTGAAATCTAAAATCAAATGACAACAAAACAATATTTGTTAACCATTAGTTTAATTATTGACAGGTGCGGCTTTGTTATTTGCTTCCAAAGGCTACTTGTTTAATTTGGAATTTTTGATAATACTTTTTTTTAAGTTTGCTTTTAATTTTTTAACGAAAGAAGATAGCAAATTTTTTTCTCTACAAAGTTCAGAAAAATTAGCTCTTTTGAAATATCCAAAAATATAGGTATGTTTCTGGGGAAAAAATATTCGATGACGTCATTACTTCACTTTCAAAATTTAGAAAAATATGCAATTTTGGATTAAAATGAACCTTACTCAATCCCAATTATGAACCTCTTTTCAGATTTTTTCTATCGGTTTTCCTTCCCTTTTAATAGAGCTGAGACATCGAGTTTCTCACCTTGTTTTAAAATGGTAATCTTTTGTTTTCGAAAGATTGCCTTGGAAACAGTTGAGTAACTCACTTATTTGACAACTGCTAAGACCCATAATTTGCTTACATATCACCCCTGAAGACGGGCATCAAACGATACATATTTTACCAATTGTGATGTATTTTAAACTAACGAGTGTTTTCCACTCCCAGACTAAGCATGAAGTAAAATTTCGAGTTTAGAAAAGCCCCGCGTAGAAAATTTGTCGAGGGTCGCGCAGCGACCTGAGACAAATTTTCACGGGACTTTTCTAAACTCGAAATTTTACTTCATGCGCCACGCGTATAAATCACTGATTTAAAGTGAAGTTAAAAATGCACTGAAAACCAACAAAACTTCGATATTTTTTTCAAAATTAGATGTATTCTTTCCTATCCATGCAGTAAACCTTCAGATTTACGTTGTTTTCTTGTAAAAAACTTCGATTTCCTGTAGTCCTTCGGTCTCCGAAGACCATGATGGGTCCTTCGAGCTGTAACCTTTATAAAATTGTAATAAACTTAGTAAACTTA
This sequence comes from Philonthus cognatus, assembly GCA_932526585.2. Classification (NCBI taxonomy): domain Eukaryota; kingdom Metazoa; phylum Arthropoda; class Insecta; order Coleoptera; family Staphylinidae; genus Philonthus; species Philonthus cognatus. The sequence goes on from OW052242.1 coordinate 112,383,578, forward strand.
GTAGAGTGATTCTTTAATTTGAAACTTCTAAGAACGAGTGTTGTCCACTCCCAGACTAAGCATGAAGTAAAATTTCGAGTTTAGAAAAGCCCCGTGTAGAAAATTTGTCGAGGGTCGCGCAGCGACCCGAGACAAATTTTCACGGGGCTTTTCTAAACTCGAAATTTTACTTCATGCGCCACGCGTATAAACCACTGATTTACAATAAAGTTAAAATATATATAACGTTCAGATGTGATGATCAATATTTACCGAGATGTAAACGTCAGATACGTTTTAAAAAATTCTATTGACCTAAAATTGTACACGTAGACATAATTTCCACTTTATTTTACAAATGTCGTAATAATTATAATTACATTGTAAATAATTTCATAAATATCAAATAAATATTCCTATCATAACCACCCCAAGTCGGACAAAAGATAACGCTACGCGCTGGCTGAAAACAAATAGACCTGCTAATATCGGGTTGACATTGACATCAAAAAATGTGGTTAGTGTTCATAATGGATTACCCCCTGAGTGCTCGGTCTCTTTCCCCTTACCCTCCAACATTTTAGGAAAGAGATAGAAATCTGAAAATTTTAGATATTTTCGTGTCGTCGCGGCCATAACCAGCCTGGATTGCACCATCAGCGAGGCTTGCGGTTTAGAGCTGCCTAGCTGTCAGACATAATAGTAATTGGTCCTTTGTTGTGTTCCGATTCCATTATGTAATAAGCGCACCAGTCAATGGCGGCTATTTCAGCCTGGAAGATGGAGGCATGTTTCCCCACAGCAACCGCAAATTGTTTGCTCCGGTTGCACCCTTCATAGATTTCAGCCCCGGTTCCTTTTGACTGTTAACACATAGTATACCATAACCTCAAATGTATTCCATCATTCAATTAGCATTCTGGGCACAAAAAATGCCCCCTACTCTTAAGCATAATTTAAACGATCGCACGGTAGTTATCAAGTAAAAAATTAAATCGAAATTTCCAAAAGTCAGCTTTTGACAATATCTTGATTTTTCCTTCTCAATTTAACCGACTCACTATATTCTTCGTTTGCACTGCAGGTTTTTACCGAGTTCAAGTTTGTGACATCACTAGTTCAAGTTAGTGTAACTTACATTTATAATTGCAGATGTCCAGTTCAAGTAACGAACAGATTCAGTGCAAACGTTGTAAAAGTGCTGCACTAGTTAATGTAACAAACAGACTTTCTATCTCTTCGAATAACCGAGATCCCTAAAATTCTGCCGAAATACAAACATCCTGTATAAATAGAAAGACAGATTATATATTTTTTTCGCGAATCCTGGCACAAATTTAGTCTTATGCGGAATAAAGACGTTTTGGTCTTACAAACAGATAACCCCCTTAAATTGTAATGTTGGATACCTTCAAATCTAACAGGTGGCGCAAAAGTAATGAACCTATCAGAAGATGCTCTCATTTTTGCAAATGGCGATTTATGTCATCGGGATTTAGATATTTGTGAAGTAGACAGGTGTGAACTACACACCAAGTAAGCGTTTTCAGGCCAGATTGTGCAGCCTGAAAACGATTTGCATTTGCCACAAGCGATTTGCATTTGCGATTTGCATTTGCCACAAGCGATTTGCATTTGCGATTTGCATTTGCCACAAGATCAACCGATTTGACCGTTTCTGACTTCTTTCTTTAGGATATTGCAAAGTCACGTGCCTATGCGAACAAGCCACAGACTTTACAGGCCCTAAAAATGAACTTTGAAAAAGAAGTGGCAAATCTATAGCCAAAAGTGATGGGAAATATCCAAAAAACACGCCCTAATGTGCATCAACTCTGGCGGCGGCCACATGACCGATATTATTTTCTCGACTTGACAGAAAAAATTGTAAAGGACCAAATAAACATTATCCAGAAGTAGAAGCAATTGTTTTCATCGAGAAAAAAAATTATAACCTTATAACATCGTGTCATTACTTTTGCGAGACCTTATTTTTAGATAGAAAAATTGAACAATTTCCCACTAAAAAGAGGGAAACTTCAACATACATTTTAAAATAATTTTGTCAACCTTCCTATAACAAATATTAATCAATTACAGTCATTACATTTCTAAACTTATTTTTTTACCGAGGTTAAAAATCTGTTACATTTTAACTAAACTTAATGTAAATAGTCATGATCTCTCCAATTAGCCTATTTTTTTTCAAATTTTCACCAAGAGTATTTTTTTTAAATATTGATGATAACGATGACTGGAAAGTTTTGAGAGCGAGCGCGATGCGATCACTTTTGAATATAGAAAAGGCGCCTTTTCAATGTCATCTGCGCGCCGACGACCGTCACTTTAAAACACACATGAAAACAACTTCGTGTGTTGATCCACTCGCTAGTGGCGCGATAACGGTCGAAAGGATACCATCATACCTTTAAAAAACGGTCAAAAGTTGAAATACGAGAAAACCGTTCGCAAACGATACAATAAAACAAGATATAAGTACATCGGTGTGAAAAATAAAAAGCAACGAGAGAATAAAAGAACTGTTCGTATAATTACATTTTTAATAAACATACCTTTAAATAAAAAAAGAGATACATAAAATTTAAAACGGTGAAAGGAGACAACCGTACCTTTAAAAACGGTCAATAGTAAAAATACAAGAAAACCGTTCGTAAACGATACAACAAATCAAGACAGAAATCATCAGTGTGAAAAATATAATTCATAACAAAAGAATAATAGAACAGTGTGTGTTATTTAATTAAAAAAAAAAAAAACATGTATAAAATACGAAAGAACTAGAACACCTTTTAATAGGTCAGAAGTAGAAAGAAGAAAACCGTTTATAGTAAACGATACAATTTAACAAGAAACAGTTCAGCAGTAATATCAGTGTAAAAAATAAAATAGATAATGAAACAATAAGAGAACAGTTCGTCTAATTTAATTTTAAAAAAGATACCTTTAATATACGAAAATACAAAAGAAAACGTATCTTTGAAAAGGAGGGAGCGTGAAAAAGTCAACAGATCGTATTTGATAAAAAAAAAAAAAATTTTTAAAAGAAATTGTGTATCTAGTTCTTAACAGTTAGGGCAATTTAATTAAAAAAAGCATATCTTTAAAATAAGACAGAACATGCCTTTAAAATAAAAAAGAACATACCTTTAAAATAAGAAAGAACATACCTTTAAAATAAGAAATAACATACCTTTAAAACTAAAAAAAAAACATACCTTTTAAATAAGAAAGAACACACCTTCAAAATAAGAAAGCACATACCTTTAAAATAAGAAATAACAAACCTTTAGAACAATAACGAATATACTTTTAAAATAAGAAAGAACATACCATTAAAAAGGAGTTAGTGTGAAAAGACAATAGGTCGTATTTGATTAAAGTATAACTGACTTTTAAAATAAATTGTGTGAAGAGAAGGAAACAGTTCGTTTTTCATGCAAAACCATATCTTAAAAATAAAAACGGCAAGTGCTTTTAAATTCTTCTAATAGCGTAAGTTTTATTTATTAACCTAATTTGTTAATTTTAATTTGTGAAACAATACCGAGTGTTTTTCCATTCAATAAAATTAATGTGAAGTTCAAAAATACTTAGATTATCTGTAATAAATATGATGTATGCGTTTTTGAAACTTAAATTTTTAAGGTATTCGTTGATTTTATAGAAATGTTAAATTTAAAGCTTTAAACGAGTGTTTCCATTGCCAGGCTAAGAATGAATTTGGCCGCTCCGCGCTTCGCGCTACGCGACCAAACCGAATTTTCAGGCTTTTCTATACTCGAAATTTTACTTCATGCTTAACCTGGAAGTGGAAACACTCGTTTATAGCTTCAAATTTAACGCGTTTTAAAAACAATCGATTGCTTAAAATTTAGTACATACTCAAACGAATAAATTCCATTTGTATTAAATGAAAAGAGCGTTCATGATTTCTTATATTCATCGAGGTAATCTAGTGTACCTTTAACTGATTAAAACAAAAAAAGAACAACTGTTATTTTTATTTGTGTTAGTTATTCAATCCGTCTCGCGTTCGTGATTTCCACTTTTAAAACTTGTTCAGTGAGTGTAAACAATAGCAAAAATAAACTAAACCGAAAAACAGTTGTTTCTGGTGGTGTTACAATTAATTAATTAGAGGTGTTTAGCTTTGTTTTTTTTTCTTTTTAATTAATTGGAATGTGTGTTTGTTAATGGGAAAGGATTAGTTCAGAGGTTGTGCTGTTGTTGGAATTTGATGAGATTTTCGAATGGAAAGGTCGACGGATGGGTGTGCTGCTTGATTTCGTGTAACTTTGGTATTTTGTTTTGAAAACTATGCTGTTTGTTGGCTAATAAGTTGGCTAATGTGGAAAAAAATTGGTGCATAAAATTTGCATATTTTATGTGTAATTTTGTCGGTTTATGGATGTTGGTTCAAAGATGGTACGCAATTCGAGTTAAGATAAATTTGTTAATTAAGGTTTTTTTTTACAAAAAAAACAAGCACACTAGAGAATTTGGAAAATTTTAGTTATTTTATTTAAATACTTCGTGCTATTTGTTCAATCGTGGCTTACATTAAGCTTAGTTTAACAGGGCTGTGAGTGTTTGTTTACTTAAGAGTTAGAGATCCTTTTAAATAATTTCTTTTGCATCACGTTGAGCGGCAGTGTATTATATCATGAGCTATACAAAACATTTTTAAGTAAAGATGTTGTTCCTTCTTGCACTTTAACAGCTAAAGATCAGCAGAAAAAGCTTTATTGTTAACCTAAAGTTGAAATTTTTTATAAGATAATTTAAATGGTGTTTCTTTAATTTGAATTGTCAGTTTACCATGATCTCCATAAGCGTTTTTACACTCACAGTCCTCTTAACTGTAATTTAAACAAAGTTAAACATAAGCTGCTACAATAAATGCACTTAAAACTGAGCTTATGCTAAACTTGGTTTAACAGACTATTTAGTAACTAGCCCTTAATATTTACGGGAAGTAGTTGTATCAATGGGTATTTATTGTCTTAAGTTGTCTTATTAATTAAGACGTATTGTTTGCATTTTACACGAATATTTCGTAATTTTATATATTATCCTTAATATTTCACTAATAAAGACTGTTATTCCTTACTTCACTTTTTATTTGTATTGTTAGATGTACATTTCGAGACACAAGGTGCTCATTATCAATAACAAACTGAATTCTTACAACTATTTACGCGGTATATATATCTAAAGGGATTTAGGAGAAACCAATAAGTAATTAAGCTAGGTGTTACGAGGGCTAAGGGTTCGGCATGGTTGTCGGTGGGATTACCTTCTCTGTGGGGTTCTTTTTGGGTAATAAATCGAATAACGGATTATCTAAGGGACAAAGATCAAAATTTAGCAAAATATTTTTAATTTTGTACATTTCAATTGATTCAAGCTTAATTTTATTTTGTGATTTCTAATGTGTCTGTTAATTAATTTATTGATTGACACAATCAATAAATGAATTAACAGACACATTAGAAATTACAAAATAAAATTATGTACCACCCTAATCAACTCGAAAGAAACCGTCTCAATAAAGTTTGCTAGATTCATTTACCACCCATCAATTTGTATGAGAATTGGTAGTTTATTGAATAAATTCAGCATTTCTCCTGCTTTTTATGTCAATACAAAATTAAAAAGTTTACTTGGCAACACTTTTGCAAAAACAAACCACCTAGAACAATCCGGAATTTATTCAATAAACTGCAACAATTGCAATAAAATATACGTAGGTCAAACACAACGCAATATATTAAAAAGATTTAAAGAACACCAATATTACTTTAAAATTCAAAACCCGAACAAATCAGCAGTCGCACACCATTCATTAGAAACAGGACACACATTTTCGGTTAACAATATTAAACTTTTAAAGCAGTTAAGTCGTCGTAGATTAAATATGCTTGAATCAATTGAAATGTACAAAAATAAAAATGTTTTGCTAAATTTTGATCTTAGTCCCTTAGATAATCTATTATTAGATTTATTACCCAAAAAGAACCCCACAGAGAATGTAATCCCACAACCATACCGAACCCTTAGCCCTTCCAACACCTAGCTTAATTACTAATAGGTTTTTCCTAAATCCCTTTAGATATATATACCGCGCAAATAGTTGTAAGAATTCAGTTTGTTATTGATAATGAGCACCTTGTGTCTCGAAATAAAGATACAAATAAACAGTGAAGTAAGCAATAACAGTATTTTTTAGTGTAATAATCACTTCACTTAAACTCAAAAACATTATTATTTGTTTTGAATTATTATTCTGTTTAAATTCACAGATTTTTTTATTTAATAAAAAATATTTTATAGATTTATTAATCTTCGTTGTTAAGTAGCTATCATTTCCTTGCAATAAATTAGTAATCGTATATTGTAAGCGTGATTATTGTTATTAAATGACGGTCATTACTCTACAAAAACACGCAAACATTCCAGTAACAATATAAATGTTCATACAAAATATTTATTTTATGTGCATATAAAAAGCGCACATTTATTTACGTCGGCTTATTAATTAAATTGTCCATTAACGTATCAAATTACTAGATTGCAGAGATAATGCGCTCGTAATAATACATTGTTAAATATAATAAATAATAATAAATTGACAGTGCGCGCTACATGCACTTTCTGGATTAGTTAAATCGAATAGTAAATTTATTGCCGTGAGAAATACGATTTTTCAACAAACATACAAAAAAACATGTTGTTCACGTAAAAGCTGGAACCTAACTCCATACCTTAATAACTAGTTTGTGAAGGTTATTGCGGTCAATCAAGTTAGGTTAAGTTACTTGACAGCTTATCAAGTTCTGTCAACCAAACTAACCTAACTTGATGGCCAATCAACTAATTTAACAAACTACAAATTTGGTTAGATTTTTCATATTATGTTAGATTGTAAATTGGCTGTAGCTAGTAAATATGTAACACATTATGCCAATAAAGGTTTTTTTTTAAAACTACGTAAACTGTCATATAATGTAACTTCATACTGTGATGGGTCTCCAAACTATTTTCTCCGCGGGCCACATATGCAATTGACGCGTTGATTTTATAAACAGCGTATGTCCAAAATTGTATAAATCGATATTTCTTTAAAACCCATATGTGTACAAAGTTACAATAGTTTAAATTCAAGCTGATTCAGCAAAAACAGCATAAGTCCACATCGTTTCTGAAAAATATAACAGTTGTCCTAAATAGCTCCGGTAAAAATCCAAAACCTTATGGGATTTCTCGAAAACCCCAAAAACAACCAGTTTTATCAAAAAAATATTTTTGAGAATAGTTGCAGCAGTGGATATGGACAGCTAGAAGTAGAGAACGAAGATTACAGCAGTGAATGTAAGGATTAGGCGTCATCTTAATTTTTTCAGTGTAGAAAATAGTTTATTTCTAAGAATTGTATTTTTAGTTACTAATGATTATTTTATGTTAGTGCATTTCATAAAATAAACAAGTTGATTGCAACATTGTGCCTGTTTCTGTTAAAAACAACATGGATATATGTTTTTCCTTATTTTTTTTTACACAAGTAAACAATAAGTAATAAAAATAATTGTAAAAATTGAAGTTGTAACGGTTAGAAAGGTAAAATTTGTTTTTTTATTTTCTCAAAACGGAATTTTTGGACAAATGCTGCTTATGAAATCAATGCCTCAATTCTACATAATCGAGTGGACCTAGTAGCAATTAATTTAATAACAGGTTTGAAAAATTCAATATCCCTAAACAGACCAAAACTAATTTTGAAGTTGATTTAAAATATTACCTTATTCTTTAATACTTTATTTACCACAAGCTTCTATTAATGGGTATTACAGAACACTGCTTCCAAAATTCAAAAGTTTGAGTGTTTTTTTTGGATAAAACATCAACATTTTTTTATTTTCTTCTTTATTTGTTCATTCTTGTTATCAAAACGTGATATCTTAGTTAATGTTATTCTTAAAACGAACGGTGTCACCTCTTGACGTTTTAATTTGATGTTTGTGTAAGTTGAATTACTATGGCCTTGTGTAAAAGGAGGAGAGAGTTTTTCCATTTATTATTACTTTCATGGTCGTCACGTGGGGATTATGAAGATTTAATAAATCAAACATTCCTATTGACACCAAGAGGTTTTTGCATTTATTAAAACATTCCACGTGGTGCAAATTCGGCTAATTTTATTATTTCTCAAGACTTTGTGTAAAATAATCATATTTAAAAGTCTACAGAAACTTCATTCGCGTTTTTTTTTTGCTCGAGCTAATATCACTTGAAAGTTATATTTTCGTAATACTATTATTCGTAATTTTCTGTTTATGACAAAGTAATCGATCGCAATTGTCACAGCACGTCCATCCATTGCAAAATAAACTTAGTGACACTAGTGTTAATTATTTTGACATTTTTGAATTATTTTGACATCATTTGTCATCATCTCTAGCTTCACCTTCAATAATTTCTTTGCTTTTTTCTGATAATCGCTGTAATTGTAATTATATTTTTTACAAATTTCCAAAATGATTGGCTATTTTGACATATTTTTCATTTTATTATCATTATTTATTTAATTACTTTATTAAAACGCTGGTATATTCCTTTCTTCAATTTTATAAATAAGGGTTCCAATGTGTGTTATTATTTCCTTATTTTTTTGTGAAATGGTCTTGTATTCAATATTAGTATGTTGTATTAAAAGAATCATTTTTAATAATGACCTATCCATTGCGGTTCTTTAGAAATTTTGATTTAAACATTTTATAAAAAAAATGGGTCTTAGCACCAGATTCTCGACCCCTGGGTGATTTATTTATTTCAATGTACCGGTCAAATGTAAATACATTTATTTATTTATTGTCAGCTGAGTCTATTTAAAAAATACACAATGGTGTTTATTTTATTTGGAAGACTGTGTATACGTAATTGTTCACTATAAAATTATATTTTCTTGTCGATTAACAGTAAATTAACTGCACGCACAGTTGGAAGCAAAAATGGAAAATGAATTATAAATTTCCTTTAAGTACTATTTCTGTTCCGCGTTTGCTTTTCCTGGCAATGACATAAGCATCTCTAAAACGGACTATCTGTGGGAGTACAAGTACAGGTAATAAATAGATAGTATGCATAATAAAATTCTAACATTATTTGCCTAATTAGTAAACGCAAGACAAGTAATTATTATCAGCCTTATTTGTTTTTTGAGTTACGTGCAGATTTAAACTAAACTTGGAATAATAACACTTACACTTTCTTCACAATATGTTAATATGTCAATAATTATTTGATTGAAATTTACTTCTAACGAGGGTTTTCCACTCCCTGACTAAGCATGAAGTAAAATTTCGAGGTTAGAAAAGCCTGAATATTTGGCTTTTCTAAACTCGAAATTTTACTTCATGCTTAATCTGGGAGTGGAAACACTCGTTAGACGCTTCAAATTGAACGTTTTTCAAAAACAAAAAATGCCTGAAAATGTACATACTGGGTATATATCGAGGTATATATACTTATAAGACAAAATCCCTGTAAGTTTAGCAGAGTCTTATAATTTTATTAATAAACCAAACATTTTCTACTTTTAAAAAAAAGCTGATCTGAATATTAACAAATTCCTGTCTACTTAATGTTATTTACGAGCGGCAACAACCACGCATTATTGATTAATACTGATAATTAAACATTCGATTGTTCGATAAATACAATGCCCATTATGAAAAGGACGGCTTTATTCGCATTCATCAAATAAATTACGTACAATTTAATAGAGTATTCACGATACTTGATACCACAATTATTATTCATTAACAAATGTTTCAATCCATTTTCCCTGTAATTAATCAGCGAGGCCTGCAGTCAGGTGAATTAATTCAGTCGATTATAATGAAATTATCGCAGTTTCTAGATCTTTCGTAATATTGTAATAAACAGCAAATACAAATATCCAAGTTTGAATTAGAAATCGTTTGAGATGATAGAAGTAAAATGAGTAAAGCAGCAATTACATTAACTTGTTTTTTCAACGTAATTAAAAACATTGCAAATGTTTCAATTATGTAGTAATTGTAGTAACCTTGTAACACAAACAAAAAGGAAATAATGTTTGTTTTTATTAATGCGATCCATTAACTAAATTGAATTAGGATTTGCCGGGCGGAGCGAAGCGAGCCCGGCAAATCTAAATTTTCAGGCTTTTCTAAACTCGAAATTTTACTTCATGCGCCATCGATATAAGACACTGATCTCAAGTGAAGTTCAATCGTTCACAATATTTTAGTATTTTCAACGTTTAGTACGCGTGGCGCATGAAGTAAAATTTCGAGTTTAGAAAAGCCTGAAAATTTGGTTTGGTCGCGAGCGCTTCGCGCTACGCGACCAAACCAAATTTTCAGGCTTTTCTAAACTCGAAATTTTACTTCATGCTTAACCTGGGAGTGAAAAACACTCGTTTACACATCAAATTGACTCTTAAAAAAAGCGTACTCATATGTATAATTGAAAGATAAATTCCCTGTATAGTACATTATACTGGTATATAGATAAATCGACGTTGGTGAAAAATATATTTACCAATGCAACAAGCAATTTAAGCTCTAAACTACTCCAAAAACCACAAATTATACACCAATTACACTAACAACATGAGGCAATAGGTCAAGCTGCCACCAACCAACAACTAAACAGAAACAATAGCAATAAACCTCTGCGCAATATAAATTCCTTACTACGAAACGATTTTACATAAATGAGTACACTTTCCATTTTTTTTAAATCAACATTCAAATATGATTAAGCACGTCTCTGTCTCTCTCAGTATTAATGATTAAAATTAACCAAATCTAACACTTGTCTGTCTCTCTCGGTATAACCTAAACATTGAATCAAATAAATTTAGCGCCTTTATGGTTGCGATTTATTATGGGTAAAATCCAACGTTTTGGTATTCACTAGTTCCAGCACCATTAATTTTCTGATTATGATCAAAATACATCAAAATAATCCTAAAACTTGGGGGATTTTAATGTCACCAATTTAATTAAGATGTTTGTTAATTAGTAAAAAATCCTGAAAATAGCTATTTTTTGAGTCATTTATTTACTTCCTTTTAGGCAACAAAAACTTGTACTACGTAAAATTCAATTGTGTCCGTACATTTTCATTCAATTAGCTTAACATTCATTTAAATAAATGTCCAGGATATATTACGTTTACCTTTTTATGCTGGAAATAGAAATATAGGTCTATCTCACTCTAGCAAATGGCTGGGCTGTCTCACTCTAGTAAACCGCAACCTTAACTCTCCTCCAACTCTCTCTTTATCTCCGACTATCTTAGTATTACCTAATTTTTCTATGATTTCAGAAGAATCGCTCTTTGCAGTGAATTTGTCGCAATCGACTGCGAACAAACAAAAAATTATGTGCTAATCTCGGATTAAGAGTGCAACGCAAATATGTATGCTTACGTAAGTATATATCTGTTTGCTGATGTGTCGGCTTTTGTGTGGCCTCTGCCTTTGATGTGTGCACTACTAACGCGTGGAATTTTGCTGTATCATTAACAATTATTAATTGATTGTGCCATCATCAATATTATTATTACTATAGGTCTAGTGATGATTATTAAAACAATTAGGTTGAGTTTGCTTTTGACTATTCGTTGATTCCGGTGGTTATTGACAGGTGTAATTTATTTAATTATTGTGCTTAATTGAAATATACAGTTAGGTTAAGTTGATTGATTGAGTTACGTAAAGATCAAATTAATTTGACGAATAAAGCACTAATAACCTTTCTTCGCATGTTTGTCTAAAGAAAGGTTATTAGTAGTGATGGGCAAGATCGATCAAAAAAGATCGATTGATCGATCCTTGCATGTGATCGAGCCGCTCGATCTTTTTGATCGGCTCAATCTTGTCGATCGGCTCGATCTTTCTGATCGGCTCGATCTTTTTGATCAACTCGATGTTTCTGATCGGCTCGATCATCTTGATCGGCTCGATCTTTTCAGGCGTCTCGATCGTTTCGGGCCGCTCGATCTTTTCGAACTTGTCGAGCTAGTCGATTGATCAATCGGCTCGAGCATATTGATCAAATCGGTCGCCTCGAGACAAATGATCAAGTTATACGGTTTGAGGTACTCTAGCTGCATGCTATAGAGCTATTTTGAGCTATTTTCGAGCGGATCGATCGGCCTAGGAGGTATCATTAAACGATCACACTATTTAATTTAATTTAATTTGATGAAATGGGTAATTCGTAAACTTTCAAAGTAAACTACTTCTATTTTGCTTCTATTATTTAACATTTGCAGGCAAAATGTATTCAGAAAATCACATGAAAAGTTATTCTGTATTAAATAATTATAATTACACAAAAATGTAATCATCACTACGAACAAGCATCACCCCCGGAGAAAACCCTTAAAGAAAAACACGGGCCCCAAAAAATAACAAAAAACGTCTTGGAAAATCACGCCCTGGTAGACCCTCCAAAAACAACATTTCCCAAGAGAAGCAAAATTCACCCCCTCAAAAAACCACCCCCTGTAAAACCATTCAAGAAAATGATCTCACAAAATCACCCCCTGTAAAGCCATTCCTGCAAATCTTCTTCTTTTTTCTAAATAATTTGTATTCAGTTTTTTGAATTTTTTGAATTGAAGAATTTTAGGAATTTTATTTTGTTAATTATAATATACGCAGAAAATAAAATTTAGTGGTATGTGTACATTATTTTTATTTTATAGAAACCGAAAATAATGTACAGGGTTTTTTTCTTTTAAGTATACGTATTCCAAATTCAGTCTATTTTCTGTAAATCTTTAGATATATATATTTTTTTTAAGTTAAATTTTAAGCTTTAAACTAGTATTTTCCACTCCCAGACTAAGCATGAAGTAAAATTTCGAGTTTAGAAAAGCCCCGTGAAAATTTGTCTCGGGTCGCGCAGCGACCCGAGACAAATTTTCTGGGCTTTTCTAAACTCGAAATTTTACTTCATGCGCCACGCGTATAAAACACTAAAATATTGCGAAATGCACGTATATTCGAACTAAACTTGAAATCTGTATTTTATACGCGTGGCGCATGAAGTAAAATTTCGAGTTTAGAAAAGCCCAAAAAATTTACTTCATGCTCAGTCTGGAAGTGGAAAACACTCGTTTAAAGCTTTAAATTGAACTATTTTAAAAACACCGAATGTCTGAAAATTTACAGCTAATGCATATGATTACAAAAAAAAATTCACTGTATACAGGGAGTTTTTCTTTTAAGTATACATATTTGTTGTTTTTTTAGAAGAATTCAATTTGAAGCTTTAAACGAGTGTTTTCCACTCCGAGATTAAGCATGAAGTAAAATTTCTAGTTTAGAAAATCTTGAAAATTTGGATTGATCGTGTAGCGAAGCGAAGCGATCAATCCATCCTTTTCTAAACTTGAAATTTTACTTCATGCGAAAAAAAAAACAATCAAAACGAAATTTTAGATTCCTGAACTTTTAAAAATGTCAAAAATGCCAAAACAAGTCTTTAAAATTTCTGAATAAAAAGTGAAATATTAAAAAAACTTCATTTTGCAAAAGCAAATCTGTGATGCGGCCCTTGAAACATTCTAAGTACTAAAATTGGCCCTCGAAACAATTTGGGTTGGCCAGCCCTGATGTAAATATTATATTGTGGCAGGTTGAGAAAATTCTAGTCTGCAATTTATTAAGTAATCCTCACTTTTTCGTATTTGTAAAATTTTGAATTACAATTTCAAAATTAATTATAGTTACACTTAAAAGCATAATTTACATTTATTATATTAATTCATTTAGACATTAAGTAACGAGTATTTAAATAATAAGTATTTTTTTTAGTGATGATCATATAAGATCGACTGCGCGATCCGCTCGATCCTTGCAAACGATCACTGCTCGATCTTTTCGATCGGCTCGATCTTTTTGATCGGTTCGATCTTTTCGATCGACTCAATCTTTCCGAACGGCTCGATCTCTTCGATCGGTTCGATCTTTTTGATCAGATCGATCTTTTGATCGATCTGCTCGATACTTCAACTGATCGATCCTTGAGATACTCGATCTTGCCCATCACTGGTTATTAGAGCTTTATTCGTCAAATTTAAGTTAGGTTAGATTATGCATTGGACCATTCATGCTGCTTTGGCTGTTTTTTAATAATTTTAAAATTTTGATAATTATTTGTCGAACAGTTCAAATTTGGCAAAAATATTTTTTTTCCAATTAATGGTTTTGGAATGGCCTATGGATTAGTCATAGTAAGAATCAAGAATATTTATGTGATATTCTTCGCTTAGGACTATGGAAACACTTTTTTAAGCACCGAAAACTTTGGAATCGGGTTTGGAGATGAACTCCGGTCTAAATAATTGGTGCAGCAGGTGATACGATCATTTGAATGAAAAATAATAATCATTTTGAGATCTTTCGGAGATCGCTCGAGTGTTTCTCGTTGATTGTTGAGGCACTTATTTTTTGAAAATCCATTATCACTTTAATATAATAATAATAGTAAAATATTTATGATTTTCAACTTTTTATTAAATTCACTACAATTGTTTTGCTACACTGTAGTGACATCAGGTGAAGAAATATAATACAAAAATTTTACAAACTTATTTACGTTATATACAGATTTCAGAAGTGTGGGTGGGGGGTTTTCTTTAGCTAAAGTAGGGGGGATCTCGAGTTGGCCGTTCAGCAAATTTCCTGAATGAAGGTTTTTATTTATTTCAAAATTGTCTAGCAGATTTAGTTTCCGTCCTTTATTGGAGATGTGGAGGATTTGAAAGTTGTTGTCAAAGTGGTGGTTTTCTTCAGTCAGGTGGTTTGCATAGGTTGAAGCGTCTTTTTCATGAACGCTTTTGGACGCTTTTTGGTGTTCATTTATTCTTTCACTGAATGCTCTCCAAGTTTGGCCTATATACATCTTCGGGCAATCAGCACAATTAAGCAAATATACCCCACAGCGTTGATTCTTTATTGTTTTATACTTATTGTTTTTTTATGATTTTGGACAATGTATTGTTAGATTTAAACGCAACATTTATGTTTAATTTTTCCAAATTTTTACTTATTTATTGGCTTAAATAGCCATTATAACTTATTGGTCCATGATTTTTAACTTTGCATTTCATTGTTGGGAATCTTGATTTATTAATAATTGATTTTGTTTGTTTGTGATTACTCAATTGATTGCTCAGCAGATTTTCGAATGATTGGTAGAAAGATATCTCGAATGATTGCTAGAAAGCTTGAAAAGCCAGAACAGATTGTCCTCGAATGATTGCTAGAAAAATCTCTTGAGTTATTGCTCGAGAGGTCACAAGAATGATTGCTTTAGAGACCTCTCGACTGATTGCTCAAGAGATCGCTCGATTAGTTGCTCGAGAGATCGCTCGATTAATTGCTCGAGAGATCTCTCGAATTATTGCTCAATTATACCTATTAATAAAATGAATACGTTTATTTTGTTCTTCTTCTTCTGCGTAATTAATGGGCTTGTCTACTAGGTCCTGTTGACCAGTTACAGTGATTTTGTATAATTTAATAAATAAGAGTTTCGTTATCCCCAAGGAAAGGGATTTACTGAAAATACACACGTGGTTGCAAGGATGGGTAATAAATAAATGGATTTTCAGGATAAAGGTGAAATAGATATTATGAAAAAGGATTTGAGAAACAATCACGTGTGGGTCAAACGCGAACAGGGATGGAAGGCACAACTTTCGCTCGACGTCCGCTTTGTTTGGGGTCCAGAACGAAACTACATTTATTTTGTTAAAACTAGTGAATCTTTTATTTATTTTGTTACTCTTATGAAGAAAAAAAATGCACAATTTTTATTTATAAAAATGTCATAACATTTCAACAGAAACACTCATCACTATAATTGTGTTTCTATATCTGAACAAGATTTTACTAGATCTTGTAATTTATTAAAGGTTTTGATATTTATCTCGGTTGCGATAAATTGTAATCGGTCACGTTTACCAATAATTAAATCATCGCAATGGAATTCGCCGTTGATTTTGATTCAACGGCGAGACCTCGGCTTTTCGGAATGACTAATCTATCCGATATTTTCGTTCGTTCTTCGGATTTGCCGTTGTCGCTCTCGGCCAAGGCCGAAAGATGGGCGTTTGTTGTTGTAATCGAGAAAACACGCCCGAGAACGAACGAGAATAATTGCAAAATACCCAGTGAAAAGAAGGAAAAGGCGATGACCTCAAAAACAAAAAATCCAACATTCAAACTATGTTATGATAAGGTCTAAGCTAAGACTAGCTTTTTAGGAGATCCATTCAAAACATCCACACAATTTACGACACCCGTTATGCTGGTCTTCGTCCATTTATTTACCTATTTTTAATAAAAAATATAGTACGCACTCGTATGTACTAGGTTCTAGAAATGTAAATATCAGTTAATATTTGCCGGTTCTTAATTAAAAATGCAATTTAACTTAAAATAAGTGTGCTTATTGTTATGCGAACTGTAAATACTTTATTTAAAACCAATCGTGTTGATTTTATTTTAATAATCCACTATGATAAAACAATAAATCTATTTTGTGCAAGAAACCTCCGCTTTTTAAAATTTCATTTTTTAGTAAATTCTATGGATGTTTTAACCGCGTCCTGCTTTTAAGTAGGGATTTGTGGAATATTTGAATGTTTATGAATAAATATTCAATTATTTAAATTTGAAAAATTCCAGCCTTAAAATGTATTTATCAATTCGACGTTCTGTGAGTTATTTTAACAGTCTACAAGGTCCTAAATTCTTTACAATTTAAAACCCACCTAATTATTTCTAAATAGTCGATCTTTATCTTTAATATAATAGGGTCATTTTATTCATACTTCCTCATTCCTGATTCCTTTTCATATGAACATATAGCTAATAATAAAAGTAAAACTCATTAAGCGCTTACAAAATCAACTTGATGTTATCTCGGATTAGTGTAGTATTAATAATCTTAATTTGAATAGCAATAAGAGCAAATTTATATCCCTTACCAAAAAATCTAAACCAATCTCATTCAATTATATAATTAGCAATAATTCTATTGAGCAAGTCACAGCCTTCAATGATATAGGTATTTGGCAGAGCTGGGATGAATCCTCAAAAACAGGATTCGAATCACGAATCCGAATCACCTAATATGATTCGAATCACGAATACTCGAATAAAGGATTCGTAAGTGAAAAATATGATTCGAATCAAAGATTCGAACCCTCATTTTTGAATCACGGATACAAATCCTTTAAAAATAAATTTGAATCTATTATTTGCAACCAGTAATATTTTATTCCATCAGTTTCTATTAACAAAAATGTACATTTACCAACTAAATATCTGATTATATAATGATTTTAATTAATGATGATATATTTGTTATTGAACTTCGTTTTAAATCTGTGTTTAATACGCGTGGCGCATGAAGTAAAATTTCGAGTTTAGAAAAGCCCCGTGAAAATTTGTCTCGGGTCGCTGCGCGACCCTCGACAAATTTTCTACGCGGGGCTTTTCTAAACTCGAAATTGTACTTCATGCTTAGTCTGGGAGTGGACAACACTCGTTCTTAGAAGTTCACTCTAGATTACTAAGTTTATTACCGTTTTACAAAGGCTACAGCTCGAAGGACCAATCATGGTCTTCGGAGACCGAAGGACTACAGGGAATCGAAGTTTATTTACAAGAAAATAACGAATATCTTAAGGTTTACAGCATGGATAGGAAAGAAAACATCCAATTTTTGAAAAATATCGAAGTTGGGTTGATTTTCAGTGCGTTTTTAACCTCACTTTAAATCAGTGTTTTATACGCGTGGCGGATGAAGTAAAATTTCGAGTTTAGAAAAGCCCCGTGAAAATTTGTCTCGGGTCGCTGCGCGACCCTCTACAAATTTTCTACGCGGGGCTTTTCTAAACTCGAAATTTTAGTTCATGCTTAGTGTGGGAGTGGACCGTCAAGATTTTCTACATGTCGAGATTTTCGACATTTCTAGATTTATGTCGATTTATTCACAGTTTGTTATTGTATTAAATGCAACTTTAATATTAACTAAAAACGTTTTTTTCTAGGAATAGAATATTCACCCATTAAGAGCCGACCAAACTATAAAGTTAACTCTAAAAGTTAATTTTAGATAAAATTTGTAATCTTTTTTTATAATTTCAATGAATGATTTATTATATTACATACGTCGATTTTTTAAAAAAGTTAAATTTAAAATTCAAACGAGTGTTGTCTACTCCCAGACTAAGCATGAAGTAAAATTTCGAGTTTAGAAAAGCCCCGCGTAGAAAATTTGTCGAGGGTCGCGCAGCGACCCGAGACCAATTTTCGCGGGGCTTTTCTAAACTCGAAATTTTACTTCATGCGCCACGCGTATAAAACACTGATTTAAAGTGAAGTTAAAAATGCACTGAAAACCAACCCAATTTCGATATTTTTTCAAAATTAGATGTTTTCTTTCCTATCCATGCTGTAAACCTTCAGATATTCGTTGTTTTCTTGTAAAAGAACTTCGATTCCCTGCAGTCCTTCGGTCTCCGAAGACCATGGTTGGTTCTTCGAGCTGTAGCCTTTGTAAAATGGTAATAAACTTAGTAATCTAGAGTGATCCTTCAATTTGAAACTTCTAAGAACCAGTGTTGTCCACTCCCAGACTAAGCATGAAGTAAAATTTCGAGTTTAGAAAAGCCCCGCGTAGAAAATTTGTCGAGGGTCGCGCAGCGACCCGAGACAAATTTTCACGGGGCTTTTCTAAACTCGAAATTTTACTTCATGCGCCACGCGTATAGAACACTGATTTCAAGTGAAGTTAAAAATATACTATTAACGTTGGATATTTTTCATGATTAAGTAATCAAATATCCATTCACAAATATTTGAATTATTCGAAAATTTCAATATTTATACTCAAATATGAATGATTTAAATGTTCATATTAGAATATTTAACTATTTGAATTAATCGAATTCGAATCCCAGCCTGAATAGCGATGATTTGAATTATTTAGGAGGATTTGAATCCGTGTATGAGGATTCGAATGCTTTTATAAGGATTCGATTTCTTTTATAAGGATTCGAATCCTTTTATAAGAATTCGAATCTTTTAATAAGGATTCGAATCCTTTTATAAGGATTCGAATCCTTTTATAAGAATTCGAATCCTTTTATAAGGATTCGAATTATCTACGTCTGGATTCGAATACGAATCCTTTTAAAAAAATGTAACGAATCCGGATCACGAATTCGTTTTCACTAAAGTATTCGAATACCTCTGTTGAATCCTCTAAAAGGATTCGAATCCGGGAATCGAATCCTGAATGATTCGAATCCTGCCCAGCTCAGGTATTTGGTTTGATGACAATTTTATATTTAATCCTCAAGTTCAAACACTTGCTAAGAGTTCCTTCAAAGCATTAGGATTTATACATCGCAATTCTGCAAATTTGCGAAATCCGAATGCTTTGAAATCTCTGTTTAATACTTATGTCCGTTCAAAGTTAGAATATGCATCTTTAATTTGGTATCCACAAACTCAACTTCAGATTAACCTAGTAGAAAGTGTTCAACGTAAGTTCCTGAAGTTTCTGCAATTTAAAGTTGAGGCACTTTACCCTCACAGAGGCTGTGATCATTCACTATTGCTAGACAAATTTAATGTCGAATCTCTTGAATGCCGACGTCACAGACTAGGCATCACGTTCTTACACAAGCTTCTGCATGATCGAATTGACAGCACTGATATTTTACAGCTAGTTGGCTTGCGTATTCCAACTTTCAATAGTAGATATAAGACCACATTCAATATGAAGTATAATAGAACTAATTTTGGATTAAAATCGCCTATTAATGTGATCTGCAATTTGTTTAATCAACTTCCACCAACTTGGGATGTATTTTTTCTACCACTGACATCCTTATTAGAATTTTGTTAATTACGAAGTAAACTGTTATTATTTTTAGTTTATAGTTTTAAAACTTTTTTTGTTAATACTGAATTGTCTTGTAATTGGGAATTTGTTTCCTGTTGGACAATAAACTATTATTATTAAGAAATATAACCACTTAATGACTTTTAGCATTAAATAATTGTGAGTATATTATTGTATATGTATATTGGGTCATTTGAAGGTAAATTGGTCACGATTTCTGAGCTAATCACTGTCCGATAAAGGCGTTGCCATAATCAGTCAATCAAATGGTTTTTAGATACCTAACATTGTTCAGTTTATGTGTTGACAAAAAGGTCTGTGGTCATTGTCGGCCAAAAATGGCACTCTAAGGTCGCGATATCGCCTTCGTTTTGCGTTTTTAGGACTTTCTTAATGCTCTCGAGGAGAGGAAAGCACGTGCCTTTGCGCTGGCATTGGATTCGGGTTTATTTATTGTTTACGTTTATTTTTTGTGGCGTTCGTTATCAGTCTCATTGTGTAAATGTGGTCATCATGCGACATACTTTTAATATTACGAGTATGTATGGCGTATTATAAATTAATCGGGTATTGCGTGAAGAAAATAAAATCGGATAGTATTGCTATTTCAGAAATGATATATATCGTAGTTTATATATATCAATATATATTATGATAAATATCGTGAAAGATATGATGGTGTATATCGTCGGAACCCTGCTTTTCATTTACATTCGTTTTTCGATGATTTAAATTCTTAAGAATATTTGTATAGTCAAGTTCACGAAAGGCGTCACATGGTATTTTTTTTAGATCAAATCTGAATAACTTTAAAAATATGAATCTCATAGTTTAGTGGATTTATCATTATTTGCAATTGAGCAAATAAAAGAAGAAAAAGTCACGTCAGTATGAAAATATCTTCAAGATAAGTTGTACCACAAATTTAGTCTGCAATAAAATTACACCTCTTGTGATTTATACTGTATTACATTTATATTTTTATAAATAATAAATTACAGAATCATAGCTAAAAAAATGATACTTTGGTGATCAATTCCTTTTCGCAACTGTCAATTCAAATGATATATGTTCAGTATTCGGGACTTCCCTAGGAAATTGACCAAATCACGCGAATAAAACACTGATTTTGCGTGAAGTTCCAAATATTTTACTAAAGCAGTATGCTAAAATAAAAAGGTGTTTAGTTCGCGTGGCGCATGAAGTAAAATTTCGAGTTTAGAAAAAAACTCTTGTTTGAAAGTCCCATTTGAAATATTTATAAAAACAACGATTGCTTTGTAAAATCCCGATACACGAGTTTCGCTGAAATATTACAAACTGTGGATGTCAGCTTAGTGTGTTATCATAATACATTTAACTATCTTCCTCATTACAAACAAAAAGTGAATTAAAGAATTCTGTCTTTCTGTCATTTGCATTTTCTAGAAATAGGAATTTCGAAACTATTATTGGCAAAAATCCCTTCATTTTTGTTGCTCAGAATATTTCTCGAATCGAACTACTTCCCGAGCTAATACCCTGACGGACATTATACAACAAGTGTTTGCAATTTAGCGGTGATCCGAACTCGTGGACATTCGAATTCGAGGAGTATTCGGAAAATATTCTGAGCATAAAACTCTTCTATTTTTCGATTTCCTATAAGAATTTAAAGTCAAGTGACTTTAAATTCTTATAGGAAATCGAAAAATAGAAGAGTTTTATTGCTCAGAATATTTTCCGAATACTCCTCGAATTCGAGTCAAGTGACTTTAAATTCTTATAGGAAATCGAAAAATAGAAGAGTTTTATTGCTCAGAATATTTTCCGAATACTCCTCGAATTCGAATTTCCACGAGTTCGGATCACCGCTAAATTGCAAACACTTGTTGTATAATGTCCGTCAGGGTATTAGCTCGGGAAGTAGTTGTTCAATGAGTGTTTGATTTAATCTTTGTGAGACTAATTGTTGTAGGTTGCGTAATGAATCGCACTTTTAATGTTTTGAAGTATTCTACAGCCAAGTATTGGCGATTTTATATAATCTAGCCCATTCGGCCCTGAAGGTGGCATTTGCCGCCACTATAATTTGGTAAACATACTGGGAATTTTTCTTTTTAATATATGTATGCATGAGCTGTAACTTTTCTGATAATCGTTTGTTTTCTAAAATAGTTTAATTTGAAATCTTAAACTCCCAGATTTAGCATGAAGTAAAATTTTGAGTTTAGAAAAGCCTGAAAATTTGGTTTGGTCGTGTAGCGCTACACGACCAAACCAAATTTTCAGGCTTTTCTAAACTCAAAATTTTACTTCATGCGCCACGCGTACTAAACACTGATTTTAGTTCCAAATATTCTACTAATGCAGTATGCAAAAAAACGTGTATTCTGAACATCACATGACATCAGTGTTTAGTACGCGTGGCGCATGACATAAAATTTCGAGTTTAGAAAACCCTAAAATTTGGTTTGGTCGCTCCGCGCTATGCGCTACGCGACCAAACCAAATTTTCAGCCTTTTCTAAACTCGAAATTTTACTTCATGCTTAATCTGGGAGTGGAACACACTTGTTTGAAAGTTCAATTTGAAATATTTGCAAAAACAACGAATATCTGAAGATTTACAGCGTTTACAGAATATTGAAATATGTATTCCTAAATGATAAAAAACTCTCTATATCTGAGATAGTAATAAATAATATGAGTGCACAAAACATTTTTTTGGGCACCAGAAAAATTCTAGGGCTAAAAGGGTTAAACTGCAATTTGTTTGTAATATAAACACAGCAAATTTCAAATTGATATCTCAAATAATAGAATTGTGTTACACCAACATTTGATTTACAATATTTTATTTAACAGCTGGAGATTCGTATTTAAATTGACCGCTTTTATTAAACAAAGAACTTGTGCAAATTTTTATCATCGGGATATGTATACTTATAAAAGGAAAAATCCCTGTATGTAATTTTTTATGTAAACATTCTGGAAATATGAGAAAACTGCATATTATATCTTAATTTGCATACCTGCCGATAAAACAACTATTTTTTTGCAAAGATTTATTCACTGTCTGACTCATTCGCAATTTTGCGGTTGATTTAGCGTATTGTTGTTTGCCCACCTGAACACAAAAAAATAACAAAATAGGATTTCATCTCTAAAAATATCGGTTTTGCAGAGGCTTCGAGAAAAATTACATCACTACATGTTAATAATTTGAATGAACAAATACACGCATATTGCGGCAATTAAATATTGCACAAAATATTGAAATTAAATTAGTAAACATTAGATTTCTGATGAGACTTGGTACCAGTTGCAACAAACATATTAAACTGGCTATTTTTCAGTATATAAAGTTACTAATTATATACGCTTCTTTTAGTTACAAGTTAAGATCAATATATATTTATCTGTAATTGGAATTAATTCTGCTAGAAATAAAGCATTATTTTAATAGAAAATATCATTTTGAACTTGAGTTCAGAGATGAACTCAGTTCAATGTTTTTGATGCAACTGGGCCTTAGATATTACACGAGAAATTTAATGTACGTATTTTTTTGTTTTTGAAAAAATAACTTTCACGAATGTGCTTGACTCAAAGTTAAAACTAGAATATAAAACCAAATAATCAGTGAAATTTAACTAACCTTTTTCTCTGAAAATATTGATCTTAGTTCTATATGTTTAATTAATTTTATACTTAACCTTTGGTGAACGTTTTGAATAACTATAAACTATTAATTATTCTTTGATAATGAATTATTATCGAAACTAGTTGAAAAGTATAAATAACATCACTGAAATAGTACTAAGTGTTTTAAGTAATAGTTTATAGTTAATTAGAATGTTTCACCACGGGACAGACGAGAACTTATTCGAAATCATGTTCTTAATGATATAATTAAATAACTATGTTAAAAATGTACTGTAATCAAGCACTTTCTTAAATTTATAATCCCTTTTAATCGCCTAAAAATCCATGTGAACGACTTTGAGACTCCTACAATTTAGCTTAAGGAGATACCATTTTTTTTTTTTCGCAGAACCGTATTTATAATTTTTAGGTAAAATAGACAAGTCATATATGTCTGTATTTAGTTCATTAGACAATAAAAAAGTCAAAATTTTCAAATCAGTGGCGAATAAGAGAGGCGTTTGCGACGAAAATGTAAATAAGTGTTATGGCTCATAACTAATTATAGCAAAATGGATAAGTATATTTTTATAATTCAATGATAATATCACAAAATAAGTAATTAGACTTCCTATTATTTCAAAATATCGAAATGCATCTTTAATGCTGTTAAATTATATGACAAAATAGGCTAATATTTAACATCTTACAAATTATTTTACACCACTAATTATACTGTTTTCGAAAAGCCTAGCACCATTCTTTGACTAACTTTTATTAAAATTTCAGCAATGTAGTAAAAGTATTGTGATTGTAAGATATTATGAGCCAACATTCAAATTACAGTTATTTTTTTTAAACGAGTGATTCCTATTTAACCAATTACGAAACTTTAATCATTTTAGGATTTGTTTTAACATATCGTATACATATATACTGCCTTTCAAAAAAATCAGAACACAAAGTATTTATTGGACGATTTTAATGAAATTTACAGAATTTGATCATGTAAATGAACTGCATCGATGATCAAGAAATCAATTGTTTTGGTTACTATTAATGGTATTTTCCTTGATTTCACCATTATGAAGAGCTGCTGATTTTTTAATGTAATTGCTTCTAATATCCAAGTAGCCTCTGAGTAGTTTGACGTTTCAGTTTGTAAAGATGCCCCGTGTTCGTCGGCGTGCACAATATCATCATCTAAGTGAATTTGAAAGGGGTCGCATTATTGGAATGCGAGAAGCGCAAGACTGGTTGGCTCTAAATAGCCAAAGACTATCCATGGCTACTGTTTACAGAAGAATCCGCAGTTTTGGTATAAGATCCTACCGTCCACAATTGTGTCTACCTCTTACTCCGCAGCATCGCAGAGCAAGACTTGATTGGTGCAGGGAAAGACAACATTGGACCCATGAATGGAATAACATTATCTTCAGCGATGAGTCTCGGTTCTGTTTATGGGCTCATGATGGTCGCAGAAGAGTGAGACGTCGACGCAGTGAACGCAGAATTTTACAATTTGCTGTTGAAAGACATACGGCTCTTGCACAGGGAGTTATGGTTTGGGGGGCGATAGCATATGGTAGTCGGTCTCCTCTAGTTTTTTTAGAAGCAAGTCTTAACGCGATTCGGTATATTGACAACATTTTACGGCCAGTGTTAGTGCCCTATGTAAATGGCTCGCAGAACCCCATTTTTCAGCAAGATAATGCTCGACCTCACACAGCGGCCATTACAAGACAGTTTTTTGATAGTGCCGAAATCAATTTGTTACCTTGGCCATCTCGTTCTCCAGATCTATCGCCAATAGAACATGTTTGGGATATGATAGGTGTTAGAATAAGTAACTTACAGCGCCCCGCTAACACTGTAATGGAACTTAGAGGTCAAATTATCGAAGTTTGGAATGAAATACCCCAAGTCGATATTGACAGCCTGATTTCTAG
Organism: Philonthus cognatus; assembly: GCA_932526585.2. Classification (NCBI taxonomy): domain Eukaryota; kingdom Metazoa; phylum Arthropoda; class Insecta; order Coleoptera; family Staphylinidae; genus Philonthus; species Philonthus cognatus. Next base: position 112,409,141 of record OW052242.1, read on the forward strand.
CATGCCTCGACGTGTTAATGAGTGTTTGGGAAATCGTGGAGGCCCAACACATTATTAATTTTTATTCATTTGTTTTTTTTGTTTTTCAAGTTGATTTTTTGATCATCGATACAGTTCGGCTACTTGGATATTAGGAGCAATTACATTAAAAAATCAGCAGCTCTTCATAATGGTGAAATCAAGGAAAAATACCATTAAATAGTAACCAAAACAATTGATTTTTTGATCATCGATGCAGTTCGTTTACATGATCAAATTCTGTAAATTTTATTAAAATCGTCCAATAAATACTTGGTGTTCTGATTTCTTTGAAAGGCAGTATATTTCATATTTAATAATATTATGTATAACAACATTTACAGTTGTCAAGCAAGTGTGATTTTGATTTAATGAAGTGCTAATTAAAAAACAAAATCCCGATTATCTTTATTGGTCCTGTTTTTTTATGACTTTTGCACTTAATTCACAGCTGCGCCTCTGTTTGAAACATCAAAGGTCTAATGATAAAATTAGTGTTTTGATATTTTAAACATCTGGTTTTGTCGCTGAAGAATTTAACGAAAATTACGAGATAACAGATATGTTGCTTATGTTACAACACTTGATTTTACATTACTTTTTGTTGGGGCTTTATATTGTTTTCTTTAATGGTAGTTAAAATATACTGCCTTTCAAAAAAATCAGAACACAAAGTATTTATTGGACGATTTTAATGAAATTTACAGAATTTGATCATGTAAATGAACTGCATCGATGATCAAAAAATCAATTGTTTTGGTTACTATTTAATGGTATTTTTCCTTGATTTCACCATTATGAAGAGCTGCTGATTTTTAAATGTAATTGCTCCTAATATCCAAGTAGCCTCTGAGTAGTTTGACGTTTCAGTTTGTAAAACATAATAAGATGCTCCGTGTTCGTCGGCGTGCACAATATCATCATCTAAGTGAATTTGAAAGGGGTCGCATTATTGGAATGCGACAAGCGGGTTTTTCGGCTCGTGCTATTGCTGAAAGGGTAGGCCGTAGTGTATCGGTGATCGTACGCTGCTGGTCTAGATGGTCCGAAGCTGGGGAGAATCGACGTAGACTTGGATCAGGACGTCCAAGAAGCACCACTGAGCGTGAAGATCGAGCTCTTCGTCTTACAACTTTAAGGGACAGATTTACAACGTCGCGGGCATTGGGAAATGACTGGTTGGCTCTAAATGGCCAAAGAGTATCCATGGCTACTGTTTACAGAAGAATCCGCAGTTTTGGTATAAGATCCTACCGTCCACAATTGTGTCTACCTCTTACTCCGCAGCATCGCAGAGCAAGACTTGATTGGTGCAGGGAAAGACAACATTGGACCCATGAATGGAATAACATTATCTTCAGCGATGAGTCTCGGTTCTGTTTATGGGCTCATGATGGTCGCAGAAGAGTGAGACGTCGACGCGGTGAACGCAGAATTTTACAATTTGCTGTTGAAAGACATACGGCTCTTACACAGGGAGTTCTTTTTTGGGGGGCGATAGCATATGGTAGTCGGTCTCCTCTAGTTTTTTTAGAAGCAAGTCTTAACGCGATTCGGTATATTGACAACATTTTACGGCCAGTGTTAGTGCCCTATGTAAATGGCTTGCAGAACCCCATTTTTCAGCAAGATAATGCTCGACCTCACACAGCGGCCATTACAAGACAGTTTTTTGATAGTGCCGAAATCAATTTGTTACCTTGGCCATCTCGTTCTCCAGATCTATCGCCAATAGAACATGTTTGGGATATGATAGGTGTTAGAATAAGTAACTTACAGCGCCCCGCTAACACTGTAATGGAACTTAGAGGTCAAATTATCGAAGTTTGGAATGAAATACCCCAAGTCGATATTGACAGCCTGATTTCTAGCATGCCTCGACGTGTTAATGAGTGTTTGGGAAATCGTGGAGGCCAAACACATTATTAATTTTTATTCATTTGTTTTTTTGTTTTTCAAGTTGATTTTTTGATCATTGATACAGTTCGTTTACATGATCAAATTGTGTAAATTTTATTAAAATCGTGCAATAAATACTTGGTGTTCTGATTTTTTTGAAAGGCAGTATATAATTAAACTCCAATTGTTTAATTTAATTCGTTTCTTCAGAACGAACAATTCACACAATAAATACTTCAATAATTCAAAAGACAAGTCTGATAAAACCACGAGCTCTGGCATATATTTGCTAGAAAGTGGGGATTGCCCTAAGGTATACGTTGGACAAACTGAACGTAGTTTCCCAGACCATATTTCTGAATATAAAAAATGCTTTCAAATGAGGAAAATTCCTCAACCTATGCCAATTATTTAATCGAATATCAACATAACTTTAAACCTAAGTTTAATATTGTCTATGAATGTAACAAAAGTTGTAAACTTAGCAAATTTAAGAATAGGAATTTGTGTTCAGTACTCATTTATTCATATTCTTGATATTTGTATTCTACGGGGTGTTGATTCGTTTAGGTATACATAGGGATTTAACATGTAAAACCACAATTACACATTTTCCTGCTTCCCCGGCCATTTTGGAGGAAACAACAAAAGTAAACAAAAATTGAGAAAAAAATCCTACGTATTTAGGTCGCTGTTTACTATTTTTAACCAATTTTTAAAATATACGAAAATTTAATAAATTAGCTTCAAGCTGAGTATAAGAAAATAATATGAGTATTTACAGTACGTGATTATGGCTATTTAGAGGTCTAATTCTTGACTTTTATGCCTAAAATCATCAACGCCGTATCCGTAGCTTTTATTAATGCCCCTTTCGCGATTCTAGCGCGTCCATATGAAAAATATTGAATGAAGACGGGTGTTCACGAGACTGTTTATTTTAAATTTTCGTGATTTTTAAGAATGGATAAAGAAATTGTAAACGACGTCGGATTTTAACCAAATATCGACTTAAATAACTTTTCTTAATTTTTGATTTCTCTTGTGTCTCCTCCAAAATGACCCAGGAAGCAGGAAAATGCATAAATGTGGTTTTACATGTTAAATCCCAAGTGTACCTGATCGAATCAACACCCGGTATAAAATAATGCCCTGTTGTGGACGAATAATTGAATGGGCATTGGATGGCGTTTACGCGTTCGAACATGTGTAAGCAAATTTAGTTTACAACTTTTGTTACATTCGTACACAATTTTAAATTTAGGATTAATGTTATGTTGATATTCGATTAAATAATTAGCAATTAATAAATATAACAAAAAAGGTATTCTATTAAATTATCAAATAGAAGTTACCAATTCCCCATTAATTAATATTTAGTTTTGCGCAAAATTGTTTGTATTAGTTTCAGCCTAATTACCTTCTTAATTACAACAATTATAATCAATTTTAATTTTAGTATTGCGAATTTGCTACTACTATTGTTTTGTGAATCTGTATATACTTGCAATCTGAAGGCAATGTTTCTTTTAGGTATACGTATCCCAATGCATACACTATAAATCTTTAGGTCTTCGTGTTTTTTTAAGTGCTAAAGTTAAAGTTTTCAATAAGCGTTTCCAATCCTTGGTTAAGCATGAAGTAAAATTTCGAGTTTAGAAAAGCCTTAAAATTTGGTTTGGTCGCTCCGCGAAGCGGGGCGACCAAACCAAATTTTAGGGCTTTTCTAAACTCGAAATTTTACTTCATGCGCGACGCGTATAAAACACTCAAATATTGTGAAGTTTAAAATGTATTTCTTAATCAGTATGTTAATGCAGAATATTTTGACTTCACTTTAAATCAGTGTTTTATACGCGTGGTGCATGAAGTAAAATTTCGAGTTTAGAAAAGCCTGAAAATTTGGTTTGGTCGCCCCGCTTCGCGGAGTGACCAAACCAAATTTTAAGGCTTTTCTAAACTCGAAATTTTACTTCATGCTTAAACAAGGATTGGAAACACTCGTTAAAATTAACACTTAAAAAGAGCGACCAAACCAAATTTTCATACCTAATCAAGGATTATAAAAACTTGTTAGAAACTTGGAATTGATCTTTTTGAAAAATAACAAACGCCTGAAAGTTTACAGTGTATGGATCGGGATATGTAGATATACTTAAAAAAATCAATAAATGTTTATAACATATATTGTATTTAAAGTACCAAATAATTCCATTCTTATTCAGCTTATTAAATATTATTTAAAAATAACCACACTAACCCACAATATTCTTAGAATTAGGCTTTTGCTTTAATTAATTAACCAGATAAAACATAATAATTGGGTTGTATTTTTTCTTTCCACTCCATTAGTAAAGTAGTTAATTAAATGGAATTGGTCTTGATGCGTATAAATTGATAAATAAGACGGAGACAAATTAATGTAAATATAAGGAATTAATTATGCAATTTTTTTGTTGCAGTTGGAATCATGGTTCAAAGGTGGGAAGAAAGGGGGCGCTGTCATGCGCCCCGGAAGTACCTTGACTTCAAGACCCGCTTCCGAGACGGACCTGGCCGATGACCCGGAGTCGGAGCAGAAGATGTACGAACACCATATCGAAATGATGAACGAGAAGGAGATCGCATCAAAATTTGAGGAGTTATTGGTAAGCCGTTGAAATACGAGGGTTGTCTTTTAAGTCTGCATAAAAAGATAAAATGCAAAATGAAATAAAAACATATATTGATTGTTTTTCAAAGACTAATATACTTTTTAATTCGATCGAACCAATTGTTAAAGCAGTTATTCCACTCGTCAGATGAGACTGCTAATACAGCTTGGCCATTCCATAAATAAGTGCACACTTTTTGGGGGTACATCAGGGATTTTAGCGAATTTCGCATATATTATAAAGGCTTTCAAGACATGCTTTTTGGTTGTTACTAGAGGTTAAACAAATGATTGTTTCAAAAATTATAATAATATAAACTTTTAGTTCACTTTTATTTTGAACTAAAAAATATCGTAAACCGTTACTGATACAAATAAGTTATACTTGACTTTTTTATGCTTAAATGTTCAAAGTTTAAAATATTTTTTTTTCAAAACGAAAAAACTTTATTTAGACAGATTTTTTTTAATAAATAAAACAAATCTCACAAAATAATCAAATACTCATGTTTTAATTTTCTTGAAAGAAATGTATGTTATACCCCAATCCTTCCTAAGAATATTTCCGTTTCCAAAAAGATGGGCACTTTAAAACTTTTTGAGATATGTTTTTTTTTACCCGAGCAAATCTCACAAAATAATCAAATACTCATGTTTTAATTTTCTTGAAAGAAATATATGTTATACCCTAATCCTTCCTAATAATATTTCCGTTTACAAAAAGATGGGCACTTTAAAACTTTTTGAGATATGATTTTTTTTACCCGAGCGCTGCATTGACGCGAGGCACTCACCGCGTTCCGGGCCATTACACCATTGGCGGGAGCGCCTCATGTCAATGTAGCGCTCGGGTAAAAAAATCATATCTCAAAAAGTTTTAAAGTTCCCATACTTTTGAAAACGGAAAAATTCTTAGGAAGGATCAGGGTATAACATATATTTTTTTAAGAAAATAAAAACGAGTATTTCATTATTGTTTGAGATATGTTTTATTTAAAAAAAAAAATCTATATAAATAAAGTTTTTTCGTTTTGAAAAAAAAAATATTTTAAACTTTGAACATTTAAGCACAAAAAAGTACAGAATAACTTTTTTTGTATAGGCAACGGTTTACGATATTTTTGAGTTCAAAATAAAAGTGTACTAAAAGTTTATAGTGTTATAACTTTTGGCACAATAATTTGTTTAACATCTAGTAACAACCAAACACCATGTCTTGATAGCCTTTATAATATATGTGAAATTCGCTAAAATCCCTGATGTACCCCCAAAAAGTGTGCACTTATTTATGGAATGGCCGAGCTGCTTTAAATGTTTCAACTGCGTCTTCTTGTGATTGAAATCGTTGTCCACGCAGTCCATTTTTAATGTTTGGAAATGTAAAAAAAGTCATTAGAACTTATGTTGGGACTGTAGGGTGGGTGGTCCATTAATTCTATAGTTTTCTGCTTCAGAAACTCAATTGTTTTTCGAGCTGTGTTGAAATTTGCATCATGCTAATGTAGGATAATTCGCCGCTTAGGGTTGGATTTACAGAGCACGTTGCTTACTTCTGGTAAACAAACGGTTACATACCAATCAGCATTAACCGTCCTTCGATCTTGTGTAAAGGAATTGTGGTGATATGGCCTGATTTTCACACAAATATTGCGATCATCTGCTTCGAAACACTTCGAGAGCGGATGACTTTTGTTGGCCTAGCCTCATCTTGAAACACCCAAACAGCGGATGACGTTTATTTTCGGGATCATAATTGACGCGAGCCGCCTCTTGTTTTTCTGTTAAAAGATGTGGTATCCAATGGGAGACTAATTTTTTACGCCCAATTCTTAATGAAGAATCGTTTGATCTCAAAGACCTCTATTTGAGATGCCCAAATTCGCCTCCATATAATAATAATAATCTAATAACATTTCGCGATGTCACATGCCTATCTTTTTAGTTAGCGCACAGCATTAATATTTTTCTCAGTGACTGCCGTCTTTGGTTGACCTGATCTGGTGAGGTTAGAGCGTTCACGTTGAATTTCACAATATTACCTGAACATCGACATCTGATGTGGTGCTTTTATTTATTTATTTGTACGGAAATCTCCATTTTACATTAAATATATATATAATAATAAATGTGTGTAAATTAAACATATAACAAATAATACAATGCACATGATAGTTATAAAATGCAAGTTACAATTAGCTAATAAATACAATTAAAAAACAACTACAAGATCAATGTGCGAAAGGTGGCGCTTAAACATATTGTAAGAATTACAAAATATTAAAAAGTTTGGAAATGTATTTAGTATATTACAATATTTTATTATGCGACAAACAGGATTATTAGAGGCATAATTTGTGCGATGGGTGTTTAAACGAAACAAAGGTTTGTTTCGTAGAACAGTGGATGAATAAAAATTAAAGTTTAATGCCCCAACCAATATGCTACTGTTCACAAAGCCATTAATTAGTTTGTACCCATAGCTCAAATCTAGCATAACTCTTCTGTAGCGCAGAGATTTTAAATTTAATACATTTAGCATATAATATCGGCTATAATTTATCCGGGCAATACCTAACTTATGTGAAGCAAGTAATAAAAATCTAGTTTGGACCTTTTCAATTAAGTCACTGTGGTTGTTAAAATGTGGTGTCCATATTACAGAATAGTACTCCAAATGAGGGCAAACTAAAGTAACGTAAAGAGTTCTGAATGTATTTATACTGAACTGTTTAGAGAATCTGTTTACAAAACCTAACGTCGAAAGAGATCTACTTATAATACTGTTTATATGTGGGATGAAGGTTAAGCGGCAGTCAAATATAACCCCTAGATCACGCACTTTCTCAACAAATGGTAAATTGTAGTTATTTATAGAGTACTCAACTAAATTACGTCTATTTCGACCAAAAGATATAGCCATACATTTCTTTAAGTTAAGTTGTAGACAGTTGTTGGTACACCAGGTAGATAAATTGTTTAAATCATGTTGTAAAAGTCTCTGATCAGTAGCCGTTTCAATGACTCTAAAAATCTTTAAGTCATCTGCAAACATAAGGTACCTACAGTTTTGTATGATACTACCAATATCATTAATGAAGAGCAAGAACAAGATTGGTCCACAATGAGATCCCTGAGGCACACCAGATGTCACATGAACTGCTTTAGATATAAAATTCAATTTTAACAAACTGCTGTCGGTTATTTAAGTAACTGGAAAACCATTTTACCATATTGTCACTAAAGCCAAGACCTTCGAGTTTTTTCAAAAGAATTGAGTGATTGACACGGTCGAAGGCTTTAGAAAAGTCTGTATAAATGGAATTTACTAGAAGACCTCTTTCCAAAGCATTCATTAAATACATCTGGTATGACAACAGGTTAGATGTTGTAGATCTCCCCTCAAAAAATCAATGTTGTTCGTCGCATATTATGTTCTTGCAGCTCCATCTAAGTTGTTCCGATATAAGTTTATCAAATATCTTTGGGATAGTGGACTGGATGGAAACACCTCTATAATTTTCAATACTATCTCTTTTACCATCTTTAAATATCGGATTAATGAATGAGTCCTTCCAATAAGTACGAAATACTGCAGATGTTAAAGATTTATTGAATAATAACTTAATGGGATTAGTAGCTTGTAACAAAGGTTTTCAAGTGAATACAATTTATTTACCTTCACCATGGCAACGGTAGCCTCAAATCGCATCCTGTAATTGGGATATATTTATTAGAAAAACTCCCTGTATATTTCTTGTTAATTCGGTATTTAATATGAGATTACAAAGTTTTTATTTATTATTTTTATTTACTATTGTTAGCACATATAGAATTCTTACTAGTTTTTTTTTTTTAATTGGTTTGTATAGAATGATATGAATTTAAATGAACAAAAGAAAGAACCACTGCACCTGCTTACTCTAGACCAGAAGAAGAAGATGCTCATTATGCAGTACAAAGGAGCCAATCAGGAAACGAAGAATAAATTCGACAAACCCCAGCAGTACATCGACTACCTGCAGAACTACATGCGGCCGGAGCTTTTGAGCGCCCCGAAACTTTACCACTGCGTGGAGACGCTCAGGATAGCGCTGACCAACAACACCCTCAGCTGGGTCAACGAGTTCGGCACCGAGGGCATGAACACACTCTTCAGAGTACTCGACTTAGCAACAACAAAGTAAGAAAAACATTCATAAAATTGCAAATAAAACATGAAAAAAGTGCCATTCCCTGGCCCTTCTTGGGTACGCACATATTTTTAGCTCTTTTGGGTGATAGATGTCAAGTTGGGTTAGGTAACTAACATAATTTTACCTCAATGATTGCAAAAACCACAAAAATCTTAAAAAACCATACTCGAAAAAAATAGACTGTCATTAAATATAATCTGGCATCTAATCTGTCACCTATAGAACATAACCAAACTTTACACAAACACTATATTGGGTAAGTTGGAGTTCTATGTACTAACATGTTAATATTTTAGAAACAAGGATCACAAATTCGAACGGGTCCAAATCGAGTGCCTCAAAGGCGTCCTTAAATTTACGAACAACACGGACGGCTTAAAAGCCTTTTTACTGAACGATTCCGGCCATAAAATCGTGGCGAAATGCATAGACTACAACAGGCCGCAAGTCTCAATATTGGCCCTGCAAGTGAGTTTCGCAAAACTAACAATAAATTTTGCAAAATTGAAAAGATAATTTTATGTCACTGAAAAAAATGCGCTTTGCAGATTTTAGCCGCATTATGTTTGTTGAACGACGACAACTTGAGGATACTGGGAACGGACAAAGCCCTGCAAGCCGTCACGGAAATCGGCGAGGAGAGGAATTGCGAGAGGTTCATACCGATCACGGAATGTTTCTCGAAAACGAGGAATCCAGATTTATGGGTACATTTTTATAAATTATTTATTATACGCCATATTTGACGAGTTTTTTCAAGAAAACATTATTTTAATTTATGCCATTAACGTTTACAGTCGAATTGTCTAAAATTCGTCAATGCACTTTTGACGCAAATCGACGATTTCGAGTTTCGGGTGCATTTGAGGAACGAAGTCGTCAGGAATGGATTATACGATTTCATTGGTAAGTCTATGAGATTTAAAAGTTTTAAACTTTCGTTCAATCTGTATAAATACATTCCTAAATTGATGATTATACATTTTGTTTGGAAATAGATAAGTTGAAAATTGATGAGAATAAACTGATAAAAACCCAGTTTGAAATCTTCAACAAGGAACGAGAGGAAGACGCCGATGAGCTGAATCAGCGTTTCGAAAATGTCAAAGTCGAGATGGACGATATCAACGATTGTTTCGAGGTCTTGAAGAATGTCACTCTGGAAACGTCGGCAGAGCCTTATTTCCTGAGTATACTTCAGCATTTACTTTTTATAAGGGATGATCACTTTATTAGGTACGTTAAAATATTTATTATGTGATTTTTTTGTATTGTAGCTGCTCTGTCAACTCAAACTATAGATGACTTAATTATTCATGTCTGGAATACCTAATAAATTACCACCCTGTTGTGATATTCACAACTCTGCGAAATGTTTAATGAATAATCTTTTACATACAGAGAGTTTTATATAACACCGAACATTTTCATAAAATAGGATTCGACACATTTAATTTTTAGGTTATTTGTAAATTAGGTTGCCTATATGACCATTACAAATTGTAGCTAATCAATTGCAATTAATGCCTCAACTTGTACATACAAGAAGTTTTTCTTTCAAGTATACATGTCCCAATTACAGCGTATATGCCGTAAATCTTTAGATAATCGTTTTTTTTAAAGGAGTTCAATTTAAAACTGAAAATGAGTGTGTTCCACTCCCAGACTAAGCATGAAGTAAAATTTCGAGTTTAGAAACGCCTGAAAATTTGGTTTGGACGCGTAGTGCGAAGCGCGGAGCGGCCAAACCAAATTTTCAGGCTTTTCTAAACTCGAAATTTTACTTCATGCGCCACCGGTACAAAACACTGACACTACGAAGTTTAAAACACACCGCTAAACTTTACATTGCATCAGTGTTTTGTACCGGTGGCGCATGAAGTAAAATTTAGAGTTTAGAAAAGCCTGAAAATTTGGTTTGGCCGCTCCGCGCTTCGCGCTACGCGACCAAACCAAATTTTCAGGCTTTTCAAAACTCGACATTTTACTTCATGCTTAGCCTGGGAGTGGAAAACACTGGTTTAAAGCTTCAAATTACATTCTTTTAATAAACCGAGCGTCGGCAAATGTACAACGTATGCTAATGTATACTTAAACGAAAAATTCTCATGTTCGGTGTTACATAAAACTCTCTGTATCTGTCATACACTAGCGTCTCGATATTGTTCAGACTTAAATTTGTGTGTACATACGTTAATTGTTTATTATATTATATTACATTATCTTGTAATTTGGAAATTTCCTGTTAGGCAATAAAGACTTATTATTATTATTATTATTATTAAAATACTCTGCGATTTTCAGGCCTGCATATTATAAAATCATCGAAGAATGCATTTCGCAAATCGTGCTGCATAAAAATGGACTGGATCCAGATTTTTCGAAGAAAAAGTTGAACATTGATCTTCAGCCGTTGTTCGATGAATTGAAAGGTAGGGTTTTTTAATAACAATGGGCCATATGATATGCCTTTCAATAGAACATTAGTCAGGGCGCCGTTAACTAAATAATTGATTAGACTAAACAGCAATTTCAACTAATATTATAATGAACACCTTATGATTTTCTCAGTTTTAGCGATTCGTTAGTAAATTAATGTATTTGAAAAATAGAATTTGACATCGTCTCAAGCTACAGTAATTTGTAGGCATTTTGACATACATTAATAACAGAAACTTCAAATTAGCAATTAAAATATATGGTTAGATAAACTCAGTATGCAAAACGTATCCAAGTAGTTGGCATCTGTGCTAGAGTTAGGTTAGAGGAGAGATTGTGAAGTTGAGTTAGGTTAGGTTAGGTTAATCAAAGTATATGGTTAGATAAACTCAGAATGCAAAACGTATCCAAATAGTTGGCATCTGTGCTAGAGTTAGGTTAGAGGAGAGATTGTAAAGTTGAGTTAGGTTAGGTTAGGTTAATCAAAGTATATGGTTAGATAAACTCGGAATGCAAAACGTATCCAAATAGTTGGCATCTGTGCTAAGGTTAGGTTAGAGGAGAGATTGTGAAGTTAGGTTAGGTTAATCAAAATATATGGTTAGGTAAACTGAGAATGCAAAACGTATCCAAGTAGTTGGCATCTGTGCTAGGGTTAGGTTAGTGGCGAGATTGTGAAGTTGGGTTATGTTAGATTAGGTTAACTTAATCAAAATATATGGTTAGATAAACTCAGGATGCAAAACATATCCAAGTAGTTGACATCTGCACCAGGGTTCGGTTAGAGGAAAGATTGTGAAGTTGGGTTAGATGGTACGTAACTATTTTTAGGTAAAGTTAGTTAACGTATTAATTTCTTAGGAATTTTTCCTAAATAACCATCAACTAGTTTGACTTAAGTAACTGATAGCCAGCCTAATTTACAGTGACTTAATTAAATATAGTGGCGACAACTGTGGTGTTTTTTTTGATTAGTTGTTAGTAATTTAGGTCCGATATGAAGGACAAACAGCGAAGTTGCTAGAAGCAATTCCGTCTAAAATTTGTGCTTTATTTCACTTACCCCAAAATTGTACCTCAAAAATTCGCAACGGTAAATAGAATCAACTAAACCCGTTAATTTTACACTTCAAGTCAAAGATGATAATGACAATGAATTTTGAGGTGACACTCACTGTCACAATTGAATATCAGACCCGTTAATTTTACGCTTCAAGTCAAAGATGACGATAATGAATTTTGAGGTGATACTGTTACAATTGAATATCAGACCCGTTCATTTAATGCTCTAAGTCAAAGATGACAATGACAATGAGTTTTGAGGCGACACTCACTGTCACAATTGAATATCAGATGTTTTTATTATATTCTATTTTCTTGATTCATTTTGCTACAATGTGGCAGATGACAGTGAGTTGTTGCCACTGTGTTTAATTAAATTACTCTCGCCTAATCTACCTAGGGCCTAAGCCTAGTATGTCACAACCTAATACATTCTAAATTGTGAAATTAGGTTTTTAGGTTAGGCTGGTGCTGACTGATACAATTCATTTCAATGCGACCCTAAAATGTTACCTGTCTTGTTTTAAGGATTCATGACATTTTTATTCCATCTGGCATATCATGTCATAATATGGGCTCATTAATTTGTTTTGCGATGACTCTTAACTTTCACCACAGATCGACCCCCATCGGTTGAAGAAGAAAAATACGAACAGCTCAAGAAACAACTCGAGGAAGCGCTCGCTGCGAAAGAAGAAGCCCTCGCAAAGTTAGCAATAGCCGGCGGAAAAATCTCCAACTCCACCGCGTCGAACTCAATGCCCCTACCGCCGCCTCCGCCGCCCCCTCCTCCGGGAATGGGCGGCCCACCCATTCCACCGCCTCCGCCGGGAATGGGTGGACCGCCCCCTCCGCCCATGCCCGGCATGGGCGGCCCCCCGCCGCCGCCCATGCCGGGAATGGGCGGCGGTCCACCGCCTCCACCCATGCCGGGAATGGGTGGAGGGGCGCCACCTCCACCCCCACCACCTGGCATGGGCCCCCCACCTCCTCCGATGATGGGCATGCGGCCGCCGCCAATGCCGGGCGCGCCAATTTGTCTACCCGGAATGGGACAGCCGGATGTGCTCCCGTTGGGGCTTAAGCCCAAGAAGAAGTGGGACACCATTGGGCCGTTGAAAAAAGCGAACTGGAAGTCGATTGTTCCGCAAAGATTGACAGAGAAGTCGTTCTGGGTGAAGGTCAAGGAGGAGGATTTGGCTTCAAATGATATTCTCGAAGGGTTGTCGAAACGGTTTACATCGAAGCCAATTAGTAAAAAGGTCGATGATGTTGACAAGTAAGTTAAATTACAAATCAAATTACCGATTTGTTTAAACATTTTCATCCTAACCATTATCATTGACATCTACCCACTGATCTCTATATAACACTGGATTGGGCATGGGCCATATTCCGCTATTTGACAGCATGCCCATTTTAATGGCAGCAAATTGAGATTTTGTGACACGTTTAAGTGGCAAATTCAAATCGCTTCATTTATAGTATACATGCATTAAATATTTGTTTATATATGTAAATGTGCATACATGAACAGTTTATTGGTAAATTTTTATACAGCGTGCAATGATAATTTATTTATAAATAAAATAAAAACAATAATATTAATATATGAAAATAAGTGCAAACTTCTTGGTATCAGTATTTTCACGTTTATTTTAAACATTGCAGTCTTATAATTACATCAGTAAACGTAACTGTTTTTGTACTCTTAGTCGAAGATAGTCGGGATAGTCGGGGTCGTGTATTTCTTGTTTTGCTTGATCGCAGATGCAACAAAATGTTTGGAACACAATAGTATTTGGCAAACCAATTTATTCCAGCCATTTTCTGGACGATTCTTCATCGGATGGAAATCTTAGTAGTTACATTATAATATAACAATATAAATAGATGATATGTAGTGTGACAGTTTATTTTGATGTACTTACTTGTACAGCGTCAAATTTCCCGATGAGTCGGGTTTTCTTCCGCAGAAAATGCACTGAAACACCATGTTAACAAACACCGATTGATGCGTTTCAAATGTCGCGCCATATTGGTGTCACAAAACCTCAATTTTGACCAACATATGGGAACGCACCATACCGGTTAAACCCAATCCAGTAGTAACTTTTGCATAACATAAATTTGATCTAACCAAAGCAACTCTATGTCCAGATTAACTATTTTTGTTTTGTGATATTTTAGGGGTAATCATGTAGGCACGTTGAAAAAGGCGAAAGAGCTGAAAGTCCTCGACGGCAAGACCGCTCAAAACATCAGTATCCTGCTGAATGGCAGCCTCAAGCACATGGCCTATGATGATATCAAGAAGTGTATACTAAGATGTGATAATACGGTGATGACAGAAAATGTACTAGAGCAATTAACACAAGTAAGTTATAAAAATCAGTTATTGTTCATCAAAAACGGTATTGTTGTTTAAAGTAGATATAAATTAATAAATTCTATGACACACACTGCTATCTAGTAGTAACTTTAACAAGTGACTATATTAGCACTAAATTTATGTTGACTAAACAAGAGTTCCGTTTTGGACCCCAAACAGAGCAGACGTCGAGCGTGAGTTGTGCGTTCCATCCTTGCTCACGTTTAACCCACATGTGGTTGTTTCACAAATCCGTTTTCATCCTATCTATTTCATCCTTTACAATCACCTATATCCTGAAAATTCATTTTCACCACGTGTGTATTTTCTGAAAATCCGTTTCCTTTACTCGGGGATAGCGAAACTCTTATTTATTAAATTATAAAAAATTGCTGTGACTGGTCTAGTAGCCAAGGCCATTAATTATGCAGAAGAAGAAGAAGATGAATCTAGACAAGGTCCGCTGAACACGTAGAGTAGCATAAATCAGCTGATTCCAGTCTGGCGGCTGCTATTGGTTGATAAAATTCGTACATTGGTCAACGGATATTTCTATTGGCTTCCTACAATCACGTGATCACTCTACGTGGTCGGCGGCCCAGCTATAGTAAAAACTGTGTATTAGTCAAAATATTCTTCAATTTCACTAATATTTTACTGTGTTTCTATGATTTTGATCAGTGATTGAGTTGGCCTGAAGATGAGAACCATGAATACAAATTTATGCGTTTGGTATTATCTTTTTTAGTATCTTCCTCCTCCAGATCAATTAGCCCAATTCCAACAGTACAAAGAAACTTATAATCAATTAACAGAAGCAGAACAGTTTTGTCTGAAAATGTCTGAGATCAAGCGATTATTACCGAGGTTGAAGTCGTTGAAATTCAGGCAGAATTACACGGAAATGGTGAACGATGTGAAGCCAGATATCGTGGCGGCGACAGCCGCCTGCGAGGAAGTGAAGAAGAGTAAAAAGTTCGCAAAATTACTAGAGTTGATTTTGCTGCTGGGTAATTACATGAATAGCGGATCGAGGAATGCTCAAGCTTTCGGATTCGAAATCAGTTTCCTTACAAAGGTATACAATATTTATTGTTAAATGCAAAAGTCAACTAATTGTAAAATGTGTTTTAGCTTACCGGTACAAAGGATCTAAATAATAAACACACGCTTTTGCACTACATAGTGGAGACGGCTGAAAAGAAGTTCCCAGAATTGCTGAATTTTATGGATGAAATGCCACATATTGATAGGTAGTTTTTTTTAAAGTCTATGCTTGATTTCCCCCCCCCCCCCCCCCCCGAATATAACTAATTTTTAAACACATCTGTATATCTGAGGCCAGTAAGTTTGCAAGAAGAAATAAACTTATTTCTATCGTGTGGATTATTTTCAAATTTTGTTTTTATGAAATTTAGTGAGCAAAATTTGCAAGAAGAAGAAAAACTTATTTCTAACTTGTGGATTATTATTAAATTTTGTTGTTATGAAATTAACTGAGTAAAAATGAGGATTATGAGATTTGGTTGTGGCAACACTGATAGTCATAGGTCATAGCCAGGGTAGCGACGTGACAAGTGCATGCACTCGTGCCACGATAGCAGAGCAGTGCTCGTCATTTACATTGCTAAGCCTTGGGTAGGGGTATGGATATTCAAACTAAGGCTGGAATTTAAATATGAAATTTTTAATCAGCAAATTATTCACATATTTAAATATTCAAATAAATCAAACATCTTTTCGAATTTTAAAAATGTCCAGTCTTATTAGTATACTTTAAACTTAATTTGAAATCAGTCTTTTGTATGCCTGGCGCATAAAGCGAAATTTCGAGTTTAGATTAACCTGAAACTTTGGTTTTGCTGGGCACGTTTAACTAAATGGCCGAAATTCATAAAGATTATGAAATGAACTGCAGTTCGTGTTTGTTTTTTATTTTCTTTAAAAAATCAGTATTGTCATTAAATGTTCTAATAGATGTCGAACAAGTGTTTTCCACTCCTTGATTAAGCATGAAGTAAAATTTCGAGTTTAGAATAGCCTGAAAATTTGGATTGGTCGCGTGGCGAAGCGACCAATCCAAGTTTTCAGGCTTTTCTAAACTCGAAATAATTACTTCATGCACCAGCCGTGTAAACACAAATTTTATATGAAGTTTTAAAACATACTTAGTTATTGCCAATCCATCAAAAAATTAAAATAAAATAAGGATACATGTTTTGATTAATGCTGAACATTTTTAAAATTGGAGTATTCGAATATTCATTCAAATGTTTGAAATATATAAAAATTCAAATCAAATAAGATAATGTCAAATAATAATGTTTTATTAGTGTTTGTAGAATACATATTCTTTACAGATATCAGATACAAAATAAATAAATAAACAATCACAAGAATATTTTAAAATATGTTGTTACAGTAATAATTAACTAAACTAAGACAATATATAAATTATATAATGTAAATTAGAATATTCGAATAATTCAAATATTTGAATATGCTTTTGAATGAATATTCAAATACTCTAATTTTAAAAATTCCTAGTTTTTGTTCAAACCCCCCATCCTGAAAATGTGTTAACATATACGATGGTCGATCAATAGGTACCCGTGTTTGAAGATAAGGTGGCTTTACTGCCGTATACTGCCATCTGTCCAA
The DNA here is from genome assembly GCA_932526585.2 of Philonthus cognatus. Classification (NCBI taxonomy): domain Eukaryota; kingdom Metazoa; phylum Arthropoda; class Insecta; order Coleoptera; family Staphylinidae; genus Philonthus; species Philonthus cognatus. Next base: position 112,426,437 of record OW052242.1, read on the forward strand.
CAACACTATACTAAATTTCAGACTGATTCATAGGTTAGTTTTTATTTAGCTGCCAGTTATATCACACGGGTTTCTCGATAAAATGGAAAAAGAGCAATATCGATCGCTTTTTATTTTTGGATGGAAAAACATGCGATGAAATAGAAGCGAAATTAGATGCTGTCTATGGAGACCCTTCACCATCTATGACAACCGTAAGATATTGGTTTAATGAATTTAAACTGCCCGGCAGATGTGGTTCCTATGAAAATTGGTAAAAAAAAACACGACATGATTCTCCCTCATCGCCGAACTAAAGTGCGAGAAGTAGCAGAGGCCGTAGGCTTGTCGTATGAAACAGCAATAAATATTTTACATGGTAAGTTAAGCATAAGAAAGGTGTCAGCCCGATGGGTGCTGCTATTGCTCACGGTGGACAACAAGTGAATACGGCTGACCATGTCGAAGCAATGTTTGGACCTCTTTAAATGAAACTTGCAGGAGTTTTTTCGTCGAGTCGCCACCGTTGATGAAACCTAGATTAATTATTATACGATAGAAACCAACCGACGGTCAAAACAATGGCTTTTGCCGGGTGAATCTGCTCTGAAGAAGGCAAAGGTCATGGCCTCGATTTTTTTAGAATCGAAAGGAATAATCCTCATGGACTTTTTGCAGAAAGGAAAAATAATCACAGGGAAGACTTATTAGACTGATTCGATCAAAAATTATAAGAAACACGGCCTCGATTGGCTAAGAAAAAAGTGCTGTCTCACCACGATAGCGCACCAGCACATTCATCCAAAATTGTCGCAGCCAAATTGCATAAACTGCGTTATGAAATGCTGCCACACCCATCGTACTCGCCCAACCTGGCTGCCTGCGACTTCTTTCTATTCTCCAACATGAAAATGTGGCTCGGGGATAAAAAAAATCAGCTCATACGAGGAGATATCGTCGAGACAAAAGCGCATCTTGAAGAGTTTAACAAATCGTATTTTTGGAGGGGTAAACGGAATGGCAAAAATGTTGGGAAAACTATATCGTCCTAATAGGAGATTAACATTGAAAAAGAAAATTTGTGAAAAACTTGCGTTTTCATTCCTAACACGGGTACTTATGATCGACACTCGTAAATAGTACACCACAATATTTTTGCCTGTAAACCATGGCATTTTTAAAAATCCCTTGCAATTTATTTTCTAACCACACTCTCGAAACTTGGCTAAAATGATTGTGGTTTATTTAAGTAATTTATAAATTGAGCGTGTTTTATAGCACAATTAATTTTTATTACAGAGCTAGTCGAGTATCGTTAGATATAATACAAAAAACACTCGCACAAATGGATAGGAGTATCAAGAATTTGGAAAACGACATTAAAAACAACAGGATACCACAAGGAGATGATGATAAATTCGTAGACGTCATGGAAGTAAGTTGGTTTTATTTCATATGAGCATTAAACCTGTGAAATACCTAGCGTATGACCAACTTCATAAAAAAGCCAACATTGGAAAATGCTCAGCATAGAAAGAATAATTATAATTAACAAAAAATAATATAAAAAATATAAAATAAGTCGGTGAATTTACATTTTCAATCCAGTTGACTTTTCACCTAATACCTTTTGTGGATTACTTACATATTGATTCTTGTTTAGAAACAGTAGAATAAGCCGTTTATTCAATATTATCACATGCACATTAGTACAATGCATCCCGATCAGAGGCAACTCTATAATAATAACATAGTGATAATGCAAGAACGCCCTTTGTTCTCATCATCAAACTGATAGTTTTGGATAAACCATTTATAAAGTGTCTTTTTCCAATGATAAATATTACTATTTAACATTTCAGCAACAAATTCATTTTAAAGCGTGGTCTACTTCAAATTTCATATAACCACTAACTTAGTTGGGCAGCACAATATCACAAAAGCATTTAGTATTATTTATCTCTGTTGAAATCGTGACTCACGAATAGAATTTTGTTCCAATCAATTTTTTTGTAGGAATTTGCTCACGAGGCACAAGAACAGTGTGCCGTCCTACAAAATATGTTTAAGAAGATGGAAACCCTCTACACGGATCTTTCCGAATATTACGTATTCGACAAGCAGAAGTACACTCTGGAAGAGTTCTTTACGGATTTGAAAACATTCAAAGACAGCTTCCTTGTAAGTGATTTTTAATAATTTTAATCATAAATTTGATATTTTATTTTATTATAAAACATTTACAAATCTTAGTTGACCATCACAACAGAAGAATTTTAGAATAAAGCGTTCTTTTCTAAATTAATTGATCATTATTCTCGAGAATTATATTGATTTTAATATTGTAATTATTTTGTGTATTAGGGAGCGAAGAAGGATAACGAAAAGGAAAGGGAGCTGATCGAGAAGAACAGCAGGGCGAAGCTGGCGAAGGAGAAGGCGGAGAGGGAGAAACTGGAAAGGGAAGCCAGGAAAAAGAAGCTCATAGACATGAATCCATCCGAGACGCAAGAGGGTGTCATGGACAGGTACGTGTGTCACAATTTTACACAAATCAAAACCTTAACAAAGTTGCTAGACGTATTTTCTTTTAAAATATAGATGGATTTACTTTTTGCTTTAAAATCTGTAAACACTATCTAAACTCTGTTTTTGTTTTTAATATGACTAAACTTAGGGTGTATTTACTGCGAACAATTGCAGTTCTGCTTCAACAGTAGGGTATTAAATTTTGAGATGTTGGTAAATGATTATAAATGTGACAAATAAATCATAATTTGTCAAATAAATTGTCACGATGCAAAGATTTTTAAAAAAGAGAATGCTACAACCTGCAACTTTACAACACACACAGGATTTTTTTCTTTTAAGTATACTTTCACATATTCCATATAAACATTTGTAAAATTAATGAGCTAAACAAAACTAAGTCGAAGTATATTTTGAACTTCATTTTAATCAGTGTTTTATATGCGTGGCGCATGAAGTAAAATTTCGAGTTTAGAAAAGCCTGATTTGGCTTGGTCGCTCCGCTGAGCTACGCGACCAAGCCAAATTTTCAGGCTTTTCTAAACTCGAAATTTTACTTCATGCTTAGTCTGGGAGTGGAAAACACTCGTTAGAGTTTTTAAATTGAAAGTTTTTAATAAGATCACGATTGTCTTAAAATTTACATTGAAAAATCGTAACACGTATACCTAAAAAAAAAATCCTTTTATTTAGAACTTTTTTAAAATTTGAACATATAAATGGGCAGATAATAAAGAAGACAGATATTCCTGAGCAAGGAATATTACCTTATCCTCTTATCTTACCTGATCCTTAGAGACCCTTTATTAAATTGGTAGTAGATACAAATAATTTGACACGATGATAGGTAAATACATTTGTAATCGTAATCTTTGTGTTAATTGAATTGTCATAATAATGTCAGATTTCCCTTCACTTAACCTACAAATTAAAAGTTGATTTACAACATAACATGTGATTAATCTTGTCCTAACCTGAAACACATAACCTGCATCACACCACTAAATTCTTGAAATGTCAAATTTGATTGGTCATATTAAAAAAAAACAGATTATATGTTATTAATTTGTTGTAAAATATTCATGGTCAAAGCTGTCACTAATGACTGACATGCAACTTGCCTTGTAGGCAAGGTCGAAGTAAAATATGCCCCAATTTTTAAAATGGTATAATTATGCATACATAAGAGGGTTTTAGTTTATCGTTTTACGAAATTCGGTAACACTACCCTTTACGCTAAACTTGCTTGTAACCCGGTAACTGTCTGTGTTACCGGGCAACTAGCAAGTTTAGTTTAGATATTAGCATTTTTGTACTTCCTAAAACGATAAAGTAAAACTCTCTACATTTACAAAATTTAAAAAACTGGGGCATTTTTCATAAATCGGTAAATCTGTGATTCCTTTGTGAAACATTGCATTAATCATATTTATATAATTTTCTCATATCATGTAAGAATAATACCATTTAGGTCGATCGGCGATTTGCATAAACGTTTGTAAATGTAACAATTGGGAGCATTTCTGTGAATAAAATTATTTATACCATTTCATGTTTTTTTTTTTTTAATTACAGTCTATTGGAAGCTTTACAAACTGGAAGCGCCTTCAACAGGGAGCAAAAGAGGAAACGAGCGCCCAGATTAGTTGGAGGTAAGCAAAAAAAATCTAAAACCAATTTCGTTTGATCAAAAATTCAGCAATAATTTGAAATAACAATCTACCTTTTATATTCATCATCTCACTTGCAATTGGAATTGGTAAGAACTCTGCTCAATGGCCTTCTATCAAGAAGAAGGTTAGCAAAATAATTTTGGATGACAATAAACATTTATTATTTACAAATTTTTAGTTGCTGTAAAAAAATACTGCTTACAATTTGTATATTTAGTATGATTTCTATTCCAACACTTATGATATGAGCACCAGTTTAGCTGTCCAACAGCCGATTAACATTAATTTAATATATTATTTTTACTTATATTTCTAACTCGCTTGTTTTGTAGAAAAATGCAAAAACAAATCGCAAGCAAGATTCATTCTATGAATGTTAGTATAACTCACAGAGATTTGATTTATTGTTGGGTGCTAGTGATTAATGCTAATAAGTATAATATGGGCTTTTGAATATAGACGCTGTAAGTTAATTTCAAGCAACAAATTATACACACTAGTACTAGTGAATGCTGTCACTGTGACTGAAGGAAGTACAATTGAATAAAAATTGCTAGATCGGGATTTTATAATAAAGTTATTATTAAATTTTCAATGGGTTGCCTGATTATCGGAAAATCGTGCCCCACATTGGGCGCTAATTTTAACCGAGCAGGATTTACAAATAATCAGATTACAAATTGTATATTTAATACTATCTTTATTGTTAATAAACCCAACTAAGAATGTGTATTACAATAATTTAAATTGGGATGGAAATTCAATATATTTAAAAATATTTCTGCAGTTTCAATTTTGTTTTGTTTTTAATCAATTTTTTGTATTATAAAGGCGTTGCACCTAGTGGAGACGTGGAAGTGTTGCATTGCACTGTTGTCATATCATGACGATATAAAGCAACAAAGCCGTTCGGCCAGTTGGCAGTTTTTGCCCGTTGCATCATTAGTGTGGGAGTTGGGACAGATAGGCGTATCAATGCAGTCTCGCTTATTTACCCGCCGATTAATCACAAATGTTTAAGAACTACTCGCTCATACTCCCGTGTCATCTACTCATATAATTATTTTGAAGACTCAAGTCCATGATACAGATTAAAATAAGCTACGGGCAAATGTTCTAATCGGTACAGGCCTTAATATGTTTATGTATTATTTTATTATTAAATAAGAAACTCCGTTAATAAATTAAATCATATTAAATTTATGACTGTACCCAACAGTTAATCAATACTCTTAGTTACAGTAGTTTGTTGTCGAACAGCTATCCGACTAGTTTTTTTTTTTAAATTTCATTTTATATTTCGCTTATTTTGTAGAAAAATGTGAACAAAAAATCCATTTTAAGACTGATATAAGGTATAAGAGGGATTAAACGATTAATTTATTTAAACATTTTCAGCCGATCGACGAGCCCAACTTGTAAGATCAAGGTCGAGGACAAATGTGTTGGACAGTCGCGAATTGAGGTTTGTAAACATTTATCAATCTATCCTATCACTTTTACTCATTAATCATTCTTTAAATAAAAGATTATTCTTTTATTTAAAGAATAATTTATTCTTTCTTGATTTATATTAATTATCAAAGATTTTCAACTTGTTGGCTGTCGTATGAATCAAGTACGATTTACTGTAAATGGAAATCTCCATGTGTTTTTTTTTGTAACAGTCAATTTGTTAAATTCTTTCTCAGCTTAAATGCTTAAATAGTCATCTCAATTAAGTATTAATTATGCCAAAGCTCACGATTCTTTTAATACTGAGTATTTTTCTTTAAGCTATATATATCCCGATGCATGCACTGCAAAATTTCAAGCATTCCTTATTTTTAAAAAAAATTAAATTTGAAATTTCTAACGAGTTTTTCCACTCCCTGATTAAGCATGATGTAAAATTTCGAGTTTAGAGAAGCCTGAAAATTTTGTTTGGTCGTGTATTCCTCTACAGCGGTATTCTAAAACAGTATATATTGAATTTCACAATATATCAGCGTTTTACACGGATGGCGCATGAAGTAGGATTTTTTAAAATCGAAATTTTACTTCATGCACCACTTGTGTAAAACGCTGATATATTGTGAAATTCAAATTATACTGTTTTGGAATACCTCTTTAATGTTTAATCAGGGAGTAAAAATACTCGTTACAAATTTTAAATTGAATTCTTTTATAAAACAATTAAAACCTTAAGTTGTACAGTGCATGCAATGGTGGGATATGTATACTTAGAAGAAGAATTCCTGGTATGTTTGATTCTCAAAATTACTATTACAGTTAGAGCACTTTATCTCTATATATTATATTTTAGAAGTACTACCAACTGTAACAGCGATTTTATACATTGGAAGTGCTACCAACTGTAATAGCAATTTAAGCAATAAAACTGCCAGTTTTGTTTGTTTTATGATTGGGGAACATGTAGAAAGACAATTTGATAATTCACGAATTTTACTTTTATAAATCGTTGACTTGATGAATCATTTCTAACAATATATAAAAATTACGAAATTTCTTCTAAAATGCAAACAATACGTCTTAATTAATAAGACAACTTAAGAAAATAAATACCCATTGCACTTCCCGTGCAAACAAATACACCCCCGGATATTGACACGGATATTACACGATGAAATTTTTAAAATCTTATTTGATTTGTTACAACGCTCTATCAAAGAATATGTAACTTTTTATAATTTCTAAATTGTTAGTTTTTATTAATTTATTTAATTATGATTATACAGGGAGGTGTTAGCATCGTGAGAAATGCGAGTCAATCTCCACCGCAAAAAGTCCATTCCAAGAATACGTACGATGAAACGGCGCTGTGTAATTTTCCCCTTCCAGACGAACAACGAATCAGATGTATATTTATTAACATAAATCTATATATATATTTTTATTATGCGATCCCATAAGAATCCATTTTATTTTTCGTGTTGATTAATTTTAGAGGCCTGTCCCGCAATGTAAATACATACATATTTTATATGACGTCATGTATATTTCGAGATATTTTTGTAAAGTGTACCGATTAAGGATGTGTAATTTTCTAAAGATTACTTAATTAAAACCGAAATTTAATATTTAAACACTCGATTTTGCTGTTTTTCTAAAATCATTTGTGTTGAGAATTTAATTTATACAGGTTTGAAGAACTTTGAAAAAAATAATTTAAAATTGAAGAAAAATCAATTTAGAACAGAGGTAAAATGTATTTAGAACAGAAGAAAAATGTAATTAGAACAGAAGAAAAATCGATTCAGAACAGAAGAAAAATCGATTTACAATGTACAACAAACAAAAATTAATTTAGAACAGAAGAAAAATTTATTGAGAAAAGAAGAAAAATCGATTTAGACCAGGAGGACATTTATTTAGAACGGAAGAAATAGTATACTTAATGTCGGGAACAATAAGTTCATTACTGGTCGAAGACAATTGTTTGGAGGAGCGAGCAAAGCGAGTGACGACTATAATTATTGTTTAAGACCAGTATTGCACTTACTGTTGGCGATGTTTATGAGGTTTTTTGCATGGTCCAAGAAGACGGACAATATTTCTTCGAAATTATTATAAATATGTGACGTTTTGTTAAATTTGATTGCTGAAATTCGACTCCTTTGAACGGCAAGTTTCATTGACCGTTTCCTGAACGGTAAATGAAACTTAAGCTCCATTTACCGATTTGTTATTCACAGCAACTTAGAAGTACACAACTTACTGTCCTGGAAACAGATATGGTGTTGATCGTGCAAAAAGTCCATTAAGAATCGAACAAAATCTATTTAGAACATAAAAAAATTAGGACAGACAAAAAATTAATTTAATATGGAAGACAAATCAATTTTGACATAAAGAAAAATTGATTAGAAGAAAAATGAATGTAGAACAGAAGAAGACGGAGGGTCAAAACAATTTTGAAAAGAACAGAATTCGATTTAAAACGGTAGAAGATTTTGTGCCGAAACAAAAAATATTTTGAAATGAATAAAATCTAATTTAGAAAACAAGAATAATCAATTTAGAACAGAAGATAACATCATTAAGAGCAGAAATATGTTTCTTCTAAATTTATGTAATTTACCAAAGAAGACAAATCAATTTTGAACATTACCAAAACATTTTGAACATGGTTCACAACTGAAGAAAATCACTGGACTGCTGGCAAATCATTAGTAATTGTTTGTCTTTAGAAGCCTTCTCCAGATATTACTACAAATAACTGTTTAAGTAATTTCACGTTTAGATAGATGATCATCAAATTAATCATCCATCAAATATGATTTCATGCAATGGTAAAATAATATATGCAACTAATTACACACATATCAGTAATTTGCCTTGGTATTCTTTTATTTGCAAGTATGATTATAAACTATTCTGCCTAAGTAAAGTTAACGACTTTTGTTATCAAACCAACGAATTTGATTAAATTCACGCAACAATAAATTATTATATGCAACTTTATATACGGCATGTGTGTATTTACAGATGCGTATATTATTCCAAGCAGATGTTTCGAACTATTCTGATTAATTTTATCTATTATATAACACTCATTAAGCGCTATAAATTTCCTTGGTACCTAACGACTTTTACCTGGAAACCAACGAATTATTTGATATAATTCACGCAATAGTAAATTACTAAATGCAACTTTGTATATGGAACAGCTGTATGTTGAGTTACGATTTTACACAGTCGTTTGTATTATTTCACACAAATGTTTCAAACTATTCTGGGCCGGTATTCCCGAAATTGGTCGTATGAAATCTGTTATTTAGATAGGGATTTAACATGTGAATTTGACAGTTGGCGGGCGACCGATCGTGCGATCAATTTCAGGAATATCGGCCCTGAATAATTTTGCCTGTACTTAACGAATTTTACCTATAAACCAACGAATTGTTTGATTTAATTCACGCAATAACAAATTATATGCAACTTTATATACGAAAGACATGTGTGTATGTTATGTTACATACATCATTTTAAGCAAAAAATATATTATTATATGCAACTTTATATACAAAAGATGTGTATATGTTATTGTGCATACATCATTTTACGCAAATACATACGCAGTAACTTTTCAGTTACTCGTCGATTTTATTGAAGAGTTCAATTTGAAGTTTCGATTGATTGTTTCTACTCCCAGACTAAGCATGAAGTAAAATTTTGAGTTTAGAAAATTGAAAATTTGGATTGGTCGCGTAGGGCGAAGCGCAGAGCGACCAAACCAAATTTTCAGGCTTTTCTAAACTCGAAATTTTACTTCATGTGCCACGCGTATGAAACACTGAAATATTGTGAACTAAGAAATACACTAAAAATATTTTTTCATTTTTACTTTATATACGAGGCATGTATGTATGTTATGTTGCATACATCATTTGAAGCAAACATTATTTTATTATATGCAACTTTATACACGAAAGACACGTGTGTATGTTATGTTGCATATCTTATTATTATATAGAACTGTGTATACGACAGACATGTGTGTATGTTATGTTGCATACATCATTTTAAGCAAAAATTATTTAATTATATGCAACTTTATATATGAAAGACACGTGTGTATGCTTTGTTGCATATATAATTTTAATCAAACATTATTTCATTATATGCAACTTTATATACAAAAGACACGTGTGTATGTTATATTGCATACATCATTATTATATACAACTTTGTATACGATAGACATTTGTGTATGTTACGTTGCATACATCATTTTAAACAAAAATTATTTCATTATATGCAACTTTATATACGAAAGAAACGTGTGTATGCTATGTTGCATACATCATTTTATGCAAAAATATGTTATTATACGCAACTTTATATACGAAAGACATGTGTGTATGTTATGTTGCATACATCATTTTACGCTAAAATTATTTGATTATATGCAACTTTTTATACGAAAGACGTGTATGTATGTTATGTTGTATACATCATATTGCGCAGTTGGTTGTGGATTTTCGAAATATAAACGCGCGCTTTTTTAATTCGGTCGTTTTTTTAGGCTGCAAATAAATCCTTCCGAGAATTAAGTAAGATTTTCTTCGAAATTGAATGCATACGTTTTAAAACACAAAGAATATTTGTATTTGGATGTAACTTTTGAGCGCGGTGGTCAATTTTTACGTTTCAAAAGTTAAATTAAAATAAGCACACACATTTAGATTTAAAAGACAATAATGGATTGTTGAAAGGGATTTGTTTGGAATAAAAAAAATATCCGACAATAATGTTAAAACTTCGAAATTTTCCCACTGATTAAAAAATATACAAATAACGTTTTATCAACATTGTAACAACATTAAATGTTGTTTTAATGTTAATCAAACATCAAATTGTGTTTGCTCAGTGGGCTGAAAATATGTTTACAATTCACTTGAATTTAATAAGCTAATAATAAAAATCATTACTTCTAACCAAGGACATGACGTCGCAGGATAAACTGGTTTCTTGTCTAAAGATGTGTTAACCCATTAATGGCTGAGCAATTACAGAGTTAACTCTAAAACTTGATTTTAGCTAAAATTCTGCTCTCCTTTTAATAATTTTTATGATTGATTTATTGTTTTACATACTAAATATTTTTTTATTTAAACATACAGAATGAATACGCAGTAACTTTTCAGTCACTCGTCGATTTTATAAAGAGTTCAATTTGAAGTTTTGATCGAGTGTTTTCACTCCCAGACTAAGCATGACCAAACCAAATTTTTAGGCTTTTCTAAACTCGAAAGTTTATTTCATGCGCCACGGATATAAAACACTAAAAGATTGTGAATTTATAAAAACACTGAAAATGTATTTTTTTAAAAGTAATACTTGAAATATTTAAATAACAAAATATTAATATTTTTTTCACATATTCTCAAGTCACGTCAAATAAGACAATGTTTCAAATTAATTAATTTGGTAATTTAATAAGCAAACAATTATTTATGTTGGGATACTGCATCAATGGCGCTTAATGGGTTAATGAAAAAATATTTAAGAACATTTAATGTGACAAAAAAACAAATTATTACAAATTTAGTTTAGTTGGAAAAATGGTTGGATTATTGTGTAAAAAAATTAATTCATTTGTGTATGAATGAATTAATTTTTCTTTCTTGGTATAAATGGTAAAATTACAATATTTAAGTAAGATCAATACAGTTTTGGAACTTTTCAGCTAAAATAAGTTTGTTGCCAAATGTTACCATGATGCAAAATGTTTCTTAATTTCTTTTTGGTAATATCTCTCCTGGTTGTTGAATTTATTTTACCAACCCACTAAGCAAACCCATTGAAATAATGTTTAATCAACATTAATACAACATTTAATGTTGATTCAATGTTGATATAACGATATTTGTTTGTTTTTTGCTCAGTGGGAAGCGTCAAATTTAATTTAATTTAATTTAATGTATTAACGGAATCTACAATTTAATATTACAATATTAATAATGTACTATTATAATATTTAATTGGAGATTCCAAGCGCCAAATTTAATTTAATTTAGTTTAATTTATTAACGGAATCTCCAAGTTAATATTACAATAATAATATTGTATTATTGTAAAATCAAATTGGAGATTCCGTTAATTAATTAAATCAAATTTGACGCTTGGAAAACAAATTCAACAAACAGGAGGGATATTATAAAAGGGAAATTAAGAAACATTATACATCATGGTAAAATTTGGCAACAAACTTATTTTAGCTAAAAAGTTCCAAAAATGTATTGATCTTTGTTTGAATATTGGAATTTTACCATTTATACCGAATGTTGCATTTTATAATGCATTGAATTGACAAAAAAAAATCATAACAAATGAAAAATTGTTTCAAGAAATAAAATAATAAGTAAAGTGTGTAACTGAAACGCAACATGTAGAAGATAATAATAGACTTTATTAATATATTAAATATAAAAACACAAAGAAAAACTATACACAACAAATCATCCCGACAACGACGACAATTTGATATACACATCATATTATTCGAAAAATGATTGCGTCTTATACACGAATAAATCGATTTGTAATAATAAGTACACGTAAAATCATCCGCCAAAAAAAAGGGAAATCAACAACGAACCCCTTAAAATATTCCTCGTCATTTATTTATTTAATTTATACAATTGTTATTTATTTATTTACCTTGGTATGTTTCATTTTGTGAGTGAGTGTGTGTGCGCGCGTGAGTATTTGTTCATCTCGAAAAAGTGCAAAGTTACATCTATGAATCTCCATTACACAGAATTTTATTTTATTTTTATTACTTTTTTTGTATTTTCACTCTTATATACAAATATTTATTTACTAGAGCACAGAGTAGGTAAAGAATATTTTGTATAAGAAATTATACTTTAAGAAGTAAATGGATTCATAAAATGGAGGATAATATTTCTATTATATCATATGTTCAATAAAAAAAAAAAACCTCTAGAGCAGCGGTTCTCAACCTTCTACAGGTAGCGTGCCCCCCTTAAAACTACACGCCCCCCTCCCTGATTTTATTTGAGTGTTTCAATTAGATTGAAACATTATTATAGCCTTATTTCAGTTTACCTACTCTTTAGGAAATCTGTAGTGCTCCCCCTGATATCTTGCCGCGCCCCCCTAAGGAGGCGTGTCCTCCCGGTTGAGAAACCCTGCTGTAGAGTGTCATGGAATATATGGTTGGTTGGCAACTCTGAAATTTAATACAGGGAGTTTTGCTTTAAAGCATACGTTTTCTAAATTCATCTTATTTTCTTTAAATCTATGAATATTCGTTGTTTATTTAAAAGAGTTCAATTTGAAGCTTCTAACGAGTGTTTTCCACTCCTAGACTAAGCGTGAAGTAAAATTTCGAGTTTAGAAAAGCCCCGTGAAAATTTGTCGAGGGTCGCGCAGCGACCCGAGACAAATTTTCTGGGCTTTTATAAACTCGAAATTTTACTTCATGCGCCACGTGTATAAGACAGTGAAATATTGCGAAATTTATGTATATTTGAATCTCACTTGAAATCAGTGTTCTATACGCGTGGCGCATGAAGTAAAATTTCGAGTTTAGAAAAGCCCAGAAAATTTGTCTCGGGTCGCTCACGGGGCTTTTCTAAACTCGAAATTTTACTTTATGCTTAGTCTGGGAGTGGAAAACACTCGTTAGAAGCTTCAAATTGAACTTTTTAAAAAACACAACGAATATCTAAAGATTTAAAAAAAATAAGCTGAGTTTGGAATACGTAAACTTTAAAGAAAAACTTCCTGTATTATAATTATCATGTCTGACTTTTCATATGACAATTCCTAAAGCGTGTAGCCAACATAAATAAAAAAAATGTGTCAAATCATGGCACTCTAGAACTATTTTTTATCGAACATAAGATGTATTGTTGGTATCTCCATTAAAAAAATGAGCGATAGTTCTATGCCTTTTAAGGTTGAAGTTGGCACACAATAAATTCAAATTGGTATTAATCAAATTAAAATGAATGCCCACTTGATTTTGATTACAATAAACTTGCATTTGTATAGTGCAAACTTGAATTTAAAACAAAAAGAATAATTGATTCAAGACAATTAAATAAATAATTGTTTATCACATTTATCAAGAAGGCTTTTCTAATTGTAGATAAAGCGTTTGTGGTTTTTGAATAAACAATTAATCAGTGTTTCACGCGCCTGGCGCATGAAGCAAATATTTCGAGTTTAGAATAGCCTACAAAATTTGGTTTGGTCGCTCCGCGCTACGCGCTACTCGACTGAACCAAATTTTTAGCCTTTCTAAACTCGAAATATTTGCTTTATGCTTAATCTGGGAGTGGAAAACACTGATTAAACCAGCATTGAACTTTTCAATAAATATGAAGATCTATTTGTTTTTCGACATTCGATAAAAAAATTACATCAAATGAGTTTAATGTAAAGCACTCATCATTGTTTTTTTATATAAACTGAAGTGTAAAAGAATTATTTAATAAAAAGTCTTTTTTTTTCTGTACCCATTAATTAATTTCACTCTTACTCTTATTTTTGAATAAGGAATAAATAAATAGAAGTACAACTAAATGATAAATTTAAATGACGCTTACAACCCAATGTACAATTTAACTTTTCTATTTCAGAAAACAGAGGTTGCTATTTTCTGAAATATTTTAATACTTGTTGAACCCCCACACCCCTCCCTTGGCTACTGTCTTGGACATATTTTAACATGTTTGTAAAAACAACCTCTATTGGCATACTGAATTACAGTTTAATACCTACAAACTAATTGCTATTTCCTCTCTTAGTCCTGCTTTCCTTCTCTTCCCCCAAGTACTCCAGCGTCCTTACCTCGGTCCCATCCTCTCTCATCCATTCCGTCACTTTTCTATTCCTTCTTACTCCCCCACATTCCTCCTTTATCTCCTCGCATTCCTCCGCTAAATGACTCTACGTATCCTTCCCCTGCTCACACATTACCACTACCCATACTCTTCCCCCATCCACACCTTCCTTCCTCTCTCCTCTGACCCACATCTCGCCCTCTCCAGCATCACCCTTTCCTCTCTACTCCACCCCCCTTCTACCAAATACCTCGGCATTCTCCCATGCACCTGCCACCTTCCGTACCTATCGTTGTATTCACTCCTCTCTATGGGGTGCCTTTCCTGGGCTTCCACCTCCTTCTCCTTTACCCACGCATCCACCTTCAACCCATTCCCCAGCCATTCCATCACCTTTGCCTCCGACAAACCCACCTTCTCATACATTCTCCTTCTCTCGCTCCTCCATCTACCCTACCTCCCATTCACGCACGTCCCCATACCGCCTTCACCAATCTCTTTTCCTCCAGATCTCATAACTTTATTTCATACCTCGCCATTCTCACCATTTCCTCACACTCTAGTTCTCTCTATTCGTCTCCTGAAGCACTATGTTGACTTGTCTACCCCCAACATACGCTTCAGGAACCACAACTGCTCCCTCTCCATACACTCATACCCTCTCATCTCCCACACTTCCACCCCATACATTAACACTGATCAGACACACGCATCCCATATATTACACGCCACTCTTACATTGTTCCCCATACACTTCCCCCACTTTTTCCCACGCTATCCCCCAGCCTTCCCCTGCAACCACCTCACATGCTCCTCATACCCTCATGTCCCTCAGAATATAAACCCTAAATACTTGAATCTTTTAACACTCTCAATCACCTCTCCCTTCCACTCTAATTCATTCAACCCCCCTCCCAACCTTTATTTCTGAATCTCATCCATTTAGTTTTTCCTACATTCACGCTCAACCCCCTCTTATCTATAAACCTCTCCACCCTTTTCAGTCTATTCTTTACCACCATATTGGCTATCTTGTACCCAGTACTCATTACCGTTACCCCCCTATAGCTATCCGCATCCTTCTTATCCCCTCCTTTGTGTACCGGGCACATTCTCTCCACCCTTCATGTTGCCGGCAGGTTCACTCTTCCCCTCCACATCTGGTTTAGTAGCTTCCTGAATTTCTTCTTCCCCCCTTTCATAATATCTTTCCACATCTCTACCTTCAGCCCATTACTCCCTGCTGACTTCGACTTCCCTTCTTTCACCTCCTTGAACGCTCTTTCTACCTCCTCATCCGTGAACTCTTCTTCTTTATCCCCTCGCCTGCCTTCTCCCATCTCCACTGGCACTCCAGTACCTTCTCTGCACTTCCTTGCCCATTCTTTCAACGATACCCCTAACTGCCTCATCCTTTCTCCTCTTCTCAGCACCTTCCACATTTCCGCCTTGTTTCTGCATTTCCTCAGTTCCTTGCCCACTTTTTCCACCGCCTGCAGCTTCACATATACCATCATATTTTTTCCTTGCCGCCACCACTTTCCCCTCTTCTCCTCTATTTCTTACGCATTCACCCACTGCCTTCCTCAACTCTCTCTTCACCTGCCTACACTCCTTATCGAACCACGTACTCCCACCTCTTCTCTCTCCCTTCTTTTTCCTTCCACATCCCACTATAATCTCCTCAATCTCCTCCATCTCCTCCATTGTATTGACCTCTGTCCATTGAATCCTCGCCAGCCTCTTCCTCATATCCTCCATTGCCTTTACCCCACACTCAAGGTATTCGTTTTCTTGCCCTATCTCTACCTCTCTTCCTTTCTCCATCCACATCTCCACTGTTAACGGCAGATGGTCCGATACCAACACCTCTTTCTTCCACCTCCTAATCCCGCTACCCCTATTCTGGCATTGAAATCCCCCCCCCCACCATCCACTTTCCTCCTTCGCCCGCTCTCTCATCTATTTCTCATCGTATGTCCAACCAATTTTTGTTGACGTACACCACCGCTACACTAACCCGATATCCTTCCTGCTGGTATTTCAAACACACTAGCCCTTCGCATCTCTCCATCATCTCCCCTTTGCCTCAAAGTCTTTCTTCCACTTGCACTATTGTCCTTTAGACTTTATTCCCGCTACATTCTAAAATCCTATCGTTATCGACCCTTCTTTCCCCACTCTCCCACATTTGCTTCCTGGTCCCCTGCTCCTCTCACAGCCCTTCTGCCACTGCCTTACCGCCCCTCCCCCTTTCGTCCCTTTCTATATCTTTCCCCATCTCTCCTCCCCCCTTCCTCCCCCTCCTTTTGCTCCACCTCGGCATTTTTTCCAAATCCCTGCTCCTTCATTTTATTCTCACCCCCTTGTTAAATCATTGTCTATATATATTTTTGTTTACCCTATAGTACGTTTTTTCGTTTTCATTATTTCCTTTTCTATTTCCCATGATTCTATCTCTGCAACGATAATTTTTGTATTTATTTTAAACGCAGTTTGTATTTTAGCTTCTATTTTCATCTTTCTGTATATGAATTCTTCTACCTTTCCTCTCAGGTCTCTGTCTTCCACTTTCAAACCTATTATCACTACATTATTTATTTTCTTCTCCTATTTCTTTATTCTGTTCTCCAGATTTTGTACTATTGCTTTTAGTAGCAATTTTTCTTTCTCTAACTTTTCCTCTTTATCATTTTTTTTTTCATATCCTTTCTCATTTTTTAGTTCCTCATCGTTGTTTTTCATTTATTTTTTCAGTTCGATAATCATATCTTTCTTTTCTTTTCTGTATCTTGTTGTTTCTTTCTATATATGAATACTTCTACCTTTCCTCTTAGGTCTCTGTCTTCCACTTTCAAACCTTTTACCACTACATTATTTATTTTCTTCTCCTTTTCTATTTCTTTATTCTGTTCTCCAGATTTTGTACTATTGCTTTTAGTAGCAATTTTTCTTTCTCCCACTTTTCCTCTTTATCATTTTTTTTTTTTTTCATATCCTTTCTCATTTTTTAGTTCCTCATCGTTGTTTTTCATTTATTTTTTCAGTTCGATCATCATATCTTTTATCATTTCTTTTATTTCCTCTATGCTGTTTGTTTTCTTTTCTGTATCTTGTTGTTTTCCATAATTTATTTCTCTTTCTTTATATCGCTATTTAATGTTAACATTGGAATAAAGATTTCTTGTTATTATTCCATTTTTTTAAATTAGCGAATTCTGCAAATGTTAGTTTACCGTTGGACTCACTGATGTCGCCACTCTGTCATGAATTTACTGTAACCCAAAAAATATATGGAATTGCACTTCTATATGATTCGTCATTCCACGCAGATTTGTTTTATGTACATAGGTTTATTTAATTTGTGTGTTTAAGTATACAGGGTGGGACACCCGTATCCATACTACCCGTAGCAGGCATGTATTGAGATAACGGCTAGTCTTAGAGAGTTGGGATAAAAAAAAATTAGTACTAAAGCAATAATGAAGAATCGAATGGTGATATTGTTTTTTTTTTCCAAAAAGGTTAGCATCCCCGAGATTTGGCTTAAAAATGTCAAAAACTCAAGATTTTCAAATGGCATGATACGTCAAGTAGTATCATTCAAAAGTTCATTGAAAAAAAAGCAACTTTCGTTGAAAAAATATTTTTGTAACTAGCGTTTGTTTTGAGTAATTTTGGATTGAAGTTACCAAATATCAATATCTCATGGCTACCTTATTTTAAAAGTAGAACAGTTCGACAGTGTTTAGAAGTAAATGGAAAACAGTTTGAGCCAATGCTGTGAACTCTGAGTCGGAGTTAGAGTCAAAACTGTGGGGTCAGAATTTTAGTATTTTTGTGATGAGGAAATCGGAGCCGTGGAGTTGGAAATTTCGTATAATTCCGATTTCGGTTATCAATATAATTATTTAAATATAAATGTGTTAAACATATTTTCTTTT
Organism: Philonthus cognatus; assembly: GCA_932526585.2. Taxonomy (NCBI): domain Eukaryota; kingdom Metazoa; phylum Arthropoda; class Insecta; order Coleoptera; family Staphylinidae; genus Philonthus; species Philonthus cognatus. Next base: position 112,444,884 of record OW052242.1, read on the forward strand.
TTTATAAAATTTAAACCCAAATAGAGTTTTTAATTACAATGAAAATTTATGTAATTTTCATATAAAAGAGAAAAGAAATTTTGATCAAAAAAAAAATTTATTTGATTGCAACTATGCAGATGTAGTAACCATTAAACTTTAATTTGTATTGCAAAAAAATGGCATTATTAAGTAAAGTTTCATAATGATTACATGATTCGAAGAAGCAGTCGGAGTTGCGTAGGATTATTAAAAAAATAGAAGAGTCGGAGATGGAGTTGGAGTCGAATATTTCTTTAGCGAGTCCGCGGCCTTTGTCAGAATCAGAGCTGGGATGAATCCTCAAAAACATGATTCGAATCACGAATCCAAATCACCTAATATGATTCGAATCACGAATACTCGAATAAAGGATTCGTAAGTGAAAAATTTGATTCAAATCAAAGATTCGAATCCTCATTTTTGAATCACGGATACAAATCCTTTAAAAATAAATTTGAATCTATTATTTGCAACCAGTAATATTTTATTCCATCAGTTTCTATTAACAAACATGTTCATTTACCGACTAAATATCTGATTATATAATGATTTTAATTAATGATGATATATATGTGTTATTGAACTTCATTTGGAATCTGTGTTTTATACGCCTGGCGCATGAAGTAAAATTTCGAGTTTAGAAAAGCCCCGTGAAAATTTGTCTCGGGTCGCTGCGCGACCCTCGACAAATTTTCTACGCGGGGCTTTTCTAAACTCGAAATTTTACTTCATGCTTAGTCTGGGAGTGGACAACACTCGTTCTTAGAAGTTTCAAATTAAAGGATTACTCTAGATTACCAATTTACAAAGGCTACAGCTCGAAGGACCAATCATGGTCTTCGGAGACCGAAGGACTACAGGGAATCGAAGTTTATTTACAAGAAAACAACGAATATCTGAAGGTTTACAGCATGGATAGGAAAGAAAACATCCAATTTTGAAAAAAATATCGAAATTGGGTTGGTTTTCAGTGCGTTTTTTTACTTCACTTTAAATCAGTGACAGCGACCCGAGACAAATTTTCACGGGGCTTTTCTATACTCGAAATTTTACTTCATGCGCCACGCGTATAAAAGCGTGGCGCATGAAGTAAAATTTCGAGTATAGAAAAGCCCCGTGAAAATTTGTCTCGGGTCGCTGCGCGACCCTCGACAAATTTTCTACGCGGGGCTTTTCTAAACTCGAAATTTTACTTCATGCTTAGTCTGGGAGTGGACCGTCAAGATTTTCTACATGTCGAGATTTTTAAAATTTCTAGATTTATGTCGATTTATTCACAGTTTGTTATTGTATTAAATGCAACTTCAATATTAAATAAAAACGGTTTTTTTTAGGAATAGAATATTCACCCATTAAGAGCCGAACAAATTATAAAGTTAACACTAAAAGTTAATTTTAGGTAAAATTTTGTATCTTTTTCTATGATTTCAATGAATGATTTATTATATTACATACGCCGATTTTTTAAATGAGTTAAATTTAAAATTCAAACGAGTGTTGTCCCCTCCCAGACTAAGCATGAAGTAAAATTTCGAGTTTAGAAAAGCCCCGAGTAGAAATTTTATCGAGGGTCGCGCAGCGACCCGAGACAAATTTTGTCCACGCCACGCGTATAAAACACTGATTTAAAGTGAAGTTAAAAATGCACTGAAAACCAACCCAACTTCGATATTTTTTCAAAATTAGATGTTTTCTTTCCTATCCATGCTGTAAACCTTCAGATATTCGTTGTTTTCTTGTAAAAAAACTTCGATTCCTTGTAGTCCTTCGTTCTGCGAAGACCATGGTTGGTCCTTTGAGCTGTAGCCTTTGTAAAACGGTAATAAACTTAGTAATCTAGAGTAATCCTTCAATTTGAAACTTCTAAGAACGAGTGTTGTCCACTCCCAGACTAAGCATGAAGTAAAATTTCGAGTTTAGAAAAGCACCGCGTAGAAAATTTGTCGAGGGTCGCGCAGCGACCCGAGACAAATTTTCACGGGGCTTTTCTAAACTCGAAATTTTACTTCATGCGCCATGCGTATAAAACACTGATTTCAAGTGAAGTTAAAAATATACTATTAACGTTGGATATTTTTCATGGTTAAGTAACCAAATATGCATTCACAAATATTTGAATTATTCGAAAATTTTAATATCTATATTCAAATATGAATAATTTCGTGATTCATATTCATATTAGAATATTTAACTATTTGAATTAATCGAATTCGAATCCCAGCCTTAATAGCGATGATTCGAATTATTTAGGAGGATTTGAATCCATGTATCAGGATTCGAATTTTATAAGGATTCGATTCCTTTTATAAGGATTCGAATCCTTTTATAAGAATTCGAATCCTTTTATAAGGATTCGAGTCTTGTTATAAGAATTCGAATCCTTTTATAAGGATTCGAATCCTTTTAAAAGAATTCGAATCCTTTTATAAGGATTCGAATCATCTACGTTTGGATTCGAATACGAATCCTTTTAAAAAAAATGTAACGAATCCGTTTTCACTAAAGTATTCGAATACCTCTTTTGAATCCTCTAAAAGGATTCGAATCCGGGAATCGAGTCCTGAATGATTCGAATCCTGCCCAGCTCTGGTCAGAATGTATCTGAGAGGTCTAACTGACATTTAAAAATCAATCTTTTAAAATAAGTTAGCCATGAAAAATAGAAATTTAATAACTTTGATCAGATATTACTTAAAATCGAGGCCAGATACGGGTGGTCTGGGACACCCTGTATTTAAATATTTGTATATAAGAGTTATTTACATTACCTACACCGACGACCATACACGTATACCACCTAAGACAATGACCACGTTTTTTGTTTTCATTTATTTTTTAGGCAATCAATCGATATAGATAGACTATTCGCAAAAATCAACAGTTTCTATAAACTCTTTTTTCAATTCAACAATAATTAACTCTTTTTCTTTTTTTATAGTGTGATTGTACATGCCACTCGATTTTTTGTTTGTTTTGTCTGCTTGTGCAAAACGAAATTATATAATCATTTTTTGTTTAATTTAGTCACCAGAAATATAATAAAATGATTTTAATATATTTTTTAATACACTGTTTCTTATCACAGAAAATATAAATTGGTTTTCTTTTTAATTTAAACTCTCTTAGGAAATACAAATGTATTCAATAGTTTTTACCTAGTGAGCAAAAACATTGGTGTAATTATTATTCTTTTCTCTATGCATTGATCACATGATGAAACATTTCGAACTATACTTTTATATAAATAAAATAAAATACTTTAAAACTTTCAAATATATATTGTAAACTCGCTACAATTGTTTCGCCACACTGTGGCTTCTTCAGGCGAAGAAATGATAAATTACATTTGTCAGTACAGTACCTGTACTGACAAATGTAATTTATCATTTCTTCGCCTGAAGAAGCCACAGTGTGACGAAATAATTGTAGCGAGTTTACAATATATATTTGAAAGTTTTAAAGTATTTTATTTTATTTATATAAAAGTGAAGATGAACTTTCAACATTTATCAGTCTTATCAATGAATTATTTCGAACTATGTTTTTTTTTTTTAATATAACCAAACTTAGAGTGTATTTACTGCGAAAAGTTGCACTCCTGCTTTAACAGTAGTGAATTTTAAACATCAAATTTTGAGATGTTCGTAAATGATTATCAATGTGATAATTTGTCAAATAAATTATCAAGATGCAGAGATTTTCAAAAAAGAGAACGCTACAGCTTTTAACTTTACAACGCATACAAGATTTTTTTTCTTTCAAGTATACTTTCGCATATTCCATATAAATATTTGTAAAATTAATGAACATGTGATCAGAACTTAGTCGAAGTATATTTTGAACTTCACTTTAAATCAGTGTTTTATCGGGGTGGCGCATGAAGTAAAATTTCGAGTTTAGAAAAGCCTGATTTGGCTTGGTCGCTCCGCTGCGCTACGCGACCAAGCCAAATTTTCAGGCATTTCTAAACTCGAAATTTTACTTCATGCTTAGTCTGGGAGTGGAAAACACTCGTTCGAGTTTTTACATTGAACGTTTTTAATAAGATCGCGAATGTCTAAAAATTTACATTGAAAAATCGTAACCTTTTTAAAATGTGAACACATAATTGGGCAGATAATAAAGAAGGCAGGTATTCCTGAGGAAGGAATATTTACTTGATTCTCCTATCCTACCTGATCCTCAGAGAGACTTTATTAAATTGGTAGTAGATACAAATAATTTGAGGCGGTGATAGGTTAATACATTTGTAATCGTAATCTTTGTGAGTTCATTGAATTGTCATATTAATGCCAGATTTTCCCTTCACATAACCTACAAATTAAAAGTTGATTTACAATATAATATGGGATTAATCTTGTCAACCCAAAACACACAACCTGCATCACACCACTAAATTCTTGAAGTGTCAAATTTGATTGGTCATATTAAAAAAAAAACAGACTATAACTAATATTGAATTTTAATTAAAGGCATATTGCAGCGTAAAACATTGCTATAATGTTGATAAAATATTACTTCCTTATTGAGTTTAAATTTTCTTCCAACTATTTTCGACTTATCTCAGTCTTCAGAATAACGATAAGCTGAAACTATTTGAAAGAAATTTAGATTCAAGTAAAACAAACCAACTGCCTTTAATAGAAATTTACTATTGAAGTAATGTTTTATCAAGATTATAGCAATGTTTCATGTTGTAATATTTTGATAAAACGTTATTTGTTTGGTTTTTGCTCAGTAGGTATTTTTCATTAAATCTTTCTCTTTCCCATCACGTAAAATATAAAATTACTTCACTTTCCTTTTTGAAAATATAATATTTTTATTAATTCACATCTTGTCATTTCAAATAAAACTTAACTCACATCGAACTTTTTCAATTTCAACTGTATTTTTGTTTGTTTGTGTGTGTTATTTCTTTAAAATTGTTGTATTTCTCATCACACGTACAGCGAACACCTCGTATTATCTTGGAAGATTAAATTGGATGTATATATTGTTTTTTATCTGACTATATGCCTAGAATTTAATCGAAAACGTAGTTTTATTTACAAGGCGTGAAACTAACTGTCCCGTATTTTGTTTTTATATAACGTTTATATAGCTTAAGTTTTAATTCGTTATAATTTTGGTTATTCATTCTTTGTTTTTAATTTAATTAACAACAGTTGACCGATTGGAGGATCTCCGACAGGAAGAAACCGCTATTTGTTGATTTATTTGTTTAAGTTGGGTGCGCTAGTGGAAAGGAACAATCAGGTGCTTTTGCTAAAACTACAGCTATTCTTTTTCATTTTTTTAAAATAATATGTTATAGAAGTAAAACATCTGTTTTATTAATAAATGTTAAAAGATATGTTCATTTAAAGACTACACATTTATGAATCGGAAAGACGTAACAATTTTTTAAATAATTTAAACATGTCTCACCAAGTTTTAAGTGAGAAATGAGTACAAGAGTCTCAGTGTTATAGTTTTTTTCTTGATTACTGAATTTAAATTTTTGTTTTAGCTAGAAAGAATTGTTTAGAGGGAATGGCAAAGCTATACTGATGAGAGATAAATCTCGAAACGTGTCTATAGATGGCCTGAATAATTTGACCCAAATTGTAACATTACCAGTAGGTTACGGTATGTAACAGCAAACACTTGTTGTATAATTTAATGTCCGTCGGGGTATTAGCCCGGGAAGTAGTTGTTTCAATGAGTGTTTGATATAGTCTTTGTAAGACTAACTTGTTGTAAATTGTGAAAAGAATCGCACTTTTAATGTTTGTTAGCCATTATATCATTCTCTTTTTCCTTAATTATTAATGATTACAGATTCTGAAAGTCATAGAAATATAAGACAATTTTAACAGCTTAATCGTTGTTAGATGTTATTTCAATTTTTGTTATTAAAAAATGTACTTTTGGATTTTAACGAATCCAAAGTTTTTACAGCATCACGTTAAATAAAGAAGTTATTTCATTCATAAAAATGGTACTTTCCTTGAAAATGCACCCTGTACAATTGAATTTCCCAATTATTGGCAGAATAATATTACAAAGTAAATTATTAAAGAGATGCTTCAAAATATAATTGATCCATATTGAGTTTAAATTTTCTTCCAACTATTTTCGACTCATCTCAGTCTTCAGAATAACGATAAGCTGAAAATATTTGAAAGAAATCTAAATTTCTTTCAAATATTTTCAGCTTATCGTAAAACAAACCAATTCGAGCGATCATTAATAAGTAAGTATTAAGTTTTATTAGCAACTTGATTTGAATAATAATAATCGATTAAATTCGAATGATATTAACATTCGATTATTAAACAGATAGTTTTATATAACACCGAACATTTTCATAACAAGATTTTTTCTATTAAGTATCCATACGCATACGTTGCACATTTTCCGATGCTCGGTTTATTTAAATAATTTAATTTGAAGCCTTAAGCCAGTGTTTTCCACTCACAGAATAAGCATGAAGTAAAATTTCGAGTTTAGAAAAGCCTGAAAATTTGGTTTGGTCGCGTAGCGCGAAGCGCGGAGCGGCCAAACCAAATTTTCAGGCTTTTCTAAACTCGAAATTTTACTTCATGCGCCACCGGTACAACACACTGATTCAATATAAAGCTCAGCGATGTGTTTAAAACTTCGAAATATGTCGGTGTTTTGTATCGGTGGCGCAAGAAGTAAAATTTCGAGTTTAGAAAAGCCTGAAAATTTGGTTTGGCCGCGCCGCGCTTCGCGCTACGCGACCAAACCAAATTTTCAGGCTTTTCTAAACTCGAAATTTTACTTCATGCTTAGTCTGGGAGTGGAACACACTCGCTTCAAGCTTCAAACTGAACTCTTTTAACAAATCAACGATTATCTAAAGATTTACGGCATATACGCTGTAATTGGGACTTGTAAACTTGAAAGAAAAACTTCCTGTATATACAAGTTGAGGCATTAATTGCAATTGATTGGCTTTAATTTGTAATGGTCATATAGGCAACTCAATTTACAACTAACCTAAAAATTAAAGGTGTCAAATCGAATTGGATGCTTTCATTTGATAAACAGAACATACGAAAATGAACATTGAAAATGTTCGGTGTTACATAAAACTCTCTGTATATCACCAATACGATATGTAAAGTCTAAAAACCCGTCTTTTAATTTCTACTAATAAAACAGTTTGTTTCTCGTAGTTAATAAAAAATTAAACAAAGCATTGTTAAACAGTTATATTAATGCAAGAGTTTTTATTTTCCTCACTTGCATTTGTATTGCAGTAAATGATTTATGAGATCAAAAGAAAACAATCGATTCTTATAATTATAAACATTTCGAGCATCTTAAGGAAAATCCGTATTTTCTTTTCTTAAAAGTAAAAAAAAATCTATAAAATTTAATTGAAATTGTTATATCATAAATTATAACCATATCAAAAATATTATTTTATTTAGTTACTTTAATGTCACCTGTAGATAACACTTTTAACTTTTTTTGTATTTTGGAGGCATCTACTTTGTTATAGATGTTAATTTATTAATATAAAACGTTTGAACTTCGTTTGTATAACACTATTTATTTTTACATGACTGCAGTTTCGGCAAATTTAGCTTGCTATTATCAAACAATCATGTTTAAATAGTGTTATACAAACAAAGTTAAAACGTATTAAATAGAGTGGTTAAACATAGTTAAAAGTGTTTTATATATTGTAAAAGTTTTTACTTCTGTATACATGTAAATTTAACAATATAACACTTTTTAACTGTATAAGTATGAATATTATTTAAATAAAAATATAATATTTAGTGAAACGAACCAAGTGATTTTTATTTAAATAATATTCATACTTATATATTTAATCATGTTTCACCAAGTGATTAATGAGAACATAGTGAAAGATATTTTTTAACTGTGTTTGTATAACTTAGATAATGGCAAGCTAAATTTGCGTCACGTAAAAATAAATAGTGTTATATAAACAACATTTAGTGTTTTAGTTACAAGTGTATTTAAGATGTACAATAAAGCGAACGCCTACAAACAAAAGTGTTATTTTAATTACCTTTCTTCTCTTGTACATCTTGTTTTTACGTTAAAAACCATGCTTTATTTAATTCTTAATCATTTTAATCAACTTTTATTCTTTTTTTTTAAATCTCAAATACATCACAATTAGCAGAGATGAGTCGACCTAGCTAATCAAGTTATGTACATTGTTTAAATATATATTATTTTTATATTAAGAGGGGCTAAGTAAGCAGTGCCCTGTCGGAGGTCCTCTTATTTCGGCTGTATTTTTTTTGTATTTTTGTGTTTCTTATACTGAACTAGTGGCTTGGTGGGATCCGCAGTGGCTCTCCGAGGAGCAGACCGAGAGTGCCACTGGGCTGTAGGTGTTGTTGTAGTCGTTACAGTTCAAGTACAGTCTGGAGTTCATCGCCTTGTCGCAGTCGGGACAGCTCCGTTTTTTCTTCTTGTTCCTGCGTAAGATATCATAAGCACACCTGAAACAAAGTATTAAAAATAAAATATTTCAATGACGTTTTCTTTAAATAATTTGTACATATTTCTCCTTAAAAAAAAGTAGTCGTTGAATTGAGGAAATCTTCATTCAATAGTTAAGTGTTTTCTTTATCTCTGTACTGAAAATGTTCCACGAAGTAAACGTCTCCAAGATTCAGATTTTTTCTATAAAATAGTACTACGAGTACAGTTGGCACAGTCTGTAAAAATGTTCATACTAGAACTGCAACGCTTAAAATTTGAAAATATTTTAATATGTTTGTACTATTTAGGTCCACTCAATACAGGAAGTTTTTCTTCTACTGTATACTCTTTAAATTCGCGAAGCGAAGCGGCCAAACAAAATTCTAAGGATTTTATAAATTTTACCTCATTCGCAATGCGTTTAAAATTCTGTTTTGATGTGAATGGTAATTGATGCTTTATTTATCAAACATAAGTAGTGTTTAGTGAAGTCAAAACTACCTACTATTAGAATGTTGTAAGGTCTAGTTCAATGGTTCCCAACCTTTTAAAAAATTGTACCTCCCAAAATAAACTGCTAAAAGTTCTGTACCCCTCCCCTTTTTTTAGAGGTAAGGGAAACAAGTTTTACTATGTTTAGACAAAAACAAAATAAAATAATCTTAGATAAAACATACTTTTATTACTCAAAAAACTCAAAAAACCAGTACCATATTGTAGATGCAAATTTAATTAACCAACATTTTATAAACTCGGCTTCAAATATTACAAACACATTTGCGACGGATAATACCATATACGTAGATAAAGTATGTAACACAATGTTTTTGCACCCAATAACTGCTAATGAGGTTAAAACGATTGTGCAAAATATGCCATTAAAACGTAGTAGTGGCATCGATTATATATCCTCATATGTAGTCAAACAATCTATAGATCTTATTGCGGATGAATTACGTTTTCTTAATAAACGAATCTTTTCATAATGGTATATTTTCAAAACAACTAAAGTTAATTAAAGTAATTCCACTATATAAATCCGGAGATCCCAACAATATGAGTAATTTTAGACCTATAAGTCTTATTTCAACTTTTTCAAAAATATTTGAATACGCAATCGTTAACATTTTTAGACAAAAATAAGATACTCTCAATCAATCAGCATGGTTTCACAAAAAATAGAAACAGTAATACAGCAATTTACCAATTCACTCACTTCATATATTCATCTTTTGAGGATTAACAATTTTCATGCGGGATACTACTTGATCTGTCCAAGGCCTTTGATTGTATAAATCACGAACTTCTGCTCTCTAAATTACATAAAATTGGATTTAGAGGAGTCGCCTATAATTGGTTATACTCTTACCTCATAGAGAGAAAACAAATAGTAGTAGTAAAAAAAAGTACTGGAGTAGTATAATCAGAGGTCCTGGATATTTTTGGAGAAGTACCGCAGGGGAGTATATTAGGTCCTTTATTATTCAATCTTTACATCAACGATTTATTCAAATTAAACACAAGAAGTTTCTACAAAATCATTAACTATGCCGATGACACTTATATTTGTATTAAGGGCAGGACTATGAATGAATTATGCCAAAACACAAAAGAAGCTATGGATAAAATACTAAATTGGTCAATACCAATTGGCTGCTTGTTAATACAAAAAAAACAAAGTGTATTTTATTTAAGAAAAATGAATTAATTTTTACTCTGCCCAGTCCCAATTGTGGTGATTTTAGTTTAGAACTAACACGGTCCGCAAAATTTTTAGGCGTAATTATGGACGATAAATTAACATGGACTGAACACATAAACAATATGTTAAAAAAATTAAGTAGAACCAATTATATGCTCCGCACATTAAGAGACTATGTCTCGTTTAGCATTTTGAAAACCGTCTATTATGCAAATTTTGAAAGCATAATACGATATGGTATAATTCATTGGGGTAGTTCTACCCAAATTAATAACCAAGCAACCATTGCTCTTGCAGAAACATATTCAAAGCGAAGAGATTGCTTACGGTATTTGGAATATATACTCTCGAATGTCTATTGCTCATTTGGAAGCAACGACAGCTATTTATGAAAAACACAAACACTTACCCACACGACACAAGACATAAAAGTAACTACCAATACATGAATATAAATTTACTGAGAAAAGCCCAGAGTATTCTAGCATGAAATTTTATAATATTTTACCAACAAAATGAAAATCAGCCAATAGCGTTTTCTAGGATTTTAATTTAAATTCTTCCACTACTTCATTCTTGTTATCAAAGCAAGGCATCTTAATTAATTTTATTCGTAAAACGAACTCTATCAGCTTTTGACGTTTTAATTTGATGTTTATGTGAGGTAAGTTAGTTACTATGATCAATAGTTTTTCCATTTCTTAAAAATTTTACGGTCTACACGTGGGGATCATGAAAGTTTTAATAAATGGAAAAACCCTTTAGGGTTTTCGCATTTATTAAAACATGTCATGTAGTGCAAATTCGATCAATTTGATTGGTTCTCAATAACTCAATAAAATAATCAAAATAAAACTCGCATGCTCTGCAAACTAATGAGATGAATTAATTCTAACAAACAAAAGTGCAATGTATAGTATGTTAACATAAAAATAAATATATAGCATGAGGATTTTCTGTTAGTCATAAACATTTAATTCACAAAAAAAAAGTTATAAAAAGACTTTCATTTCGCACAAGTATTGTTTAAGAAGAAGGAAGGATTACCCCACAACAAAAGAATCCGTTGATAATACAACAACCAGCGAAGTACGTCTCAATATCCCCGCGGATATATCTTTTAAAACGCAATTTAAACTTTCCCAAAAGCCGACTTACATCCACAGTAACGAAGCCAAGTTTCCCTCTTATCTCCCTTGTAAATACCACAGGAATCCGTCCTTGCTCAACTTTTTACATATCATACAGGAAATAAAGCGAAAAACTCCGAATGGGAAAAGTTGCCCGCCGGGATGCAAATGAAAACGCATCCTTTCATTCACGCGCGAGACGAACAAAAATTATGTAAAAATAAAAAAGAGGGCGGGAAAGGGAGACTTTCCACCCGTTCGTATTTCTTTTGTATCGGACCCGGGTTTCGTGAAACAGGTCGCGATAAGTTACGTTCCGCGGGTCCGGAATGCGAATTGGGCTATATATTTTTTGCGTTGCGATCTTTGCTCTTTTCCCTTGGGGTCGGTTGTTGCGGTGGCGGTTTTTACGCCGCCCCCAAGCCGGCTGGGAATTGATGGGCGAGCTCCGCCGTCTCGTGAAATTTGTTATGTCATCAACAGCTGGTGTTGCCTTTATTAAAAATAAATGAATATCGCCTCGAAAACGGCGTCGCGGTGGGTGTAATCGGGGAAATCAAATTACGCTGTTTTAATGGATGCTTTTCGGTGGGTGGTTTTATTTTTTTGTGTGCGTCGGGAGATAAAGTGCGCGTTTCATCATCTCTGACGTTTGCACAAAATGTTTTATTTGTCTGTGTAACAAATTGTTGCTTTCAAAGATTAAATGTTGAATTTATTTAATTTTTTTAACTGGAGTTAACTGGAAATAAATCGTACTTTTGTTTTTATATTTAATAAGTACATTTTGGTTATTAGTCCATTCGTTGATTTTACAATATTTACAAATATTTCATTTAACATTCTTAGAATTGTAACGAATTCTAAAAGTATTAAATGAAATATTTGTACATAAAATGTTAAATGAAACATTTTTAGAATTTGCTTAATCAAGGAGTGACAGATACTCGGTAGACATTTCAGATTTATTACCATTATGAATTAACCTAAGTAACCTAAGTGACCAATTTAATCTAACAAATTAAAAACTAACTTAACCTTATAAAAGTTACATATGACCTAACCTAATTTCAAAATTTAGTTAGTGCTAGGTTGTATGACAAAATAACGTAACCTTATTTAAATTAGCCTGGCTATCAGTTACTCAAATCAAATAAGTTGATGATTACTTAAGCAACTCGCGTCAAACTGAACCTAACCCAACTTTAAAACATGTCATCTACCCTAACCTAACTCCAAGCAATATTACAGAAAAGTTAAAAGTAAAAAATATCGTGGTTTGTTTGTTTATAGAGGGTGCACGTATTTCAACAAAATGTATGGGGATCTTGGTTATTTGAAGAGATTGAGAGTCGGTTAGTTGCGTATTTTACTGCCCAATAATAATCTAAAAACAAATTCAAAATATATTCTATCGTTTTTGAGATATAAAACGAATTTTATTAAATTTCGTTTTTATTTTTTTATTCAAAAACCATTGAATCCAGACATTTACAACGTTGACATTATATAGGCACTTTTTAACGAGAAATCTAGTAACATATTTTATTTTAAGATAACTGTAACATTTACCCTTGACCATAACCAACTTTTGTTTTTCTAATAGGCGCTATTTTGGATTTTCATATTTTTTGGAAGAATATTTTTTTTCTTAATTCAATGATGTATCATACTTGTAGTTTATTGTCCATTTTAAATGTAAAATTTTAATTTTTTGTTTTTTGTAAAGAGTGCCTTGGAAACAGTTAAGTAACTCACTCATTTGACAACTCCTAGGACCCATAATTGTTGTTAAAATACTACTTTGCGTCGGCAAATACACAACGTATGCTTATGTATACTTAAAAGAAAAACTCTCTTTATGAAAATGTTCGGTGTAAAACTCTCTGTATGCTATGATTACATTGGCGAATGTTATAAAATGATATTTTTTTATACAGACCTTGCGTGTAATATGTGGGCACAGGGAAGGGCCTCCAAAGAGTCGGTCTCTAATCCGTAGGGTGAACCGCAACCGCCGCAAGTCAAGTCGAGCTCCTCTTGTAATCTATTGGCCACCCTTTCGTGGTGTCCTTTCTGGTCCTCATCCCCCAAACTGTGATAAATCCTTGACAGTCTCATTCGTATCGTCCTCATTAAAAGCTACAGAAAAAAACCTAATTAATTAAAAAAGAAAAATACAAAACCTTAAACCCCCGATTACATTATTGATTAAACATCTAATATCTTAATAAATAAAAAATAACCATCAAATCACGAAAATATTTAGTAGGTGCCATTTAGTTATACATTTTAACAAATTAAATAATTAACAATGATTGTTTTTTTTCACTTAATATTTACCCGAAGCAAGTCACTGTTCAAAATAAAGAATTAAATTCAGAAAAGTAATAAATATCATATATTTAAACCAAATGTACATTTCGGACACAAAGTGACTATTATCAATGGATTAACACTATAGTGATATTGATAAACCGTTTTTTTAACTATTTAAAGCAAGTATATTATGCTGTTTGAAATAATCCTAGAGTCAGAGTGAGGATGAGTTTTACAAACATTTAATCAACTAAACTTTCGTGGCTCCAAAAACTGGATAAAACAAAAATATCACAAAAAACAAAACCCTGACGCAGTGTGCCAAAAAACGCTACAGCCCTCGGAGTAAACATCCAGCTAACTTTTTGCGCCCTTATTGATTTACGTATACACACGCCCCCGTTGCGTTAATTTAACACCGCCAGAGTCCTTAATCTCGTCGGGAATTTTAAATAGTAAATTTACGACCCGAGACAACATAATTTCGCGCAACTTTGCACGGAATTCTTTCTGTATATGAGAAAGCAGAAAAAATAAGCTGCGCTTTATTTAAAGTTGACGGTTCTCTTTTGTGCCCTAGTTCATGATTATAAATATAAAACGTAAAAAACAAATTATGATTATTAAGATGCTTTATTTATTATATAGTCTGTTTAAAAACTAGGAGTAAGTGCCAAAGCCCAATTTACACTAGAAAAAGTTACCAGAAATATCACTAGCTAAATTTGGCGGCAATTTTAAATAATTTTATAGTTACTCTTTAAACAAAATCAAATATCCATTACTATAATTGTGGTTAAGTGTTTTCTTTTCCATCGTACGATATCGTCAGTTCAAATAAAATGCTTATACGGCATCTCGCCATATATCTGGGAAATAAAACTTATTTACATTATGTTCATAATATAATATGGAATTTATATAATAATGTGTCTTTATCAGAGCTGGGACAAATCCTCGTAAAAAGGATTCGAATCACGAATCCGAATCACTTGATATGATTCGAATCACGAATACTCGAATAAAGGATTCATAAGAGATAAATATGATTCGAATCGAAGATTCGAATCCTATTTTTTCGAATCACGTATACAAATTTAAAGGATTTGATTTTATTATTTTTTTGCAACCAATAATATATAAATATCGTTACCAGTTGTTTTAACAGAAATATTCGAAACCTAATTATTTATTATTATCACTGAACATCGTTGATAACAGACTAAATATCTGACTCCCTGTTACTCTGGTTAAAGATGTATTTGTGTGTTTCTGAACTCCACTTCAAATCAGTGTTTTGTACGCGTGGCGCATGAAGTAAAATTTCGAGTTTAGAAAAGCCCGAAAATTTGTCTCGGGTCGCTGCGCGACCCTCGACAAATTTTCACGGGGCTTTTCTAAACTCGAAATTTTACTTCATGCTTTGCCTGGGAGTGGAAACACTCGTTCAAAACTTCCAATTAAACTCTATTATAAAATCGACTAATGCCTGGAATTTACGTAAATAAAAAAATCACTGAATATTATTAAAACCGGGAAAGTCAGAGAAAAGTCATGGAATTATATTCAAATTGACCAAAACACTAACAAAAAATTATTAAAAAATTAAATTATTATTATTAAATTTGTCAAAATCAGCAGGCAAATTACAAAACACGTAAAAGTTTATAAAATTAACTTAAAAATTGGCAAAAACAATGAAAACTATTAAACAGAATAACCCCCATTCTTCCCACAAAAGAAAGTTATATTAAAAGGCCAGGAAAAAATCTTTAGTCAAAAAAAATTTAACATTACAGATTGTGGCTACCATGTCAGTTGTGCTTCAAATAATATTAAACAAACTTTTGAAAACTAGATTATTATCTTTAAAAACATTTTCAATCATTTAATGTTCTTATCAAAGCATTCACTTTGAAGTTTCGAACGAGCGTTTCCACTCCCAGACTAAGCATGAAGTAAAATTTCGAGTTTAGAAAAGCCCCGTGAAAATTTGTCGAGGGTCGCGCAGCGACCCGAGACAAATTTTCTGGGCTTTTCTAAACTCGAAATTTTACGTCATGCGCCACGCGCATAAAACAGTGATTTAACGAGAAATTTAAAAACACACAAAAAAACATTTTTTATGTTATTCCTCACAATTAATTCGAATTATTTTTGACGATTCAAATCCTTTTGTGAGTATTCGAATCCTTTTACAAGGAATCGAATCACCCACATTTAGACTCGAATACTAATCCTCTTAAAGTCACGAATCCAGTTGAACTAAAGAATTCGAATGCCTCTTATAAATCCTCTAAAGGGATTCGAATCCAGGATTCGAATCCTGAATGATTTGAATTCTGCCCAGCTCTGGTCTCTATCTTACTTAAAGTTGATTTGTTTCATAAAATTATACAAGGTAGAACGACTCATCTTCGGCATGCCTGTATGATCGTATACTTCTTTTAAAACTTTATTCAAAGTTGGCAGTTCATTTTTATAAAAGAAACTATGCACGAATCTCTTCACTACGTCATCAAAACTTGTAATTATAACCTCCAAGCTGTTTAGGGCTACAAATTTCTCCGGATTTCTTATATTCGCTAATGGTACAATAGACAGTGAAATTTACAACTAATAAAAATTAAACATTTTATTATTTGATGCATATTCTTATGCTATTTGATATCTCACCTACTGCACCAACAATGTCTGATACAACAGCAGTCATTTTCATATGTGGATCATCTGTTATCATCTGCTTATACATATTTATTATGCACTGTTTTTTAGACAGATATAAATGTCCAGCTTCTTACGCTTTTTTGGAGGTGAAGGTGATATTATGACCATGCTTGTATTGGGTCCATAATCCATCACAACAATATAAACAAAACTAACTTTTAACTATACTAAAAAAAAACACCGCACCAAAGGTTATTACGAAACAGACAAAGTTGCAACTCGGTAACGCTTCGAATTAAGGTTATGTCAGCTGTTGCGTCTAATAATGACGTAATTAGCATAGTGTAAAATGGGTGCGCTCTCGGCCAATCAGAGTTGTAGGTTTTGGCGCGTGAAATTTAAAACGCTCCTCCTAGTTATTAAACAGATTATAATGTGTGTTAATTACGATACCTGGCAATAGCAAAATAGGTTTATCTTCATTATTTCTCTACGGTGGTTGATTAGTAAATCAGCCCAAGGTGCAACAGAAATCCGTCGATTAGAGTTAATAGTGGTAAGTTGATCGAAAAGTTAATCAGAGTCGGCGAAAGTAGGCATAAATCAGTGTTTTATACGTTAAATATTAAAAGTGCGATACTTTTTGCAACCTACAAGTAATCTATTTTACAAAGATGACATTATAGTATTGATTAAACCAATACACCCTCGTATTTTGTTTTCTAAAAGCCATAATTTAAAAATATTACGCAAGCAACTTCAATAAGAACTAACACCTGAAAAAAGAACATGAAATTAAATTTTTTTTATCTTATTGAATGAATACAGAACAAAATATAAAATAAAAATTCATCTATAAAAAAACACGAACAGAATTAATTACACTGCTGAATCTAATTCCTTTCAAAAGATTTGATTCACAAGAATTCAATAAAAAACACGAACAGAATTAATTACACACCCCAAATCTGCTGAATCTAATTTCCTTCAAAAGATTTGATTCACAGGAAACAAACAAACAGAAAATCATGAAAACCAGAGACTATTAATCCCCACAATTCTCCGCAAACTTTCACTAGCGTGATTAATTCTCGTCAAGCGTGTTCATCCGAACATCAAAACAAACCTTTTTTTCCTCTTCCTAATTACATCTTCTTTCCACATTTCCGATACTATCTCGAACTTAAACTTCTCCTAATTTCCCTTAAAAGCTTTTCATTGCATTAATCTTGTTTACGGCTGAATTTTACTCTCCATTTGTTTAGCGAACGATAAATTTATTTTTAATGCGGCAGTTAAGTTTGTTTTAGAGTTCGATTAAGTGCGTGATTGTAAAGTTTCAATTACCAAGAGAGGTTTCTGACGCGAAGAGCAAAAAAGGGGAATTCAATTCGATTTTACGTTAACGTGTAAGGGGAAAAGCTGTTGCAACGAATAAGTTAGTTATCGTCTGTTGAAGTGCACTTGTTACGCTTAGAGTAAAGTAATTACAAACTGTAGCGTATTTGAGAGTAGTTTTCTTTTAAATGGATTACAAAATTTTAGTTGAGTTGTACTTTAAAATGTCGTAGAGTAATATTAAAATCTATATTTAATATTATATTTTATACAAGAATAATATAAATTCAAAATTATTTGAATTCGAGAAAAAGCGCTTACGCTTTTTATAGTTTGCACACTTTAAACATAATATATAAAGTTACATAAATACATACGTATTGTTTGCATTTTACACGAATTTTTGTAAATTTATATATTATGATAAAAAATCGTGTTATATACTGAGAATTTTGCACAAGCCTTTGCGATATTTCGATGTAATGTATACTTCTAACGAGTGTTTCCACTTTTTGATTAAGCATGGGGTAAAATTTCCAGTTTACAAAAGCCTAAAAGTTTGGATTATCGGTGCGAGTTAAGCGAATCCTTTTAGAAGGATTTGAATCACTTACATTTGGATTCGAATACAAATCCTTTTAACAAATTATAACGAATTTGGATCACGAATACTGTTTCACTAAAGCATTCCAATACTAAATATCTTGTGGTTACTTTGTGAAACATTGTAAATATTTAAATAATTAACACTGATTACTTTTTTGTATTTGTATTTTGTATTTTGTATTCACAAAAGTGAATACAAAAAAGTAATCAGTGTTAATTATTTAAACATTCCAATACTTCTTTCGAATCCCTAAATTCAATTCCTGAATGATTCAAACCCTACCTAACTCTGTTGTATACTTTTTGGACTACAGTGTATCCGATTAAATATTGTTCTCAGTAGAATTTCTAACCTCTAAATATCTTGGCTAATTAATTGACATACCTTGGCACCGACAGAACTGGCGACCTCCAACAATCTCGTGTTGAATTCCAGCGGCCTGCAATTGCAAATCTTGTGCTGCAACCGCAGCGCCTCCAGACACCTGGCCGCCCCGTCCATGGATTCCATCTGGATGACCCTGTCCCCCATCGCCGCCGCCGACCCCATCGCGGTCTCGTATTGCCTGAAAGCTTTCTGAAATAAAAACCGAAACGAAATTTATTCATCACTTATTCCACCGCACTGAAGACTAGACAGAGACGGCGAGCACTTAAGGGAATGGCATTCCGCCCTTCGCCGCCACCGACGACAGACAACTATCATCATCATCATACATAATATCATCATCCCTCAAGAATTTATTCAATTTGTTCAAGCTACAAATTGGGTGAATTTATTATGAGGGGAGGGTTTTGTGCGAGGATTGGACGGTTGATTGATTTTTTTGTGTCTGTAATGCTGGATTGGGGCTTTGATTAGAATTTCTTTGAGGATAAGGAAAAGAGTCTGCTTTGAGTTAAAGGGCTTTGGTTGCTTAGTATACAAAGTGTTTCTATTGAAAATGTAACGGATTATAATTTCATTGATTATTGATTGTTATTCATCGTTAATTTAGGGTCGTGCTCCAGACGTTCAAATTTTGTTTCATGAAGTCTCGTTTTTGTCCAAAATTAGGTTAGATGAAATAAACATTTGTAAATTTTATTAGTTAAGTATATACCGTGCGATCGTTTAAAACATGATTAAGAGTAGGCCCTGAGTTTTAAATTAGATTGGCACTACTGAATGATAACACATATATAGAAATCTTGTATATAAACATCTATGAAACAAATTTAACACATAGTTTAGCATAACTTCAAATTTATTCCATAGATGTTCATATACAAAATTTCTATATAAAACATCAATGGAATGATGGCATAAATTTGAGGTTATGCTCAACTATGTCAAATTTGTTCCATAGATGTTTATATATAAGATTTTTATATATGTGTTATCATTCAGTAGTGCCAATCTAATTTAAAACTTATAAGATTTCTATATAAAATATCAATGAAATGATGGAATAAATTTAAGGCTATGCTAAACTATGTGTTAACATTCAGTAGTGCCAATCTAATTAAAAACCCAATCCCTACTATAAATCATGTTTTAAGCGATAGCATGGTAGTTTTAATGCGTTTTTTGTTAATACTAAATTATCTTGTAATTGCAAATTTGTTTCCTGTTGAGCAATAAACATTATTATTAACATAAGATCAAACACAAAATCAAGCTGACTCGGTTATGAATCATTTACGTCGATTTTTATATAAACAGTATATTTTAAACTTTACATTAAATCAGTGTTTTACATGCGTGGCGCATGAAGTAAAATTTCGAGTTTAGAAAAGCCTGAAAATTTGGTTTGGTCGCGTAGCGCTACGCGCTACGCGACCAAACCAAATTTTCAGGCTTTTCTAAACTCGAAATTTTACTTCATGCTTAACCAGGGAGTAGAAAACACTCGTCAAAAGATTCCAATTGATTTATTGTCCTAAAGAATACCGTAAATGCAAATTTGACTATGTGTTAAATTTGTTTCATAGATGTTTATATACAAGATTTCTATATATGTGTTATCATTCAGTAGTGCCAATCTAATTAAAAACCCAATCCCTACTATAAATCATGTTTTAAACGATAGCATGGTAGTTTTAATGCGTTTTCTGTTAATACTAAATTATCTTGTAATTGCAAATTTGTTTCCTGTTGAGCAATAAACATT
The DNA here is from genome assembly GCA_932526585.2 of Philonthus cognatus. Classification (NCBI taxonomy): domain Eukaryota; kingdom Metazoa; phylum Arthropoda; class Insecta; order Coleoptera; family Staphylinidae; genus Philonthus; species Philonthus cognatus. Next base: position 112,465,301 of record OW052242.1, read on the forward strand.
ATTATTATTAACGTAAGATCAAACACAAAATCGAGCTGACTCGGTAATGAATCATTTACGTCGATTTTTACATAAGCAGTATATTTTAAACTACATTAAATCAGTGTTTTACACGCGTGGCGCATGAAGTAAAATTTCCAGTTTAGAAAAGCCTAAAAATTTGGTTTGGTCGCGTAGCGCGTAGCGCTACGCGACTAAACCAAATTTTTAGGCTTTTATAAACAGGAAATTTTACTTCATGCTTAACCAGGGAGTGGAAAACACTCGTTAAAAGATTCCAATTGATTTTTGTCCTAAAGAATACAGTAAATGCCAATTTGACTTATTGAATATGTCTCCATTTATTTTTTCCTAAAGAACACTGTATATGTAAATTCGACTTATTGAATATGTCGATTCCATTTTTTTTTCTTTTCTTAGAGAATATTTAGGATGTAGCGAGGCATTAAGTTAGGGAAGGGGAGGCGTCCTTTGAATGGCGTCCTAAATAATTTCGAATAACTGGCTGGGAATTGTAGAGGGATTTTTCTGGAAGCATAAAAAGGAGACGGCGTCTCTCAGCGATTTGCCGACTTTTCATGTTTCGCCGAAGGTGAATACCTCACCGACAGCGACATAATGAAATATTTCTGAGATTTATATGAAATATTTCGCGTTTCACCTTTTCCTATATTTCACGTTTTGCGTTGTTCTTGTTGTGTGTTTTATGTACTTCAATGGAATTTAGTTATCATATATATTGTAAATTCTTGTTGTATGTGTTCATATTTTTCACGTATGCAATACAAAGAGATAGTTTTGTTTTCGTGGACATTACGAATCAAAATTATTAGCGGTTTAATTCGTATATTTGTGCTTGAAGATGGTGAGCCCGCTCGTCGAGGGCGGAGGACTTCGTGAGGATGCGGAATAATCGGATCTTTTTGTTCGTTGCCCTAGCTATGGATTCTCCAGGTCTTGAACACCTAGAGGCGGGCTTCGGAGATGGCTTGTTCGACATCCTGAGACGATATCTCGAGAGGGACGCCGAGTGCGACGCAGGGAAAGGAGGGGGGAGGAGGAGTATGTATACGGGATTTGGCGTCAGTTGTTTATGTTTTAAAAGTAATACCAAGAGGAGCCAATGCTTAAGGAAGAACTGGAAATCGAGTCGAAAACGAGAGACTATGGTCAGGATTTAGGGTACGAGTAAGTCAGACGACTATATACACCAATCACCGGTCTCGCTTCTGAATGCAGCATCCGAATGCTGTTACCAAATTTTATACAATGACTGGCTAACTGGATAAATATGAACTGTGGTAATACTTTGTTAGTGTACATATACGGAGACGACTTCTTAGTAAAACGGCGTCTGGCCGAGGAGAAGGTCAAAATCCGTTATGTTTAAGCATTTTTTTTTTAGTTTTTTGATTTTGATCGTTGTCAACGAATTTCGTTTGGATGCCATACTGGGAGGCGGTTGGACGGGCTTTCGACCCATGATCTATCGCGAGGCGGTGAGGTAATTTTCCGTGAGGATGGTATGGTTCCTTCCGTAAGTTCGGAGACGGGTCTACGTGGTTGCGCTTCGGTGTCTCATGCAGCTGTGGCTCCACATAAACCTCATCGGACAGAATTTGCCACAGCGCATACAAAAGCTTTTATAAGACGACTAACAATACCACATCTCGGATAAACCTCATTGGTATGGTATCGCCACTGCGCGAGCAGCTGAAGACGCCTCTCATAAGGGCGGTGACTCAAAAAGAAGACTAGGGAGTGTTTTTACTAGCCATAAATCGCATCTCAGATAAATCTCATCGGCGACGATATAGCCACTGCGTGTGCAAAAAGAGCCTCTTAGCACCTATCAAGGAGGCGGCGGGGGCAGACCGGAGTCTTCGGACGAAGGATGTCTGAGAGGAACGATGTTCCAAGTCGGAGTTCTTGAGGTAGCCTTTGTGTCTCTATTATGTATAGGGGAGGGCCTGATTTATCAGTGTCATGACACGGCAGGCGGATCGTGGATGTCTAAAGGGAAGCATTCTAAGTCGGAGTCCCAGGCCTTCTCGAGGCACCCTCTGTGTCTCTATCTTGTATAGGGCTAACTTTGGCATGACGGGGTCGACTCAGCCCTGGCGACTAGCAAGAATCAAATCTCGGATAAACCTCATTGTTTATGATATCGCGATTGCTCAAAGCAGCTCGGTTGTGTGGTTGTCTAGCAAAATCGAACCTTGGACAAACCATTGGTTACGATATCGCTAATACAATCGTTGCTTGCTTAAAAATACTGTTGTTAGTTTTCTTCCTGTTGCTAAAAGGTATCAGACAACTTGTCTATGACCAGTGAGCTTTTGCCGATTTAAGGATATCAGCGACTTTAATCAAATTATTAAAATTGATATCTTCTTGGGAGTTGCCTTCATATATCCCTACGCAAAATTCAAAATAGGTCCTTTTTAGATCATACACCTCGAGAGTGGGTATCTTCTGGGATTGTGGTAGTTTTGATGAATGTCATCGGATCTTCCGAAGGAATATCAAAGTCGACACCACGCAACGAATTGCATGATGATTGTAAAGGGTGATCAACAATGATTGTAGACAAGTTAAATTTCCCGCCGAAAAATCTGGGGAATTTAATCGCTCCAAGTTCATGCCAAGGAAAAATTAATAAACAGTAACTTGATTTGACATTAGCAGCGTCGTGCGTCGTATTTTGACATTGTGTTACTTAATTCTTCGAATTAAGTTATTTTTCATTCTGTTTCATAGACATCAGTTCTTAACAGGACTACTTTGTATAAGTCTTTGTTTTGTGGTAAGTGATTTGCTGTTTTTAAGGTTAGAAAATTAGAAAATTTAAGTTTAATCCTAAATTTTCAAATTTTAAGAGAATTCGCTTGTGTTTACCGTGATGTTTGCACCGCAGCATGATGCTTTCATCCTAAAGGCTCATTATCGAAGTGGAACTATGAATGAAGATGGCACATGGACTTACTCATTACAATCATGTCTGAATCAATTTATTCAAGCCTTCCCCGATGTCCACATTCCTTACAAAACATTTTCCTCGCATAAAACCCGCATTGTTGACCGTTTTGAGGGAAAGAATTGTATCTGTAAGGGCAAGTCAACTGGAAGACTGCCTATCTTAACAGAAGAGGTTGTTGGCGACATTCAACAACGACTTGAACAAAGCCCAACAAAATCTTTAAGAAAACTTTCAGCTCAAACGGGTATGTTCTTAATTTTAAGGTGCGCACAAATTTTAATGTTTAATTCTTTTACAGGAGTATCGTATGGGGGTTGCATAAAAGCCGCAAAAAAAATTCTGCATTTGCACCCGTATAAGGTATCGGTAGTTCAACAACTTCAGCCACTTGATTTCCAAAAAGAATTGATTATTGCAATTGGTTTAATCAGAATTTAAATGATAATGGTATGTTAAACAAGACCTTTTTTACTGACGAGGCGTGGTTTCACTTGTCAGGATATGTGAACAGCCAAAACTATCGTACGTGGGCTACAGAAAATCCTCATACTTTTATTGAAACGGATTTACATCCACAAAACATTGGTGTTTGGGTAGCAATTTCGAGACGTCGGATAATTGGCCCAATATTTTTCAACGAAATAATCAATGCGGAGCGCTACCCAACACTCATTCTAGATGAATTTTTGAATCAATTGCATGATGACGAACAAATAATGGGTTATTTTCAGCAAGATGGAGCCACTCCTCATACTGCATTGGCGACATTAAATTACTTGAGGGAATTTTACGATGATCGCTTGGTAAGCGACGGATTATGGCCACCACGTTCAGCAGACCTCACTCCGTGCGATTTTTATTTATTCGGGCATTTAAAAAATAAGGTTTTTAAAAATCGAATGCATACCCTAAACGAGCTTAAAGCAGCAATTGAAGAAGAGATAAGGAACATAAATCCGGAGGAGCTTCAACGAGTATTTCAAAATAAAAAACGTAGAGTTAACATTTGCCTAGAAAATGAAGGCCATCATTTTCAACATTTATTATAAAATCAGGGATGCTAACTCTACGTTTATTAAAAATACACAAAACCTTAACTTACTTCAATTCACTTTGTATATTTAATTAAAATTGTAAAAATTTTATATATAGTTATGATTAAATATTTAATTTAGTTTGGGAAAAAATGTTTGCTACGCCAATGGAAAAGCAATCTAGGGGATTTTCATTTCATATAATCACTTGTACCAACATTTTTTGGCGGGAAATTAACCTGTCTACAATCATTGTTGATCACACTGTACACGTTGAGAACTACTCAAGAAGACTTAACTTTCTGTTAATTTATACCCGTGTATGTTTCGTACAATTTGAGAACATCACATGGCGCCATCTGTTGTGAATCGTACATGTTTAGAAATTGGGATGGCGCCATCTGTTGCTAAAAAGACTTAACACTGTTGTTTTATACCCATGTGCATATCATGCATGTGAAAATGTCATGGTGCCATCTATTTTTAAACGAACGCAACTCTGTTATTTTATACCTATGTCTGTATTATGCACGTTGGGAACATGCCATGCCGCCATCTGTTGTTAAGAGAACTAAACCTTTTGTTGTTTTATACCCATGTGACAATCATACATTTTGAAAAAATGGCTTACCTCTATCTGCAGATAGAATACTCAACTTTTTGTTGTTTTCTACTAGTATGTGTACCTAGCATGTTGAAAAATGGAACAGATCCATCTGTTGCTTACAAATTAGCGGGCCTGACTTATAAGTAAGTTAAATTTCCTTTTATATGTACATATATAAAAAACCTAAGATGGTTATTAATAAATCCACCTAAATTAAATGATAATGCTCGTCTTCTTAAGTGTACCGTAAAGTTAAATATTTACCGGACCCTACTAAACACAACCAGATTCGTACCCGTAACGAAAAAACGTTAAATTTTAAAATTACCCTCCCGCTCACATAAAAAACATATCAGAGAGGGCCGAATGTTCGCGATAAAAAAGAACGAACAGAATACGAAATTCACCCCCTTGGCAAGGGCTGACGTTGATAAAATTCCCCAATGGAGAAATACGAAAAAATACTCTTTTATCTCACATGATTGTTATCAAGAAATACATAAAAAAAGCATACATACATGTACAACAATCTTTAACTGATAAAGAAAATAATTAAAAAATGTTTTGATAAAAAGAAGCAAGTATGAACGATATTCGAGAGAGAGAGGGAGATAGAAAGAGAGAAAATACATATGGTGGAATTCGGAAGAGATGTCCTATGACTCATTGATGTGGAATGTGTGGTTACATTTTTTTAGAAGTATGTCGACAGTTGTATCTGCAACGATTTTTCCTAGTTGTGTCAAATTTTGACGATACATGACAATGTCATACTGTTTAGGTCGCAAGTATATTAGTGTTTTTTCTTTTAGAAAAGCTTTAAATCATAATTTCTTATGATTTATTTTTTTTCCAGTATACATATGTCAATTACGTGTTGTAAATTTTTAAATATTTGTTGGTGTCTCAAAAGAGGTCAATTTGAAGTTTAAACGAGTGTTTTCCTGTCCCAGGTTTAGCATGAAGTAAAATTTCGATTTAGAAAAGCCTAAAAATTTGGTTTGGTGGCGTAGCGCGGAGCGACCAAACCAAATTTTTAGGCTTTTCTAAACTCGAAATTTTACTTCATGCGCCACGCGTATAAGACGCTGATTTCAAGCGAAGTTTACTCGGTCACAATATTCCAGTGCTTTCAGTGTTTAATACGCGTGGCGCATGAAGTAAAATTTCGAGTTTAGAAAAGCCTGAATTTTTTTTTCTAAACTCGAAATTTTACTTCATGCTTAGTCTGGAAGTGGAAAACACTCGTTTTAAGCTTTAAATTGAACTATTTAAAAAAAGCGTATACATATTCATGCCTAATAGACAGTTCCCTGTATGGATACTTAAAAGCAAAATTCTCTACTGAATGCGCTTTCGATTCAACTAACATTTTCGTTTAAGCTTACACAAAATCAACATAAATGCATTATTTATTTCTGTAAATACCTGAACTATTTAGTAGATGTGAAAATTGGAATTATACCACTTAAACTCACATTTAAAACGATTGTGCACAATAATTAAAATGATTTGTGGCTGGGTTTTGCAGATTTAGTTTTACGAAGACATTGTCTAAATGTGACGTTTAACCTTACAATTTTAAAGCTGTATACCGGAACATACGATTTCGCATATTCCATTTAAAAACCATAGCAGATATATTATGAACTTTTCTGTCTCTTTTAACACACGTAATCTGATGACACCAAACTATTTTCGTATTACATGTATTGGTGCAGCCTAACTTTAGGGTAAGCCACAGCGCCAAGGCACTCAAAATTTGAGGTTGGGATCGCGCTTTATAAATACAAGGAATTGCATAACAGAGTTACCTTTCAATAACGGATACATATTACCTTGGGTCTCTGCCTACCCTGAAGTTAGCCTACCCTGAAGTTAGGCTGCGAGCTGTCGCTGCATGGGACACCTGTCGTGAATGGTACCTTACCTATAATATATCGCATGTTCAATAAAATAAAACCTCTAGAGTGTCATGGAATAAATTGTAGGTTGGCAACTCTGAAATTATACATTATAATTATTATGTTTGATGTTTTATGTGACAATTCCTAAAGCGTGTAGCCAACTTAAATTTTAAAAAAAGATAAAATCATGGCACTCTAGAAATTTCCTTGTATTGAACATACCATACTAATGTTTGTTATCTTTAAATTATTAGCTTATTAAAAATTAAAAAAAAAACTGCTGAAAAGATTGAACATTTTCGCTAAAATTAAGAACTCGTATTCTTTGTTGTAAAATTTATCGTTTCAGATAAGGAGTATGGGAATGTATTCATATGACTACGAAAGTTGAGAGATGAGAGACACGGGCAGCACTTACGTTTATGTCCAACTTTTTCCTGTAAATGTCGCCCATTATCCTGATGCTCCTGGCGTAAGTGGCTTGATCGCCGGAAACTAGGGCGAGCCTTGTGGCTTCCTGCAACAAATATAAAAAAAACTCAAGGATTATCATCCTACGATCTAGTGGAGAATATTTACGAGGATTTTGTGGAAATTACTCTGACCCAGACAACCGGTAATTAATTATATAGTTGAAGTTTGTTTTTACAGATAATTAAAGTTATGAGATACTTAAAATGAATTTAAAAAAAAATGGAATTATGATTAATTATATTAACATAAAGAGTTAGTTATGAGATACTTAAAATGAACTCTAAAAAATGGAAATATGATTAATTACATTAATATAAAGAGTTAAATACAGTAATAAGAAAAAAAGGGAATTTTGAGCAGTGTTTGTGGTAGTGGCGGCTGGTGGCCAACTTCATGTGAAACTAAAGCGCCAAGGTAATGCACCTAGGATTTAAAAGGTGATATTGTTTCGCTGCCATATGCATGTATTAATGATTTAGTTCTGTGACGTAAAGATCATTGAAAAACAAAATGCGTATGTAGTGAATTCAACTTAGATTTTGTATCTTGAATTTAGGCCTTACATGAAGTTAGGTCGCCAGCCGCTGGTTTGTGGTTATTACTTACGGAACAATAGTCATGTGCATCCCCCAATTCGCCCTGTTTTCGAAGTGCTGACGCCATTTGTAATAATGCAGCTCTGAAAAAAATTAATTGATTACGTATAATAAAAGTCCTTCCCTGCGAACAACTTTAACTAGTTAAACATTAATATCAGAACTTATAACAATTACTAAAACCGAAATTCAAAGTTTTAATTAGTTTGATTCCTGTCAATACACTTTGACCTCCCTAGCGCCGGAGCGGTTGATTTGATAAGGATCTGCAATAATTGAATCCGGCTGGCGCGCGAGAAGGCCGATGTTTTTGCTCCGCCACTAGTAGAAACGACGGTCCCGAGAATTTGGAATTTATTGTATTAGTTTGATTGGTTGCAGAAATGGCGGAAAATCAAATAATCCCCCGCATAATAAACCGACGCCGTGCGCCTTCCAGAATGCGGAAACCGCATTTCACGCTAGACGACGCGCGTCTTAATTGGAAGACCCTTCCGGCCACAATCTAGGATCTATTCGTCTCTTCTCTTCCCTGATAACATTATGCGCACTCAAATCGGTTTATCGTCCGACGCGAGTTGTTATCGTTTATAATTGGGATCGTGTAATTTCACGAATTCAATTTAAAGCAATTTAACTCTAATTTAACGGGTATGTTTATATAACAATTATTGTTACTTTTGGTTAGACACTTTTGATTAAATGAATTAAAAAGATTTTGTAATTTAGTTAAATTTCATAGATTCTTTTAACTATTAAAAATTACAATTATAGCAACCTATTCACATACAATGACGTACAGAAAATGTTTCAAAAAATGAATCAAAAAAATAAATTAATTAAGCATGGTTATTATTATTCAATGAGAGTAATATTATTATGAAACTTAAATTACGTGATATATGAAAATAGATGACCTGTATTGAGGTAAAGTACTATACAATTAATGTAACCATCAAAAACTAAAAAAAAACATATACCGGGTGTCGATAAAAAACGCCTAACGCCATAAATCTGTTATTTATTGATCGATTTGAATGAATGAACTAAAAAACAAAGGTAAAATACCATAAAATGACAGTAACTATATATTTTTTCAAAATTAACTTCTTTGCCAAATAATAGTCAACTTTAAATTTTTAAACGGCTGCATATATAATGTAATAAAATGTAAAACTATTTGGCAATGAATGGCCGTTTAAATGCTAGAAAATTACATCAATATTTAATAATAACTTTATTGCCAAATAATAACCATCATAGTTTTTAAACTTTATTGCATTATATATGTATTTATTTAAACATTTAAAGTTGACTATCATTTGGCAGAGAAGTTAATTTTTAAAAAATATGTATTTTTTTCTTACAAAATGTTTTAAAACCTCAATTATTATTTAGTATATTATTTTATATTTTGACGTAGGTTTCCACTTCTAGATTAAACATGAAGTAAAGTTTTGAGTTTACCAAATTTTCAGGTTTTTCTAAACTCGAAATTTAACTTCATGTGCCACTCGTGTAAAATACTGATTTCAAGTGAACTTTAAAGTATATATTAGTTATTTATTTTAGAATTCATGACTTAGATTTATTAAAATTCTTATTTTTAAATTCAATGGCAAGAAATCATTAATATCGTCAACATGTATAAACTTACAGATGATATGTACTTAATAATGATTGAATAAATTAATGTAACAAGGGTTAGGGCACCAAACACATTGAACTGGTTTAACTCTGAACTTTAGTTCAAAGTGACATTAGAACAATTTTATTTTTTCAATGCTTATTCATTTAGTATGTATGAGTTATTCTACAGTTTTTAGTTCTGTCCATTGTTGGACAGTGCAGAGCCATGAACATTTCTTTCTTCTAATTCCTCTGTTTCCTTTGATCTTTCCTTCTATTAGTAGTAGAAGGAATTGATATTTTAGATTAAGTGATATATGGCCTAGATATGCGGCTTTTTTGTTTTTGCTGGTGGTTAGCAGTTCTCTATCTTTTTTCGCCAATCTTAGAACCTTGTCATTTGTTTTCATTGCCTTTCATAATACCGTGCAAACCTTAAAACATGATTTAGAGTAGGCTTTGAGTTTTAAATTAGATTGGCACTACTGACTGTTAATACGTACTTTACCATGACCTCAAATTTATTCCATCATTCATCTTGCATTCTGGGAAACTGCACAAAAAAAGCCGGCTGCTCTAAATCATAATTTAAACAATCGCACGGTAGGTATTTTAAAGAATCTGCGGTACGTCCACATTGCGGAGGCTTCTAAGTTGAGCAACTTAGAAGTCTCCGCAATGTGGACGTTTTTTGCAGCTACTTTTAAAGTCCAGCCCTCCATGCCGTACAAATGCACCGACCAGGCGTAACACTTTACAAACCTAAGTTTAAGGTTGCAATGAAGGTCCGTACTCATAAAAACTTTTTTAAATCTTATGAACGCCCTGCGGGCTTGCATTATACGACTTTTAATTTCCATGTCTGACTTCCAGTTTTCGTAGAGCAATGTCCCTAGATAGGAAAATTTATTTACTCGCTCTATCAAGGCCGTAGTCAAGGGGGGGGGATATACAGGGTGTCTACGCTAAACCGTTCGTTAAAAGTTTATGGGGTTGCCGTTGCACTAAAAACTTGAAAAAAATCCTTGTTATACGGTTGAATTAGTTCTCCTCGTGTGAAATATTTTCAACTTTATATCACTTCCGGTTCCACCGGAAGTAGCACCAAACTTGTTATTTCAAATAGAACACCCCATATATTAGTAATTTTTTGGATTCCTCGTTTAAATTGCAACATATTTTATTCGAACATATGTACACTTATCTCTTATAGTTTTCAAGCAAAAAAAATATTTCTAAAATTTTGACCTCTAAAGGGCATCTTGAAATTTGTCTGTAACTTCTCTTAAGAGTAAGTTAAAAATCTGATTTATACCTCTACTTGTACCTAGTGGATGCCTCTATGAGTGTATTAATTGGAAACTGTCAATTTTGACAATAAGTGTTCTTAAAATGTTAATATCGAAGTGCCCTCTTCAATATGTGGTAATTCAATTTTTTTAAATGGAATGACCCATTTTTTATCACGTGGTACGATTGGGGGGAAGATTTCCTACAAAAAAGTATTAACAACTATACTCCTAAAGCAAGTGGTTTTCGAATTATTTCGAAGATTCGTTTTTCTTTGCATTTATGCAGAGAATAATGCGCCCATAAGTCGCAACTGAATTTTAGTAGGCAAGTAGTAATGCTTTTGTTTTGTCGCGTATGTAATGCAAAATGTCAAATAATAAAAACAATTAGTACAAAGTTTATTATTTATACATCGCAACTGCGATAGAATTGTTACTCGAACATGTAAATTATTTAATGAACCTTATCCACATTTGCCGCCGATATATAAAATAAGATTTAGAAGATTGGAATCAAATTTTATTCAATTGGCAGTTGCCATGTATAAAGAATAAGGTGATCATTTGTTGATTTGTGTAATTATTCATTTTGTTGATTTCTGTAAAACTTTGTACTAATTCTTTTTATTATTTGACATTTCGCAATACAATCGCGACAAAACAAAAGTATATTACTGGCGTACTACAATTCAATTGTGACTTAAGCGCGCATTATACCCTGCATAAATGCGACGAAAAATGAATTTTCGAATTAATTCGAAAACTACTTGCTTTAGGAGTAGAGTTGTATAATATTTTTGTGTAGGAAATCTCCCCCCCAATCGTACCACGTGATAAAAATTGGGTCATTCCATTTAAAAAAATTGAATTACTAGATATTGAAGAGGGCACTTAGGTGTTGACATTTTTAAGACTTATTGTATTGTAGTTTACAACTAATTCACTCATAGAGGCATCCTCTAGGTACAAGTAGAGGTATAAATTATATTTTTATCTTATTCTTAAGAGAAGTTACAGACAAATTTCAGGTTGCCTTTTAGAGGTCAGAATTTTAGAAATAATTTTTTTGCTTGAAAACTATAAGAGATAAGTGTACATATGTTCAAATAAAATATGTTGCAATTTAAACAAGGAACCCAAAAAAGTACTACTATATAGCGTGGTCTTTTTAAAATAACAAATTTGGTGCCACTTCCGGTGGAACCGGAATTGATATAATGTTGAAAATATTTCACATGAGGAGAACTGATTCAACCATATGACAAGGATTTTTTTCAAATTTTTAGTGCAGCGGCAACCCCATAAACTTTTAACGAACGGTTTAGCGTAGACACCCTATAGAGGTTCAAACCCCCCGAAATTTTCAAAATGTTGAATTTATGTATGTAAAAGCGGTCCCACAAGAGCAAAATTTTTGATCCACCTTGTATATGCCATTGCAATTTAAACAATTGATTTTATAAATCCCTGATATGTTTAGCTTTTCTTTTGTTTCCATTTTGTTATTAATAATTTTGTGACCGAAATTTGTTCTATTTATTTTGTGTGATCTTAACTGTTTCTAGTTTTTATGATAGTATTGTTTACGAATGTTATTGCTGCAAATATACCATTTTCTGTATCTTTTCCGCTACCCGGACTCTGCAGAAGATGTTTCTTCATTATCTTCTTCTTCCTTTTGAGAATCTTGAAGAATGTATCCTGATTATATCCGTTGTTATTGGCTAAATAGCCAAGCTACCAATATAGTATGATGTTCAGTTCTACTCTGTGATCCTTCTCGGACATTGGAATTGATAGCAGACGGTGGATAAATGAATTAATTGCTGCTCACTGGATTTGTTCTGATTGGAATGTGTCGTTCGGTATAATGGTGTTTGTTGTGGTTGGTTTCCTATAGTTTGCGTATTAAAGTTGTTGTCGTGATGAATACAATGAGATCTAAAAAGTTAATTTTGCCATTCTCTTCATTCTCTATTGTAAACTCTATGTGTTTGTTGATGTTATTAATTATTTGTAGAAATGTATCCAGTTGTCGATCTGATCCTCCCCATATACAAAACACGTCATCCACGTATACACGAAACTAGTGGATGATATTATTCCTCAATGGATTGTTGTTGTTTAACCGTTTTTCTTCAAATGACTCCATAAAAATGTCTGCATGTAATGGTTTACATCTCGTGTTTTTATCAATTTTTTATTGTTACAAATTTGCCATGAATAGATTTAAAAAAAGATTTTACTACCCCGAGACAACATAATCATGACACTCTTCTACGCCCTAACGCCCTCAGGAGTAAACTCAACGGTACTCTGAACTCTCAGAATGCTTTACTCCTCAGCACAGGCAACACGATATCCGACCCCAAACACAAGAGGTGCCTAGAGAATCTGCTCTACGAGAGGGAAGGACGAATAGCCTGTACTGTCGTTCCTAGAGTAAGTTACCAAATATAAGTGCTTTTCAATTATAAAATTTCGTTATCTTTACTTTTTAGCAAAAATTAGGCCCCAAAGATCCGCGTTGCTTTCCAATACATATCGGAGGTTCCAGAGGCAGCATACATGGCCTTAAAATGTACCTACTCTACCAAGCTCAGCTAGACGCCTACAATCCTCATTCGCGCGAATTAATCAAGGTTAGTTTAAAATATAACTTTTGTTTGTTTGTTTTGAAATAACCTAAACATCAATTCTAAAGGTAGAGAAATACGAGAAGCTGGTGGCATGGCGTGCCTCCGAATACTTTGAAGTGATCCTTAAGACTGATTTAATTAACTTAACCAAACTAATGAACAGTTTTTCATACACGGAGATGGACATCAACCATGAACTTAAACTAATCAAAGTAGAAAGTTAGTACTTGCGTTTTTACAAATACAAAAAAACAAATCTTACCATAAAATCAAAGTTGTTTAAAACATTTTGTTTTAAAAACAGTGTTTTAAACATGTTTAAAAACAGCCGCCGTGTTCTAAATGGTTTTGTTTTAAACATGTTTTAGATGTTAAATTCGTTTAAAACATGTTTTAATCGTTGAATTTGTTTAAATCGTTTTTTTTAATTATCTTAAATTAATTAAACTGTATTTTATACTACTTTATTAAACATTTTTTGTTTACGTTTTCAACTCTTAGTTAAATTGTTAAAGATATTTAAAATTACATTATTAAAAATAACATTTTATCCTAATAAAATATCACAATTATGTGTATAAATGTCATTTAAAACGTGTTTTAAATCACCGTTAAAATCAATATAGTTTAATGCTAGTTAATCTCTACTAAACGCATACAAACACGATACTAACATTTCGAATTATTTAAGTAACATCTTCATGCTATTAGTTTGTTTTGAAATAATGATAAAATGAACGTGGCAGCATTACATTTTCATGTGTTCTAACTTCATTGTAATCAAGTAATTTAGAAAGTATATTACACTGTTTTTTTTTATGTTTGCGAAAATGTATTTCGTCTAATAAATTATTAGATTGAAATTTACTTCTAACGAGTGTTTCCACTCCCAGACTAAGCATGAAGTAAGATTTCGAGTTTAGAATAGCGTGAAAATTTGGTTTGGTCGGGTAGCGCTATGCGGCCAAACCAAATTTTCAGGCTTTTGTAAACTCGAAATTTTACTTCATGCGCGGCCGGTATAAAACACTCATTTCAAGTAAAGTTCAAAATATTCTGATAAGGTTTATACATTTATGATTTATTGTATTCTTAAATAAATTCTAAATAACCCTAATTTGTTATGACAATTGAGGTTATGTATAAAACAAACTAGGGCTAATAAATTATTAGTTGTAAACTCACAATAGTAATCTACTAAAACGTTTCATTAATCCGAAAATGTCAATATCATCCTTAGAACTGTGTACTAACGTCTATTAATAAGGCTGGTTATGTTTTAAACAGGTTTTAAACATGTTTTAAACACGTTTTAAACATCACAAATGAACGATTTTAACTTTGTTTATACAGCGTGTAATCGAACTAATGTACATCCTCTTAAGGGCGTATACACAAAATATTTTGACACCAATTGCAGCAAAAATAAAATCGGAAAAAAAATATTGGATTTTTCATAATTTTTCATGCATTTTTTACTTTTTGAGAACTTCTGGTTACCTGTGTTCATGATATTTTTCGTGGATGCGTAAGTTGTTGTATTTTTTTATTTACTTTTATTACTGCGAGGCGCATAAATCACTTCGCACGCACTAAACTTTAGTCAGCAATGGGTACTTATGAAAACGATAACATAGACATAATTCTTCACAATCTGACCCACTTTTCTCTGGATAGTGTAATTCGATATCGAAATCGTTTAAAAACTACCAGTCTATGTGGAATCTCTCTTAAAATACGCAATGTTCGCGTATACCAGATACCACAAACATGTGGCCTATTATTATTAATTATTTTTAATAATTATTTGTGAGCTATCTACTAAAGGTATGGTAATTTCAAATGCAGGTATTGTTTATTTAAACGCTGCCCCTTATGTGGTAGAGAGCCTGTACAGTAGTTCGTTTACACGCTGTATAATTTAGACTTTATTAAGTGACTATACTTTCGTCAACTTTAACTTGTCATTTTCAAACACAAACTTTTGAATTATGATGTATAACGAAGTAGAAGTCTCCATCGTTAACAGTTTTAGCGTTTTAAACATGTTTTAAACACGTTTTAAGCATGTTTTTTATGGTTAATGTTTTAAACACTGTATCAGTGAAAAAAAACACGTTTTGTAAGAAAAACTGTTTGCTTTAATTAAATAATAAATATTTTTACCATTAACCCCCCCCCCCCCCGAAATGTTTATAACCCCCTCCGAAATTTGTTTTTGGCTACGGCCTTGCGCTGTTTGGAGTGGTTATTGTGTGCAGTAAGACGTCACTGAATTTTTCTGAATTCCACGCATTGAAATAATAAAAACTGTCCTTTTGAATTCGAGTTCAGCTAAAACTCAAGTTCAACGTTTTTGATGCAACTGGGCCTAAATTATTGAATTAATGAAAGATGTTTCGCGTTAAATGTAAATATATCTCATTTGTGTAAATGCACTGGTACAATATATTTATCAGGGCTGTTGACTGCCTGTCGGCTGGTTTCCGCATCGCAATCAGTCCGCCGAATTGTTTAATAATTTATTGAAAGAGCAATTAATTTCAAGTATGAGCGATCCCTTCAATTTGCATATGTCCGAATTGACCGCGCCCCGAACACCCCGTTAATGGGCCAAGAGGATCATTAACTGCGAATAATCCAATTACGGTATTACTGCATTTCGACGGCTGGTAATTAATATTTAGTGAACATTAATTTCCATCATAAATATGTAATGCAAGTATGCCGAAATAACAGTTATGAAGTGTAAATATTAAAATTAGCAGTTCATTTATTATCGCTGTTATTAATTATACTGGGTATACACAAAGTTTTAAAATTCTTTTTTAATTAAATTTATAGAAATGAATTTAAATTATGGTAGAGTTAGACAAAAACGATTAATGCCCTGTCGGACTGGTGCATTAGGAATAATTTACAATTGAACATTAAGAAGTGTAAAACTATTTTTTCAACTTGTTTCTCATTGATCACTTGATGGAACATGATTAAGTATTAAAAAAAAAATTAAATTTAAAATAAAACCACTTGGTATGTTTCACTAATTATTAGTGAAACATACCAAGTGATTTAATTTTAAATTTATTTAAAAAAAAAAGTGTAAAACTGTTACTTACACTCGGAAGAGTAATCCGATTTCATTTCTATATAATGATATAGAAATGAAATCGGATTACTCTTCCGAGTGTAAGTAACAGTTTTACACTTTTTTTAAAAAATTAAATTTAAAATTAAATCACTTGGTATGTTTCACTAATAATTAGTGAAACATACCAAGTGATTTTATTTTAAATTTATTTTTTTTAAATACTTAATCATGTTTCATCAAGTGATCAATGAGAAACAAGTTGAAAAAATAGTTTTACACTTCTTAATGTTCAATTGTAAATTATTCCTAATGCACCAGTCCGACAGGGCATTAATCGTATTTGTCTAACTCTACCATAATTTAAATTTATTTCTTTAAATTTAATTAAAAAAGAATTTTAAAGATGGTCAATCGTTAGAACGCTGCAACTTTACAAGAGACCTAGGTATTATGTTCGATTCAATATTTACTTTTATTGAACATACACAGTCCATAGTTGCGAGAGCAAATAAAAAGTTAGGTTTTATTATTAGGAACACTAGACACTTTTCAAATAAAAATGCACTGATAACCCTATTTAATGCTCTAGTGCACTCTGTACTTGAATATAGTTCAATTATATAGGATCCATATTACCAAACGCACATAATTAACATTGAAAAGGTTTAGCGCAAGTTTTTAAGTATGTCTGGTTTACGAAATTTGGTACGTACCCGCAACAATTATTTAATAATGATTTGTTGTTGTAAGAATTTGAACTACCGTTTGATATTCCTTCAATTTCAACGAGAAATGTATGCTGCTTTTATAACAGAACCACGCACTCAAATATAATGGAGCACTCTCCTTTATTCCGGATTTGTAAATATCACAATACAGTATCAATAAAGTGTGATATATTTAACTGTACTTTAAAAGAATTAAAAAAATGTATTTTCAACTTAGTAAGTTATAAATTAATTAATTTCTCATTTCTATTTAATTATAAGGATTTAATATGTACTATAGAATTTTGTATTTCTGTGTAATACAATAAATGTAATTAGTTTTAAGATTTACACATGTACAAATATATTGTATGTTACTCTGTAATTGGGTTGGTTAAACCTGTTGGGTGAATAAATATATTATTATTATTATTAATAACAAATTTTAATAAATTGATTCCAGTTTAGCCGAAAATATTTTAACACAAATATAATAGTTTTAAATTTTGGAGATATAATATTTATTTTTAGTAATGTTGTTTATTACCTGTGATGTCTGGAATTAAGATCTCCCAACTGCAAGGACCTAGAGAGATCGTAGGCCTTTGACGCGTATCTGGCGCTCTTATCGGCGTCTTGTAATCGGCTGAAGAGCTCCGATAATCCGACGTAGACCTGCCAAAGCCCTTCCGGTCATTCAAAGCTCTTTACACGGAATCAGAGAGTAGAGAAAAAGAAAGAGCGAGAGAAAAACTCACCTGGAGCTCTAGGGCGTTATCGTTGACCGCCTGTGATATTCTGTGGGCGTGCTGGAAGCTGTCGAGGGCCTTGTTGAAGCCGGCCAGCTCCAGATAAACGGAGCCGACCGTCAGGTGGACGTGTCCAGCCGTTGCGCACTGCTCGCAATCGTTGTAAAGAGAATGTCTCGCATAAGCCAAAGCCCTTAAAAAAAAAGGAGAACAAAAATGTTAAGGAATTATAGAAATGTGAACTTTTCAGTTACGTGAAGGTTTCAACTAATAAACTTGAAATAAAACGTTTTTCACAAATAATTTATATGTAGCATTATGTACATTTAACGCACACATTATTTTCGAAGAAAGATTTGTACAATTAATTATTTTTACTTGTATATTGTGTACAGGGTGGCCCAAATTGGATGATACTATAGGGAATCTCGGTTATTAGAAGTAATAAAAAAAATCGATGGCGTATCCTTTAGCTCTTTTTCAAGACAAACTCAATGCCGAAAACAGAAATTTGCTCTCGTCTTTTGTTTTTAAGTTATAGCTAAAAATTCAATATTTTCCATTTTCGATTTTTATTAATATCTCAGTCATTTATTATTTTCTCAAGATAGGAATTGCATGTTCTTAGGCACTTTTTCAAGAAGATTTACAGTTGTTTTCTATCGTCATTAATGTAATATATATTAGGGTGTTTCGAAAAAAATCGAAACAGCTGGCTCGCCGCTTAAATTAAAGATTTTGGTCTACAATAGATGTGGGCAAAAGCATTTGCGATTGAAAAAATATTTAGAGGGTCCCCCGAGCCCCCAAACATGCCATTTTTAGCCCTTTTTTAGATAATCGGCCAAAAACTTGCCCTATAGTCATCGAATCAAGGTGAATATTTTATATTTTGTGCCCAGATGAATATACTACAAGCAAAATATGCAAAACCTAACTTGGCGTTAGGTCTGGGTGAGCTACGAATTTTTTAAATAACTTTTTTCACAATTTTTAAGGTTTTTTTCAACTGTTTTGTTAAAAAGTGGGTTTTAACGACAAGAAATCAAGTCACACCCGCGATAATTTGTCCTGAGAAGTATATTCAATTATGTAAGCATGCGAACTGCGTATCTCACCCATGTCCGATTATGTGGCATTATTATGTTTGTTTCTTAAATAAACGTTTTAAATTAATGAAGAACTGGCTTACGCTAAATATTTCTTGCTTTCATTATAATAACAAGTTGTAAGCGTGCAACTGATCCTTTTGAGATCCATTAAATTCATAAATAACAGCCTGAAATTCTGCGTATAACGCTCAGTATGGATTTTCCCACATTTTCGTTTAAAAATACAGTACATCAATTAATTAATTAATTTCATTTTGGTAAACAATATTTGGTTTAAACATGTGTTTTTTAACCTGCAATCGATTACGATAAATTCAAAGTCAGCAATCTTGTTCGATAACAACGTAGTCTTTTTTACTTTGGAATTTGGCCATCGTCGCACGTCCCTTTAGGGCACCAACTATACGGGCATGTCGGGAGTCATGTCCAATAACTGAACGCGAAGCTTCTGTTTTTGATGTGTCTTTCTACCGATTGAGTGTGGCATGGGTAATCGAGCAGTTTCTTTAAACTTACGTTGTCATTCATTATCAGGTAGGTTAATCTGTCGGTTGGAAAATTTTTAATTAGAGGAGGTTCAGAAACTTCGTTCCAGTTTATCATGGATGTGTAATTCTGAGCCTCAAAATCTATGTCGGGTATTTTAAACTTTCGCAAGTTATCATTTGACGATTTTCGGCAATGCAAAATTTTGTTCATGGCATCTACTCTAACTTCCAATAAATCGTCAACGACCATTGCCAAAAGTAAGTTTTCAGGGTGGGCGAAATATGCATTGCGTCTTATTACGGGACTTGTTTCACTGTTGCATCCAGATTTCGAGACAGAGAAATAGATTTCCAGAGGTGAAGCGCACCGTTGTAACATTCTGGATTCGCTTTGATGGAAAACCGTACTGGTGTGTAGACTTTGATAATCAGATTAACAAGCGAAATTGGGTCAAAAACGTTAAAATAGAGTTTTAGGGGTTTGCCACACAATCGGACGTGGGTGAGATACGCAGTTCGTATGCTTACATTATTAAATATACTTCTCAGGACAAATCGCGGGTGCTACTTGATTTCTTGTCGTTAAAACCCACTTTTTAACAAAAAATGTGAAAAAACCCTTCAAAATCGTGAAAAAAAGTTATTTAAAAAATTCGTAGCTCACCTAGACCTAACGCCAAGTTAGGTTTTGCATATTTTGCTTGTAGTATATTCATCTGGGCACAAAATATAAAATATTCGCCTTGATCCGATAACTATAAGGCAAGTTTTTGGCCGATTATCTAAAAAAGGGCTAAAAATGGCATGTTTGGGGGCTCGGGGGATCCTCTAAATATTATTTCAATCGCAAATGCTTTTGCCCACATCTATTGTAGACCAAAATCTTTAATTTAAGCGGTGAGCCACGCGTATAAAAAACTATAATATTGTCAAATTGCAATTTCCTATAACGCGCCCACCATGTCAACACCCGGTATATATATATTATATTAGTATGAGATATATATATATATATATATATATATATATATATATCTCATACTAATATAATATATATACCGGGTGTTGACATGGTGGACGCATTATAGGAAATCGTAATTTGACAATATTATAGTTTTTTATACGCGTGGCGCATGAAATAAAATTTCGAGTTTAGAAAAGCTTAGAAAATTAAAATAATTCAATTTGAAGCTTTAAGCGAGTGTTTTCCACTCCCAGACTAAGCATGAAGTAAAATTTCGAGTTTAGAAAAGCCCAGAAAATTTGTCTCGGGTCGCTGCGCGACCCTCGACAAATTTTCACAGGGCTTTTCTAAACTCGAAATTTTACTTCATGCGCCACGCGTATAAAACACAAATTTTAGGTGAAGTTAGAATATACATAAATTTGACAATATTATAGTTTTTTATACGCGTGGCGCATGAAGTAAAATTTCGAGTTTAGAAAAGCCCAGAAAATTTGTCTCGGGTCGCTGCGCGACCCTCGACAAATTTTCACGGGGCTTTTCTAAACTCGAAATTTTACTTCATGCTTAGTCTGGGAGTGGAAAACACTCGTTTAAAGCTTCAAATTGAATTTTTTTGAAAATAAACGAATGTCAAAAAATTAACAGATAAAATAATTAAGAAAAAGTCATGTGATTTTTTAAAATTATACATACCATACAATTGATACAACAGTTGCGGATATTCCCTGTTTTTTTAAAGTTCAATTTAAAGCTTTAAACGAGTGTTTTCCACTCCCAGACTAAGCATGAAGTAAAATTTCGAGTTTAGAAAAGCCCCGTGAAAATTTGTCTCGAGTCGCGCAGCGACCCGAGACAAATTTTCTGGGCTTTTCTAAACTTGAAATTTTACTTCATGCGCCACGCGGATAAAAAACTATAATATTGTCAAATTTATGTATATTCCAACTTCACTTAAAATTTGTGTTTTATACGCGTGGCGCATGAAGTAAAATTTCGAGTTTAGAAAAGCCCAGAAAATTTGTCTCGGGTCGCTGCGCGACCCTCGACAAATTTTCACGGGGCTTTTCTAAACTCGAAATTTTACTTCATGCTTAGTCTTGGAGTGGAAAACACTCGTTTAAAGCTTCAAATTGAATTCTTTTAAAAATCAACGAATGTCAGAAAATTTACAGATAAAATAATTAAGAAAAAGTAATGTGATTTTTTAAAATAATACATACCATACAATTGATACAACAATTGTGGATATTCCCTGTTTTTTTAAAGTTCAATTTAAAGCTTTAAACAAGTGTTTTCCACTCCCAGACTAAGCATGAAGTAAAATTTCGAGTTTAGAAAAGCCCCGTGAAAATTTGTCTCGGGTCGCGCAGCGACCCGAGACAAATTTTCTGGGCTTTTCTAAACTCGAAATTTTACTTCATGCGCCACGCGTATAAAAAACTATAATATTGTCAAATTTATGTATATTCTAACTTCACCTAAAATTTGTGTTTTATACGCGTGGCGCATGAAGTAAAATTTCGAGTTTAGAAAAGCCCAGAAAATTTGTCTCGGGTCGCTGCGCGACCCTCGACAAATTTTCACAGGGCTTTTCTAAACTCGAAATTTTACTTCATGCTTAGTCTGGGAGTGGAAAACACTCGCTTAAAGCTTCAAATTGAATTATATTAAAAATCAAATAATGTCAGAAAATTTACAGCGAAAATAATTAAGATAAAGCAATGTGATTCTTTAAAAATAATGACATACCATGGAATTGATACAACAATTCCGGATGTGAAAATAGCACAAGATATTGCTGTTACTTAATTAACGACAAAAAACATAACGCAAACATCGTGATAACTGTAGTCTGCATAATACCACTTTATTAGGAGGATTTTTTCTTGTATAGTGTAAATAATTTCGAAAACATTTACTTTAATCAAGTGACTGCGATATCTTTTGCCATTTTGACATCCGCAATTGTTGTTTCAATTCCACGGCATGCCATTATTTTTATAAAATCACATTATTTTTTCTCAATTATTTTAACTTAGAGAAACGTAAAGTGATATACGGTAACACGAATGAATTAAGAATTTTTCCCTCTACAAAAAAGGTAAATACATTTTGTTTCTAAAATAAAAAGGGGAGCCAAAATTTGAACATTTCAAAATTTACATGGGATTTCCTATTTTGCGTGCGCCAAGTCAACACCCGGTATATCTCAGCAATAAGTTATATTTTTTTAAATAAAAGTCATAGTTGGCTGTGCTATTAATAAATTGGTTATTTTCCCCTTTCAGTCAGAATGCACCATCGATTTTTTTCTAGCTCTTCTAATAACCGAGATTACTTATAGTAACATCCAATTTGGGATACCCTGTACATAATAATAATCGATTTAAACAATAGGTAATTGTGTCATATACTAGGATGTTAAAACTTTTTTTCAATAACAATATGTAATAATTAACTTATATCTAAGAAAAATGTGATGAAATTTGAAACGTAAGCAAAAGAAATGGAAAAGTAAAGTTTTGTAGATATATCATCTGGCCCTTTCGTCCCACTTTAATCCCGTTGATTGATTTAGGAAGTTGTGCCCTTAGCGGTGTTTTCGGTTTATTCTCGGCTTAATGGCCTCTTCCATTTATTGTTCCGCTGCCCCCTCTCAACCCCCTCTAGATCCTTGTTTACGGCCCTGATTTATCGCGGACTTTTGTTGCTGCCAACGTCAATGCGTCCCTAATTACCCCCCTTTTCCCGCCCGGTTGCCCAAAGGGCCCCGAGACCGCCGACACGACTTTTCCTGTTTGTACACAATCGACCGGAAAATGTGCTCTGATAAAAAAAACCTGTTTGCTACTTTTGTGAATTAATTATCTATAATATGCAACAATAAATTATGTAACGAATCTTCAATAAAAAAAAAAAAAACTTCTAGAGTGCCATGGAAAATATTGTCGGCTATACAACTCCGAAATCACGTATTATAATTGTCTGACATTTTATATGTCAATTCCTAAAGCGTGTAGCCAACTTACACTAAGAAAAAAGATTAAATCATGGCTCTCTAGAGGTTTTTTTATTATATTGAATATGCCATATAATTAATATTATGAAAACATTCTAATAAAGAACTCTTTCTATAGGAGTCAATGTATTATATTTGAACACTTTTAGTAAATGACACACTAAATTTCACTGTTTATTGATTGACACTGCAACAATTATTTCGCCACGCAGTGGCTTCATCAGGCAGATAAATAATTTATCATTATTCATCTGCCTGATGAAGCCACTGTGTGGTGAAACAATTGTTGCAGTGTCAATCAATAAACAGTGAAATCTTAACCAAGTGTGTTATTTACTAAAAGTGTTGATATGGAATTTCACCAAGTAACAGCCTCAACTATTAAAGTATTATATTTGGATAATTTAATTTAAATTAAAATGTTTACTATTTTAACACAAATCGATGTCGTATAGGTTCATTTAGTTTGGTGAAAGAATAATTTGACACGATGTTGCATTTTGCATATAATTTATGCATAGAACAGTAAATCTGTCGTATAAATCAAATATTTATTATATAATTCAATATCTGTTGGGATATTCGTTTCATTAGTAGTTGTTTCAATTAATATTTGGAGAAGTCTCAACGAGACAACATTTTTGCAAAAAGTCGATATTAATTATAATTCGCTTTTAAATATTGTAAAAATTCTGCAAACTATTGGCAAATTCAATTTTTCTTTATGTGAATCTTTTATTTTTAGTTCTACTGTTGTTATTCTACTTGATTATAGAATCAAAATACAGATGAAACAATAATTTATCATACATGCATATTCATACCTTATGATTTTAGTCATGTGTTACAAATACCAAACATTCCCAAACACTAACTTAATTGCCGTTTGCAATTTCCACCAAGCAAACGCGTCACGCATGGAATACCAAATCCCGACAGAGATTTAATATTTGGCGTTAGTCAATCGTAATATAGACATTCTCACCTCTGTGAATACACATCGGATTCTTAGGATATTAATCGGCGTGCTTGGGCTAATGTGCGGCCAAACGATGAATATCTGAATATCGCATTTCAATTTCGAGACTAATTACAAGGGAAGGCGAGTGGGGCTTGGCCTTTAATCAACGCCAGAATTCGATTTCAATTTCGGTTTCTCATAACTGTTGGTGCAAAAATTAATGGTCGTTGTAATTGCGGTTCGGGCTAATTGAATTATTTTGCTGAGTGGGAGAGATGTTATGAAATGTGTTCATTTATAAGAAAATATTAAGCTCCTTCAACTTGGCCCCCCACTTTCGATTTTTTGAAAAAAACAACACTGCGCAGAAAAGCCCTTAGCTAGCGCAAGCAAGCACAGCAAAAATTAGAGCAAGCACACAAAGGGTAAAAATGTTATAGGGGTTTCAAATATGGGGGGCTATGTTGACGTTTGCCCCAAACTTTTGATATTTTAACTTTTATTATATGATTAAGAGCTCTTAAGAAACCAAATCATATAAAAAAGTTAAAAAATCAAATGTGGGGGGCAAACGTCAACTTAGTACCCCCCCCCATATTTGAAACCCTTATATCTTTTTTACCCTTTGTGTGCTTGGTCTTATTTTTGGCTGTGCTTGCTTGGGCTACCTAAAAGCCTTTCAGCGCAATGTTGTTTTTTCCAAAAAAACGAAGGTGGGGGCCAATTTGACGGAGCTAAAATTTTGATGTAAAGAGAGGTTTTGCCCGGCGCATTTATCATTCAGGTACATTGTGTTTAATAAATGGTGAATGCTCCGGGATTTTTTTGCTTACCACGTCTGTATGAAACCGGAATTTGCTTATAAATGGCTTTAGTTGTCAATATAGTAACACAGTCACGTTATTGGTCCCTTATTATTGTGTTTACATTTGTCAAAGACTTTTAACTCAAAAGAATACAAGTTTATTACAACTATATATGTTTTCATAGCGTTGAAGATGAATGTTTTTGAGCCTAAAAATTATGATCCGCGGATAGCATTGATTTTCTGTTACCATTCGAAGAAACCTGCTGCAGAATCGCATGGAATGCTTGTCGAAGCTTACGGTGAGCGTACTCTTGGTGAATTACAGTGCTTTGAGTGATTTAAAATATACAAAAGTGGCGATTTTCACGTGAGAAACCAAGAAGTGAAAGACCACCGAGGAAGTTTGAAGACGCCGCATTGCAAGCAGTGTTGGATGAGGATGACGCTCAAACGCATCAGCAACTTGCGTGTCAGTTAAATGTGACACGAGAAGCCGTCTCCATACGTTTGAAAGCCATAAGAAAGATCCAGAAGGTAGGAAGATGGGTTCCACATGAAAGATGGCAGGAGAACCGAAAAACCACCTACGAAATACTGCTTACCAGGTACGAAAAAAAATCATTTCCTTATCGAATTGTGATTTGCGATAAAATACTTCCACATGCGGTTTACTCACCAGACTTGGCTCTGACCGATGACTACTTATTTGCATCGATGGGACACGCACTTGCTGAGCAGCGCTTAACTTCTTACAAAAATGTACGAAAATGGCTCGACGATTGGTTTGCCTTAGAAGATTAACAATTTTTTTGGAGTGGCATCCACAAATTGGCAGAGTGATGGGAAAAATGTGTAGCTAGCGATGAGCAATACTTTGAATAAAATATTTTGTACCATTTTCATACAATAAATGTGTATTTTCTATTAAAAAATTCCGGTTTTATATTTACAGACCTGATAAAGGTCAAAAACAAAAACGAAGAAACATTTTAGAAAAACAGTTTATAATATGAAAATTCAGTATATTTAACATAACTTACTGGTAAATAATTAATGCTTTAATGTTTGTTAGCTAAATTCCCATACTTAAGACTTCACTCGGCTTATATTTTTATTCTATTTCTATCTAAGGTTTTTATTGTGATTATAGTTCCGACAACTTTATCTTGACATTATTAAACTAGAACTTTTAGTTTGATAATGACAAGTTAAACTTGTCGAAACTATAAAATGTCTATTCTAATTGACAAATAAATGTAATCAACGTATAAGATTTAATTGAATTTGATAAATCCGGACATTCGGATATTATTGATTACCCAGCAATTTAGAATGAATAGATATAATATTGATTGACACCCCTTTTTTCGAAGTTCGAGTTGCTCTCGTAATAAATTAGGGTCGAATTGAGGGAAATAAGTTTGTGAAGGCGGACAATTACAAGAGACGTCTCGCTATCGACAGTTTTCTTCGTGAAAAGCGGATCTCGTAATTGGAGAGCACATACAAAAATCCTAGAAACGAACGAAAAAGAAAAATGTCACTTGATATATCAGATATATACAATATCACAGTATAAATGTAATATCAGTTTTTTATCCTAAGAGGTAATCAATAATAATCTGTAATTGTGCGCTATTAAACTTTATGTTCTTATA
This sequence comes from Philonthus cognatus, assembly GCA_932526585.2. Taxonomy (NCBI): domain Eukaryota; kingdom Metazoa; phylum Arthropoda; class Insecta; order Coleoptera; family Staphylinidae; genus Philonthus; species Philonthus cognatus. Next base: position 112,492,019 of record OW052242.1, read on the forward strand.
AAACTAATTAATAAAAAATAACAGGAATATAATATTTCCACAAATTATGTACAGCTAATGTAACATATTTATATATATATATATATAAATATGTTACATTAGCTGTACCTAATTTGTGGAAACATTATATTCCTGTTATTTTATATATATATATATATATATATATATATATATATATATATATATATATATATATATAACCAAATAAGAAATAACAGCGCATTAGGTCATGATGTAAAAGTTATTTTTTTTATCAAGTGAGTGTGCAAGGAGGACAGAAGACGACGACGATCGTTTCGCTCTTTTTATGAGCTCCTCAGGCCGCCACATATGGATCATCCCATACACACTCACTTGATATGTAGAAGTTGTATATATACTGACTTCGCTAACCATAAGCCGGTATTGACGTCAGTATTTATAAATGCTACTGCATTGATAAGGGCATTGCTCTCATTTTGCTTCTACAGTTAGTGTCGGTTTTTAGTTTAAACCTTCGACTAGCATCGGAGCGGCGAGAAACCTGAACCAATGCGATTTATGAGCTCCTCAGGCGAAAGAGCGAAACGATCGTCGTCGTCTTCTGTTCTCCTTGCACACTCACTTGATAAAAAAAATAACTTTTACATCATGACCTAATGCGCTGTTATTTCTTATTTGGTACTTATAGGCAGGTCGTTGATTCTAATTTATATATATATATATATATATATATATACAGAGAGTTTTATGTAACACCGAACATTTTCATAACGAGAATTTTTCTTTGAAGTATCATTTCGATGCTTGGTTTATTAAAAGAATTTAATTTGAAGCTTTAAGCGAGTGTTTTCCACTTCCAGGCTAAGCATGAAGTAAAATTTCGAGTTGAGAAAAGCCTGAAAATTTGGTTTGGTCGCGTAGCGCGAAGCGGCCAAACCAAATTTTCAATCTTTTCTAAACTCGAAATTTTACTTCATGGGCCACCGGTACAAAACACTGACATATTACGAAGTTTAAAACACACCGCTAAACTTTACATTGAATCAGTGTTTTGTACCGGTGGCGCATGAAGTAAAATTTCGAGTTTAGAAAAGCCTGAAAATTTGGTTTGGCCGCTCCGCGTTTCGCGCTACGCGACCAAACCAAATTTTCAGGTTTTTCTAAACTCGAAATTTTACTTCATGCTTAGCCTGGGAGTGGAAAACACTCGCTTAAAGCTTCAAATTGAATCGAGCATCGGAAAATGTGCAAGTATGCATATGGATACTTCAAAGAAAAATTCTCGTTATGAATATATTCGGTGTTACATAAAACTCTCTGTATATATATATATATAAATATATATATATATATATATATATATATATATATATATATATCATTTAATAATTTAAAGCGTGATTTAGAGTAGACTGTGAATTTTAGATTAGGTTGGCACTACTCACCGTTAACACATAGTTTACCATAACCTTAAATTTATTTTATTATTTAAATAGCATTCTAGGCAATATTATGTGCGATAATAACAAGTGTCTATAAACTGTCGGCATCCCAGTATGTTCTGACTTCAGAAACATAAGTCGTAATTAAATTTAGCACTATGGCACTACCCAATGATATATAATTAAATGTATTTGACGTTTCCAAGATTCATAGTTTCGTATGGCATAATCTAAGATATGTAATTTGTTTTTCAAAGCAACCAAGATGTCGACAGTTTATAAACACTCGTTATAAATTTAGTTCTGTATATGGGAATTAAACTACACCAAGTCACATTTTTAAAATTTGACAGTGTCCAAATCCAAATGTATAAAAACACGTAATTTGAAAAATATGCAGTTTCCTTCGCACATACGGAGTTTAACTAATTTCATCGTGTAAGTATGTCACGTAAAAAGCGATAAATTCCTGTGTTGAATTCTCGGGCAAAGAAAAGAAAAGTTAACCGAATAAAAGTGCCGCTGTGGCCGAGAGAAGGACTCAATTCGGGGGCGGCAGGATTTTGCTTTTAATCGGTCACCGCGCGCTTTTGTGCCCCGGAGCTTATTAAGAAGAAACAAGCCGGGAATCCGAAAGGAGAGGAATAAAAACTCGGAATCCGGGCGCGGAGTAATAACCGGAATTTGAATTTCAGAAACTCGATGCACATCTGGATGAAACCCCCGGAAGCACTCTGTGAAAAATTACATTATCTGATAAATTCAATTTTGGAAAATTCAATTCAGGATTAAAAGGTGGTAATTTAAGAAATTTGGTATTATCTTGAATTAATTTCGTGGTGCAACATATAACATTATTTACTTTCTTTGTTATGATATTTGTATATACATTACCGTAAATAATAGTATTTTACGTAAAGAGAGTGGTATGCAGCATATTACATATGAGCGGACTAGCCGCTCAGCGGCGAGTGCAGTATTCCGCGAGTATGTAATTGCCATACCACTCCAGAAACGTACGATACTTTACCTACGCCCTAACAAAATAAACAATGAGCATGAAAGAACAACTAATTTATTGTAATAATTTTTAATAGTACCATGACAATGATGAAAGCTAAATGACTACTTGATCAATATACAAGGAATAAAGCTGTACATTTTCGAACATTCGTTGTTTTTTAAAAGAGTTCAATTTGAAGCTTTAAACGAGTGTTTTCCACTCCCAGACTAAGCATGAAGTAAAATTTCGAGTTTAGAAAAGCCCCGTGAAAATTTGTCTCGGGTCGCGCAGCGACCCGAGACAAATTTTCTGGGCTTTTCTAAACTCGAAATTTAACTTCATGCGCCACGCGTATAATACACTAAAATATTGTGAACCCTATGCATATTTGAACCTCACTTGAAATCAGTGTTTTATACGCGTGGCGCATGAAGTAAAATTTCGAGTTTAGAAAAGCCCAGAAAATTTGTCTCGGGTCGCTACGCGACCCGAGACAAATTTTCACGGGGCCCTTCTAAACTCGAAATTTTACTTTATGCTTAGTCTGGTAGTGGAAAACACTCGTTTACAGCGTCAAATTGAACTCTTTAAAAAAACAACGAATAACTAAAGATTTAAATAAAATAATCTGAATTAGGAATACATATACTTTAAAGAAAAACTCCCTGTACATCAAAGAAATGTCATTTGGTTGTACGGTAAGCAATCAGCTGTTCAGCTGTCAGCACGTAATGTACTTGTCAAAGCTATTACGTGCATGTGTATGTAATGTCAATCATACTTGTCAAGATGACAGTGTGGTATGATGCGGTTACTAGATAGGGCGTAGGTAAATATTATTATTATTGTTATGAAGGGTGTTTTTATTAGAGGTTAGTTTTTCGAAATGGTAAAACTGTTTCTAGTGACAGTTAATTTGATAGGTGACAGCTGATTTCTGCTCAGTATGTTTTGCCATTTCATCATGACTTACGCCAGAACAACACTTGCAAATTGTGCAAATTTACTTCGAAAGTCGTGGTTCAGTTCGCGAAACTTACCGTGCGCTACGTCCATTTTACGTACGACATAATCCATAATAAAGACATAATAAAGCAAGTTATTCGGAAAACCATAGATCGTTTTTGCATAGTCTGATTGACAATGTGTATCCGCAGAGACGTCGTTCAGTGCGCACCGAAGAAGTTGTTGCAGCTATGGAGCGTAGTGTTGAGGAGGACCCGAATGAGTCGATTCGCCATCGTGCACAGCAATTCGAGCTGTGGATGGACCCGCCTTATGGGATATTTTGCGAAATATCTCGGTTTACGAGCTTACAAGATACAGCTCGTGCAAGAGCTGAAGCCGCGTGATCATCATATGCGTCGTATTTTCGGAGAATGGGCCGAATACAAGATTGTTCTTAGTCCTCATTTTCACCAAAACATTTTGTTCATGGATAAGGCTTATTTTTGGCTCAATGGCTACGTAAACAAACAACTTTTCCGGATTTGGAGCGAGGAAAATCCAGAAGCCATTACTGAGACGCCGTTACATTCACAAAAACACACTGTTTGGTGTGCTTTATGAGCTAGTGGAATCATTGGTCCATATTTCTTTAAAGATGATGCCAGCCAACACGTAACAGACAATTGAGAGCGTAATCGATCCATGATACTGAACTGACAGTTTCGTTTCTCAGTTGAATGGCGTTAATGTGAAGGAGCTTTGGTTCCAACAAGACGGCGCAACATGTTACACAGCACGCAACACAATCAATTTATTGCAGAAGATATTCACTGACCACATAATCGCGTAACGGACCCGTAAATTGGCTTCCACGGTCGTGAGATATTACACCTATGGACTACTTTCTGTGGGGATATGTGAAGTCGCTAGTGTAGGCCAATAAACCAACGACGTTGGATCACACACTGGTCGAAACGTTCAATCTAGCTGAACATTTCGCTGTAAAGCATGTAAGTCTACTTTAAATTGTTCGGAGTCGAAGAAAATATTTGATTAAAAATATAAAAGACTTAATATTGAATAATTCTATCCTCCTACCCTTCACCACCCCAATTTTAATTAAAAATGTTTTCGAAAAATTGTTATAATAAAATTTTAAGGTAATTTTACTATTCGCATTTTTGTTATACAATTTTTATCTAAAAATAGTAATTGTATTACAACCCCTTATCTTCGAATTATTAAAAAATTAACATTTAAAATGTTATAATTATGTTATATTTAATTATAAAATTATTCAAATGGCAACAAAAAATTTAAAATTGGACACATATCTATAAACAAGAATTTACAATATATACAAGCAGTATAAGAATCTAGGTACATCATACAAACAGTACACCATAGGCAGAAATTATTCGGAGTCAGAATCCTCTGGTAAAGATGCTTGTTCTGGTTCTACCAATAACTTTAACACCTCTGTGTTCAATTTTTAAACAGCGGTCTTGAAACCTCTGGATTTACCCCTAGAACATCCAGATTGGGGTCCATTTGGTAAACCTTCAGTAGAGAGCACATCCATTTCGTTTAGTTACTTAGAATATTTATTTTTAAAATTTGAAATTCTTCTATAAGAGGTTTGCCATTTGATTGTCAATTGTGCCGTAAAATTATTTATTTTATGTATCAATAAATCTAAATTTTCAATGTGCGATACAATATCAATATTCATAATGTCAATCACAAAGAGATAGACTGCTATATTTTTTTGTACGGGCGTTTTTTGGGCGCGCCAAACATCGAATAATGTTCACCGAGAAATGGTTACGCTACCTAAAAAAAAATCACTGCTTGTAAACGGGCAAAAACGGGCAGCTGAATATTATTTATATATTAAACTAATTGGTTTTTATGTATAAAAACAAAGATTCATTACTAAGAACGGCTAAGAATATAGCCTTTACCCTTTTTCAATTTTAACGTTGTAAAATTTTACTGTAGGATTCTTTACTTAATTTAAATTAGTGTATCTATATGTTGACTAAAGTTATATGAAAAATATTCAAAGCTATGTTGTATACATGCCAGTAGAATATATATTTATCTTTAAATTATATTTTGCACGAAGCACAAATGTAAAAAAAGGAAATTAAACTTTGGCGGTTGGAGCGCGTAAAATCCATAATTGAACGACGTAAACGATGCGTGTACTTTGGGTACTGATAACCACTGGACCAAAGGTCGGAGGGGTTTATGACTTTACCTGTGCACCCTCTGGACATTGAACTACCCATATTCCAAGAAAAAATGTGATTTCTAACAGTTGATTTTCGGCGAAATGTTCAGCTAGAATGAGCATTTCGACTAGTGTAGATCAGCTGCAAGCCAACATTCGCCGAGTTATTACCGATATACGGCCCCGGCTGCTCGAATAAGTGGTCGAAAATTGGACTTCCAGATTGCACTTCATTCCAACCAGACGCGGCGCCCATATGACCCAAATCGTATATAAGCAATAATGGCATAAAATTATCTTTCCAGTAAAACCAATAGCATGGCTGTTAACATGATATTTATGAGTTTCATTTCAGTTCAAAGTTCTATACCTCTAAAAAAAATAAACACCTTTTATATAGGATTCCACCCCACTTTTTCCAATCCATTTTTTCCACTGAGTTTTTTATCCACTTGTTCTTTTTTCCACTGAATGGTTTTTCCATTAATTTTTTTCCAACGTTTGATTTAAAATATTTCGATGTCAAAGCCAACTTCATATCGCCTTGTCATAGCGTTTTGACATTTCGGCTGACAGTTTCGGTCGGGTTGTGAAAATTTCGGGTTGATTCTGATTGGACGTGGGATTCAAAATGATTGTGGAATTAATTGTGGGTGTGACTAAAAATCCTGCGCTACATATTGACGGTTACCTGTACACAAAAACGGATGAAAAAAATGGAAGGGTCTTTTGGAAATGTAAGTCCTATCCGGAATGCAAATCTCGAGCTGTTACGCGATCGCAGTTGACTCACGGGCAGGTAAGAACAATTTTGTTCTCAATTTAGAACAAGATTCTAATGTGGCAAGTTGAATACAGGTTGTTGAAGTTGTGAGAGGCCCAAACGAATCTCCACACGAAAATCATGCCCCTAACGTAGAGGCTGTGGAAGCTATGCGAATAAGGGGTACTATGAAGCGACGTGCCGAAGCTCATCCAGAAGCTCCCCCGGCTCAGCTGTTGCGGACCGAACTTCAACATGTGCGTTCAGGCGTTCTTGCACAGCTTCCCGAGAGACAAAATCTGACGAAAGCTATCCAGCGGAGAAGGCTGAAAGACATGCCAACGAACCCCACCACTCTAGAGGAACTGGGCGACGTGCCAGCCACATATAAATCAACACTCGGTGGAGAGACGTTCCTCATCTACGACTCGCGGGATGATGCCGACGTGGATGAATCTGTTGGAAGAGTGATGATCTGGGCCACCAAGGAAAATTTGCGACGACTGGCCAGAAGCACAACGTGGTACGTCGACGGGACGTTCAAAGTCGTCCCAGCTATATTTTTCCAGTTCTTTGCTGAGAAGAGGGTGGCTCTGCCTGTCGCGTACGCGCTCATGGAAAATAAGGCACAGATGGCATATGAGGTCTAATAGTTAAACTTAAAGTTAACTTTAAGGTTGTATTTGTGAGTAATAACAAATATTTAACTAGGTTTTTGAAGTTATTCGAGACGAATGTGACAGGCATGGGTACGTCATATCTGCCACTGTTGTAATGACGGATTTTGAGATGGCTATCATCAACGCAGCCCAGACAATGCACGCCAATGCAACTGTGAAACCTTGCTTTTTTCACCTGAAACAGTCAATATTCCGTCGCATACAAGCAGAAGGACTGCAACAGGCCTACAACAATCCGGATGACCGATCGATCAAAGAGGCAGCGCAGATGATGTGTGCGACTAGTTTCGTTCCAGTTGAGGATATTGGGGAGGCGTTCGACATATTTTCAGAATCGGCACCAGAAGAATTTTCTGAAATCATCGATTACTTCGAAAATAATTATGTAAGAGGCAAACCGGCCAGGGGGAGACGTCGTGCCACGCAGCCGAGGTATCCTCCAGCGCTCTGGAAAGTGTATGAGGCTGTGATGACTAACTCATCACGAACAAATAACATGTCAGAAGGATGGCATCACAGATTTGCAGTTGTAGTCGGCAAAGACCATCCCAGTCTCTATGCGTTTCTCCTGGAGATACAGAAAGAACAGGGCGACACCGAAACAATGTTTCGCGAACTGGATTTGGGGCGTAAAATTAAAAGATCGGAAAATTTGGCGCGAGTAAAGACAGAAGAGAGGATATGTAATATAGTTAGGGACTACGAAGTACGAAAGGAAGCTGATGAGATAGCAGAGTACCTCCGCGCAGTAGGGCACAACATTCAATTTTAATCCGTGTAAATCCTTGTAAAATAAAATGTCTAAAAAGAAGTGAAATAATATATTTATAGTGGAATAATATATTAATGGATAAAATGATTGGTGGAATAATACATTAGTGGATAATATGATTGGTGGAAAAAAAGGAGTGGAATATTCGGATTGGAGAAAGTGGAGCGGAAAAAGTGTCCCCATACCTTTATATAGGTAAATTATTTGCAAAATATTTGGTACTGCTTTTCAAAACCATTATCAAGTGATTTTCATTTACTAAATACTTCAATAATTGAATTTAAAAAATGAGATAATATGTTTTAAAACTAGAAAAGTATATTCATTTAATCAAATAAATCGCAATTTAAATCCACAAAACCCATTCCCATCTCTCATTTCAACAAATCTTAAAGCCTACGAGAAAAACTTTGGTATTACCATGAAACAACTATCAATTTCTACTCACGCCTTTCCGAAAATCCCTCGGACAGAGTCTTAAATAAGTTCCTTTCTGCGAAAGAAAGGAAAAAATGTGCTCGTACGTTTTCAACGTTTCTTGGCACTTTAATTATAGCCAGGCGAGGAGAAATCGCCGCTCCTGAATCAGGAATTTAATTGGGTCTCAGGATAAATATGGCGACAGCGGTTTTTGGATTAAATACCGCCAGGTTTATCCTGGCAATTAAACCAGAAACTGCTCGCACAGCACTGGAATTAATTTGTCCCTTTCATCAGAAATATCTGTGTGAAACACTGAGGATCTTTTTGTTTTTGCAGTGAAAAATTAAATTACAGAAGTTCGTGATTATGTTTAAATTATTAACTAATATTATTTGAACGGTTTATTTTGAAAGCCCACCTCTTTTAAAATAAACGGTTCAAATAATATTAGTATTGCCCGGTATTATAAACGACTAATAAATCATTAGATAACTATTTGTGGAGTAAATTTATTTACCTAGTAAACTAATGGGCAAATAAAATTGCGTATTATAAAACAAACCTACCAAATATATAGCAATTCTAGAAATAAATAATTTAATCAGTAGATTACAAACCGAAATTATACATTTTCATTGGGGTCATAGCTGGAACCACCAATTTGTTAAATTGAATTGTCAATATTTCAAATTAAATTGTCAATCAAATTGGAAATTTAGTTTAATTCCTTATAATTATGGAGAATAACCGTGGAATAGGACAGAATTACACAGAACAAGAAAAAGAAAGCCTATTAGAAATTATAAAAGACTTAAACGAGTGTTTTCCACTCCCAGGCTTAGCATGAAGTAAAATTTCGAGTTTAGAAAAGCCTGAAAGTTTGGTTTGGTCGCGTAGCGCGAAGCGCGGAGCGGCCAAACCAAATTTTCAGGCTTTTCTAAACTCGAAATTTTACTTCATGCGCCACGCGTACAAGACACTGATTTCAAGTGGAGTTCACTTGTTCACAATATTTCAGTGCTTTCAGTGTTAAATACGCGTGGCGCATGAAGTAAAATTTCGAGTTTAGAAAAGCCTGAAAATTTGGTTTGGTCACTCCGCGCTTCGCGCTACGCGACCAAACCAAATTTTCAGGCTTTTCTAAACTCGAAATTTTACTTCATGCTTAGTCTGGGAGTGGAAAACACTCGTTTAAAACTTTAAATGGAACTAATTTTAAAAAAGCGTATGCATAAGTATAAAAATCCCTTGTTATGTCTGATTTGAAAAACTCTAGGTCTTCGACTGCTTAGAATGTCTTGTGGTTCGAATTAATCACTGTCAGGGAAGATACTATGAGCGAACTTAAATCTGACACGGATGATATGGTAGACATGATATCCGTAATGAAATTAATAAATACAAGTAGTAGAATCTAAAGTAATTATAATAATATAATACACTTTTGACTTTTAACTGTCAAATTATTTAGAGAATAAAATTTACTTGGTACAAAAACAAACAAATAATTTACTGGGGAGATTTATTAGCCAAATAAAGTTATTTTGTGTTTATAATACCGAAATCTTTGGAATAAATTAATTTATTCCTAAAGTAAATTTTATTTAGAGAATAAAACGTTTTATAATACCGGGCATTAATAATATAAACATAATCACGAACTTCTGTAAATTAATTTTTTGCACCTTTTAAAATTATTAATCAGAAAACATAAAAAAATTTTGATACCATAGATTTTTTGATTAATCAATAACTTCATCAATAGCGTCAAAAACTCAAATTAATCGCTTTGATACAACGAATTTCCTGTATGTCCTAACAGGGCATTTTTCTTTCGAGTATACATATCCCTGAATTTACAGCGTTTTTTTAATTTGCGGTAATTCGTTGTATCAAAGCGATTAAATTGAGGTTTTAAACGAGAGTTTTCCACTCCCAGACTAAGCATGAAGTTAAATTTCGAGTTTAGAAATGCCTGAAAATTTGGATTGGCCGCGTAGCGAAGCGGAGCGGCCAATCCAAATTAGGCTTTTCTAAACTCGAAATTTTTCTTCATGCGCCACTCTTAAAAACACTGATTTACAGTGAACTAAAAAAACACACACACATATAACAACAATTATAGGCAACCTAATATACGGTAGAGTTATTGGGGAGATTTATTAGCCAAATAAAGTTATTTTGTGTTTATAATACCGAAATCTTTGGAATACATTAATTTATTCCTAAAGTAAATTTTATTTAGGGAATAAAACGTTTTATAATACCGGGCATTAATAATATAAACATAATCACGAACTTCTGTAATTTAATTTTTTGCACTTTTTAAAATTATTAATTAGAAAACATAAATAAATTTTGATACCATAGATTTTTTGATTAATCAATAACTTCATCAAAAGCGTCAACATTAAAATTATATCATATATCTTTCTATATTTTCGTGGAAAACACAAACGAAATAATATAAAAAACTTTTACAAACATTCTGAGTCTTAGTTGTCAAATATTTACCCTGCACGACATGAATTATTGAAGCGAAAAAAAGGTGTCAAGGTTATATTGGAAAAGGCAAGACGAAGTTTTAGTTACATACGTGTGTGTATGCGGAGAAAGAAGGAATTGGAAATTCGTTTCAATTCACGAATACAGCAATTTACAACACGGTATGCTTTACAGTTATAGCGGAAGAAAGAAATGTGAGAGAATAATGTCGGAAATTTTCGCGTTGGCGAAGTAAATATTGGATGAAGGCAGCTTCGTATTTGATCACACAATTTATCGACAATTTTATTTAGATAAAGAACGATATTTCTTACGTTTATTGACTGTATAAATATTTTAGTATTATTCTTATAAGTTCGTTTTGGTAAACGTTAAATATTTTTTTTTTGAGAATTTAGAATTTTTATTTCAAAAACAATTACATATAAAATTACATGTTTTTTTTTTTTTATAGTATGCATGTAGGTATATAATTTGTAATTGTCGTTGATGAGGTTCCTTCCTTTTTTCCTCGCCTCGTGATTCCAGGATGAGAGATCCGATCTCGGGCTAGCGGTATTAAAGGATGTCTGTGTGTTAATGTATTTGTGTATTCTGTTTAGTTGATATCGTTGTTTAGTAGTTTGTTTTTTATTTTTAACTTATATGGGATATGCATTTAATAATAATAAATCATTCTTTAATCAAAAATAAAATAAATAAGTAATGCAAAGCTATTTGTGAACATAAAACAGTTTTATTGTTTATAATGTTGACTCATTGAGTTTGGTGAGAGAATAATTTGACCTGATGTTGCATTTTGCATATAAATCTGTCGTGTAACTGAAATATTCATGGGATAATTTAATATCTGTATAAATGAAATTGCCAATTCTTGGTTGCAGAATACTTCAAACATTAAAAGTGCGATTCTTTTCGCAATCTACAACAAGTTAGTCTTACAAAGACTATTTAATATCTGTGGGAGTATTAGCTCGAGAAGTAGTTGTTTCAATGAATATTTCGAGACTTGTTTCAATAAGACAACAATTTTGTAGAAAGAAAGATATTAATTTTAATTCGTTTTTATATTTTGTAAATATTCTGAAAACTATTGACAAACTCAATTTTTCTTTATGTTAAATTTTCTTTGTGTTAAATATTTTTTGCATTTTTTCGCTATATCTTAGTAAATATCTATCACATCTTACTCTATTTTAAATCAGTGGTTTATACGCGTGGCGCATGAAGTAAAATTTCGAGTTTAGAAAAGCCCCGTGAAAATTTTCTACGCGGGGCTTTTCTCAACTCTTACTCTCTTTTACTCCTTTTCTTACAAATTTTCATAAGCTTATATTTTATTGTAGAGTAATTATTATTTATTACTCTTATTCTTTATTTTTTCTCTCTTTTTGATAGTTTTTATTATTGAAAAATGTTATAACACGTAGTCTTGTGCAGATGTTTTGAGCGTTTATAATATCATGTTTTCAAAGTGGTGTCGAGCTTTTATAATAACGAGCATTCTTGTGAATTTTGTTGAGAAGAGATGAAAAGTGTGTTTGCGTTTGTGTGTGACTGCGTTCGCATTCAGGTTTACCAACCTTTCCAGCCCTCCTAGCCTTTGATGCGCCCTCGCCAGGTTCAAGTAGGATTCCGCCCTCATGTTGGGGTTGTCCAGCTCTTCCGAAATGTACAGCTGTTTATGAGCGAATTCTAAAGCGTCCCTGAAAAGTAAATTTCACAAATAACATATCTACAAATTAAAATTGAAAAATTTGTTAAAATGCAAGAAGTGAATTACTCAAATTTGCATACACATTTTTTAAGTCTTTGAATCTTTTTTGTGATATATAATTGTATATTCTTCGCCTGAAGAAGTCACAGTGTGACAAAGTGTGACCCACTGTGAAGAAGTCACAGTGTGTCTATTTTGATTTTGTTCTGTATTGGGTTTTTCCGTTTGGGCACTAAAGGCTATTAAAAAAAAAAAACATTTGTAGCAAGTATACAATATGTATTTGAACGTGTTTTTATTGGTTTAATTATACCAGGTGATGCATCTTAGGCTTTTCTAAACTCGAAATTTTACTTCATGCTTAGTCTGGGAGTGTAAAATACTCGTTATAAAACTCAAATTAATCGCTTTGATACAACGAATTCCCTGTATGTCCTAACAGGGCATTTTTCTTTCGAGTATACATATCCCTAAATTTACAGCGTTTTTTTTAATTTGCGGGTATTCGTTGTATCAAAGCGGTTAATTTGAGGTTTTAAACGAGGGTTTTCCACTCCCAGACTAAGCATAAAGTAAAATTTCGAGTTTATAATAGCCTGAAAATTTGGATTGGCCGCGTAGCGAAGCGGAGCGGCCAATCCAAATTAGGCTTTTCTAAACTCGAAATTTTCATCATGCGCCACGCTTAAAAACACTGATTTACAGTGAACTAAAAAAAAAACACACACATATAACATCAATTATAGGTAACCTAATATACGGTAGAGTTATTGGGTTGCCTATAATCACTATTTTAAACAATTTGTCCAGCGCAGAATTTGACTCACGTTTTATTCACATCTACATTAGATCTCTAAGGTCGTATATTTTAAACTTTACGATATTTCAGTGTTTTGTACGTGTGGCGCATGAAGTAAAATTTCGAGTTTAGAAAAGCCTAATTTAGATTAGCCGCTCCGCTTCGCTACGAAGCCGATCCAAATTTTCAGGCTTTTCTAAACTCGAAATTTTACTTCATGCTTAGTCTGGGAGTGGTAAACTCTCGTTTAAAGATTCAAATTGAAATCTTTTAAAAAAACAACAAATTTCGTAAAATTTACAGTGTATGCATATATATACCTAAAAGAAAGAATCCCTTTTAAATAATCCAATGTAAATTTTAAAGGGCTCCCTTATTAACTTTTGCAAAAACTTGTATTGAAACTTTTTAAGTACTAGATTAGATAAGATTACCTACCAACCCTGAATACTTTCTACTAAGCCATTTTGAAGTTATTTGCAAAATTATCTCCTTAAAAATGTATGTCCTAGAAAAAGGATCTTATGCAAATAAAATTTTTTTAGGGCATTATTTTGAAAATAACTTCAAAACGGCTTAGTAGAAAGTATTCAGGGTTAGTAGGTATTCTTATGTAATTCAATACTTTAAAAAGTTTCAATATAAGTTCCTTCAAAAATGTATAGCGGGACAATAATTAGCCTCATTAACATTTATATTGGATTTCCTATACAGGGTGTCTACGTTCGTTAAAAGTTTATGGGGTTGCCGTTGCACTAAAAATTTGAAAAAAATCCTTGCCATACGGTTGAATTAGTTGTCGTCATGTGAAGTATTTTTAACTTTATATCACTTCCGATTCTACCGGAAGTAGCATCAAATTTGTTATTTTAAACGAAACACCCTATATATTTGTAATTTTTTGGATTCCTCGTTTAATTTGCAACATATTTTATTCAAACATATGTACACTTATCTCTTATAGTTTTCAAGAAAACAAATATATTTCTAAAATGTTGACTTCTAAAAGGCATCTTGAAATCTGTCTGTAACTTTTCTTAAGAATAAGATATAAATATGATTTATATCTAAACTTGTACCTAGAGATGGCCTCTATAAGTAAAGTAATTAGAAACTGTCAATTTTTACAATTAGTGTTCTTAAAATGTCAATATTGAAGTGCCCTCTTTAATATCGTAATTCAATTTTTTTAAATGGAATTACCCATTTTTTATCACATAGTACGACTGGGGGGAACATTTCCTCAAAAATATATTTACAACTATACTCCTAAAACAATTAGCTTTCGAATTATTTCGTTTTTCGTCGCATTTTTGCAGGGCATAATGCGCGCATAAGTCGCAATTGAATTTTAGTAGGCAAGTAGTATGCTTTTGTTTTGTACTCTAGGCAGCCTAGACTATAGTCTCTAGACTCTAATAGTTAAGTTTTGTACTCCAGGCAGCCTAGACAATAGTCTAGACTAATTATATAGACTCTAATCAGTCTGTAGACAAGACTATAGTCTATATACTCATCCCTAGACTCTAATATCTAGAATAGCATCTCTAAGCGCTGTACTAGAGATATCTTAAACTCTACAGTTTTGACATTTGACCCAGACTCTAAACTGCATTTTGAGCAGTCGACTTATGTAGACTAAACTAAAGTTTCCAGACAGTTTAGACTAGTCTGTTGACTAGTTTGTATAGTTTAATTTGTGAACTCTAATCTGTGGACTCTATCTAGTCTGTAGACTCTAGTCTATGGACTCTATCTAGTTTGTAGACTGTATCTAATCTGTAGACTCTAGTCTGTGGACTATCTATTCTGTAGACTCTATCTAATCTGTAGACTCTGGTCTGTGGGCTCTGTCTAGTCTGTAAACGCTAGACTGTGCACTCTATCTAGACTGTAGTCTGTAGTCTATGGACTCTATCTAATCTGTATACCAGTCTGTGAACTCTATCTAGTCTTTTTGTTGACTTTAGTCTGTAAACTCTTATTTGTGGACTCTATCTAGTCTGTAAACTAGTCTTTGGACTCAATTTAGTCTGTAAACTCTAGTATGTGGACTCTATCTAGTCTAGACTCTAGTTTGTGGATTCTATCTAGTCTGTAGAGTCTATCCAGTCTGTAAACTCTAGTTTGTGGATTCTATCTAGTCTTTAGACTGTAAACTCTATCTAGTCTGTGAACTCTGTCTAGTCTATAGACTAGTTTGTGGTCTCTATCTAGTCCCTAGACTCAAATCTGTAGACTCTATCTGGTCTGTAGACACTATTTAGTCTGTAGACTCTATTTAGTCCTTAAACTCTAATTTGTGAACTCTATCTAGTCTGTAGACTCTAGTCTGGGGATTCTATTTAGTCTGTAGACTTTAGTCTATGGACTAGACTATAATATGTAGAATTATTTCTAGACTCTGATACCTAGACTCCAATCTGTAAGCTCTGTATTCTGGATACCCCATACTCTAGACTGAACAGTCGACCCAGACTCTAAAATCTGCACTTTGGAGATCAAGCAGTCGACTCATGTAGATTCTAAACTAGAGTCTTTAGACAACCTAGACTAGTCTGTGGACTCTAGTCTAGAAACTAGAGTCTAGTTTGTAGACTAGGCTGTAGATTCTAGTCCGTAGTGCAGTCGACTTATGTAGACTCTAAACTATAGTCATTTGACAACCTAGACTCTAGTCTGTTTACTCTAGTCTGTAGACTCTACTCTGTAGACTAGGCTGTAGATTCTAGTTTATAGTGCAGTCGACTTATCTATACTCTAAACTGAAGTCTTTAGACAGCCAGACTCTAGTCTGTTGACTCCAATCTATAGACTCAATTATGTAGACTCTTGCCTGTGGACTTTAATTTGGCCTGTAGATTCTAGTCTGTAATGCAGTCGATGTATGTAAATTATAAACTAGAGCCTTTAGACAGCCTAAAAAAATAGTACAAAGTTTTACAGAAATCAACAAAATAATTAATTACACAAATCAACAAATTATTAATTTGGTCTTTATACATGGCAACTGCTATAGAATTGTTACTTGAACATGTAGAGTATTTATTGAAACTTATCCACATTTGCCGCCGATAAATAAAACAAGATTTTGAAGATTGGAATCAAATTTTGTTCAATTGGCAGTTGCCATGTACAAAGAATAAATTAGGAATTTGTTGATTTGTGTAATTATTCATTTTGTACTAATTTGTATAAATTCTTTTCATTATTTGACATTTCGCAATACAATCGCGACAAAACAACAGCATGCTACTTGCCTACTAAAATTCAATTGCGGCTTATGCGTGCATTATACCCTGCATAAATGCGACGAATCTTTGAAATAATTCGAAGACTACTTGATTTAAGAGTATCGTTGTATAATACTTTTTCATAGGAAATGTTCCCCCCAATCGTACCATATGATAAAAAATGGGTCATTCTATTTAAAAAATTGAATTACTAGATATTGAAGAGGGCACTTAGATATTGACATTTTAAGAACACTTATTGTCTAAATTGACAGTTTTCAATTAATTTACTCATAGAGGCATCCTCTAGGTACAAGTAGAGATATAAATCATATTTTTATCTTATTCTTAAGAGAAGTTTCAGACAGATTTTAAGATGTCTTTTAGAGGTCAACATTTTAGATTTCTTTTTATTGAAAACTATAAGAGATAAGTGTAGATATGTTCGAATAACATATGTTGCAATTTATACCAGGAATTCTAAAAATTACTAATATATAGGGTGTTCCATTTAAAATAACAAATTTAGTGCTACTTCCGGTGTAACCGGAAGTGATATAAAGTTAAAAATATTTCACATGAGGAGAAGTGATTCAACGGTATGACAAGAAATTTTTTCAAATTTTTAGTGCAACGGCAACCCCATAAACTTTTAGCGAAAGGTTTAGCGTAGACACCCTGTATGTATGTCTTAAGCCGATGCATCACCCGATATAAAAGTATATATAATTGTGTATTTTGTTATCGTTAATCAATTCACAATATTTGTCTCTTTTAATTCTTCATATTTGTTGCTTTAATATCAAAGACGTGTTACAATTATTCGCATGATTTCGTCAGTTAAATCTCTTCTGTGCATCTACTGTAATATTATTTGAAATAGTGAATCTATTAATTGCGATTTTGCTAGAATGTATTCTCGTGACTTGATGTGAGATATATATTCCAGACAATTAGGCACTTGATTGGATTATCCGTTCATCCGTCCGTGGAGTTATTCAGTTATCCGGCATGGTGTAGCTCATTTAATATACTCTGATAAATTCAACGGGCTTCGCACACTCGAGCACTTTGATTTAAGCTCCGAGCTTCGGAGCCGAGTTCATAACTTTGTTGCTGCCTTTTACACAGAATATATCTACATACTTATTTAAAATTTCACATGTCAAAAAACAATTCTCTTAATAAATGAAAAATATTAAAATTCACAAATTATCACACGAACAACAATTTGCCCTTTACACTGAATATATCTACATACTTATTTAAAATATCACATTAAAAAAACTAAATAGTTCTAAAAATATTAAAATTATCACAACAAAAATTTAATATTTTGCAAATCAAAAATATAAAGGTTGAATACTCGTAGATGCAATTTTACACAATAAGGTTTATTATTTATTATAATTAGTTTAATGTTATCTGGTACACATATTGAATGAACATCAACGTGTTAGATAATAATCGTGAAGCTTGAAAAATATCGAAAGCACCATCTATCACACAAATATTAGGTATTGTTAAATTTAGATGAATACAATTTGGATATCCATTTAAACTTTTAAAATTGTAAAATTGTTGATAGCTGATAAACAATTTGATAGCTTGTAAATAAGATAATAAAGGAAATATATATATATTAAATAATCAAGATACCTTTAATTGAAACCAAAAAAAGGTAAATCACTGTTAATAATTAAACTGGGATGTCCCCAATTAAAGAAATAGGTAATTCAAAGGCAAGCTTCTAACTTAGCCTTTTAGCGATGAGATTCGTTAATATTTCTATTTATATAGTTTAAGAAAACATTACACTTTCATTGTAAAATTAAAATCTATTTTTGTAAATATTTAAAAATAAAATTATTTTCTTGATATCTTCAGTATCATGCTTTAACCATAAGCTATAAACAAAAAATAAAGAATAAAATCATGACTCATATAATTAAGAGAATTAAAAAAATCTTTAAGTTATTATTTATATTATTATTGATCAATAGTAGAAGTGATTTAATGAATTACAATACATTTAAAAATATTATTCACTTGAAATACGATTCAAAATTACATTTAAGACACTTTCAAGGATTTTTTCTTTTAAATATACTTGTACATGTTCATATAAATATTTGTAAATTAAACAACATGTGATCAAACCTAAACTGTATATTATTAACTTCACTTGAAATCAGTATTTTCCTACGACCGCTCCCGAAAACAGACATTTCGTCGTTATACCTGTGCATTGAAAGGTGTTAACTGTATATTCGTATTTTAACAAGTAATGTCACGCTTGAAAATTGAATTTTCAAAACTAGTTTTGAAAGTAAAATCCTCGTAAGTGTCAAAATTATTAAAATAAAATTAGTGGTGACGAAGAACGCCGCCGCTGTTTGGTCGTAGGAAAAGCAGAGTGTTAAACACGTTTTGAAAGCTGCATTGCATACTCATATCTTGCAATTTGGTATTCGCATGCAATACGAAGCTTTCAAAACTTATCAAACAATCTACTATTATGCGCGTGACGCATGAAGTAAAATTTCGAGTTTAGAAAAGCCTGAAAATTTGCTATGGTCGCGTAGCCAAGCATAGGGAAGCATTGGGACCAAACCAAATTTTTAGGCTTATCTATATTCGAAATTTTATTTCATGTGCCACGCATATAAAATACTGAAATATTGTGAAGCTTACAATATGTCACTAGAGCAGCATGGTAAAGACGTATATTTTGAACCTTATTTACAACCAGTGTTTTATACGCGTGGCGCATAAAGTAATATTTCGAAAAAATTTGGATTCGTGAAATTTTACTTCATACTTAATCTGGGAGTGGAAAACACTTAAAAGCTTCAAATTAAACTCTTTTAAAAAACAACGAATGTCGGAAAATATACAGCGTATGAATATAAAGCCAATACATTTTTGAATACAGTGAAATTTTTTGTTTTAAAATATTTAAATTCTGTGATGAGCATTTCTAATTAATGGTATTTTTTTAATACATACCTTTATTCAATCTCTTACTTTCTCAAATTTAAAACATAGACAACATATTTAGTCAAATATTTAGTAATGACTAACGGTTATTTCAATCATAAGTTGATTGATTAGTCATCAATCAACAAAATAAATTCATGACAAATGCAAAATGAGTCATTGGTCTTATTCATCAAACGACTTAAAAATGCCCAACTCTGATCTGGCATCAACAAACTGTTTAAAATCCATACAACTTATTTCAAATTACATAGGTTTTATAGAATGACTGGTTTGACATGAACAAATATGAAATAAAACTGTAGGAATATCTGGGTTAATAAGCTATAAATCTTTATAATATTTGCCAAATTTTAACTGCTGAATGTGTTAAAATTTTGCAAATTTTACAAATATTCACAAGACTATACTAAATTATGATATATCAAATGAGATATCAAAATTGACTTCAATTTATATAATCCGTCTGAAAATGGTTTATTGTAACATTTTGACACATTAAAAATGTAAGTAAATTTTGATATTACGTTATTTTGTAAATTAAAAGTAACTTGCTTTATTTTCCATCAATTGTTTTTATAATCAAACTTTATTACTCAGTGATCTTTGCTTATAACTTTCAATTTATACTTAAATTGAATGATTTAAGCTGATTTTAAATTATTGTAGTATTTTTTAGAGTGTTTATTTATGTATTTTAAATGCTAATACAATTTGTTCAATTGTTAACATTAACTGTGAACCAAATTTAAATTTGTTCATCAGGTTTTGTATATTTACACAAATTTGTCCAATAATTTAACAATTTTTAAATTGTAATACTAATGAATACGAATGAACAATTTTTAAATTGTAATACTAAGATTATATGTTTTTGACGTAGCATAATTTGGCATTTATTTGTTAAAAACTCTTGTATGATAGAGATTGCGCCTTTTAGTGGCAAAGATAGAAACTTACAAGTAATTTCCAGCAATTTCTCTTGTCCACTTTTACTATGAATTTTCTTACTGCAACATGCTACGATGAATAGTTTCTGAGATACATCCGATGACCACCCTTAATCGAACACCCGGTATATTATATTTTCAAACGATGAAACAATGTTAATTCATTCTTTACCAATGTTTGACTTTTAATAAAAATGTGACATGTATTTGATTGTTGCGATTTTTTTTAATACAATACATAATTTCTTTAGTTAAAAAACTACACACAATTAGTCAACTTTGACTAGCAGGTTCTTTTTCTCTGCCTCAAATTATTTCATATTTTAAAACAAACTTTATTCATTTCATAACAGTTTCTTTGACTATTATAAAAATGCGACATTTCCTTTACTTTTGTGATTTTGTTTTTAAACATACCACAACTTTTCGTTACTTCTACACTAAATATATTTAATATAGGTGCCCAAAATTACGACAATTTTATTAAAATAATATAAATAAAGCACTGTTATTAAAAATAACACGATTTATTTTACTTTGAATTGAATTTATCACGATGAATTAATTAATTGTGTATATAATATATTACCTACATAAGGTATATCTAACAAGATGAATTTATGTACCGTAATAATTCGGTTAATTAAATTGATGGTTGAATTGTTGCAAGATAATTAATAGTGTAACTGTTTGCGATTGTGTACCTGTATTTCCCCCAATCCATGTAGGCCTGATAAAGGTAACCGAGCAGTTCGAATTTGTCCTCCCGTTTCCTTATCGCCTTCAGGGCGGATTTC
This sequence comes from Philonthus cognatus, assembly GCA_932526585.2. Classification (NCBI taxonomy): domain Eukaryota; kingdom Metazoa; phylum Arthropoda; class Insecta; order Coleoptera; family Staphylinidae; genus Philonthus; species Philonthus cognatus. The sequence goes on from OW052242.1 coordinate 112,513,269, forward strand.
CATTTCCTCACCGCCTGCTGTTGTTTATGCTGATTGTACAACTTCACCCCTTGATCGACCTATAAACAAAATTTACACATAATAAACTTATCATCTATTTAAAGAAGTTAATTTAATGATGTAAAACACATTATTTTTTTAGGAAGTCGCTGATTTCCTATAAAGTTCAATTTGAATTTTAAACGAGTGTCTTCCACTCCCAGGCTAAGCATGAAGTAAAATTTCGAGTTTAGAAAAGCCCCGCGTAGAAAATTTGTCGAGGGTCGCGCAGCGACCCGAGACAAATTTTCACGGGGCTTTTCTAAACTCGAAATTTTACTTCATGCGCCACGCGTATTAAACACTGATTTCAAATGAAGTTCAAAATGTACTATTCGGATATGTAAGTTATAACTGTATGTTTTTGAGTTTACGTGAAGTGATTATTACACTAAAAAAGACTTATTCCTTACTTCACTTTTTATTTGTATCGTTAGATGTACATTTCGAGACACAAGGTGCTCATTATCAATAAGAAACTGGAGTTTGTTATTAACAATAAGCACCTTGTGTCTTGAAATGTACATCTAACGATACAAAAATAAAAAGTGAAGTAAGGAATAACAGTCCTTTTTAGTATGTAAGTTATGTTTCATTGCCTTATCAGCTTAATTTTGTATTTGATCTTATTTGTTAATAAATTTCACAGATTTATGTAGATAATATTGATTACAATAAATTAGAAATTTAACTTATTTAACAAAACTCGTTGATTTTCAAAAATTGAAATGGCTATTCAATAGAATTGTTTCACAAATTTATTGCTTCTACAGGTAAAAAGAGATACAAAATGTAGAGAGTTCTTACGACTATTTATCTATACCGGGTGTTGACTTAGCGGACGCAACATAGGAAATCCCATGTAAATTATAAAATGTTCAAATTTTGGCTCCCCTATTTATTTCAGGAACAAAATGCATTTACCTTTTTTGTAGAGGGAACAATTCTGAATTTATTCGTGTTAACGTTTATCACTTTACGTTTCTCTTATGTTGAAATAATTAAGAGAAAGTAATGCGATTTTATAAAAATAATGACATGCCATGGAATTGAAACAACAATTGCGGATGTCAAAATGGCAATAGATATCGCACTCACTTGATTAAAGTAAATGTTTTCGAAATGATTTACACCATACAAGAAAAAAATTCTCCTAATAAAGTGGTATTATGCAGACCACAGTTATCACGATGTTTGCGTTATGTTTTTTGTCGTTAATTAAGTAACAGCAATATCTTGTGCTATTTTGACATCCGCAATTGTTGTATTTAGCTGTAAATTTTCTGACATTCATTAATTTTTAAAAGAGTTCAATTTGAAACTTTAAACGAGTGTTTTCCACTTCCAGACTAAGCATGAAGTAAAATTTCGAGTTTAGAAAAGCCCCGTGAAAATTTGTCGAGGGTCGCGCAGCGACCCGAGACAAATTTTCTGGGCTTTTCTAAACTCGAAATTTTACTTCATGCGCCACGCGCATAAAACACTAAAATATTGTGAACTCTATGTATATTTGAACCTCACTTGAAATCAGTGTTTTTTCCGCGTGGCGCATGAAGTAAAATTTCGAGTTTAGAAAAGCCCAGAAAATTTGTCTCGGGTCGCTGCGCGACCCTCGACAAATTTTCACAAGGCTTTTCTAAACTCGAAATTTTACTTCATGCTTAGTCTGGGAGTGGAAAGCACTTATTTTAAGCTTTAAATTGAACTAATAAAAAAAAACAGGGAATATCCGCAATTGTTGTATCAATTCCATGGTATGTCATTATGATTGGGGGTCACATTTCCCAATCCGTTTTTTCCAATCGCCATTTTTCCCAATCTATTCATTTCCCAATCGCCATTGTTCCCAATCTATTCATTTCCCAATCGAATATTTCAAATTGGAGATTCAAATTGGAATGTCATTTGTTCGTTCAGGTTATTTCGGCTGACACATTACTTATTGACATTACTACATCATCAAAATTCCTCATAATGGCCGAATTAATTAAATCTCGCGGTAAAGGCTTCTTTTTACACGTGGAAGGATTTCTCTACTACAAGCATTCGGAAAGTGGAGGTCATGTTTTTTGGAATTGCCGCAAGAAGAAAGAATGTTCGGCCCGCGCTATCACTAAAAGTTCTTGCAGTGGAATTGAAGTAATCAAAGGGCCGGATGAATCAGAGCATCTCCATGCACCAAACAATGAGGAAGTGGAGGCCTGCAGGCTCATCGCAACATTGAAGAGGAAAGCCGCTGATGCTCCTGAAACCCCTCCAGCTCAACTTCTCCGAACACAGTTGCAGAACGTTCCTTCCGGTATTCTATCGCAGCTTCTGGATCGAGAAAACCTGAGAAAAGCCGTCCAACGTCAGCGGACCAAGGATATGCCAGCGAATCCGCAATCATTGGAGCAACTTCAACGCGTTCCCGACCAGTATCAAATATCGCTATCGGGTGAACGGTTTCTACTGTATGACTCTGGTGAAGACGATGAATACGAAGGGGGAAGACTAATCATGTTTGCTACCAAGGAGAACCTGAAAAGACTGATGCGTAGTCATGTATGGTTTGTGGACGGGACATTCAAGATTGTCCCGACTATTTTTTATCAAATGTTTGCGATTCTTGCATCCGTTGCTCAGACCGTTCATGGGAGGGAGCAGATGGTAGCAATCCCTCTAGTCTACGCAGTATTGGAAGACAAAAGCGAAGCTACTTACAGAAAAATTTACGAAGTTATAAAAGAAGTATGCGACAGAGATGGCATTCCAATAACTATTCCACAAACGGTAATGACCGATTTTGAATTGGCCATCATAAATGCTACGAAATCTGCGATGGATCTGAGTCATGTTTCTGCATGCTTTTTCCACCTATGCCAATCTATTTATCGACATCTGCAACAAGAAGGCTTACAACAAGCATACCGGAACCCCGATGACAGAAGCATCAAAGAGGCATCGCATATGCTTGCTACTTTAGCCTTCGTCCCCGTTGACGACGTTGAGTCATCGTTCGACGATCTGATGGATAGTATCCCTGAGCCTTTTGTCCCGATAGCAGAGTATTTTGAAGTGAGTTGTATTTAAATGTCACTATATTTATGAATTAATATGTTGCGATATGATTAACAGGTTACCTACGTTCGCGGAAGGAAAGCTAGAGGGCGGAGGAAGGCTGTGGAACCTCGTTATAAACCAGCACTGTGGAATCAGTACGCCGCTGTTCTGCAACACCAGGCTAGGACAAATAATGCTTCGGAAGGGTGGCATAATAGATTCCAAGTAGGCACACACAGTTTGGATCATTAATTAAATTTCAATTAATTCAATGTTATATATATAATGTGTGTTGAATTTCAGGTCGTAGTCGGACGTAATCACCCGAGCACATACACGTTCTTTCTGGAACTCCAGAAAGAGCAGGCCGACACGGAAACCATGATACGTCAGCTGAATTTGGGTCAGGCAATCCGACGACAAAACACAACGTCAAGAGTAGTTGCAGAGCAAAGGATCTTCAACATCGTCAGCAAATACAACGATTTTTCGGAAGAAGGAAATAGAGCACTGGAATATCTCCGAGCAGTTGGACACAACGTTTATTTTTCATGAACTGTGTTTTCACGTTTTCGTGACAATAAAAAAATTGCCATCTCTGTCGCATACTTCTATTCCAAACCTTTCTACTATTCTAACCTAACACAGAAGTGTGTGGAATAGGCAGCGTGCGCAAAAAGACTTACACAATCCCTTCTATTCCAAACCTTTCTACTATTCTAACCTAACACAGAAATGTGTGGAATAGGCAGTGTGCGCAAAGAGACTTACACAATCCCTTCTATTCCAAATCTTTCTACTATTCTAACCTAACACAGAAGTGTGTGGAATAGACAGCGATTGGGAAATGAATAGATTGGGAACAATGGCGATTGGGAAATGTGGTTATTGGGAAAATTATATATTGGGAAACGAGGACTGGGAAATATGGATTGGGAAATTTGGATTGGGAAACGTGACCCATCACCGTCATTATTTTTATAAAATCACATTACTTTTTCTTAATTATTTTAACTTAGAGAAACGTAAAGTGTTAAGTGTGAACATTCATAAATTTAGAATTATTCTCTCTACAAAAAAGTGAAATACATTTTGTCTCTAAAACAAATAGGGAAGCCAATATTTGAACACTTTAAAATTAACATGCGATTTCCTATGTTGCATCCGCCAAGTCAACACCCCGTATATAAACTACTTTGATGTGAGGAACATTTTTAGTAGTGGGGAGGTGGATAATTCTAATTGCTTGTTGAGGATAAGTTCGGATTTTTAGTGTTTAATTATTTTCAAATTTTCTAGTAGGTTTAATTTTCTGCCTTTTTTGATGTATGTAAGATTTGTACATCCTGGTTAAAGTTGTCGTTTTCATCTATTAGGTGGTTGGCAAACGTTGATGTTCTTTTTTGTTTAACGTGGGCTTTTTTGTATTCCTCTATCCCAGTAGTCTCCAAACTACGGCCCGCGGGCCAAATCCGGCCCGCGACTTGCATGAATCCGGCCTGCGACTTGCATGAATCCGGCCCGCGACTTGCATGAATCCGGCCCGCGATTGTTTGTAATTTTTTTTGTAAATGTCATATTTTGAGATATTGTAACAATTGTTCCTTAAATTTTTCATAATTTTATAAAATTAATCGGATCTTGGCCGACATTATTATGTAGAATTGTATTTGTGGCCCGCGAAGAAGATAGTTTGGAGACCCAGGCTCTATCCTGTCCTTGAACGATCTTCTGGTTTGTCCTATGTAATATTTAGGGCAGTCATCACAATTTAACATATAGGCTCCATATTTTTTGTACTACTCAGTGTTTTCTGTATTGTTAGTAAATAACTAAAAACTTAATATCCCCTCTAAGTACTATTAAAAATTAAAACAATTTTTCTTTTCTATAATGGACAACTAAGTAATAAATAGCTAAAGAAATGAAGAGAATTAATAATAATATAGCCTTCCGCACCAATGATAGCCAAGGAAAACATAGTATGTTCAATAAAATAAAACCTTTAGAATGCCATGACTTAATCTATTTTTTTAATTTAAGTTGGCTACACGCTTTAAGAATTGTCATATAAAACATCAGACATGATAATTACAATGTATAATTTCAGAGTTGCCAACCTACAATATATTCCATAGCACTTTAAAGGTTTTATTTTATTGCACATACGATATTTTCCTAGGCTATTATTGGTGCGGAAGGCTATAATAATATTAATTCTCTTTAGCTAATTTATTACTTAGTTGTCCATTGTATGTCATTGAAGAAAAAAATTGTTGTTATTTTTAATACACTGCGCCGCAAAATTAACGCAAAATTGGAAATTTCGTTTAAAGAAATTAATTTTATTGTTTTTCCTGAATTGAGCCTTCTTCTCTTTTTCTGTTTATCACAAAAACTGGAAATATGTATTAGTAGGCTAAAAACAAACCTTATTGTCTGCCAAACAGGTCTTTATTTTCTTGTTAAAAAAAGGCGAGTATCGTTTGATAAGTAAGTTCTTTGATTTCTGGAAGTTTATTTAGAAAATTGTAAAAACAAACAAAAATGAATCCCCCTGGACGAGTTTTAAGAAATCTTTCACATGAAGAATGTGCTGTTGTAGTGGCGCTGCAAGAAGAAGGGTTTACTGCAACTTACATTGCCCAACGTTTGCATGTTGCTAATTCCACAATATCGCGAGTTCTTTCCCGCTTCAGAGAAACAGGACGTCACGAAAGAAGACGCGGCCAGGGTCGAAAAAGAATTACAACGCCGAGAGAAGACAGATTTATGCAACTTCAAAGTTTAAGGCAACAATTCCTAACGAGCACTTACCTGCAACAACAATTTGTTCTAACTTATGGTCGTCGACTAAGTCAGGATACGGTCAGAAGAAGACTTGCTGAAGTTGATCTTCGACCCTATCAAGCCGCTAAAGGTCCTTTGTTAACCAGAGAGCACCGACGAAAGCGCTTAAGGTTTGCACAGGAACATCTTAATTGGAACAATGCTGATTGGGGTAGAGTAATGTTTAGTGACGAGTCCAGATTTTGTCTGTATAGTGACGTCCGCCGTAGAAGAGTATATCGACGTCCTGGCGAAAGATATAGCCAGGCGTGCATACGAGGAACGGTGCAATATGGTAGAGGCTCTGTCATTGTATGGGCAGGCATCACGTCGCAAGCAACAACAGCGTTGATACACATTAATGGTGGTCGGTTAAATGCACATCGATACATCGAAGAGGTGCTTGATCATCATGTTGTACCATTTGCCCCATTTATTGGGGATAATTTCCTTTTTATGCAAGATAACGCCAGGCCGCATATCGCAGGAATTGTGAACCAGTACTTTGACCATGTGGGAATTGTTCGTATGAACTGGCCAGCACGAAGTCCCGACCTCAATCCTATAGAGCATCTGTGGGACATTGTAGGGCAGAAGATTAAAGACTTGCAGCAACCTCCTGCAAACCTTCCAGAGTTAACACTCAGATTAACGCAAGTGTGGGAAGAAATTGAGCAGCAAGAAGTCAGAAGTTTTATTGACAGTATGCCACGAAGGATGCGAGCTGTCATCAATGCTCGAGGAGGCAATACTCGCTATTAAGACCAACTGTACGACTGTTACACGCTATTTTGCTGATCAGAAGAATCATTATTTTTTGTATTATTGCAGTTTGTTGTTTATTTTCTCATTTTTTGTTCACAAATAAGCAAATTAGTTTTAATAAGTATCTATTAGTAACCACTTCGGGAAAAAATAGAGAAAAAGAAAATAAAAAACAATAAAATTAATTTTTAAACGAAATTTCGAATTTTGCGTTAATTTTGCGGCGCAGTGTAGTACTTAGAGGGGATATTAAGTTTTTAGTTATTTGTTTTTCTTTGTGTATGACTAATTTATCTATAGATTGGAAATTAATTAAATATTTAAGGAATTTATAGGTGGGTATTCTATATTATTTTAAATTCCAATACATTTTTTAGTATTTGCTTGATACTAGTAGAGCATTGATTATAATAAATTGGAAACTTATTTAACATTTGAACAATTTAAAAGTAGGTATTCGATTTTTGTTTAAATTCCAATAAATATTTCAGTATTTGCTTTATACTAGTGTTGAAGGGGGAGATATATAAAAAAGAGGTCGAAAATTAAAACGGAAAGTCGTCACAAGAGTCGTAAGTCAAAGCAGTGGGATGAAAGTGCAAACTCGATGAAATATTCAGCGACGCTTATGAAGGGCTCTGAAAGAGAGTCGACCATCCGAAGGGATTAATAAATAACGACATGAGTTACACACTGCCCTACCTGGATCATAAAAGTGGACGAAAAAAGTTATGGCCTTCACCCTTACAAATGGAAGACGAGACTTTCGATTTCGAGATCAGATCAGAATTCTTAACTTATCACAAGAAATGTATATTTATGCCAATGAGTTTGTTCAAAACAAATCCTCTTTAAATAATACAAAACAACAACCTTGTTAAATTTGGAAATTTAAAACACGTGGATTGTTTCACTAGTTTATATTTTGTAGAGAAAATATAAACTAATGAAACAATCCAAGTGTTTTAAATATCCAGAATTAGATAAATTCAAATTCAAAACTATTTGAATTCGAGAAAATAAGCTTACACTTCTTATAGTTTGCACACTTTAAACATAATATATTAAATTACGAAAATGTTATTATAATAAGACAACTTAAGACGATAAATATCCATTGAAACAACTACTTCCCGTGAAAATACACCTCCGGATATTAAATTAGACAATGAAATATTTAAAATCTTTTTTAATTTGATTTTTCAATCATGCCATTTCTGGTTACCGTACACTTTTCCGAATATATTTTCCCGAATGACCTTTTTCCCGAACGCCATATTTCCTGAAAATAGAAATCCCGAATCCCATTTCCCGAATCCAATTTCCCGAAAGGTATTGTTCCTGAATAAAATATTTATTTTATATAAAAAAGTTACAAAAGATTCCAAAAGTGACACAATACAATATTGTGGGCGATTGCACCCAAAAATTCTAGAACGCCTTGACTTCCCGCCGTACCGCCCGCGTAAGACTCATAATCGGCTGTGATACATTGAAGTTTCTCTTGAGTTGTGAGCCACTTCTTTGGCGCTGCCTTCACCATCCGACCCAAACTTAATTCCGCGAGCATTATTTCCGTGTCCGCTTGTTCCTTCTGAATTTCCTTCAGCGCGCAATACAAATCTGGGTGGTGCTTGCCGACAACCATTTGAAATCGATTGTGCCACCCTTCGCTGATGTTATTGGTCCTGTGAGAACTGGCGAGAGTCGCTTAATATTGGTTCCACGTTTCGATGGGATGTCTGGCTGACACAGCTCGTCGTCGTCCTCGACCCGGTCTGCCAAGAACGTAGTATTCCGCAAAATAGTCAGTAACTGGAAGACGCTCATCTGGTACTTCTGCCCTCAGCAACTTAAATGCTTCTCGCACATCAGAGACAGGAAGAAAAGCCAGAGACAGCAGCATGTGAGTGCACGTTTTCAATTCGCGATTGTGGCGATCGTTGTATGCTTCTTGGAGTCCCTCCGACTGAACTTTTCGGTAGACCGATTGGCCCAGGTGGAAAAAGCAACACGAGACTTGTGAGCGAGGGAAAACGTCACCACACGCATTAATGATTGCTATCTCGAAGTCGGTCCGCAATTTGGTATGTGATGTTTTTGAGCGGTTGATTGTACAGCGTGGAGTACTGCAGCATACTGGATAGTTTCTTTCGACGATAAGAAAGCGTACACAAGTGGAAAAGCAACGTATCCTTCGCCTCTAATTTTCTTCTTCAGGCCCAAAACAGCAAATACTTGAGAAAAAATTGTTGGGCAAACCTGAAACCAATAACTCTAGATATCAACCTAATACAACCTGGATATCAACCTAGGATGTCAGTAATAACCTTAAATGTTCCATCTAAGAACCATGTGCGACTTGCAGCCAGGATCTCCAAGTTTCTCCTTGTCGCGAACACTAGACATCGCCCTTCGCCAAAATCGTCATCAGAGTCGTTGGAGTCGAATATGAGAAAGCTTTCACCGGCAAGAGTCTGCGTGTAACGTACGGGTATATCGTCTATTTCGTTTAATGATTTCGGATTGAGTGGCAAATTCTTCCTCCGCATAGCCTTCTTCAAATTTTCCCTCTCAGGTAATTGGCTGAGCACTCCAGACGACACGCCAGCCAACTCAACACGCCAAATTTGAGCGGGAGGTTGTTCTGGGTTTTCCTCAGCTTTCCTTTGAAAAAATGTCAAAAATGTGAAAATGTCAAAGGTAACCCCTTACCTTTTCAATCTTTTCAATTACCTTTTTAATCTGTTCGTGAGAATTTCTGCGGTACACTCTTCCTGATTCGGAGGATGAGAATGAGGGGATTGCAGAGGTCCTTTCAGAACTATCACGATCTCTCCTGGGCGACAGTCAGCGGTGATTGCCCTAGCTTTACACTCCTTTGCACGTAACCGCCGGCAGTCCCAGTAAGTGCTTCCCTTACTCTGTTTCCCTCGTAGATATACAAACCCATCAAGAACGAGTTTTTTATCAACAATTTTGGCCTCCATTGTAAATTATTAAACAACTATTGCACAATTTCGTACGGCGGTATGACGTGACTACAATTTGTTTGACGGTTGCTATGGAGCTTGTTCAAATTTATTCCATTCGGGAAAAACATCATTCAGGAAAGTTAATTCAGGAAAGTAGTATTCGGGAAAGTGTTTTCGGGAAATGTATTATTCAGGAAAAACGTAATTCGAGAAAAATATATTCGGAAAAATGTATTCAGGAAAATGGGCGGATACGGCCATTTCTGTGTACCTGTTCATTCCACACACACAACACTTTTTCCAAGTAAGTTTATTTTAAATTTATTCCTAAATTTTTTAAAACGTCATAAGCAAAGCTACACTGAATAGAGATAAATCTCGAAACGCGTCTATAGATGGCCTAAGGTATTAGCCATCTTTAATCCAAGTCCTTTCACTTCTAATTATTTATTATTTAACCTTTCATTTTAAGTTTGTATTTGTTAGTTGGTTTGAAGAGAATTTGACCTAAACGTTACATATACTTTAATAGAGCGTTGTAACAAATCCAATTAAATAAGATTTTAAATATTTTATTGTATAATTTAATATCCGGAGGTGTATTTGCACGGGAAAAGGTTGTTTTAATGGATATTTATCGTCTTAAGTTGTCTTATTAATTAAGACATTGTATTTTCACGAATAACATTTTCGTAATTTTTTATATTATCGTATGTAATACCACAAGAGGTTGGTTTTGGCCGGATATTTTTTTATTTAGACGAGTGCGTGGTTGCCTAGCAATTTTAACGAGAGAAAACTTGGATGACAAAAACACGAGAGCGAAGCTCGAGTGTTTTTGTCTATACAAGTTTTCTCGAGTAAAATTGGAAAACCACGCACGAGTTATTAAATGAAAAAATATCCTCCCAAAACCAAACCTCGAGTGGTATTTGATAAGATAATTCCATGACAAAGGTGTATTGTCATTCTAAAATCTGTCATCCGCTCTTGCAGCGTTGCCAATGTCCTATTAAATTTCTTTTAGTTTGTAGAAACGTTTCGCGCAAGAATAATTTATATTCAATGCATTAGTAATAATTAATCAGTTACGCACTTTTAAATTAAACGGCAAACCGCTATTAGAAAGTGAGGATTATTTTTTCTCTTTATTGGGTCCAAATTGACGATTTACACTGTTAAATTTATATTACTTATAATTTCCTCCTTGGAAATTGTTCCGAAACGATTTGTGTGACAATTATGCATTACGTAGTGATTTGACGGATTGAACTTAACGTCACTAATTCAGCGCGATCGTACAGTCGTTGGCATGGAGAACGTAAATAAGATAATTTTAAAATATCCACTTGCATTTTTACTTCTGCGATTTTGTTTGTTAGCAAATATGCATGATTTTAGGTTGGAATGGAATTATCCAGAATTATTTCAAAAATGTTTCACCACGGGTAAAGTGAGCAAATTATTAACAACAACTTTGTTGTTCAAACAAATAAATTAACCAACATTTGCTGTAAGTTTTAAAACTAAAGTAAACCTTGCGTTTTAATGTAGTGACGTAAAATCTTTACGTAACTCAAATAACTACATTAACCTAAATTCATTTAAAAATTTGATGTTACTTTTATTTTTTATCTAAGGGAATTTCTTTACGTGATTCCGTTGGCGTATTTACATAAGGGTTTAGCGGTGAGCTATTATAAATCTTGCCGGTTTCCCGGTGAACTTTTGACGTTTCGTATTAAGCTTGTTTTAACAAGAATTAATTTTGGGAACAACAATTAACGCAAATTTATGCATTATTCGTTAACGGGGGGGCTTAGATTAATTTTAAAGTGAAATGAATGCCTATATTTATGCACAATAATGTGGTTAAACGACATCCGAAGATATAATAAAATAAAACACTTGAACTTTGTTTGAATAACACAATATATTTATTGTCGTGACTGCAGTTTCGGCAACTCAACTTGCCATTATCAACAGAGTAATTTAAATTACGGTATGGTTATTTGCAAAATAGCGTTAAAAATAGAGGTATACACTAGATCCATCTGGTTTTCGGTATAATGGATAATCTTATTTATTTATTTCAACGGCTTGCCATTTACATTAAAAATACAATATACAAAAAAAAACAAATATGTACAAACACTAAACTTAAAACTAAGCAAGAAAAGTTACAAATCTTTTAAGAGGCGCTTTAATAATGAAAAAGACCCATTAAAAAAGTCAAAATTTAAAATATTTGCGTGACGCAAAACGCGAACAGAAGCGGAATATTTCGCATAATCCGTGCGCCTGTAGCCGATATGGAATGTTATGTCAGACCGAAGAAAGCGCGGTGGAACCCGTATACCAACCAATTCCAACAGATCAGGGCAATCCAAATATCCATTAAGTAGTTTGAATACTAACTTAATGTCAGCTTCTACACGCCTTTGCTTAAGGCTGCGAAGGCCAAAAGATCCAAGTAGGGCTGATCGGTACTAAATTTATAGGCAAGGTACCTTATAAATTTCTTTTGAACTTGCTCAATTTTATTAATGTCGCATTCAGTGTATGGAGACCATACCGTTGAACAATATTCTAAGTGGGGTCGCACTAAGGAATTATATAGTGTTACCAGCGTTCTACTATTTGTAAAGTTCTTACTGTTACGCTTTACAAAACCCAGCATCTAATAGGCTTTCGTGACAATATTTTAAATATGGTGTGCAAATGACCACCTTGAATCCACAGTGAAACCTAAATCCCTTATTCTATCAACACGATTTATTGCTACATCGTTGAAAACATAATTTGTAATGACCGACCTTGTACTTCGTGAAAAAGTAATGATATTACACTTTTTGATGTTTAGCGTTAATCTGTTTTCGTTACACCAGCTATAAAAGTGATCAAGTTCCTTTTGCAGGTTCGTTGCATCAAGAGTCGATTCAATACGCATATAAATTTTCATATCATCAGCGAAAAGTAAACAATTGGCATTCTGAAAACATCTTGTAGCGTCGTTTATAAATATATTAAAGAGCAAGGGACCCAGGTGTGATTCCTGAGGAACACCAAAAGTAACCTTTAGGGGTCTTGATGTTATTTGCCCAATTTTAATCACTTGCAACCTATTTGTTAAGTAGGACTCTATCCAACGTAACAGAATATCAGTAATGCCAACATAATGAAGCTTGTTGAGTAATAACGTATGATCAACAGAGTCAAACGCCTTGGAGAAGTCGGTATAGATGGAAGTTTGTTATCGCCATTCTTATATATTGGAATTATGTTTGGTAATTTCCAGCAAGATGGAAATCAACCACTAGATAGTGACAATTTAAAAAGTAACCATATTGGTCTACTAAGCCCGAATGCACATTGTTTTAATAGGGAAGCAGGCAGACCATCGGGGCCAGGGCAATAGTTATCTTTAAGAGTTTGTAATGCATTAAGGACCTCCGTGATTTTTATGTCAGATGTTCGATTTAAGTGAAGAGATGATGGCCAAGTCGATGAAGATGTCATTTGTTTATTATGCGGACATGGAGGTCTATACACTGATTCAAAATGATCAGCAAACAAATCAGCTATACTACTTCTGTCGTTGACAACCTTATTATCCCTAAGAAAATTAGCCGGCATACGATCCCCACCCCTCTTCGATCTAACATGAGACCAAAATGATTTTGGATTTGTCTTAGTTTCGGACTCAATATTCTCTACGTGATTACTGTAATACAATCTGGATAAGAGCTTGCACTCATCTCTTATTGAGAAAAATGCTAAGTAATCAGATTGAGAGCGTGACAACATGTACTTTTTATGTAACGTTTTTTTTAGAATAACTAGAGATTTTAGTTCTTTGCTAAACCATATTGGGAAACTATTTTTGATGTTATACCTGTTTCTTAGTGGAACATGCATTTCAAATGTTTGGAAAATGTACGTATAGAATGTGTCACAAGCTAATTCAATACTACAATCATTAAAAATAGAATCCCAATGTGTATTAATAAACAGGTTATTAAGGGATAAATAATCCGCTTTCTTAAAATAAAAACCAACAGTATTGTCTGTCCAAGAGTTGATATATTCTAATGGTAGATGCAGGTTCAAGCTCAGAGCTGGATGATGCTTATCGCACGATACAAGAGGAAAAGATGTTGCCTCAAGTAGAGAATCCAAAGATAAAATAGAGTCGATAAATGCTAAGTCAAGAAGCGCATTATTTATATTTCTTAGAGAATTAACCTGATGTAAATTTAAATAACTATATATGTTAGCTACTAATTCTGATTTTGGGCATGCAGTGTTATTACGTACGCCAAATTCCTCATTAATCCAAGTTGCATTTGGTAAGTTATAATCACCAAAAATGCACATAATACCGTAATCAGTCGTCGATTCTATAACATTGCAATGACTTGAATAGACCGACAAATCAGAGTTTGGGGGTATGTAAACTGCGCCAGCAAGAATGGAGTAGCACTCAGAATTAATAGCTACATACAGTTCATCTGAAATACAACTTTTTCCTATAATCTCATGAGAGTCAAAATTATTAGAGACCGATATAAGAACGCCGCCACCACGAGATTTATTTGACGCAACATAATCACGATCACACCTATAAACACTGAAACGATCAAAACCTAATTCGGCATTTTAAATGTTGTCATGAAGCCAAGTTTCCGTTAGAATAAGAACATCATAATCCATTAGTGGTATTGTTGTAGTTATATCCATTAGTTTTGTCCGAAGACCGTGAACATTCTGGTAATAAGCCCGTAGTTTGGGCATAGGCGCCGCCACATTTACGGACGATGTAGAATATTGAGACGAAGAGACGAATAGTAACACCATTTGGCTATTTATTAGCTACCATAATAGAATCCACTTCATCGCTACTGATGCCAATTTTGAAAGAACTGTACAGATTATTGCTGATAAGTGGAATGCATACTGTGTTATGTAGATCCATACTATTTATTTTATGTACATCCTCGCCAAAAGAATGGTTTTCATCGATGAGATGTTTGGCGAAATTTGATTTTTCTGTTTGATTTAACCGAAAAGATCGCTGATGTTCTTTGAGCCGAGTGCTAAAATTAAAAAAATATTGTGTTATACAAACAAAGTGTTTTATTTTATTGAATTAACATGTATAACGAAGTAGAAGCCTCCACCGTTTATAATTCGAAGATACCGGGTGTTGACTTGGCGGACGCAACATAGGAAATCCCATGTAAATTTTGGAATGTTCAGATTTTGACATGCCATGGAATTGAAACAACAATTGCTTATGTCGAAATGGCAAAAGATATCGCAGCCACTTGATTAAAGTAAATGTTTTCGAAATGATTTACAGTATACAAGAATAAATCCTCCTAATAAAGTGGTATTATGCAGACCACAGTTATCACGATGTTTGCATTATGTTTTTTGTCGGTAATTAAGTAACAGTAATATCTTGTGCTATTTTGACATCCGCAATTGTTTTATCAATTCCATGGTATGTTATTATCTTTATAAAATTACATTACTTTTTCTTAATTATTTTAGCTGTAAATTTTCTGACATTCGTTGATTTTTAAAAGAGTTCAATTTGAAGCTTTAAACGAGTGTTTTCCACTCCCAGATTAAGCATGAAGTAAAATTTCGAGTTTAGAAAAGCCCCGTGAAAATTTGTCGAGGGTCGCGCAGCGACCCGAGACAAATTTTCTGGGCTTTTCTAAACTCGAAATTTTACTTCATGCGCCACGCGTATAAAACACAGATTTAAGTGAAGTTCGAATATACATACATTTGACAATATTATAGTGTTTTAAACGCTTGGCGCATGAAGTAAAATTTTGAGTTTAGAAAAGCCCAGAAAATTTGTCTCGGGTCGCTGCGCGACCCTCGACAAATTTTCACGGGGCTTTTCTAAACTCGAAATTTTACTTCATGCTTAGTCTGGGAGTGGAAAACACTTGTTTAAAGCTTTAAATTGAACTTGAAAAAAAAAACACGGAATATCCGCAATTGTTGTATCAATTCTATGATATGTCATTATTTTTATAAAATCACATTACTTCTAAATTATTTTAACTTAGAGAAACGTAAAGTATTAAGTGTGAACATTCATAAATTAATTAAGAATTTTTCCCTTTATAAAAAAGTGAAATACATTTTGTCTCTAAAATAAATAGGGAAGCCAATATTTAAACACTTCAAAATTAACATGCGATTTCCTATGTTGCGTGCGCCAAGTCAACACCCGGTATAGTCTGTATAAAAAGTAAGTTGACAAATTAATATGTTTTCTGTATTCGCAATTTTTGAACAGTCTCTAAATATTCTGCAAATTAAAATTTGAATTAAATTACATAAGATATACAAAAAAATAATGATAAGTAAATGAAGGGTTGAGAAAAAAAACCTAAAATCATGTTTTTTGTTGTGTTGGACACATAATTTGTGTTTTTACTAGAACTTTACTAACAGTAGAAATACTCAAATAAATAGTTATTTTTACGTGAGAATATAAACACACATTTGAAGCAAACAGCAAAAAAAGAAAATAACGTTGTAATCTCACGAATCTTCCTCTTCCATCAGCCTCCTGAATCCCCATCTCCAGCCCAGAACTGATGTCTAAGGACATTTCTCTTAACTTCCCTCAGAATAAATGCGTTTTATCATTTTTAGTGGCCCCGCCGGAAGCGCCATTAATCTTCTTAAAAGCTTCGACGTGAAGCTCCCACCCGCCTGCGTCACGTCTTCCGATTCTTCCGGTTACCAGTTACTCTATCTGTGTATGTGTGCGGTTACTTTATTATTCACACCTTTTCCAATCACGAGGACTTCACCTCGTAACGATCCCGTTTCGTGATAAGGGATTCCCTGTCGTAAAAAAAAAACGTATATTTACGGGGAGATAATTCGGCGTGTCAGTCAGATTTCCAATCGGAAATGACGTGAATGTTGTGAGAAGGGTCGTTTTTAGGAGGGTTTTTTTGTGTCTGTGAATTAGGAGTTTGTAGAAGTTGGAATTTTATTTTTCGATGTGAAAATTATGGTGTCATTCAAATTCTGGTGGCTTGTTCCAATATAAATATAAAACATTCACAAATAATTCATTTTCAAGACCAAGAAGGACACTTATTTGATTAATTTCACTTTGATTTACTCAAGAAATATATTTATTTTATTAATTTCACTTTGATTCACTCTCTTTTATAAAAGCGACCAAACTATAATCTGTTTTATTTAAATATGACCATCAAATTTGACAATTCATTTAGTGGTGTGGTGCAGGTTGTGTGTTAGGTTAGGACAAGATTGTCCACATGTTATGTTGTAAATCAAAATTTAATTTGTAGGTTATGTGAAGGGAAAACTGACATTAATATGACAATTTAATTAATTTATAAAAATTACGATTACAAATGTATTTACCTATCACCGCCTCAAATTATTTGTGTCTACTACCAGTTTAATAAAGTTTATCTGAGAATCAGGTAGGATAGAAGGATCAGGTAATATTCCTCGCTATCTGTCTTCTTTATTATGTGTATTTTATATGTTCAAATTTTAAATAATTGATTAATTTCACTTTGATTTACTCAAGAAATATATTTATTTTATTAATTTCACTTTGATTCACTCTCTTTTATAAAAGCGACCAAACTATAATCTGTTTTTTTTTTTAATATGACCATCAAATTTGACATTTCATTTAGTGGTGTGGTGCAGGTTGTGTGTTAGGTTACGACAAGATTGTCCACATGGTATGTTGTAAATCAAAATTTAATTTGTAGGTTATGTGAAGGGAAAACTGACATTAATATGACAATTCAATTAATTTATAAAAATTACGATTACAAATGTATTTACCTAACACCGCCTCAAATTATTTGTTTCTACTACCAGTTTAATAAAGTTTATCTGAGAATCAGGTAGGATAGAAGGATCAGGTAATATTCCTCGCTATCTGTCTTCTTTATTATGTGTATTTTATATGTTCAAATTTTAAATAATTGATTAATTTCACTTTGATTTACTCAAGAAATATATTTATTTTATTAATTTCACTTTGATTCACTCTCTTTTATAAAAGCGACCAAACTATAATCTGTTTTTTTTTTAATATGACCATCAAATTTGACATTTCATTTAGTGGTGTGGTGCAGGTTGTGTGTTAGGTTACGACAAGATTGTCCACATGTTATGTTGTAAATCAAAATTTAATTTGTAGGTTATGTGAAGGGAAAACTGACATTAATATGACAATTCAATTAATTTATAAAAATTACGATTACAAATGTATTTACCTAACACCGCCTCAAATTATTTGTTTCTACTACCAGTTTAATAAAGTTTATCTGAGAATCAGGTAGGATAGAAGGATCAGGTAATATTCCTCGCTATCTGTCTTCTTTATTATGTGTATTTTATATGTTCAAATTTTAAATAATTGATTAATTTCACTTTGATTTACTCAAGAAATATATTTATTTAATTAATTTCACATTGATTCACTCTCTTTTATAAAAGCGACCAAACTATAATCTGTTTTTTTTAATATGACCATCAAATTTGACATTTCACTTAGTGGTGTGGTGCAGGTTGTGCGTTAGGTTAGGACAAGATTGTCCACATGTTATGTTGTAAATCAAAATTTAATTAGTAGGTTATGTGAAGGGAAAACTGACATTAATATGACAATTCAATTAATTTATAAAAATTACGATTACAAATGTATTTACCTAACACCGCCTCAAATTATTTGTTTCTACTACCAGTTTAATAAAGTTTATCTGAGAATCAGGTAGGATAGAAGGATCAGGTAATATTCCTCGCTATCTGTCTTCTTTATTATCTGTATTTTATATGTTCAAATTTTAAATAAGTTGTAAATACAAGGAATTTTTCTTTCAGGTATACATGTTACGATTTTTCAATGTAAATTTTCAGACATTCGTGATCTTAATAAAAACTATTAATTTAAAGACTCTAACGAGTGTTTCCAATCCCAGATTCAGCATGAAGTAAAATTTCGAGTTTAGAAAAGCCTGAAAATTTGGCTTGGTCGCGTAGTGCAGCGGAGCGACCAAGCCAAATCAGGCTTTTCTAAACTCGAAATTTTACTTCATGCGCCACGCGTATAAAACACTGATTTAAAGTGAAGTTCAAAATATACTTCGACTTAGTTTTGTTTAGTTCATTAGTTTTACAAATGATTATATCGAATATGTGAAAGTATACTTAAAAAACAAATCTCTGTATGTGTTGTAAAGTTGCAAGTTGTAGCGTTCTCTTTTTGAAACTCTCTGCATCGTGAACATTTATTTGACAAATTATAATTTATTTGTCACATTGATAATCATTTACAAACATCTCAAAATTTAATAAATAAAAAAATATATATACTATAAAATAAATAATACTGTTAAAGCGGGACTGTAACTGTTCGCAGTAAATACACCCTAAGTTTGGTCATATTAAAAAAACAGAGTATATGTTATTTTCATTTTTGCTGTTCGCTTAAAAGATATAAACAAAACAACAATTTAATACGGGCTATATTTATTAAGTTGAAAATTATTATTATTATATCACAATACATATTGATAATAATGAATCATTTTTAGCAATAATAAATCTTATTAAAATTTTGAATAAGATTTTAGTTATATTAGATTTTTAATGTGAATTTGACTAAATCTCTCTTTCATAATATTTTACTAAGTTCACTTTATTTAATATCTCTTGAGAATGTTGAAAGTTTTGAATGGGAATTTTCGTTAAAAACTTATGGCTTCATTTCCCGCACAATGTCACGATTTGCATCTGTATGCTGCTACTCCAGAATATATTATTACTTGGGAGACACGATCTTTCTGCAAGGTGGATGCAAACTTTGATTTATTTCATGAGTGTGACCCACTTTTATAGGTTGTCTAGGTCATATTCCACGTACAACCTTTGGTGATGAAATTATGTATCTTGAAATCTTCGACTTTATCGATTTTAATTAATTATAGAGTATTTATTTGTTTATGATCTGTTTTTAAAAATTTTATTTTACGATGTGAAATTTATGGTATCATTGAAATTTGGAAGTTGGCTTGTTCTAATATAAATATAAAACATTTATAAATAATAAATTTCCAAGACCAAGAAGGACATGTATTTAATTAATTATAGTTTGATTCACTCAAGAAGAATATTTATTTTATTCATTTCACTTTGATTCACTGTCTTTCATTAATGCGACCAAACTATGTTATTTTCATGTATTTAAGATATATTGCAATGTGTATACTTTAAATTTTCAAGCATTCGTGATTTTCAAAAGCGGTTAACTTGAAGCCTCAAACGAGTGTTTTCCACTCCCAGATTAAGCATCGAGTTTAGAATAGCCTGTAAATTTTGAGGGTTTTCTAAACTCGAAATTTACCTTCATGTGCCCCGCGTATAAATCACTTACTTTAAATGAATTCTTCAACCAATTGGTTATAGTGAAATACATTTAGTCTTTCAGTTATCAATTGTTTAAATGACGGGGAAAGTGCTATAACAGACACATCACAATATTTTAATAAATAGTTTAAATGGCTTTTAGTTAGTGTTAACATACTAACTAGTACCATGTTTCAAAATTATGAAAATTAAAGAGTGGCTTTGAAATTTGGTATTGTTCATCAATGTAAAATGTAAAGTGTTTAACCAATTTATCCTAATATTCATTAAAAAAAAACCTCTAGAGTGCCATGAAACAATTTTAGGTTGGCAACTCTGAAATTATATAATAAAATGATTATGTCTGACGTTTTATATGTCAGTTCCCTAAGCGTGTAGCCAACTTAAATTTAGAAACTGTTGAAATCATGGCACTCTAGAGGTTTATTTTTATTGAACATACGATATTTTTTTATTTTTTATTTTATTAGTTACGTGCCAATACAAAAATGTTTACACAAGTCAAAAAAAAAAAAACATATAAAAGTATAAAATGCATTAATATCAAAAAATCTAGAAACGGATAATAATACTTAAATATCTAACTACATAAAAACACTACAAAATATGAGCAGTAAATTGAAACATGTTCAACTGATTATAGCATTGAGCTATTTAAGAACTCATCGTGTGAATAAAAAGCTGATGTTACTAGCACAGTTTTAATTTTCTGCTTAAAATGGCTAAGATCCAGTTCACGATAATGCATTGGTAGATGATTATAAAATCTGCTGGCATAATATCTTGTGCCGCTTCTGGTAATGGATAGTCGTACATAACCTGGACATATATTCATTTTATTCCGCGTATTATAGGTATGTCTGTCTTCATACATAAGGTATTGATCTTTATGTTTATGTGTATGGATTAAACATTCGTAAATATAAATACAAGGGAGTGTAAGTATTTTAAATTGAGAAAATATTTCTCTGCAATCGGCTGTATAACTAGCCCCAGCAATAATACGAACAGCTCGTCTCTGGAGTGCAAAGATATCATGTCTGATGGAGGAATGGCCCCATGATAGAATGCCGTATGATATATGACTTTGAATTACTGCGAAGTATACGGTTCTTAGAACTGTTGTAGATATATTATTACTGAGGTTTCGAAGCAGAAAAATATTTTTGTTTAATTTTGATCTTAAATTATGCCCATGTTCGTGCCATAACAATTTATTGTCTACATACACTCCCAAGAATTTAGTGGAACTACCAAAATGTAAGCTCTCATTCAAATCGAGATTCCGTAGACTAAACATTAGGTTAGTTGTCTTAGATTCATTTAGTTTCAGTACGTTTGACTGGAACCATTTACTGGCCTTCGACCGTGCATCCTCACTGAGGTGTAGAGTTGTCTGCAGATTATCAGCAGATGTTAATATGGTGGAGTCATCGGCATATAACACGACTTTACTGTCAGTAAAACAATGGGGAAAATCGTTAAAAAATATTAAAAATAATAGTGGCCCCAAAATGGAACCCTGGGGCACCCCAATTTGTGTATCAAGATGATCAGATGTTCGACCATTTATTGATACACATTGCTTTCTGCCTGACAAATATGATAATAATAACCTGCAGCTTTCGGGATGGATATTGCACATATATAGCTTTCTCAGCACAATAGTATGAGATACACAATCGAAAGCCTTCGACAGGTCTAAGAACGTTACATTCTGGTACTTCTTTTCATCCATACTGTTCATACAAGTACCTAATAAATCCTCGATTGCATGTGCCGAAGACCGTCCAGTTCTAAATCCATACTGTGAGTCATGAAATAAGTTATGCTTATCGAAATGCTCAGACAGTTGATCGTGCATAATCTTCTCAAATACTTTCGATATTATTGGCAATAGAGCAATAGGACGATAATTATCTGGATTATTTTTATTGCCATTTTTGAGAATGGGAATAACCTTAGCAGTCTTTAGGCAGTCTGGAAAAATGTTGCTTTTGATACATTCATTCAATAGTTTGCAAAGAGGAGGAATTATAAGGTCCTTGATGCAGATAACAATGTCTAGTGACAGACCATAAATGTCTTTTGCTTTTGATTTTTTTAGATTTACAATTAAATTTCCAAGCTTCACTTCCGACACATATTTAAAATTAAAAACAGGGACTGAACACGACATGTTAATATTGTTAAAATATGACAATGGATCAGTTCCACATTTTGGAATTGCTGACACAATGTTTTCCGCTACAGCAGTGAAAAAAATATTAAATTCACAGGGTTCAATATCACAGATACTATGTTGAGTTTGAGGTCTGTACGAATTTACAATTTGCCACATCGCTTTGGGACTGCAACCAGATGACCGAATGAAATTGTCTGTTGCACTAATTTTAGCTTGTTTCAGTTGAGCACTATACACTTTCCGTAATCGCTTGATTTCACAATTTACGTAAGCACTGTTAGGATTTCGTTGGTGAACTTCATCTAGGAACTGCAGCGTTTGCCTAAGATCTTGAAGGTTTTTGTTGAACCAATTTATTGATAGCGTCTTTGGTTTCATCACATACGATTTAATCGGAAAAGCAGATTCCATTGCAGTCGTTATTTGTTTTAAAAATGAATTACATTTTTCGGAAACTGACAATCTTCCATTATCCAGAAAATCCTATTTATACGCCTCTACCATTTTATATAAGTGAAATTTGCCGATTTGTGTGGTTGGTCTAACGTGCATTTTTTGTGTAGTTGTATCGTGGTTTAGGTTACAGGTCACTTCAATTCCTATTCCTGTATGATCAGCTAGTCCCCAGTGTACTGGGTATACATAAATGTCGTCGACAGCGATGTTTGTAAAGACATTGTCCAATTGATTAGTATTTCGTGTATTGAATGATACTATAGAAGTAAGTCCATGGCTTTTCATAAGTCCAGTAAGTAAAATCGCTTGATTATCGTAAGTTGAATTAAAATGCACGTTAAAATCACCCCCTATGATGATTTTCCAGGTTTTAATACAATTACTGCTTAACAGAAGTTCCACATTTTCAATAAATCTGTTATAATCACCTGATGGTGGACGATAAACATTGATGATGATTATATTATTCAGATATAGCTTTGTCATTGATAACTCGCAGACATGTTCAATACTAAATATTTTTAAATTATCCAGCACATTCTGATTGGTTTCTATTTGATTTGCAAGGATTGCGGAGCCTCCATATGGTGTTGATCGACAGAAACTATCAGCTACCTTATAGTTAGTAATAACTAGTGAGTCAATCTCAAATTTTTGTAACCAGTGTTCTTGAATAGCAATAAGATTAAATGGGATGTTTTCATTAATAATATGTGCCTCTATTTGCAAAATTTTGTTTCTAATAGAGCGTAAATTTAAGAATAATAATTTTAATTTAATTTGTTTAGACGTTTTGTGGGATTTCAGTTTTTTGGTGTCTCTTACGAAAAAAATATATATCAAGAATAATGTTTTCTGGCCAATTTGATGGCGAATTAACTATATCATAGTCAGATAGTTCAATACCTAACTTGAAACTAGATTTATTTGTAGAAATTGTATCAAGTTTTTCACAAATGAAGTCTGTTTTATTAATTAAATTTGCCACATGATCGTGAATATCATTGACATTAGTTGATTTATGATATCATTGGCGATCTAAGTTTCTGCAATCTATCACAACAATTAAATAGTTATTTACCTTTCGTTTTGCTAAACTATGATGTATTCTCGCTCTGCACCCCCTAAAGCACCCCCAGGTGAAAAACGCCGGCCTCGGGGTCCTCACCTCCGTATACGCCGTATCTCTGTGCAGGCTCGAGAAGGAATCTCCCCACGTCCAGGTCTGGTGTTCGAGGCCGTCGAGAGGATGCCGCGAGCCCTCCGGGGAAGACAGGAGGCGGGTGGCGGAGAGCTGGTGGCTGACGCCCCCGCTGCAACAATCAAAATGGGTACCTTTACAGGGGAATTCGATTAATCACCCTTCCCAATTATTAACAGCCGGCCTACCCTCTGGTTAATTAATGAACGCACCGAATGGGAAATGGAAGGAGTTTTACAGTCGATTCCGATGATGATGATTTACGTGCTGTGCTGTGTAATTTCTAACCCTTTAACATTACTCATTTTCTAAGCGATATTAATCATGCTATGTGAGTTACACAAGAACTAACGAGTTGGAAATGTAGTTTTTATAAGTTGAAAGTTTAGTTAATTTAAACGGATTTTTAAAAATAAATTAGCGGTGAGAAAGTAGATATATTTATGAAATTATGTGTTTAGTTTCAATGATAAGAATTAAAAATGGTGATGTGTCCCTCATAGCACTTTTCCAGTTAAAGAGATGATGATTTAAAAATCAACATTATGGAAAATTTGCTCAAACTAAATTTATTCTACTTTTATTACTTTTATTCTAAAACTATCCGCAAAAAAAATAATTTTTGCATTTTTTTCGCATCATCTCGGTAAATATTGATCAGCATAACATCTAAGCTTTGTATATTTTTAACTTTACTGTAAATCAGTGGTTAATACGCGTGGCGTCTCAAAAGCATTGATGCAACCAGACATTGCAAAATGCATCAAAATATGGAAATAAATGAAATCATTGATAAAATTATTAAACAGTGGTAAAAAATCTTGAAAAGAGATGCACAAATCATACGAATTTAAAAAATGACAAAAGTAGAACAAATATTTCTATAAGCAATCGACTGAACGTCAGTGATTTAATCGTTTGAGCAAGTTTTTTCAAATTTTGCCTAATTTCTAGGATTTTTAACTTAAAGAAAATCAAGAACATTTTTAAAAACTTGTAAAAATCACCGATGTTAGTTAAAATACGAATGTTTATACTATGATTTTTTAAAGTTTTTGTAAATTTTCTTGATTTTCTTTAAGTTGTAAAATTTTCAATTAATCTCATGAAATTTGATCATTTTAGTAATTATCTCTCACATTTATAACGGGACATTCATTTATAAATGTGAGATAATTACTAACCAACTTCAGTTAAATCTTATTCAAAGATTAAATTCATTTGCCGAATAAAGCGCAGTTAAAGTTTATTCATGGATTTCACAGATGACATTTGGTTAGATACTTGAAACTAATACCTTTCAGAAGTTCATCTACCTTATTTTATTGTTTGTATGCCTCACTTATAGGTGTTATTTTCCACAAAATATTAGAGCAATTAATTGAAATAATTCAAAAATCAGATATTTACATCAAATGAAAGAAGAAATTACAAGAAATTAGAAATGAAAGAACTTGCATTTGAATTAAATAATAACTAAACTTAAACAATAGTATTTAATATTAATATAAATATATTTACGTAATTATAAATTATAAAAATACTCCTAAATAATTTTTTTTAAAACTTGAAAGTGCGTTGGAAAGAATATTTTACCTTTTTCATTTGTACGCGTTAAGTTCGTTGTAATGATACTTTAATATGTTCATAAATGCTAATTTATTTTGTGTTAAATTTTATTCTAATTAATTGGTTTATTGTATTTTTTGTATTTTATTTAAATCTCAAAAAAATAATAAGAAAAGAATGATTGCTGTTTTCATGTTAGAAAGTTCCTCAAATATATAATTAAAAACTACAATATATTTCATAGAAAATCTCATTTAAAAGAAACGACTTCTAATATTTTTGTTCAAGTTGGTCACGATTCATTAATTTGCATAATTATGTAAAAAAAAGTTTTACAACCTAAAATAAATTTTAAACGTAAAATATTCATAAATTTCCGTTGCAGGACAATTTTTTTGTATCTAGATGGTACGATTTAATTAAATTCGTCCAATTAAAGGTATGCGAATAATTAGCGTGATTAATCGAGAGAGGGAGGGAGAGAGAGTGAGAGAAAGGGAGAGGGGGGGGGGGGGAGAGAGAGAGAAAGTGAGAGAGGGCTGAAACTTTTTTATATTAAATTCCTGAACAAAACAATCTCTCTCTCGGTGGGATTTTATCGCCAGAGTGACATCCACCAATTAAGCAAAGTCCTTCCTGATAAAAAAAAAATAAATAATATAAAATTACACGGAGAATTCTTTAGCGGGGAAAAAGGTATGCGCTAAATATTTCAAAAGAATAATTAAATAAATATTTAATTGATGAGGCGGATACATGATGAAACTCCATAATACTATTTGAAATAAAACAACGCAGTTGGGAGGGTTTCACTTTTATTGTTGAACACTGCAACATGTTTCACCACACAGTGGCTTCATCAGGCAGATGAAATAATGATTTTACAAAGTACAGGTAAAAGCTTATATACTAATGCAATTAACTTAATAGAGGGGGGGGGGGGTAATAAGGCTGAAACTAATACAAACAATTTTGAGCGACTAAATATTGATTAGGGGTGAATTGTTTACTTCTATTTGGTCATTTAATAGAATACCTTTTTTGTTATATTTATTAATTTCTAATTCTTCTAATAAGTTTAATTTACGACTTTTGTTACATTCGTGCAAAATTTTGAATTTAGGGTTAAAGTTATGTTGGTATTCGATTAAATGATTGGCGTAGGTTGAGGAGGTTTTCTTAAATTGAAAGCATTTTTGATGTTCTGAGATGCGATCTGGGAAGCTACGTCCAGTTTGTCCAACGTATACCTTAGGGCAATCTCCACTCTCTAGCAAATACACGCCAGAGTTCGTAGTTTTATCAGATTTGTCTTTAGAATTATTAATGAATTTATTAAGTGAATTGACCGTTCTAAAAGAAGGAGTTAGGTTTAAGGATTTGAGTTTTTTGCTGATGGCAATCGAAGGGGGGCCGTTAAATGTTAATGAGCAATATTTATTATTCTGATTTTGAAAAGTGGTGGGATATACTAATTTCAGGGCTTGTTGTTTTTGTTTTTTATAAAGGATGTCTAAGATAAGCTTTTGACGGAAGCCGTTGTTATTAGCTATTATGAGAATTCTGTTGAGCTCATTATTAAAATTATTAATTGATAGGGGATAGTGGTTAGCCTATGCAGCATGGAATGGTAAGCTGCTAGTTTATGTTGCATAGGATGGAATGATGTGCTATGGATCGTAGTATCTGTATGGGTCGGCTTGTGAAAAATATTGAATTCATATTTTTGACCTGGATGTGAAATTGTTAAGTCTAAAAAATTAATAGACTTATTAGATTCGATCTCCCTAGTGAATGAAATATCCTTGTGAATTGAATTAATGAAATTTAAAAGTTGATCTAACTGTCTCTCCGTTCCTGTGAAACAGGTGAGAATATCATCAACATATCTAAACCAGTATAGGCATTTATTAAACAGTGGGTGTTTACTAATTATTTCTTCTAATGAATTCATGAACATTTCGGCAAGTAACGGACTGAGGGGATTACCCATCGCTAATCCTTTGTTTTGGATGAAGAAGTAAGCTTTTACCTGTACTTTGTAAAATCATTATTTCATCTGCCTGATGAAGCCACTGTGTGGTGAAACATGTTGCAGTGTTCAACAATAAAAGTGAAACCCTCCCAACTGCGTTGTCTTATTTCAAATAATAATTAAATAAGTATTTACCTTTTTCGTTTTATAAATTAAATTTTAAAGAAACCTACATAGGTAGGTATTTAAAAAGTAATATAACTTAAAAAATATGAAAGAATACAAAAGTTATTAAAAATAATTTATTCCCTATAATATTTTTTTTATGACAATCACCCTCACTTGTCAATTTTAAGAATCGAACCAATCAAAATGATGTATTACTTAGAAATTAACCAATTACATACGAATTTCAAGAATATTTTGACAGCGAATATTAAGCCTAATTTTCAATAATTTTATTATTGAACGTAAATAACAAGAATATCAAATATAAGTAAGCTATTCAAAATAAAGGAACAGATTTTAAACATTAATTTCTTCCAAACTACAAAAGATAGAAACACAATTCCAACGTTCCTGGAAAAGGAAAAGTTAATTTTTTTATGCATTTAATATGAGCACTATGTATTACACGTTCTTTGATTCTTTTTGGGCTCCTTTCGAAATACGAATACGCTCGACATTTTCATTTGGTGTGCGTGAACGTCTCGTGGTTTTCTGTTTACAGATGCAACCATCGATGCCACTGGTAAATCTGCTTATGACGAGGAGGTTGATTATTAAACGTGCCTTTAAACTTCAATAATGAACTCTAGTTTTGCTAATTGCATCACACA
Organism: Philonthus cognatus; assembly: GCA_932526585.2. Lineage (NCBI taxonomy): Eukaryota > Metazoa > Arthropoda > Insecta > Coleoptera > Staphylinidae > Philonthus > Philonthus cognatus. The sequence continues at coordinate 112,541,605 of OW052242.1, forward strand.
AAATGCTTTTTCTTGTTGTGTAGCCATTTTACTACAGACAATTAATATGACAAGCAACAGCGCCAATGCGGCAGTGGTTGGAACTTGTGCCTAAACTGCTCAAATTTTAAACTTTCGTCTGTCCAGGAACGTTGGAATTATGGTTCTACCTTTTGTAGTTTGGAAGAAATAAATGTTTGAAATCTGTTTCTTTACATAATATATAAAATTACGAAAAAACTATTCGTGAAAGTGCAAACAGTGTCTTAATTAACAAGACAATTTAAGACGATAAATATCCATTGAAACAACTACTTCCCGTGCAAATACACCTCCGGATATTGCATTATACAATGAAATATTTAAAATCTTATTTAATTTGATTTGTTACAACGCTCTATTAAAGTATATGTAACGTTTAGGTCAAATTCTCTTCAAACCAACTAACAATACAATTTTAAATGAAAGGAGAGATAGCAACAAATTAGAAGTGAATGGACTTGGATTAAAACTAATGTCTTAGGCCATCTATAGACGCGTTTCGAGATTTATCTCTCTTCAGTATAGCTTTGCTTATGACGTTTAAAAAATTAGGAATTAAATTAAAACAAACTTAATTGGAAAAAGTGTTGTGTGTGGAATGAACAGGTACACAGAAATAGAATGAGTGAAAATTATGGTCGGTATTTATAGGTAAAGAAGGGGATTATGTCATTAGCAGGTATGAAGAATGTGAGACCTTATTATTTACCTTACGGTACAGTTCAAACAAGATCCGGAATAGTTTTTTCGTAATTTTATATATTATGTTTAAAGTGTGCAAACTATAAGAAGCGTAAGCTTATTTTCTCGAATTCAAATAGTTTTGAATTTGAATTTATCTTGTTTGATCTATTTCTTTATTTTGAATATCCCTGTATTTAGAGCAATTTTATTTATAACAGATCAAAATTGGAACAGTTGGTGAAATTAAAAGTACAATTATGATAAATATTTCGATGATTTTCTTCCGTTTCGTTGATCCGAAGTTTTGCTTTCAATATACGAATTATCAATGACAGCTACCTACTTAAACTATGTGATATATTTCTATAAATTATTTTTGCTCTAGCGATTGTCTGAACAAATATCGGCTCGACTTTACTTTATACCCCGTGGAATAACATGCCTTATAATATAGATTCACACTGTATTGACATATATCACCAATTATAATCAATAAATTCACTACAGAAATGATAAAAGTTCTATTTTCAACTTTGAAATGTTGACTAAAAACTTCTATAAAACCTCACTGATTGCTGTTAACCATTGCAATCTTTACTGGAGACATTGGGGAAGTCAAGAGAAATGTTTGTTAAAGACTTCAATCTAACTTCAACTTAAAGTTAAATTTATTTAACCGGATGACGATTAAAACACATTAGCACATTACACTTGGACTCATATGGATTTATAGAATAACTAATATAAATTAATACACTCTTGGAAATTCATTTGGGCTGAATTCTAGTTTGTCAACGGCTATATTTCGCCGAAAAAAATCACGTTTGCTCACGTTGAATATTCCACATACTTCTAGGATAGGTTAGGTTAGGGGCAAGGTTTGCAATAGAATAAATTGCGTAAATCTCTTTGCGCACGATGATTATTTTACATACTGCTAGGACTTAATATTTTCAAAATTTTCAAACTATTTTTATTTAATTATTTAACATTTCCGGTCGAAATTAATTGCATGTCTAGATAGTACTCGTCGAGTACAATCGAATAATATCATTTTTATCTATAATACCCACGGGATGTATAGTAAATTCTTACCCAAATATCTGTTGTGCAGGCATATACCGGGTGTTGACTTGGCAGACGCAACATAGGAAATCGCATGTTAATTTTAAAGTGTTCAAATATTGGCTATTTATTTTAGAGACAAAATGTATTTTACTTTTATGTAGAGAGAAAAATTCTAAATTTATGAATGTTGACATTTAACACCTTACGTTTCTCTAAGTTAAAATGATTTAGAAAAAGTAATGTGATTTTTTAAAAATAATAACATACCATGGAATTGATACAACAATTGCGGATATTCTCTGTTTTCTTTAAAGTTCAATTTAAAGCTTTAACCAAGTGTTTTCCACTCCCAGACTAAGCATGAAGTAAAATTTCGAGTTTAGAAAAGCCCCGTGAAAATTTGTCGAGGGTCGCGCAGCGACCCGAGACAAATTTTCTGGGCTTTTCTAAACTCGAAATTTTACTTCATGCGCCACGCGTATAAAACTTCACTTAAAATATGTGTTTTATACGCGTGGCGCATGAAGTAAAACATTTTATGCTTAGTCTGGGAGTGGAAAACACTCGTTTAAAGATTCAAATTGAACTCTTTTAAAAATCAACGAATGTCAGAAAATATACAGCTAAAATAATTAAGAAAAAGTAATGTGATTTCAAAAAAATAATGACATACCTTGGAATTGATACAACAATTGCGGATGTCAAAATAGCACAAGATATTGCTGTTACTTATTTAACGACAAAAAAACAACGCAAACATCGTGATAACTCTGGTCTGCATTATACCACTTTATTAGGAGGATTTTTTCTCGTAGTGTAGTGTAAATCATTTCGAAAACATTTACTTTAATCAAGTGACTACAATATGTTTTGCCATTTTGACATCCGCAATTGTTGTTTCAATTCCATGGCATGTCATTATTTTTATAAAATCACATTACTTTTTCTTAATTATTTTAACTTAGAGAAACGTAAAGTGGTAAAGGTTAACACGAATGAATTCAGAATTGTTTCCTCTACAAAACAGATAAATACATTTTGTTTCTAAAATAAATAGAGGAGCCAAAATTTGAACATTTCAAAATTTACATGGGATATCCTATGTTGCGTCTGCCAAGCCAACACCCGGTATATCTCGCAAATTTTCCCTTTTGTCACACGCGTGTGTGTTGCCCCCTAAAAATTCTCGTTGCAACAAACACTTGTGTGACAGGTCGGGAAAATGTTCGGTATGGGGTCAGTTTTCCTAATCCTTTTTTCCTATTTTTTTTTCCTAATCCTTTTTTCCTAATATTTTTTTTCCTAATTTCTATTATTATTATTTTCCTAATACTATTTTCCAAATTCACATTTTATTTCCGAGACTCATTTCCAAATGTACAGTTCAAAAACCAATGTAGCAACCGACGTCCTTTAAGTACTCCATAGCTTCCTCCCGCCGATCTTCATACTGGAGAACGACGTACGTAATCCTTTCTTCGTTCTGCTCCATAGCTTTGCTCACGTCTCGCCGGACTCTGTTCTCTAAATTTAGGTCGCGGATCATGCCTTCAGTGTCAGATTGCTCTTTCTTGAGTTCCTTGAGGAGAGTGTACAAACCCGGATGGTTCTTTCCCACCACAAGTGCGAAACGAGTATGCCAACCTGTAAGATAAGATGTGGGATAAAGGACAGTTGTTGGATTCAGGAAAAAGTAAAAGGAAAAAGGAAAAGGAACCTTCTGAAAGGTTGTTGGTTCTCGATAGGTTTTGGAGCGTCGCATCGTACATGTTCCAAACATCTGGTGGGTATCGGGCATCAACGGCTCGACGTCTACCTCGAGCTGTCTGTCCTTTTACGTACGTCGTCTACGGGGTAGTAATACTTGTAAAAAATAACTGATGAGCAGACTGATAGCGGGCTGATGAGAAAGAAAAAATACCCGAAAATAGTCGACCACCGATTTGAATGCAGGAGGTGCTTGGTTTTCGAATTCAGCAAACACAGATAAGACGTCGGCGAGAGGAACGAACGCGATAGCGCACATCATTCGCGCTGCATCTTTTATAGTTCGATCTTTCTTATCGCTATACGCCACTTGCAGCCCCTCCTGTTGGATGTACCGGTACACTGCTTGTCGGAGGTGAAAAAAGCAGGCTCTGACTTTCGTACTCTCCGTCATGATTTTTCTAATTGCGTTCAGGATAGCGAGTTCAAAATCCGTCATCACAATAACCGGCACTCTGCGTGGAATGCCTGCTTCCTCACACGCGTTTCTGATGACATCCAGTACTTTTTCGTACGCGACTTGTTTTTTTATTTTCCAGCAGTGCGTATACGAGAGGGATAGCGACTATTTGTTGTTTACCGTTCCGAATTTGTGTCAGGGAAGCAAGGACAGTGAAGAGTTGAAAAAAAAATTGCGGTACAACCTGAAAAAATAATACGGTACAACTCGAAAAATAAAATAAAAATAATGTACATTATGAAAAGAATAAACCTAACCTTGAAGGTGCCGTCCAAGTACCAATTTGGACATCTCATTAACAGCCACAAGTTCTGTATGGTCGCAAAAATCAGAATTCGTCCCATCCCTTCGTTTTCTTCGTCATCATCATCCTCACGCGAGTCATACAAAAGGAAATTTTCACCCGTATGTGTTTTCGCATATAACTCTGGTACTTCTTCCAAATCTTCGATGTCGACAGGGTTCGTTGGCATATTTTGTCTTCTTCTTCGCGAAATTAATTTTGCCATATTTGGCCTGTCAGGTAGATGAGCCAGAACAGCAGCTGGCACGCCGTCCAATTCTTCGCGCAACACTTGAATAGGAGGGGCTTCGGGGTGTTCCACCGCTTTTCTCTTCACGCGATATTTTAATTTGATGGCTTCGACGGCATCATAGTCTGGAGCGTGGTTGTGGGTGGCATCCAAGTTTTCTCCACCTTTTATGACGTCCACCGCTTGTCCGTGCGTCAACTGCAACCTCGTTACCGCCGTGGCATTACACAGTTTGCAGTTCCAAAAGACTATTCCATTTTTTGTCAGGCGTTTACTATACAAAAATCCGCTCATGTGTAAAACATGGCTTAAGTTAGTTTGAATCAGTTCAACGGTCATTTTTACAGACGCAAATTTGGACACACGCACTGAAATATTGACACTTTCTAGAGGTTTTGTTTGCCTGACAAATGACGGTTGGCATGGGAACTTCACGGTTAACATTGGAAAATTACGAAAATTAGGAATATTAGGAATATTAGGAAAAAAAAAATTAGGAAAATTGTTAAATTAGGAAAATAATAAGTTAGGGAAAAAAATCATTAGGAAAATAATATTAGGAAAACTGTACCCCAATCATGCCTGGGACTTTGGATAAAGTATATGATAAATATTAATATCAACATACAGAGATTTTTTCCTTTTAAGTATAGGTACTCTCACATATTCCATATAAACATTTGTAAACTTAATGAACATGTGATTAAACCTAAGCAGTATACTTTAAATTTCGCTTTAAATCAATGTTTTATACGCGTAGCGCATAAAGTAACATTTCCAGTTTAGAAAAGCCTGAAAATTTGGTATAGTCGCTCCGCTTTCACATCTTTTCTAAAATCGAAATGTTACTTCATACTTAATCTGGGACAGTGAACACTCATTAGATGCTTCAAATTTTTAATATAACAACGAGTATCCGAAAATTTACATCAAAAAATCGTGATACGTATACCTACAAAAAAAATCCCCGTAAAACAATGTTTAAGTGAAACATTATTTCAACTTAACCCATCGCGAAAATGTTTTGTATTGGTAATAGAAAATAAAAACGCTTGGTGTACAACTACTTGAGTTAAAATATATAAGTGAAACAAACCAAGTTGCAATTTATTCATTTATTCATTCACCGATCTCTCTATATAACATTACACAAATGCATGAATTTATTTTCTATTATTAAATCTATGTTTATTTATAACTACTTGTGTACACACATAGTAATACGAAATATCTAAAACTATAACTTTACCAGATATTAATTACATAATCAACTCTATTTTCAGCAATTCAAAGCCTCAGTAATTATTTCAATAGATTGTACCGTTTAAACAATTTCAGCAAATAAAATACGAAAATATCACACGTTACAAATTTTCCCCAATCGACCGACTGGTTAATTCAAATAAATCCATTAGCGCTTATCGGATTATCAAACTGCGTTTATGTCCGATATTTTTATGAATAGACTGAATATCCCATTGTTCCCGGCGCATCCACCAAAATATTCGCACATAATTGTGCGTTATGAATTGGATTACAACCAAAGTTTTTATATTAAAAATATATAAAGTATAATAATGTTATGCGAGTTTTGGGCGGTTACTAAAAATACATCAAGCGGACTTGCGCGTGAATTTATAATTTCATTACCGCGGTTGTAATCAAACTGAATTTTCCGCCTCATTGTGAGAGTTCGTTTAGTGTAATTAAGTTTTTGTTTTATATATGTTTCTCATACGTACATACTGAGAGTTTTATGTAACACCGAACATGTTTATAACGAGAATTTTTCTTTTAAGTATACATAAACATACGTTGTACATTTTTGAAGCTTTAAACGAGTGTTTTCCACTCCCAGGCTAAGCATGAAGTAAAATTTCGATTTTAGGAAAGCCTGAAAATTTAGTTTGGCGGAACGCGGAGCGGCCAAACCAAATTTTCAGGCTTTTCTAAATTCGAAATTTTACTTCATGCGCCACCGGTACAAAACACTGATGCAATGTAAAGTTTAGCGGTGTGTTTTAAACTTCGTAATATGTCAGTGTTTTGTACCGGTGGCGCATGAAGTGAAATTTCGAGTTTAGAAAAGCCTGAAAATTTGGTTTGGCCGCTCCACGCTTCGCGCTACGCGACCAAACCAAATTCGCAGGCTTTTCTAAACTCGAAATTTTACTTCATGCTTAGTCTGGGAGTGGACCACACTCATTTCAAGTTTCAATTTGAACTCATTTAAAGAAAAACAACGGTTACCTAAAGATTTACGGCATATACGCTGTAATTGGGACATGTATACTTAAAAGAAAAACTTCCTGTATGTACAAGTTGAGGCAATAATTGTGATTGATTGGCTACAATTTGTAATGGTCATATAGGCAATCCAATTTACACATAACTTAAAAATTAAAGGTGTCTAATAGTATTGGATGTAAATGTTCGGTGTTACATAAAACTCTCTGTATGTATACTAAATATTTTAATTAGATATTTTCTACTACGCATATACTAAAATATTCAATTTTTCTACAAAAAAAAAAACGGGAGGAATCACGTGTCAATTAACAACATTTTAAATATCGAACATAATAATTATTTTACTTTACTCAGTATGAATGTTATTTAACTATTATAGTGCAGTATATTCAAAAATTTCCCTGATTGGATCAAGTGTTCTAATACAATCATCTTAATATACTCGTATATAGTTTTACTTTAGGATTAAACTGAAGTTTGTATCTATTTTATTGCATTCATTTTTTACATTTAAATTATCTGTAAATTTATGCTGGTCATACATACAGAGAGTTTTCTGTAACACGGAACATGTTCATCCAATACAATTTGACACCTTTACTTTTTAAGTTATGTGTAAATTTAATACAGATTTTAATGTAAATCTATTTTATTCAGTGTTGTATACCATTATTGATGATTATACACCAAAAATATTAGAAAATAATGCTTGTCGAACCCGGAGATATCCTAAGTGGTTGAGTTCTGAACTCATTGATCTAACTTCTCTCAAGAAATTACATCATTTAAATTTTAAGCGCTCTGGTCTGGACTCTGACTTTCAGCTTTTTAGATCAACACGTTCACAATGTAAGATTCTGTCTCAGATTTGCTATGGGAACCATGTACAGTTAATTGAACAAGTTTATTGTAAACTGTTGGATAATAAATAAATAAATAAATAAAATCTTTGCAAAGCTCTCTAAAGTTGTTCTGGAATCACGTTAATGGAAGTAGAAGTAGCTCGTCCTTCCCTAGCACGTTTGATCATGGCGGTATATTGGTTAATAATATGCACCATATTGTTGAATTCTTCGCAAACCATTTCGGATCAGTGTATAATGTTCCTGCTCACACACATACCTCGTACGGATCATCCAGTGAATCTTGTAATACATCGTCCAATCATATTAATTTTAACTTATGCCCGATTGTAAAAATTTCCTATGTTCTTCATGAACTCGACAAATTAGATAATTCGTACTGTACTGGTCCTGATGGGTTACCTTCTGTTATTCTGAGACGGTGTTCTTTTCCACTTAGTCGCCCCTTGTGGCTACTATTTAACCAATCTCTTAGCTCTGGTTTTTTTTCCCACTTTATGGAAGAACGCTTTATTAACACCTATTTTTTAAGAGTGGCAAAAAGAACATCGTCTCAAATTATAGACCGATTTCAATTCTATCCCATATTCCCAAAATATTTGAGAAATTACTGTACCCCTCACAGCTTGCCTCTCTAAGGTCCTGTCCGAAAAGCAACATGGCTTTAGAAGCGGTTGTTCTACTTCATCCAATTTATTATCGTATAGCCACTATATCTTGTCTGCTTTGGAGAGGGGATATGAGGTTGACTCCGTCTATACAGACTTCTCTAAGGCTTTCGATACCGTTAATCATACCATCTTGATTCCGAAACTTGAGCTTATAGGAATCTGTGGGGAGATGCTTAAATGGATCCATTCATATTTGATCGGGAGGACTCAGACAGTACGAATCGGAAGTGTTATATCATCAGCTATAACAGTGACTTCTGGGGTTCCTCAGGGGTCACACCTAGGGCCTCTTCTGTTCAACATATTTATAAATGATGTTACCGATTGCCTCCATCACGCAGAATGCCTGCTGTTTGCTGATGATATAAACATTTTCACAGAAATATCTAATCTTTCAGCATATTTATTGCAAGATGATTTGGATAGATTCCAGTCTTGGTGTGTAACTAATGACATGACACTGAATTTGAAGAAATGTTACACTATTTCCTTTTCTAAGAGGAGGGCAACTGCTGAGAGGAATTATTTTCTTAATGGCACTCAGTTGTTGCGCGTCTCGTCGGTGAGGGACTTAGGCGTTACATTGACTCAACAGTGGGATTTCAACTCGCATATGACTAATATATCGTCTGAAGCTCATCGTATGCTGGGTTTCATGAAACGAAATACCAAGGAGTTCACAAACATCAATACTCTACTGACATTATATTCGACCCTTGTGAGACCACATTTGGAGTACTGTTGCATGGTATGGAATCCCTATAGCAAGTCTGAGATAAATTTACTTGAAAGGGTCCAGACGATATTTATACGCTTTATAGCGTATACGTTCCATATTTGTGGTTCCTACCAAGAGATTTTAAGTAGCCTAGAAATGAATACGTTGGAGCAGCGACGGAGAAACGCGGATGTAATGCTAGGCTTCAATTTGATAAACGGTTGGATCGACTGCCCTTACCTTCTGGGCCAGTTTAAAATCAATGTGCCTAGCAGGGGTTTGCGTTCCTTCGACCTCTTCAACGTACCATTTCATCGTACCAATTATGGTAGAAACTATGGTATGGCTAGAGTTTCCGCGCATTGTAACTCGGCGAATATAGACTTTGCTACCACAAGCAAAAAGAATCTTAAGACCATGCTCCGTGAGACAAATTAGATTTTTATTTTTGTTCACATTTTAATCTGCTTTGTTTGTTTTATTTGTATATTGTTTGTGATTTATATTTTAACCTTATTTATTACTTTTAGCATAGTGATGAGCATTTTGATTTTAATCTGTTGTGTATATTGTTTGTGATTTTATATATTTTAACTTAATTATTACTTTTAACTTATTTTAGACTAAGCATTATGTCTTTATTTTAAATGGATATCCGTAAATAAACAATAATCAATAAATTGGGTTGCTTATATGACCATTAAAAATTGTAGCCAATCAATCGCAATTAATGCCTCAACTTGTACACACAGGGAGATTTTCTCACAAGTATACATGTCCCAATTACACCGTATATGTCGTAAATCTTTAGATACTCGTTATTAAATAAAATCAATTTGAAACTTGAAATTGGTGTGTTCCACTCCCAGTCTAAGCATGAAGTAAAATTTTCGCGTAGCGCGAAGCGCGGAGCGGCCAAACCAAATTTTCAGGCTTTTCTAAACTCGAAATTTTACTTCATGCGCCACCGATACAAAACACTGACATATTACGAAGTTTAAAACACACTGCTAAACTTTACATTGCATCAGTATTTCGTACCGGTGGCGCATGAAGTAAAATTTCGAGTTTAGAAAAGCCTGAAAATTTGGTTTGGCCGCTCCGCGCTTCGCGCTACGCGACCAAACCAAATTTTCAGGCTTTAATAAACTCGAAATTTTACTTCATGCTTAGCCTGGGAGTGGAAAACACTCGTTTAGAGCTTCAAATTTAATTCTTTTAACAAACCGAGCGTCGGCAAATGTACAACGTATGCTTATGTATACTTAAAAGAAAAATTCTCGTTATGAAAATGTTCGGTGTTACATAAAACTCTCTGTATATCCTGTGTTTCAAGTTTGAATTAATCAAGTACGAGTATAATCAATGACTTTTACGTTTAGAGCAACGATATTACGTAGATTCTTATGCGATTGAATAAATAATGGACTAATGAATCAGTGTTTCCGTATAATTTCGATTCATTTATTCTGGCAGAATTTTCGATCAATGAGTTTTGCATATAACCAAGAGGGGCTGAATTCCATTGATATTCCACTAGACGCACTCGAGAAAATCTCCGGGCTCAGTCTGCGTGACTAGACTGAAATTTCGTATTATTGACAATGAAAAATTAATGTCCAAACTGCTTCGATAAAGAAAAAACACCTAAAATTAAGAAAATAATCTCGGCATTTTTAATAATTCATTCAATAATAATATTACTCTTTTTCTATTGGTTTAGTCTTTTGATTTTCACAAAACTATTGCAAATCTCTGTTAAATAGAGTGATGTGTTTGTAAAACAACATTTTTGAGAAATAGTGAAATACAAGATTTATTCAAATTAAAAACTATTAGAATTCGAGAAAATAAGCTTACGCTTTTTATAGTTTGCACACTTTAAAGTGAAATACAATTCACAAAAGAGGAAAACCAAAAGAGAAAGACTGTAAAATGAAGTTATTAAAGTGGTATAATTTATAAATTGATCTTGATTTGTATAAAGTAGTAGCTATTTAAGTAAGTTGGTGGGATTTATATTTTGGCCGAAACAATAAATCTAGTCGAGGTGCGAGTAATCCTATTAAGAAAACGTAATAGGGGGCCGTAACTGATCAATAGGTAATTACTGAAATTAATTGCAATACCTGTAGAAAGTTCATTTACATGCGCTTGGATTTAGACACCAATGTTTTATTGATGATCAAGGAAAATTTCAGCTTTTCCGAACTCGAAATTTCTAGTTATAAAAGGCGAAACAGCACACAAATAGATTAGATGTGAACATAAATTGTTCCCTTTAAATTATACATATGCATGCGTGGATTAATTATTTTAACTGTTTGATCATTTTCGATGTTTTCAGATAGTATAAAGCGATATACAAAATATTCTTCTTTCAAAAAACAACTAAAACCCGTATCTAGAAAACGTAAACCATGGATGACTAAAAGTATAATTGTTGAAATTAAGCAACGTGATGCAATCCATAAACTCTATTTAAAAAATAAGAATAATAATGACTTATACCAGCAATATAAAACGAAAAGAAATGAAGTAAACACACTTAGTAGGAATGAAAAAAAATATATTCTTTCAAAAGAAAATTAATAATACTAAAATCATTAAAGAATTATGGTAAATTACAAAACAGTCTGTAAATATTGAGAAATCCAAAACAAAAATAAACAGAATTGTTACGTGCGAAAATTCAACCTTAGTAAAAGATTTAGAAATAGCTAATGAATTCAATAAATATTTTGTTAACGTATCTAAGGATATTATGAATTGTATAAATCCTGATCCGCTGTACAGGTCCAAAGAGATTAGTTTTAAAAAATCTGTTTTTTTTTTTATTCGAGTATTAGAAACTGAGATTGCATCTATAATTAATAACCTAAATTCTAATAAAAGTCCTGGAATAGATGGTATCACGGTAAGAGTCTTGAAGCAAATTTCTGAATTTATTTCTGGGCCGCTTAGCAAGTTATTCAACAGATGTTTTTCAGAGGGGTGCTTTCCAGACTGTTTAAAAACTACTATAATTATACCTATTCACAAAACCGGTAAAGTTGATATTCTCTCCAATTACAGGCCTATTGCACTAACATCGTGTATTTCAAAAATTTTTGAAAAAATTATTAAATACCAAATGCAAAAATATCTGACAACACACAATCTACTATCCCCGAACCAGTTTAGATTCAGAGAAGGCTTAGGAACGGAAGATGCTTTGGCTACGTTAACATCATATATATACCGAAATTTAGATTCGTCAACATCATCAATAGGTATATTTTTGGACTTAGCCAAAGCATTCGACACTGTTAACTATTCTAAGCTGTATGAAAAACTGGAATTATTCGGGTTTAGGGGCCTAGCTTTGCAGTCATTTCAAAGCTATCTGACTAACAGATTCCAAATGGTCACCATAAATAATGTAAATAGCACCAAAAGAAGAGTCACATGTGGGGTACCACAAGGCTCAGTACTCGGTCCTGTACTCTTTATAATATATATACATGAACTGTTACGAACAAATACAGACGTCAAATGCATATCATACGCCGATGATACAGTAATATATATTAATGGTCCAACATGGGAAAAGGTTTTTCAAAAAGCCTCATTGCATTTGTCAAGGATTAAATACTGGTTAGATAACAATTGCCTATGCTTAAATTTGGAAAAAACTGTCTTTGTGCCATTTGGTTCATATATTAATTGCCTTCCTGCAACTGACAGTGTTAAGTTGCATGAATCAAATTGTGATAGTCAAAATTGTAACGGACATTGAATTATACAACAAGTGTTTGCTGTTACATACAGCAACCTACTGCAAATGTAACAATTTGGGTCAAATTATTCAGGCCATCTGTATGTAACAGCAAACACTTGTTGTATAATTCAATGTCCGTCGGGGTATTAGCCCGGGAAGTAGTTGTTTCAATGAGTGTTTGATATAGTCTTTGTAAGACTAACTTGTTGTAGATTGCGAAAAGAATCGCACTTTTAATGTTTGAAGTATTCTGCAACCAAGAATTGGCAATTTCATTTATACTAATGTTTGAACGGTAACGTGACCGCCAGTCTAAGGTGTCAAATTGTTTGGAGGGAATGGCAAAGCTATACTGAGGAGAGATAAATCTCGAAATGCGTCTATAGATGGCCTGAATAATTTGACCCAAATTGTTACATTTGCAGTAGGTTGCTGTATGTAACAGCAAACACTTGTTGTATAATTCAATGTCCGTCGTGGTATTAGCCCGGGAAGTAGTTGTTTCAATGAGTGTTTGATATAGTCTTTGTAAGACTAACTTGTTGTAGATTGCGAAAAGAATCGCACTTTTAATGTTTATATATATATAATGTATTGTATTATGTTAACTGAGTAATTAAATAAAATTTATTGTTCTTAGAAATGTTTCATTAATCCAATTCCATATTCCATTCTACGTTAATATTTGAGTTTAATTTTGCAAAATTAATTTCCATTACAGAGATTTTTTCTATCAAGTATACATATCCTGATGTGTATGCATTTTGAGGCATTAGTTGTTTTTTTTAATGAGGTCATTTTGAAGCTACTAATAACTGTTTCCAATCCTTGATTAAGCATGAAGGTAAATTTTGAGTTTAGAAAAGCCCGAAAATTTCAATATTTCCCTATTTTTTTTAAACTAAATGGGGTTTACAAAATAACATCACATTCCATGCATTTCGAATTATTTCTGTTCACTTAAAGTTTGCATTGTATGTTATATACAAGGAGAATTTTTTAAAGTATACGTTTTCCAAATTCAGCCTATTTTTTTAAATCTTTAGATATTCATTGCTTATTTTTTAAAGATATCAAATTGAAGCTTTAAACGAGTGTTTTCCACTCCCAGACTAAGCATGAAGTAAAATTTCGAGTTTAGAAAAGCCCCGTGAAAATTTGTCGAGGGTCGCGCAGCGACCCGAGACAAATTTTCTGGGCTTTTCCAAACTCGAAATTTTACTTCATGCGCTACGCGTATAAAACACTAAAACATTGTGAAATTTATGTATATTTGAACCTCACTTGAAATCAGTGTTTTATACGCGTGGCGCATAAAGTAAAATTTCGAGTTTAGAAAAGCCCAGAAAATTTGTCTCGGGTCGTTGCGCGATTTTTTTTAAAGTAAATGGTGTTTGAAAAATAACATCACATTCCATGCATTTCAAATTATTTCTGTTCACTTGAACTCTGCAATATATATACAAGGAGTATTTTTTAAAGTGTACGTTTTCCAAATTTAGCCTATTTTTTTTAAATCTTTAGATATTCGTTGTTTTTTAAAAGATTTCAATTTGAAGCTTTAAACGAGTGTTTTCCACTCCCAGACTAAGCATGAAGTAAAATTTCGAGTTTAGAAAAGCCCCGTGAAAATTTGTCGAGGGTCGCGCAGCGACCCGAGACAAATTTTCTGGGCTTTTCTAAACTCGAAATTTTACTTCATGCGCCACGCGTATAAAACACAGATTTTAAGTGAAGTTCGAATATACATAAATTTGACAATATTATAGTGTTTTATACGCGTGGCGCATGAAGTAAAATTTCGAGTTTAGAAAAGCCCAGAAAATTTGACAAATTTTCACGGGGCTTTTCTAAACTCGAAATTTTACTTCATGCTTAGTCTGGGAGTGGAAAACACTTGTTAAAAGCTTTAAATTGAACTTAAAAAAAAAACAGGGAATATCTGCAATTGTTTGATCAATTCCATGGTATGTCGTTATTTTTATAAAATCACATTACTTTTTCTTAATTATTTTAGCTGTAAATTTTCTGACATTCGTTGATTTTTTAGAGTTCAATTTGAAGCTTTAAACGAGTGTTTTCCACTCCCAGACTAAGTATGAAGTAACATTTCGAGTTTAGAAAAGCCCGGTGAAAATTTGCCGAGGGTCGCGCAGCGACCCGAGACACATTTTCTGGGCTCTTCTAAACTCGAAATTTTACTTCATACGCCACGAGTATAAAACACTTATTTCGAGTGAGGTTCAAATATACATAAATTTCACAATATTTTAGTGTTTTATACGCGTGGCGCATGAAGTAAAATTTCGAGTTTAGAAAAGCCCAGAAAATTTGTCTCGGGTCGCTGCGCGACCCTTGAGAAATTTTCACGGGGCTTTTCTAAACTCGAAATTTTACTTCATGCTTAGTCTGGGAGTGGAAAGCACTCGTTTGAAGCTTCAAATTGAATTCTTTTAAAAACACGACGAATATTTAAAGATTTAGAGAAAATAAGCTGAAATTGGAATACGTATACTTTAAAGAAACATTTTTTGTATGTATACTTAAAAGAAAAATTTCCCGTATAACATTCTTTATTAAAAGAGGTTTACAAATACTAATACAAAAGAAAATATGTAATTATTCTTTTAAAAACTAAAAAAAACCAGTCTGATAACTGGCCATCGACCTTTCAGCACAAACTTTGCAATTTTGTTAAAAACTGTTCTAATGTTACAATAAAAATTGCTATCAAGAGAAAGAGACACATATCTTTATTCAGACCTTTACAATATATACATTTATATTTCATTTATATACAGTTATAACAAATCATAGGTTACTTTGTCTGGGAATTGTTAATTATTAATTAATAAACATGTGGTTTCAAACGACTATTAATTATTGTTTTAAGATATTCAGCAGTATATTTGGCAGTATGCTTACGTTTTATGCACTTGCATAATTTTCTGTCCACTTTAAACGTTTGCAATTTTGTTAATCATTATTTTTTCCAAAACTATAGCCAAAAATCTTGAATAGTAAACTAATAAAGATCAATAAAATTGCTTAAAAGCCACTTTTTTTTATTAACTAACAATTTTTATTATACAAAAATAGTTAGTTAATAAAAAAGTGTCTTTTAAGGAATATTATTGATCTTTAGTAGTTTACTGTTCAAGATTTTTGGCTATATTTTTACGCACTTACATGATTTCGGTATTATTTGAGCCTGTATAATTTTGTAGACAACTGTTTGACCAAGATTCGTTGATCCTTTATCATTTTTTTATCAAAATTTATATTTGATTTTTTATAGATTTTCAAGATAATGTTTAAATATTCATGTGCAGGAAATTATCAGTCTTTACTGGATAGCGAATTGAATTAAAATATCTTTTTACCAAATTGCCCAAGATGATGAAAACTGTTAGCCCTTATATATAACTGTAGTAATTTTTAGAAATATCATGTATATTTTATACCTGCATTAACCGTACTATTAATTAAATATGCTTCAGCCCGGGTTAAGTGAAAAATCAATTCAACATATAGACATTTCATTTCATACTTAATCAATCTTAAAATTAATTAAGTTTAAAATTGACCGCTTTTATAAGAACAACAAATTTCTGCAAATTTATAAAAAGGTGAAATTATGATATGTATAAAGAAAACAAATCCTGTATAAATGTGAACATATGTGTCACATATTTGTTACGTTTAATTCAGGAGAAAAGTTAAAATAAATAGCGAAAGTGAATTGAATTTGGGTGAGTTACGTGAAGATTACAATAACTTTAATATTTAATTGATGAGGCGGATACATGATGAAACTCCATAATACTATTTGAAATAAAACAACACAGTTGGGAGGGTTTCACTTTTATTGTTGAACACTGCAACATGCTTCACCACACAGTGGCTTCATCAGGCAGATGAAATAATGATTTTACAAAGTACAGGTAAAAGCTTATATACTAATGCAATTAAGTTAATAGGAGGGGGGGGGGTAATGAGGTAATTAGGCTGAAACTAATACAAACAATTTTGAGGGACTAAATATTGATTAAGGGTGAATTGTTTACTTCTATTTGGTCATTTAATAGAATACCTTTTTTGTTATATTTATTAATTTCTAATTCTTCTAATAAGTTTAATTTACGACTTTTGTTACATTCGTGCAAATTTTGAATTTAGGGTTAAAGTTATGTTAGTATTCTATTAAATGATTGGCGTAGGTTGAGGAGGTTTTCTTAAATTGAAAGCATTTTTGATGTTCTGAAATGCGATCTGGGAAGCTACGTCCAGTTTGTCCAACGTATACCTTAGGGCAATCCCCACACTCCAGCAAATTCACGTCAGAGTTCGTAGTTTTATCAGATTTGTCTTTAGAATTATTGATGAATTTATTAAGTGACTCCTTTTAAAGGAAGGAGTTAGGTTTGAGGATTTGAGTTTTTTGCTGATGGCAATCGAAGGGGGATCCCACCAATTGTCAAAATCAGAATAATAAATATTGCTCATTAATATTTAACGGTCCCCCTTCGATTGCCATCAGCAAAAAACTCAAATCCTTAAACCTAACTCCTTTCTTTAGAACGGTCAATTCACTTCATAAATTCATTAATAATTCTAAAGACAAATCTGATAAAACTACGAACTCTGGCGTGTATTTGCTGGAGTGTGGGGATTGCCCTAAGGTATACGTTGGACAAACTGGACGTAGCTTCCCAGATCGCATTTCAGAACATCAAAAATGCTTTCAATTTAAGAAAACCTCCTCAACCTACGCCAATCATTTAATCGAATACCAACATAACTTTAACCCTAAATTCAAAATTTTGCACGAATGTAACAAAAGTCGTAAATGAAACTTATTAGAAGAATTAGAAATTAATAAATATAACAAAAAAGGTATTCTATTAAATGACCAAATAGAAGTAAACAATTCACCCTTAATCAATATTTAGTCCCTCAAAATTGTTTGTATTAGTTTCAGCCTAATAACCTCATTACCCCCCTCCTATTAACTTAATTGCATTAGTATATAAGCTTTTACCTGTACTTTGTAAAATCATTATTTCATCAGCCTGATGAAGCCACTGTGTGGTGAAACATGTTGCAGTGTTCAACAATAAAAGTGAAACCCTCCCAACTGTGTTGTTTTATTTCAAATAACAACTTTAATTACAACACTTTTAACCTTTCTTCACATTTTTTTATTATATACCAGATGTACATTTCGGTCACAAGGCAACCATTATCAATGGTATCAATCCATTGATGATGGTCACCTTGTGACCGAAATGTACATCTGGTATATAATAAAAAAAATTGGAAAGAAGGGTTAAAAGTGTTTTAATTAAAGCGAAAGTGAACTTAATAGTTCAATTAACAACTACTATTAGTTATAGAATTTTCTTTAGTGACCGAAATGTACCTGATAAAGCCACTGTGTGGTGAAACATGTTGCAGTGTTCAACAATAAAAGTGAAACCCTCCCAACTGTGTTGTTTTATTTCAAATAACAACATTAATTACAACACTTTTAACCTTTCTTCACAATTTTTTATTATATACCAAATGTACATTTCGGTCACAAGGCAACCATTATCAATGGTATCAATCCATTGATGATGGTCACCTTGTGACGGAAATGTACATCTGGTATATAATAAAAAAAAATTGGAAAGAAGGGTTAAAAGTGTTTTAATTAAAGCGAAAGTGAACTTAATAGTTCAATTAACAACTACTATTAGTTATAGAATTTTCTTTAGTCATGGTTAATTCATTAGAAAAATCATTTTTCCAAAAATAAATGAAGCAACAGAACATCCACTTATGAAACATTTTCTATATCTATTCTACCAATTATCGGGAATCTTGAACAATAACAGCATTAAAGACAAATGCAAAACAACAATAACAACTTCATCCCCCAGTTCGGAAATTCCGCGAAAACCTCTTATAATAAACCAGAAAAGTTAACTTCTTAACCTCCCTTTCAAACTCCTCCCCCAACCCGAGACTCGTTCGTTCGAGGCGAGTGTTATTGAAAAGTTTCCCATTAGAAGTTTCATTAGCCCTCGGATCTCAACTACGTAAGCCCACTAAATACGTGATCTGGAAACTTTACTTTTTCATAAAGAGACGATTTTAGAAGCTAGCGTATTATTTTTAATTGAAGTGATTACCGCAATTACGTTTTTATGAAGTGCAGGAATTTAGTTAACTATTAACTACAGTTCGTTTTTCCCCCATAATTTCTATTATTTTATTTTTACTGTATAGTTGAGGCTGTTCGTTGTTGAAACTCCATAATATCACTTTAATAAAACACTTACTTTGTTTAGGTTTCGAAATTATTTTTATTGTAAATGATAAAGCCACAATGTGGCGAAACAATTGTTGTAATTGTTTCGCCACACTGTGGCTTTATCATTTAGATCCTGGCTCTCCAAACTATCTTCTTCGCGGGCCACAAATACAATTCTACATAATAAAGTCGGCCAAGATCCGATTAATTTTATAAAATTATGAAAAATTTAAGGAACAATTGTTACAATATTTCAAAATATGACATTTACAAAAAAATGGTGATGAAACCACAGTGTGGTGAAACAATTGTTGTTGTACAATACATATAATTTTTAAACCTAAACAAATTAAGTGTTTTATTAACTCATTAAGTGCCGTTAATGCATACACGCAACATTATTAATTTTTTGTTCATTATCTTACTAAATAAGTTAATTTGATATATTATTTTATTTGATCTCACTGAAAAATGCATAAAGAAAAATGTAAATTTTTTGTTTTTAAAAAATCACGATTATTCATAATTTAAAAAAAAAAATAATGGCAGTGTATTTCCAACTTCACAATATTTCAGTGTTTTGTACGCGTGGCGCATGAAGTAAAATTTCGAGTTTATAAAAGCCTGAAAATTTGGTTTGGCCGCTCCGCTTCGCGGAGCAACCAAACCAAATTTTCAGGCTTTTCTAAACTCGAAATTTTACTTCATGCTTAGTCTGGGAGTGGAAACACTCGAAAACTTTATATTGCACGTTTTTATATAAAATCGACGATTGTCTGAAAGTTTACAGCGTATACATTATGTATATTTAATATAAAAATTCACAGTATGTAATACAATGAGTCATCTATATAAATCATAAAAAGAAGGGCAAAATTTTACCTAGAATCAACATTTAGAGTTAACTCTATAATTGCTCGGCCGTATCTGGGTTAAAGTGATTTTATTTTTAGTTGAAGTTACTACTGCAATTCGATTTTTTCATGAGAATATAGTGAGTGAAATTATTACTCCAATTCGATTTTTTTCATTAGAATAAAGTTAGTGAAATTATCACTGCTATTAGATTTATTCAAGAGAGTTCAGTAAAAGTGGTATTTTAAATTAAAACTTGTACTGTACTTGGTAAATTCAGAGTAATATTATCATTTTAAATTGAAACTATTAGTGCGCGCGGAATAATTCGTGTAAAGAGGGGCGAGAGAAGTGCGGTTTGTAATTATATTTCGGTGGGAGATAATGGTGGTAATGTGGATGGATGAATGTTGTAACAAGAGAGGGAATGAATGGGACTTTCTGAGGCAGGGAAGGTTCATTTCCGCGTTCCAAGTTAATACATCATCTGTTTATTTAGGAGGTTGTTCATGTAAATGGTAATTTTGTGAAATTCGTGGAGTAAACTTTTTTGTTTAAAGACATAGTTTTTAAATAAACTGTTCAGCATTTGTTTGTAAGTTTAGGTGATATTATAGAAACACCAATTATAAAATCCTAATGTTCTTTATATGATATTGCAGTATATTAATTTATAACATGATACATTTAATAATACATAATATTGTATACTTATTTCTCATTGATAATTTGGTAAAATAGTTCTACTACTATACATACAGAGAGTTTTATGTAACACCGAACATTTTCATAACGAGAATATTTCTTTTAAGTATACATATGCATACGTTGTACATTTTCCGACGCTCGTTTTATTAAGAGAATTCAATTAGAACTTCAAACGAGTGTTTTCCACTCCTAGGCTAAGCATGAAGTAAAAGTTCGAGTTTAGAAAAGCCTGACCAAATTTTCAGGCTTTTCTAAACTCGAAATTTTACTTCATGCACCACCGGTACAAAACACTGACATATTACGCTTAAAACACACCGCTAAACTTTACATTGAATCAGTGTTTTGTACCGGTGGCGCATGAAGTAAAATTTCGAGTTTAGAAAAGCCTGAAAATTTGGTTTGGCCGCTCCGCGCTTCGCGCTACGCGACCAAACCAAATTTTCAGGCTTTCCTAAACTCGAAATTTTACTTTATGCTTAGCCTGGAAGTGGAAAACACTTGTTTAAAGCTTCAAATTGAATTCTCTTAATAAACCGAGCTTCGGAAAATTTAGTTAATGGTTATTTTGAGTATACATATGCAATTAGTTGTACATTTTCAGACGCTCGGTTTATTAGGAGAATTCAATTAGAACTTTAAACGAGTGTTTTCCACTCCCAGGCTAAGCATGAAGTAAAATTTGGAGTTTAGAAAAGCCTGAAAATTTGGTTTGGTCGCGTAGCGCGAAGCGCGGAGCGGCCAAACCAAATTTTCAGGCTTTTCTAAACTCAAAATTTTACTTCATGCGCCACCGGTACAAAACAGTGACATATTACGAAGCTTGAAACACCCCGCTAAACTTTACATTGAATCAGTGTTTTGTACCGGTGGCGCATGAAGTAAAATTTCGAGTTTAGAAAAGCCTGAAAATTTGGTTTGGCCGCTCCGCGCTTCGCTCCGCGCTACGGGACTAAACCAAATTTTTTTTTCCTAAACTCGAAATTTTACTTCATGCGCCACGCGTATAAAACACTAATTTTAAGTGAAGTTTAAAATACATAAAAACATTTTTAAATAATAGCTTTTCGTAATTTCATTTATTGTACTCATTACTTTGTACGCCTAAATGTACTCAAGTGCTCGTGATTACGTACTTGTACTTAGTACTCGAGTACAATTTGCGTCGAGTACTTGTACTCAATACTTGAGTACATTTTACTTGTACTCGGAACAGCGTCTGTCAGTAAAATTTAAAATAATTTTCATCGTTCTGTGCATTGTTATACAATTTTTAATAATTTCAGGGCTTCTTTTGTATCCACAATAATCCTTGTTTTTCTTAAAATAACGGTTTTTGCATAAAATAATGTTTTTTTTTTAATAATGATTTTTTGTATAAAACAATGCTTTTTTGCTAAAATTAGTGCTTTTTTAAGCGCTTTTTTTCAATTTTCTTGTGCTTAGAAATCCGAGCTCTACTGATTAAATTCAAAAATGTTTCACCACGGGTTAAGTGAGAAAACTAATTAAACATGATTAACTCTATTTTAACTTATGAATTTTACAGAGAAAACTTCAAAATAAGTTTTTGATAATTGTCTAACGAGGGTTGCACTCCCTGGTTAAGCATGAAGTGAAATTTCGAGTTTAGAAAAGCCTGAACATTTGGATTTGGATGCGAAGCGTCCAAATCCAAATTCAGGCTTTTATAAACGCGAAATTTTACTTCATGCGCCACACGTATAAAACACTGATTTAATATGAGGTCCAAAAGAACAAAACTCAAAGTTACATCTCAAAAAATTAAAAAAACTCAAGAATATATCGTGGTTAATGAGATGAATTATTTTGTACATTATATAAATCAATAAAACCCACAATTCTGACATCCCAAAAGTATATCTGATATCCTTTATTCGGATCTGAATAAATATGGGTAAAGTTTCGAGGACGAGGGATTGCTTATAAACGTCTCGTAAAAAAATATATATCTGTGTATGAGATAACAGTGGATGTAATAAAATTACCATTTTGGGCCGTTTATGTTTATCGCGACTTTTATTCAGCCGTTCCGGCGAATACTTTTAGTTTCACTCGGCGAGGATAAATGTTTGTTGAAATTTAAATAAAACCCCGGGATTCCCCGCGATTTATGTCTTTGATGTTTATGAAATTACATCAAGGAATAAGTTGGGTTACTACAAATGGGGGATATTTTATTCAAAGTCACGGTAAAACATATTGGTTGGTAGAAAACTATGAATTCCAGTAAAAAAATCATCATATCTAAATTATTTTTTTAATAATTGACCTCGATTTTAAAAGTACATATAGATTTTAAATTGAAATCACTTGGTTTGTTTCTCTAATAAATTTTCACGGGGCTTTTCTAAACTAGAAATTATACTTCATGCTTAGTCTGGAAGTGGAAAACACTCGTTAAACAATTGTTTGATTCAAAAACTAAGATGGAGGGGGGATGGAAGCTGGAATATGTAGAAAATAAGTGAAAAAACTACGATAAAAACGGAAAAATCGATCATTTTTAAAGATTTATTTACAATTTAAGAGGGCAAATCCCCCCCAAATCTACCTCCTTGCTACAAATGTTCATGTTTTGGAACTTTTCACCTCTCTAGCCCCTCAGAAGAAACGTAAAGGCTAAAATAATCCTTTTCATCCCTCCAAATTATCGAAAAGTGATAAAAATAGGTGGGGGGCCTCCCCCGAAAACGGTGGGTGATGGGGGAAAACGGGGGTCATATTCGGATTCAGGAGGTCATTTTACATAAGAATCAGCAGGAATGGTGTCAGGGCCGATTTTCATGCCGACCACTGTTATCTACGTTTGAAATTATTTAAAATCATTAGCATTTTTTAAAACTAACTATTTTTGTTTACAGAAAACAAAAATATAAAAGTTAGAGGATCCCAAAACCAAAATATATAATTGTATGATTTGAAAATAATCGATTTTCTTACAAGACTTTAATATAAAAATTAATTAAGAAATGATCTACATTTCAAATCAATTTTAAATCCTCAGCTTAATTTAAAAATGGACTATTTTTTCTGTCCACTACATAAAACAAAAATATTAAATAAATTATTCAAAATTTATTTAATAATTTAAAAAAATTGAGCAAAATTCGATTTGATGAGAAAACGTTGTTTTAAAATGTAGAAGTGTTTCTATGAACACATAAAATGCTATTTCAAATTTTGACATAAACTGACTATTTCTGTTTAAATGTTGATATAATTTGACTATATAATTTCAAATTTTAATATAAATCGACCTTTTCTGTTCAAATGTTGATATAATTGTACTATACAGGGTGTCTACGCTAAACCGTTAGTTAAAAGTTTATGGGGTTGCCGATGCACTAAAAACTTGAAAAAATCCTTGTCATACGGTTGAATTAGTTCTCCTCATGTGAAATATTTTCAACTGTATATCACTGCACCAAATTTGTTATTTTAAATGCAACATCCTGTATATTAGTAATTTTTTAGATTCCTCGTTTAAATTGCAACATATTTTATTCGAACATATGCACACTTATCTCTTATAGTTTTCAAGAAAAAAAAATATTTCTAAAATTTTGACCTCTAAAAGGCATCTTAAAATCTGTCTCTAACTTCTCTTAAGAATAAGATAAAAATATAATTTAAATCTCTACTTGTACCTAGAGGATTCCTCTATGAGTGAATTAATTGGAAACTGTCAATTTTGACAATAAGTGTTCTTAAAATTTCATTACCTAAGTGCCCTCTTCAATATCTAGTAATTCAATTTTTTTTAATGGAATGATCTATTTTTCATCACATGGTACGATTGGGGGGAAAATTTTCTACAAAAAAGTATTATACAACTATAATCGTAAAGCAAGTAGTTTTCTAATTATTTCGAAAGCCATAGTCGGTGAGTTGTTATTGAATTTTTCGATTCGGTCGATAATAACGCGCGACCCTCGACAAATTTTCTACGCAGGGCTTTTCTATACTCGAAATTTTACTTCATGCTTAGTCTGGGAGTGGATGACAATCGTTCGTAAATTTTCGAATTATCATAAAGTTGTGTATTTTTTCGTTGTCTGCAACTTTTTTTTAAGCTTTGTTTGATTGAATCGATACTAAAGCTACAATTGATGAGTGAACAAACATAAATGAGTTGAGGTGAAAAGTGTATAGGTAAAAGTGGTTTAGTTTTTTGTTGGCTACAACTTTTGTTTAAACCTTTTTGGTAATACTTAATTGTCGTGTAATTGGGAATGTTTTTTGTTGGGCAATGACCATTATTATTATTATTAAAACAGTAAACAGTGTTGCTAACTCTAAACCATTAAATGTCTAAAAAGTATTTTGTTAAAAATCACCATAAATCATTACATTATTGGTTTTTTTAATAAACGAATTTCAAATATGTTAACAACGAAAAACTCTGAAATAATTAGGAACTTTTTGAGACTGAAGAATTTTCAAAAATATTTTCATATTTTTTTCTTTTTTTGCATATATTTGCTAATTTAAAACTTTTTTATAAACATTTTCAAGCAATATCTTTCTGAAATTTTATAAATTTAATGCTTACTCATTCCTTTATGTATTACATTACTTTATAGTTTTTCAAAAGTTGTAGGTAATAAAAACACAGACAACTTTTACCTAAACATTTTTCACCTTAACTCTTTTGTTTATGATCACTATACGAAAAAGCCTATGGGAGATATTTATTTGATAATCACTTACAAATTGCTGCTTTATTAGTTACCTAATCAAAAAAAGTTTTACACAATAGATAATAACAAAACCCAACACAATTTTTTATATAAATTTTAACTCTTCCATGCTTATATATATATATATATATATATATATATATATATATATATATATATATATATATGAATGCGTTAAGTATACAAAAAAAATCAAAGCAGCTACGAACTTTGTCCAAGTGTAAATCACTTAGGTTGACCAAATCCCAAACTGGAGTACGTTACTATGGCGTTAAATTCTTTAATGTACTGCCCTCTCATGTAAGGAATTTGCCTTTAAAAAGCTTCAAATCCTATATTAAACCTGTATTGACTGAGAATGCATTTTACAGCTGGAACGAATATTTTAATTTTAATTTTAGGACTTAAATGTTTGTTTTATATACACTTCACCTATTTATTTGTTATTTAGTAGAGACTGTTTTAAACTATTTATTGAACTATTTATTTTTTTATTATCTATTTAATTATTTATTTATAGTGTTTATAATATATGTAAGTGTAACCTCTCTGTGTACTTTAGTTTATTTAATTTATTTTTTTCTGTATAAGTTTTTAGATTAAGGTTTATATATTATATGTATTGACACGTGTAAGGCTGATGCTGTTAGCACCATAAATGAATTTATAATCACTTTTCAACTGAGTTCTTCTGTTTATGAACTAGAAACTAAAAAACTAGTTTAGATCAACAGCTCACCGACTATGGCTTTCAACATCTCAGTCGAAAAATGTTTCAAACAAAAGTTGTAGCCAATGAGAAAATAAACCACTTTTACCTTAACACTTTTTACCTCAGATCTTTTGTTTTTGTTCAATAAACCGAGAAAGATATATTTGATATATTTTGCTAATCACTCATTAACTGTAGCTATTTTATCGATTCAATCAAACAAAAATTGCAGACTACGAAAAATTACACAACTTTATGATAATTCAAAAATTTTAGAACGAGTGTCTTCCACTCCCAGACTAAGCATGAAGTAAAATTTCGAGTTTAGAAAAGCCCCGCGTAGAAAATTTGTCGAGGGTCGCGCAGCGACCCGAGACAAATTTTCACGGGGCTTTTCTAAACTCGAAATTTTACTTGATGCGTCACGCGTAATAAACACTGATTTCAAGTGAAGTTAAAAATATATAAACACATTAACTTAATCAAAAAATATCTCAAATAAAAATTGTAGCCAACGAAAAAACCCACAAATTTTTTTCACCTTATCTATTTTGTTTTTGATCAAGAAACGAAAAAGTCTGGCGCAGATTTATTCCTTTAGTAATCTCACTTACCAACTGTAGCGATATTATCGATCGAATCGAAAATTTAACAACAATAATTCGTTTCTTTGTCGCATTTATGCAGGGTATAATGCGCGCATAAGTCGCAATTGAATTTTAGTAGGCAAGTAGTATGCTTTTGTTTTGTCGCGATTGTTTGTAAAATGTCAAATGATAAAAATAATTAGTACAAAGTTTTACAGAAATCAACAAAATGAGGAATTACACAAATCAACAAATTATCAATTTATTCTTTATACATGGCAACTGCCACCAATTGAACAAAATTTGATTCCAATCTTTTAAGTCTTGTTTTATTCACCGGCGGCAAATGTGGAAAAGTTTGATTAAATATTCTATATGTTCGAGTACCAATTCTATCGCAGTTGCCGTGTATAAAGAATAAATTGATAATTTGTTGATTTGTGTAATTATTCAATTTGTTGATTTGTATATAACTTTGTACTAATTGTTTTTATTATTTGACATTTCGCATTACATAAGCGACATAACAAAAATATTAGTACTTGCCTACTAAAATTCAGTTGCGACTTATGCGCGCATTATTCCCTGCATAAATGCGACGAAAGACGAATCTTCGAAATAATTCGAAAACCACTTGCTTTAGGAGTATAGTTGTTAATACTTTTTTGTAGGAAATCTTCCCCCCAATCGTACCACGGGATAAAAAATGGGTCCTTCCATTTAAAAAAATTGAATTACTAGATATTGAAGAGGGCACTTCGATATTGACATTGTAAGAACACTTATTGTCAAAATTGACAGTTCCAATTAATACACTCATAGAGGCATCCTCTAGGTACAAGTAGAGATATAAATCATATTTTAATCTTACTCTTAAGAGAAGTTACAGACAGATTTCAAGATGCCTATTAGAGGTCAAAATTTTCGAAATATTTCTTTTCTTGAATACTATAAGGAGGTGTATTTGCACGGGAAGTAGTTGTTTCAATGGATATTTATCGTCTTAAATTGTCTTATTAATTAAGACACTGTTTGCATTTTCACAATTAGTTTTTTCGTAATTTTATATATTATGTTTAAAGTGTGCAAACTATAAGAAGCGTAAGCTTATTTTCTCGAATTCAAATAGTTTTGAATTTGAATTTATCTTGTTTGAACTGTACCGTAAGGTAAATAATAAGGTCTCACATTCTTCATACCTGCTAATGACATAATCCCCTTTTTTATCTATTAATACCGACCATCATTTTCACTCATTCCATTTCTGTGCACCTGTTCATTCCACACACAACACTTTTTCCAAGTAAGTTTGTTTTAATTTTATTCCTAATTTTTTAAACGTCATAATCAAAGCTATACTGAAGAGAGATAAATCTCGAAACGCGTCTATAGATGGCCTAAGACATTAGTTTTAATCAAAGTCCTTTCACTTCTAATTTGTTGCTATCTCTCCTTTCATTTTAAATTGTATTGTTAGTTGGTTTGAAGAGAATTTGACCTAAACGTTACATATACTTTAATAGAGCGTTGTAACAAATCAAATTAAATAAGATTTTAATTATTTCATTGTATAATTCAATATCCGGAGGTGTATTTGCACGGGAAGTAGTTGTTTCAATGGATATTTATCGTCTTAAACTGTCTTATTAATTAAGACACTGTTTGCATTTTCACGAATAGTTTTTTCGTAATTTTATATATTATATAAGTGTATATATGTTCAAATAAAATATGTTGCAATTTAAACGAGGAATCAAAAAAATTACCAATATATAGGATGTTCCATTTAAAATAACAAATTTGGTGCTACTTCCGGTAGAACCGGAAGTGATATAAAATTAAAAATATTTCACATGAGGAGAACTGATTCAACCGTATGACAAGGATTTTTTTCTAATTTTTAGTGCAACGGCAACGCTGTATCTATTTAAATTTCGTTTGTTTAACTATTTCAATTCAAATTTTGGTATAATTTGACTATATTTATTCAAATTTTGATATAAATTGACTATGTTTATTCAAATATTGATATAGTTTGACTCTTTAATATAAATCAACTATATTCATTCAAATTTTGATATAAATTGACTATTTCTATTAAAATTTTGATATAATTTGACAATTTATATTCAAAATTTGATATAAATAACTATATCTGACTGTTTTGGCTATTTTTATTAAATTTTTAATATAATTTGACTAATTACATCCAAAATTTCATATAACTTGACAATTTTCATTAACATTTTCATATAAATTAATAATTTCTATTTAAATATTGATATAATTTAACTATTTCTATTAAAATTTCAATATAATTTGAGTATTCCCATTTAAGTTTTGATATAATTTAAATATTTTCAAATTTTGATATAAATTCACTATTACCATTTAATTTTTGAAATAGTTTGACAATTTTCATTCAAATTTGTATATAATTTGACTATATCTATTTAAATTTTGATAAAAACTGACTATGTCTATTTAAATGTTGAAATAATTTGACTATTAAATGTTTAGTTTTGATATAAATTGACTATTTCTATTCAAATTTTTAATATAAATTGACTATTTCTATTCAAATTTTGATGTAAATTAACTGTTTCTATACAAATTTTGATATAATTTGACTATATCTATTCAAATATTGATATAATTGGACTATTTCCATTCAAATATTATTATAAATTGACTATATCTATTTAAAACTTTGATATATGTTGACTATTTCTGGTAAAATGTTTGACTATCTATTTAAAATTTTATATAATTTTACAAGTTCCATTCAAATTTTGATATAATATGACTATTTCCATTTAAATATGACTATTCCTATTCAAATTTTAATATAATTTGATCACTTTCATTCAAGTTTTGATATAATTTAACTATTTCTATTACCATTTTGATATAATATGACTAAATTAACATTTTGACGTTAAACGTAAACATTGATCGGAAAATGAACTTAAGTAGGTACCTCCAAATGTACTTAAGTGCATTTTGCGAACTGAAAACGCGTTAAGTACAAGTACAAGTACTTAATAAATTAAGTACCCGTGGACTGAGCAGCCAGAGTACAAATTTTGAGTACTTGTACTCGAGTACTGCCCAGCTCTGCTGACAGATACAATAAACAGACGTTGTTTTGACCATTGTTAGAATCCTCTTTTTTAAGGCTTCTTGGTTATATTGAACAAAACAGAAATATGTGAATAACTTTCTTTATTGATCGGTAATGAAATATACAGGGTGTTCCATTTAAATTAACGTTTATTATCTTAATACCTTAAAAATACGATGTTCAATTGTTTCTCTGATTTGGCCATTGTGATTGTCATTAAATTTCCTACTATAATACTTTGCTCATTTAACCGACTATGTAACTGAAATTATAACAAAGTTAGCAATGGTGCGCACTTATTTTTAAACATCATATATACAGGGTGTTTCAAAGCACTTGTATGCGGTTTATTTTTTTGAGAATACGGCTAGTCCTAGAGAGTTGTAACGAAATATTATTACAAAATCCATATTAACGAATCGAATGGTAATATTGTTTATCATTTATTTTAATAAGAATAAATAACATTCAATATTTCCTATTGCATTTTTTAAGTCCGTAAAGAGTTGAATAAATAATATTTAAATATAGTTTTAGCGATAACTGTATTGTTTCGAGTTTACGTGAAGTGATTAATCACAAATAGAAAAACTGTTATTCCTTACTTCACTTTTTATTTTTATGTTAGATGTACATTTCGAGACACAAGGTGCTCATTATCAATAACAAACACAAACAGTTTGTTATTGATAATGAGCACCTTGTGTCTCGAAATGTACATCTAACATAAAAATAAAAAGTGAAGTAAGGAATAACAGTCTTTCTATTTGTGATAGTTTTAGCGTTTAATTTTTATGTTATCAATATCTAAATCTTATTTTATAACTAAGACATTTCATACAAAATGTCCAACTTCTATAGTTTCGCTTTAATTCTCGCTCTCGAATGTAAATTTAATCCATCGATTATTCTTCTAAAGTCGTTAAATTTTAATATAATTTCTCATTCCGGTGGGGGATTAGCAATGCAAATCCGGTTTCAGTCCGAGGTTGTTCCTGAAATTAAAGTTGTCGTTTCAATTTCAGCGCAGGTTGGGCCCTATATTTCAGTAGACACACCTCGCCTAGTGCAAAAAGGAAGATAAAACGGGATTTCCTGTGAGAAAGAATTAAACCGCACGCTTTCTATTCAATTGAGAATTGATTATAAATAATACTCGCAGAGTATATAATATTAAAAAAATGTTTTTTTCAACTATATAAATGATCAATTATTAATTGATAATGGTCACTTTATGTTCGAAATGTACATTTGGTATTTCAATTAAAAGTGTGAAGAAAGGTTTATTCGTGCTTTATTCGTCAATTTAATTTAATCGTTACGTAACTGAATCAATTTAAATGATATTTAATTGAACATAATTAAAGTTAGAAATTATAGGTATAATAAATTCTCTCGCCCTAATACAAATTAATTTAGTACAAATTAACAAATTGCAAAATTGCTATTCAAATTAAATCGAACTAAACAGTAATTATGAAAAGAAGTGAGTGCAATTAGTGTGACCGTTTGTTTCGCGAATAAAAGTCTCTCGAGCAGGCGAAATAAATCACGAAAGGGAGGGCACAAAGGGCCGATGTTAATTAAACTTAATTACGGCTAATTAAATCCGTGCAGAGATTCCTTCCGCACACTCCTTTTAGCCCCCACCGAAATTTGGCAAAACAAATTAATTCACATGAAAGAAGAGTTGAAATCGATTTTAATTGATTTTGGAAAATGTGAACGAAGTATGAAATTAAATTTCATGCCAATTACTAACAATAAATCAATGTTGAATTTGAATTAAGAGCATTTATAATAACAAAGTGCTTTTAGTTCAAAATTAATATTAATTAAAATGTTCCATCAAGTGATCAATGAGAATCAAATTAAAATGAATAAATAAATACTTATAATTTTAAGTATTTTTTTGTTATATTACCTAGCATATTGTACAAATTTAATTGTATTAACAAGAATATTTCACATTTAAAACTATCTGAATTCGAGAAAATAAGCTTAAGAAGCATAATTTGCACACTTTAAACATAATATATAAAACGTTATAGTAAGTAAGTAAGTAAGTAAGTTTTCATTTATTTCTTTAAAGTCATACAAGTATTACAAAAAATGAAGTAAGTGTACAAAATTAAGAAAAGTCAAAAGAAAAAAAAAAGAAAATACTAAAAAATATGAAAAATATTCTGCTGTGTGTACGGTTCCATTTCAATTAGAAGTATTTTAAGTTTTGCCTTAAATTTTTGAGTATCCTTAATTTTGCGATAATGGGAGGGAAGTCTATTAAATAATTTGATCATCATGTAATGTGGCGCCCTTTCAAACAATGTTAAGTTATGTTTAGGGTAATAAAAGTTTATTTTTGATTGTCTTGTATTGCAGAAATTTGTGTTAATATAATCATGAAACATCTCTGGGTGTTGTAATATAAAGGAAATACTGTCATAAATGTACATAGCTACGACTGTGAAGAGCTTATGTGATCGAAATATAGCTCTGCATGATTCTCTATACTTCATGCTAAGAAGAGTTCTTATTGCTATTTTTTTGTGTAGTAAGTATTTTAACTCGTTTGATGATCCCCAACCTATTATTCCATACCGCATCATCGAGCAAAAATATGAGTGTTTATGTTATGTTTAGGGTAATAAAAGTTTATTTTTGAGTGTCTTGTATTGCAGAAATTTGTGTTAATATAATCATGAAACATCTCTGGGTGTTGTAATATAAAGGAAATACTGTCATAAATGTACATAGCTACGACTGTGAAGAGCGTATGTGATCGAAATATACCTCTGCATGATTCTCTATACTTCATGCTAAGAAGTGTTCTTATTGATGTTTTTTGTGTAGTAAGTATTTTACTTAACTCGCTTGATGATCCCTAACCTATTATTCCATACCGCATTATTGAACAAAAGAATGAGTGGTATATGGCCTTAACCATATTTACATGTACGAATGGTTTAAAATAGATCGCATACAAAAAATGGATGCGTTCAATTTATTATTTAGTTCAATAACGTGATGTGACCAATCCAGATGTTTGTCAGTATATATTCCTAAAAATGTACATGATGTTGATAGACTTATGTTATTGACATTTACAGACAATATTTTCTGATTGTTGAAATTGCTTCTTTTTGTACAAATAATCATACTCTTCGTTTTTTTTTGTATTAAGGAACAGCTTGTTTTTGTTTAGCCACTGTTTGGTGTCTCCAAATAAAGTTTCGGCAGCTGTAAGAAGATATTCGTAATTTTTTTTCCTGAATCAAAATATTGTTATCATCTACAAAGCTTATTATTGTCTTTTGTTGATCCGGACATGCATCAGTGAGTTTAAATATATCATTGATAAAAATAATAAAAAGAATTGGTCCGAGAATACTGCCCTGTGGAATGCCTTTTGAGACATCTAAGGTAGTAGATTCAGTAATTACATTTTCTTCTGTTAGTCTTATTTTCTGCTTTCGACTGCATAGAAAGGATTTTATTAAATCAAGGTTTATACCTTGTATACCATATTTATATAAATAAATAAATAGTATATGGTGATCTATGCAGTCGAAAGCTTTTGATAGATATAAAAAAATCAAGAAATCAAGAAAATCAGAAAGGTATTGTTTTATTTTCTGGAGCTTTTGCAACAAAATTAATCAATTCTACAATGGCAGAAGAAGTCGATCTATTCTCTAAGTAACCATGTTGTGCGGCGTGAAATAAATTATTCTTTGTAAAAAATGATATAATACGATCTTTTATGATTTTTTCTACTATTTTTGAGAAATGAGTGAATAAACGTATGGGTCTGTAATTTGTGTGACTGTATGGGTTTCCATCTTTTAAAATCGGTCTTATTATTTAAAGTTTTAGTTTTTCTGGAAATATTCCAGTTGCTAATGTTATTTATTATGTTTGTTAGTGGTTTCCTAATTTGTTCTATGCAGCATTTTATTACCTCAATTGAGACGTGATAGGCGCCCATCGCTCTGTATTTTTTAACGTTTTCACTAGAGGTGGGTAACTCCTGAGCGAATCGACTCAAAGAGTCAGCTCAGTGAAGTGAGCTGGTGAGCCAAGTAACTCAGTTCGAAATATGTAGCTCTTTTTGAGCCATGACTCATTTTGATTCGCCCGCTCTTCTAGAGTGAATGTAGATTCGCAATGCATTAACAGATCTTGATTTTTATGCGGCTCGTAGATCGACAGGCCGGCTTCTCTCAGCCTTACGGAACATGCACTTTTCACTTTTTCCATTTGTACACTACTCAATTAATTTTCAAAAGCTGGATATTTTTCACGTCAATTTCTAAACCTACGTTATTCGTTTATTTAGATTAAGATTTGCCTCTTCTTAGTTCACAGATACTACAATTTAAAATATCATAAGCAAACGCCGTTGTTTACTATCTAGTAAACATTACAAGTGCAATTATTCTTTCGTCCCCTATTTTGTAATCAAAATTGCAAGTTTAATGAGAAGTGCTTGTTATTGTAGTAAGAAAATAGATATCGTTATACTTCTATTATGTTATTGCAGCATCATCGATTCGAATTACGACGCGTGCGAATGAAGTTAAATAAACCCATTGAGTTGTCGATTCGACTCTAAAAGATCCACGGCGGCTGTTGAATCCGCCTGAGCGGACTGAGCTAGCTCACTCATCGGAATCCAACTCTGCGCTTCGAAGTTGGATCGCGGAGATTCACGACGGCTTTCGAATGCAACTGAACTAGCTCGTTTTATGGAGCTCTTGAAGCCGACTGAGCTATAGCTCACTCATCGGGATCCAACTCCGAGGTTCGGCGTTAGATCGCGGTGTGCTGAATGTAACATATGTATGTGTCAGAGCTGGGCCGGATTCTAATCATTCAGGATTCGAATCCTGGAATCGAATCTTTTTAGAGGATTCAAAAGAGGCATTCGAATACTTTAGTTAAACTGGATTCGTGATCCGGATTCGTTACATTTTTTTAAGAGGATTCGTATTCAAATTCAAAAGCGGGTGATTCGAATCCTTATAGAAGGATTCGAATATTTATAAAAGGATTCGAATACTTACAAAAGGATTCGAATACTTACAAAAGGATTTGAATCGTCAAAAGAAATTCGAATTAATTGTGAGGATTAACATGAAAAATTTGTTTTGTGTTTTTTTTTAAATTTCTAGTTAAATCACTGTTTAATACGCCTGGCGCATTAAGTAAAATTTCGAGTTTAGAAAAGCCCCGTGAAAATTTGTCTCGGGTCCTCCTCGACAAATTTTCTACGCGGGGCTTTTCTAAACTCGAAATTTTACTTCATGCTTAGTCTGGGAGTGGACAACACTCGTTTTTAGAAGTTTCAAATTGAAGGATCACTCTAGATTACCATGTTTATTACCATTTTACAAAGGCTACAGCTCGAAGGACCAATCATGGTCTTTGAAGACTGAAGGGCTACAGGGAATCCAAGGTTTTTTTACAAGAAAACAACGAATCTCTGAAGGTTTACAGCATGAATAGAAAAGAAGACATTAAATTTTTAAAAAATATCGAAGTTGGGTTGGTTTTCAGTGCATTTTTAACTTCATTTTAAATCAGTGTTTTATACGCGTGGCGCATGAAGTAAAATTTCGAGTTAAGAAAAACCCCGTGAAAATTTGTCTCGGGTCGCTGCGCGACCCTCGACAAATTTTCTGCGCGGGGCTTTTCTAAACCTGAAATTATACTTCATGCTTAGTCTGGGAGTGGAAACGCTCGTTCGAAACTCCAAACTGATTGCTTTGATAAGAACATTAAATGACTGAAAATGTTTTTAAAGATAATAATAAGATGAAATTTTGTTAAACATTACTTGAAGTAAAACTGACATGGTATCCACAATCTGAAATGTTAAAGTTTTCCGACATTTCCCTGATTCAAGATTTTTGCCCTGACCTTTTAATATATAACTTTCTTCTGTGGGAAACCTCCAGTTTGTTAAATTGTTTTTATTGTTTTTGTCAATATTTAAGTCGGTTATATAAATTTTTACGTGTATTGTAATTTTCATGATGCCTGTTGATTTTGATTAATTTAATAAAATCATATAGCTTTTTTGATAGTGATTTGGTCAATTTGAATAAAATCCCATTACATTTCTCTGATTTTCCCGGTTTTAATGATAGTCAGTCAATTTTCTATTTACGTAATTTTCAGGCATTCGTGGATCTTATAATAGAGTTTAATTTGAAGTTTTGAACGAGTGTTTCCACTCCCAAACTAAGCATGAAGTAAAATTTCGAGTTTAGAAAAGCCCCGCGTAGAAAATTTGTCGAGGGTCGCGCAGCGACCCGAGACAAATTTTCACGGGGCTTTTCTAAACTCGAAATTTTACTTCATGCGCCACGCGTACAAGACACTGATATGAAGTGAAGTTCAAAAACACACAAATACATCTTTAATCATAGTAACACAGATATTTAGTCTGTTATCAACGATGTTCAGTGTTAATAATAAATAATTAGGTTTTGAATATTTTTGTTAAAACAACTGATAACGATATTTATATCGTAATGGTTGTAAAAAAAATAATAAAATCAAATTTATTCTTAAAGGATTTGTATTCGTGATTCGAAAAAACAGGATTCGAAACTTTAATTCGAATCATATTTATCTCTTAGGAATCCTTTATTCGAGTATTCGTGATTCGAATCATATAAGGTGATTCGGATTCGTGATTGGAATCCTTTTCGCGAGGATTCGTCCCAGCTCTGGTATGTGTGTTTTTATAGGCGCGCACACGTATTCAATATATTTAAACACACTTGAAGTGTAATTGCACGAAATGAATACGCGTTTACTATAAGTAGATAGGAATACCCGATTCCACGCCCACCACACCACCACAGTGGTCCAGCGGTCCAGCCTCCCAGCATCCAGCATCCCCCTCCCAGCATCCCCCGCAGATTCATCCCCCTCCCAGCATCCCCCGCAGAGTCATCCCCCGAGATGAGCATCCCCCTCCCAGCATCCCCCGCAGATTCATCCCCCGAGATGAGCATCCCCCTCCCAGCATCCCTTCACAGATTCATCTTTCGAGATTAGCATCCACCACAGATTCATCTTCCGAGATTAGCATCCACCACATCAACGCCATCTAGCGGCTTAAAGCACAACTATGAAAATGTAAGTATACATCAGCGCCATCTAGCGGCTTAAAGCACAACTATGAAAATGTAAGTATACAGCAACGCCATCTAAGAACAAAAAGTTCAACTATGAAAAATGTAAGTGTATGAATGGTTGCAGCACTTATACACAGAACCATCTACCGTTGAAAA
Organism: Philonthus cognatus; assembly: GCA_932526585.2. Lineage (NCBI taxonomy): Eukaryota > Metazoa > Arthropoda > Insecta > Coleoptera > Staphylinidae > Philonthus > Philonthus cognatus. The sequence goes on from OW052242.1 coordinate 112,578,715, forward strand.
CTTCAACTATAATAAGAAATCCCGACACTTAAGTCACTTAAGCAATGAATGCAAATTATGTTTAGGTAAAAGAATAATAAGTTGATATAATAATAATAATATTTATTTATCTCATATATATATATATAATATACAATTATATGCTCTCTTCTTCGTCGCGCTCTTCACACCATGCTCGAATCTATTGATAAAACAGAAATACAAATAATTAGTGATCAATGTTTACGAGATAATCATGAAGATTAACATACTTTTCCTTTTAATTTTATCGCCTTTTCTTTAGGCATAAAATCAAGGATTCCATCCATGTAATCATCTAATTTTAATTTTACAAATTCTGATGCCAGTATCTCAATGTTGTGGTGGACGTCACAATAATCATGACAGCACTCGATACCGCGTTCATAGGCAGCCTCCATCCTATCTAACTCCTCTCTGGAGTGGATGCTTCCCCACCGATTCCCCTCATGAATAATGTCCGTGTACCGAACTTCCATACGATCAATAACCTAGATCATAAAATAATATAAATTATATCTTAAAATTCTATATGATAATTGATTAATTAAGTAACACACTTTATTACAATCAAATAAAGATATTATTGTACTTACATTGTTCACGGCGCTCCTCTCATCAACAGCTTTAGTAACTTCAACGTACGCAGCCCACATAGTAATATATTAGTTTAAGTGCAAGAACTGAATTGAATGATAAAATAAAATGTAGAATATTATATAACACAAAACTTTCCAATTTTGAGGACATAATGTACGTCACAAACTACTTAATTGCTAGAAAGGTAACCATTTCAAGAACAAACTATCATGACGCATGTTCGATTTAATATTAGAAATTTATTCGAGACTTGCTAAAATATTTTAAGGGCGATTACACATTAATGACACTGGAAAGTTACAGAAAATGAAGACCTTCAATGACACATGTACGATTTAATATAAGAAATTTGTTCGAGACGTTTCCAATGTTGTGATTTCTTTTTGGAGAATGCAATGACGTCAATCATTAATGACACTGGAAAGTTACAGAAAATGAAGGCCTTCAATGACACATGTTCGATTTAATATAAGAAATTTGTTCGAGAAGTTTCCAATGTTGTGATTTCTTTTTGGAGAATGCAATGACGTCAATCATTAATGACACTGGAAAATTACAGAAAATTAAAACCTTTCAGAACGCATGTTAAGGAGATGAAATCTGGAATGATTCTTCTAGGACAATCCACATACTCGCTCAACAAATCGAATACAAAAAGTGTGTCCATTGGAATTAGCCCGACTGCGGGATTCATACCTATAGTCAAAGTATGGGGTACCAATTCATCATGCATCATCTTCACAATTGAAGAGTGGAAAGAATTTTCTGTCATCAACTTCCGTGAGATAACAATGGGACAGCCGTTACATATGGATCAACATCAAATTACTGCGAAACCATACCGCAACATCACCACTATTTGGATTCAGCAGAGGGATTCAATCGTGGTCCTCGCTGAAGAGACGATTCGCATACTAATATCTTTTAAAAAGCTAATAGACCGCAAACTTCAAATATTATTAGAGTGTGAATTTAAATCGTATTACGATAAAATTTTAAACAGTTGTTTAAATATGTGTGGAGATTTACATGTAAATATAAATACATTGCTATTAAAAAAATATATATATTCTGAAAATGAAATGAATTCATATCTTATGATGGAATGTCTGTATACTTGTTCAATTAAAATAATCAACAAAACTTGTAAAATCAAATAGGACCAACGTTGGCAAATGTTATTCCAAATTTATACTTGTAACTCTAATTTGGTGAATCGATAAAACTCATAGATGTGAATCTAAACAAAACGTCAAATCAATAAAAAAAATTGTCAAACAGATCAAAATCAAAAATATATACGTATATGAATATTCTAAAAGTTGACAAAAAAAAAACATAAACATTCAATAACATTGTCAATATAAACAAACATTATCAAATACGTATCAAAATCTTCAAAGTCGATAAAAAGTGTAATTATACTTTTAGTAAAAAAATTATACTTTTAGTAAAAAAAAATGATAAAATTCAACTGTATCTACAAAAGTTTACATATTTTTCAAATTTAACAACCAACATCTCAAAAATTAAAAGTTTTAAATTTAAAAAAATATTTGTATTTTATATAAAATTTTTAACAGCAACAAATGATTATACTAATTGAAAAATTCTTCAGAATTGTTGCTATATGTTAAGCAAATATTTACCAAATAAAAATACAAGGTAGCCAGAAAATGAATGAAAAGCTTTACGTAGTACGAGTACATACAAAATTTAAAAAAATTATAAATTATTTTTTTAAATTTAAAACAAAAATAATTAAAGTCTAAAAAAAATATTGTATGATTATTCAATAAGTCTTACAAGGCCATTAATGTGAAAAATATGTGACTAGAAGTTGTTTTTAATATTTTGTATAAACTTATTGCCATCGACTAAACATTGTAGATGTCTGGACCAAATTCATTTGATACAACAACTAAAAATGGATTAGGATTCCACTTGAAATTACAAGTTGATAATAAACTATGTCGGTAAATGTAACGGAACCATCCTAATGAATTAATTGAACGATTGTGGTTACTTTGGGCGTCAACATTTTCATTTAATATATTAAAGAATAAGAAAAATCATTATTATTAAATTGTTTTTATTTATTTTTTTGTAATTGTATACTTTTCATTTTTATATTAAACTAGTATAATAAAAAAAGAAAAATATCAATAAAAAAATAAATAAATAAAAGCGTCTCTCAGCCTGTCTCTCAGCCTGTGTCTTAGCACATAAAAGCGTCTCTCAGCCTGTCTCTTAGCAAATACAAGCATCTCTCAGCACATAAAAGCGTCTCTCAGCGTATAAAAGTATCTCTTTAAAGTACTCATCAGTAGTACTATTTCAATCTCGAAGAGAGAAACATGGGGATCATTTTCAATAATAAAAACAAACATTGCACTAATTTGACAATACCAATAAATACTTCATTAAAGTGGATGAAAAATTAAATTGTGAGGCTGATCGTATTAGATATGATATTCCAGACTACATTAAACCTTTAAATGAAGACCCTGGAGCGATATGTAAAATGGAAAATAATCAAGAAAATATAGATAATGATGAAGATACGTGTACATTTCTAAAGGAAAAAGAAGATACCTTGCAAGTTCCAACTAATAATTCAAAAACTCATTCATTCAGCCATAGACAGTTTCGTAGGCGTTGTGTAAATTGTTATAATATACTCGTCAACGAATATGGAAGAAGAACTGCTCAAAGAAAATGTACAAACGTGAAATCATACTGTATTGAATGTAACAAAACATTTTGTATTCCATGTTTTAATAAAATACACGTAATATAACTAATTATAATGTTTTAATGAAATCCTTTACACAAGCTGTGGTTAGTAGATAAACATCAGTAGGTACAATACATTAATTTCCACTCCCAGACTAAGCATGAAGTAAAATTTCGAGTTTAGAAAAGCCCCGTGAAAATTTGTCTCGGGTCGCGCGCGATGTTTGTTTTTATTATTGAAGATGATCCCCATGTTTCTCTCTTCGAGATTGAAATAGTACTACTGATGAGTACTTTAAAGAGATACTTTTATACGCTGAGAGACGCTTTTATGTGCTGAGAGATGCTTGTATTTGCTAAGAGACAGGCTGAGAGACGCTTTTATGTGCTAAGACACAGGCTGAGAGACAGGCTGAGAGACGCTTTTATTTATTTATTTTTTTATTGATATTTTTCTTTTTTTATTATACTAGTTTAATATAAAAATGAAAAGTATACAATTACAAAAAAATAAATAAAAACAATTTAATAATTATGATTTTTCTTATTCTTTAATATATTAAATGAAAATGTTGACGCCCAAAGTAACCACAATCGTTCAATTAATTCATTAGGATTGTTCCGTTACATTTACCGACATAGTTTATTATCAACTTGTAATTTCAAGTGGAATCCTAATCCATTTTTAGTTGTTGTATCAAATGAATTTGGTCCAGACATCTACAATGTTTAGTCGATGGCAATAAGTTTATACAAAATATTAAAAACAACTTCTAGTCACATATTTTTCATATTAATGGCCTTGTAAGACTTATTGAATAATCATACAATATTTTTTTTTAGACTTTAATTATTTTTGTTTTAAATTTAAAAAAATAATTTATAATTTTTTTAAATTTTGTATGTACTCGTACTACGTAAAGCTTTTCATTCATTTTCTGGCTACCTTGTATTTTTATTTGGTAAATATTTGCTTAACATATAACAACAATTCTAAAGAATTTTTCAATTAGTATAATCATTTGTTGCTGTTAAAGATTTTATATAAAATACAAATATTTTTTTAAATTTAAAACTTTTAATTTTTGAGATGTTGGTTGTTAAATTTGAAAAATATGTAAACTTTTGTAGATACAGTTGAATTTTATCATTTTTTTTTACTAAAAGTATAATTTTTTTACTAAAAGTATAATTATACTTTTTTATCGACTTTGAAGATTTTGATACGTATTTGATAATGTTTGTTTATATTGACAATGTTATTGAATGTTTATGTTTTTTTTTTTGCCAACTTTTAGAATATTCATATACGTATATATTTTTGATTTTGATCTGTTTGACAATTTTTTTTATTGATTTGACGTTTTGTTTAGAATCACATCTATGAGTTTTATCGATTCACCAAAATTAGAGTTACAAGTATAAATTTGGAATAACATTTGCCAACGTTGGTCCTATTTGATTTTACAAGTTTTGTTGATTATTTTAATTAAACAAGTATACAGACATTCCATCATAAGATATGAATTCATTTCATTTTCAGAATATATATATTTTTTTAATAGCAATGTATTTATATTTACATGTAAATCTCCACACATATTTAAACAACTGTTTAAAATTTTATCGTAATACGATTTAAATTCACACTCTAATAATATTTGAAGTTTGCGGTCTATTAGCTTTTTAAAAGATATTAGTATGCGAATCGTCTCTTCAGCGAGGACCACGATTGAATCCCTCTGCTGAATCCAAATAGTGGTGATGTTGCGGTATGGTTTCGCAGTAATTTGATGTTGATCCATATGTAACGGCTGTCCCATTGTTATCTCACGGAAGTTGATGACAGAAAATTCTTTCCACTCTTCAATTGTGAAGATGATGCATGATGAATTGGTACCCCATACTTTGACTATAGGTATGAATCCCGCAGTCGGGCTAATTCCAATGGACACACTTTTTGTATTCGATTTGTTGAGCGAGTATGTGGATTGTCCTAGAAGAATCATTCCACATTTCATCTCCTTAACATGCGTTCTGAAAGGTTTTAATTTTCTGTAATTTTCCAGTGTCATTAATGATTGACGTCATTGCATTCTCCAAAAAGAAATCACAACATTGGAAACTTCTCGAACAAATTTCTTATATTAAATCGAACATGTGTCATTGAAGGCCTTCATTTTCTGTAACTTTCCAGTGTCATTAATGATTGACGTCATTGCATTCTCCAAAAAGAAATCACAACATTGGAAACGTCTCGAACAAATTTCTTATATTAAATCGTACATGTGTCATTGAAGGTCTTCATTTTCTGTAACTTTCCAGTGTCATTAATGTGTAATCGCCCTTAAAATATTTTAGCAAGTCTCGAATAAATTTCTAATATTAAATCGAACATGCGTCATGATAGTTTGTTCTTGAAATGGTTACCTTTCTAGCAATTAAGTAGTTTGTGACGTACATTATGTCCTCAAAATTGGAAAGTTTTGTGTTATATAATATTCTACATTTTATTTTATCATTCAATTCAGTTCTTGCACTTAAACTAATATATTACTATGTGGGCTGCGTACGTTGAAGTTACTAAAGCTGTTGATGAGAGGAGCGCCGTGAACAATGTAAGTACAATAATATATTTATTTGATTGTAATAAAGTGTGTTACTTAATTATTCAATTATCATATAGAATTTTAAGATATAATTTATATTATTTTATGATCTAGGTTATTGATCGTATGGAAGTTCGGTACACGGACATTATTCATGAGGGGAATCGGTGGGGAAGCATCCACTCCAGAGAGGAGTTAGATAGGATGGAGGCTGCCTATGAACGCGGTATCGAGTGCTGTCATGATTATTGTGACGTCCACCACAACACTGAGATACTGGCATCAGATTTTGTAAAATTAAAATTAGATGATTACATGGATGGAATCCTTGATTTTATGCCTAAAGAAAAGGCGATAAAATTAAAAGGAAAAGTATGTTAATCTTCATGATTATCTCGTAAACATTGATCACTAATTATTTGTATTTCTGTTTTATCAATAGATTCGAGCATGGTGTGAAGAGCGCGACGAAGAAGAGAGCATATAATTGTATATTATATATATATATATATGAGATAAATAAATATTATTATTATTATATCAACTTATTATTCTTTTACCTAAACATAATTTGCATTCATTGCTTAAGTGACTTAAGTGTCGGGATTTCTTTTTATAGTTGAAGTTTTCAACGGTAGATGGTTCTGTGTATAAGTGCTGCAACCATTCATACACTTACATTTTTCATAGTTGAACTTTTTGTTCTTAGATGGCGTTGCTGTATACTTACATTTTCATAGTTGTGCTTTAAGCCGCTAGATGGCGTTGATGTGGTGGATGCTAATCTCGGAAGATGAATCTGTGGTGGATGCTAATCTCGAAAGATGAATCTGTGAAGGGATGCTGGGAGGGGGATGCTCATCTCGGGGGATGAATCTGCGGGGGATGCTGGGAGGGGGATGCTCATCTCGGGGGATGACTCTGCGGGGGATGCTGGGAGGGGGATGAATCAGCGGGGGATGCTGGGAGGGGGATGCTGGATGCTGGGAGGCTGGACCGCTGGACCACTGTGGTGGTGTGGTGGGCGTGGAATCGGGTATTCCTATCTACTTGTTTGATTCCACAGCCACCCAGGACTTCAATAATTGATAGACACCCGATACTTTATAAAAGTTGTTAATTTTCTTTAATTATTAATCACCTACGGTATTTATAAAAGATGTTGCTGTTCATTTTAATATAAATAATAAAGTAATGATAATTAGGGCCTATCTTGTGTACCCTTGCAATAATCCAGCGAATGGGGTTAATAAAACGGCGGTTGCGGGAGGCAATCAAAGTTGGGGTCGGAAAGTGGGACACCTTTGTTCCAACAAAGCCCGGATTCCAGATTAAGAAATTCTGATCCCCGAGGGGATCAACAAGTTTCACAAGCTGATGGCGTATTTACCATGACTTTGTACATATTAAACTATACTTTTACTTACATATTAAATAATCCTAACTAACACCACTGGTTAACCGAAAACTGTAGATCATGTATTTACTCTTGTAGAAAATACCATAAGGGGATTTTTTTAAGTATACACAAACATACGTTTTTTTTTAAAGAGTTCAGTTCGAAGTTTAAAACGAGTGTTTTCCATTGCGAGATTAAGCATGAAGTAAAATTTCGAGTTTAGAAAAGCCTGAAAATTTGGTTTGGTCGTGTAGCGCGTAGCGCTACGCGACCAAACCAAATTTTCAGGCTTTTCTAAACTCGAAATTTTACTTCATGCGCTACGCGTATAAAACACTGATTTTATATGAAGTTTAAAATATTCTGATAAAGCAGTATGCTAAAAAAGTGTATTCTGAACATCACATTACATCAGTGTTTAGTACACGTGGCGCATAAAGTAAAATTTTTAGTCTAAAAAGCCTGAACATTTGTAGTTTGGTCGCTCCGCTTCGCTACGCGACCAAATCAAATTTTCAGGCTTTTCTAAACTCGAAATTTTACTTCATGCGTCTCTCGTATTAAACACTGAAAACACTAAAATATTGTTAACAAGTGAACTTTTCTTGAAATCTGTGTTTAATTCGCGTGGCGCATGAAGTAAAGTTTCGAGTTTACAAAATCCTGAACATTTTACTTCTTGTTTAACCTGTGAGTGGAAAACACTCGTTTAAAGCTTTTAATTAAACTCTTGAAAAATAAAAGAATATCTAAAAAATTACATCATACAATTGGGCTATGTATACTTAAAAGAAAAAAATCACTCTATACCCTTGGATACCCTTGATTCACCAAACCACTGTTATTATTATTATTATTACTATTATAATTTTTCTTTTTTTTACTTGGTTATGTTCACGTTAAATCTTTACAATTATTGTTTTAATTTAAGTTAATTTTAAGTTTCTCTGTAATCGGATCTTGTATCTGCTGAGAAATAAATAAATACCTAGATAACATAAATATTAGTAAGATAAACATGTAATTATATTTGCAAATTTGAATATCTTAGCCTCAACTGTTTTTGTAACAAAATAATGTACTAAATTGTGTTCGTAACTAATTAATTAAATAACATTAACATTTTTTTAATGATTTAAAAAGAGTGTACGAAGAACATCTCTCTCTTACCCTCTTTTTAAATCATTAAAAAAATGTTAATGTAATTTCATTATTTAGTTATACACACAATTTAGCTTCATTAAGATTCTCATACTAAAAAAACAATTCATCTTCACTTCTTAAACTAAACACATTATCTCTGTTGATACAACCCGGTGCTCTGGATCAAAGTTAAACTCTTTAGAAAACTGACGAAGAGCTTTCCAGTCAAACCTAGGCTATTGCACCGAGCTTAACCCACTTAGCTGAATGAAACGTAATCAGCTAGCGACACGGCGGGGGGGTTGGGGCTTAAAAGCTTTTGAGCCCGCCAGGTTTTCAATCTCTTCCTGACAGCTCGACGGCGGTTTTGAACGACTAGAGGATGAGGAGGAGGTCTCTTAAAACGTGTCATCAGCTTGGCGGGAATTTAATTAAATCACACGGTTCATTGCCTTCTGCAATTGTTTTACAAATTGAAAATGTACTTATCAATTGCTGTGACAGTGTCATGTTTAGTCAAGGGATGGATGTTGTGTAGGAATGTAGACAGGTTTTGATGAATGGCTACCTACTCGTAGAAATTATTTCACAATACGTTTTCGAGTGAGTAATGTTATGAAGCAATATTCATAACAAAAAAATATATAACTATGTATAAATCTTATTAAATTCTGTATTGTGGAGGCTTCTACTTCGTTATACATGTTCATTTTACAATAAAACACTTTTTACTTTGTTTGTATAACACTTTATATTGAATGTGGCTGCAGTTTCGACCATTTTAGATTGTAATTAATAAATATGTTTGATAATGAGAAGCTAAATTTGTCGAAACTGCAGTCATATTCAATAAAAAGTTTTATACAAACACAGTTAAAAGTGCTTTATTATAAATATTAGTGTTATATCTTTATTTAATATTATTATAAACGATTTCATTTGAGTTTTAATAAAATCTGAACACATATCAACAACTACTTCCATTATTTGTTGAAAATACCTCTAATATTGATATCGTGTTATATACTTCTAAAATTAATTGTAATCAATTCGACAATTAAGCTCAATTGTAACAATTATGATTTTGTAATTAACTTCGATTGCAATTCCCGAAACGTCCCCTTTAGTCATTAGGTTTATTATATTATGCAAATTCTTGTGATGGTGTGTGTGGTTGTGTATGTGGCTGTGTGTGTGTGTGTGTTGGTGTGTTAAACGTGTGCTGAAACTTTAGCCATTTTAGGGTCCCTTACAAAAGGAAACGGAAATGGATAACGTAATGAATGGCCACGGCCTAATTCGATTGTACTAAGTGAGCTCGGTACATTTCGGATGTTCTTTGTTGGGTTTAGCTGAAGCTCGCGCCCGGCGCATCCACCAGAAATGATCTAGTTTGCCTCACGAAATAATTTATACTTTTACTCACTAAACTTAAACTAGTGTAATTATATTTACTGTACATGAACGTAAATTCTTGTTTTCTTGTAAATTACTAAGATTTTATTATCAGAATCTGTTGTATTATTATTTATTTTTATCCCATATCCCATCCCATCTCCTTCCCAACATTTAAACGTAGAATGTGTTTTTTTTTTAATTACTACGATTTGTTTATCACAATCTGTTGTATACCATACCATAAAGTGTTTATAAATAATTCCTTTTGTATTCAGGAATAGTATAATGCATTCATAAAATTCTATATTTTTTACGTAGAAACCGATACGATAAATGTTTGAATTAATTTATTTATTTATGGGAAAGAAAAAAAAACGTTCAGCGATTTGTATAGCTATGCAAAAGCACAATCGTCGGCCGATTTGAGCTCGAATACGCAGTGAGTGTGCACTTATTGAGGATTTCCATTTTATCGCCTGGACGAGCATTCGATTTCTATGCAAACACTGCCAGAGAATCATTTGTTGTATATTCGAGCTTAGTCTGGGAATTCCTCGATAGGGTAAAAGAGAGGGTGAGGGTGGAAATGTAAGCGACCTTATTGGATTACTCGGGTCTTACAAGTTTACCAATAAAACAACGATGAAATTGTGCACAAAAAAAGGAGGAGATTAAATAAGGTAATTGGATATGAACGTAGGAAATATCAAAAGGGTTATTAAATTGCATCTCAGCGGCTTGAATAAAATTCGCAATTTGCTATATTTCAGTAAAAAAAAATGTTAATACCACTTACAGACTTTTTCTATTGATTTTCACTTTATTCGAATATGTATCCCTTTAATTTCTTGAATTAATTTCTCATCTGGCACTTGGTATAACATATTGGAATATGTAAATTTATTAAAATTAAAAAAAAAAAACACTTCGTATTGTTTCAAAACTAGTCGGAATAAAGTTTTAATTTGTAAAACAATACCAAGTGTTTTTTAATTGAAATAACTTTACATGTATCCCTTTATCTCAAATATATTTCCCATTTATCAAATACATTTCCCTACATACTACTACATTTTCCTATACCGGGTGTTGACTTATCCTTTTGCGTTAGCTTTACTATTAAAATTTCCACACAAATAGTTGCCGTCTAATTAATTCTTATTTAAGTCATCGACACCAACAAGTAATCATTAATAATAAAAGATCGACTGAATTGAAAGTAAACTATGGTGTACCACAGGCCTCCATACTAGGTCCAATAATATTCTTATTATATATCAATGATTTAGCATTCCAACTTAAAAAATCAGAAATAATATTATTTGCGGACGACACCACTATTAAAAGTTCAGCTTCCAACGATTACGATGTTAATCGAAATAACAACGAGTCAATTGATCACGTGTCTAAATGGTTTGCTGCCAATGCTTTAAGCATGAACTCTGATAAGACCGCAAAGATATCATTTTCACTAAAGAACAATAATCCCACTAGTAGCATTAAATTTCTTGGGCTGCACATCGATAATAAACTAAATTTTTCCGAACACGAAAACGCAACAGCTGAAAAACTATGCAAGGTATTATTTTTGCTAAGGCAGCTGGCAAGTCAAATTCCTGTATATGCATTAGTCCAGGTATATTATGCACTTTTCCACAGTCATCTTAAATATGGATTGATAACATGGGGGCACGCGGGAATTACAGTACGCCTTTTTCGTCTACAACGCAAAGCGATTAGAATCATTGGTAGATTGTCCTTCCAGGAAGATTGTACAGAAACTTTTAAAGCACTAAATATTCTTACCTTGCCATCATTGTTTATCTTAGAATGCTTAATGCACGTAAGAACACATCTGCATTCTTATGGAACTTGTAGAGAGATCAGTGGGCGAAATACTAGATCCGGCATATTATTAGATATACCAAAGCTGAGATTAACTAAGTCGCGCACTGGGATTTCCTATTTTGGACCTAAGCTCTATAATGCCTTACCAGAAGTATTAAAGTCTCTGCCACCTATTCAATTTAAAAACAGAATAAAACATTTTTTTGCACGAACCTGCGTTTATAGAGTTTACGATTTATTTTATTTGTCTGTTAACAAGTTTGTGAGATGTGTATTATATTTATGTATGACTTAATTTATTTTGTCAACTTTGATTTTACTTGGAACTTTATATTTAATGTATGTATATTTTATGTATTTGTCAACTTATAGCTTAAGCTATTTATTATATTATATATTTTGACTTGTGTAAAACCTTTATGTTATAGCACAAATATATTACTTACTTACTTACTTAGCGGACGCAACATAGAAAATCCCATGTAAATTTTGAAATGTTCAAATTTTGGCTCCCCTATTTATTTTAGAAACAAAATGTACTTACCTTTTTGCGTTTCTCCAAGTTAAAATAATTTAGAAAAAGTAATGTGATTTTATAAAAATAATGACATGCCATGGAATTGAAACAACAATTGCCGATGTCAAAATGGCAAAAGATATCGTAGTCACTTGATTAAAGTAAATGTTTTCGAAATGATTTACACTATACAAGAAAAAATCCTCCTAATAAAGTGGTATTATGCAGTATGCGTTGTGTTTTTTTGACGTTTATTAAGTAACAGCAATATCTTGTCTATTTTGACATCCGCAATTGTATCAATGTCATTATTTTTATAAAATGACATTACTTTTTGTAAGCTGTAAATTTTCTAATATTTCGTTGATTTTTAAAAGAGTTCAATTTAAAGCTATAAACGAGTGTTTTCCACTCCCAGACTAAGCATGAAGTAAAATTTTGAGTTTAGAAAAGCCCCGTGAAAATTTGTCGAGGGTCGCGCAGCGACCCGAGACAAATTTTCTGGGCTTTTCTAAACTCGAAATTTTACTTCATGCGCCACGCGTATAAAACACAGATTGTAAGTAAAGTTCGAATAGACATAAATTTGACAATATTACAGTGTTTTATACGTGTGGCGCATGAAGTAAAATTTCGAGTTTAGAAAAGCCCAAAAAATTTGTCTCGAGTCGCTGCGCGACCCTCGACAAATGTTCACGGGGCTTTTCTAAAGTCGAAATTTTACTTCATGCTTAGTCTGGGAGTGGAAAACACTTGATTAAAGCTTTAAATTGAACTTTAAGAGAAGAGGGAATATCCGCAATCGTATCAATTCCATAGTATGTCATTATTTTTATAAAATCACATTACTTATTATTACTTATTTTAACTTAGGAAAACGTAAAGTGTTAAGTATGAACATTCATAAATTTAGAATATTTCCCTCTACAAAAATGTGACAGACATATTGTTTCTAAAATAAATAGGGAAGCCAATATTTGAACACTTTAAAATTAACATGCGATTTCCTATGTTGCGTCCTCCAAGTCAACACCCGGTATGTCAAAACCTTATCACAGTTTGTCATTTATACTTGTCAGCAAAACTTAATTTATTTTGTTAACTTTGATTTTACTTGGAACTTTATATTTAATGTATGTATATTTTATGTATTTGTCAACTTATAGCTTAAGCTATTTATTAGATTATATATTTTGACTTGTGTAAAACCTTTATGTTATAGCACAAATATATTACTTACTTACTTACTTAGCGGACGCAACATAGAAAATCCCATGTAAATTTTGAAATGTTCAAATTTTGGCTCCCCTATTTATTTTAGAAACAAAATGTATTTACCTTTTTTGCGTTTCTCTAAGTTAATATAATTAAGAGAAAGTAATGTGATTTTATAAAAATAATGACATGCCATGGAATTGAAACAACAATTGCCGATGTCAAAATGGCAAAAGATATCGTAGTCACTTGATTAAAGTAAATGTTTTCGAAATGATTTACACTATACAAGAAAAAATCCTCCTAATACAGTGGTATTATGCAGTATGCGTTGTGTTTTTTTGACGTTCATTAAGTAACAGCAATATCTTGGCTATTTTGACATCCGCAATTGTATCAATGTCATTATTTTTATAAAATTACATTACTTTTTGTAAGCTGTAAATTTTCTAATATTTCGATGATTTTTAAAAGAGTTCAATTTAAAGCTATAAACGAGTGTTTTCCACTCCCAGACTAAGCATGAAGTAAAATTTCGAGTTTAGAAAAGCCCGGTGAAAATTTGTCGAGGGTCGCGCAGCGACCCGAGACAAATTTTCACGGGGCTTTTCTAAACTCGAAATTTTACTTCATGCGCCACTCGTATAAAACACAGATTGTAAGTGAAGTTCAAATACACCTAAATTTGAAAATATTACAGTGTTTTATACGTGTGGCGCATGAAGTAAAATTTCGAGTTTAGAAAAGCCCAGAAAATTTGTCTCGGGTCGCTGCGCGACCCTCGACAAATTTTCACGGGGCTTTTCTAAACTCGAAATTTTACTTCATGCTTAGTCTGGGAGTGGAAAACACTTGAGTAAAGCTTTAAATTGAACTTTAAGAAAAGAGGGAATATCCGCAATCGTATCAATTCCATGGTATGTCATTATTTTTATAAAATCACATTACTTATTATTACTTATTTTAACTTAGGAAAACGTAAAGTGTTAAGTATGAACATTCATAAATTTAGAATATTTCCCTGTACAAAAAAGTGACAAACATATTGTCTCTAAAATAAATAGGGAAGCCAATATTTGAACACTTTAAAATTAACATGCGATTTCCTATGCTGCGTCCTCCAAGTCAACACCCGGTATGTCAAAACCTTATCACAGTTTGTCATTTATACTTGTGGCTGCACCTCGTCAAAAAATGCATGCTAGCAATGAACTGAGAGGACTAGTTATCCGGAGAATAGATACTGGCGTAAGTAGTGTTACATATGTATAAATAAAAATAAAATATTTCCAGAAGAAAGGTATTATTACTGCGAAAATGTTCAGCAAAAATATTAAAGGGAAAAGTATTTATTATTTAGTGAAACTCATTTCGTAAATCGGGAAATCTTTTAGCATATATTTGATAATGTGGTAAATATTTGAGATATAGTGAATCTTATTTGATCAATAGTGAAATGCAATAGAAAAACCCTGTATACATAATACTGTTTTATAATGATTATTTTTCAAATTCACAATACTTAATGGGCAATCTTCTATTTTTATAAAAATTATCTATAGAGGATGACTAATGTTAAAAATTAGTCACTTTGACTAACACTAAACATCTAGCTGTAAATAGATTAATCTCAAAGTTTTTTAGATAATTATCGTATTTTTAAATAATACACTTAGTTTGTGATTTTATATATACTCCATATATAATATCACAAACTAAGTGTTTTATTTAAATACACGATAATTATCTAGAAAACTTTAAGATAAATCTATTTACAGCTAGATGTGTAGTGTATTTAATCTAGGGATAGTGTTGATAGTGTCTTAGTCTCATTTAGGACAGGAAGGGCTAGTGAGGGTTGTTTAGTGTCCTTGCGGGTGATCCGGAGCTTCGGCCTTCCTTAATTCCGGTATCTTAGCACAGCCCATTTACCCTTTTATTCGAAAAGAAAAAAACGGAAAAATGGGCTTGGCACCGATCCACCATTGTCGATTATTTTTATTCTATTTTGGCTAAGTGGATCGCCCTTCGAACGGTATTAAAGTGCATCTATATTTACGAGCATATCGACTGGAAACTAAAATGGAGATTAAATGTGTATCCAAAGAAGGAAGCAAAAGCGTAAATAATGTGATAAGATTGTATTTAGTATTATATTTATTAAAGTTTTCATCAAGACAAGAAACAAATGCGTAGATAATGTGATAAGATCATTCAACTGCCCGATGAAGCCACTGTGTGCAATTATGCAATAATTGCAGTGTTATGCTTCTCATATATACATTTATAAATCTATAACTATTTTCTATGCATATTTTTTGTTTTTCTTTGTAAATTTATTTCATGCTATACATTTATTTTTATTGCGCCCTATTTATATTTATTTTTAAATCTGCTTTGCATTTCTAGAAATTTTAGATAATAGGTCTTTGAATTCAACGCATTTTTAATTGGCTGTTGTAAAATTAAACAAACAAAAAATGATTTATCAATATCTCGTTATTCAATTTTTTTAAATGAAATGAGCCATTTTTTATTACATGGTTCGGTTGGGGGGAAGATTTCCTATAAAATAAGTATTAACAACTATACTCCTAAAGCAAGTGGTTTTCGAATTATTTCAAAGATTCGTTTTTCGTCGCATTTATGCAGGGAATAATGCGAGCATAAGTCGCAACTGAATTTTATTAGGCAAGTAGTAATGCTTTTGTTTTGTCGCGTATGTAATGCGAAATGTCAAATAATAAAAACAATTAGTACAAAGTTATACAGAAGTCAACAAAATGAATAAATACACCCATTAACAAATTATCAAATTATTCTTTATACATGGCAACTGCGATAGAATTTTTACTCGAACATGTAGATTATTTAATGAAACTTATCCACATTTGCCGCCGATAAATAAAACAAGATTTAGAAGATTGGAATCAAATTTTGTTTAATTTGCAGTTGCCATGTATAAAGAATAAATTAATAATTTATTGATTTGTGTAATAATTCATTTTGTTGAATTCTGTAAAACTTTGTATTAATTCTTTTTATTATTTGACATTTCGCAATACAATTGCGACAAAACAAAAGCATACTACTGGCCTACTATAATTCAATTGCGACTTTTGCGCGCATTGTACCCTGCATAAATACGACGAAAAACGAAATTTCGAAATAATTTAAAAACTACTTGCTTTAGGAGAATAGATGTATAATACTTTTTTGTAGGACATTTTCCCCCTAATCGTACAACGTGATAAAAAATGGGTCATTCTATTTAAAAAACTAGATATTGAAGAGGGCACTTAGAAACTGACATTTTAAAAACACTTATTGTCAAAATTGACAGATTCCAATTAATTTACTCATAGAGGCATCCTCTAGGTACAAGTAGAGATATAAATCATATTTTTATCTTATTCTTAAGAGAAGTTACAGACAGATTTCAAGATGCCTTTTAGAGGTCAAAATTTTAGAAATATTTTTTTTTCTTGAAAACTATAAGAGATACGTGTACATATGTTCAAATAAAATATATTGCAATTTAAATGAGGAATCCAATTCTTTGGATAATATAATAGGGTGTTTTATTTAAATTAACAAATTTGGTGCTACTTCCGGTGGAACCGGAAGTGATATAAAGTTGAAAATATTTCAGATGAGGAGAACTGATTCAACCATATTATAAGGATTTTTTTCAAATTTTTAGTGCAACGGCAACCCCATAAACTTTTAACGAACGGTTTAGCGTAGACACCCTGTAAAAGAAATTATACAATCCGTTCAGCTTCACGTGTACAACGGATTATAGAATCTAATACAAATAAAAATTACTGTAAAATTATTTATGAACCAAAATTAACATATCAGTTTAATAAAATTTTCAAAAAATTCAACATCATACCTGCATACTACACAAAAAAACAAAATTAAATTTTTATTAGGGAATACTCATATGAAAATTGATGATTTAGAAAAATCGGGAATTTATTTATCAAAATGCAGTAATTGCAACAAAATTTATATTAGATAAACTCAACGAAATTTAAAAACAAGGTTTAAAGAACACCTTTATCATACGAAAAATCAAAATCCTGAAAAATCTGCGATAGCTCATCATACATTAACCACAAGACACAAATTTAATATAAATAATCTGAAATTATTAAAATAATCTAACCATTTTTAATTAAATATGGTAGAAGCAATTGAAATGCACAAAAATAGGAGCAACCTTCTAAATTTAAATTTAAGTCCCATAAATAACCCACCCTTAAAGTTAACCCCTTAAACTAGACGGCCTTTATCTGATTTGAAATCAATCGCACTTGTTTGCGCAAATAATTTTTATTTTAATGTTTATTTACTCATTTGTCAAATACGTTAAACTATTGAAAACGGGCACATTGTTCCAGAAATGTACATCTAGAATTAAAATAAAACAGTGACGATAAATGAATTTAATTACTTACATATCTATAACTAACACTTTACGTAACTCCAACAAGAATATCATTAGTTGGCATTTAGTTCATAATGACACATGACATTTATTATGACTGTCAGGTTGGGGGGTTGCCAATTTGATTTTTAGCCCCAGACGCAAGTTTTCCTTACTGCGGCGCTGCTCATTGCAAACAACAAACAACATTCTTCGATTTTTATTTATAAGGAAACAAAGAATTTATTTGTATATTCATAAACGAAATTCTTCTTTTGTTTGCTTTTAAATTAACCTAATTGAAAATGCTAACATTTCATTATATAACTTTGATAGTAAATTAAAATCAAACCTTAATATTTGTAAATGCACAAATTGTTATTACTCACCGACGACTAAACTCAAAATGTAACCTGTTTCGACCAATAATTTCATTCTCCGATTCACGTTTAGCAAGGGCGCAAAAAACGTGTCGAATTGGAATACTGATAAAACTAACATTTTCGTTCTCATGGGGATTTCGTGTGTAAACTATCAGTAAAAGTTGAGTTGTTTGCAAGTGCAGTTCGCGTCTTCGATATCGATGTTTGATTTTTGAGCACGAGATTTTTAAATACCCAAATTTAGTGGAGTGTTTAATTAATTTCCTTATCAACCCGTCGTGAAATATTTTGTTTATCTAATTATGGTATATAAATATTATATTATATTTAAAGTGTGCAAACTATAAGAAGCGTAGGCTTATTTTTTTAAATTCAAATATTATATATCATACAGGGTGGAAACCTTAACTGGAATAAATTCGGTATTTATGAAATGAGAAGTTCCAGAAAAAAATCCTCGGACAGGTCGATTTTTGTTCTTTATTGCGCACTTTTAAACGTCTTCAAAACAAGTATGACGTCATTAGCTTTTCACGTATGACGTCATAGGTAATTTTTTTAAATGGAAACATTTTTTTTATTCCACCAAATTTGTAGCCCTTTTAATTCTCTTTACGATCATGTAAAAATATATTGTTTTTTTATTTTTTTTTTATTTCAAAAATTAAACAAAAATGGAGGATCTGAAGGAACGTATCAGGCATGAAATGAGAAATATTTCACCGCAAATGTTTCAAAATGCAAGGGATGGGTTTTATAACCAATTGGCTATTTGCCAAGAGAAAAACATTTTGAACATTTGTTACATTAAATTAATTTATTAAAAAAAAATTGTTTAATTTTTAAAATGAAAAAATAAAAAAAACAAAATATTTTTAGATAGTCGTAAAGAGAATGAAAAGGGCTACAAATTTAGTAAAATAAGAAAAAATTGTTTACATTTAAAAAAATTGCCTATGACGTCATACCTAAAAGGCTAGTGACGTCATACTTGATTTGAACAAACTAAAAAGTGCGCAATAGAGAACAAAAATCGACCTATCCGAGAATTTTTTTCTGGAACTTCTCGTTTCATAAATACCGAATTTATTCCAGTTAAGGTTTCCACCCTGTATACATATACGCGTGGCGCATGAAGTAAAATTTCGAGTTTAGAAAATCCCCGTGAAAATTTGTCTCGGGAGAGACAAATTTTCTACGCGGGTCTTTTCTAAACTCGAAATTTTACTTCATGCTTAGTTTGGGAGTGGAAGACACTCGTTACTTTAAAATATATCACAACTATCAAAATGTGTGTCGCAAGTGTCATAAAGTAAAGCTTGTATTAGACAACACTACACTATGTATGTATGTATGTATGTATGTATATATATATATGTTAAAACGTATATATATATATATATATAGAAAGCTAATATATATATATATATATATATATATATAGAAAGCTAATATATATACAGGGTGTCCCATTAGTGCGGTCTCGGAAGATATCTCAGCTCTCGTTAAAGATAGAAAAAAAATGTTTTCACGAAATTTGCTTGATTTTAAGAGCTGCATAACCTAAAATTATTTTCAAATATACAGGGTGTCCCATTATTCCATACTTAATACCAACTTTGTTATTTTAAATGGAACACCCTATATATTATTTTTTTATTTGATCCGCCTTTAAATAACCTACACAAAGATACATCATTATCGGCACTTTAGGTAATTCGTTACTTAAAAAAAAAATATTTATTGAAAATGTTGGCAGTTTTAGTACTTTACTTAAAAATTCACTGTGTTCGTATTTTTTAAGATACCAGTCTGAAATTTTACACACATATGCAGTAAAGAATGCTCTATCCATTGACTATAACACATTTTAATATTACTTATAAAACCTAGTAAAAAACTACCCTCGAACATTTAATATTTAAAATGTACATTACTTCATTTTTTTAAATGGGACATCCTATATTTTTTTATTTTATCAAATCCGCAATAAAAAATGCTTTATTTCTTGTATATCATACCCTTTATCTATTTTCATTAGTTTTGGAGATATTAACATTTTTCTGTCAAATATAGGGTATACAAAAAATAAAGCATTTTTCATTTCTGATCTGATAAAGTAAAGAAATATAGGGTGTCCCATTTAAGAAAATGAAGTTATGTACATTTTAAATATTAAATATTAGAAGGTAGTTTTTTATTAGGTTTTATAAGTAATATTATAATGTGTTATAGTCAATGGATAGAGCATTCTTTACTGCATATGTGTGTAAAATTACAGACTGATATCTTAAAAAATAAGGACACAGTGAATTTTTAAGTAAAGTACTAAAACTGCCAAAATTTTCAAAAAATATTTTTTTCTGAAGTAACAAATAACCTAAAGTGCCAATAACGATATATCTTTGTGTAGGTTATTTATAGGCGGATCAAATAAAAAAATAATATATAGGATGTTCCATTTAAAATAACAAAGTTGGTATTAAGTATGGAATAATGGGACACCCTGTATATTTGAAAATAATTTTAGGTTATGCAGCTCTTAAAATCAAGCAAATTTGGTGAAAACATTTTTTTTCTATCTTTAACGAGAGCTGAGATATCTTCCGAGACCGCACTAATGGGACACCCTGTATATATATATATATATATTAGCGGTTATTCTCAAATCAATTAGTTCTTAAGTAGGTATTAGTTTCCGACCATAATGTTATTTATAAAACTATAAAAATTATGTATTATTATTTTCTTGTCCTGTAATTGTCCTGTAATGGGTGTTGGGCAATAACGTTATTATTATTATTATTATTATTAACACTATTTTCTTGTACAATTAAATAGTGTACTGTTTTTTGTCATGGTGTAATACACAAAATATGACCAAACGCGAATCTTGTACAATTTTGTTCAATGGAAATAGGACACTTTAATATAATAATAATAGTAAACTATTTATGATTTTCAAAAAGACACTTCACCTACGCAAACCACCTGATTGAAGAAAACCACTACTTTGACCACAACTTTCAAATCCTTCACATCTCCAATAAAGGACGGAAACTAAATTTGCTGGAAAATTTAGAAATAAATAAAAACCTTCATTCAGGAAATTTGCTGAACGACCAACTCAATCTCTCCAACTCCCCCCTACTCAAGCTGAAGAAAACTTCCCACCCACACGTCTGAAATCTGTATATAATGTAAATAAGTTTGTAAAGTTTTTGTATTATATTTTTTCACCTGAAGAAGCTACAGTGTAGCGAAACAATTGTAGTGAATTTAATAAAAAGTTGAAGATCATGAATAGTTTACTATTATTATTACATTAAAGTGATGATGAATTTTCCAAAAATAAGTGCCTTAACAATCAATGAGAGGAATTAGGACATGTGTTATTTGGTACACCATGGTAGAAAATAGTATACTATTTTCTTGTACAAGAAAATAGTGTCGTTTAATACAAGCTTAAAACAATAACATGACCATATAATGTTATTGTTTTACTTTATGACACTTGCGACACACATTTTGATACTTGTGACATATTTTAAAGTAACAAATGTCTTCCACTCCCAGACTAAGCATAAAGTAAAATTTCGAGTTTAGAAAAGCCCCGCGTAGAAAATTTGTCGAGGGTCGCGCAGCGACCCGAGACAAATTTTCACGGGGCTTTTCTAAACTCGAAATTTTACTTCATGCGCCACGCGTATAAACCACTGATTTAAAGTAAAGTTAAAAATATATACTGCTGATATGTGATAGACATTCACTAAGATACAAAAAAAAATGCAAAAAATATTTATTTAGTAAATATTATGTAAATGTGAGAATAATAATAAAAGTAGATCAAATATAGTTTTAGACACATCTCCATATTCTTTTCCATATTACAAGCACAATAATAATACTACATTGCTAAAATGTTAATATAAGAAACCCAAAGAATGCTGCTAGACTTAGTATCATACATTTTTTTTGAAAACAGTATTTCAAGTAGTCTAAAATAATTCGAAAAATGTAAAATGTTTCTTGTACAAGAAAATAGTGTCGTTTAATACAAGCTTAAAACAATAGCATGACCATATTAATGTTATTGTTTTACTTTATGACAGTTGCGACACACATTTTGATACTTGTGACATATTTTAAAGTAACAAATGTCTTCCACTCCCAGACTAAGCATGAAGTAAAATTTCGAGTTTAGAAAAGCCCCGCGTAGAAAATTTGTCGAGGGTCGCGCAGCGACCCGAGACAAATTTTCACGGGGTTTTTCTAAACTCGAAATTTTACTTCATGCGCCACGCGTATAAACCACTGATTTAAAGTAAAGTTAAAAATATATACTGCTGAGATGTGATAGACATTCACTAAATTACAAAAATAAATGCAAAAAATATTTATTTAGTAAATATTTTGTAAATGTGAGAATAATAATAAAAGTAGAACAAATATAGTTTTAGACACATTTCCATATTGTTTTCCATATTACAAGCACAATAATAATACTACATTGCTAAAATGTTAATATAAGAAACCCAAAGAATGCTGCTAGACTTAGTATTATACATTTTTTTTTTTAAAAACAGCATTTTAAGTAGTCTAAAATAATTCGAAAAATGTTAAATATTAGCCAATCAGTCATATAATTTAACCGCATTTGGAAAGCACTTCGAAAATTTTAAATAAAAGAAAGTCTAATGACAAGTTTTGTGATTAATGTTGTGATTGATTTATAAAAATATACTTGTTCATTTCGCCATAATAAGTTAAGAGCCATAACACTAATTTTCATTTGGAAGGATAGACATTTTTAATTTCTCATGAACTAGATACAAACATGTGATTCCTTAATTTTACCTATAAATTATAGATACGGTTCGACGAAATAAAAAGTAATATACTCTTAAGTAAGTATACATATACGTATGACTAATTACGTTTTTGTTTGTAATGATTCAATAATATTGATATTACAATAAAAGCTATCGAAAAAAATCTAATAGCACTCTTGGGAACGGAAAACGTTTCCCGACATTTGCGATGAAATTCCTTTTTTCTCCGAAATTTTGTTATGCAATGTGTAATTTTTTTTGTACCAATAAAAAATTTAGAGTTTTGGCTGTACAACGCCGTAATTTTTTTAGGGGGGTGCCATTTGAAATTTTCGAAAAAAATGACAACATGCGAAGTTCAATCAAAAATTATTTTTTTTCCATAAATTACCCGAAAAAAAATTATGTGGAGGTATACGAGGTCTTAACCTGTACCTCAATTCAAAATTTAGGCGCCGGCGTCAATTAGTTTCTCTACAAAACAATCTCAAAAATGGGGCGCAATTTTGAAAGAAGGGGTTATAACAGCGAAACCGCTAAAGTGAAGGGTATAACATGTTAGATAAAAAAATAAGTACTCTTCGAGCACTTTCTAAATCTGCAATAAAAAATAGGGCATTCCATTTAGAAAAACATAAGTTTGGTACGCCACTGGAGTACGGCACGCCACTGATGATTAGAAATATTTTTGAAACATAGCGACGGTAATTATGCACCACTTTGCTCTTAGATTTTTTTCGATAGCTTTTATCGTAAAGGAGCTATGGTCCGAGGCGTCTTAAGTGCCTATATTAAATCAACCATTTTAATGATTTGGAACAAAAACACTAAGACTTTGTTTATAACATTTTTTATTTTTGTTGGATGTACAGGGTGGCCCAATTTGGATGTTAATATAGGGAATCTCGGTTATTAGAAGAGATAGAAAAAAATCGATGGCGCATCGATGGCTCCTTTTTCGAGCCAAACTCAATGCCAAAAATAGAAATTAGCTATCGTCTTTTGTTTTCAAGTTATAGCCAAAAATTCAATATTTTCCATTTTCGATATTTGTTAATATCTCAGTTATTTATTATTTTATCAAGATAAGAATTGTATGTTGTACTTTTTCGAGGAGAATCGAATGCAATTTACAGTTTATTTCTATCTTCATTAATAAAAGAGATACAGCCCAAAGTTATATTTTTTAAAATAAAAGTCATAGTTGGCTGTGCTATTAAATAAATTGTTATTTTTTTCCTGTTTCTGTTTTTTTTTTAATATGACCAATCAAATTTGACATTTCAAGAATTTAGTGGTGTGATGCAGCTTTTGTGTTTTGGGTTAGGACAAGATTAATCACATGTTAAGTTGTAAATCAATTTTTAATTTGTAGGTTATGTGGAGGGAAATTTGATATTAATATGACAATTCAAGTAACTCACAAAGATAACGATTACACATGTACTTACCTATCACCGCCTCAAATTATTTGTATCAACTACCAATTTAATAAAGTGTCTCTGAGGATCAGGTGATATAGGAGGATCAGGTAATATTTCTTGCTCAGGTCTTCTTTATTATCTGCCCATTTATATGTTCAAATTTTTAAAAAGTTCTAAATACAAGGAATTTTTCTTTTATGTATACATGTTACGATTTTTCAATGTAAATTATTAGCAACTTTCAATTTAAAAACTCTAACGAGTGTTTTCCACTTCCAGACTAAGCATGAAGTAAAATTTCGAGTTTAGAAAAGCCCCGCGTAGAAAATTTGTCGAGGGTCGCGCAGCGACCCGAGACAAATTTTCACGGGGCTTTTCTAAACTCGAAATTTTACTTCATGCGCCACGCGTATAAATCACTGATTTAGTGTGAAGTTCAAGAAAACATAAATTCATTATCTTTAATTAAAACAAACGAAACATCAGCTTTTTGCAGAGTTGCAGAATATTTAAATAGATATAAATTTGCTTTTATATTTTTTATATTTTATATAATTACATTTTTAGTATTTATGTTTTAATAGTTAAATTTTTATATTTAATACATCAACTTATAACTATGCTCAAAAGAATGAATAATACTTAATTTGACGTACCTAGAGCTCTTATTTAAGAAATTATTATTGTTTTTATTTTGTACATATTCTTTGTAAAAGGGGTTTCCCGTGAGAGAATAAATAAATAAATAAAATAAAATAAAATAAAATTACAGAAAAATTAAAAAAGTGTTGCTCTAATTCTTTTGAGCAGTGTTCTATTATTACTTTACATACTTGGCATGAATAAAGTAAACTAAAATAATACAGCTAGTAACTTGGAATGAAAACCCTAACACAATTTTTTTTAAATTTTTGCTGGATGTACACTTCTGTGCAATAAAATTAGGCACACAAAATGTGTTCTAGTTTAAAACGGACGTGATGAGTTTCCTAGTTACGAAAATTTGTAAATATGTTAATTTCCTTAATGTCAAAATGCTGCGTCATTTAGACAACAATTCAAAAATTCGAATTCTTACTGAAATAGAAGATAGTTTTTTTATTTTGACTTTGTTGTCCTTATTGCAAGCTTTTTTTTAAGTTATAGTTTTAGTTTTTCAATAAAGGTGTTATTTTCAAGTTATGGTGTTTTATCATTTATTGAAACTGCTGCTGGGCAATTAACATACACCCGAATTATAAAAGGTGATCCAAGTAGAGATACTTTTTTCAATAGCCTTTTTTGACAGATCACGTGTGAGTCGTGTCATGCTGTCATGTTATTTTTGTTTAGTATTGTTTTACATTTCATAATGGAAAGACTTACGCCTGAACAACGTTTACAAATCGTTCAACTTTATTACGAAAAGTCACGTTCTGTGAGGAATGTGTTTCGTGCGCTTCGCATAACTTATGGTCAACATAATCGGCCTACTGAGCGTACTATTCGCAACACCATCACCCATTTTGAGACCCAGCATTCATTATTGGATAATATTCGACCGAATAGACCACGTCCAG
The DNA here is from genome assembly GCA_932526585.2 of Philonthus cognatus. NCBI lineage: Eukaryota > Metazoa > Arthropoda > Insecta > Coleoptera > Staphylinidae > Philonthus > Philonthus cognatus. The sequence goes on from OW052242.1 coordinate 112,604,831, forward strand.
CACGCTGTGAAGAAAATATAGCGGCCGTAGCTGAGAGTGTACACGAAGACCATGGAGAGTCGATTCGGCGCCGTTCGCAGCAACTCGGACTGACGTATGGAACGACTTGACGCATTTTACGTCGAGATCTTAAATTGAAAGCGTACAAAATACAGCTTGTTGTTCCCAAGCGACATCGCTTCGGTCTATGGGCTCTTGAAAAGTGCCAAGAAGATCCGACGTTTTCGAGGCAAATTTTGTTTAGCGATGAGGCCAATTTCTGGCTCAATGGGTATGTAAACAAACAAAATTGCCCCATTTGGGACGAAGAGCAACCTGAAGAGATTCAAGAACTGCCACTTCATCCAGAAAAAACAACGGTTTGGTGTGGTTTGTGGGCCGGTGGAATCATCGGTCCATATTTCTTTAAATATGATGCCGGTGCGAACGTAACCGTCAATGGCAACCGTTATCGTGCCATGATAACCGACTATTTGTTGCCTGAAATTGAAGCTCGTAATCTCGGCGACATTTTGTTTCAGCAAGAGAACATTTCGGTGAGCACATAATTTCACGTTTTGGGCCGGTCGATTGGCCACCAAGATCGTGTGATATCACACTGTTAGACTTTTTCCTGTGGGGATATGTAAAGTCTAAAGTTTATGCGGACAAACCCGCTTCGATTCAGGCCTTGGAGGAAAACATCACGCGTGTCATTCGCCAGTTACCAGTCGAAATGCTCGAACGAGTCATCGAAAATTGGACTCAACGGATGGACCATCTGCGACGTAGCAACGGCCAACATTTGATAGACATAATCTTCAAAAAATAAATGCCAAAGAATGTTCTTTCAAATGATAATAAACATTCTCCAATAAATTTGAATTTTCTGTGTTTTTTTTTTTTTTCATTAAAAAAGTAGGAACCTCGAAATGGATCACCCAGTACAACTAGAATATTGTGAAAAATAGTTATGACTTGTGCTTAATTTTATTGCACAGAAGTGTACATTTCGAGTACTATGTACTCATTATCAATAGCAGTCAGTAAGCTATTGATAATGAGTACATAGTACTCGAAATGTACATCTAGCAAAAACGCCAAAATATATTCTGAAAAAAGTGTTAGTGTTTTCATTCCAAATTAGTTGAAATCTTCACGTAACTCAAAAAATAATATTCCTATAATACAGGTAGTAATTAATAATTTTTATTTTTCCATAATCTCGCAGCATAAAATAAATGATGAGAAACCGATGTTTACCCTTTTGAATAATTCAGGGAGATCGAAAGCTATACATCACGGACCGTCACCGGTGTGCGAAAATTCAATGAATACTAAACAAGCCCTTGTTTGCTAATAATAATCCCACCCCTCGATCTTCTCGAGTATTCTTAAAATATAATAATAATAAAACACCCCCGCGTCTTTCCATAATAAGGCCCTGACCCAATAAATCCTCTCTCGGCTTAAGTGCTCGACTTATTAAAAAAAAAACGTCTCCTCTTGTTATTATATATTACAAAATGGATAATAAAGTTAATAAAATTAATATAAGTACTTAAATAACTTTGTATATAAATTTGATAAATAGGTTTTAAAACAAATATAATTTACACGAAAAACATTTTCGTAATTTTATATATTATTCAAATATCATATGTTCAATAAAAAAAAACCTCTAGAGTGCCATGGAAAATATTGTAGGTTGGCAACTCTGAAATTATACATTAGAATTATTATATCTGACGTTTTATATGACAATTTCTAAGGCGTGTAGCCAACTTAACATTTAAAAAAGATTAAATCATGGCACTCTAGAGGTTTTTTTATTGAACATACGATATAATAGTTTATTATACAATACGTGAGAAGGTAAGCGTTTTCATAAAATTTGATATGTTTAGAATACAATACCAAATCTTAGTTGCAATCAAGTAATATCTATATTCATGCTTAACACATCTTATTTCAGTACGTGTCATGCATTAATTTCGTATGGTATACTTACATGGGGTCACACCTCTATTCGTGATAGAATCTTTAAATTACAAAGAAGAGCCATACGTGTTATTGCAGGAGCGAACTATAGGGATGATTGTAGACCATTATTTAAATCATTAGGAATAATGACAATAACATCTCTCTATATAAGTATTGTTGTATTATGGATTTATTATTTTTACATAGATATTTATGTATGGTTTTAGACTGATTTTATTAAAGTAGTAAAAAGATTATATATTAAGTATTATTATGTGATAAATTTATTATACATACACAATTTATAGATTAAGGATGATCAAATGTTTATTTTATATATATATATATATATATATATATATATATATATATATATATATATATATATATATATATATATATAGATATACATATATTTTTCTATGTTATTATATAGCAAAGATGCTAAATAAAGATTATTATTATTATTATTATTATTTATAAATGCTTAATTTATATAAAAAATCATGGCAAAGTGTAAAGCACTATAACTGAAATCCATGATCATAACACTTGCCAAAAACAGGATTACTACATTACTTACACTCGATTAAATAAATCACGTGTTGGAATAAGTCATTGGGGATTAAAATTTTATAATAAGCTGCCAGTCGTTGTAAATTGCTTACCTAAAAAACGATTTAAGGTATATATAAAGCATTATTTTCAGTCCAACCCATATTATACGTGGGACGAATATCTAAATGAATAAAAGCGTTTACTTTTGTTTGTAAGATATTTTTTTAATTTTTTAAAATCTTATTTTATTTATTTTATACAGTTTGTGTAGTACATGTTTAATTATCGTGGTATTTTACACCTTGCATAATTACAATTTCTAATGACGTATGTTAACACATTGTAGTGTATTTGCATCAATAAATTATTATTATTATTATTATTATTATTATTATTATTATTATTATTATTATTATTATTATTATTATTATTATTATTATTATTATTATTATTATTAATATAAAACTCTTCATTTAATTAGATGAAAGTAGCTGAGTAATACAACATTACTTCACTACATTTTATTTTTTTTATATTAGATACAAATCAAGATTTTGTATGTTATTGAATATGAGTGAGAACTTGACCCAATATTAATAAAATTGTAAATAAAATTGAAGCATGCTTAATCAAACATTATAATTCATCACAGCGATAAATTATGGTCTTTGAAATGATATTGACAACTAATATTTGGACATATATCGCGATTGACAAAATTGTAAACCGTGTTTTATGCTTGCAATAATTCTGTATGCGAGGCTAATAAGTTATTTAATAAGATAAATTGGCCCCGGTTTCGCGTTGGGAGAAATTTATGTCGCGCTTACTCGTTATCTGCCCCTGAATTATTCACCTAGATGATGTTGGCTAATGGTATCTTGCTCTTGTGTATGTAACTCTGTTATGTTTATGTGTAATAACGCATAATCTCGATAACAATACCGGCAGTTATTATATAATATTCTAATCTTAATTCCTTGTATCTAGTGTTTGGAGCACGTATATATAAATGTGTAAGAAATTGTATTTAAGTTGACATATTAATTTGCACACAATGTTTAAATTTTGTTTGAGAGATTTTATCATGAATCAAAATTTTACCACCAAAAATCATAGTAGATATTATGTATATAGTTACGAGAGAAAAGAAACTAGTACAGCAGGGAGCTTCTTAAATATCGTATGTTTTTCTTGTAAAACAAACTTTTCATGTACAGGTTAACAACAATTTTTTTATTGGCCAACAAGACGGTGCTTTTGTTGACATGCACTTCATTAGCAATGTCTCTGATGCCAATACCGTCTCTAAACAGTCATTATTATCGCTTTTTGCGTTTCAATCAGTTGATGCATGTCGATGATAATTAAATTTCGTTTGACATTTCCGCAGATTTGTCATTTTAATTGTCAATTGGAAAAATCAAAGTGAGTCCAGTTCACGTAGCCAAATATTTTGCTGTACTAGTTTTTTTCTCTCGCAACTGTACATACTTCATTAATTTCTTTTTCTTCTTCCCGAAAACGTTAATCCAATTGTGCTGCGCGGCTTTACCGTCCGAAACATAAATTGAAACGAAAGTGGATCCTCCTCTTGGGCAGGATTATAAATTAAAGGGATTATTCTTTGTTCCGGAGGGAACCTTTGTTCTTCCCTTGCACGAACGAAAAAATAACTAGAAAAGAATATTTCACTCCTTTTCCGTTTCCTTTTCACATTCACACAAAACAGGATCATCTTTAATAACTTCAAGTTTGAATTGTATCAAAGCTCATTTCCACTCCGGGCACTTCGATATTTGCGACTCGTAATTGAAACTCAAAAGCGGGATTGTCAAAGTTTCCCTAATCACGTTTCATTGCAGGTTCATAAGTATAAATCATTATGTGATGTTTGTTATAAACGTGTTTGATGAGCAAACTCGCCTTGGAAATGAGGTAGACAATTCAGTTATAATGAATATTTGTTTTTGTGTAGATTTATTAATACTGTTCACTCATTTGAAAATGGCGTATGTAATTAACATATGCTATCGTCAAACTAATTACATGGTATAAATGTATCAACTTTTCTCAAAAACTCGATGAACAGTTGCGAGAGAAAAAAACTAGTACAGTAGGGAGCTTTAGCCACTTCTTAAATATCGTATTTTTTTCTTGTAAAACAAACTTGTTGTGTACAGGTTAACAACAGTTTTTTTCTTGGCCAACAAGACGGTGCTTTTGTTGACATGCACTTCATTAGGAATGTCTCTAATGTTAATACCGCCTCTAAACAGGTCATTATTATCGCTTTTTGCGTTTCAGTCAGTTGAGGCATGTCGACGTTAATTATATTTCGTTTGACATTCCGCAGATTTGTCAATTTGATTGGCAATTTGAAAAATCAAAGTAAGTCCAGTTCACATAGCCAAATATTTTGCTGAACTAGTTTTTTTTCTCTCGCAACTGTACATAAGCGTTAAAGCTTCAAAATCTAAGAAATATGTAAAAAAGTCAGCGGCGGCTCGTAGCCTAACTTCACGGTAGGCCAGAGATCCAAGGTAATATGTATCCGTTATTGGAAGATGACTTTGTTGTGCAATTCCTTGTAGTTATAAAGCGCGATCCCAACCTCGAATTTTGTGTCAATTCCATGGTATGTCATTATTTTTATAAAATCACATCACTTTTTCTTAATTCTTTTAGCTGTAAATTTTCTGACATTCCTTGATTTTTAAATGAGTTTAATTTGAAGCTTTAAACGAGTATTTTCCACTCCCAGACTAAGCATGAAGTAAAATTTCGAGTTTAAAAAAGCCCTGTGAAAATTTGTCTCGGGTCGCGCAGCGACCCGAGACAAATTTTCTGGGCTTTTCTAAACTCGAAATTTTACTTCATGCGCCACGCGTATAATACACAGATTTTAAGTGAAATATACATAAAATTGACAATATTATAATGTTTTATACGCGTGGCGCATGAAGTAAAATTTCGAGTTTAGAAAATCCCAGAAAATTTGTCTCGGGTCGCTGCGCGACCCTCAACAAATTTTCACGGGGCTTTTCTAAACTCGAAATTTTACCTCATGCTTAGTCTGGGAGTAGAAAGCACTTATTTAAAGCTTTAAATTGAACTTAAAAAAATAAACAGGAAGTATCCGCAATTGTTGTATCAATTCCATGGTATGCCATTATTTTTATAAAATCACATTACTTTTCTTAATTATTTTAACTTAGAGAAACGTAAAGTGTTAAGTGTGAACATTAATAAATTTAGAATTTTTCCCTCTACAAAGAAAGTGAAATACATTTTGTCTATAAAATAAATAGTGAAGCCAAAATTTGAACACTATAAAATTAACATGTGATTTCCTATGTTGCGTCCGCTAAGTTAACACCCGGTATATGAATAAAGTGTTAATAAAAACTTCTTTTAAAATTGTGTAATGTTTAATTTATTTAAAAATGTTTCTTAATGTACATGTACACACATGAAAGCTAATTAAAGTCCTCGCGTTTTGATTAACCCGCACGAATTTACATAGCAAGGTCGGAATTAACTTCCTGCAGACTCCAATTAAAAGTCACTCGCTGAAATTTTCATATATTAAGCTGGAGGGTCACTCGAGTCCTCGCATCCCTTCAATTCGATAAACATGTCAGTGTAAGGATTAATTACGCTAGCTCAAAAAGTTAAATTATACTCCTACTTCAAAAAGAATTTTAACGAGTTGATATGTTAATACGCATGATTTAAGAAATATAATTTGATGTTTTTGAAATATAAAATATATAAATGTTCTAACTAAATTTCCTTAATGGTAATGAGTTTCGTCAGTTTTGTTTCTTTAATCTTGTTATATATGATTATTGTTAAGACGATGATGTGTGTTTTGGAAGTTTACGATATTTCAGTGATTTTGACGCGGGGCGCATGAAGTAAAATTTCGAGTTTAGAAAAGCTTAAAAATTTGGATTTGCCGGGGCGCGACTCCCTTCGCTCGCGCGCCTCGGCAAATCCAAATTTTTAGGCTTTTCTAAACTCGAAATTTTACTTCATGCTTAATCTGGGAGTGGAAAACACTCGTTAGAAGCTTGAAATTGACAAAAGAGTGCCAACCCATGTTAAAAAATAAAATTAAACACCAATAATTGACATTTATTAAGATTTAAACTAAGAGTTTACAAAATAATTTAAATAGTCGAATAATCGAATATATTTCAATCAAGAAAGTACTCTAATGCCCGGTATTATAAACGATAAATAAATCATTAGATAACTATTTGTGGAACAAATTTCTTTACCTAGTTAACTAATGGGCAAATAAAATTGCGTATTATAAAGCAAACCTAATAAATAAATAGCAATTCTAGAAATAAATAATTTAATCAGTAGATTACAGACCTAAATGATACATTTTCATTGTGACCATAGCTGGAAACACCATTTTTTTAAATTGAATTGTCAATATTTCAAATTAAATTGTCAATCAAATTGAAAATTTAGTATAATTCCTTATAATTATGGAGAATGACCGTGGAATAGGACAGAATTACACAGAACAAGAAAAAAAGCTTATTAGAAATTATAAAAGACTTAAACGAGTGTTTTCCACTCCCAGGCTAAGCATGAAGTAAAATTTCGAGTTTAGAAATGCCTGAAAATTTGGTTTGGACGCGTAGCGCGAAGCGCGCAGCGGCCAAACCAAATTTTCAGGCTTTTCTAAACTCGAAATTTTACTTCATGCGCCACGCGTACAAGACATTGATTTCAAGTGAAGTTTTGTTCACAATATTTCAGTGTTTTCAGTGTTTAATACGCGTGGCGCATGAAGTAAAATTTCGAGTTTAGAAAAGCCAGAAAATTTGGTTTGGTCGCTCCGCGCTTCGCGCTACGCGACCAAACCAAATTTTCAGGCTTTTCTAAACTCGAAATTTTACTTCATGCTTAGTCTGGGAGTGGAAAACACTCGTTTAAAAATGTAAATGGAACTAATTAAAAAAAAGCGTATGCAGAAGTATAAAAATCCCTGGTTATGTCTGACTTGTAAAATAAAAACATTAGAAGACAATATCGCTATTATTGAAGAACGCTTGAATTCTAATAAAATCAGCATGCAAACAGTCAACGATATTAATAATGATTTTGATTTAATCTACGAGCTTGAAGATCGTCGTAAACGCAGTTACAACGTCATGGCATTTAATGTTCCTGAATCAACGGCAACGGATTCTAGCATAATTAATCAAGAGGATCTTACAGCGATTCAAACCACATTAAAGAAACTCTCTTTGGATATTGCGCCAACAGATATATTCAGAGTAGGACGTCAAAGTGCTCGGCCTAGGCCAATAAAATTAGTTGTGCAGAACCATGATATTGTTAAAAACATTATTTCAAAAACCTCAAAACTGAAGGACAATGTGATCAAATTTGGTTATGATAGAACAAAAATACAAAGGAATGAATTTAACAATTTAAAGATGACTCTAGAAGATCGGAAGAAAAATGGTGAAGAAAATTTGTTTATAAGATATATTTCTAGGGTTCCTAAAATTATTAAATTACCTCATAAGCAAGCTAAACCAACATCTAACATCACACCGCCAAAAAACTAAGCATCTACTACCACAACGCAGGAGGGATTCGTACTAAACTAAAAACTTTTATGTTAAATGCTATTTCATGTGTGTATGATGTCATAATTATTACAGAAACCTGGTTGGACAATAATATAGATAATATAGAACTTAAGCTTCATAACTTTACTGTTTTCAGACAGGATCGATCTTTACATTCCAGTACCAAGTGTCGTGGTGGTGGAGTACTAATTGCGATTCATAATAGTTTTGCTTGTAATATTATTGATATCGGAATTACTTTAGTGGAACAGCTTTTCGTATCTATAACTTCTATAGATAATATACAATTAATAATTGGTGCAGTTTATATTCCTCCTGGGTCTGCCATCGATAAATATAAGGATCATTGTTCGACTTATCAGTTTATACTGCCGAAGTAATAGCAATTTTGGAGGCCCTAAAATATTTAACATCTATTGATGTATCATCATTTTCAAGTATTTTAGTTTTCACGGATTGTAAAAGTATAGTTGACTTTTATAAAAACTTAAAATTTTCATCAAAATTAAATATTTTAAATGCGGATATATTTAAATACATTAATTTAATTAATAAAAGGGTTTCGCTTGTATGGATCAAGGGACACTCTGGTATCAGCGGGAACGAACATGCTGATTCATTTGCTAAAGCAGCATTACAATCCGATATATACTTAAATTATTCCCTCACCCCGCCCGACATGGTTAATATACTAAATAAAAAACTAGACAATGAATTCAACCAATATTATCAGAAGAGGAATTATGGTTTGTTTTATAAGGGCATGTGTCCCAATATACCGGTTAAACCTTGGTTTTTAAAGTGTGAATCTTTATCAAAACAATTCATTAAAACAATTTGCAGACTACGATGCAATCATGGATTATGTCCTTTTTATTTATATAAAATTAATATAAGGAATTACCCTTTTGTGAATGCAGTGAGAGAGGAACGTTGGAGCATATTGTTATGGGCTGTGTAAGATTTAATCACGATCGAGGAATTCTTTTTGATACTATATCGAGAAAACTGACTCTCCCTTTTAATTACGCAACAATATTACAGTCAAATGACTTATTTATATATAAACAAATTTTCAAATTTTTGGAGACTGTAAAATTGTCAATTGAATTAGTAGTTTGAATGGTATTATGTGGTACTCTAATTTGTAGAATTCCTTTGTAGGGTATCCTATGTTCCGTGGCTTAGTCTTGTTTGTTAAAAAAAATGCCTTGACGAGCCCCCAGGCGAGAAGAGTGTTATCCCTGCGTTTTTTCAAAAGTGTGTTTGAGCTGTGTGAATGAATCGTAATATGAAAAATAAATATATGATGTTGGCTAATGGTTGCAAAACCAAGGCCAGGCAAAAAGCCATTTGATTTAAAAAAAAATTGTTCGACTATTGAATATCTTGCAGATAAATATGTGAATTATACGTTTCTTACTTGCGGGGACTATAATCTTCCAACAGCAGTCTGGTCCAATGATGATCTCGGACTTATTACCTATAATACAGCTCTTTATCCCGCTCAAATTCTTTCTGACGTATTTAGTTATTAAAATATGTATCAAATTTGCGATGTACCTAATGATAATGATGTCTTTCTTGATTTAATTTTCGCACATGAAAGTTTTACAGTTACAGCTGCAACTGATTTATTATTCGATGTAATACAACATCATGTGCCATATATAATCTCATTCCCTTTAAAACCCCCTATTAAATCCATGCAATTTAACGAATATATTTACGATTTTAATAACGCGGATTACTTCTCTATTAACAACTACTTATCATCAATTGTATGGGAAACAATTTTAGTTGGCACTCTAGATAATATGTTAGATGTATTTTATTCAGTACTGCAATTTGCTCTAGAATCATTTGTACCAACTAAGCGCATTAAATCTTCTGCATATCTTGTCTGGTTTGATTCACGGCTTATACAGTTAATTAAGCAAAAAAAAAGAAGCTCATAAAATATTTAAAGACCATACTGAAAATTACTTACATTTCAAGGAAATACGTACAAAATGTTCTAATCTTAGTAATCAATTATATAATAATTACATAGAATCGGCTAATGCAAATATAATAAAAAAATCCACATTTTTGGACGTTTGTTAATCGTAAAAAGTGTATACCTGATTTTCCCGATGTCATGTATTACAACAATGACTGTAGCAGTGATGGTTCTCAGTGCGTTAATTTATTCGCCCAGTTTTTTGAATCAGTTTATAGTAGTGACAAACCTGCACATACACCCTGCTTTACTAGTAATTCTACAGTACTTCATTTGCCTATTAAACTGTTAAAGTCCGAAATATTCAACGCAATAAATAATTTAAAATCTAGTAACAGCATAGGTCCTGACGGTATACCATCTAGTTTTTTAAAAAATTGCATATTTTCTATAACTGATACGTCCATAAAATTAGGATATTTTCCTGATTTTTGGAAGAGGAGTTATATCACGCCATTTTTCAAATCCGGGAAAAGAGATGATGTAAATAATTATCGTGGCATATCTATCCAATCAGTAATACAAAATTGCATATTTTCTATAACTGATACGTCCATAAAATTAGGATATTTTCCTGATTTTTGGAAGAGGAGTTATATTACGCCATTTTTCAAATCCGGGAAAAGAGATGATGTAAATAATTATCGTGGCATATCTATCCAATCAGTAATACCTAAACTTTTCGATAAATTGGTATCCGTTCAGTTGAATTGGATGTGTAAAACTAGTATACTTGACGAGCAGCATGGATTTCAGCCAGGAAGATCTACTACTACTAACCTTCTAACGTTTACTTCCTCGATTATTAAGGCCTTTGAAAATAAACACTCAGTCGATGTTATTTACACAGATTTTGCAAAGGCTTTCGACCGTGTTAATCATGATTTTTTTAATTGCGAAGTTATCTGCGCTGGGATTTCATGCTGCTGTCATAAAATGGATTACTAGTTACCTAACTAACCGTACGCAGTGTGATAAAATCAAGAACTTTTTATCTAATACCATTTCTGTGCCTTCAGGTGTACCCCAGGGCTCGCACTGTGGAGCGTTACTGTTCTTATTGTTCATAAACGACATATCTCAAGTAATTAAAAACTCTTCATTTCTGTTATTTGCTGACGATTTAAAGATTTTTAAGGAAATTATAACTGCCGAAGACTGTATTTTACTTCGAGACGATGTAAACTCTATTTTCAAATGGTCTTGTAATAACCATCTATTTTTTAATGTTAAGAAATGCAATTCAATTACTTTTTCTAGAAAATTAAATACTATTCATCGCCATTATAGTATAAATAATAGTATCTTAGAAAAAATAACAGAAATCAAAGATTTGGGTGTAACTCTTGATGCTAAGATAATTTTTGCTAATCATATTAATTGTATATGTGATCGTGCATTAAAAATGTTAGGATTCATAAAAAGAATGTCCGACGATTTGTCCCCTTTATCGTTTAAGCTGATTTATTTCGCATTTGTTCGTTCCCATTTGGAATATGCATTATGCGTCTGGTCACCAGCTCAAATATCCCTTGTCAATAAAATTGAAAATATACAGAGGAAATTCTTAAAAACAATGGCTTTTAAACTGGGTTTTGAAATGGGGTTAAACTTTAATGTTGATAATATCTATTCATGCGTACATATCGAAAGGCTGTGCTATCGTAGAATTTATGCCGATTTGTCATTGTTTTATAAGCTATTTTCGGATGAAGTCAAATGCCCGACACTGTTATCATATGTCAATTTTCACTATAATGTGGTAAATCGTCCCATCAGGCAAATTCCGATATTTAGAGTTAAAACTCATAAGACAAATTATGGCTACAATAGCCCGCTTTCGCGATTTATGCGGTACTCAAATTTAATATCTCTAAATCCATATTTTGATTTATTTTATAGCTCACACTCACATTTTATGTCACAATTAAAACGCGGGAATATTGGTGAAATAATTTCTAAATCGCCAATGAGTGGTTTTTGTAAGTATTGAAGCTATTTTAAATTGTGCAATCATCTATACTTGTCGTTCATTTTATTCGGTTTTGTATAGGTCCGTTTTTATTACATGTGTTTTCTTATGTTATATACTTATATCTATTTACGTAGTATTAATTTTATGATTATAATTTTATTATTGTAATTTTTTTGTAATATCAAAGGAGATATCCGTAAATAAATACTTTACTTTACTAAAACTCTAGGTCTTCGACTCCTTAGAATGTCTTGTTGTTCGAATTAATCACTGTCAGGGAAGATACTATGAGCGAACTTAAATCTGATACGGATGATATGGTAGACATGATAACCGTAATGAAATTAATAAATACAAGTAGTAGAATCTAAAGTAATTATAATAATATAATATACTTTTGACTTATAACTGTCAAATTATTTACAGAATAAAACTAATAATTTACTGAGAAGATTTATTAGCCAAATAAAGTTATTTTGTATTTATAATACCGAAATCTTTGGAATATATTAATTTATTCCTAGAGTAAATTTTATTTAGGGAATAAAACGTTTTATAATACCGGGCATAAATATGTGAGTATTGAAATACCAAAATTTCAAAAATGCCAATAGAAGCGCTAAATTCCTAAAAATTCTCATTTTACAATTGTATCAAAATTTAAAGACCAATTGTCAAATAAAACAATGATTCTCTGTATTTTCTTGTATCAATTAACTTTTTATGCTATCTACAAAATTGTAAATTTTTAGATAGCATAAAAATGTAAAATAATATGATTTAAATAAAAAAATATACATATGTATAGCTTACACAACCTAATTTAGATTTATTCAAAATGTCATAAACACCACCCACTCATTTATATTTGTTAGAAAAAAATAACCATTTGAAAAAATAAAACGTACAAGCTTTAAAAATTGTCAACATTTAACTACAGTTAATTAGGATTAATATTAATAGCATAAAAATGTAGAAAGGAGTGAAATTTAGAAAAAAATACATGTCTGTTGACAGAATGTTAGATTTCAATAAAACATATATTTGATTTTTATATTAATTGTTAATGTCAAAATTTCAGTGAAAAATCACCAGGTATAATAAATACATTTTATTAAATCACCCTTATAAGTTACTAGGTTCTGACATAATAATGTAATTTGTATTTGTTATTTGGTTTGAAGAGAATTTGACCTAAACGTTACATATACTTTAATAGAGCGTTGTAACAAATCAAATTAAATAAGATTTTAAATATTTCATTGTATAATTCAATGTCCGGAGGTGTATTTGCATTGGGATTAAGACATTGTTTGCATTTTCACGAATAATATTTTCGTAATTTTATATATTATATTAATGTAAGGTTAGAGCGGCCACGACTTTTTTGAACTAATTTACATTTGCAAATTCATTCAATTCATCATACAGAAAAATTGAGTTTGTCAATAGTTTGCAGAATATTTACAAAATATAAAAAAACGAATTAAATTAACATCGACTTTCTGCAAACATCTTGTTGCATTTTGCATATAAATTATGCATAGAACAGTAAAGCTGTCGTGTATTGCAAATATTCATTGTATAATTCAATATCTATCGGGGTATTAGCTCGAGAAGTAGTTGTTTCAAGGAATATTTGGAGACGTCTCAATGAGACAACATTTTTGCAGAAACTCTATATTAATTTATATTTTTTTCAGTTTACCATTGAAAGTCATGATTTGAAAATATATACATAAAACTTACATTTGAAATCTGAGAAGCTTTTTCACGTTTACATTTTTATTTTAAGTTAGAGATCGTCAATGCTGTTTTTTTTTCTTGATGGGATAAAATCACCCAGGCTTTTGATTTTTTGCTAAAATTTCGTTCTTTTTAGACATTTTGATGAGAATAAAAAGCGTAGATTTCAAAATCAAAATTGAATTGACATTGACATTATGACATTTAGGACTAACTACCAACATTTACCAAAATACCTATTCTAAAATATTATATTTTGCCAATTTAAGAACAATTTGAGAATTAATATAAAAACCAAATAATCTTTACATTTTTTTATTGTTCTGAGAATTGACAAAATGAATTCCACCATGAAACAATTTCTATGGTAAATGTCCTAAAAACAAATACAAAAATATTTTAATTTGCCAACTTAAAAACAATTTGAAAATTAATATAAAAACCAAATGAACTTTACATTTTTTTATTGTTCTAAAAACTGACTAAATTAATTCCACAATGAAACAATTTCTATAGTAAATGCCCTAAAAACAAATAAAAAAATCAAGACAAATTATTTAAATTATTATTGTATTGTAAAATAATCAGATTTTTAACAACATAACAAAGGTTGATTATAAACAAAAAGTAAAATTTGTTATAAAGTTAGGAACACTATAATCGATTGCCTATGAGCAATATTAATTTAAACTCGAAACAACTTATTTTTTTCCGAATGAGACATTTCTAATTCTAAACATTTTGAGAAACAATACTGATAGGCTGAAAGACCTCTAGGCGATAACCATTGTGTGAATTTTGTTAAATTTTCTATTTTAATACAACGTATTATTCCTATTATTTAATTGTAAATATTTTGTATACGAAATTTCACAAATAATAGTATATTCTGTAACAAAGTTAGAATGAAAAAAATTGACACGAGTGGAAGAGTATCACGAGTATCAAATTTACATTCTAAGCGAGTAACAGACTATATTTTCTCCACGACCAGAAAATAAAAACTGCAGTTTATAAAAATTGTGTTCAAATTATAATTTGTATTACCTTTGTAGCTAAATACAAGGTGCGGCAGGGAAACTTGCTGATTTGAATTGGGCGCCAATGAGCGAGACGTGGTCAGAAAGGGGTAGGGAGGGTCTCATTTGATAGAGGGGGTCTTGAAGTTTTGTTACCGCTCAAGCCAGTTGTCGTCATGCGTTGGACAACCGAGGAGCGTGCGTTCGCCGTCGAGGCCTATTTTTCCAATGGCCGTTCGGTGGTTGCCACCCAACGTGCCTTCCGAACTCGGTTCAATATTCATCTCACGGGTCCCGTTCCTGGTCGGCAATCAATCGTGCATTGTCGAGAGTTCGGATAATTGTTTTTTACTTTTTTGAGGAAGAAGAACACACTGTTACTGCGAATGCAGTTCGCTACAGAGAAATGATTGAGGCATTTTTTTCTCCCAAAACTTGAAGAAATGGAGCTTGGGAGCGTATGGTTCCAGCAGGAGAACTTCAATGGAACTTTTGGCTCCCTGTGATTTCTTTTTATGAGGATATCTCAAATCCATTGTTTACAATGACAAACCACGGACCCTGCAACATCTGAAGGACAACATTCGCCAAGCCATCGCCAACATTCCCGTCGATATGCTCGATAGAGTGGAGCGAAACTTCAAAAAGCGGGTGGATCAGTGTATCACTAATGAGGGCCGCCATTTGTCCGATGTCATTTTTAAAACCACTTGAAACTAAAATTCAGGGTGTGTACAATACGATATAAAATAATTAAATCGATATATAAAATATTTTTTCTTTTATTGACCTTTCAAATCAGCAAGTTTACCTACCGCACCCTGTATATCTCATCCGGAGCAATTTCTAAGAATTGTTTAACATTTTCTTCTATAAAAACCTTCGATTTCTTAGCTACATTCTTTTCAGAAGAGCGTTTTAACAAAGTTTTTAATTTTTTGTATCATGAAATATTTTACATTTATCGTTGCTTTTAGGATTGAATAATTTCAACGTTGTGCCATCTTACGTTGAAAAGTGACTATAAAATTCAAGCGATAATTGAAAGATGGCACTATGCTATGTTCAAGCCAGAATTGAGAACCGAGCACCTAACCCCTCTTTTAATTTAAATTTACAATTAGCATAGGTACTCAAAAATATATGTATGAAAAAAAACTGGATTAAATGTCTATACTATTAAATAATTATTAATCAATTTAAATATTTAATATATATCAGCTATTAATTTGTAATTTATATTAGCTAATACTGGCAGAGGAATTATATTTGGCAGTGTTAATTAATTATCCCTGTAGTAAAATAGGGGCTCTATTTTGATGAGGGTAAAGTCGTGAGATTAGGAAGGCGCATAATTTCCGTACGTAAAGTTTTCTTTATATTTACCCTCGAGGAAGATTTATCAGATCCCCGTGTAAGTTTACTTTGTTCCCTGATTTATACCCCATGTTTTTGATTTGTAATTCCCACGCGGGAAATTTCCCAAACATTTAATTTATTAAATGAATTTAGATCACTTGTACTAGATATTTTTCATTATTGTTACAAAGGCTGCGATCAACCTGTACTGTCGTTTGAATTTACAATAATTTAATAATATGAAGGCACATGAGGTTGTGGTTTAAGAACATTTATTTTGGTACATAATTGTGCACTCTTGCTGGAAAAATATAATTATCTAATAAAATGGTCTGTATTGATTTTTTAATTTAATTTTAATGTAATTCATTTATTTACGGTATCACCTTTGTACAATCAATATAAATTTAAGTATAAAACAGTATATGTAAAACTATAACAATATTAATATGTATATCACAATGAGCACTCTATATAAAAAGAAATTATGATATTATGAACGATTATTTTTTCAGAGGAAAAAGTGGATTTTTTGATAACTATACATTTTATAAGAAAATGATAATGACAAAATTACTGCGGAGTGCATGATGAAGTCACATTTTAGAGTTTTTTTAATTTTTTGATTATATTTTTAGCTATACTAAAATAAAAAATAAAATAAAATGAAATCATCATGCCCTCTGCAATATAATTTTAGACAGATGTATTGAAAAAGAATTAAAAAATTCTAAATAATAACAAAAAAAATCAGTATTCTTAGTTTCTATAGGGTACATCGCACTCTTAAAACTCTTACAATTATTTCATCAGCTAATAAAATTAAAACAACACACGCTTTTCTCCCCAATTCTCACCCACCCAACCTACGCTTTAACCAGTTTTATGTAAATGCGCTCCATCCAAAGACACGGCGTAATTTTCCATTCCATCACAATCATCCCCCTGTTGTGTTCTCATCCCTAGAGTTTTGAGTAATTCCCGACTTTATTGTGATGTTTGGCGACAACGAGGTGAAAACGTTGACCCGTGTGCTAGGTAATTAAAACGAAAGTTAAATTTTGCACTCCCGCTTTAATTAACTCTCCACAAACTGTGCACAGCACGTAACGCCTAACTGTTTTACCACCCTCGACAATCATCGATTTGCATTTTGTTAAGTGCATTGCAAGAATTATTCACCACTTTTTGATGGAGAGATTTGTGAAACTGTGTTCTAGAATACAATACTGTTTATTTTAACTTTTTAATGGAGTGATTTATGAAACTGTGTTTTAAAATACAACATCGTTTTTTTTAACTTTTTAATGGAGAGATTTATGAAACTGTGTTTTAGAATACAACAGCGTTTATTTTTTTAACTTTTTGGTGGAGAAAGGGTACCTTCGGTTAAGTATGGTAATAATTAAGAAATGGAAAAATTCATGAGTATAGGTGACCTAAATACCCGTCTGTGTCATTTTTTTCCAAGGTCATTCGAGGTCATTTAGGTAATAAAAAAAAATCCTAAAAGTTTCAAATCGATGTTTCATTGCCTGTTACGCCATGTAACCCGGCTGTTTACCTCAGCATCATATTTTCTTAGCAAAAATCTACAAAAATGTGCCTTAATATATATTAATGTTCTCCTGCGCCATTTTCAAAATCAATTTTTCAAGATAACACCATAATAAAGGGTCCTTATAATACAACATTGGGATAAAAAAATTTCGATATGCACCAGCATGCGTCGGGACTTTGTAAGCATGGAATGACAAGTGCGCACGTATTTTTCGTTTTTGAAGTGCATTTCTTTATTTTATTAATATAAACAATTGTTATTATAAAGTATCTTAGTATTTACTGTGATCATTATCAAACAGTTTATATTTTTTGAAAGGTAACTTAAATTTTTTTATATTATATATAATCAATCAAAATTATAAATAAGTGTAACCTATATATATATATATATATATATATATATATATATATATATATATATATATATATATATGTGTGTGTGTGTGTTTGTGTGTGTGTGTGTGTGTACATATATACGCTTATATAAAAAATATTTGTATATTATAGTAGTATATGTACTAAAATAAACTACTAAACATTTTAAATGTTCATTTTCGAATATTCTATTTATCAAATCAAAGCATCCAATACGATTTGACACCATTATTAGGTTACCATTACAAATTGTAGCCAATCAATCGCAATTAATACATCAACTAGTAGATACAGGGAGTTTTTCTTTCAAGTATACATGTCTCAATTACACCGTACATGCCGTAAATCTTCAGATTATCGTTGTTTTTTTTTTTAAAGAGTTCAATTTGAAACATAAAACGAGTGTGTTTCACTCCCAGACTAAGCATGAAGTAAAATTTCGAGTTTAGAAAAGCCTGAAAATTTGGTTTGGTCGCGTAGCGCGAAGCGCGGAGCGGCCAAACCAAATTTTCAGGCTTTTCTAAACTCGAAATTTTACTTCATGCGCCACCGGTACAAAACACTAACATATTACGAAGTTTAAAACACACCGCTAAACTTTATATTGAATCAGTGTTTTGTACCGGTGGCGCATGAAGTAAAATTTCGAGTTTAGAAAAGCCTGAAAATTTATCATTTACAGTTATATACATTTAACAAATATGAAAAAAAATATTTTGATGAAGTTAAATATTTTTGTACAAATTATTATTACACAGAATAGTTTTAAGAGATCTTATTTGTGTAGTAGATAGTACAAAATTAATATGTTTAAATGTAATAATTATTTTTATTTAGTGTGACATATATAAATAAATAATTAAATAATCAAATAAGAATTGAATAAATAAAATTGATAATTGTAAAATGTTCAAAAAATTTACTATCTGCTAAAAATTATACCTAACCAATACAAATATTTGATAAAACGCATCCAAATATTTTTTTCATTTATTTATTTTTGAAGAAACCTTCTTAGAAAAAAATAAAAATTAAATGTTTATATAAAATATAACGTTTATCGTCGCTTTGATGATTAAAACAAAACGTTCAAAAAACTTAAAAATACGATATCTCGGCAAATATTTAAGCTACAGAGATAAAAAAACAACAAAATGTTTGTTTTTGAAAATGCTTTCTTAAAATGCTAAACATTTTGAGATATAAAGGGTGGGCCATCTATTAGTTTCTTTTTGAATGTATTATATTATATTATATGTTATTTCCGCATTAGCAACACTAACGCGCTTGACATATTAACATAAATGTAGTGTCAAACCTCCGCTGTAAGATATAAGTCGTTTTTATCTGGAACAACGTTTGGAAATATAGAAATATTATTTCCAAAGTGTGCTGTGTCGCACTAGAGTGCGCTACAGAGACATGCTGACTGATTTTTTGTGGCCGAAATAAGACGATTTTGACTTGGACGAGCTTTGATTTCAGCAGGATGGAGCAATATGCCATACCAGACGTGAAACTGGCGATCTTTTGCACACTAAGTTTGGTAACCGTGTTATCAGTCGTTTTGGAGCCCTTAATTGGCCATGGCGCAGCTGCAATTTGTTGCCGTTTTGGGGGGGTATGTTAAGGACCGTTGTTACTTCAACAAACCACAAACAATTGATGCACCGAAGGAAAACATTCGTGGAACTATTCATCAAATAGAGCTACAAACAATCGAAAATGTACAGCAAAATTGGGCGAAAAGGATGGACTACTGTCAAGCTAGCTGCGGCGGCCATTTAACTGAAATTGTTTTCCATAAATAATCGGAAGGTGTACTTTCTTGAATACAGCAACAATCATTTTAAATATATTCAAAAGTGTAGTTTTATTAGCAATTTCAAAAAGAAACCCTATATATGGGCAATTCCATGAAAAATGGAAAAAACCCTAAAAAATCTTGAAAAATTCTTTTTACAGATGGCACGGGAAAATATTAATATATCTTAAGGCATATTTTTGTAAATAACAACATATAGATCATGGACCAAGAACAATTGGAATCTTATTTTTACACCTTAAGATACCCTCTTAAAAGGTAAATTAAAATATTAAACGATAGGGGCATTTTACCATACTTAACCGGAGGTACCATTTATGAAACTGTGTTTAAGTAAACAACAGTGTTTTTTTAAATCTTTTTTGGACTATTTATCTATTAGATCTATATCATATTTGAGTCGGCCAGATGCAAAACCAGACATACATCTTTTTTTTTGATTCTGAGATTTTGGTATCCTTGGATTCTACTCGTCTCGGGCTACAATTATAAAAATAAATTGACCTTAGAAACCCATCCTAAGCCCTATATAATTAAGTTTGAAAGAATCTGTAGAATGCAAAGCCTGCTATATTTCTCGGTTACAAAAGCTAACATATTTTTTCAGTTGCAAAACCTGCCTACTTTTTACTTAGTTTTACATAATTTTTCTTGTCCTCATTCGATACAATGAATTTTAGACACTATTTTAATTTATTTGAAAGGCGCCGCAAAATCATTTTTTGTAATTTTGCCACAAGTTTGTCAAAACACGTATAGCTGGTTTTGCAAATGGGCGACTCATTTATAAACATATATTTTTAATTTTTAGTAAATTTTAACTATTCTAAATGTCATACTACAAATGGTGAGTAATGAATGTCACGATTGAAGAAGCAATTTTATTATTAATGAAATTGCTGTGACGAGAAATGTTTAATAATTTTTTTTGCTAATACTTTTTGTGAAATTTTGTGAG
The DNA here is from genome assembly GCA_932526585.2 of Philonthus cognatus. NCBI lineage: Eukaryota > Metazoa > Arthropoda > Insecta > Coleoptera > Staphylinidae > Philonthus > Philonthus cognatus. The sequence goes on from OW052242.1 coordinate 112,625,797, forward strand.
TGAAAAAGATTTATGGCAAGTGAATCGATTTCATGATTACTCACCGTTTGCCATGAGATTTTCGCTTTTTCTTAGCATGATGATGATTATTCATCTGCATTTGAGGGTCCATTTCGAACAAAAATTATTTCGTTCTCACTTTAATTTAGGTTTGGCCCTCCTATAAAAAAAGATATAATTGTAATACACAGAATAAAATCTTGAAATGATTTCTATATATGATCACTTTCAATGTGTGTGAATTTTGATATATATTAATATATGATTTCACATCTCTATAAAATAGGTGTACTAGCTAGCAAAGTATGCGCTTGTGATAATGAAGATGGAGACCTAAATCTTTTTTTTTCGTGATCGTTAACTGAGCAACCTAGAAAAATTCTCATGAGCAGCTTAGCGTGTCTAATTCAGCTACCTCCATTTAATATTATATATCTTCTTTCCATTAACAGTTTGGATGCTTTTAATTGCCTTGGAAATTAATTAAAGATTCAAAAATGAATATAAAAATTAGCCTCTGTTTTATGCCTCTGTTATACCGAGTGTTGACTTGGCGGACGCAACATAGGAAATCGCATGTTAATTTTAAAGTGTTCAAATATTGGGTTTTCTATTTATTTTAGAGATAAAATGTATTTAACTTTTTTGTAGAGAGAAAAATTCTAAATTTATTAATGTTCATACTTAACACTTTACGTTTCTCCAAGTTAAAATAATTAAGAAAAAGTAATGTGATTTTATAGAAATCATGACATACCATAGAATTGATGCAACAATTGCTGATATTCCCTGTTTTTTTTTAAAGTTCAATTTAAAGCTTTAAGTAAGTGTTTTCCACTCCCAGACTAAGCATGAAGTAAATTTTCTTAGCTTTTCTAAACTCGAAATTTTACTTCATGCGCCACGCGTATAAAACACTATAATATTGTCAAATTTATGTATATTTGAACTTTCCTTAAAATCTGTGTTTTATACGCATGGCGCATGAAGTAAAATTTCGAGTTTAGAAAAGCCCAGTGAAAATTTACTTCATGCTTAGTCTGGGAGTGGATCACACTCGTTTAAAGTTTGTGTGAAAATTTGTCGAGGGTCGCGCAGCGACCATCGACAAATTTTCTGGGCTTTTCTAAACTCGAAATTTTACTTCATGCGCCACGCGTATAAAACACTATAATATTGTCAAATTTATGTATATTTGAACTTTCCTTAAAATCTGTGTTTTATACGCATGGCGCATGAAGTAAAATTTCGAGTTTAGAAAAGCCCAGTGAAAATTTGTCTCGGGTCGCTGCGCGACCCTCGACAAATTTTCACTGGGCTTTTCTAAACTCGAAATTTTACTTCATGCTTAGTCTGGGAGTGGATCACACTCGTTTAAAGCTTCAAATTGAACTCATTTAAAGATCAACGAACGTCAGAAAATTAACAGCTAAAATAATTAAGAAAAAGTAATGTGACTTTATAAAAATAATGACATTTTTCTTGTATAGTGTAAATCATTTCGAAAACATTTACTTTAATCAAGTGACTACGATATCTTTTGCCATTTTGACATCCGCAGTTGTTGTTTCAATTCCATGGCATGTCATAATTTTTATAAAATCACATTATTTTTTCTTAATTATTTTAACTTAGAGAAACGTAAAGTGATAAACATTAACACGAATGAATTCAGAATTTTTCCCTCTACAAAAATGGTAAATACATTCTGTTTCTAAAATAAATAGGCGAGCCAAAATTTAAACATTTCAAAATTTACATTGGATTTCCTATGTTGCGTCCGCCAAGTCAACACCCGGTATAATCCCTTTGATCCGTGGTCGAGTATTGTGTTGTGAAAAATTTATAAAAGTTATTATGAAAGACCCCTTAACGTGAAGAACTGTATCCCTGTCTTATCCTAATACAATGTTGAGCTGGCCATATGGACTAGTATCCGAGGCCAAGGAGAAAAAAAATAATTTAATGATATATATGATAATAAGTCAGCGACAACGTTAAAGACATTTTATTTGTTATTATTAATATATTAATGATTCTACTTTAATTTTGTATATTCGTAATGATAGCCAAGTTCAAAGAATATTGTTATTTATATTTGTATAATTGAATCGTTTATTTCAGAAACCCGTTAAACGCCAAAACGACAGAATATTAATGGTTTTAAATTATTACTATTTGAACGAATTGCAGAAACCTGTGAAGCAACGGCATATCTCAAACTAAGGGTCTCAAACTCCTCTAGATTCGAACCTTTAAATATATCAAATTTGTAGCTGAATAATGTGTTAATTGCAGAAACCTGATAACAACGGCATTTGAAGGCTTTCATTACTTTTTTCAAAATGAAAAAATTGGCGTTCGGCGGGTTTCTGTAATAAACGATTCAATTAAGTGTTTCTATTTAAATGAGAATATAACTCATAGCCTACTAGAACGAATTTTAAGCCAATGAGATGCAAGGAAAGGTACATGTCTATCACCGCGATGATAAAAAATAAAAGAAGCGGTGGGTGATAAGTTGTCCTGTCATTCGAAACGTCAAAATAGGTAAAGTTTCGTGCAGTGATATTAATAGAAAAGTGAAAAGTGCGACGCCAAAAAACACCGTCATGAACAAAGAATCACAGTGGCGGCAGTTTACGATCTTTTGTGCGGTTAAAAAATTCACAATCAATAGGGCAACAAAAATATCACATCTGTCGATAATGTTAAGGGAATCACATTATTTTATTCGTTATATTCTCTCACTAAATATAACTCGTGATATAATTAATTACACAGGTTTACAAAAAAAAAAGTCCGGACTATTTGACGGGACCATGGTATCCCGGGGTATTTTTGCGTCCTGAATCCGATCCCGGGGTCAGCTGAGCCCCATCACGTCAGAAAAACGAGATTTCAAGGTCACTTAGAGGTTAAAATGGTCATTTTTTGGAACTGGACCCGGGACAATGTTGCCGCATGAAATTAGTTCGTGTTTTCGATCTGGGGGCACCACTATACAAAGCGACCCATTTCTCGATTTATAACAACACTATAAAACGAATATTATTGAGATATATAAAAAATGTTATTAATAAAATACACTGGCGAAAGAAATTACCGCATCACATTAATTTTTTTAATTTAAAAATAAAGTTTTGATGTTTATAAACAAAAAATAACAACAAAACCAACTGAACTATAATAATGATTTTCAACACATTTTCTTTCATTAATGACTAAAATAATGTCATAAATAAAAAGAGGAAAAACGTTAACATGTGATTATAAGACTTAATATCTAGTGTTTCCTCCTCTTGCTCGAATAACTGCCTGACAGCGACGGCTCATACTGTTAATTAATGATCCAATTTCATCCTGGTTAATATCTTCCCAAATTTCCTGCAATCTTTATCCAAGCTCTTGTTGATTGCTTGGACGCCGAGGAAGTGCTCTAAGGCGTCTGCCCATCGCGTCCTATAGGTGTTCGATCGGATTAAGATCGGGACTCCTGGCTGGCCATTGCATTGTGTTGATACCCACTAGGTCAAGATACTGTTGTACAATTCGGGCACTGTGTGGTTTTGCATTGTCATGCATAAACAGGAAATCGTTTCCTACAAAGGGAGCAAAAGGCATTACGGATGGTTCTAAAATGTTTGCAATATAAGACGCTGCCGTGATGCTTCCTCTTGGTATGACCACCAACTCCGTACGAGCCTCTAAAGTGATACCACCCCACACCATAACAGAGCCTCCACCAAACATAACAGTCGGAACAATGTTACACTGCGCATAACGTTCACCTGGCCATCTGTACACATGCATTCGTCTGTCACTGCCGTAAAGACAAAATCTGGACTCGTCGCTAAACATAACATTAGCCCAATCGGCCTGTAACCAGTTTACATGTTCTTGCGCAAATGTTAACCTGGCTCTGCGATGGTCTGCGGTTAATTGTGGTCCTTTTGCCGCTGTTTTCGGAGTTAAATTAAAACCACGTAACCTTTTTCTGATGGTAACGGAACTTACATGAACATTGTGGATCTCTGCGAGCATATTTTGTAGCCTAGGAGCCGTAATAAACCGTTCGCGTAACGTCGCATCATTAAAAAACGGTCTTGAACAGCAGTTGTGGCCCTTTTTCTCCCTTGTCCTGGCCTTCTTGAGTATGCCTGAGTTTCCCGATGTCTCTTCAAGACACGGGATACGGTCGATTGTTTAACACCAAGACGCTGACTGATGTAACGCTGACTCCTACCTTCTTCTGCAATTGTAAACACAATCACAGCTTCTTCACTGGTTAAATTAAGATTCGGACGTCTATCCATATTCATTCTTCACTATTTAGCACTTAATTTTAACAATTACTTGAAAACAAACTCAAAAAGAAATTGTATATGAACCTTCCTTACAGTCAGAATAATGAAAAGTGCTTCATTTTATTTATTGACAGAAAACCATGAGAACAAAAGACAAAACACAACATGTAAAACAGCATGCTTGATAAGATTTCTTGTTGTAAAAATATGTTTGTGTTCAAAGAAAACTCGATTCCAAGATATCAAAAAAATCACAAATGATGCGTTAATTTCTTTCGCCAGTGTATATTAAATGTTTTTTTTTTTAATTAGGCGGAATGCATTCCGTTTTTTGATTACATAAAATTGATGATTTTAAAATCCATTATAAAACAAATATAAAAAAATAAAATGCATTGCGCATATATCAGTAATAAAATAGGCTTATTTTGTACAATTAAGTATCTAAATGTTTATTATAATTTAATTAACAACGAACTACTGTCTTTGTATTTAGGCAACTCAATCTTTTTCTCCATTGGAGTAGCACTGTCAACCTCTCGAGTGAGCTTTCACAAGCGACTGGTTTCTGTTGGTCATTTAATCAAGTGTTTTCGGCTATTCATTCCATTTATTTTAAAGAGAGAAGAACTCAGGCTATTCCGGCACCTTAACTCCAACTTCCCCGGAAGTGGAAAATCACTCGGGTGCTTGAAGAATAGAGAGTCTTTCTGTGTTCTGTGTGGGGAATATCATCTTAAGACGAACTTTGTGAATTTCACAGAGACCATATCTGCACAATTTAAGTCGTGTTTTCCCAATTCCGAAGGTCCAGATAACAACCCATGATCCCCAAAAGTTCTTTGTCGCACATGCCAAGCGCGTTTGAGATGTTGGCAGACTGGCTCTAGGAAAATGATGTTTTCTTCTCCTATGACCTGGCGAGAACCAGAAAATCACGAACGCGATTGCTACTTTTGCAGAAACGTTAAGCCTGGGTTAAATTCCAGGAACAGAAAATCGCTGAATTACGTGGTCACCTCGTCGGTTACCATGCCAGTGATAGCTGATGTTGACCTTGATGAACGTATGGTTGTTGATGGCGAAGATGAAGGAGGTAAGGAAATAGAACCGGAGCAAAATGAAGGGAAGTTCTCACAATCTCCAATCGACGTGGACGATGACAGCGAGAATGATCAACTCCAGAATTCAAAGTGGAATCAATTGGAACTCAAAGACTTGGTTCGAGATCTGGGGCTATCTAAGGACCAGTCTGAACTGTTAGCTTCTCGTTTAAAAGAAAGAGGTTCTCTGGAGAAAGGAACAATCGGGACCTATTACAGAAATAGGGATAAGCCTTTCCGGAAATATTATGACCAGCATGATTCATTAGTATTTTGCAGAGATATAGAAGGTCTATTCGGCGAATTCGGAGTTGAACATGATTCGGATAATTGGCGGCTACTCATTGATTCATCAAACAGGAGTTTGAAAGCTGTTTTGTTGAACAATGGCAACAACCTCGCATCTATTCCAATAGCTTACTCGACGATATTGAGTGAGAACTACTGCAATCTGGACTTTTTGCTCCAACAAATTAATTACAGCAGGTACAAATGGAAAATATGTACGGATTTGAAGGTAGTAACAATACTTTTGGGACAACAGAGTGGATTTACTCTTGTTTTCTCTGTGAATGGGATAGTCGAGCTCGTAATGAGCATTATGAAAGGAAGGTTTGGCCATCAAGGTAGAATTTTTTTGTTGGTCAGAAGAACATAGAACAAGAACAGTTAGTGGATCCCAAAAGTATTTTACTACCTCCGCTCCATATTAAATTAGGGTTGATAAAACAATTCATCAAGGCTCTTAAAAATAGAAGTAGCGAAGCATTCCAATATCTCTACAAAAAATTCCCAAAGTTGTCAGATGCCAAAATCAAAGAAGGGGTTTTCAATGGGCCGCAAATAAGGGAACTTATAAAAGATCCAGAATTCCCGAAGACGATGACGGTGGATGAGGAAGAAGCATGGAAGAGCTTCGTGAATGTTGCCCAGAAATTTCTTGGAAACAATAAAGACTCAAACTATAGGGAATTGGTGGAGGGCTTGCTCCGGAATTACAAAGCTATTGGATGTTTGATGAGCTTGAAGGTCCATTTCTTGGATTCACATTTGGATAATTTCCCAGAAAACCTTGGACATTATAGCGAAGAACAAGGTGAAAGATTTCACCATAAACAAGCGGGGAAATATTGAAAAATTAGGAGGGAGAAAAGTGAGAGGCAAGGGGACTCACTGTAAACAAGCACCTCGAAGGGAACAGAATCTGCAAAAATTGGGAGGGAGAAAAGTGAGAGGCAAGGGGACTCACTGTAAACAAGCACCCCGAAGAGACCAGAATCTGCAAAAATTGGGAGGAAGAAAAGTGAGAGGCAAGGGGACTCACTGTAAACAAGCACCCCGAAGGGAACAGAATCTACAACGTCCACGTCGTTGTTCCTAAGTGATGCTAATAGCAGGGTTCAGTTTAATAGCAGGGCTGGGTTCCCTGTCAATATCTCACAGCGAACGGATCGCCGGAATTGGATGCCTTGACAGGGAGATCGAAATCCGCGAGATAAAACAATCATGGCAACATTTTATCCACTGGGGTGGCACTGTAATAGTCCCGATCGAGATTTAGGGCCCCTTGCCGATGTTTGGAAGATATTCAAGACCTAAACAGTTACCCTCTAACTTAACAGATCGCTTGAGAAATTGTCCCGGGTCCAAAAAATGACCATTTTAACCTCTAAGTGACCTTGAAATCTCGTTTTTTCTGATGTGATGGGGCTCAGCTGACCCCGGGATCGGATTCAGGACGCAAAAATACCCCGGGATACCATGGTCCGGTCAAATAGTCCGGACTTTTTTTTTGTAAACCTGTGTTATCGATGATATTTTGTCGTTGAAACCGAAGCAGCACATTCAACTCGTGCTGCGCACTCGTTGAATCTGCAGCTCGGTTTCAACTCCAAAATATCATCGATAATAATCATACCACTCGTTATATTACGGCTGAGAATACAACTCATAGCCTACTAGAACGAATTTTAAACCAATGAGATGCAAGAAAAGCCGTAGGTACATGTCTATCACCGCGATGATAAAAAACAAAAAAAAGCGGTGGGTGATAAGTTGTCCTGTCATTCGAAACGTCAAAATAAGTAAAGTTTTGTGCAGTGATATTAATAGAAAAGTGAAAAGTGCGACGCCAAAAAACACCGTCATGAACAAAGAATTACAGTGGCAGCAGTTTACGATCTTTTGTGCGGTTAAAAAATTCTCAATCAATAGGGAAGCAACACTATCTCAGCTGTCGATAATGTTAAGGGACTCACATTATATTATTCGTTATATTCTCTCACTAAATATAACTCGTGATATGATTAATTATCGATGATATTTTATCGTTGAAACCGAAGCAGCACATCTGCAGCTCGGTTTCAACTCCAAAATATCATCGATAAGAATTATTATTATTATTATATAATAATCATACCACTCGTTATATTACGGTTGATAATATATTTTTTAAGGTAATGTTCCAATATAAAGAATTTAACACTGAAAATCCCATGTTCTATTTTCTTCATCTTTACTCTGCATACGATAGAAAAATATTCATTAGTTGAGAAAAAACGTTCAAGTTTGATAATTGCAAGTTATACAGGGCATTTTTCTTTTAAGTATACGTGTCCCAATTACAGCGTATATGTTGTAACTCTTCAGATATTGTTTTATTTAAGAGTTTAATTTGAAGCGTTTAAATGAGTGTTTTCTCTTAAGCATGAAGTAAAATTTCGAATTTAGAGCCTGAACCAACCAAACCAATTTTTTAGGCTTTTCTAAACTCGAAATTTTACTTCATGCGCCACGCGTATAAAACACGTAAATAGTGTGAAGTTCTCAATATGGTACTAGAGCAGTATTCTTAAAACGTATGTTTTGAACTTTTCTTAAAACCAGTGTTTAATGCGCGTGGCGCATCATTAAAAATTTCGAGTTTAGAAAAGCCTGGAAATTTGGTTTGATCGCGTAGCGCTACGCGCTACGTGACTAAACCAAATTTTCAAGCATTTTTAAATTCGAAATTCGAAAGCTTCAAATTGAACTCATTTAAAGATCAACGAACGTCAGAAAATTAACAGCTAAAATAATTAAGAAAAAGTAATGTGATTTTATAAAAATAATGACATTTTTCTTGTATAGTGTAAATCATTTCGAAAACATTTACATTAATCAAGTGACTACGATATCTTTTGCCATTTTGACATCCGCAGTTGTTGTTTCAATTCCATGGCATGTCATTATTTTTATAAAATCACATTATTTTTTCTTAATTATTTTAACTTAGAGAAACATAAAGTGATAAACATTAACACGAATGAATTCAGAATTTTTCCCTCTACAAAAAAGGTAAATACATTTTGTTTCTAAAATAAATAGGCGAGCCAAAATTTAAAAATTTAAAAATTTACAGCGTATATGTTGTAAATCTTCAGATATTGTTTTTTTAAGAGTTTAATTTGAAGCGTTTAAATGAGTGTTTTCTCTTAAGCATGAAGTAAAATTTCGAATTTAGAAAAGCCTGAACCAACCAAACCATTTTTTTAGGCTTTTCTAAACTCGAAATTTTACTTCATGCGCCACGTGTATAAAACACGGAAATAGTGTGAAGTTCTCAATATGGTACTAGAGCAGTATTCTTAAGACGTATGTTTTGAACTTTTCTTAAAACCAGTGTTTAATGCGCGTTGATTAAGCATCAATAAAAATTTCGAGTTTAAAAATGCCTGGAAATTTGGTTTGATCGCGTAGCGCTACGCGCTACGTGACCAAACCAAATTTTCAGGCATTTTTAAACTCGAAATTTTACTTAATGCTTAATCTGGGAGTGGATAACACTTCTTTAAAGCTTAAAATTAATCTCTTTTAAGAAAACGAGTGTTATTTTTTATAGATTGATGCTGTTTATCAACGGTTTCATAATAGCTTTATGTTGCTCAGCTATTGACAATGTCACTCTTATCTAAACAACAGATGGCGCCATGCGCTATTCTAAAAAATATGATTCATGTATACAATCATATTTTTTTTAGAATAGCACATGGCACCATCTGTTGTTCAGATAAGAGTGACGTTTTCAATGGCGAAGCAAAACAAAGCTATCATGAAACAGTTGATAAACAACAACGCCAATCTATAAAAAATAACACTAAAATAATTAAAAAGTCGTTCAGTGTTAATACAAATTTCTTAGGACGACATCACTGTAGAAGACTAACACATCCGAAACGCGTTTGCGAGTAACCAGTTAGTACTAAAATAAATGTTGCCAACTTGCCGAGAATCCTCTAGATCTGGCGGATGTTGACACGAAATTGCGGACAATATAAAATTCTAGAGGGATTTCCAAGCGTTGTTTTCTGAATTATGTTCTTTGAAAATATGTTATATTAGGCGAATTTTGAAGCAAAATTGTAGCGAAAATTCTAGCGTTATCGAATTTCTTAAGCGTTGTGCAGGAAAATTTGGTTTGATTAAATAATGATTTCTATAATTTATTTAGGTGAGGTCAAAGATAAAAACAAAGCAATATACTGGAAGTTTTTCTTCTGAGTATACAGATATTCGTTGTCTTTAAAACAAGTTCAATTTGAAGCTATAAACGAGTGTTTTCTACTCCCAGGTTAAGCATGAAGTAAAATTTCGAGTTTAGAGAAAACAGAAAATTTGGTTTTGATTTTTTTCTGGCTTTTATAAACTCGAAATTTTTCTCCGTGCTTAATCTGGGAGTGGAAAACACTCGTTTAAACTTCAAATTAAACTCTATTAAAAACCAACGAATGTAAAACTTGAATCTTTTAGTAAATAACACATTTGGTTAAGATTTCACTGTATATTGATTGACACTCAAACAATTGTTTTACCACACAGTGGCTTCATCAGGCAGATGAATAATAATAATTATTATTATTCATCTAAATGATGAAGCTACTGTGTGGCAAAACAATTGTTGTAGTGTCAATCAATAAACAGTGAAATCTTAACCAAGTGTGTCATTTACTAAAAGTGTTGATATGGAATTTCACTAAGTAACAGCCTCAACTATTAAATTTTTAAAAATTAAATACTAATTTTAAATACTTTTAATTCCCTTACAAACTTTGAGCTTCTGTAATTTTATTTTTAAAAAGATCGATTTTTGTTTGCATGAAAACAGAACTTGTTTATTTCTTAAGTATCGCTAATAAATGTATCCAATTATCCAGTTCAACATTTAAGTCAACTTTCAGCTTCTGTAATATTACATCCAGTTTCTTGATTTTCATATTTTCGGCGGTAAATCAGTGTTTATTCATTTATTAATAATTTTTGAAAACTTGATCAACATTTGAATTCTTATTAAAAAAAAAAAAAAAACTGTGAAACGTCTCCAAGTTCCAAAGTAAATAAGACTCACACTTTCCACACTTTTAAAGAAAATCATCGTCGCTCGTCTGCGATTTAATATTTTATGTATTTATCTTATTATTAATACGTAGATTTAATTCCATATTATGTATACATTATTATATTTCTATTTTAATATGTTGTGTTGGTCGATAACCAGTATGTGCATTTTAATTTTTTTTATTTAAATGCAATCTATTATTTCTGTTCTAATATTTAATTATACTGTGTACATAATTCTTGAATAATCATGTTTAGTATGTTGTGTTTTTCATTTACGTATTTTTATATTAATTTTGCACTGAATATATTTCTTATTATTTATAAACTACGTAATCGTAACAAATGATTTTAATCTGTTATGTATTTATGTTATTTTTAATATATAAATTAATTCCTATTTAAAGTTGTTCTACTATTTATTACTATATTTTTATGTTCAAATTTTAATATGCTGTATTATTCATTATTACTTAATTTATATTTAAATTTGTTCAAGTGTTCATTACTATATTTTAATATGTTGTATTATTCATTCATTTCTAAACTCGAAAATTTTACTTCATGCGCCACGCGTATAAAACACTATATTATTGTAAAATTTATGTATATTCGAACTTCACTTAAAATCCGTGTTTTATACGCGTGGCGCATGAAGTAAAATTTCGAGTTTAGAAAAGCAAAGAAAAATTGTTTCGGGTCGCTGCGCGACCCGAAACAAATTTTCACGGGGCTTTTCTAAACTCGAAATTTTACTTCATGCTTAGTCTGGAAGTGGAAAACACTCATTTAAAGTTTCAAATATAACACTTTTAAAAAACAACGAATATCTAGAGATTTAAAAAAATAAGCTGAATTTGCTGTAAATTCTCGGAATTTTTTATTTTGGTATACAATCCCTGTTTACCCAGATAAAAAAACTCATTGGGACAGTTTTCTTTGAGGTAAACATATGCATAAGCTGTAAATTTTTCGGCATCCGTTGTTTTTTTAACAATTTCAATTTGAAGCTTTAAACGAGTGTTTTCCACTCCCAGACTAAGCATGAAGTAAAATTTCGAGTTTAGAAAAGCCCCGTGAAAATTTGTCGAGGGTCGCGCAGCGACCCGAGACAAATTTTCTGGGCTTTTCTAAACTCGAAATTTTACTTCATGCGCCACGCGTATAAAACACAGATGTCAAGTGAAGTTCGAATATACATAAATTTCACAATATTTTAGTGTTTTATACGCGTGGCCCATGAAGTAAAATTTCGAGTTTAGAAAAGCCCAGAAAATGTGTCTCGGGTCGCTGCGCGACCGTCGACAAATTTTTACGGGGCTTTTCTAAACTCGAAATATTACTTCATGCTTAGTCTGGGAGTGGAAAACACTCGATTACAGCTTTAAATTGAACTCTTTTAAAAATCAACAAATGTCAGAAAATTAACAGCTAAAATAATTAAGAAAAAGGAATGTGATTTTATGAAAATAATGACATTTTTTTGTATAGTGTAAATCATTTCGAAAATATTTACTTTAAACAAGTGACTACGATATCTTTTGCTATTTTGACATCCGCAGTTGTTGTTTGAATTCCATGGCATGTCATTATTTGTATGAAATCTCATTATTTTTACTTAATTATTTTAACTTAGAAAAACGTAAAGTGATAAACGTTAACACGAATGAATTCAGAATTTTTCCCTCTACAAAAAAGGTAAATTCATTTTGTTTCTAAAATAAATAGGGGAGCCAAAATTTTAACATTTAAAAATTTACATGGGATTTCCTACGTTGCGTCCGCCAAGTCAACACCCGGTATATGATTGTGTATATATTGGACTTTCACTACATTGTATAGAACATAACAATTTTTTCAATAATAGAAATTTATAAATTTTGTAGTCAGGAAATAAGGGGATGTGACTTATACTTCCGAGAGGGATTAGAAATAAACAGAGCGATAAAAAGTGGAAAAACCACGATTAATAACGAGGCGTTTGGCAGTCCTTCATGGCGACGGCACTTGTTACCTTAAATTAGCTGTAATATTTGTACCGCACAATCGTTTAAATTATGATTTAGAGTGGGCGGCATTTTTTTGTGCAGTTGCTAATAGAATGGTAGACAAAATTGAAGGTTATGATAAACAATGTGTTGAAAGTCAGTAGTGCGAATCTAATTTAAAATTCATAGTGTACTCTAAATCACGTTTTAAATAATCACACGGTATAAATATTGGTACATTTGTAAAATTCTGTACATATCTCCTTGATAATGACCTTAGGTCGAAACTAGTTGGAGTAATAAAAAGTATACAGCTTAAGGCTAAAATGTTTTCCTTCCAAATATATTTCGACAAAACTGCATATATTGTTGGCCCCACTATTTTCAACTTATTTTGAAATAAAGTGAGTTGACAAAACAATAACATGGGTAAAGGTATTGTTTTCACAGCCTCTTAATTATTACTATAAATATACTTTTATTTACAAACTATATATGGAAACTACAAACATGATTTTTTTTTGTACGTAGAAAGGTAACATTTTAGATACACAATGCATGTATACTCGGACGTACTCGTTACATAAGTCGAATAATAAGTAAGTTTGTGTGACGCATATAAACACACATACAATGTAGGGACCATCTGAGTCGTAAGTGGTTTCCTGAATTATTTATAATGAATTACTCCCAAAACTAGTTAACCAGGTGCTAATCCGACGCTGAATAAACACGTGAAATTACAGAAGACGTTTTAATTAAATTACCCTCCTTGAATTACAGATGCCCCTATCAAGAGGTTCACTATTTACTTATCTCTCTCAAAGGATAATAAATGACGCAATAAAGTACAGTTCTATTGAATAAAAAAAACTTACACTTATTATTTTACATTGTAAGTGTGGATTATAATTCATGGGAAAAGGATTAAAATTTGACAATATATCGTATGTTTAATTAAAAAAAACCCTCTAGAGTGTCATGATTTTATATTTTCTTAAATTTAGGTTGGCTACACGCTTTAGGAATTGACATAGAAACCGACAGACATAATATTTACAATATATAATTTTAGAGTTGCCAACCTAAAATATTTTCCATGGCACTCTAGAGCAGGGTTTCTCAACCGGAGGGCGCGACAAGATTTCAGGAGGGGGGGGCACGACAGCTTTGATAAAGAGTAGGTGAAGTGAAATAAGGCAATAATAGTGTTTCAATCTAACTAAAAAACTTAAATAAAATCAAAAATCAGGGAGGGGGGCGTGGAGTTATAAGAGGGGGCGTGACCTGAAAAAGGTTGAGAACCCCTGCTCTAGAGGTATTCTTTATTGAACATATGATACTAATACAGTTATAAAAGCTAGATTCACATTAGCGAAATACTATCGAAATGGAATTCAGTAGCTGTAAGCATTTTTATTGAATAGAACTGTACATAAAAGTATGAAACATCAACTATTAAAAATAAAAATTAACCAATTTTGTCTTTAAATATTTTGTAGAATAAAGAATGAATGTGGACTGTTCCGTGAAATCGGATTTTTTTTTTACAATTTTCATACAAATTTTCGATTTTGAGTAATTGTATTGAACGCTTAAAAAAAGACCTATATTGTAATATAAAATGATCTAGTTATAAATAAACCAGTTTGTAAGCTGGATTTTATAGTTTGCTTCTTGTTTAACAGAAATATCGTGTAAGTCAACATTTATTTATGAGAATCATGTAAAAGAATATAAAAACAGTATCGAATATTTCAAATTTTATGTGTACACGTAAACATTCCCGCACTTTACAATAAAACACGAAATTGATAGAAATTTAGGTCATCCCGCGCCGCACAGAGCGGGTTTTCTCTCTGCTCCTTTTTTTTGTTTTCATTTTCATCCCACAACCAGAGCAGAAACTTTTGTTGCAGTCGGAATCCATCGATCGGTTTACCTCCCTCATTCCCTAAACTAACCTAAATAATTTACACGGATTCCTTAAGGCGTTAATCCCGCTCCATGCCCACTTTAATTAAATTCGTTCAAATTTGCTTTAAACAAGTCCAGCCAGGCGGGCTCAGGCTGAAGCTGAGGCTAAGGCAAACATCCCTGGCCTGAATTAAAGTTACATCTCGCGGCTTCCGACATGAAGCCGCAGTTCCCGCAGGATGCGCCCTACCCGGCTCCGAGACCATTTGCGCGCCCGGCCCTCTAGGATCTATGGGGCTGTGTGCACTTATTGCGATAAATCGCGCGAATATTTAATGGTGTACTTTATTGCATTAAATTTCGCCATGGCTGGGTCGGTGTTTGCATAATTGCGTTATGTGCGCGTATTCCTGGAGCGCTAAAATCGATTTTGGTAATCTAATAAGTTTTTAATGGAAGATGCAAAATGCAAAATAAGAGAGTTTTTGTCTTTTTGTTAAAACTCTTATAACATTTATTACAATTATATAAGAATATCTATGTACAGTTGCGAGAGAAAAAAACTAGTACAACAATGAGCTTTGGCCACTTCTATAATATCTTTTTTTTTGCTACTTTTTAGCTACTAAATGTACTTACCGCTCAGCCAAACTAACCCAGTAAAGAAGGGAGGGTTCCAAATAAGATTTAATAAAAAAGGACGCCACGTGCTTACGGGCGGCAAGGTAGCTAGTCAATGAAGGAAAATCACGAACCCAGATTTTACTAATACATATATTCGTATCCCGAATAAATTAAATGTCCCATATATAAGAAATGAAATAAACGTTTTTAATTATATAAAACGAACAATTAAAACAAAAGAAAAATATTATTTATTTCAGAATAACTTTGTAAATAATTAAATTAAATTTAGACCTAAAGAAAAATAATAATCATTATGTAAAATATGAAATAATACCGTAAAATATATTGGCGTGATTAAATGAAATTAATAACAAATATCGGTAGATAAATATAGCTATACCGGGTGTTGGCTTGGCGGACACACCATAGGAAATCGCATGTTAATTTTAGTGTTCAAATATTGGCTTCGCTACTTATTTTAGAGACAAAATGTATTTCACTTTTTTGTAGAGGGAAAAATTCTAAAGTTATTAATGTTCACACTTAACACTTTACGTTTCTCTAAGTTAAAATAATTAAGAAAAAGTAATGTAATTTTATAAAAATAATGACATACCATGAAATTGATACAACAATTGCGGATATTCCCTATTTTTTAAAAGTTCAATTTAAAGCTTTGAACAAGTGCTTTCCACTCCCAGACTAAGCATGAAGTAAAATTTCGAGTTTAGAAAAGCCCCGTGAAAATTTGTCGAAGGTCGCGCAGCGACCCGAGACAAATTTTCTGGGCTTTTCTAAACTCGAAATTTTACTTCATGCGCCACGCGTATAAAACACTATAATATTGTCAAATTTATGTATATTCGAACTTCACTTAAAATCTGTGATTTATACGCGTGGCGCATGAAGTAAAATTTCGAGTTTAGAAAAGCCCAGAAAATTTGTCTCGAGTCGCTGCGCGACCCGAGACAAATTTTCACGGGGCTTTTCTAAACTCGAAATTTTACTTTACGCTTAGTCTGGGAGTGGAAGACACTCAAAAGTTTCGAATAGAACTCTTTCAAAAAACAACGAATATCTAAAGATTTAAAGAAAATAAGCTGAATTTGCTGTACATTTTCGGATTTTTTTATTTTGGTATTCAAATCTCTGTTTACCCAGATAAAAAACGCATTAGAACAGTTTTCTTTATGGTAAACATATGCATATGCTGTAAATTTACCGACTTCCGTTGTTTTTTTAACAATTTCAATTTGAAGCTTTATACGAGTGTTTTCCACTAGCAGACTAAGCATGAAGTAAAATTTCGAGTTTAGAAAAGCCCCGTGAAAATTTGTCTCGGGTCGCGCAGCGACTCGAGACAAATTTTCTGGGCTTTTCTAAACTCGAAATTTTACTTCATGCGCCACGCGTATAAATCACAGATTTTAAGTGAAGTTCGAATATACATAAATTTGACAATATTATAGTGTTTTATACGCGTGGAGCATGAAGTAAAATTTCGAGTTTAGAAAAGCCCAGAAAATTTGTCTCGGGTCGCTGCGACCCTCGACAAATTTTCATGAGGCTTTTCTAAACTCGAAATTTTACTTCATGCATAGTCTGGGAGTGGAAAGCACTTGTTCAAAGCTTTAAATTGAACTTTTAAAAAACAGGGAATATCCGCAATTGTTGTATCAACCCGAGACAAATTTTTTGGGATTTTCTAAACTCGAAATTTTACTTCATGCGCCTCTCGTATAAAACACTATAATATTGTCAAAAATCACATTACTTTTCATTCGAACTTCACTTAAAATCTGTGATTTATACGCGTGGCGCATGAAGTAAAATTTCGAGTTTAGAAAAGCCTAGAAAATTTGTCTCGGGTTGCTGCTCGACCCTCGAAAATTTTTTACGGGGCTCTTCTTAACACGAAATTTTACTTCATGCTTAGTCTGGGAGTGGAAAACACTCGTTTAAAGCTTTAAATTGAACTCTTAAAAATCAACAAATGTCAGAAAATTAGCAGCTAAAATAATTAAGAAAAGTAATGTGATTTTATAAAAATGATGACATTTTTCTTGTATAGTCTAAATCATTTCGAAAACATTTACTTTAATCAAGTGACTACGATATCTTTTGACATTTTGACATCCGCAGTTGATGTTACTTTTATGGCATGTCATTATTTTTATGAAATTGTTATTTTTTCTTAGTTATTTTAATTTAGAGAAACGTAAAGTGATAAACGTTAACACGAATGAATTCAGAATTTTTCATTCTACAAAAAAGGTAAAAAAAGGTAAAAAAAGGTAAAAGGTAACATTTCAAAATGTACATGGGATTTCCTATGTTGCGTTCGCTTAGTCAACACCCGGTATGTACCCTTACAGCAATCATACAAACACAAATATTTATTTTATCATACCATAAAAAAAATAACCGAAATGTAAAGCATAAATTAATATCGTAATCCCAAATTAAAAATTTACATATCCTCTAACGAATAATAAATTTCATATCAAAAAAAAAATTAATAAATTGAACTGTAAATAATAATTAAATAATATTATTATTTCTTAAAATCGGAGTTATTAATTGAAACTAAAATTCATTTATAAAAAAAAATAACTCAGTGTTATTTTTTTCTTCTTAGATCAACATCAAAATAATTAGCAAAATTTAATTATATCTATTTTTACCATCAGATTAAAAGAAATAGTATTTTTCGCAATAATTGCAACGATGGAAAATTTAAAAGAAAATACTTATCAAACTTTACTCGAGTCCAAGGGGTTGAAATCAAAATACAGGAATAGAACGCAAGCCAGCCACCACTTTGCCAAAACAGCCTTACACTTACAGGACGAAATCTTCAAGGAAGTCTTTTTCATCCGGAGCCCGGAACCAAATTCTCCCAGCACGTGATCTCCACTGCTTATCAGCTACCACGTTCAAAATCTAATCTCGAATCCAACCGGACCAAAAATACACCAATCAAAGTTAATGATTGTGTGAAGATATCAATAAAAACCTAAGAACATCTCCACGAATTAGAAAAATACGAACATGAAGACATATGCTTACCTCTAGGTGGAAGTGAGGTTTTATAGAACGACACGTTTTTTCCTCCGCTTATTGCGTAGTAAATTATTACGAATCCCTAAATAATTCACTATTGAAATTAAGATATATGATATCCCTCTTGAGTAGGGTAAATCGGGAGTATCACCGTTATGGACCGTCTTGTCCCGACATCCCGACAATACCCAATTTTGTCCCGATTTTGCAAAATACTGTTACGAGCTTGGCTTAAGTACTAAAGTAATGAAGGAGCGCCATCTGGTAACGCAACATGGATATGCATCCTCAGTTAGTTTTATTTACAGTGACTTAATTAAACACAGTGGCGACAACTCCCTGTCATTCGCCATGATGGGTAAGAATTAATAAAGAAAATAGGTTATAACAGAAACACCTGATTATCAATTGTAAAAGCGAGTGTCGCCTCAAACTTTATTGTTTGTCATCTTTCACTTAGGTTCGCTTTTACAAATCATAGATATCCTATGGATGTGGGATAACCTAGAATTTTTGATGTTACAAATCGAGAGTACAGCGTCCTTGACAGAAATTAGAGTATACAAGTTACGCGGTGGAAAAAGCATGAGATATCTATGATATTCCCCCCAGCTGGAACTATTTAATAAGCGCCACGGGGAACAATCCGTCAGTTCCTATTTGAATAGCGATTTGACAAGACCATTCTTTCTAAACGTGGTACGAGCAGCGAATAAGTAATGTTTGAAGTGTTTACTGCGGGTATATAGGGCGTGAACTGTATAGTGACGTGTACTTCGATAACTAAAGTCTTATTGCCGACTGTTAAACCGTCTAATAAACGTATCTTATCATAGTTTACGAAAATGCCTAAGGGTGGAAAGAGAGAGTGTCACTTTTCGGATGATTACACAAAAGAATGATCTTTTGTCAAGAAAGGACGTACGGATCAGGAAGCGTTGTGTGCGATTTGTAGCTGTTTCATCTCACTAACTCACGGAGATAAGGCAGATGTGAGGCATTACATTTCTAAGAAGAATCTTACAATTAGATTCGCGGTAGCATCGACATCAAAGCCTATTTCTGCATTCATGATTAAAAAAGATACCCAGGAAGATTTGCTCGTTGCTGCTGCAGAACTAACAACAGCTTATAAAGTTGTCAAGCATCACCAATCCTTCAGTTCTCTTGATTGTACCATAAAACTGAATGCAGCAATGTATCCTGACTCCAAAGTCGCCACAAAGCAGTCTACAGCTAGGACCAAAGCTACAGCAATTGTTAAAAATATTTTCGCACCACACTCCGTGTCCGAATGCATAAAACAATTGCAACAAGTTTTATTTTACGGCATCGGCACCGACGCATCGAACCACAAAGCTGAAAAGATGATTCCTTTGGTTGTTCAATACTTTACTGAAACTGACGGAATCCAACAGAAGCTGTTAAAGTTTGATTCTCTCAATAACGAAACATCGGAGACAATTGCAAAGTTTTGTCTAGACACTTTAGGACAACTGCAAATTTCATTAGATAAATTAATCGCTTTTTGTGGAGACAATACCAATACCAATTTCGGAGGGCTTCATCGACACGGCCAGCGGAATGTGTTTTACAAAATTAAAAAAGAACTAGGAAAACATTTGGATGGAATTGGATGCCTTGCCCATATTCTCCACAATACTATACTCAATGACATTAGAAGCGTAACACCCAGAAGGAGTTATTATTTTAACTTGATTTTTTGCCAGTATGGTAGTGTCACATCAAGAATAAAATGATTACATTTTCAAGAAATTTTATTATATAACAATCTAAAAAAAATTAATAATGTGTTTGGCGACCCCTTTGCTGTATACACTCCTGTAGACGTCTGGGCATCGACAAAATGAGATGGTCGATGTCTTCTTGAGGCATCTCGTTCCAAGCAACTTGAATTTCATCGATCAACTGTGCTAGAGTCTGTGGAGGATGGTGCAAAGAGAATATACTTTTTCCCATGATATCCCACACATGTTCAATGGGATTTAAATCCGGCGAACGGGGCGGCCACGCCAAAACATTAACACCAGCTTCATTAAGAAAGTTCATAGTTCGACGAGCAATATGGGGACGTGCGTTATCTTGTTGAAAAAGTACGTCTGGGCGGCCATCTAAATAAGGCAACAAAGTCGGTCGTATGACGTCTTCAACATAACGCGCAGCTGTCACACTGCCTCGAATGAATACAAGAGGTGATCGACTACCATAAGCAATAGCCCCCCAAACCATTACTCCAGCAGTCCTGTGTACATGCCTCTCAATAGCAAACCTAAGATCAGGTCGTTCTCCACGGTAGCGTCGTACCCTTCTACGGCCATCATGCGTGCCTAGACAAAATCGTGATTCATCGCTGAATACGACATCGTGCCATTCTGCCTCCCAATGCTGCCGTTCTCTGCACCAGTCCAACCTTTGGCGACAGTGCCTCGCTGTTAAAGGAAGCACTAATCTTGGACGGTACGAAAGAAGCCCAAAAGATTGAATGCGGCGATATAAGGTTCGCTTACTAACGGGCCTACCTTCTTCTCCAATCCATTGATCACCGATTTGACGCGTAGTAGCGAAACGGTCTCGCAGGGCTATTTGTCTTAAGCGCCGATCTTGACGTTCTGTGGTACGCCTTGGTTGACCAATTGGTCTTCTTCTTGCTCCTCTACCTTCTTCTGTCCATACCTGATACACACGTATTACAATTGCTGCAGTGGAATCAATACGGCGGGCAATTTCGCGATAGGACATACCGACATCTCGATAAGCAACAACTCGACCCCGGTCAAAATCGCTCAAATGGTGATATTGTGGACGTCTTCGGACTCGAGGCATTTTATTTAAGCTTAACACACTCAACGGAAACATGAAAACTAAAAACATCTATACTAAACAGCTCATATAAATAGTTTTATCAAAAAAGAAAAAGTGATTTTTTTTTTTCACAATAAATATAAAAGGCACACGGTTGAAATTGTTATCAATGTATGCTTTAAATATAGTCTCTCTGTTGCTAAAATATGAATTCAAAAAAATCATTCCTTCTTGGTGTTACGCTTCTAATGTCATTGAGTATATGTCAAGAGCTGCTGGAGTCTTAACTATCGACATTGAAATAATCGTCATGAAAATATTTAATTATTTTTCAATATACACGGTAAGGACTGAGAAGCTGAAAGAGTTCTGCTTATACGTTGATGTCAATCATCAGACGCTTCTAATGATTATTGCCTGCAGTTGAAAGAATTATTAAGCTTTGGATTATATTAAAACAATTTCTTGACGCCGAAGACAGGCCACCTAAAATAATTTCAGATTTTTTAAGTAGTCCGATCAGTGAAATTTACTTTATGTTTCTGCAGTCAAACTTAGCTCTGTTTGAAAAAAATATAAAAAACATGGAGACGAATAAAGTCTGAATGAAATTGTCTGACTGAAAGGAAGACAGCCAATTTTATTGGCATACAAACCAAGATGAATTTAAACAAATTATAGAATGAGAACCCTAACCAAGAAATAATTAATTTGATTTTTAAATTTGAGGAAGAGACAGTGGCTTTCTATACCATAGCATTTGATTACTTAGAGAAATGGGCTATTTCTTTTAATAAATATAAAGTATTTGATTGGATGACACTATCTGAAACCCCAGATTGGGTGATGATTGAAAACACTATTATATACCTGAATAAAAGTGGTGTGAATATTTCAGGCAACAATTGTTTTCAGCAATATATGTATCTGAAGAGCTTCTTAGAAATTAAGTGTGACTCGGAATAATGGAAGTCTAAACACTCCGTGGAAGAAAGGTAGATTTACTTTTTTAAGGAAACCGAAAATTCTGAACGCAAATGTCAACTGCTGAAATTATGTAAGTATTTGTTTTATATCCCCGCACACAACGCCATTGTGGAAAGAGTATTTTCGAGCATATCCGCCCAGTGGACTGATGAAAGAAATCGACTGCAGCCAGTAACTGTGGAATCAATCTTATAGTGCTAGTTAAACTACAAGCTGACTTGCATGGAGTTTTATAATTACGTAAAAAGGAAAAAAAAGACTTGCTGACAAAGATTAAATCTTCCGAAAAATATGGTGTACCAACTACTTCTGTCGCAACAAGTTCCATGTAATTGTTTTCTTAATAAAAAGTAATTATATTAAAAACATTTTTTACTTCATTTCTACACCCCGGTTTCAGAGTGTCCCGACGAGCTTCCAGCTAGATATGGCAACCCTACTCTTGCGGAAACCAGTACGGTTTAATAATTAATTCAGCTTAATTTACGCGTATCTACCTTGATGTGAGAAACGTTTTTCGCCTGGAGTGTTGAAAATGGACGAACACGGAGCGCAGTGTAAAAATTCCTCCGTGAAACGAAAGACAATAGAATCAAACGCACACAAAGAATCTAATATTTAAATTCGAATGCGAAAATAAAATTGCCTATATTAATTCATAAGAATTACAATAAATTAAATTAAAATGATGGCTTTTGCCCAAAATACACGTAACACATATAGCTTAACAACAATTTTGTTCTTGGCCAACAAGACTCACTGTCTTTCGTTGACATGCATTTCATTAGCAATGTCTCGAATGCTAATACCGTCTATAAACGGGTCGTTATTTTTTTGTTTCAGTCAGCTGTGGCATGTCGACGTTAGTTAAATTTCGTTTGACATTTCCGCAGATTTGTCAATTTGATTTACAATTTAAAAAATCAAAGGAAGTTCAGTTGACATAGCTAAATATTTTGCTGTACTAGTTTTTTTCTCTCCCAACTGTACCAGTGCCTGTCATTTATTTATTATTGCATACTGAAATAATATTTTGTGGCTCAAGTATTGTAAATAAATCTCCCCAAGATTTATTCATTTAGCCAAAAAGTAGAGAGAAACTCCCTGACGGTGAAATCTAGAGGATGGATCGGTCGGCAATCTCAGATAAAAAGGGGATTCCTGGATGACAGCATTCTCATAAAATAATCCTACTCCAGAAAAAAAAAAGCGTAGAAAATCCATCCCGAACACAATACAATTTACAACATTCCTTCTCGAGGTCTTATTTCCTGTTGGAAATTACATCAAGCGAGCATTTTATTCAAATTGAAAAATGTGTGATATTTATTATGAATATCTGTAGAAATAACTTTTGAAATTTAAATTTAATTAAAAAAGTAAACATATACAATTTATTATAAAGAAATTAATTTTCAACAATCCTAGTTTGCCTGAGCACTTGTTATTTAACCTAACACTCGGTACATCATTCTTTATTCAGCCATTGCTAATTATTTATTTATTGTGAATTTTAGTCATACTTAAAAAAATATTTTTATGAATACTTTTGTATAAAAAAGAATAAAAAATAAAAAATCGAAGAGTTATACAGGGTGTCCGTATTTCAACAGAATGGATGGGGATCTCGGCTATTTGAAGAGATATAGAGTCGATTAATTTGGGGCAAAGTTGACTCTAGAATTTCCAATAATAATCTGATAACAAATTTAAAATATCTTAATTCGTTTTCGAGATATTGTCAATAAACTGATTTTTTTTTTATTTGAATAATTAACACTGATTACTTATTTATATTCACTTTTTATTTTAAACTGTGACCAGTTTCGGCTCAACAGCGAGCCATTTTTAAACTTGCTGTTGAGCCGACACTAGTCACAGTTTAAAATAAAAAGTGAATACAAAAAAGTAATCAGTAACCGCCACCACCACAAGATATTTGATTTTTTTGAAATTTCGTTTTAATTTTTTTATTTAAAAACTATTGAATCTAGACATTTATAACTTTGACATTATATAGGCACTTTTTAACAAAAAAATCTGGTAACATATTTTATTTTACGATAACTATAACATTTTCCCGGGGACTACAACCAACTTTTGTTTTTCTTATGGGCGCCACTTTGGATTTTCAAATTTTTTAAAAGAATATTTTTGTAGTTTATTGTACAGGATAAATATAAGAGTTAGAAGAAAACCGATGGTGCAATCGCGAGATCTTTTTTTGAAACAAGGATAATGCCGAAAACAAAAGTGCAACATCTTGTTTTTTCAGAAGTTATAGGGCAAAATTGTGTTTCTTTGATTTTTAACTTCAATTAATATCTTTAATATTAATTGAAATATTGTTATAGAATATAAAGGGATAAAAATATAAACGGATAAATAAACTATAGAATATAAACAGATAAATAAACTATTTCAATTTAATCAAATTCGCTCGTTTCACACAATTGTTAGGAGAGTTTTTTATTTGTTTTCGATTAAAACAATGTAGAACATTAAAACTGTCTGGTAAACGTTTTTTACACGCTCGTTAGGGATGAAAAGGAGAGTGTTTTATTTTATTTGTATCCAACCGTGGAATTATATTCAAAATCGGGGAGCGTTTTATTAAAACAAATGAAATTGTATGAAATTTCCGGCCGTGGAAATTCCGCTGCGTTCACATTGAGGGATTTTAATGTCGACCAGAGGAGGACAGGACCGAAATTAATGGTGTCACTGCAGCATTAAACACAGTGTTTAAGGTATATCCCAGAGGATTTTCTTGACAATAATTTAGGAGTATTATATTTACCAACCGACCACTAATAGTATTATAAATAAACAGTACATCTAATATATGAACTAAACTACTAGAAACTATAAATCTGTATATGGGAAGTAAACTATACCGAGTCACATTTTTTTTCAAAACACGTTCCTTATACTGTTGGAATTAGGATTTGTTACTCTATAACACTATAAAATTTTAAAAATGTGATTTAGTGGAGTATACCTCCCACATACAGAAATGTGTATTGAATTTTCAGTATATCCAGGGTTGTGATGTTTAAGACACTTTGTTTTAAAACAGTGTTTTAAACATGTTTAAATACAGCCATCGTGTTTTAAACGGTTTTATTCTAAACATGTTTTAAATGTTAAACTCGTTTAAAACATGTTTGAAACGTTAAATTTCTTTAAAACTTTTTTATTTTATTGTGGTAAATTTGCTTAACTATATTTTATACTAGGGATGTCCGATATAAATCGATATTTTGAAATATGGATATTTTGGTGCAAAATAAACGATATTTATATCAATATTTAATTTTCCGATATATCGCTAGTATCGATACAATATGGTCGGTATCGTTACACACGATACTAGTATTAAACACTATCTACTGTATTAAGAAATAAAAAAGTATTCAATTTAAAACTTGCAGAAAAGTAAAAGTAAAACTTATACAGGGATTTTTTTCTTTTAAGTATACTTACACATAGAGCAAATTGACCGAATTTTGAAAAACAAAATGATAAGCAGTATATTTTAAACTACTTGTAATCAGTGTTTAATACGCGTAGCGTATGAAGTCAAATTTCGAGTTTAGAAAAGCCAGAAAATTTTGATTTGCCAAATTGCAAATCCAAATTTTAAGGCTTTTTTAAACTCAAATGGAAACACTCGTTAGAAGCTTGAAATAGGACGCGTTGTGTGACTTGATTCGTGCGTGTTCTAGAGAAACAAGAAAAATAGAAATTTTGTAAATCACAAACAACGATGATAAGTTTAGCCATTAACATTAATTTTATGTTTTTTTTTAATGTTTTCTCTTAAAAATTATATATTTGATTGTTTAGCTATACAGGGAGCCTACCAAAACCGTACAATAGAAATATACGGAGTTATAATTATTGTATTATAATGAGATATATGCGCATTTGCGCAATCGAGTGTGCTTTTTTCAATGATTTTTTTTTACCATAAGAGGGGGATTTTAATATAAACAACTCATACATTCAGGGTGCTGGTAAATGTACAATATTTACATTACAACATTACAATTCCAAAATGGCGGCAATTAATACAAAATATTAATTAACAATTTTTATTCAATGCAATACCTAATAATTAATTGTCCATAGAATGCAAATGTAATGTCTCTTCGAAGTAGGCCTAAAGTACGTTAAATGTTTACTACCTTTTTCTTCGCACGTCAATCACGAAATTGCCAATATGTTTTTTGTATTGCGTTTTTGATTTATTCTGTATTAAATCAGAAATTCACTACGACAAAAATCGTCATAATTCATCATTATTTGTATGAACACAAGCCGTAGAAATTCTGAGAAATTCATTGACAGATTAATGTTTTGGTTATTGAACTCGCTTTCGTGGTTACATTAACATAGACGACTAAGTATAATGATATCTTTCAAATTAATTATTAAAATTTATTTATGATAGAATGTTTACCTTAGCGGTTGTAGAAAAAATGTTGTTTGCATTTTGTGCGAAAAATCAGTATGTTTTTTGACGCATTCAAATTCATTTTTAGTCTCGACTTGCGGTCTCGACTAAAAATGCATTCTCGATACGTCAAAAACAAAACTGAGTTCGCGCACATAATACAGAATAGTATATTACGTAACGAGAGTGGTATGCCGCATATTACATATGAGCGGATATGTTGCGAACGAGCCGCGCAGCGGCGAGTGCAGTATTCCGCGAGTATGTAATTGCCATACCACTCGAGAAACGTACCATACTGTACCTGCGCCCTAACAAAATAAAGGATGAGCATCAAAGAACAACTTATTTATTGTAATAATTTTTAATAGTACCATGACAATCATGAAAACTAAATTACTACTTGATCAATATACAGAGAATTTTTCTTTTAGGTAAACATATGCATAAAGCTGTGCATTTTCCGACATTCGTTGTTTTTTAAAAGAGTTCAATTTGAAGCTTAAAACGAGTGTTTTCCACTCCCAGACTAAGCATGAAGTAAAATTTCGAGTTTAGAAAAGCCCCGTGAACATTTGTCGGGGGTCGCGTAGCGACCCGAGACAAATTTTCTGGGCTTTTCTAAACTCGAAATTTTACCTCATGCGCCACGCGTATAAAACGCTGATTTCAAGTGAGGTTCAAATATACATAAACTTTACAATATTTTTGTGTTTTATACGCGTGGCGCATGAAGTAAAATTTCGAGTTTAAAAAAGCCCAGAAAATTTGTCTCGTGTCGCTGCGCGACCCTCGACAAATGTTTACAGGGCTTTTCTAAAATCAAAATTTTACTTCATGCTTAGTCTGGAAGTGGAAAACACTCGTTTAAAGCTTCAAATTGAACTTTAAAAAAAAACAACGAATAACCAAAGATTTAAAGAAAATAAGCTGAATTTGGAATACGTATACTTTAAAGAAAAACTCCCTGTGCATCAAAGAAATGTAATTTGGTTGTGCGGTAAGCAATCAGCTGTTCAGCTGTCAGCACGTAATGTACTTGTCAAAGCTATTACGTGCATGTCTACGTAATGTCAATGATACATGTCAAGGTGACAGTGTGGTATGATGCGGTTACTAGATAGAGCGTAGGTAAATATATTTTTTTTCATTTCAATTAAAACAAACAGTTTTTTAAGAAACTTTTTTTTTTCATTGACACGGTGTTTAAAACATTAACAATTGAAAGCATGTTTAAAACGTGTTTAAAAGATATTTAAAGCATGTTTAAAACACGTTTTAAGTCAGTAATAAAACTGTATGTTTATTAATGTCATTTGAAATACTGTCAACAATTTAGCTAACATATATTTCGCAAAACATTATTTACAAAATTACAGGTAAATTAATTATTATTGATACAATTTAACAATTTAAGTATAACTAAGTATTAACAACATAATACAAACAGTAAAATAACAAATTTAAACTTTACATTAAATAAGTGTAAAATTTCGAGTTTAGAAAAGAACCGTGTAAATTTGTCTCGGGTCGCTGCGCGACCCTTGACAAATTTTCTACGCGATGCTTTTCTAAACTCGAAATAATAACCTGGAAGTGGAAAACACTCGCTTAGAGATTCAAATTAAATTTAAAAGAAAGCGTATGCATATTTATACTCAAAAGAGAAATTCCGTAAATATTGAATCTCACGTTAATACATTTTATAAATGTTTATTACGCTAATTATCGTTTCAAAATGTTAGTTTCTAGTTTTTAGTTGACAAGTGACAAATTCATTTATAGACGTGGCCCTGATGAAGCTAAATATTACCAAAATATTACCTTTTAAAACAAAATTAAATAAAAGATGTGATATGAATTCTAATAGTTTTATTCTTAATTATTTAAATAGCATTACTGAAATAGAAAATTAAATTGAGTTTAATAATTTCTTGAATTAATTTCTCATCTGGCACTTGGTGAAACATATTAGAATATGTAAAGTTATTTAAATTAAAAACACTTGGTATTGTTTCACAAATTATAACTTAATTCCGACTAGTTTCGGTTTTACAAGTGACAAAGTATTAATAGTGTTGAAGTATTCTCAGATAATGAAAGGTCATTAACAAAGAATAAAATTGCGAAAGTCATAATGCAACACAAAAGAAAATTAATAATGAAAAATAAAAATTCAGTAGAATTAAAAACAATTAGGAATTTAAAAAGAAATAAAATAATAATAACTTGGTTCTCTGTAAAGCCGATAAAGGTAACACCGTTTCAATAATGTCTAGAATTAACTACATTCAAAAAACTGAAACTTTATTAGAATCTGATAATTTTTCAATCTTATCCAAGGATCCCACGAATAAATTTCAATTAGAGCTTAAAAAGTGCATTAAATCTTGGAAAATATAATACCTGATAAGAATAAATATCAATTAATAAATATGAATCCTAGAGCACCTATTTTATACAGATTACCTAAATTACAGAAAGAATTCATTCCGATGAGACCAGTTGTGTCATATTTATATGCCCCAACATATAAATTATATAAATTTCTTAATTCAACACTATTCAATAGAGTTAGTCAATAATTTGAAATCCTTTTACACACCTGTGCAAAAATAGATAGTCAATGGTATAAAATAAATTTTGTTAATGACCTGTCTTACAATATAATCAATCAATTTAAGGGGAAAAACTTTAATATTATATGTTCAAACCCACTAAATTTAGGCAAATTATTAATAAATAACAAGACGAAAACAGAGAATTCGAAGAAATGTGGAGTTTATCAAATTCAATGTGATGAATGCGATGCAATTTATATTGGGCAAACCGACAGATCATTCGAAACCAGAATGAAAGAGCATAGAAAATCTGTTTTAGATAATAAACCACAACTGGCTTTTCCAAACATTGCATTAAATGCACTTTTATAATCCGCATAATTTTAAGATTTTGCATTCGGGTAATAAGGGATACACACTAAATCTAATAGAAGGCCTGGAGAATAACAGGGCCATAAAAATGGGAAAAACATAGTAAACGACGAGGAGATTTGGAATTCCCCAATTTTGACTTCCCTTATTACCTGAAACAAACATATGTATATATACCTAGTCAATAATTTTGTCTGTACATTCCTTTGAAAATGGTCTAACAAACCGAAACTAGTCGGAATAAAGTTTTAATTTGTGAAACAATACCAAGTTTTTTTAATATAAATACCTTTACATATGATTTTAGTAAAGTTGTAGAAAACTTTGCATCGATAAAAGCTAGAGAATAGCATGAACTATCCGATTTCTGACAAAAAATATATTTACCGGGTAGTACTACCAATTGTATCAAAAATTACATCAATTTATATCGTATGTTCAATTTAGAAAAACCTCTAGAGTGGCATGGAAAATATTGTAAGTTTTCAACTCTGAAATTATATATTATAATTATTATGTCTGACGTTTTATATGTCAATTCCTAAAGCATGTAGCCATCTCAAGTTTTAAAAAAGATTAGGCCTCTGGCGCTCTAGAGGTTTATTGTTATTGAACATACGATATAAATTGATGTAATTTTTGATACAATTGGTAGTACTACCCGGTAAATATATTTTTTTATCAGAAATCGGATAGTTCTTGCTGTTCTCAACCTTAAGGTAGGTAGGGAGGTCCACCAGAGATCTTGGCTTGAGGGCCTTGCTTACCAGCTTCCCAAAAGCAAAATGTAAGAAAAAAAGGATTATGTGAAAAAATACAACTACCTTATAAAGTCGTGATGTGAATTGAGGGATTCCCACGACATCTCTTACAACAAAACAGCGGCACTTTCCTCGAGAGCGCACACCTTCAATGCAGCATCAGCAACAAAGGGGGTAAAGTCCCGCAATGTCCAGCGCCATCCCGGCGCCCCCTTGCCCGGCGTAACACCACCACTGTCCCACACATCCCACCACCAATCCCAAAACTACTAACTGCCGGTTTTCGCGAAATTTACTACTACCATCTGATCACACGCACCCGGGTTATGATTCAACCGAAGAGCTGAAACTAGCTGAAATTCTCGCGGTATGACGAATTATCGCCGATTTTACCGCTAAAAATCGCGACGCGCATTTTTCGCAATTAAATTAAATTTGCTCCTTTTTTCGGTTGATCGGGCGGCGGAGGATTTCCCATTACCAGGACGACCCGCATCCTCCGGCAGGAGCAAACGTTAGGAGAAGTATCTCACGCTCGACTACTCTCGTTTGCCCCCGTCGAGTTTCGATCGGCAACAACGGGACGCGCTTCGGAAACTCGATTAAATCAACCCCAACAAAACCCACCCTTAACAAAAAAAAAATCAAAAACCACTAATCTAATCTGTATTGCTACTTATAGCTTTCCAATTGATTTCTTTAAAAAAACATCTTTATAATTGTAGTTATTCTAACTTCCGGAAACACACGAGCGTTTTCATTCTTTCGTTGTGGATAACCGGGGATTCTGGTGCGGTCCGAGAGGGATGGAAAACGGGTCAGGCTCTGTAAGGGGTGTTTTTCGCGATTCTAGGCCACGTAGGTTAGGGATTCTGTCAAAGAACTGTGGGCGTTATCGCGTTGTTGCATTACGGCAGCGGGACGTGTGCCGCACACGTTCAAACTCCCACCCCCGCGCGAGGGGGTGGGGATTTTTTCTTATTCCGCTGCTCTCTGGATATTTTACTTTATTATCAGCGTACCGGGTTTTATTCGACTTAATCCGCGGATAATTATTTGTGCAAACTTATGCGATGCTAGATGTATCTCTGTATGTGTTTGTCAAAGTAGGATTTTGAAAGTAGGAATGCTGATATTTGTATGAATTGCAGATTTGTTCGGATTAGTGTTGTAGGATTTTACGAGGAGATGTTTTAATTTATATGACGTGATCGTTTTGGTATTCATCATTCATAGATAAATGTTGATTCTGTAAAAATCAAGGCTTTTAACTAATGATGGGCCGATTCAAATGAGAAAAATCAAATTATTTGATTAATACAGCGTCTTTCTATTGCATTTCACTTTATATCGAATATGTATCCTTTTATCTCAAATATATTTCCCATTTATCAAATATCGTATGTTCAATAAAATAAAACCTCTAGAGTGTCATGATTTAAACTTTTTTTAAATTTAAGTTGCTACACGCTTAAGGATTTGACATATAAAACGTCAAACGTAATATGTAATTTCAGAATTGCCAACCTCTAATATTTTCCATGGTAGTCTAGAGGGTTTTTTTATTGAACATACGATACATTTCCCTATATGTCAAAACCTTTTCCAGTTTGTCAATTACATTTTACTTGTCAGCAAAATCGCTGCAGTTCATGCATGTTATCAATGAACTAAGAGCACGCGTTATCCGAAGAATAGATGTTGACGTAAGTTGTGTTACATATGTATAACCACAGTTCATATATATCCAGTTAGCCAGTCCCCATATAAATTTTGGGTACACGCGAATGGGAGCAGAGCGCTGGATGCCAAATTGGTGTATATGGCTGCCTATATACACCAGTCTGGCTTCCTGCGGTCGGTCTTTTACGACTATTTTACTCCAGATGTCGCGAAATCAAGTCTCAGAGAGAGAGTGAAAGAGAGACAATTTCTTTCTCCCTCTATTCCGCGCTTCTCGTTGTATCATATTCCAGATGTTGATTTTTTAATCTTGAAAACACGTTTTTTTTCTTTTAACGAGCTAAGGATGCGTGTTACATTAATTCATGCGTTTCCTTCTACAATTTTATTTTCTGCGTTATTAGAGAATAGATTTTATGAAATTATATATGAACGTTGTAAAATTCATTAAGTATTATTTATTTTGTACAAGAAACTTGAAATACAAAACTATTTAACTTTTGATAAAAAAGTAAAACAAATACATCAACTTATCATTTTATTAACTAATCAGATCAATCCTATTGATCAGATCAAATCTACTGATCGATAAGGGTTTCTTTTTTAATTAGAGGGGTCAGTGCAAAATGCAGTTGTCATTTTTTTTTTAGTTTTTGAATTATTACCGTTTGAAGTTTTTAACCCATTAAGAGCCGTTGATGCATACACGCAACATTATTATTTTTTGATAATTAAGTTACTAAATAAGTTTATTTGATATATTATATTATTTGACCTGAATTGAAAATGTACCAAGAAAAATTTAAACATTTTGTTATTTAAAGTGTATTATAAATACTTCACAATATTACAATGTATTATACGTGTGGCGCATGAAGTAAAATTTCGAGTTTAGAAAAGCCTAATTTGGCTCGGTCGCTCCGCTTCGCTACGCGCCCGAGCCAAATTTTCAGGCTTTTCTAAACTCGAAATTTTACTTCATGCTTAGTCTGGGAGTGGATACACTCGTTCTTAACTTCATATTGCACGTTTTTATATAAAATCGACGAATGCCTGAACATTGACAGCGTATACATTACATTGTTGAGGCACTAATTTTTTGAAAATCCATTATCACTTTAATATAATAAAAATAATATACTATTTATGATTTTTAACTTTTTATTAAATTCACGTATACATTATGTGTATTTAAAGAAAAAAATTACAGTATGTAATGCAATAAGTCATTCATAGAAATCATAAAAAGAAGTGTAGAATTTTAATTAAAATTAACTTTTAGAGTTAAAATTGCTTGGCCGTTAATGGGTTAAAATAGTTTTAAATATACTATGTGTCCCGTTTCAAGGCGCATTGTATGTTTCATGTAAAAATTTCCAATATAATTGGAATTTGAGTTTGTATCGCTTATTGAACCAAAACGATTACAATAAAATTAAAATCATTTGTTTACCTACTGGCAGTATTTTCGAGGTATTATTTTTGAGTTCTCCTCAGTTTCATTTGAAATATAGCTTAAAAATGGTGAACGATTATACGAAAATAATATCGTCAAAATAGTAGTTGCTACGAAAAGTCAGTGTTTGGCATCAAATTTATTAAAACACAAAGCAATAATTCAATTCAACATGAGTGTTTATTCTGCAAAAGAAAAAAATCAGATCCCAAAATGGACTCAGTATATATTTTAATCACGATGCGTATTTTATTAAATGAACTATACTTTTAATAAATATTAACAGTTTCAGAAATTTGTGGTTTTTGCACTGACTACTTTAATTATCCGTTTACTTTGAACGATTGTTACATGATCAACTTGTACTTTTCCGATTGAAATTTTATAAACGCTTATTGTGTGCCATTTGACCAACACCGACAACACTCAGCGGGCACTAAAATGTTACCTAATTTTTGGATTAAAATTTATGGCATCCGTCGTGCGGCTGCATGGGGATAATTTAAAAAAGAATAAGCAGAAATATTTTTCGATATTCTCAATACTTCCCGAGATACACGAAATGTTATATAGAGAAAGTACTAATTATATAAAAATCATGAAACTTTATAATTGAGAATATTATCAAAAACTGAGGAACAAACAAACTTGTTAAATCAAGTAATTAGTCACATTAATAACATTATAAATTTTACATTTTAATAATTGTTACCGACCTCATGGCTATCTTTTTTGTACGGAAATATACGTTTTAGGGTCCCAGGAATCAGAAACAAGTGTTATCGATAATATTTGAGATAATTTGCTCAAATATTGAAATATGTTGAAAAGTCTCGTTAAGTGATGATAATCAAAAACATTTTGAAAACAACAAGATGTTTTTTAATAGAATAAGTATAATAGATTTTCTCTGAGAAGTGTAATTGCAAAAATTATTGAATACTCTATTGCCAGTTTACAATGTTTTGTATGTCAGGTTAATTCAATTATTTCAATGGTTTTATTCTTAGTCAGATTACATTTACAAAAGGTACCGATGGGATTATGTTACAGACTAATTAGGTAAGTAAAAATAATTCAAAATGATGTAAGAAAACCCGATCAAAAAGTGTCTAACTAAAATATCGGTTAGTGAAAAACATGATAAGAAATTACCGAATTGGATTCTGCGGATACGGATTAAATGTATCAACAGTAAATAATCTTTTTAAATCCCAAAATATTTATGGTTTTTAGAAGGTTGCGGATTATCTGTAAGTTGCAGTGGTATTGTTCTGGTCGCGCAATACTTGAGGGTATACACCATAATAAAAACGTCGAAAAAATGCCTACAAATAAGTAAAAAACAGATAGATCACTTCGAAGAATTTGATTTTTCATCCCTTCTATATAATTCTAAAGCTATCCCCACTAAAATAATGAATATTGTCCAAAAAGAAAATAGTCAAGGAAAAGAGTTAGTCCGATATTCATACACGTTATTCAGAGTGAAATGGATGAAACGGAACGTAGCAGTTTTAATGTTAATTTCTCAAAATTAAAATATTATTTTCCCTAATTATTTCAGGGAAATTATGATATTCATTTGGTTAGAGTAAAAATATACACACCGAGCTTTGCCATTTATTGCATTTTTAAAAACCGGAGTGTCATGAAATTAAACAAGCAAATGATGAGGTGTTGATTTGTTGGCTTTTTATTTAAAATATATTCTGTTGATTTTGTGTTACACTTCGATCAATTCTGTACAATTATTACTGAATAAAAAAAAAAACGAAAAAACTGCTTCTAAAATATCGTTAATAAATAAGAAAACAGTTATATGTATATTTATTATAGTTTTTTTAATGTTTGTTAGTTTTTTGTATATATGAATGTTTGTATGAATCTATATTGCTATGTTTTTAGTTTTGTGTATTCGTAAATAATTTATCTATTTTATTGAAATAATTTCTGTTTTTTTATTATCAATTCCAATTAAAATACCTATCAAACAATGTTCAAATTGATTTTTTTCATTGTTAAAAGATTTTTGTATTTATCTAACTTTTAAATAAAAAATGTTTAATAACAAATATATTAAAAATCTATTAATTTTTAAACACGTTTTTATTAAAAATATATATAATAACTAAAAATGTTGGAAATATATTTTACATTTTTTCATTGTAAAATGACTTTGTTTATTTATACAAATTATGAATATTTGAAACAATAATCTATTAATCTAATAATTTTAACAATTTTATTATTAAAAATATATAAAATAACTAAAAACGTTGAAAATAAATTTTAGAATTGTTAATTTCATTGTAAATTTGTTTTTATAAAATATATTCCCGAATTTCATAATTTGGAACACGCTTGAAATCTCAAAATAAAAGAAATCGCGTCCCGTTTAAATCTGTAGATATTCGTTGTGTTTTTAAAAGAGTTCAATTTGATGCTTTAAACGAGTGTTTTTCTCTCCCAGACTAAGCATGAAGTAAAATTTCGAGTTTAGAAAAGCCCCGTGAAAATTTGTCGAGGGTCGCGCAGCGACCCGAGACAAATTTTCGGGGCTTTTCTAAACTCGAAATTTTACTTCATGCGCCACGCGTATAAAACACTAAAATATTGTGAAATTTAAGTATATTTGAACCTCACGTAAAATCAGTGTTTTGTGCGCGGGGCGCATGAAGTAAAATTTCGAGTTTAGAAAAGCCCAGAAAAATGTACAGTGTATTCTGTATATTGAGTTATTTATACTTAAAAACTCTCTGTATAACTAATCAATAATATAAATTATTTGCCAAATTTGGTACATACCAAAGTTTTAATTGAATTTATGAAGAAGAAAAAACAATCAAGATAAAAATAATATTAAATGAATTCTTTAATGTAAACTCATTGAATTTTATTTTTTGATTTTTAGTTAAATTTTAGGTTTATTTAGGAGCTTTTTAAATATATCTGATTCCCAAAGTCCATAATTTCGAACACGCTAGAAATCTGAAAATAAAAGAAATGTTTCGGAACAGTTTATTTTTTCTGAAGGTCATCAAATTTATCATCGTACAAGTGGTGTAGACGGGATCAAATTACACGACGAAATAAGAGCGAGCGCGTTTGTGTGTGTGTGTGTGTGTGTGTGTGTATAGACGCAACCGGAGCAGTTTTCTCTAGAATACTTCTACGTTTACTCTATTCATAAGTAGATGGACCCACTTCCCGACCACAGTCTCTCCTTTTCTATCCTCGAAAACTCGGAATTCAGTTCTCCCATAAGCATTGTCTACCCTTGGTATTACTAAAAATAAAATATATCCAAAAGAAAGTTATTATTACTGCAAAATGTGCAACAAAAATATTATTGGGAAAAGTATTTAGTGTACAGGGTGTTTCACCAAAACCTCCCCAGACTAATTAACAAGAAACTAAAAATATTATTAAAGTTTTGTTTATTGTAATAAATAGTTGTTATTCAAGGCTTCAAATTAAGATGGAATCGGTATCATATATAATTACGATTTCGCCGTCAGAGGCTTGAAAAAAATGTCATTCAGAACTTTCAAAGTGACTTTTTTAATAGAATGGAATATTTTAAGACATTTTTATCACATACATATTTTAAATTGAATTGGCCATTTTTAAGTTATAACCAATATTTATAATTTCAAGTTTAATACACACATTTAAAAATTATTCAAATACATTAAAACTTACAAAACACTAACAGTAACAATAATATAACTTAATTATAGCTAAAATTTTTTCAAATATCAAATGGTTTTCGAAGAGAAGCAGTCCATTATTTTTATTTTATTGATCACAACTTGCGTAAAAAACATATGTGCAAATATTTATGAAATCAAAACTCTGTTGATTTTTTAAAATATTTGCTGATATATTTTTGTAGATAAATAACTTTGTTTTATTCGAAAGTCAAAACTTAACAATTAACACCCGTGAAAATATGTGAACGTCCGGTTTATTTTTTAAGCAATACGTTTTAATACATAGCAAATCTAGTGACTACTGACAAAATTTTTTAGTTAACAATGTCAATATTAGGGATGGTATGAAAGTGCAAATTTCAAAGCACCGTACTGCATTAAATACAACATTTTTCAGCTACATATGTGTTAAATTTTACAACACATACTGTCTACTCATCAACCTATCTGCTATTGCTTTTAAGAGAGAAATAAATCCAATTATGTTCAATTCTTGTAACTAGAAGTAGTTTATGTTACTACTTTTTTTTGTAAACATCGTAACTATCATTAGCAATATATTTGCATTGACTATAAATTATAATTTAGTCAGATATTATTAATTACGAAATTCTTATGTTTATGGGTTAAGTGTAAGAGTAGCTATAATGGCTAAACTCTGCCCTCATATTGTAATATGTATGTATACAGGGTGTCAATTTGAAAACAAGCCAGCCAGAATATCTTTGGAACCGTAACAGTTTGTGAAAATTTTTTAAAATTGTTTCTAGGATATGGAGGGGGAACCATTTTGACCTAGATAACAATCTTCTGCAACCAACCCTTTAGGCTGTAGCCACCCTTGCCTATTTTTTTTAAATGGCACGGCACTACTTGTGATATATCATTAGAAAGGTCTTTCAAAATGCTAATCAGTGGTACCAACTAAAACTTTTCTTGTTACATAAAAAATGCAAAACAAAAATTAAAATCAATTTATTTGATTTTAAAACTGTCAAATTAGTTATTATAACAATTTATTTTTACAAATTACAAATGAAAAAGCACTGATAAACACAATAATACGCAATATTTATCAGAGTTATATATTTTTTAATTAAAACTTGAACAACTTTAAAAAAATATCAAAATAATAACAAAACTTGGTTCAATGGAATACATTTATTAACTGAACAAATTGCACCTGTCCGCAATACAAATAATGGAAATCATTTTGAGCATACTATAAATTAATAATTCATTCTTTTTTACATTTTTTACGTAACAATAAAAATTTTAGTTTGTTCCACTGATTAGCAGTTTAAAAGACCTTTGTAATGATTATCACAAGCGGAGTCACGCCATTAAAAAAAATGGGCAAAGGTGGGGTTGGTTGCAGAAGATTGTTATGTGGATCAAAATGGTTCCCCCTCCATATCCTAGGAACGGTTTTAGAAAATTTTCTCTAACTGTTACGGTTCCAAAGATATTGTGGCTGGCTTCTTTTCAAATTGACACCCTGTGTATATATATATATATATATATATACCAATATATACCAAATAAGAAATAACAGCGCATTAGGTCATGATGTAAAAGTTACTTTTTTTATCAAGTGAGTGTGCAAGGAGGACAGAAGACGACGACGATCGTTTCGCTCTTTTTATGAGCTCCTCAGGCCGCCACATCCATCATCCCATATACACTCACTTGATATGTAGAAGTTGTATATATACTGACTTCGCTAACCATAAGCCGGTATTGACGTCAGTATTTATAAATGCTACTGCAATGATAAGGGCATTGATCTCATTTTGCTTCTACAGTTAGTGTCGGTTTTTAGTTTAAAAAGTAACTTTTACATCATGACCTAATGCGCTGTTATTTCTTATTTGGTACTTATAGGCAGGTCGTTAATTCTAATTCATTTAATTTAATTCGGCGTTCTGAATATTATCATCGCATTGGTTCGGGTTTCTCGCCGCTCCGATGCTAGTCGAAGGTTTAAACTAAAAACCGACACTAACTGTAGAAGCAAAATGAGATCAATGCCCTTATCATTGCAGTAGCATTTATAAATACTGACGTCAATACCGGCTTATGGTTAGCGAAGTCAGTATATATACAACTTTTACATATCAAGTGAGTGTGTATGGGATGATGGATGTGGCGGCCTGAGGAGCTCATAAAAAGAGCGAAACGATCGTCGTCGTCTTCTGTCCTCCTTGCACACTCACTTGATAAGAAAAGTAAC
The DNA here is from genome assembly GCA_932526585.2 of Philonthus cognatus. Taxonomy (NCBI): domain Eukaryota; kingdom Metazoa; phylum Arthropoda; class Insecta; order Coleoptera; family Staphylinidae; genus Philonthus; species Philonthus cognatus. The sequence goes on from OW052242.1 coordinate 112,665,226, forward strand.
TTTTACATCATGACCTAATGCGCTGTTATTTCTTATTTGGTACTTATAGGCAGGTCGTTAATTCTAATTTATATATATATATATATAGGTATATATATATTATAAATAACGACGACTATTATTATTATTATTATTATGTGAAGAAATTTATTTAGAGTACAGAAATATTGTGTAAACAAATTAGCAAATACTCATAAAACTTGGGTTTTTCTAATCAAGTTTGTATAATAACGTAAATATTAATTACAGCATGATTATTTTCAATCTGTAAATTAAAACTCAAGAAATTCGACATAGTTTTTAATATTGTCATATTTCTGAATTTACATTATATCACATGTCATAGTATTTATTCATGTAATGAAAACAAATATTTTGTTATTAAAAAACATAATTAATTATCTCAAATTGTGTCTATAAATCATTTATTGATGAAACCAAGCGAGCTTTTTTATCTTACCCGGCGCATTCACCATACTTGATTACCTTTTTGAAATATATCAACTGATTTATATTTCTGCTAGACTTAATGTATACAGGATGACCAGACATTCTGTGGAAAGCAATAGTAAGTAAGTAAATAAGTTTTTATTTCTTAAAATCACACAAGTATTACACAACATTAAGTAAGTGAGGGTGGCTGTTCAATTCAACAATTGAACAGAGCACCGGGCCACCAAACTAGATAAGCGCGCCGCCTTATCTCTAGCAAAACGCACTCCGAGCGTTCGATAAGATTCTTTGTAAATATAGTTATCCATATCTTGTATTCTGTTAATAAAGAAATTAGACATTAGCATTTGTAATCCTAGATATGACGTATAGTATGTAAATATGAATTGTATATAAAAGACCATGATATTATGAAATAAAATCAGATTCTAACCAGTCTCGAGCGAAGTTACTTGTTTCTCAACGAAGAGCCTAAAAACCTCAGAGAACAATAGCCTCCTCAACCTGCTTTCTTTCTCCGCTGCCTTACAACCAGCGTTAATCACCAACTCCGTTGCGAGTCATTTGTATCTCACGAAGAGCCTAGAAACCTCAGAGTGCAATTTCTCCATTCAACAGAGTTAACCACCACCACGGAGCTACATATTTCCAAGCACGTACCAGTGCCCATACCGAGCAGACGAGCTCATCCCCGTATCGGCGCTCATCACCGCAGCGTGTGCGTACACAGTGGCCCAAATTGGATGTTACTATAGGGAATCTCGGTTATTAGAAGAGATAAAAAAAAATCGATGGCGCAACCTTTTTTTTTTCGAGACAAACTCGATGCCGAAAACTGAAATTAGCTATCGTCTCTTGTTTTCAAGTTATAGCCAAAAATTCAACATTTTCCATTTTCGATTTTTATTAATATCTCAGTCTTCTATTATTTTATTAAGATAAGAATTGTATGTTCTACAGGTACTTTTTCGAGGAGAATCGAATGCAATTTACAGCTTATTTCTAGGATGCGCCATTGATTTTTTTCTATCCTTTGTAACAACCGAGATTCCCTATTGTAACATTCAATTTAGGCCACACTGTACATAAATAAGAAAAATCAAAAGAAAAAAAAAAAACTAAAAATATGAAAAATATTCTTGTAGTGTATATAGAATATTTCAATTAGAAGAATTTTAGGTTCTATCTTTAATTTGCGAGTATCCTTAATTTTGCGATAATCGGAGAGGAGTCTATTATATATATTGATCATCATATAATGTGGAGCCCATTCAAACAATATTAGGTTATGTTTAGGGTAATAAAAGTTTATCTGTGATTGTCTTGTATTATAGAAATTTGTGTTTATATACTCATGGAATATCTCTGGATTCACATAGCTACGACTGGGAAGAGCTTATGTGATCGAATAATATCTCTGCATGATTTTTTATACTTCATGCTAAAAAGTGTTCATATTGCTGCTTTTTGTGTAGTAAGTATTTTACTTAACTCGTTTGATCACGTAACGTGATTAGTAACTCAATTTTAATTAGCTCCTTATTAAAACCATTCAATTTTTTGTTTAAACTATTTCAATTCAATGGTTTTCCACTAAGCCACACAATGCAATTAATATTCTGGCTATGTAACTAGAAATCAGAAATATATGTTCTGTAATATTTTGTGTAAATTATTAACATTACCAATCGTCTAAACATTTGTAATATTTACGCCCGTTAGCACCCAAATCGATTAACTTAATCAGCGATTAGTATTTCCTAAAAGACAACAATTATATTCACGAATTGTTTACACAATCGCATATTTATTAATTTATTTGTTCAGTCAACGGAATCTATTTAATATTGATGAAAGAGACATAATTAAGACATGTTACAAATTTATAACACAAATATAAAAGTGTTATAGATTTGTAAAATTTTGTTTCAATTAGAGGTTTAATCAATGATTAGCGATTACAGTTATTAAGCAGTAGTTCAAATGAGCCTTATGTCCGGTTTCACCAACTTGAATTAAATCCTAATCGTTGATTAAATTTATTTGTCGATTGGAATTAACATTTTTCATGTCATGAACATCATATCATGTGAATTGATTAATTTTTTGACATGTATGTAACTATTACTAGATTTTAATCGATGAATAACTATTGGTCGATTTAATTGACGTTGGTGAAACCCGTCGTTAGTCTATTGTTAATAGCAAATGATTTTAAACAAAATATTTAAAACAATATTACTGATTTCTAATCAATGTTCAGTATAAAAGCTTGATAAAAAAATATGTTCTGTTCTTTATTAGCCTCACGATGCTATTTAAATTAAAAACACTATAAGTATACAAGGAATTTGTCTTTTAAGTATACATATCTCGAAGTATTCGCTGTGAGTTTTTGAGCATTCGTTATTTTTTTATAAAGTTAAATTTTAAATTCATAACGAGTTTTTCCAATCCCCGATTAAGCATGAAGTAAAATTTCGAGTTTAGTAAAGCCTGAACATTTTCAGGCTTTTCTCAACTCGAAATTTTACATCATGCGCCACGCACATAAAACACTAATTGCACGTGAAGTCTAAAATAAATAAAGTAGTAAAATAAATAAAGTAGTACAGTTTGAACTTCACTTGAATGAGAGTTTTATACGCGAGGCGCATGAAGTAAAATTTCGAGTTTAGAAAAGCCTGAAAGTTTGGTTTGGCCGCTCCGCTTCGCGGAGCGAGCAAACCAAATTTTCAGGCTTTTTTAAACTCGAAATATTACTTCATGCTCAATCGGGGATTCTAAACAAATGTTCAGGTTTTTCTAAACTCGAAATTTTACTTCATGCGCCACGCATAAAAACACTGATTTAACTTGAAGTTTGAAATACACTCCTTAAATGCGTACGTTTACTTTTATAGGAAGCTAAAGTTTTAAAAGTTATTATTATTGTATATTTATTGTTATTCTGCTCGGGGCCAGAAAAACCAAGGAACGGCCCTGAAGATTAATTTTATCCTAACAGACGTCCCTCAAATTTGTAATTATCATTAATCATGTTTAATAATTATTTGTAAAATGGTAATTAGCTGTAATAAAAATTATGAAAAAAATATATGAAAAGACCCTAACTTCCCTCATCTCAACAAAAATAAATAATATCTATCATTTTATGAGATTTTTAGTATAAATATCTTGATAAGCAGTAAAACAAATAAAAGAGATACAATAAGAAGTAAACATAACCAAACTGCGCCATGGTTTGGTTTGATTTACTGCTTATTCTATCTATTTTATTTGTTTTACTGCTTATCAAAATATTTATACCAATAAAATCTTATAAAATGATAGAAATTATTTATTTTTATTGAGATGAGGGAAGTTAGGGTTTACTCATATATTTTTTCAAAAGGGTTAGAGAAGTTAGGTTATCTAACCTAAGCTAACCTAAAGGAAGGGAGGGGGAGTCCTGGCCTAACTCCCCTTACCCTGGCTACGCCATAGTTTGGTTTGTTTTCCGCTTATTTTATCACTTTTATTCACAATATCAAGATATTTATATTAAAAATCTCATAAAATAATATATATTATTCATTTCCATTATTTTGGGATCACTATCTGATTAATTGCAAAAGTATAATATAAATTGAAACTAAGCAAATGAAATATCTCTGACGTAAGTGAGAAAAGTTCGAGCGCCACGCCTTATTTGTAATTACTCAGCCAATCGGAACGAGGATTCACGGTGGGACGCGTGCGCGGCGTCGTGACGCAAAATATCTAATTTTGCTCCACGGAAAATCATGGACGCTCACGATTCCACCGTCTTTTTTTTTTCTTTTATTCTAGGTAGGAAAAGATGCTCTCGTGTATAATGTAAATACGTAATAAATTGAGGCCGTTTGTAAATAAAATTAACGTAAATTAAAGTGATTTATCGCATCTGGGCAAATTCTCTCTCGGTCCCACTCTGGTTTTCTCCTGAAACCTGAAAGTGGGGATATTTATGCGAGAGGAGTGCGCTTGTTCCATCCACTGATGCGGAACGGACCGAAATGTGATTTATGAAAATGTGATAATCACACTCCCGAGTTTTAGAATCTAAGTTTGGATTGTCGGATAATAAACTGTCTTATAAATTATGTAATTGAGATTAGTTTGAAATAGTTTGGGGTATTTCAGTTTTATTACGCTGTTTTACGATATTGCAATAAAATTACGTAGCTTGTTAACCAGTATTTTTGTATTATAATTGACTAAAATCACTTTAAAATTAAAATAGACGTTATATTCATTCCGATTTTTGTGATTTGAGTTATTTTGTAATTTAAGTTTTAGTTTAAATATCGTTTACATTGAATCAGTGTTTTATACGCGTGACGCATGAAGTAAAATTTCGAGTTTGGAAAAGCCCCGTGAACATTTGTCTCGGGTCGCGAAGACACATTTTCTACGCGGGGCTTTTCTAAACTCGAAATTTTACTTCATACTTAATTAAAAAGTGGAAACACTCGTCAGAAGTTTCATTCAAGTATAAATGATAATGGTCCAAAGTGGATTCCTTGAGGAAACCCAGAAGTTATGGAAATTGGGTCAAAATTATGTATTATTCCTTACTTTACTTTTCTTTATTCTATTCAATATGCGTATTTTAAAAACGAAATGTCTCTTATTCGAAATTTAATGCGAATATTGAATAGAATAAAGAAGAGCGGAGTAAAGAATAATACAGTTGAAACAACTACATCACGTAACTAATACAATAGTATATTGTACAGTGAGCATATAATGATAGCTATTAATCACGAGAACGATGTTTGCGGAACCAGCTGTAGGCGAGTGGAGCAAGTCGTTCAAGTGATTAATAACCATTATATGCGAGTAATACACTATACTTTATTCACGACAACAACAATATATAACACAACGTTTATTGTATAATATGTTTATCAAAATGAATGTTGACAATTATACAAAGTATTATTATAAATAATATATTATAGTTGATATTATATTAAGAGTACACAAATACTTCGAAAACAAAGATTATGTTTCTGATTTATTTAAATTTGTAGGAAGTTCTGTATTCTCGTCTGTGTTGGCCACTGTGGGCGCTATTTTTGAATTACCTGCCTTTTTATTTTTTAGTTTATAGAAGGGATTGGGAAATCTGCTGACAGACAAAGGCCTTTGGTCTTGTTAGGCCAATAGTGTAGGGTTTTGGTACCGACTAAAACCCTTTCCCCTCTCTTCCGCGGTATCGCCATCTCGGCATTTCTTCAGGGGTCTTCAGGGGCTTCAACCTGCAGGTTGTACCGTTCTTACCCGTTCCTCGGCGTATTTTTTGCGCATAACACAGGTCGCAAATGCGCTCACAGCGTCCCAGGTCTCCTCGGACTTCAGCATTTTCTCCACGATGGTCTTTTAGTCTAGCCTTCCTATTTTACTCTCGAGGAGTCTTTCCGGCTGCCATTCCGGGCATATGGTCATGGTGTGCCTGGCCGTGTCCTCTCTGTCTCCGCAGTAATGACATATCTTGCTATCTGCTTTCCCTATCCGGTGTAGATAGGACCCAAAGCTGCCATGTCCTGTTAATAACTGGGTTAGATGGTGTGTTACCAGCCCGTGTCCCCTCTCCACCCATCGTTTGATGTCTGGAATTAGTGCCCTTGTCCAGCCCTCTCCCATAGACCACCGTTCCTGCCACTTGTCCATGGCCCCGTTATGTGCCGCCTGCCTAGCCTTCGTGCGGTCGTCCGTCTCCCTTCCCTCCCTGTAGGGTTCTGCTCTATCCACCACATACAGGTCCCCAGGTATCGTCGATGAGAACACCTTAGCAGCGTTTGTCGAGACCGTCCTGTACGCCCGTATTATGCGTAGGGCGCCGGTTCTCAGTGCCGTCCTAGCCTTGTTTCGGTGAATTACCTGCCTGTCTCATTCACTAATTCCCTGATTCACCGAGTCACAGAGTCAGTAAGGCACTGGAATCACTGAGTCACTGATTTACTGATTTACTAGTTCACTGATTCACTGATTCACTCATTCCCCGATTCACTCATTCCCCGATTCAGAGATTCACTGATTAGCTTTAGTTTTATATTTTTTATTCTGTATTTTTATTTTCCGTTTTGTTTTATAATAATTTGACAGATAAATTATGACAGATTGCGGTATCATGATTTGAATGTGTAATAGAGCTTGTATCAAAACCCGAATTAGCGTGGTTTAAAAAGCACATTAAGCACGCAAATGCCGTGTTTAAAAATATTAAGTGTTTAATGCACCCCATTTATGTTGCCCACAAAATTAAATAATGCACATATTATAAGATTGTCGTGAACAAATAGATAATTAAACTTGTTGGTTAAATGCAATAGAATTTTATCTTTTTATAATTTAAACAATAACTTTAGTTTTTGAAAAACCCAGATGTTTGAATTTTATATAAAGAATTATTTACTTTTGCGTAAACTCATTCAATTTTATGTCAATTAAACATCTGTTGATTTTCGGAGACCAAATATTCTATATAATAACCATTTTCTATGCAAATAAATACATTCAAACGGGGCTTAATAGTTTCTAAGACCAAGTTAATTTTCTTTAAATTAAGTAATCATTTATTATAATAAATTTAAATATGTATTTATTTTGATTTACTACTTTCAGATCTGTATATTAATTTAAGTGTTCAATAATATTCAAACAAGTGTTTTCCATTCCATGACTAAGCATAAAGTAAATATTTCCAGTTTAGAAAAGCCTAAAATTTGTATTGGTGGCGTAGCTTTTTTAAACTCAAAATATTTACTTCATGCGCCAGACGTATTAAACATTGATTTAGAGTGAAGTTTTAAACAACACTTAATTCATCTTATATCAACACAAAATTAACAAAAAAAAGTTTAAAAAGATTAATATATTTTAAGTTTATAAATCGACGATTTATGTTTATGGCTCATGGCTCAAAAAGAGCTACATATTTTAAACTGAGTCACTTGGCTCACCAGCTCACTTTACTGAGCTGACTCTTTGAGTCGATTCGCTCAGGAGTTACCCATCTCTAGTATCAGTAATATTTTAGCAGATATAAACTAAAAAATCAACCATCCTGTATATGGCAAATTTGATTTAATAAAGCATGTACATATTGTTTGTTATTATAGTTATTTTTTATGCAAACATATTTTATATAACGTTTACAATGAATGCACATATTTTTTTACATAATGTACAAGGTGGCTCAAATTCTAGTGAAGCTAATTTAAAGTGCTCCTAAATAATATAGAATATACAGGGTGTTTCATTTAAAAAAAATAACTTTGTGTCACAGCTCTGAAATGAAAAGTCTGAAATGAAAAATAACTGAATTCTACGATGAAAACTACAATAATAATTGTTAAACGGTTTTTTGTATATCTTGTAATTATTGAGAAGAATGACGTATTTTAAAATAGCCAACAATTGAAAATCGGCAGATATCTCCCAAACCAATCAAGTTAGCCAGGATCTGTTAGTGCTAGTGTTATTTTCTCAGTAAAAGAGGTCATGACGTGTGTATCACATTTTTTCTAACTCCTCTGGTTACAGAGATATCCTATAAAAACTTCAAATTTTGGCCACCCTGTACATTTAATTTTGTTTCAATTTTGTTATATGAATTTAATTTTTAAAATATTTGTTTTTTTCTTTTACAATTTTTATTAATTCTAATGTTTTTTGTGTCTTTTTAAAATACCTTGCTATTATACATTTTTGATACATTTCTTAAACTCTTTTCTAACTGCATTTATATTTCATACAACTTTTACAAACCCACACCAAACTTTCTTATTCAACTTCTTTCCTTCAATTCCCCCATTCCAAATCGATGTTATTGCTCTTCCAACTACAAATCAGGGCAATTTCTCTTATGCCAGAGGATTCGCTTTTGGATCCCGTTAAAAGAATCCGAAACGGAATTTCGAATGATCGCAAATATTTATTTAGTTCCGGTTCCGCCGAGGGAAGGGGAAGGAGGTCGCGTACATACATACATATTTCACCGTTCGCAGCTTTCCAAAAAAAAGACAGTCGAGTTCTTCTTCCTTTTTGCTACCCTTTAACGTTTCACTCGCAGAAGCCAGCCGGGCTCTCGTGTTTATGCAGGTCAGCCGAGATAAAACTGGAGTTATTTCACGAAACAAACGCGAATCGTATTTCATGCATAGAGTAATGTAAGAGAAATAATTCATATTTGTATATGGGTAATGTATTTGTCAGCATTTTATATTATAATAAAAATGTTGCTCAAAGGGGTGCAAATAAAACTAAATAAATTTACATTGTTATTATTTATTTAAATTTAAAAAATACAGAGAATACAAATAATATATTCATTTATGCATTTAATTGCTTAATTAATATGTAACAAATCAATACAATACATAATTCTAATACTAAATTACTGCTAATTTTGTATAAGCTCTTTAGCTGCGATAAATTGGCAGATAATTATTGGGATATACAGGGAGGTTTATTTGAAACTTTTTTTCATAAAATCATTAATTGTTGACGTATTTGAGTGTCTGAAGATAAATGACTATCTCTGTACACAGGTTGACCCATTTTAATTTATCCACTGGAATATCTCGACAAATATGCATCATACAAAAAAATGTTTCGAACAAAAGTTTAATGGTTTCGAGAGGGCTATCCGATCCTATAAAATTTTCTTAATCCCTACCTCCCAGGGAGTGGGGGAGAGGGGCAAGTTTGAAATCTGAAATAAAACCCCCCCCTTTTTTTATTGAAGATTCGGATTTTACACCGAAAATGATGTAAATTTTATTCAACTTTTTTGTTATTTCGTGATAGATGGCGATGTAGTCGCAAAAATTAAAACGTTTCTAGTAACCCTAAAGAAATCACTATATATTTTCTTCGTATTCTAACTTCAGAAAAATATTGTTTTTTTATAGTTTATTTGTAGTAAGACACGATTCACACATGTATTACGATTGTCATTATGTTAAAAAATATAACATTTTATTAAGAAAAATAATTATTTTAGCTCAACATAAGATTACTTAATTACTAAAAGAAAAATATAGCACTTAAATCAAAAAGATAAACTGTACCATTTAATATGTTTTTTTTATTTGAGCCGTTTATTTTGAAAGTGGCATAAGTCTATTTCTCAATATTTTGTTGTTGACTGTAATAACCTTTATAATTTGAGGTTTTCAGTCATAAAAAACAATTTGTGGTTGAGTATGTTCAGAATATATATTATATATTTTAAATAAACCTAACCAGAAAATGCTGTTTGTGACAAAACAACTTAAAATTATGAAGATTATTTCATTCAACTACAAAAAATTGAGAAATGGAGTTAGAATCGAATTTGTTACCCTGTATATATATTTTTATTAATAAGTTGTACTTTATTTCATATGACATTTAGTAGTTTTTTTTGCCGTCAAGTTATCAAAAACTTCTATAACTTTTTTGTGGAAAAGCGGCAGAATTCAATTACTTAATTACTAAAAGAAAAATATAGCACTTAAATCAAAAAGATAAACTGTGCCATTTAATATGTTTTTTTTTTTTATTTGAGCCGTATTATTTTCAAAGTGGCATAAGTCCATTTCTCAATGTTTTGTTGTTGACTGTAGTAACATTCATAATTTGAGGTTTTCAGTCATAAAAAACAATTTGTGGTTGAGTATGTTCAGAATACAGGGTGTCTGCGCTAAACCGTTCGTTAAAAGTTTATGGGGTTGCCATTGCACTAAAAATTTGAAAAAAATCCTTGTCATATGGTTGAATCAGTTCTCCTCATGTGAAATATTTTTAACTTTATTTCACTTTCGGTTCCACCGGAAGTAGCACCAAGTTTGTTATTTTAAATAGAACACACTATATATTAGTCATTTTTTGGGTTCCTCGTTTAAATTGCAACATATTTTATTCGAACATACGTACATTTATCTCTTATAGTTTTCAAGAAAAAAAATATTTCTAAAATTCTGACCTCTAAAAGGCATCTTTAAATCTGTAACTTTACTTAAGAATAGGATAAAAATATGATTTATATCTCTACTTGTACCTAGAGGATGCCTCTATGAATAAATTAATTTGAAACTGTCAATGTTCACAATAAGTGTTCTTAAAGTATCAATATCTAAGTGCCCTCTTCAATATGTAGTAATTCAATTTTTTTATATGGAATGACCCAATTTTTATCACATGGTACGATTGGGGGGACAATTTCCTACAAAAAAGTATTAACAACTATACTCCTAAAGCAAGTAGTTTTCGAAAAGCATTACTACTTGCCTACTAAAATTCAGTTGCGACTTATGCGCGCATTATTCCCCGCATAAATGCGACGAAAAACGAATCTTCGAAATAATTCGAAAACGACTTGCTTTAGGAGTATAGTTGTTAATACTTTTTTATAGGAAATCTTCCCCCCAATCGCACCACGTAATAAAAAAATGGGTCATTCCATTTAAAAAAATTGAATTACGAGAAATTGAAGAGGGCACTTCGATATTGACATTTTAAGAACACTTATTGTCATTGACAGTTTCCAATTAATACACTCATAGAGGCATCCTCTCGGAACAAGTAGAGATATAAATCATATTTTTATCTTACACTTAAGAGAAGTTACAGATAGATTTCAAGATGCCTTTTTGAGGTCAAAATTTTAGAAATATTTTTTTTCCTTGAAAACCATAAGAGATAAGTGTATATATGTTCGAATAAAATATGTTGCAATTTAAACGAGGAATCCAAAAAATTACTAATATATAGGGTGTTCTATTTAAAATAACAAACTTGGTACTACTTCCGGTGGAACCGGAAGTGATATAGAGTTGAAAATATTTCACATGAAGAGAACTGATTCAACCGTATGACGAGATTTTTTTTCAAATTTTTAGTACAACGGCAACCCCATAAACTTTTAACGAACGGTTTAGCGTAGACACCCTGTATATATTATATATTTTAAATAAACCTAACCAGAAATTGATGTTTTTGACAAAAAACTTAAAATCATGAAGATTATTTCATTTAACTACAAAAAATTGAGAAATGGAGTTATAATCGAATTTGTGTTCAGTATTCCGGCACCAGATACCCACAGACGCGATTTGGACTTCAAGGTCCTCGTCAGTGTGGTCCCGACCCAGTGCTGAGGAGTTGGGTCACTTTTAATATAAACGGCTCATTTATTCAGTTAAATTTATCAAATTTCATTCTATTTTGAGCATCTGTAATTTCGTTAAAAAATGCTCGAGTTTGGTTTTGTTTTTTCAATTTAAGCACAAAGTTTATTCCTTCCTCGATAATCTCAAATAATTTTATCAAAATCCGAAGAATCTTTGGTGAATTCAGATCCGAAAAAGAGAAATTGTACGGGGTGCAGCATTTTTGATTGTATTTTCATATAAAGTACCATTTTTGTGAATGAAATAACTTGTTTATTTAAAAAGATATTGCCATGCGGTAAAAAGTTTATTGTGCACTTTTTTTTAAGTAGAATACGCTGACCATATTTTTGGAAACATTACAAAAATTGAAATCGACTGAATTCATGCCAAAATATGATTTGAATTTAAAATAATTCAACTTTATGTCATATCTCGATATGTTTAACTTTTGTATTATTGTAAAAGTCGAAACGTAAATAAATAAATAAAAAAATAAATAAATAAATATCTCATAAAAGTTAAACTTTAAACAAAATCTGATATAGTCAGCATATTGTACTTAAAAAAGTGACGCATGAAAGTATTTACCGTATGTCAATACCTTTATAAATAAATAAGTTATTTCTATATTTCAAAATTTTGAGTTTTGGCGGATATCTTAAAAAAAATTAAAGATAGACAAATTTTGATTAGGCACATGGAATAAGCTGCAAAAGAGCTCTGGAAGTATATATTAGTTTTTGTCTATCATTTATATTTATGGTACTTTACTTGAAGAAACCATAGAAAATGCTGCACCCTTTCCTATTTTTTTCATTTAAATTGATAACATTTCATTTAACTTTAAAAATCTGTATGTTTGTCAAAAATCGGTGTATTTTTTTAAATTTAAGCAGAAAATTTGTTATTTTCTCAACAATCCCCATTGTATGTATAAATTTTTGATTTTTTACCTTCCCTCATATTTTTTATAATTTATCAACAGTTACTAATCTTGCCTTAATTACTCATGATATTGCTGAAACTATTGACGCCCGAGGGCAGATGGATGTTGTTTATACGGATATGTCTGAAGCGTTTGACAAAGTTAAACATAGTGTTCTTTTATCAAAATTGGATAATTTTGGTTTTTGTAACTTATCCATATCATTAATTAAATCATATCTCAGTGAACGTAAAACATAGGTAGTTGCCAATGGTTTCAAATCTTGCGAATATTATCCAACATCAGGTGTACCACAGGGTTCCATTCTTGGTCCATTACTTGGTATTTTCGGGCTTTTCTAAACTCGAAATTTTACTTCATGCTTAGTCTGGGAGTGGAAAACACTCGTTTCAAGCTTCAAAATAAATTCTTTTAATAAACCAACGTATGCATAAATATACTTAAAAGAAAATGTTTGGTGTTACATAAAACTCTCTGTATATATAAATTAACTAAAGATTTAAGTTTCAAATTGAACTCTTTTAAAAATACAACGATCATCTAAAGATTAACGGCATATACGCTGTAATTGGGACATGTATACTTGAAAAAAAAACTCCCTGTATGTACAATTTGAGGCAATAATTGTGATTCATTGGCTACAATTTGTAATGGTGATATAGGCAACCCAATTTACACATAACTTAAAAATTAAAGGTGTCAAATTGTATTGGATGAAAATGTTCGGTGTTACATAAAACTCTCTGTATGTACCAAGTTTCAACAAGATTCCGAAACTCGCATAAAATGTATGCCACTTTGAAAAAGCGACTACTTTTCTCTTTTGAGTAGTGTATACATATCATACTTTCGATTAAGTTATGGTGAATCATACTTTCGATAAAAGTATGGGTAACCAGTGGCGTATTCAACTCTTCGTTCTGGGAGAGGTATTTTGTTTTTGAAGGATTGAGTTCCAACAAAAAAAATATCAATAAAACAAGAAAGAAAAAACTCAATCTTGCGAAAATATTAACAGTTTTTAAATATTTTACAACCAAGTACCTACTGGCAATTTTATTCATACTTTATACAATAAATTATGATCAAATGCGATAATCTATTAAATATAATAAATACACAATTTTCTTTTCTACAGGAAATCCTCTTCAGTAACTTTAAGCACGAAATTTATAGTCTAAAATAAACTTAACGATTTTTATTAAGCACACCATTAGTATTTTAATTTCAACTAACGACATCCATATTTCACTTGTGCTGTAAAATAATAAAATAAATTTAAAAAAAACACCTTTTGTGTAGGTGTCTGAGTGTGTCTTTCGCGGAGTGGACGCTACTGAGACTCTCCGGCTATTTTTCACACAGCTTATTTATAGCAATTTATGCGTCGTTTAATACGAAAAGCGTCCTTTTTTGATCTTTCCCATTTAATTTTAGAGACGGCTAAGTATACTACTTGATGGGAAATAAAGAGAAAAAAAATGCGTAGAGGATTATTAGACGAGACGCGATTTGTTGGTAGAAAAGAACACAAAAAATAAATACAAATTAAAAAAAAGTGATGAATGTATCGTGTTGCACAATTGACGATTTCTAGAAATAGATGGTGATGGTTGCAAGAAGTCATTTCCTGTTTACTAGATTGTGGTTATGCTGTATGAATAATTATTTCAAGGAAACATGTTTTAAGGCCAGGATTTTGATCAGGGTAGAGCACGAGACAAAAAATATGCCAGATGTAAATTTTGTATTGTGGAGGCTTCTACTTTGTTATACATGCTAATTTCACAATAAAACACTTTTTACTTTGTTTGCATAACACTTTTTATTGAATGTGCAGTTTCGACAAATTTAGTTGTCAATATTAAGAGGGCCAATTTTCGCTGGTTGTGTGTTTCTGGGATACGAGATGGCGCAGAAATAGCAAAACTGCAGAAAGTAGTTTTGACTATGTATTGGTTTATAGTGCCTGTCGAATTTTATCACAACGAATAATAAAAATTATGAGTGCAGAGAGCGTTGTTAGTTTGTTTATATAGCGCCGTGCGAATGAATGAATGGGTATTGAATTACAGAAGACACAAGTAAACTGGATAGAAATTAAAATCGTAAATATTCGATTTTAATTTCTATCGGTATACATACAACTGTATAACAAAACAGATGCCTTTTTAGTTTGATATTCCATGTAAGTATATACAGGGAGTTTTTTTTTAAATGTACGTATTCTAAATTCAGATTATTTTCTGTAAATATTTAGATAATCGTTTTTTTTTAAAGAGTTCAATTTGAAATTTTAAACGAGTGTTTTCCACTCCAAGACTAAGCATGAAGTAAAATTTCGAGTTTAGAAAAGCCCCGTGAAAATTGACTTCATGCGCCACGCGTATAAAACACTAAAATACTGTGGAATTTATGTATATTTGAACCGCACTTGAAATCAGTATTTTATACGCGTAGCGTATGAAGTAAAATTTCGAGTTTAGAAAAGCCCAAAAAATTTGTCTCTCGTCGCTGCGCGACTCTCGACAAATTTTCACGGAGCTTTTCTAAACTCGAAATTTTACTTCATGCTTAGTCTGGGAGTGGAAAACAATGGTTTAAAGTTTCATTTTTTTTATATCTATAAAGCAATCTATCCTAGGATATTTAGCTAATGGTTAAGAAAGTCATTTCAGGCATTTAATGACCGCGTCCAGTGACATGGTAATTTTCATTAATTAGTCATTAGTTTCATATGGAGGCTTGTGTAGTTTTCTTTCTTTTGAGTCTTGCAGGTGCATTGCACGGATCCATGAGGTTAGTTGCGAGGTGGTTTGGGTGGTTTTGTAGACGGTCTTTGTAGCTTAGAGTCATGGTTTTGATTTCTTCCCTGATTGTGGGGATTTCATAGTGTAGTCGTGAGTTGCTTATATACCACGGGGAGTGTGTAAATAGCCTGAGGACTATGGATTGGAATCTTTGAAGGATTTCCAGATTTGAGTTTGCTGCCGTTCCCCACAGCTGTAGGCCGTATGATCATTTAGGTTTAATGATGCTTTTATATATGAGCAGCTTGTTACTCAGGGATAGTTTGGATTGCTTATTTAACAGCCAGTGCAGTTTACGTAGCTGTAGCCAAACAGCTAATATTTTGGTAAGAATATGTTTTGCCATGTTAGGCGTGGGTCAAGGTGTATGCCGAGGTATTTGGCCGTCTGATTGGGACAGCATTTTGTTATTTAGCGTGACTGGTGGGCATGTTTTTGTACGGGTGGTGAAGGTAACTTGCAGGGATTTTGGTTCACTGGCCTTGATGCGCCAGTCCTTTAGCCATATTGATATGCTGTTTAGACTATCTTGGAGTTTCTTAGTGGCTATTTCTGCTGCTAATACTGCAGTATCATCAGCAAAGGTTCCTATTATTGTTCCTGTAGTAGTTAGGATATCAGCTGTGAATAGCAGATAAAGAGTAGGTCTTAATACGCTCCCTTGCTGGACCCCTGCGGGACCCCTGCAAGGATTTGCCAGAGCTTTGAGGTTTCGTCCCCTTGCTTAACGAAAAAGTGTCTGTTATGGAGGTATTCCTTTATGAAGATGTAGTAGTTGAAGGTATCAGTGCTTTGATTTTAAATAGCAGGCCGTCATGCCAGACACTGTCAAACGCCTGGGCGATATCTAGGAAGGCGGAGGTACAGTATGGTTTGAGTTAAAAGGCCGAGTTGATTTTGTTTACTAATCTGTGAACTTGCTCAATCGTGCTGTGTTTAGAACGAAGGCCAAATTGGTGGGCAGGAATTAGATTGTTCTTTTAAATTATCGATTGCAGCCTGTTAAGGAATAGTATTTCTAAAACTTTAGATAGTATAGGCAGGAGGCTGATTGGGCGGTACGACTTTGGTTCGTCAGGTGGTTTCCCCGGTTTCAGGATCATTTTAACTTGTTCGACTTTCCATTGTGGTGGGATTCTACTTTTTTGCAGGACGGTGTTGAGTATATTTACTAGAAAGGTGAATCCAATCTTTGGTAGTTCTTTAAGGACCTTGGCCGTAATAAGGTCGTAGCCAGGTGCTTTCTTTGGTTTAAGTTTTTGAATAATTTTAACAACCTCCTTGAAGGTTGTTTTGGTTATAGGTAGGTCGAGTTGGTAGGGCATGGTTAATGAGTCCTCTTTTCTTCGGTTTTAGAGGATCCTTCATCAGGGTTTGGGATGAAAACAGTGGATAGGTGGCTTGCAAACTCCTGCGCCTTTTCTGCATCACTTCTGGCCCACGTGTTGTCAGCTTTACGCAGTGGGGGGTTGTGGTGCGTTGGGGCCTTTAGCTTCCTAGTCGCTTTCCAGAGCGAATAATCTGTAGCCGCAGTGGGGTCAAGGTTTATTAGATAATGCTCTATGGAGTTATCTCGTTCTTTTGTTAGCCTCTCTTTATGCTCGGAGGTGAGTCTGCTTAGTGTTGTTTTGTCGCTGGGGAATCTGGTCTGTTGCCAGCGCTTTCTAGACAGTCTTTTTTTCGCAATCAGTTCTCTGGTTTCAAGTCGGTGTGTGGGGGGGGGGGGGGTGTAGCCATCCAAGCAGCAGTTTGGATGCACGTATTAAAATGTTCTAATGCCTCCTCGACATCGGTAGCAGTTTTTAGGGGGAGATAAGTGTTGATGCTGGAAGCTATTTGTTCTCTGAAAAGTGACCAGTTCGTTGTTTTGCTATGCAGTCGGCAGGGGTTCGCGCATAGGGTCACCCGCCTGTTTAATATTATGTTGACTGGTGAATGATCTGATGAGAGTTCGTAGCTAGAGTAGCAGGTAAAATATTTTCTGTTTATTCCTTTACAAATACAGAATTCGAGTGGGTCTGGTTTCTTTTTGGGATCAGCAGGCCAGTACGTTGGTTCGCCTGTGGATATTTCAGTTAGTTTTAGCTTGTTTGTGGTTTTGAACAGTTGTATTCCTTTGGGATTTACTACTCTAGATCCCCAGGAGGGGTGTTTGGATTTATAGTCTCCGTCTGCTATGAAGGAGCAACCTACGGTGTTAAAGAACTTTTCATATTCTTCGGCAGTGATTTTATGTTTTGGAGGGCTATAAATAGCTGCTATAGTTATAGGACCTGTCCAGTCTTCAAAGGTTACACTAGTGGATTGAATAGTATCTGTACAATGGGGGTTTTACAAGTGGTGTTTGATGTTATTTTTTATTAAGATGGCAGTCCAACCGTATGCTGAGCCATCAGAATGATTGGTATAGTAGAAGCTATATTTTGGTGCTATTAAGAAGCTTTTTTTTGTAAAGTGGGTTTCAGATAGTAAGAGTATATCTATATATTTGGTTAGCTTCAATGTACTTCTTTACTTCAAGAGCATGATTTGACAGCCCGTTGGCATTCCGTAAAGCTTCAAATTAAGCTCTTATAAAAAACAACGGATGTCGGAAAATTTACAGCTTATGCATATGTTTACCTAAAAGAAAAAAAAATCCCTGTATTTATATTGTAGACAAACAGTTAAATTCTGGCAATATAAAATACAATTTTGAACATAGATTGCCTCCCCTTGATTAAGCATGAAGCACAATTCAAAATTTAGAAGTGGTAAAGATTAATTGTTTTTACACTTAAAGAAAGGCTCAAATTTTAAGTCAAAATCTATCCATGTTTTAATAATTAGTAAATTAAACAATGCTTGCGCAAACAATTAAGTGCAACTTGGTCCACGAAATTAATATTTTCATTAAACAAAAGACGAACGACAGTCGAAAAACGTGGTTTTCAAGTGACGTAGCGCTCAATTGTTTTGGCACTTAAACCGATGCTTAAATTTTAAGTTAAAGTCTGTGCAATTTTGCTCCCTGTTTTAATAATTGGTTAATAAAAAAATGCTCGCTCAAATAATTAAACGTAACTTTGTCCATGGATTTGATATTATCGGTAAATAAAAGGCAGACGGCAGCCGAAGGATATGGCTTTGAATTTTAGTGAAGCTTAGTTGTTTTTACGCTTAAACTCAGGCTTAATTTATAATTCAAAGTCTATCCATGTTTTATAAATTAGTAAATTAAACAATGCTTGCTTAAATAATTAAGCGCAACTTTGTCTACGAAATTGCTATTTTCATTAAATAAAATACAAACGACAGCCGAAGAACGTGGCTTTCAAGTGAAGTAACGCTCAATTGTTTTCAAACTTAAACCGAGGCTTGAATTTCAAGTTAAAGTTGGTGCAATTTCACTCGGTGTTTTAATAATTGTTATTGCTCGCTCAAATAATGAAGCCTAACTTTGTGAACAGATTTGATATTTTTATAAAACAAAAGGCAGACGACAACCAAAGAATGTGGCTTTGAATTCAGGTAAAGCTCAATTGTTTTTACGCTTAAACCAAGGCTTAAATTTTAAGTCAAAATCTATGATTTAATAATTAGTTAATTAAACAATGCTTGCTCAAATAATTAAGTGCAACTTTGTTTACGAAATTGATATTTTGATTAAACAAAAGACAAACGACAGCCGAAGAACGTGGCTTTCAAGCGAAGTAACGTTCAATTGATTTCACACTTAAACCGAGGCTTACATTTCCAGTCAAAGTCGGTGCAATTTCACTCCGTGTTTTAGTAATAGGTAACGCTCGCTCAAATAATTAAGCCTAACTTTGTGAACAGATTTGATATTTTCATGAAACAAAAGGCAGACGACAACCAAAGAATGTGGCTTTGAATTCAATTGTTTTTACGCTTAAACCAAGGCTTAAATGTTAAGTCAAAGTCTATGATTTAATAATTAGTAAATTAAACAATGCTTGCTTAAATAATTAAGCGCAACGTTGTGTACGAAATTGATATTTTCATTAAACAAAAGACAAACAACAGCCGAAGAGCGTGGCTTTCAAGTGAAGTAACGTTCAATTGATTTCACACTTAAACCGAGGCTTAAATTTCCAGTCAAAGTCGGTGCAAATTTCACTCCGTGTTTTAATAATTGGTAACGCTCGCTCAAATAGTTAAGCCTAACTTTGTGAACAGATTTGATATTTTTATAAAACAAAAGGCAGACGACAACCAAAGAATGTGGCTTTGAATTCAATTGTTTTTACGCTTAAACCAAGGCTTAAATTTTAAGTCAAAGTCTATGATTTAATAATTAGTAAATTAAACAATGCTTGCTCAAATAATTGAACGCAACTTTGTCTACGAAATTGATATTTTTATTAAACAAAAGACGAAGAACGTAGCTTTCAAGTGAAGTAACGCTCAATTGTTTTCACACTTAAACCAAGGCTTAAATTTTAAATCAGAGTCGGTGCAATTTCACTCCGTGTAATCTTAAGAATTGTAGAAATAAGAAAAATGATGTATTTTAAATCTACGTAAAATAAAAACTTGATAATTAACATACAAATGTTTAAAGATAAAAGTATTTTTTCTTTCTAATTCAAAAATAGTGGTAATGTCAACAAATTATAAAAAAAATTGTAATTCAAGTAATAATTACAATTTTTTTTCGTTGATCACTTGATGACATACCATTTTCTTTTTTAAATTGAATTCAAATAAAATAAACTGAAAATGTGGAAAAGTGATGCAATGTCAAGGAAAACGTTGAAATTAGTCAGAATTTTAAATAAATCGAAAATTTTCGAAAAAGGATGACATGTCAAGATAAATTTGTGTTAATAAGTGCTGAAAAGTGATGAAATGTCAGGAAATATCGAGATTTGACAACTTATTACAATATGCTGAAAAGTGATATAAACTAAAAAATAAAAAAATATTAAATTTATTTTTTCGATTTCTATAATTCTAATGACACTTTCAATATTTCGAGATTTGCAAAAGATTTTCGATATTTTAAGATTTTTATCAATTTGTAAAATTTTTATATGATTTCCAATTATTGTCGATTCAAAAAAATGTTAATGGGATTTTAAAAATTTCGTCAATTCATACAATATTCATGAGATTTTCAATATTTCGAGATTTTCCTAAGATTTTTGATATTTCACTTCATGCGCCACGCGTATAAAACACTAAAATACTATAGAATTTATGGATATTTGAACCCCACTTGCAATCAGTGTTTTATACGAGTGGCGCATGAAGTAAAATTTCGAGTTTAGAAAAGCCCAAAAAATTTGTCTCGGGTCGCTGCGCGACCCTCGACAAATTTTCACGGGGCTTTTCTAAACTCGAAATTTTACTTCATGCTTAGTCTGGGAGTGGAAAACACTTGTTTAAAGCTTCAAATTGAACTCTTTTAAAAAACAACGGTTATCGGAAAATTTACAGCTTATGCATATGTTTACCTAAAAGAAAAATTCCCTGTATTTATATTGTAGACAAACAGTTAAATTCTGGCAACATAAAATACAATTTTGAACATATATTGCCTCCCCTTGATTAAGCATGAAGCACAATTTAAAATTTATAAGATAAACTTGAAAATTTGGATTTGCCAAAAGGGCTACTTAGTCCTAAGCCAAGCTTTTCATCGATTGTTGTAAAAATTAATAGTTTCAATTTTAAATGGAAAAAGTCCTACATTTTTTTCGATTTTAACAAATTTTATATGTTTTCTTAATATTCACTATTTACAACTTGTCTTAGTATTAATTACTATTTATTTTGTCTACAAAACAGAAACAAACAGAATAAGCTATTGACAATTGTCGAACGAGTGTCTTCCACTCCCAGACTAAGCATGAAGTAAAATTTCGAGTTGAGAAAAGCCTCAAGAATTTAGATTTGGACGCGCAGCGTCCAATTTCAAATTCGGGCTTTTCTCATCTCGAAATTTTACTTTATGCGCCAAGCGTTTAAAACACTGATTTAGTGTAAAGTTAAAATATATTGCTCATTTTACTCATTTAAATTTTCAGTCGACTTTCAAAACCTTGGCAGTTTTCGTAAATATCTTAGATTTTCGTAATTTTGATGACATTTTCACTATTTCGAGATTTTCGTCAATTTATAAATAACGATTTATTAAATCTCATGAAATTGTCGCTCAAATAATATGCTAAAAGTGATATAATCTTTACAAATAAAAAAAATATAAAATCTATTTTTGTCGATTTATAATATAAAATTTCTATGACATTTTCAATATTTCGAGATTTGCAAAAGATTTTCGATATTTTAAGATTTTTATCAATTTATAAAATTTTCATCAGATTTTTAATTATTGTCGGTTTAAAAAATTTTATTGGGATTTTAAAAATCTCGTCAATTCATACAATTTTCATGAGATTTTCAATATTTCGAGATTTTCCTAAGATTTTTGATATTTCGAGATTTTCGTCAACTCATAAAATGTTCATCAGATTTATCATATTTTAAAAATTCTTTCGAGTCTTTATGATTTTTATATTATGGATTTCTATCAATTTTTATTCCATATTATTATTATTATTAATTCATCGACAATCGCTGATAATTTTATAAAAATCCAAAATTTCTTTTGTAATCTAAGATCAGGAAACAAGAACATAAAAATATTAAAAGGTGCAGTTTTTAATATTTTTATGTACTCATTGATAAAATGTTATGCAACTTTAATTCATTTATTTAGTTCATCGTTTCTCAAACTTTTTTGGCGATGGAACCATTTTAAAGCAGTTAAAATCTGATCATAGATTAATTATACTTTCTGACGCCTGCTACTTTATAAATGTTCCTATGTTCGTCCCTCTTATCTGATACACAGGGTGTTTAGAATCAAATGTGCACCATTGCTGACTTGGTTATAATTTGGTACAGATTCTTCTTTGACCTTGCACATTTATACAGGGTGGCGCAAAACTACCGATATGGTTTAAATGTTTAATAACTTTTTCATTTAATGGTTAATTATTATTTTTTTTTGTTATACAGTATATTAATGGGGAATATTTTTGGCTTAAGTATGAAAAATTATATCCCGCAAGTGGTGGCCATTTTTGGCTTCGCACATTCGTGCTCTTTCCAGTACATTTTCCTTAACTTTTCGTAAAATTTCCGGTGTTATGGCTTGAATTTCATTGCGAATGTATTGTTTTAGCTCTGGTATGGTCGCTGGCTTATTTACGTATACCCTTTCTTTCAAATAACCCGAAAGAAAACAGTCTGGAGCTGTTAAATCCGCTTCTGTGCGAAATAATGCGTTTGCCAAAGAGGTCCCGTAACAGAGCCATTGTGTCCCTTGTAGTGTGGGCTGTGGCTCCATCTTGTTGGAACCACAACTGTGGATGGTTTTCTACAGCTGGCCTCAAAAAATTGTCCAGCATCGTTCGATATTCAGCACCAATAACCGTAACTGAGGCGCCATGTGCATTTTCAAAAAAATATGGACCAATGATCCTTTCAGACGATACACCGCACCAAACAGTACACTTAAGTGGGTGTAATTATCGCTGATAAACTGTTCTTGGATTCTCCGTAGCCTATATCCTGCAATTTTGCTTGTTTACGAAACCATTCAATTGGAAATGGGCTCCATCGCTCATTATCAAATTGTTAATGAAATCGCGATTTTCTTCTGCTTTTTTGCAGAAAGAAATGGCATAATCAAGCCGTTGTTGGTAGTCTATCAGCTTCAATTCTTGCACAAGCTGAACCTTATATGGGAACATGTGCAATGTGGCCAAAATCCTCTGATCGGACCTCCGCGATAGCCCCAATTGTGCCGAACGTCTTCTTGTTCATGTTTCTGAACTGTCCTGCACACTATCCACAACACGTTGGATATTTTCTTCCGTGTGGACCGTACGTGGTCTTCCGGTACATAGAAGGTGTCTTACTATACCGTGTTGTCGAACATTTGCAACCAAGCGGTTTATTGTTGATGCTGAAGGTCCAGTACGCACATTAAAAAAAACGACGATAAGCAAGCTGCGTCAAAACAATTGACCGTTGATTTTCAAAAGAAAATTCAACAATTTTTGGTCGCTGTTCTGTTGTGTACTGTTCCATTTCAAATTCCCCAAGTTTTCTTCACAAAATTCTGAAATAAAAATAATAAATATAAATAAATTCAAAAAGTTATTAAACATTCAAACCATATCGGTAGTTTTGCGCCACCCTGTAGAAACCTTTAATTTTGTTAATTCTTTCGAGAACTTGTTGCAGTTTAAGCATGTTTAGTGATAAAATTTACATCAACCACGTACATTTTATTCATCAGAAAATCGAAAGAATATAAAAAAAAACTTTATAAAAGCATTAATTAACCGAAACCAACTCCCAAACCGTGTCGTCTTCGCATATGTGCCTGTCTAAATGTGCATGTGTTTGTATGTGTGTGTGTGTGTGTGTGTTTGTGAAGCACCGCCTCCTGAAACACTTACACATCGACACACACACGTGAAAGAGTGTGATTTCAGGCACATTTTGAAGTGCGTGGCCCGTCGTCGACCACTGACAAACTGAAAACTTGTAACGCGCTCATCTTGCGTTTAGTCAACGTGCTATCACCGCTGAAAACGCTCTGAAATTAAGAATAAGAAAAACGACGTAGCTGGGAAAATGTCTTGATTAAGACAATTCAAAATTCTGGTGCTATTCAGTTAGATGAAACAATGCAAGAAATAGAAATTAATGGATAATTTCTAAACGTGAGCAACAATTTATATGGATATTTGAAATAAATGAATAAAAACGTGCGTGATTTGGAAATTAAAAAAATACTTTTAAAGTAAACAATTATATAATTAGAAAGCTAGTGTTTGAAGAATAATTTTTTACATATTTTGAAATAAAAATAAAAAATAATGAATAAAAATGTGAGTGATTTCAGCGTTTAATAAATTTACAACTACTTTTAAAATAAACAAAAACGTGAATAATTTTACAATTTAATAAAAACAGTTTTGAAGTAATCGCAAAGAAATGATGAAGAAACGTGGGTGATATGAGGATTTTAAATATTACAGATTTTCTGGAATAAAATAAAGAATAAAAAAAATGAGTGATTTAAGGATTAAATAAATGTAAAGAAACGAAATAAATGTTAAATGTAAACGTAAAGTGCTTTCGTAATTAGAGGATTTTAACTAAACTGCAATTTTTTTCATGAATTAATTTCTCATCTGGCACTTGGTGAAACATATTAGAATAATTCCTTTGAATCAATACTAAGTGTTTTAAATTTAAATAACTTTACCTAAACTGCTATGTAATTTGATATTGATTATATTGGACTTAATTTTCAAATATGATCAATTTTATAATAGTAACACTAATTTATTAATTTTATTAGTGATAAAAAAGTGATCGACACAGAAACGTATTTATCAAAGAAAAAGAAATATTACTAAGAAATTTGTGACATATAATTGAAATAATTAAAATAACTTTTGACAAACGAAGAAAAACAAATATCGGGTAAAGTATAAACGAAGCAAAGTTAATAAATAACTGAAAGAACTTTTAATAAAACAAGAAAACAAATAACTAAGTATAGTTTATATAATTAATAAGACATTTAATATGAGATAATGCAATTATTGAAAAAAGCATTATGTGTAATTTAAATCAAATGTGATACAATTTAAATTTTATTTTATTTAACTAATTAAAAAAAACTTATGACAATAAAAAGGAAGCATTTAATGAGTAAAGTATAGAGTGTAATTTAGATAATTAAGCAATATTTTAGAAAAAGTTGAATACAAACGCGAGTAATTTAAGAAAACGCGAGTGATTTAAGGGAAAAATAAACAATAAAAAGTAGACCATTGTGATGAAAATTGTGATTTGAATTAGAACTTTTTTTTTCTTGTTCAACAAAATTAAATATTCTTTACAAAAACTTTGTGCTTCAAATTTTATCCATTTAAAAAATATGCTACGCTCCAGACAAATATGATAAGAAAAATCTATAATTATTAATAAGTTGTTGGAAAATACAAATGTACGTGAACTCTACTGATTTGATAATTAACTAAATTTGCAAAAAGGTGTATGATGTTTAATGATAATCAGAAAATAATCTCGTTAATTAAATTGAAAAGTAATCTTAGTTACCAAAGAAAGTAACGTACAAATAAATAAAGAACTGACAAAATAATAAATAAACAAGGGAAAAAAGAAAATTTCCAGTTTGAGACGTTATTTCTAAAAAAACATTTAAAATAATAGCACAATTAAAAAAAATCAAGAAAGGAAACAAACTTTAGTTAATTAAAATCACCGAAACAACAAATGTGCAATATTGTGACGTAAACTATGAATTGTTGATAAACAAATAATATAAATGATAAAATCAGAAGAAGAAGAGAATAGATAATAATTATCCATCAAAGTGAAATTAATTACAAACATTAAAATTATAAAAAAATAAAAAAGAAAGCAAAATTACTAGACCTGAATGATTAAAATATGAATAAATAAGAATCAAAATGAGTGTCAATAAAATCCTAATTGTACATTAAGGTGAAGTTAAATAAAAAAAAAGATTAAATTAAAAAACATAAAGAAAACAACGTTTTAGAAATTAAAAAAATTCAGAAAACTGATAAACAAAGCAAAATTACTAGTAAAGAAAATAAAAATCATAAACGTGAGTTCCTAATGTAGAAATTATTTGTAATAAAACCACTCAGTTTGTTTTACTTTAATTTTATTTATTTCGATCAAGTTCGATCAATAAGCAACAAGCTCAAAAGAAATGTAAGTTTAAAAATGTTTGCTTAAATTCAATATTGATTGGCAAATTATTTCGTTAAACAATTGAATACGGAAGAAGAGAAAAAGATGCATTCAAATAAAACAATTCCATTGATGACATTGATAATAGAAGAAGAAGATTTTTAATAAATCTTAACAAAGCGTTGTTCAGTATATTAAAAGTCCAATTCAAATCATAAATTAAAATTGAGGTAATTAAACGTTTAAGAATTTGTGAATTATACATCTAAGTGTTTAAGTGAGAAATTATAATCACATACTTCTTTTGTTTATTTGAAAACTACGCGTATGTCCAATTAAGTATTTATTGACAAATGAATTAACCTTGTTTGTACAACTAAGACTTTATTAAGTGACTATAGTTTCGACAACTTTAACTTGTCATTTTCAAATTCAAATGTATAAGTATTTATTAGTCTAAAAATATACTCGAATTTTAAATGAGTTTTAAATAGTAGTGACATTTGATAAAACAAATAGTTATCATTTAATATGGCTAATTAATCATAGAAATAAAATTATTTCAATAAAATTGACTTGTTCAGCTTTACATTGCCCTATTTAAAAAATCTCTGAGATTCTTCTACGACTTAAAATTATGTTTTATTAGTCAAGACAGTTGAAATAAATTATAACCATTTTAAACATTTTCATTACACAAATTAATCGAAATAAATCAATTTATTCAATACAAATAACGGTTTTCCTTATTTATTAAAAACCAACGAATCAATTGAAGTCCACGAATGATTCTTTTTGAAAATGTTTTTTAAATATGTCCAAGTAAATTGACTTTTTATTATTTAAGATACGTAAACAAAACTTGGTAATTTAAATTTTCATAAAGGTTAAAAAGAATCAATAATTTAGAAAGAAATATCCTTGTTTTTTTTTTAATTTCTCGACAACCTTTAAATCAATTAATAAAAATTGTGTAAACAATTTGAAGTTTTATATTATTTTGCTTTGTTTAAAATATTTCTTCATTTTTTGTATGATTATTAATTAATAAGTTAATAATAAAATCAACACTTGTTCGTTTTAAATATTACTAATTTAAAGTATAAATATACTATATTAATTAATACAGTTGAAATAACGAATTCACTTTCTTGGTAAGAAGACTTAACATTTTTTATTTAATTTAACCATCTTATTTTTCATCATGCACTTACTTTATCAAAATTCTAGTCATTTGATTTTTAATTAATGAATTAAAGTACTACAAACATCTTAGTGATAATCATATTTAAAAACCCTACTATAATAATCAATTTAAAAAACAAACTATTTAATCATGGCTGATTGTTTTTATGAAAAACAAGACTCGAAAAAACTGATAAACACATCCAACCCTAAAAAATTCTCCAATCTGTACGAAAACAAACTATATAGCAAAATGCAGGAAAACATGCGTTATCCGATGGAAATAAGCAATAAAAGGCAGTGCGATTTAGTGACGAGTTTTCAGAATTCGGCGCAGATTTCTGAAAAGCGGCGCGATTTTCCGGTCTCGAAACCGGACACGGGTTACGTGAGTGCCGAGAGTTCTTTGGACAGTGAGGACGAAAAAGATTCTAATAATCATGTATTAGAGCCTAACGGTGCCTGTCAAGTGAGCGGGCCTAGGAAGTGTTTGACTTGGGCCTGCAAGGCTTGCAAGAAGAAAACGGTGTCGATCGATCGACGGAAAGCTGCCACTTTGAGGGAGAGGAGAAGGCTCAGGAAGGTAAACACTTGAGGAAGATGAATAATTAATTGCTGGTATCAAATATTTTGTTCTATGTAGTTTCGTACTACTAGTTTTTAAAACTATTTTGAGTTGATTTATATTGATTAATCAAAATTAATAAATGCGTAAGTGTATTTTAGCCAATCAGATGTATTGTTAGAATTTGTCTGTGGTGTAGTAATGTTTGTGGTAATTTACGTAGGTAATTACCTCTGGTAATTTACCGTAAATTATGGTATATTACCAAGCTGTTTCGGTAACATCAGTAATAACCTCTTGTACACATTTGCAAGAGAAGATTAAAGGTAAAAATTTACTTTTGTGGAGAAAATATAATCTAATTTAATGTATTGTTATAT
Organism: Philonthus cognatus; assembly: GCA_932526585.2. Classification (NCBI taxonomy): domain Eukaryota; kingdom Metazoa; phylum Arthropoda; class Insecta; order Coleoptera; family Staphylinidae; genus Philonthus; species Philonthus cognatus. Next base: position 112,693,530 of record OW052242.1, read on the forward strand.
AATAATATATGTACAGGGTGACCCAAGTTCGATATTTTTATAAGGTATCCCAGTAAACCGAGTAGTTGAACAAAATCTAATATACACGTCATGACTTCTTTTTCTAGCTCGATTAGTTTGAAAGATATCGGGCGTTTTCCAATTGTCGGCTATTTTAAAATACGTTTTCTTAATTACTATAAGATATAGAAATATATAGTAAAATAGTTTTTTGTGTAGTTTTCAACGTAGAATGCCGTGGCGTGCCTATTCTTTTATTTCAACTTTTACTTTAAGAGTTAAGACACAAAGTTACATTTTTTTAACGGAACACTATATGTTTTTATGTCATTAAATAGCATTTTAAATTAGCCTTACATTGATATACATATTTAACAAAAATTTGCAAAAAAAACGACTATATTATATTGAAACCTAAGTTTACTTTAAATATTAATTTCATAATTTTTGAAGACTTTTGCAATAAATTACTGAGTCCGCAGATCCCTTCATTAATAATAAATAATTGATGTAGCTCTCATTTTTCTAAGTTGAAAATTGTGTTCTTAGTAGACGCTCAAAGTTGGAATTTGTGTTTCACCAATTTTTTAATGATTGAAAATGTAAGTAAAAAGTAATAGATATACATTTTTAACTAAGAAAAAAATGAACCGGTGTTATTTCTAATGTCACAGAGAACCTTCTTGATCTTTTCTAGAGTATAAATTTAAATAAATACGATCGAAAATTCGCACATTTTGTCGATTTTCCCCGGATTTTTTTTTTAAATCACAAACAATCCACAGATAAACTTATAAATGCTATAAACAATGTTAGGTACTTATTTTCTGCTTTGAGAATTTATTTCATAAAGTTATTTAATTTTAAAAACATCCGAGAAGAGTTAAATCCCACAAAAATCAACTTTAAGCGCTTGTCTTAGGCACAATTTTTAAGCTTCGAAAACATTTTAAAACTCAAATCAATAAGCTTTGTTCAACCCTCAGTCGATTTAATAATATTCGATTAGGATTTTACAAATCAGAACAATTTGAATGAGGCAACTGATAAATTCGTAAAAGTGAGTATTTTATTAAAAACAATGTTTAAAAATAATCTTAGGAGAAAATAAAAAAAGTCTAAAAATGACTTTATTAGGAATTAAAGAAGCTTTAATTTGAGTTATTTTAGGTTTTTATAACTTAAAAATGACGTTTAATATAAACAGTCAAAGCTAGAATTTTGTTTTGAATCGCGATTTTCAAATAATTTTAATTTAGGCTAGAAGCTTTAGGATTTTTTTCTAGATAAAATTAATGCGTTAGATTGTCTCTAGTATCGATGAAAAAGTCTGTGATTTTTTTTTTTAAATAAAATAAATCGTAAATTTCGTATGAACATTTTTACCTAATTTTGTTTGGAATCGCAAATTTCAAGAAATTTTTATTTAAGCTAGGTGTTTAATTTTTTTTCTGCGTAAACAACCAACCCTAATTGCTTTGAATACCGATAAGAAAATCTGTGAATTTTTTAAGAATTTTAAAATCTTTAAAAAAGTCGTAATTTTCGTTCGAACATTTCTATGGAATTTTGTTTTGAATCTGTATCTGTATACTTATTAAAGTGAATTATTTAAAAATAATTAATTACAGTATATTATAAACTTCACAATAAATCAGTGATTTACACGCGTGGCGCATGAAGTAAAATTTCGAGTTTAGAAAAGCCTGAAAATTTGGTTTGGTCGCTCCGCTTCGCGAAGCGACCAAACCAAATTTTAAGGCTTTTCTAAACTCGAAATTTTACTTCATGCTTGGTCTGGGAGTGGAAAACACTCGTTAAAGGCAAATCATTAAATAAAATGTCATTGTTTTTCAAGCGATTTTATATTATGAAGATTTTAATCATTTTATATTGATTTTACCAATTTTGATAATGTATGTTAAAATAATAAATTACAACGATTTTCGTCAAATTTACTAATTTTACTTTTTTTAAATAAATTTTGTCGATTTGTGTGTGGGTAAATTTTTCGTATATTTATCAGTTTTAGCTGATTTTATTAATTACTACGAGTTGTGTAACACGTTTGCTGAGGATTTTTTTTTTAGTCAAGTTTTGCTATTGATAATTTTATCTCTCCAATATTTCTGTGGTTATTGTCAATTTGTGTTAATTCGGACAGTTTTTAAGATATTTATTATTAATTTTTATATTTGTTGATTGTGGCGAGTTTAATTTAAACAATAACAATTATTACTATTTAAAATTTCAAAACAAAATATTACTACTACTATAACATCGTTATTACAAAATGGAATACATCACAATAAAATACGTTTTATAATATATGTGCATATATGAAAATAATTTATATTTCCTTCTTCTATAAGGGCTATCGACCATAGGTCTTTTTGCCCTGTGTTATGCATGTGTGTTTTCTTTTTAGTCGATTTGAAGGTGGAAAAGTAGAGTAAAAGAAGGAGATGCATTTATTTAGGGTTATAGGTGGGTTTTTGTATTTTGGGATTATATCGGGATTTCTAGGGATGCAGATTTTTCTAACTTGTTACATGAGAATCGTTCTGCGAGAAACCGAAATCTTTCTTTTATTGGGGTAATTTGTGTTGTTTCGTAAAGGAGTACATTGGATGGGTTGTGGAGGGGATTTTGAGGGTGTCGAAGTTTGATATGGGTACGGAGGGAGGATCATTCAGCTACTTCGAAGTTTATGGTGAAATTGCATGGATTTATATAAAGGGTGGAGTTATAGTCTAGGATGGGATGGCATTTTATAAATGCTGGTACAGGTATTGGCACTAATTCCATTATTCTTGTAAGTGAGGCTACGGAAATGTTTCGCTCGCTTTACGATGTTTGCTTTTATATCGAAGGTGTGTTTTTAAAGAATAGTTTTGGATCTAAAAGGATGCCTAGGTATTTACATAATGGGGAGAAGTATATAGTGGATCCGTTGATGGTTATAGAAAGAGGATTAAGTGGAATACGATGGTACGGTAGGAAGAGTTGGGATTTGTTGGGATTCATTTTAAGCCTTCACTTAGAGAACCAAGTGGCTGATCGGTTTATAAACTCTTGAAGGGAGTTTAGGGTTGAGGTTAGGGTTGATGACTAAGGCAGTATCATCCGCAAACTGTAGGGGGTAACAGGTTAGGTTTATAAAGTTGGATTTAGGATGATATAAGCCGGAGCAATATATGTTGTATAACAGATAGCCTTGAGGAACACTTTGTTCACGATGGAATTTCGAGAATAAGGTTTGTCGTATACGGATTTGAGGCTCACGGTTGAGAAGGAAGTTTTGGATTAGGTTGATGAGGTGGTTGGCTAGATTGAGGATACCTTCTAGATAAGCTGTTTGGCAGTTGGATGTAAGGATAGTTAACACTCCCTTGTGGAGCGATTTGGTAGGAAGCCATATTGGTAGATTAGGATATAGGGTAATGCACGGTTAATTTTTTGTTTAAGGAGGGATTTGACAATTGCCCGAGCACGGGGAGAAGGGTTAAAGAACGGTAGTTTGTGAGTGTCTAGGGTCAGCTTCAGGTTTATGGAGGCAGGTTATTACTCCGTGTTTCCATTCAGAGGAGAAAATTTGACGAGTATAATTAAAATTGAGGAGTTTCAGGATGTATGTATACATGGTAGAGCGAAGAGCTTTTAGTGTTAGTCGGTGTATTTTGTCGTGTCCGGGTGTTGTATTTTTGATTTATGCAGTATTTTAAAGTATGTTCCTTCATCAAGTCTGTCGTCGGGGAGAATTGTGCACAATATTGTATTAACTTGACACAATCATGTATCAATCTTGTATCAATTTTTTTTTAATTAATTATATTACGTTGTAATTTTATGTACAAATGGTGTTTACCGTAAATAAATTTACTTTACTTTACTTTACTTTAATATTTATTTTCAAGTTGTATTTCAATTATGTTAAAACGTAAAGTCGTGTTCACATCCCAATATAGCTACAACATTGGATGCGGTTTTCATACTAACTGTTTACTGTTTCGAAAACGTCATTGTACTGTATTAACTGTACACAATATTGTGTTAGATTTTAAAGAGAATTGAGACACGGGTGATTCAAGAAAGTCTTTAGACATTTAAGAGGAAAATGATTTGCTAATGAGAAATTTCTGAATCACGCAAGAAATACTCAAGACACGTTTGGGAGGGAATGGAAATCCAAGATACTCAAGGAAGTATTTAAACACTTAAGAGGAAGAGATTTGCTAATAAGAGACTTCTGAAACACATACAAGATACTTAAGGAAGTTTTGAGAGAAAATAAAATTAAAATTAATCTTATTAAGCTAAAATGTGAACGTTGAGTTAATTCTATATTATATACAGGGCTATTCAAAAAAAAAGGAACAGATTTCAAGCATTTATTTGTTCCAAGCTACAAAAGGTTGAACCATAATTCCAACGTTCCTAGACAGACAAAAGTTTAACATTGGAATAACCGAGGCAGAAGTTCCAACCACGGCCGCATTGGCGCTGTTGCTTGTCATGTTGATTGTCTGTAGTTAAATGGCGACACAACAAAAAAAAAATACTTGTGATTTTTATCTGTGGGGTTACGTAAAAGACCGTATTTTTATCCCTCCTTTACCTGACACTCTTGAAAAGCTGCGACATCGAATTGTTGACGCTGCGAATTCGATAACTAGAGAACAGCTGATTCGTGTGTGGCAAGAAATGAGCCACCGTTTTGATATATCGTGGTCATATTGAATGCATAAACAATTGAACTTTTCTTTTTCTAGAAACGCTGGAATCATGTTTCTATCTTTTGTAATTTGGAAGAAATAAATGTTTGAAATCTGTTCCTTCATTTTGAATAACCCTGTATTACTCTTTCGAATAACATTTTCTTTTAAATTTTATTAAAGTAACTATTCTTATATCATACCTCTTTTTAAATCTCTTAATATAAATTTAACATTTGATAGTGTTTATAAATAAAGCAAAATTTTAAGTATAGAATAATTTTTTGGCCGAATAGTAGATAATAATAAGCGTTTTTCAATCTGTTCGATTTCGTATAAATAAATATCAAGTTACAAAATAAATCATCTTCATGACAATCTTAATCAAGTGACGCGTCATTTGATTAAGATTGTGACAAGTGATCTAATTATTTTAGTGACAATTATAATAATAATATCATAACTTATAATTTTTATCACTTGTAATAGATTTTTTTTAAAACTTTATGAAAGTTGTGTAAATTTAAAGAAATTGCAGATTTATTGTTATTAAGTATAAACTATCCAATTACTGAAATTCACAATTTTTTTGAAAACAAAGAAAGTTTAAAATTTGACACAAATTTAAAGGAAGTGCGGATTGTTGAAATTTTTGTTCAAATTGCTGTTATTCACGATTACAGAATAATTGTAATTTTACTAATATTACCGAGTGAATGAAATTCACGAATTCTTTTTAAACTTTATATAAATAATGTAAATTGAAACAAAGATTCAATTTCAATAAAACTTATCAACATCATAAAAATTTGAAAAAACGGTTATATTGAAATTTATCGAAAATTAACAAATTTCCTGACCAAAATTATGAACAATCTTTTTCTTTAACTTTATTTGTAGTAGGACATGATTTACAGATGTATAACAACTGTCAATATTTAAAAAAAAAATGGGGAAAACAAGCGAATCATTAAAATTAAAGTCTTGTTAAGTGATGAAAATCTAAAACGCTTAGGCCCATTTGCAACCCGACTAATTAACTTTAATCAACCACTAATCATTAACTAAATCTCTGATTGAGTCATGATTTTAGAATATCAGAATGTTTTAAATTTGTAAGATATCCTAAACTTGTCTCTTTGATCATTGTGCGATTTTGTAAATCATTTATACACTAAATTGCTGTGTTTTTAAGGGATACCAATCAGTGATTAACTTAATAGATTTGAGTGCAAGCAGGCATTAGAATTTAATTTAATAATTCAACATTTAAAAAGTGTAATATATTTTCCAAAAATGTTCCCCTTTTTTATACTTTCTCGATATTTTGGACAATTCTCAATTGTTGACGTCTAGATACGACAATCAAGGAATTTTTCTTTTAAGTACTTATACATATCTCGATGTACACCATGTAATTTTTCAGGTATTCGTTGTTTTTATAAAAGAGTTAAATTTGAAATTTGTAACGAGTGTCGTCCACTCCCAGACTAAGCATGAAGTAAAATTTCGAGTTTAGAAAAGCCTGAAAATTTGGATTTGCCGGGTCGCGCCGCGGCAAATCCAAATTTTCAGGTTTTCCTAAACTTGAAATTTTACTTCATGCGCCACGCGTACAAAACATTGACAATATTGTGAAGTTCAAAATATACTGCTTATGTTTGATTTCGCGTTAATAAATATAAGAAAAGTATTATTAAATCTTGCTGTTTCTAATAAAAAGAAGTATCAATAACCTTTATTTTAATACCAGATGTACATCTTTTTCTTTTTATTATTATAATCTTCACGTAACTCAATCATCTATTATTGCTGTTTCTAAATTCGCGCTTTATAAGATGTTTTCTATTCATCTCTTAATGTAATTTAAATTACTTTTTTCTCCTCTATATTTGGTTTGGTTGTATGAAATTATTTTAAGGGTCAGGAAAACCAATCTAGCATCAGGGAAGAGTCACTGTAGTTGAAGATTTCAAATTGCTTTAAAGAAAATGTCTTTGTATTTTCGTCTATCTGTAATTTGTATATTGATTTATGAATGTTTTATGTGTTGTTAATAAAGTTGTAGCATCGTGTTGAAGTTAAGTTTTGTTTGAATGTTTCCAGGTGAACGAAGCTTTTGAATTATTGAAGAGGCGCACGTGTAATAATCCCGGTCAGAGACTTCCCAAAGTGGAAATACTGAGGAGCGCCATCGAGTACATTGAATATCTAGAGGAAATTCTTCAGGGATCCAAATCTTCCACCGATGTACAAAATTTACCAGGAAACACAAACGAATACGTTGTAAGTTTCCTTTTTTTTATTATACAAATTTAATAGAAAAATATGAGAGTGTAATTGTAATTGTGATAACCTAAAATAATCTATCATAAACTTATATTTAAGTTAAGCATTACAATTAACGCAAGGATAATCCATAGAGTATCTAGTGCTAATCAGTTTGGTCTCATCCTTTGCATTATGACTAACTAATTTAGTAAAGTTAGCCAAGTTTGAGTAACTATGTATACATCAATATTTGTACCTCCTTGTTGCAAATTCAATTGGAATTTGCTGAAGTAGGAAACTTATAATAAAAATCATAATTTTTAAGACATAACATTAATATGTAAAGTTGCGAGAGAAAAAAACTAGTACAGCAGAGAGCTTTAGCCATATCGTATTTTATTTTCTTGTAAAACAAACATGTACAGGTTAACAATTTTTTTATTGACCAACAAGACGGTGCTTTTTGACATGCAATGTCTCTAATGCTAATACCGTCTCTAAACGGGTCGTTATTATCGCTTTTTGCGTTTCAGTCAGTTGAGGGATGTCGAAGTTAATTAAGTTTCGTTTAACATTTTCGCAGATTTGTCAATTTGATTGAAAATTTGGAAAATCAAAGTAAGTCCAGTTCACATAGCCAAATATTTTGCTGTACTAGTTTTTTCCTCTCCCAACTGTACCATCGGTGGGCATAAAATGTTGGGTTTTTTAAATAGAGGTTATAATATGGAGTGACAATGAAAATATGTAAATAAAAAGAATAATCGAAAAAGAAAGTGATTTTCATTTTTGACACATCAAATTACAATTAACTAACAAGTCCAAAGTTTGATACACACTAAAAAATTTTTAAGTGTCCCAATATTTTGTTTCCACCGACGGTACGTGTGTGGTATATAGTAAATAGCAATAAAGCTTGTATGTAGCGAACAACCATCAAAGCATGTAAGTTAAGCACCCGAATTTATCGCAGAGTTTACAATATAGCGCATTCCGGAAAATACAAGCGACGTAAAGACGTTATCGCCGCAATAATTCGGCCCTCGCGCGCTTCACAAAATAAAACCGAAAGGAAGCTTTCGAGCTTTTCGGTCGCCGGGGCTTTCGGTTTGAGCGCGGAGTGTTTTCATTATGTAAACCGGCCAATAAAGCCATCATCTCTTTACTCCCATCCCCATTATAAATTGTCGAATTAAAAGGCGGACCTGCTGCTAATGAACAGGCAATTTCACGCGGCGCCTCCCCCGCAACGAATGACTAATCGGCCGGAATTATGACATCACTAACGGTCGGCCGATTATTAAAATTTCGTCAAATTTATATTTGTGTAAACATCTGGCGCGCATCTGAGATATTGGGATTCCGTCTAGAAATGGGAATGCTAATGCCCTAGGAGTCGCCGATTGGGATTTAATGGTCTGGAAAAAAGGGAACGTGCGGAAACCGGGATCCTTTTTTCCCCCGGGCTAGGGGAAAATTTCAATATGAAAAGAGCGCAGTCATTTCAGCGGCAATTAGCGCACGGATTTTGTTTACCCCGGAATTCTGGATTTTCTATGCTAGGATAATATTTATCATTATATCTTTCAATGCTATTCAAATTAAAGATTGTATTTATTGGAATTGAATTAATTTGAAGTGCTTGACAAATTCTTGATGAGTTGTTTTTTTTTTAATATAGTAAATAAAACAAAGTTGGAGCGGACAACATGTTTTCATCAATGGCTTAGCGTGGGTTGTAGCCGTCTAGGGCGTAGGCCAAATTCGCCGCCCTCTTATTTAGGTATTTAAACTCAAAAGGCTCCAAAGTTTACACAAATTCTATTGAACGTTTCGATTTATAATTTACATTTTACAAGATATTGTTATTATTTATTGTGAAATTTTGCCGCCTCAAAAAGTGCCGCCTGGGGCGAACCGCCTACACCGCCACCGTCACACATTAACAGTATTGGGTGCCTATAATATTTTTTTTAAACAATTGTTTCAATGCGGATACATTATGCTGTGTTATTCTTATTAAAAATTATGTTTGTGTGTTTGAACTTTACTTTAACTCATTGTTTTATACGCTCGCTTTATATGCGCAATCGAGAGATCAGTGCGCATCATATATAAATAAATAAAACATTCGAAATGGTAATGCGAAAGTACAATAGATTCAAGGTCGGAAATTTACATGTTATTTGGCCATAAGAACGAACAACGATTAATCTTTCACAATAATGAAAATATAGCATTGAAACTTATACATATTGTACATTGAAGATTAGCGAATAAATTGACAGTATTTTCTTTTACAATAAAATATTTCTTAGATTAAATAAAAATTAAATAATGGAACACTTTCAAATATTCACATACATCCGTTTAATACTTGTATAGGAAACATTTTTTTTTTTTTATATTGCTTAAATTTACTGAGGTAATAATTATAAACATGTTGTATTAAATAGATTAATCTAAAATAAATGATAAATAAAATTAATCGTTGCTTACAAATCTCCATAAGAGCAATGTAAATTTTGATTATACTTTCAATAAATAGAGGGCAGTATCGTGCCTTTTTTGTAATATTTTAAAAATATACTGTGATTTCTAAAAACATGTGAAAAAAATTAGGTTTGATATGTATAATTCATGTACGGCATTTGTCGCGACACGGGCTCCTGGCTCCCGACCTTGAGTTGCGAATGTATTTTTTTCTAAAGTGGACCGTTCATTCATTCATTATGTTGCAAAATTTGTGTCGGACGGATTTTTTTGCATTTATAGTTATTGTGTAATAAATTGTTATAAATTTTTATCCGAGAAAGTGTTTGTAAATACAGATCAGCTTAAATAACTTAATTATTTAAATAATTTTAATAAATAAAGGAGATACAGTAATTTTAAGAGAAAGTAACATTTTCGTCTGTCTGCAAAATAAGACTTGAACATTTTTATAGACTTGTCATCAATTTTGTATGTTTTTAGGTTATTCACTAATATTTCATGGGATATGTAATCAAAGGCTTTTCAATATGTAAACATATGAATGAGACAAACTCGGTCATTGCAGAAATGGTACTTAAATTGTCCCGAAAAGAAAATTGGGCTTTTGAAAAAAGGTTATGCTTCTTAAAATATTTTAGGAGTCTCGTTTTTAAAGCTTGTTCAAAAATGTTGCTGAATACAGGAATGATTGAAATTGGTCTATAGTTTTCCATGCTTGATTTATCCCCTTTCTTATAAATAGAAATGACTTGAGATAATTTTAATGATTTTGGAAAAGTATTTGTTCTAATAGCAGTGTTTATTAACTTTGTCAGGTGGGAGATTATAATATTTTTCGCGTGTTTAATTATCTTGCTATTGAAACCAAATACATCGACGCTACTAGAGCTGCTTAGTTTAATAATTATGTCTCTGATTTCAACCTCAGATACAAACTCTATTTTAAATTGAATGGTATTCGCTAGTTTATTTGGATACTTTAGATGGTTGGTATCATGACTCAATGTATCGTCGGATAGTGCATAGATACTAATCAGACAGTGCATAGATACTAATTAAATTTGGACGGATCTATATCACAGTGGGTATTTGACTTTAGCTTAGAGTTTAATACACTCCACATTGCTTTAGCTAAATTATTAGAGTTACTAATATAACTGTCTGTCGCTGATTGTTTCTGTTTTTTATCGTTACGGTAGCGCTTTTTTTAAATTTTTACTGTCTCAGTAAGATTAAGATTGGTGTACATGCTATTTATTTCTGAAATAAAAAATACGTTTTCGCGCATTTGTTTAAGATTATCATTAAACCAGTTGACTTTTATATGACCTTTATTAGTTGTAATGGTTTTTCTGGGAAATGCGAGATCAACAGCATTTTGAATAATAGTTATAAAATTATGGAAGCAGACATCGATGTCTTCGTCAATGTTATAAATTGCATTCCAGTTAACGGTGTCAGGTATATGGAATAACGTTGTCAAGCCCACGTCGGTTATCGGCTGGATAGTTCTAAACGAGTCGGTGTGTTTGATAGACATTCAAATGGGATTTTTTGCCCATAGTGATCTGAGAGTCCGGTTGTATTTATGTGTGTATTTATCTTTAATGTTATAAGTCAAATATGTGAGATATATTGTTATATAACATTTTCTAGAGTGTTAAATCAATTAAAAAAAAACATTGCAGATAATAGTCATTGTGCTCATTAAATGAATACATTTCAGCGTTAAATTGTATCGCCCCTGTGGCCTAATGGATAAGGCATCGGCCTCCTAAGCCGGGGATTGTGGGTTCGAGTCCCACCAGGGGTACACATTTTTTTTGTTTTATAGTTTTTATTAATAACAATATACAACTTCAATAATGTTCGTTCTATTTGTGATAGATTATTCTATTAGTAAATGCATTAATAATATTCTTTTTGCACTTTCATCTTAAAAGTTGACACTTTACAAACTCTAATCAATGTCAAAAGGAGGCTTTTAGCAAATGTTACATTGTTTATTTGTATCCAACCATAAAAGTGGTATCGAATGCATAAAGGAATTTCATGATACGCTGTCAGAACAATCAATCAAATTTTCGCGACACGAGTACATCGATAGTAGTTCATCATGGAAGTGGATGATACATCCGACGCGGAAAGCTGCACACCACCAGATGTAGTAAAGGAAGCAGAGATAGCGAGTTTAGAACTACTACCGAAAAATTCAAGGGTAATATATGAAAAACGCTACCAGGAATTTATCAAGTGGTGTGAATCTAGAACCATTAGAAGGTATTCAGAGAATACTTTATTAGCATATTTTGCCGATCTTTGCAGAAAATATAAGCCCTCTAGCATTTGGTCTATATTTTCAATGTTAAAATGCACCCTCGCTACAAAACATAATGTGCAAATTGGAAAATATAGCAAATTAATAGCTTTCATCAAACAGAATGGCGTAGGATTTAAGGCAAAAAAATCTAAAACTCTCTCGAAATCCGAAATATTGGCATTTTTGAAGGAAGCCCCAGATGACAGTTTTCTTATGATTAAAGTTGGTTATTTTTAATTAAACCATTTTAACAATATATTGAAATAGGCATTTCAGGTGGCATTAATATTTGTGATTTTTGGGGCATGCCGCAGACACGAATTGTACAATATCAAGAAAGAGGATATAAAAGAAATTGACAATATATTAATTATTAGCATTCCTGATACGAAAACTCACAATCCAAGAACCTTTACTATTCTCAACGATAATGAATCTGATATAGATTATATCTCTTTTTACCAAAAGTATTCAAGATTGCGGACCAATAAAAGTGCGGCAGATAGAAAATTCTTTATAAAATATGCAAACGGACGATGCACCAATCAAGTAGTTGGCATTAACACGTTTGGAAGCTTTCCTTCTATTATTGCGAAATATTTACATTTAGAAAATCCACATCTTTTCACGGGTCATTGTTTTCGACGCTCATCCGCAACATTATTGCCCAATACTGGAGCTATCTTAGTACAAATTAAGAAACATGATGGATGGAAATTGTCCGCTGTAGCCGAAGGCTACATTGATAATTCCCTTAATAATAAAATCAAAACAGCGGTCGCAATTATGAAAAATCCATCTGTAGCAGGTCCAAGTTCAAGTAATTATGTAGAGCCCAGAATAGAAAATTTGACTACAAATGATAATATAGAATATATAGAACCCAATAAGGCAAAAATAGCACTATAATCGCACATAGTAGTTCTATTAAGGAAGGCCAAAACCGTGAAGATGTGAATATTGCAAATAATATATCAGAAGCAAATGCTGATTCCCAAAATGTTATGTTACCAGCATTTACAGCTTCAGGAGTCAATATACAAAATTGCTCCCATTTTACTATAAACTTAACTGTTAATAATAACAAATAATTCCCATTGAAAATTAAAGTCAAAATAAACCTTATTTTTAAATACTATATTGTACTTGTTTACGGTATGACGTGCAAAAAGTTATGTATGTAATGCGTGTGTAAAATAAGCTTTATGGCATCGTTCATCGTTTATGGCATCGTTCAGATGTTTCGTGACTCGCCTTCGGCTCGTCACGAAACATCATCTGAACTCATGCCATAAAGCTCAATTTTACACACTTATTACATAAATAACTATTATGCACAGTTGACAAATGAAGGAACAAAATCCCGGGTATATTAAGTATAATAACACTTTTGCCATATGGCGATAAAATTCATGTGATCATTGCATAGTCTTAAACCTCAAGGTCGTGTGTCAATAAAGTATAATAGCATTTAACTCGAATATAATGACTGTATTATATACGTGAGCCGATCAAAGATAAACGAGCCTTGGTCTTCTGGATTTTGGGAACGATATTTCTTTTAGATGTTGATGCTGAAGTTAGGGAACCACACTAGTCTTCTTGTTCTGTCGCGACGAGTAATTCTAGTTCCTCGAATTAAGCCAGAAAGAAGGAAAAATTGGAACAAGGTTTTTTGGGACTGGAGAGGGGTTCTGCTAGTGGAATTCTTAGACAGATGTCTAACTAACAGCGCCATTTGCTACTGCTGTCTCCTAGATCAAGTTGGGCTTAAGAATCTACACAAAAGACGAGATAAACGAGATTGTCCCATCTACAAAGTATTGCACATCCATGACATGACATTACATGACATCCAGACCCTATATAAGAGTTGGAAGGTAGCAGAAAATGGTGGAATGGCAACACTTGAACATCGACCTTAAAGTCCAGACCTGTTTCCATGCGATTTTTATTTGTTTGGGCCATAAAAGAAGAACTTGAAGGTAAGCGATTTGACAGCAATGAGGAAATAGAAACGTCTGTGCGCAACTAGTTACATACCCGCCCAGCTTCAGTTTACGATAACGGAGTTAAAAAACTTCTAAAATTGTTGGAAAATGTATTTTAAATAAAGGATACTATGTAGAAAACTAATTAATAAAAATATACATGTTTTCTATTATGTACGTTCTGTGAAAAATAAAGGCTCGTTTATATTTGATCTACCCACGTACGAGACAAATGATGGGCTTTTGTCGCAAACTATACACTCGTATAATAAGCTATCATTACATAATTTCTTGAATTAATTTCTCATCTGGAACTTGGTGAAACATATATTACAATATGTAAAGTTATTTAAATTAAAATCACTTGGTATTGTTTCACAAATTAAAACTTTATTCCGACTAGTTTCGGTTTGTTGGACAATTTTCAAAGAAAACTAGTCGGAATAAAGTTTTAATTTGTGAAACAATACCAAGTGTTTTTAATTTAAATAACTTTACATATCATTACATGCTTGTCGACTAAAACGCTATTTATTTCTAAATAATTTCGTTTCTTAATAAATCGTTGATTTAAGTATAAAAGCTTTAATTAAATCCATAAAATAATCTAATTTTAGTTGAATCTTGTGTACAGAAATCTATTGTTGTATACATTAGACATTAAACACTTTAATATTGAAAAACATGATCCATAAACGTGTTTTTAGATGCACTAGATATATATATTTTTTGTAGTACTTAATTTATTCAGTCCGTTTGATCTTGGGATGCGTTAAAGTAACTGCTTCCGATAAGTGCATAAAACGATAATTAGAGCTGAATACTAAGTAGTTGGCTTTGTTCCTAAGCGCAATTTTCGGTGCATTCCCTGTTCGTGTTTTCCTGAACCGAATGATGCGTGAAATATTCGCCGTTTACTTAATTGCCGCGGACGTTTCTGGGGCATTTCCGCGACGCCGACGCCAGCGCTGATTATCAAGAAATTTAAAAAAATCATCAAACAATCCATTTAGGTATTGAGTAGTGACATTAAAAAAAAACAGACGCCAGCGCTGATTATCAAAAAATTAAAAAAAAACAAGAAAAATCATCAAATTATCAATTTAGGTATTGAGTATTGAAATAAAGAAAAAAACATTTAAATAAAAGTATTTTACAATTTATAAAAGACGCAGGAAAAAACATGATAGAACATTTTAAAATATATCTAATTTAAATGCATTATCGAATGCCTAAAAACATTCACTTCAAAGAGAGCATATTATAGGAGTTTCCCATGTGTTGATACAGCACTTACTATAAAATACAGAGAATTTTTCTTATTGGTATACATATCTCAATATACTGTATACGCTATAAATCTTCAGATATTCGTTGTTTTTACAAATATTTACAAATATTACAAACATTTTAAATTGATTTCAAACGAGTGTTTTTCACTCCTAGATTAAGCATGAAGTAAAATTTAGAGTTTAGAAAAGCCTGAAAATTTGGTTTGGTCGCGTAGCGCGAAGCGCGCAGCGACCAAACCAAATTTTCAGGCTTTTCTAAACTCGAAATTTTACTTCATGCGCCACGCGTACTAAACGCTAATGTGATGTGGTGTTCAGAATACACTTTTTTAACATACTGCTTAAGTAGAATGTTTTAATCTTCATATAAAGTCAGTGTTTTATACGAGTGGCGCATGAAGTAAAATTTCGAGTTTACAAAAGTCTGAAAATTTGGTTTGGCCGCTCCGCGCTTCGCGCTACGCAACCAAACCAAATTTTCAGGCTTTTCTAAACTTTAAATTTTACTTCATGCTTAATATGGGAGTGAAAAACACTCGTTTGAAAGTTCAATTTAAAATTTTACTTCATGCGCCACGCGTACTAAACACTGATGTGATGTGGTGTTCAGAATACAATTTTTTAGCATACTGCTTAAGTAGAATATTTTAAACTTCATATAAAATCAGTGTTTTATACGCGTGGCGCATGAAGTAAAATTTCGAGTTTAGAAAAGCCTGAAAATTTGGTTTGGCCGCTTCGCGCTACGCGACCAAACCAAATTTTCAGGCTTTTCTAAACTCGAAATTTTACTTCATGCTTAGTCTGGGAGTGGGAAACACTTGTTTAAGATTTCAAATTAAACTATTTTAAAAAACAAACGATTATCGGAAAAGTTACAGCACATGCATACATGTATGTATATTTAAAAGAAAAATTCCCACTATAATATTTTTGGCGTGATTTGAATGCTCATATTTTTTAATTTATACAAATATTGATAACGATAATTTCTTTGTTCACCCTGTTATTTGTCATCTCTTCATAAATTGATTTACTTATTAGTTTGCATATTAATAAATATACTTTTACACACAGTAGGTACTCTAAATCTCTCAATAATCCCAACAGTTGTTCCCCAAGTATCACAACTTGCGCCCATGACTAATCCGCATACCTCCCGCGTTCATAATTAATAGGCGTGCAGGTGATGTTTCCATTCGTGTAACATTTGCAGAAATTCTCCGAGGATGAGGATCAGCAAAAAAAAGGGCGAACCATATCTCGCACAGTTCCATTAATAATATTATGAAAACTCGGGAAATTTAATCAAAATCATGTCGCCTTAACTCGCCTATTAATTAAATGTTCCGTCTGGACGTCGGGTATTGGCCCCTGGCCAGGATCAGAAATATGCCAAATTAAATACACATACATGTAAGAAACGTATAAATACACAACAGATACGCATCTTTCCTCCTCGACAAAGAAGTCGGATTTAAATGCGGATGGCGAGGGGTAATGGGCCTTGCATCCACCCATCTTAGGGTTTTTATCGTGAAAAATCTTTTAGCATAAACGAGATTTTGTGTGAGTGAAAGATGGGATTTTTGCTCATCTTGAAATTTGTTCTTGTAAATAAAAATGTAAGTAAGGATGTAAGTTTTTAAAATCACATCATCATAATAGATTTTAGCATTGACATTTGCTCGAGCAACTATAATTTTTCGACGATGCCCTATGTACATCAAATATTTCATAAATTATAAAATATTACAGATATGAGCAAAAATGATACAGGTGATTTTTCTCATTATTTTGCTATATGATTTTGAAATAGTATTTTTCTTCTGATTTTGCTCTTTTCTTAATTGCATTTCACTGTTTCTTAAAAGTATTGTTTGACAAACATAGCATTCTGTTTAATAGAGATAGGAAATATTAGGTTGTTCGGAAATAAATGTCGTTTTTGATATTCATTATATTACACAGAATACATAAACTTAAATTAAACTATATAATCGCCATTTGTTTCAGCGACAGACAATCGACGTGTCATAGTAACTGGCTTTTCATTAACAAATCGCAAAATAACATCTTGAAACAAGATAAATTCAAATTCAAAACTATTTGAATTCAAAAAAATAGTTTGCACACTTTAAACATAATATATAAAATTACGAAAATGTTATTCGTGAAAATGCTAAATGATAAATCTCGAAACGCGTCTATAGATGGCCTAAGACATTAGTTTTAATCCAAGTCCTTTCACTTCTAATTTTGTTATTTTTCCTTTCATTTTAAATTTATATTTGTTAGTTGGTTTGAAGAGAATTTGACCTAAACGTTACATATAATTTAATAGAGCGTTGTAACAAATCAAATTAATTAAGATTTTAAATATTTCATTGTATAATTCAATATCCGGAAGTGTATTTGCACGGGAAGTAGTTGTTTCAATGGATATTTATCGTCTTAAGTTGTCTTATTAATTAAGACATTGTTTGCATTTTCACGAATAACATTTTCGTAATTTTATATATTAAGAACATCTTAATTTACCTTTAAAGAACGTCAGAGCCACATTTTTTGTAGAGAGTCGTATCACTATTTTTGTATTTTCCAAACTCACGCTGGGTTTTTTTTAACAATCACGAACCCTTCACCTTCTTGTTCGCTATATTTTTTGTTGCCTGTACTGCGTTATTTCCTCGTACAATTATTGCTCAAGAATTCTTCTTTTTTGATTATCTATGGTAAGAGTTTATTAAATTTGGATTGACAGCGACTTAGTAACCAAAGGAAAAATACTATAACAAATAATGCGTGTCTCAAGAGAAATATTTCAAGTTTTTATATTAGTTCCTACTATCAAATACAAGTAAGTAGCATATTTTTTGAAATTCACATTCAATCATTGCTTTATACACGTGGCGCATGAAGTAAAATTTCGAGTTTGAAAAAGCCTGAATTTGGATATGGACGCTTCGCATTAACGTAATTATTGGAATTTGTATATTGTAAATAAAAATATATAGACATCATGTAAAATATCTAAATATGAAAAGTAATATCAATAATGTCAAAGTAGATAAAAATTAATGGAAATCATGAAACAAATTACTAATACTATCAAAAAAAAGGGAATTCGTTAAAAAAATCATATTGAATAATGAGTATTGCTGATCCTAATATTGCCTGTAATATGTTTTACGATTTGCTGTCTAAGACAATTGCAAAGTGTGTGCCTACTCGCAGTTTTAGATTACAGAGTAAATTTCCCATTTGGTAAAGTCTAGGATTACGAAAACTAATTAAACGAAAAGAAAATGCATTAAAAATGTTCAAACAATACAAATTTACTTATTTAAGACTAAGAA
This sequence comes from Philonthus cognatus, assembly GCA_932526585.2. NCBI lineage: Eukaryota > Metazoa > Arthropoda > Insecta > Coleoptera > Staphylinidae > Philonthus > Philonthus cognatus. The sequence continues at coordinate 112,711,974 of OW052242.1, forward strand.
TCAGTAGGCTCAGGCAAGAAATTCATAATCTTATTAAATCTGACCATAAAAATTACATTCATTATGTTGAACATAATGTCATGCGGGAACCTAAAAATATTTTTTTCTTATGTTAATGTATAAAAATCGAGTAAACGAATTCCTGGCAATATGACCTATAATAATATTAACATTAATACTCCAAAGGACATTGTCAATGGTTTTGCTGAGTATTTTAGCAGTGTATATAAAAAACAATCCAGTTCCAATTTTAATAATATTGATGTAACTAAAAATGCCCCTGTTTGTGTAATTAACAATATCACTCAGTCTGATATTCTTCGTGTTGATACTGAGTTAAATAATACTGCTGGAGCAGATGGAATTCCGGCGTTCCTAATAAAGGATTGTATTAGCTGTTTTCTTGAGCCTATAACCTACATTTTTGATTTAATTGTAAATTCGAGCGTTGTACCGGAAGTATGGAAGTCTAACATTTTGAACTATTGTCTAATAACAATTATAAATAACTTTCCGTTAGTCTATTTATTACCATGCACCAACATGGTTTTGTTAAATAGAGATCAATTGTGTCGAATTTATTGAATTTTACTAATTATTTCTCGAATCATTTAGATAAACGGAAACAGGTCGATTCGGTTTATACTGATTTCCAAAAAGCATTTGTTACAATTGATTACTGCGTAATCATTAACAAACTTTCATCTTACATAACAGACGACAATTTGTCCAGTATATGGGGCATCGTTGCAATGAGTATACTGCGACATCTGGGGTTCCCCAGGGTACAAACCTGGAACCACTCTTATTCATCATTTTCATTAATGACATTGTTGAGGAAACTTCGGTGTAACGTGCTCCTGTATGCGGATGATATGAAATTATTTAATATCATTGAGTCCAGGGATGATTGCATTCGGTTGCAGGAAGATATTAATAACATTCATAAATGATGTGAGGTAAATGGATTATCGTTGAACTTATCAAAGTGTAAATGCATGTCATTTTATCGTAAAAAAGATATTGTTATATATGATTATGGTATTAACAATGTTTTATTTGAACGTATAAACTCAATTAAAGATTTAGGAGTAACTTTTGATCATAAGTAATACGATTTGTGACAAAAGTATCAAACTGTTGGGCTTTTTTCATCGCACTTGTAAGGACTTTTATAACATTGACGTTTTAAAAAAATTGTATTTTTCATACGTTCGTTCTAACCTCGAATTTGCCTCTGTTATTTGGCCACCGTGCTACGAAAATACTGTAAGTAGAATTGAAGCAATTCAAAAAAAGTTTTTGAAAATGTTTTTTTAAAAAATGTAGGAAATATCCATCTGTATCCATTACATATGATAACCTCTTGGAAACATTTAATGCCGACAGATTAAGTGACAGGCGTACTAAATCTTTAATTCTATTTTTATACGGGGTAGTAAATTACGAAATTGATGACCCTAACATCTTAGGTAAGCTAAAGTTTCAGGTTCCTAGAGTAACATCTCGCAGTAATAACCTATTTTTGCAACCACATGCCAATACGCTAGCTCATTTTAATTCACTCATTTTAAAAATGATTTAATTAATAGAATAGATATTTTCGTAGATACCAGAAAATCACTCATCGAAATAATGTCAGACTTATCGGTACCACTGACATTGTTATAAATCTTTACGCTTTAACTTTGTTTTTTTTTTCTTTTCTCTTCTTTCTCTGCACATTGATGATCTAAAATTAGGTAATCTAATATAATGCTATTTATATTAGATTATGTTCCCTGTAATTGGATACTTGTATTTATCTGTTGGGAAAATAAAGAATAATAATAATGTCTTATTACCCAGCAGACTACTTACAGTCTAATAACAGAGCAAAACAATAACGAATGAAAGTTACAAATTACAAATTTATTAATAACTATTAAGATTATTTAAATTATAAATTTAGAAAATTTTCATGATTTTCAAAAAATGTGTAATTTGTAACTTTAATTTATTATTGTTTTGCTCTGTAATTTTACTGCATGTGACCCAAAATTCTAATAAAACAAACATATTTCTGAAAGCTGACAAAACGGTAATTAAAAAATCAACTAGAAATGATAAAAATAATCGTCGAAATTGACACATTTAATAAAATTAAACAAATTTAGAAAACATACTCATAATTTGATACAAATCGTCATGCATGTGTTTGGTTATTTAATTGTATTTTATATTTTTAGTTTTAATTATATTTTAATGTGTTATACTGTTAACTGAATAAATAAGTTAATACGTTTACAATACAAAAATAATACGACGTCATAATTAAATTAAACAAAGTTAAAACAACACACAAAATTTGATACAAATCGTCATACATATTTTATGTTTTTTAATTGTATTTTATATATTTAGTTTCAATTATATTTTAATGTGTTATACACTTAACTTAATAAATAAATGAATACATTTACAATAGAAGAATAATACATCATAATTAATTATTATATAAAGCGGACACAAATCAACAAGGATGCAAGATTGACAAATAAATAAGATTAGCAAAATCATGATTATTAAAACAGTCATTCATAATAATTGTAAAAATCAATTAAAATCATTCAAATTAAATTGATATATTTTTTTATACTAAAAACAGTAATCGAATCCTTATGGTAAAAGGGTATTGATTGATTGATATATTGAAAAAATACATACATATTAAATAAAATTGCGAAAGCTACAAATGCCATAAAGATTTACGAATATTTACGAATAATAACATTTGTATAAATTAAAACTTCAATCATTTCGTATTTCAATATCTGCAATAATTCGTAGTTAGGTACAAATCAAATAAATTCAATTTATTTACAGTATAAAATAACTATCATGCAATTGAAAATACTAGAATCCAAAAAAAATCATAAAATCAAAATAAATATATTTAATTATTTATATAATAATTTACGGTATAAACCATTTTTTTAAAAATAATACAAAAACATGTTCTAATAAAACAAAACTAATAGAAACTATACTAGACTAAACTTAACACGTTTATTAATGAGATAGAATAAATTTATATTAATGGAAACAAAAATGTTTACAGAAAAAATATGAATAATCTAAAAGGATAGTAATTTATAAACTTAATTTTTATATTGATTATAGTTATATTATATTTATCTATTGATTTTATAAAATCCGAAGATAAATATTTCAACATTTATAATTTGTAATTTAATTCATTTATTTACGGTATCACTTTTGAACAATCAATATAAATTTAAGTATAAAACAGTATATGTAAGACTATAACAATATTAATGTGTATACATTTGATACAAATCATAAATTTTAACGAATAATTATTATTTAAAATAAAATCAATAAAAACAACTATTTTATAAAGACTTCAGAACTATTAAAATTAGCACAAATTGACACAAAATATAAAAATTGACAATTTCAATCACCAACAGAAATATTAAAAAAAACAGTCAACTAAATAAAAATAAGCAATATTTGATAAAAATTAACAATTTTAATCACCAACAGGAATATTGAAAAACATTGAACTAAATAAAATAAGTTATAATAGCTAAAATTAAGATAATAATGATAAAATAGTAAAAATTGACAAATTCGACTATTTCTATGTTGAATTTTAATCAAATGTATAAATTGAATATATTAGTTTATATTAACTCTAAATTTTATAGCTGTGGCTGTTACTTGGTGAAATTCCATATCAACACATTTAGTAAATAACACACTTGGTTAAGATTTCACTGTTTATTAGTTGACACTGCAACAATTGTTTCGCCATACAGTGGCTTCATCAGGCAGATGAATGATATCATTTATCTACCTTATGAAGCCACTGTGTGGTAAAACAATTGTTGCAGTGTCAACTAGTAACCAAGTGTGTTATTTACTAAAAGTGTTAACTCCAAATGTTGATTTAAGGTAAAATTCTGCACTTCTTTCTAAGATTTTCATGAATGATTTATTGTATTACATACAGGACTTTTTTTAAACATACATAAAGTATATGCTGTAAAATTTCAGGCATTCGTTGATTTTATAATAGCGTTTAATTTAAAGTTTCAAACGAGTATTTCCACTCCCAGATTAAGCATGAAGTAAAATTTCGAGTTTAGAAAAGCCTGAACGTTTGGATTTCGACGCGAAGCGTCCAAATCCAAATGCAGGCTTTCCTAAACTTGAAATTTTACTTCATGCGCCACGCGTATAAAACCCTCGAATATTGTTAAGCTAGAAATAATTAATATATTGAAATAACAAAATAATTACATTATTCTTCACACATTCTCAAGTCAGGTCAAATAGTACAATATATCAAATTAACTTATTAAGTAATTTAATTAATGCCCGGTATTATAAAACGTTTTACTACTCCCTAAATAAAATTTACTTTAGGAATAAATTAATTTATTCCAAAGATTTTGGTATTATAAATACAAAATAACTTTATTTGGCTAATAAATCTCCTCGGAAAATTATTTGTTTTTCTACTAAGTAAATTTTATTCTCTAAATAATTTGACAGTTAAAAGTCAAAAGTGTATTATATTATGATAATTACTTTAGATTCTACTACTTGTATTTATTAATTTTATTACGGTTATCATGTGTACCATATCATCCGTGTCAGATTTAAGTTGGTCATAGTATTTTCCCTGACAGTGATTAATTCGAACCACAAGACATTCTAAGGAGTCGAAGACCTATAGTTTTTCAAGTCAGGCATAACCAGGGATTTCTATACTTATGCATACGCTTTTTTAAATTAGTTCAATTTAAAGTTTTAAACGAGTGTTTTCCACTCCCAGACTAAGCGTGAAGTAAAATTACGAGTTTAAAAAGGCCTGAAAATTTGCTTTGGTCACGTAGCGCGAAGCGCGGAGAGACCATACCAAATTTTCAGGCTTTTCTAAATTCATAATTTTACTTCATGCATATTAAACACTGAAAACACTGAAAACACTGAAATATTGTGAACAAGTGAACTTCACTTGAAATCAGTGTCTTGTACGCGTGGCGCATGAAGTAAAATTTCGAGTTTAGAAAAGCCTGAAAATTTGGTATGGCAGCTCCGCGCTTCGCGCTACGCGACCAAACCAAATTTTCAGGCTTTTCTAAACTCAAAATTTTACTTCATGCTTAGCCTGGGAGTGGAAAACACTAGTTTAAGTCTTTTATAACTTCTAATAAGCTTTTTTTTTCTTGTTCTGTGTAATTCTGTCCTATTCCACGGTTATTCTCCACAATTATAAGGAATTATAATACATTAACAATTTGATTGACAAGTTAATTTTAGATATTGACAATTCAATTTAAAAAATTGGTGGTTCCAGCTATGGCCACAATGAAAATGTATAATTTCGGTCTGTAATCTACTAATTAAATTATTTATTTCTAGAACTGCTATTTATTTGGTAGGTTTGCTTTATAATACGCAATTGTATTTGCCCATTAGTTTACTAGGTAAATAAAAATACTCCACAAATAGTTATCTAATGATTTGTTAATCGTTTATAGTACCGGGCATAAGAAAAAATTAATAACTATCGCGTTATTGCATCATTGGCGTTTAATGGGTTAAGATTGAAACATTTGTAAAAAGGAGTTATATTTCAAAGAGAAAATTGACTTTAAATATTGTTGCTTAACAGCTTTATCATCAATTCAATTCAATTTATTTACTGTATACACCATTTTACAAATTTGTACATAAAGTTTATAGCCTAAATCTATTTAGTAATAATATGAAAAGAACAAGGGAGATGCAAACTCAACGTTGCAAACACTGTAGTACTTGACACATATTCTTTAAAAATTGATCAATATACGTTTCCCATAAATGTTAAATTTCGCGCAAAAAAATGTGACCAGATTTCCCCATTTAGCCGTGTAAGCCAGGTTTGTAGTTACATATTTCTTAATGAATGAATATACAGTGCGATCGTTTGAATTATGATTTAAAGTAGGCCGATTTTTTTTATGCGGTTGCCCAGAATGCTAATTGAATAATACAATAAATTTGAGGTTATGGTAAACTATGTGCTAAAAGTCAGTAATGCCAATTTAATTTAAAATGCTAAGCCTACTCTAAATCATGTTTTAATGATCGCATGGTAGTATAATATACTAGATGACCCATAAGAAGAAACAAATATACTTAACTATTTTTGATATATAGAATTTTATATTTTTCGTAAATAAAAAACTGAATTACGTCCTTTTAACAAATACCAATACAATTATATTGACTATCATTTGACAACATGACTGTATATCAAATATATCGACTATATACTGATTGTTGACTATAATTTATTGACTGTTATTCAATAAGATAAACTGCTTTAACTAAATTGACAATCGTCGACGTTAGGTTAGGTTAGGTTCTAATGCAGCAGTTACACCACTCACATAGGCCCAAAGATACCATAAGGGTGAAAAGGAGTCAGATCTCCCCTCCCTCCCCACCTATACAAACCAATCCGAGCACCTAATGAACCCGATCAGATTTCTCACATCTAGGGTTGTGAGGTCCGTTAGTCCATTTGCATAGTGCATACCAAGGTAGTTGATCCGTTTCCCTTCGAGAGCAGGGCATTGTCCCAGATAGTGGAGTACCGTCTCTTCCTCCTCCACATCCAGGCATCCTCTGCAAAAGTCGTTGTGCTCAAGACCTATCTTTTGTGCATGTCTGCCTAGGAGGCAGTGGCCCGTGAGGATGCCTACCACCTTCTTTATGTCGATTCTGCTAAGTGCAATTAATCTGTTACTGTTTATAGTATCTCATATAGGCCATAGCTTCCTTGTTATGAGACACGTATCTTCTTCTCTCCACCTACGGTTGACCGATGCTATCATCTGGTCCCTAAGTAGTCTCTTGCATTCCACAAGAGGAATGTGGATGGAGAGTTCAGTAGACAGGTCCTTCATTCTTGCCCCCTTCCTTGCAAGGTCGTTGGCTATCAGTTATGAACCTGATACGGTTCCCCTGAAGGTCATTTTTGTGGATCCAGTCTGCTGCCACTCTGATGGCCGTGACTTCTACCTGAAGAACGTTACAGTGGTTTGGGAGACTTTTTGAGGTTGAAATCTTGTGAGAAGATTCCTCCCGCTACTCTGTTTTCAGACTTGGAACCATCTGTAAAGAGCCAGACGTCCTTGCCTTGAATTAACTTTCCCTCTAACCATTTGGTTTTCTCCAGGATGAAAGTGGAGAACTTATTTTCTAAATTAAGTTCTGGAATGCAGCTGTCAGTCTTTAGGGGGATATCGACAAGCTCATTCAGGATCCTTCCATGGCCCTGTTTGCTAATGCTCCATATCCCAACTGAGTTGATTCTGATCGCTGTGGTAGCTGCAGCATATCTGCAGTAGAGGTCGACTTGAGCTAGATTTAGTATTATATCTAGCGCTTTGGAGGGAGTGGACCTGACCGCCCCCGTTATTAACAATCCGGCAGCTCTCTGAGCCTTGCCGAGTGCAGTTTGGTGAATCCTTTTGTCGAGGGCAGTCCACCAGACTGCGGCCCCGTAGAACATAATAGGAGACTTTTTGAGGTTGAAATCTTGTGAGAAGATTCCTCCCGCTACTCTGTTTTCAGACTTGGAACCATCTGTAAAGAGCCAGACGTCCTTGCCTTGAATTAACTTTCCCTCTAACCATTTGGTTTTCTCCAGGATGAAAGTGGAGAACTTATTTTCTAAATTAAGTTCTGGAATGCAGCTGTCAGTCTTTAGGGGGATATCGACAAGCTCATTCAGGATCCTTCCATGGCCCTGTTTGCTAATGCTCCATATCCCAACTGAGTTGATTCTGATCGCTGTGGTAGCTGCAGCATATCTGCAGTAGAGGTCGACTTGAGCTAGGTTTAGTATTATATCTAGCGCTTTGGAGGGAGTGGACCTGACCGCCCCCGTTATGAACAATCCGGCAGCTCTCTGAGCCTTGCCGAGTGCAGTTTGGTGAATCCTTTTGTCGACGGCAGTCCACCAGACTGCGGCCCCGTAGAACATAATAGGCCTTACCACGGCCGTGTACATCCAGTGAACAACGGTTGGTTTCAGTCCCCAGTTCTTGCCCACTGCTCTTTTGCAGGAGTACAGCGCGACGAGCGCTTTCCATGCTCTCTCCTGGATATTGGGCTTCCAACTAGGCTTCCTGTCGGTTAGAATGCCCAAATATTAGGCTTGCTCTGTTACTACCAGTTCCGTGCCATTTTATCGTCGACGTTATACATCAATTTTTATGTAGATCCATGTTTGATTGAAGTAATACTTTACGTCAAAGTCACGTTTTTTTTATTTAGTCGGAGAGAAATAAAAATAGGAAGATGAAAATAATACAAAAATTTACCTGAAGATTGTCTCTACCGAAATAACACAAACTCGCTTTTTTGTCTGCAACGATTTTTAAAATTCTCACTTTTTTGAAGTAATGCGTCGCTACGCGACCAAATCAAATTTTCAGGCTTCTCTAAACTCAAAATTTTACTTCGCTACGCGTATAAACACTGATTTCAAGTAAAGTTGAAAATATATACTGCTGAGATGTGATGGATCAATATTTACCGAGATAGGTATAGCAAAAATAAGCATAAATTACTTGTTTGTAAATAATTTATAAATAGTAATAAGAAAAGTACAACAAATTTAGTTACAGACACTTTTCCATATTCTTGATATCGTATGCGCAATAAAGAAAAACTCTGGAGTGCCATGATTTAATCTTTTTTAAATTTAAGTTGGCTACACGCATCAAGAATGGATATATAAAACGTCAGACATAATAATTTTAAAATTTCCAACCTACAATATTTTCCATAGCACTTTAGATGTTTTTTGTTTTTATTACGATGCAAATCATCATATCTTTAACAAGGAAAGTGCTATGATGGACACATCACCATTTTTTGTCTTCGGGTTTTTTGTTGTGCATAATATTTAGTGCTTAGCTGTATAACAAACCGGGCTTCCCAATCAAGGGCCCTAGAACTAGAGCCCTGTCAGCCCCCCCTTGTGGGGTCTATGACTATGACTAAAAGTGTGCTAATAAAAAATTAAACATTAATTCCGAAAAATGATCATATTATCGTTAAAATGTAATGAGCAGATCGTAAAGGATTTTTTTATGAGCATGAGTTATTTTTTTGTTTTACCTGGAGATATTTTTTTGTTTTAAATCAGACAAACGATTAAATTTATCGAGAAAAATTGTAAATTCAATTGTGATATTGAACTTCTTGCATGTGCAATGTGACTTTCGAAATAGAAAAGCCGACCACCAAAGTTGCCATTAATTATTATTCATTGTGAGGATCGAAATTTGGAAGACGTCCACTTTCGTTAAATGACTCTTGAAATTAGAATTTTTTTCAACATCATTGGAGCGACGTAGCCAAGTACTTTCAGCAAGTTTTATGATTTCTATTCATCCTGGTGATGACAATTTAAAAATTGAACTTTGTTCGATTAACTTTAGTTATTTTTAAAATTTCAGCAGTTTTTAATAGTTAAAAAAACTGATTAAATATTTGTTTATACTGAGAGAACGGCATAGCGCAATCTGTTGTTTGAAATACTCTACTTTCTGTAACTTTATACTCACGTATGTATCGTACATGTTCAAGAAAATCACATGATGCGATCCGTTACTAAATTAAAACATTCTGTTGTTCTATACCCATGTGTGAAACGTACATGTTGAAAAATTGGGATAGCGCCATCTGTTGCTAAAAGACCCAACTTACTATTGTATTACTACAATGTGTGTATCACGCATGCTGAGAAAATGTCATGGCGCCATCTGTTATTAAAAGAACTTATCTTTTGTTACTTTATGCTAATGCCTGTGTCTTGCATGTTAAGGAAATGCCATGGTGCCATCTTTTGTTAAAAGAACTGAACTTTTTGCTGTTTTTATAGCCATGTAGCAAAAATAGCTTACCGGCATATGTTGTTGGAACACTCAAATTTCTGTTGTTTTATACTTCTGTTGTTCTATACCCATGTGTGAAACATACATGTTGAAAAATTGGGATAGCGCCATCTGTTGCTAAAAGACTCAACATACTATTGTTTTACTACAATGTGCGTATCACACATGCTGAGAAAACGTCATGGCGCCATATGTTATTAAAAGAACTTATCTTGTTTTACTTTATGCTAATGCATTCTTTTGTTAAAAGAACTGAACTTTTTGCTGTTTTTATAGCCATGTAACAATCATACATGTTGCAAAAATGGCTCACCGCCATCCGTTCTTGGAATACTCAACTTTCTGTTGTTTTACACTCGTATGTGTGTGTGTATTATGTAAGTGTTTCTGCTTTTAAGTCTACAGAAAATATTTTTTTTTGTGTATAGATATGCATACTCTGTAAATTTTCCGACATTCCTCGTTTTTATTAGCAGAGTTCACTTTGAACCCTTTAACGACTATTTTCCACTCCTTGATTAAGCATGAAGTAAAATTCCAAGTTTAGAAAATTTTAGAAAAACGCTAGTTTAAAGCTTCAATAAAAAATCTTATCAGAAACAACGAATACCTGAAGTATTAGCATATTGAGATACGTATACTTTGTAACTAATTAATTTTATATATTGCCTTGTAATTGGAATGTAATTTTTCTGTTCAGGTGTAAAATCTTATTTTTTTTTAAAATTTTGGGTTTTAAGTCATCTATTTCCGCTGCTAAGGCCAATCATGACGCCGGAGATTAGGTCTACAGCTATCCGGGAATTTTGCCGAACCCGGTGGGAGTTCCAACCCACCGGTAGGGATCTTTAACGTGCACGCAACATCCAGGCAGTACACGGGTCCTACATGCATTTAACGTCATATCTGAGAAGACGGAGTGTTTGGCATTTTTATCCTAACCTATATAAATGCAGACAACTTGTTAGGCCGGTATTTGAACCCCGGTCCGTGGCGTGGCAGTACAACACTCTAACCACTACACCACCAAGCTGGTGGTTATTATTATTGAAAAAAACAATTGCATTTTATTTAATATGTTATTTATGCCATCTTATTCGAATCGTAAAACTGCACTCCTTTGCCTATTTAATGGTGTCTTTCCATAGAGAACATCTGAATAAACTCACCTAATATATAGAGTGGGGTATTTAACGTGTTTTTTGCAAAAATTTCGAAAACAAAGCATTTTACGTAGAAATGACCTCAGTAAAAATAAATTTTATAGAAGGGGACCATAATTATGTAATATTAGTTTTCTCACAGATGGCGCTGTTGTCGCTAAAACAATGTTAACTCAATTTTTTTAACGGGAACCCCCATATTTGATTGCAGATTCAGATTCCTCGTAAAAAAAATAAGAATAATTTATTTAACAAATTTTTTTGTCAGCCTGATATATGGCGCTGTAATCGCGAAAAATAATAATGCGTTCGGATGTTCGTGTGATTTGCGGGTAGATTCAATTTGAGATATAATGGCTGAAAAAACAAAGAAAGTGTTTCGAAACAAGCAGAAGACTTTTTACAAAAGTCATTTTTTATTTTTGTTCAGTTAAGAAATTATCCACAAAATATGCAATATTGGTCAAATTCCAGTTATTTTTTATAAAGTAAAATGATATAATTTTTAATCGTGAAAATGTTAATGCTGCTTGTCATTTGTACGTGCTGTCACTCGAAAAACAAGCGTTTCATTCTGAGATACCCGAACATCTTTCATGTTTCACCTGTCTTAATTACAGGGCTATTTATTAGGCTGACAAAAAGTAAGATAAATAAATTCTTCTTATTTTTCTTACGAGGAATCCGAAACTGCAATCAAAAATAGGGGTCCCCATTAAAAAAAAATGAGTTGACCTTAATTTAGCCACAACAGCGCCACCTGTGAGAAAACCAATATTACATAATTATGGGCCCCTTCTGTACGATTATTTATTACTCAGGTCATTTCCACGTAAAATGCTTTGTTTTCGAAATATTTGCGAAAAACACGTTAAATGCTCCACCCTATATATTTTTGTGAGAAATGATAAATAAACATAGTAAAACACATTAAAAGTCCCAGAGTGTTAGGTTTAACCTCGGGTGGTGCGTAGACGCCTTAATTTGTATGCTATTGAGTGCACTGACATTTAAATTGTTTTCGAAAAACACGTTAAATGCTCCACCCTATATATTTTTGTGAGAAATGATAAATAAACATAGTAAAACAAATTAAAAGTCCCAGATTGTAGGATTTAACCTCGGGTTGCTGCGTGGACGCCTTAAATTGTATGCTATTGAGTGCACTGACATTTAAATTGCTAACAATTTTAAGACGAACAAAAATTTTTGGTCATCAAGAGTTAATTCAGTCTTTTAGTATTGTTTATGCTGTAGTTTAAAATGGAAGTATTTATTAGTAGGTTCAATTTATCAAAACACTCCTTTCTTTCAGTCCTTTATTGTTGTTTATGCTGTAGTTTTAAATGGAAGTATTTATTAGTAAGTTCAATTTAAAACCTTAGCATCAAAAAACACCCACATCACATCTTGGAAGTATTTCCAAATTGATTAACTCCAACCAAAAGGCGCAGCGCCTACATATTTCCATCCGATCTGACACAAATTTCCGAGTTTTAAGGAAATTTAGTGGGCTGTTTGTAGAAACACGAGGGTATCAAGTTGTGGTGTCTTCAAAGATGCAGCGGCGGCAGCGTATTTCTCATTACCCGGTGATTTGTTGGCCGGTGTCGGCTTAAATTTATGCATTTTAAAATGTACCAAACGGAACAGAACTCGACACTTTAACGTGCATAATCCGGATTATAAAACACGCGAAACCGACGGATTTTGCTTCCAATGATTTATACTAACCGGGGGATGTGTCGCAAATTTATTGCTTCGTAGACCGAGTGGAGAATTTTGACGTTAATTTGATTTTCACTAATTGGAGATGCTAGTTTCAAAAATATTCAATGAATTTATTGCTCATTATTACACTAATTATTGTTAAGAATACAGCAATCTTAAATAACTATGATCAACTATTTTTCATGTTTCAAACGAGTGTTTTCCACTCCCAGATTAAGCATGAAGTAAAATTTCGAGTTTAGAAAAGCCAGAAAATTTGGTTTGGTCGCTCCGCGAAGCGGAGCGACCAAACCAAATTTCCTGGCTTTTCTAAACTCGAAATTTTACTTCATGCGCCACGCGTATAAAACACTGAAATATTGTGAAGTAAGAAAAACATTGAAAACATCTTCGTTTAATTAGCAAAAACCGAAATATTTAAATAACAAAATATTTACATTTTCTTCACACAATTTCAAGTTAGGTCAATGAATTAAAATAACTTCATGAATGCCCGGTATTATAAACGATTAATAAATCATTAGATAACTTTTTGTGGAGTAAATTTATTTACCTAGTAAACTAATTGGCAAATAAAATTGCGTATTATAAAGCAAACCTACCAAATAAATAGCAATTCTAGAAATAAATAATGTAATTAGTACATTACAGACCGAAATTATACATTTTCATTGTAGCCATAGCTGGAACCACCAATTTGTTAAATTGAATTGTCAATATTTTAAATTAAATTGTCAATCAAATTGGAAATTTAGTATAATTCCTTATAATTATGGAGAATAACCGTGGAATAGGACAGAACTACACAGGACAAGAAAAATAAACCTTATTAGAAATTATAAAAGACTTAAATGAGTGTTTTCCAATCCCAGGCTAAGCATGAAGTAAAATTTCGAGTTTAGAAAAGCCTGAAAATTTGGTTTGGTCGCGTAGCGCGAAGCGCGGAGCGGCCAAACCAAATTTTCAGGCTTTTCTAAACTCGAAATTTTACTTCATGCGCCACGCGTACAAGACACTGATTTCAAGTGAAGTTCACTTGTTCACAATATTTCAGTGCTTTCAGTGTTAAATACGTGTGGCGCATGAAGTAAAATTTCGAGTTTAGAAAAGCCTGAAAATTTGGTTTGGTCGCTCCGCGCTTCGCGCTACGCGACCAAACCAAATTTTCAGGCTTTTCTAAACTCGAAATTTTACTTCATGCTTAGTCTGGGAGTGGAAGACACTCGTTTGAAACTTTAAATGGAACTAATTTTTAAAAACGTATGCATAAGTATAAAAATCCCTGGTTATGTCTGATTTGAAAAAATTTACTTGGTAGAAAAACAAACAAATAATTTACTGGGGAGATTGATTAGCCAAATAAAGTTATTTTAATAATAATAAAAGTTTATTCGTGCTATCACAGTAAGTTTACACATGTCAATATTAAAAAAGGGTACAAAGTCCATTAAACAGAATTCAATAAATATAAATATAAAATCACATTATAAAATCACATTCACAACATGGTAAAAACAATGACGTTATAAATAATGCTATAGGATAATAATATCACAGATGGCAGCCTATAAATTATCTACATCAACAAAATTGTCATTGATGTGCTCCTCTATGGTATAATGGCACTTGTTAATAAGATACGACTTCATTTTTGTTTTAAAATGTTTACTTCCAAGAGACTTGACACATTCTGGAAGTTTATTGAATATTTTCGGCCCATAATAGTTTATTCCATTCATTGACTTGGTAAGTCGTGGACGTGGTAAATAAATATTGCGTTTAGTTCGTGTATTATATGTGTGGATATCATTTTGTACTTGGTATAGGTGATTGTTTTTATGTACATGTATAAGACACTCTAGGATATACAACGATGGTAAGGTTAGGATTCCAAGTTGTTTAAAAGCTATCCTACAATCGTCCATATATCCGAGCCTGTGTAATAGTCTGACTGCATTGCCCTGAAGTCCGAATAATCGGTTAGTTATTGACGAGTGGCCCCAATGTATGATTCCGTATGTTAAATGTGATTGACACAGAGAGAAATAAGTGGTCTTTAAAACTGTAGGAGGTGCACAATAAGTTAATTGCCTCAACAGATATATATTCCTACAGACTCTAGCTGCTGTATCTTCTCCGTGATAGTACCATGTTAATTTTGGATCTAATGTAACACCTAAGAACTTGTTTTTTATTGTAGTTACTGGAGCCTGCCTTAGAGAAAAAGTGACATTGATAGATTTTGTTTTATTTTCGGTCAACTTATTACTCATGAACCATTTAGATACAATGGATTCACATTCTTTATTCGAATCCAAGGCAGATTGCAATACTAATAATTTATTTAACATGGTAGTATCATCAGCGTAGAGAAAAAAAACACGTTCACTCGAGACACCGGGTAGATCATTGATATATATCAGAAAAAGAAGGGGTCCCAATATGGAACCCTGAGGCACACCATGGGTCAAACCATGAACTTATTTTCTGCAGATATATAATTCTTTTCAATAAATGTCCAGTCTGTCAAATCTAGTAGATGATAAAAATTATTAGTGCCGTTATCTGTTATTGGCTGCATAATCGTATTTTTAATATTTATTGCAATTGATTTTACTTTAGCTTTTAAGTGAATGCCTGTATGATCTGAGAGTCACAGGATTTAACAGTAACATCGTTTAAATAAGGATTGCTAAATATGTTGTCAAGACAATTTTGTTTCCTTGTATTAAATTTTACTGTGCTAAATAGATTATAGGTCGCCATCAAGTCACACAAGCGTATTACCTTTTTGTCTGGTGTGTTGAATAGTACGTTAAAATCTCCACCGAGGAGTATATGACATCCATTATTAATTTTATTTTTTACAATGTTAATGATTGACAGAAATTGTTCGAAATCACCATCGGGAGATCTATAAATACAAACAATAGTGATATTATGTTGTTGATGAAACGATGCAGATATCTCACAATGTTTTTCTACGGACATTTTATTTATGTCTTCCCTACTTTTAAAACCACTAGTTTCAATTTGAGTAAGCTGCATTATTCCACCATGCTGATACATAGAGCGCGCAAAGCTGGATAATACATTGTAATTTCCAATTTGAAAAAAATCAAGTTCTTCGTTTTTTAGCCAATGTTCTGAAAGGCAGATGACGTCAAATTTGATGTTGTTGCTAATTATAAATGACTCCATTTCATTGACTTTATTCCTTATGCATTGCGCGTTCAAGAATTAAACATTAAGTTCAGAGTAACTATTAGAGTAATTATCAGTACTTATTTTGTGAGTGGGCTGGCTTTCTAAAAATATCTCTTCTAAAATCATATCTTCTGATTTCAATGCCTTCTTCCCAGTTACTGGGGTTAGTAAGGTTACAGTGCACCGATTTTATAGGCCGTTTTTGTATTGTTAATTTGAATCTGTTCGCATATGAAGTTTGATGAAGTAATAATGCCTTTTATATGTTCTTTCATTTCCTCAAGAGTGATTTCTTCATTCACATTTTTCACAAATAGCCATGTTTTTTTACCCTCCGCGCGAATTTTCGTACTATGCGGTTTGGCTGTTCCTATTATTTGTTTTTTATGTTGGATTTGTTTGTTTATTGTTTTTATTTTAATTTCAACTGCACCAGTTTCATTATTTGCATTTGGTTTTGTAGAAAGTGCCTTTTTATGCGGCTTTTTGTTTGGGATTGAATCCCCTGTGATATTGATATCGATATCCGCGATGTCCTTTGTCAATGACGTGCTCACTTCGACCGGTGCGTTTGCTTCGCTGATAGATGTCACTTTATTGGATATGGATGATTTTTCCAGAAGCTCAATGTGTTTCTTCATTATAATTATTTTATCTTTCAGTTCATCAATGATAATGTCCTTGTGTGATAACAATTGTTTCAGATATCTGATTTCTACAGTACCTTCGGTTTCTTCACTGCATCCGTCTGGGTCGATGATGCGGTTATTGAGGTTATTGTCATCACTGGCCGGGCCACAACATATCATTGTGTTTGAACTCACTATTTTCATAGATTTCCTTTTCTTATTGTTGAAGCATCCCTTGTGGGCCACTTTATCACAGTATACACAGGCTGTTTTTGTATTTTCGTTCACTATAACGACGTTGCAAAATAAACAAGCATCAGCTTGGTCCGCCATCTTAGTTAAAGTTTATAATACCGATTCTTTGGAATAAATTAATTTATTCCTAAAGTAAATTTTATTTAGGGAATAAAACATTTTATAATACCGGGCATAAATAATTTAATAACAAAACATTAATAATGCATCAATGGCTCTTAATGGGTTAATAGCGGAAATGTTGATTTAATATTTTTATTTGCAAGGAAAAGATCACAGGCTATTTCTAATATCCAGGAGAATATCTAAGACATTTTCTATATTTCTTAAGCTTTCTGACAATTCTTATAATAACTATTTATCATTCTTAAATTTGTCCACGTTTGTTTTGATAACAATTTACATTTCTTAAGTATTTTTATATTTTTACATTCCTTGTGATAACAATTAACATTTCTCAACTTTTTTGATGTTTCTTGTGAAAACAATTCACATTTCGTAAGTTTTTAAGACCATATGTTTAATCCCATGAATTTTCCTGGTCAAAATCGTGGCTATGCACATGTACTGAAATTTTTCAATTAAACAAAACATAACAAATCCCAACAAAAGTAGATTCGTAAATGTTATGCAAACCAACTACATTTCCATTGTACTAGCCAACCCCATTAACAGAAAGTTTAGATTAAAATTGGAGTGTGAAAGCCTCATAAGCACTCCTAAATGAAATATTCCATTTAAACTCGCTCAGACAACTTTAATATTCGCGCGCTTTATTCGCAATTAATGGAGTCGTCATAATATTTTCACCGGCAGCAGTAAACACGCTCGCTCAATGAAAGCAAACAAAAAAACAACTTTATGACTTACACAAGCGGTGATTACCAGATGATGAATTTTTAATACCACCAGGTGGTCCACTCCATCGCGTCGCATCGCGACAGATGTTCTTCATTAATATTTTTCGACGAACATCGAAATCCGTTTCGGGGAGCCTCTAACGAGATCCACGACATTTTCAATTAACATTTATCGATTGAGTCCGCGATGTACATAATGGATTTTCATGTTTTATCATCTAAACTAAATTCGTGTTGAATAAAGAGAAACAAAAACCAGTGACGGCTCGTCAGGGACAACACGGTCGGCTAGGCCATACCGGTAAATTTAATTGTACAAAAATTATACATTTTTATTTTCTCAGAAATAAATATTACGCACTTTATGTAATAAATATTTAGCAGGCTAATATGTAGTAATAATAATAAGCACAGCATAAAGCCGATAAATGTAGACATTTATTCTAATTTAATATATGTTTACTAAGCAACTTCGTATCCGCAAATTCGGCCAGCCGTAGATTTTCAGATTATGAAGATTAATGCAAGCGCTACGTCGTCACAAGTGTCAGTGCAGTTTCTGTCGTTACATTTCCCCTGCAGGGTAAACGTACGTCCGCAAATGGTTTAATCGAGTACAATACACCGATGCCTATTTGTCAGAGCTGGGCAGGATTCGAATCCTGGATTCGAAAATTTGCTGGGGTCGTACTCGCCGTTCTTCCACACAATACACCGATGCCTATGTGTCAGAGCTGGGCAGGATTCGAATCAGTTAGGATTGTAATCCTGGATTCGAATCCTTTTAGAGGATTCAAAAGAGGCATTCGAATACTTTAGTTCAACTGGATATGTGATCCGGATTCGTTACATTTTTTTAAGAGGATTCGTTTCGAATTCAAATGTGGGTGATTCGAATCCATATAAAAGGATTCGAATCCTTATGAAAGGATTCGAATATTTATAAAAGGATTCGAATATTTATAAAAGGATTCGAATACTTACAAAAGGATTTGAATCGTCAAAAATAATTCGAATTATTTGTGAGAACTAACATGAAAAATGTCTTTGGTGTGTTTTTAAATTTCTCGTTAAATCACTGTTTTATACGCGTGGCGCATAAAGTAAAATTTCGAGTTTAGAAAAGCCCAGAAAATTTGTCTCGGGTCGCTACGCGACCCTCGACAAATTTTCACGGGGCTTTTCTAAACTCGAAATTTTACTTCATGCTTAGGCTGGGAGTGGAAAACACTCGTTTAAATGAAGACAACCTTATACAAGACTGTCTCAGTTTAAATCGCGTCGACCTTATACAGTAATGACTTTGATTTTGACGTCATGTGAGGATTTCCGCGCGTGATAAGGTCGGCTCGGTTTAAATCGAGACAACCTTGCACTGTAATGATCTTGGTTTTGACGTCACGTACGGATTTCCACGCGTGACGACATCAACCAAGGTGTGTAAGTAAGTTTGTCTTGATTTAAACCGAGCCGACCTTGTATTGTTTAATTACCTTGATTGTTGACGTCACGTGAGGACTTACACGCGTGACGTCAACACTTAAGGTGGTTAGTGTATAAGGTTGCCTTAATTTAAAACCGAGTCGACCTTGTTAGTTTAATTACATTGACTTTTCAGGTCACGCGAGGAATTTCATGTGTGACGTCAGAAAAACTCCCTGTATTTCTCGGGACATAGATATTTCTAATAAAATCAAACTGAATTTGCTATGAATAATAAGTAAAAACCAGTATATTTTCAATTTCACTATATTTCAGTGTTTTATCCGTTTCGCTACGCAACTAAACCAAATTTTCAGAATTGTCTAAACTCTATATTTTACTTCGTGCGTAAACAAGGACAGTAAATCTATGTTAAAAAACAAAAATTAACATTTCTTAAGATATAAACTTTTTGTCTCGTGTAATATAAGGCAAAAGTAATGTCATATTATGAATTGGCTGCCATTTTATTAGAAATGAAAAAATGGGCAATGTTTTGACTGAAAGTTAACTTAAAGGTGTAAAATTGATAATATAAAGTTAAAAAAATGATATCCATCCATCTCCTGAGTTGATGTTGATTGTGCTCGTTTTACAACATTTTAAATTGTTGTTCGCAAAACATCTGGCCCTAAATTGGTGATTTCTTCTTCAATGTTGGCTTTCAAGACTTGCAAGGTTTGTGGTTTGTTGTGGTAAATGCGAAATTTTAAAAAGACACACAGGAAGTGGAAACGCTCGTTCGAAACTTCAAACTGAATGCTTTGAAAAGAACATTAAATTACTAAAAATGTTTTTTAAGATAATAATCTAGTATTCAAAATTATGTTTATTATTATTTGAAGTAAAACTGACATGGTAGCCACAATCTGAAATGTTACATTTTTCCGACATTTCCCTGATTCAAGATTTTTCCCTTTCCTTTTAATATAACTTTCTTCTATGGGAAACCTCCGCTTTGTTAAATTATTTTCGTCGTTTTTCTCAGTATTTAAGTTAATTTTATAAATTTTTACGTGTTTTGTAATTTGACTACCGATTTTGACAAATTTAATAATGTCATATGGCTTTTTTGATAGTGTTTTGGTCAATTTGAATATAATTTCATGACTTTTCTCTGACTTTCCCGGTTTTAATGATATTCAATGAATTTTTTATTTACGTAATTTTCAGGCATTCGTCGATTTTATAGTACACTTCAATTTGAAGCTTTAACCCTTTCGCGGCTAACGGGACATATATGTCCCAGTAGATGTTCAAAAATTGCTGTAGGGAATTTAAGCAATGTAAATGCTCTGCGAGTGTGTCCCTGTCGTCTGTGCGTGTATTTACTGCCGAGTGCATGTAATTTCGTAAAAAAGCAAAAGACGTGTTTCTGCATCATAACACATCATAACTAAAAGAAGATCCTTACCACATCAGCGGAGATAGTTCTGACTACAATCTATCCGGTTCTGAGAGTGATTTTTCATGCGAGAAATCTACAAGGAACAGGAAAAAAATATCTAAAAATATTCAACAAAGAACCAGATAAATAAGTGAATCTTCAGACCAAAATGAAAACAAAACAGACGATCCAGAAACAGAAGAACTGCACAACCAAACAAACCAGAAAGAGAACATCTTCTAGATGAAAATAAAACCTAAGCAGCACCCAATAAAAATATACTATGGTATAAAATTGACGAGACTTTTAATCCTAGAAAGAATGTACCATCATACAAAGCTCTAATAATACCAATCGATGTAAACCGTGCTTCTTCTAAATTAGATGTATTTTTCAAAATATTTCCAAAAAGTTTATTTATGTATATTGCACAAAATACCAATATTAGACTGCAAATGCTTAATAATATTTACTTTACCTTTAATGTTTTGATAATATTATATACTTTATGTTTAAAGTTAGTGAAAGTGTATTTCTTATGTTTAATAATATAAATTAAAATATTTTTCGATAGTGTATTTTAAAATACAAAACTGTGTACTCAAACTAGACCATAGGGACATACAATCCTATTTTAAATGACGATTGGGACATATTTGTCCCACGCCCAAAATTTTTAAATCGTTGGAGGATTTTTTTTCAAAAATTTTATTTGAAGATTGCATACTTTAGAAAACTCAAAAATAAAAAAAAATATAAATAAATAAAAAATGAAAAGTCGTCGCGAAAATGTTAAACGAATGTTTTTACTCCCAGACTAAGCATGAAGTAAAATTTCGAGTTTAGAAAAGCCCCGTGAAAATTTGTTACTCTGATTATTTGTGTGTTTTTGAACTTCACTTCAAATCAGTGTTTTATACGCGTGGCGCATGAAGTAAAATTTCGAGTTTAGAAAATTTTCGGGCTTTTCTAAACTCGAAATTTTACTTCATGCGCCACGCGTATAAAACACTGATTTGAAGTGAAGTTCAAAAACACACAAATAATCAGAATAACAGGGAATCAGATGTTCAGTCTGTTATCAACGATGTTCAGTGTTAATAATATATAATTAGGTTTTAAATATTTTTGTTATTTACTGGTACCGATATTTATATATAACTGGTTGAAAGAAAATAATAAAATCAAATTTATTCTTAAAGGAATTGTATTCGTGATTCGAAAAAACAGGATTCGAATCTTTGATTCGAATCATATTTATCTCTTACGAATCCTTTTTCGAGTGACGGTGATTCAAATTATATTAGGTGATTCAGATTCGTGATTTGAATCATTTTTAAGAGGATTCGTCCCAGCTCTGCTGTGTGTCGATGCACACTTTAAATTCGGTTACGTTACAGATCACAGATTTTTATTCTAGAACTAGTGGATTTATTTACCAATGTATTTCTAATTATTTTCATATTATTTAATTTAAAAGTAAAATAGGCATTTACTTTAATACAAATTAGTCATTAAGGCCAATAATTAACCGGTATTAAAAAAACAGTTAAAACATATTCGTCTTTAATTTTATTTAACAAATCATAACATATCTCGCATTTTTAAATATCGTTAAACAACTGATGTGATTTAAAAATGCGAACAATCATTAAATAGTTACCTAATTGTAATTTACAAAATATTACCTCGGTATTTTAGGAAGATTAAGTGAAATATATCAGTGTATAACTATAATTATTTAATTATATAACATTATTATGTATATAACATGTGAAAAAATGTTATTGTAATTCCGAGAATATTCTCTTTCCATTTTTTAAAGTCGGGCGAAATTATTTAACTTAAAATATACTTCTAGCGAAGGTGTATGGTTCGGTACGGCTGGCCGTTTACTCTCAGTGCGCGTGCGCCAAAATACATTCGGCCGACCCACTTCATTAGATCACGAGCCGTCACTGGCAAAAACATTGGGCCCGTTCATCAGAGACAACTATTGGGAGTTTATTGCCAACTGTTGGAAAATTATCTGATGACCGAATTGTTAATCGTGAACGTGTTTGGGATTATTGGAATCGTACAAAATAGACCAACCGTCTAATGAACGGTACATTAGACACCAACATTCATCACAAACAAATCCAAACATGCTGAATGTTGAACAATTTGATGAACGATAAACGGTAATTTTTAAAAGAATCTTCTTAATTTTGATTTACAAGATCAATATTTTACTTAAATTATTAAAACAACTGATGATAATTTTTTTTATAGTTTCAATTTTTATGTATTTTTTTGGATTGATTTCTTTTTGTTTAAAACTTAAACATTTTCTATTAATGTTATTGAGTTTAGAGTTTATTATTTTATCTTTATATTTTATAATGATTTTGTATTCAAGACATATGAATTTTATTTTAGGATAATTTTTTTAACTATAAGAGTTTGCGAGGGTGCACTGGGGCTTTCTTTATTAGTTTCTAATTTATTAAGATACGTAATAATTTTGTTGAGGTTTGAATTTGTAGATTAATAATTTTAGCAAGCTCCAAGTTGTTTATTAACAATTATTATTATAAAATATTTATATTTATATTATTGATATTATTAATTTCATTATTTATAACTTTTTCTTCTTTAAACTTATTTGTTTTGTATCTATTTTTTGAGATAAGGTTGATTCCTACTTTGGTTTTAATTTTAGGTTGGGGTTATGGGGACATACTGCATGACTCATACATCATTTTACAACTCTTTTGTCGGGCAATTGATATGTGACAATTCATTTGTTGTTTGAAATAAATTGCTCATGCATAATGTAAGCATACCACGCCTACTAGCCTGTTCAAGTCACGCCGAGTGTAGCACACAAGTATAGATAATATTTAGGTACTAAATGCGATATATTTTTTAAAATATCTAAGTATTTTTTTCCATCATTACATCGAGATATTTGGAATTTTATAAAAAGAAATAGTATTTCACATTAATTATACCGTTGAATAAAGAGTTCTATGAAACTAACTATTCAATCTAACATAAAGAAAAATTGAATTTGCCAATAGTTTGCAAAATATTTACAAAGTATAAAAACGAATGAAAATTAATATCGACTTTCTGTAAAAATCTAGTCTTCTCCAAATATTCATTGAAACAACTACTTAATTTTTTTAATTTATTACAATTTCCTGTTGGTTTATTTAGTTTGGTGAGAGAATAATTTGACCTGATGTTGCATTTTGTATATAAATTATGCATAGAACAGTAAATCTGTCGTGTAACTCAATAATTTTTTTTCAACCTCGATTGGAAGAACTTATGGAGGAAGTAGATCTGGGAGTTATCTGGTTTCAGCAGGACGGGGCTACGGTCCATACTGCTCGAGTTACAATGACGAAACTGCGACACGTGTTCCCTGGGCGCCTTGTTTCTCTGAGAGGTGATGTGGAGTGGCCCGCACGCTTCCCTGATCTGAGCATTTGCGACTTCTTCCTGTGGGGCTACCTGAAGGAAAAGGTTTTTAGGCATCGACCTCGTACTTTGAAAGAACTCAGGGATCGAATTCGAGATGTGCCAAAATGCGGCCGAAAATTTCAGAAATCGCCTTCATCAATGTATCGCTGCTTGGGTCATCATCTTTCTGATGTCATCTTCAGGACTTAATAGATAAAACGGCATGATGTACCGATTAAGATAAAATAAACCCCATTTCTTTTAATTGCGCCGTATTATTAATAGCCCTTTAAAACTGCACTGTCTGTTTTGGCGCACCCTGTATAATTTAATATCTGTTAGGGTTTTAGCTCGAGAAGCAATTTTTTCAATAAATATTTGGAGAAGTCTTAGCAAGACTAAGTGTTTGCAGAAAGTCGATATTAATTTTAACTATTCAGGCATCTATTCTAATGATACACAAATATTTTAATACTTTTACTTTTGCACAAATATGTTCAATACAATATTTATGTTCTATTCATGTTCGTCAATTAAGTTCTTATAGTAGAATTCATGAGAGGTGTCCTATGATTACAGATTTGAACTCTATGGTACAACTTTCCTTTTAGGTATTTTCATATTAACATTATTTCTTCTACTTTTGTGTGCTTAATTGCAACGTATGCTTAACTCTCTCAACCGGGGGATTCATATTATTATAGTTATTTTAATTTAAACTTAAATGTCCCCTCTTGAACTGGACTGTACTCCTATTATTTATGGTGGATAATGTTAGGGATTTCTCAAACATGGACAACAATCAATTTCCCTCTAACATTGTTGTCAATCTGACCACGAGAGCTACAAGTGGTCACTCCGCTGAAGTTTCATATAACGTGCAGTGTTTATCCTGCTGGCCAGCAGGCAGCAGTTTCACGACCTACATCAGGACAATAAGGAGGGGTTTTATTGGAACCCTGGGCGCTTAATGGATGGGAATATAGACCTTTCCCGGAGTTTGACTTTGCCTGTTGTAAACTCTAATGGAAATATGATTTATGGGACTGTAATGTATAATATAAGATTTTTTATATTTATTATTTACTCATAAAATTATTGTTTGCTAGTAAACTAGACTTCTTAGTTAGAGCCATTAATTGCGCGAAAAAACATTGATTTATATAAATTAAGCTTAATTTATTATCCAATAATATAGTGCTTTGTACTTCCTAATATATTTTATAACATATGTACATAATTACATTTAACCAATACCTAATAAAACATGGAGTTTTACAATTTGAATTAGTTTATTATAACTCGCCTATGCTTTAATTTAGCCCAGGAGTTCACAATATTTGATAATTCAATATTATCAATAATATCAGATTCTGTTTTCAAAATCATTAATGCGTCCAAACGATCTTCCTTCATTCTAGAACGCAATGAATTTTTGACAAATTTCAATGAACTAAAGCTTCTTTCATTTGTTGCCACTGAAAACCTGGCTGTATATATTAGCTGACATAGTTTAAAGGATAACGCAAACACATTTTTATTTTCCTTCACTGTGTTCATCACTTCCTGCATCGATTTCACTTCGTTTTTAATGCAGATAAGTTCCGCCTGCAGTGCAAACTCATCCGGCTTATCACAAGGATATAAGGGTGTCAAAGTTTCTATGGTATCTAAGCTAATGTTCTGCTTTGACAGAGGCATAGAAAATAATTTAACAAGAGGATTTACAATCTTTAAAACCTCATTCAAATTATTTTCTAGGAACGACACAAGAACATCTGGAACATTAAAAAATTCCTTTCTATAATACTCTTTTAAAGAGAAGTCAGAAACTGTATCATTTAAAGCATCGAAACGTTTGGGAACTACACGTCGCCGATGATGCTTTTTATAGTCCTCTTCTGGCAAAATGTCCATTTTCTTTGCAAACGTTTTTGCACTCTCCACCAAATTGTCTAGTTCATGCTCGCTATTTCTGATAGCAGCTATGGAATCTTTCGATCCTTGAATTATTGAAAAGGCATCTATTATATTCAAATTGGGAGATTCTAGGATCGTTGTTACAATTTTCATTTTGTATAGCACAGTTTTTAAAAACATTAAGCAGCATACAAAATCAAAATTTAAGATACGTTTAAAGAATCCATAAGCTTTGGCTTGAGTATTGTTATCGACAGTTCTGCTATTAAAAATCTCTTCTAGCACTTCAACAATTCCTTCAAATGAAGTACTTACTGCCTGAAGACTTTCTGCACGTGCTGTCCAGCGTGTTTTTGACAAGTTTTTTAGAAGTATGGCATTTTCAATTTTCTCTAACTTATTTCTTAAAGGTTGAATTCGCTTTGTGCTAGAGGTAAAGAATACATGCAATTCTTCTAAAATATTAAATGTATCCTTTACGATTGGGCTAGCTTTACAACAGTATTCCACAGCAGTGTTTAATCGATGAGCTTGACATGGTACATAAGGAATGTTACGGTGTAGTATTTCAGAAATGTTGTTTTGAGTACCATTAAACTTTCCCGACATCGCTGCTGCAAAATCGTAGGACTGGAAAGCAAGTTTGTATAAATTTATATTTTGAGACTGTAGACAATTTAAAATGTCACAAGCCGTTCCTGAACCAGTTTTATCAAGAGTCTCTATAGCACAAAGTAATCGTTCTTTCGGAATTCCATCTCTATCCACTGTACGAACAACAAGTGATAAAATGTCCAACATATCCATTTATATCATATAATTTTTTTAGATTTGCCAACTGGTTTAGCAATTTTTCATTATAAAGTAAAATTTGCCAACTGCCTTAGCTTTGGGGGGGAAGCGTCCCCCCCCCCATGGCTACGTCCCTGGTTGTATCTACCGGATGTTGACTTGGTGGACGCAACATAGGAAATCGCATTCACTTTTTTGTAGAGGGAAAAATTCTAAATTTATGAATGTTCACATTTAACACTTTACGTTTCTCTAAGTTAAAATAATTAAGAAATAGTTATGTAATTTTATAAAAATAATGACATACTATATACCCTTATCCAAATCTGGCTTTTCTCAACTCGAAATTTTACTTCATGCGCCACGCTTAAAAACATTGATTAACAATGAAGTTCAAAAAACACACATATACAACGATTCTAGGCATCCTAATATACATTAGAGTTATTAGGTTGCCTTAATCACTGTTTTAAACAATTTGTTCAGCTCAGAATTTGACTCACGTTTTATTTACATCTTCATATTAAAATGCTAGAGCCGTATATTTTAAACTTAACGATATTTCAGTGTTTATACGTGTGGCGCATGAAGTAAAATTTCGAGTTTAGAAAAGCCTAATTTGGATTGGCCGCTCCGCTTCGCTACGCGGCCAATTCAAATTTTCAGGTTTTTCTAAACTCGAAATTTTACTTATGCTTAGTCTGGGAGTGGAAAACCCTCGTTTAATGATTCAAATTGAAATCTTTTAAAACAATAACGAATGTCGTAAAAGTTTATCCACACACAGTTGTGATATTTCATTCTAATAAAATGTTATGTTTATTAATGTAATTTAAAATGTCTTCCACAATTGAGCTAAAATTTAAAAATGAAAACAAAAAATCTTAATGAAGTAGTATAAAATATAATTTAGCAAATTTTAGATAATAAAAATTTAAAACAAATTTAAAACATATCTAAAACAAAACCGTTTAAAACACGAAGGCTGTTTTTAAACATGTTTGAAACATTGTTTTAGAACAAAGTGTTTTAAACATAACCCTGCTTAGCGCATGACACAAACACATTTATGTCGGCATTTTATCACAAGGCAGAATGTTTGCATTTTTTGGTTATGTGAATTGCAATGTTGCGTTTTGTAATAACCCTCATTCACATGAAAAAATATTACTTTTGGCATTTTGCCACAGTTTGGCAACGTTTTATTGAAATTATAGGTTAACATACTTCAATCATTACTATCAAAAATACAACATGCCAATATAAGGAGACAAAAAATAAGCCTACTGCGGTGAGAATAAAATGTGAACAGAGCTTATATGGGGGCATTCAATTTTTTTTACCGTGCTCCAGGTCAAAAAAGGTTACAAATCACTGGGTTAGGAGGTAATTACTAACCTTAAGTAATTAATATAATCTAATTTAAGAAATGTTAGAAATCACTGAATTAGAAGGTAATTACTAAGCTTAAGTAAATGAATTTAAGTAAGTTACGTGAAGATGATGATAGCTTAAAATAAAACACTTTTAACCTTTCTTCACAAATTTATTCTTTCCCAGATATACACTTCTGTGCAATAAAATTAAGCACACAAAATATATTATAGTTTAAAACGGACATGATGAGTTTCCTAGTTACCAAAATATGTCAATTTCCTAAATGTCAAAATGCTGCATCATTTAGACAACAATTCAAAAATTCGAATTCTAACTAAATTAGAAGACGGTTTTTCTATTTCGGCATTGTTGTATTCATTATGAGCGTTTTTTTTCAAAACATCTTAGTTTTGTTTTTTCAATAAATGTGTTAATTTCAAGTTATGGTGTTTGATCATTTATTGAAACTGCTGCTAGGCAAGTAACACAGACCCAAATTATACAACTAGAATATTGTGAAAAATAGTTATAAGACTTGTGCTTAATTTTATTGCACAGAAGTGTACCATCGGTGGACATAAAATGTTGGGACAAATCGAAAATTGGATAATGCCAAACATAACTATATTTATATCGGTTAAGTCAGGTTTTTTTTAAATTCAGGTTATGAAAGTGACAATGAAAATATGTAAATGAAAGGAATTATCGAAACACTTTTTTTGACACATCAAATGACAATTAACTGACAAGTCTAAAGTTTGATACACACCAGAGCTGGGACGAATCCTCGTAAAAAGGATTCGAATCACGAATCCGAATCACCTAGTATGATTCGAATCACGAATCCTCGAATAAAGGATTCGTAAGAGATAAATATGATTCGAATTAAAGATTCGAATCCCGTTTTTTTGAATCACGAATACAAATCCTTTAAGAATAAATTTGATTTTCTTATTTTTTTCAACCATTAATATATAAATATCGTTACCAGTTGTTTTAATAAAAATATTCAAAACCTAATTATTTATTATTAACAGTGAATATCGTTAATAACAGACTAAATATCTGATTCCATGCTACTTTGATTAAAGATGTATTAGTGTGTTTCTGAACTTCACTTAAAATCAGTGTTTTGTACGCGTGGCGCATGAAGTAAAATTTCGAGTTTAGAAAAGCCCAGAAAATTTGTCTCGGGTCGCTACGCGACCCTCGACAAATTTTCACGGGGCTTTTCTAAACTCGAAATTTTACTTCATGCTTAGCCTGGGAGTGGAAACACATGTTCAAAACTTTAAATTGAATTCTATTATAAAATCGACGAATGGCTGAAAATTACGTAAAATAAAAAATTCAGTAAATATCATTAAAACCACAAAAGTCAGAGAAAAGTCATGGAATTATATTTAAATTGACCAAAACACTAACAAAAAAGCCATATGATGTTATTAAATTTGCTAAAATCAGCAGGCAAATTACAAAACACGTAAAAATTTATAAAATTAACTTTAATATTAAGAAAACCAATGAAAACAATTCAACAAAATAGGGATTTCCTACAGAAGAAAGTTTAATTAATAGGTCAGTGAAAAAAATCTTGAATCCGGAAAATATCGGAAAAATGTAACATTTCAGATTGTTGTTGCCATGTCAGTTTTTTATTTAATTTATTTATTTACGAAAAAATCCAATATACATAATATGTTATAGTATTACAATTCAAATTTCATAATACAAAATATATATAAATACAAAAACATGTCTACAAATTGGCAAATTAAAGAGAACAACAAACATTTAACCGCTTAAGATTAGATATAAATTAAGGATACGAATTAACAAAAAGATCGAAATTTGGATTTAGGGATAATTTATTTGACGTTCGCATGAACCGAGAAAGTGGACTATTAAGACCGTAGTTGGATTTATGGAACGGAATGGAATACAGAAATTAATTTGATTAAATAGATATGAACAATCCGCTTGGTTACTAATTAATTTATAAAAGAAGCTCAAGTCCGCGAAAGTTCTTCTACAACATAATTTATCGATAGTAAGCTCCTGACGAACTAAATTTATATTTTTATCTTTGTTGTAACCTAATTTAAATAGCATTATTTTCAAAAATTTATTTTGAATTGTTTCGATCTTATTGCTAAACGTTACTTGATATGGTGACCAGACACATGATCCATATTCAAGAACGGAACAAACATAAGCAAAATAAATGACTTTGAATGCTGTTGGAGATAAATCGACTGCCAATCGTCTTATATAGCCAAGCATCCTTAGAGCTCTCATACAAATTCTATTAATATGGCTACCGAATGTCAATTTTTTGTCGAACGTTATGGCCAAATCCACAATTTCATCAAGCTCATCTAATTCAAAACCGTCTATCAAGTAAGAAGGAGAAAAATCCAAAGGAGTAAATTTCCTGGAAAAACTCATTATTTTACATTTATTAATATTAAATAAAAGATAGTTTTTGCAACACCAGTTGTGAATTGAGAATAAGTCCTCTTGCAACAATAAGCAATCATTTGGTGAGTCGATTCTTTTGAATAGCTTCAAGTCATCAGCAAAAAGCAAAAAAGACGAATGTTTAATGACTCGATGTATATCATTAATAAAAATTAAAAACAGCAACGGCCCGCAATGTGATCCTTGCGGAACACCCGAATCCACTTTGATTTCCTTAGAAAGATGGTTTTTAATTTTCACGCACTGAATACGATCAATTAAAAAAACTTCTAAACCAATTGACTACATCAGCATGGATTCCTAGGGCAGTAAGCTTTCCAATTAGTATTTCATGGTTGACACGATCAAATGCTTTAGCAAAGTCAGTAAAAATCGTGTCGACCGAGCTATTAGCTTCAAATGCATTTATAATGTATGAACTGAAAGATAAAAGGTTAGTTGAGGTAGATTTTCCAGATCGGAATCCATCTTGCTCATTTATGAACATATTTTTACACATCCAATTCAATTGAGTTGAGACTAAGCTATCGAACAGTTTCGGAATAACCGATTGTAATGATATGCCTCGGTAATTTTTTATGTCAACTTTTTTGCCGGATTTAAACAAAGGTATAATATAACTCTTTTTTCAACAGTTAGGGAAGACATTTTGCGACAACGATGCTTCAAATAATAAAAATATTGGAACTGTGATGGAGTAAATACAATTTTTAAGAAATATGGTGTTACCGGCGTTTTACCGCAAACGCCGAAACTTTGATTTAATCAGCGTAATTTAATAATTTTTCGGGCAACATAATTTTTGATTTTTTTTTTTTTTTACAGCGGCACCCATTTGTTTTTTTTTAATTCCCTTTATTTATCAGCTTCATAAATCATAATAATTATAAAATGAGTAAAGTCCGTATTACATACATTGAAAGTTGAATTTGTATATTTTAATTTTAAGTTTACATAGGTTTTTTGTAGGATTAGTAGGTTTTTCGCCATGTACAAATTGCACTCTCGTTAAACGCTCAATAATCCGCACGTTACGCCCACAACGCTGTTCCCGAAATTTTTCTTTAGAATTACCCCAGGTACCAGTTACGCCCCGCATTTTACGGACTGGGAATTTTTGTAATCCCTGTTTATGACGCCCGGGTATTCCAAAGACCCGGGCTATTGTTAAGGGTAATAGAGGGAAAGTACGCGCAAACACGCGAGAGGGTACAGCTGCGGAATTATTTCTATTTTTAATATGTGTGATTTAATTTAATTATAAATGACACACATATACTAGTTGGTATACCACTCATACAGGGAACATCGGCGATTAGTTTACCAAACATGGTAAAAAGTCCTACCGTTGGTACGGATGCTACAACCAGAACATGCAAATATATTAAAGTTGTAACTACAATTATTTTGCAATAATTTTAATTTAATTATGTGGTTGTACATCCGTACTGGTTCCCGGCGGTAGGCAATTTAAAGAGCGCATGCGCGCGCCCTAGCGCTGAGCGAAGCGCTATCTGCGTTTACCCCCAACCCCACGGGTCAGCCAATGGGAGAAGCGCTTGCCCTACCAGCCTCTCCCCCCAACAAGTTGGAAGTTGGAGTTGGTAGTTGGAAGTTGGGGTAGGCAGTTAGAAGTGGTGAGTTGGAAGCTGAAGTTAGGAGTTGGAAGTTGGGGTTGGTCGTGTGGAGTTTACAAATTATTTTTTCAAAGTTACAAGTGCTGTTTTTTTCTTCTTTTAATTTCACGAAGCACTTCTAAGTCGTGTCTGTTTATTTCAATTTTTTACTTCAACTATTATTGAGGCCAGTTTACTCGAGTGCGACATTTTTTTCCCCCTTATTCTAATTAGTTCTTGTCTTTTCTTTTGTTCTTTTTTTTGTAAATATTAATTAATTCCTCTATTTGTTTTTGGTTTGTAAATAAACCACAGTTTCTTTCATGAACTAATTGATTTTTTTTACATTTTATCTAAACTCATTCGCTTACCCCCGTTACCTCTAAAATTGATAATAAACAAAGTGAAAGTGTTTGTGCCAATCCAGCGAAGAAATAGCCAGAATAAAGAAGACTACAACTCTAAGTCGTAAACTTTAGGGCAACAAAGGTCAGAAATAACTAACATTATTTTTTTCAGCTTGCCGATCAAGTGAGCCAAGCCGGAGGTTAACAGTGAGCACAACCGCTTATTTTGTCAAACTTATTTTTTTTGTCTAGCGTGAGTGCCCGCCTGTTACAATGGTGGGTATTCCATCAGTGCCTGTGCTCTTGCTGTGTTTTAAATTTGATATAGCCTCAAATATTTCGCTTTTGGATATTTTAAGTGGCATATGAATAACTTCTGATGAAACATTGAAAGATGGCATGTTTAAAAGTTTATCTTTGCTATAAACTGAGGAGAAATAGTCCGCGAATAAATTTACGCAATCTGAACCATTGGTGCTGGTCTTAGAGTTAAAACGCATAACGTTTGGAAAATCAGAAAGCGAATTTTAGACTTCACAAAGCTCCAGAACTTGTTAGGATTATTATGTATGCTTACGTTTACTGAATTTGCATATTTAGTGTACAAGATATTTCTTAGATTTACACATTTTGTACGCAAATGTTTGAATTTACTGTAATTTTCAGAAGTTTGGCACTGTTTGTAGTTTTTGTGAGCGGTCCGTTTTCGATTAATTACATTAATCAGTTCAGCATCAAACCAAACTGGATAACTTAATGGCTTGATGCATTTCAGTAATATATATCGCTCAAGAACATTATATAGTATACCGTAAAATGAATCAACCATCATATCAATCGTACCGTCTAATATCCTTTGCCAATCGATATTTGATAAATAGTCATTAATGACAGAATAGTCAGCACGAACAAAATCATATACGTATTCATTGAATGTAAGCCTTTCGTCAGAGGAACACATAGGCAAAGAAATTAAATATGGTATATGATGTTGTTTAACCTCAAACAATAACTCGGTTGCTGTTGATACTGTAAAACCTTCGTGAGCAAAAATTTAGTCAGGAAAAATATTGTTTTCGTTCGGTAGATTGCAAATTTGAAATAAATAATAAACACTAAATGTCTCACTAATTAATTGGGCTGGCATTGATGATAAATTGTTATTTATCAAACCAAGCTCATCATTGGACCAGGTAACTGCAGATAGATTGTAATCACCGCACAAGAGAAGCTTAGATTCAGGATATTGTTCGAGGATAGATTCTACAGTTAAACAGTGGTCTACATATTTATCAAGTGGGGAAGATGGTGGAATATACACCGCGCCTACAATAAGGTTCACGTTTTACTTCAAATAATATTAAACAATGTTGAACATTTATTGTTCTTATCAAAGCATTCAGTTTGAAGTTTCGAACGAGCGTTTCCACTCCCAGACTAAGCATGAAGTAAAATTTCGAGTTTAGAAAAGCCCCGTGAAAATTTGTCGAGGGTCGCGCAGCGACCCGAGACAAATTTTTGGGCTTTTCTAAACTCGAAATTTTACTTCATGCGCCACGCGTATAAAACAGTGATTTAACGAGAAATTTAAAAACCCACAAAATACATTTTTCATGTTAATCCTCACATTTCGAATTATTTTTGACGATTCAAATCCATTTGTAAGTATTCGAATCCTTTTATAAATATTCGAATCCTTTTATAAGAATTCGAATCACCCACATTTGGATTCAAATACGAATCCTCTTAAAAAAATGTAACGAATCCGGATCACGAATCCAGTTGAACTAAAGTATTCGAATGCCTCTTTTGAATCCTCTAAAAGGATTCGAATCCTAAATGATTCGAATCCTGCCCAGCTCTGATGCACACTAAAAAACGTTTACGTGTCCCAACAGTTTGTTTCCACCGATGGTACACAAATGTACATATACATCTGGTAAAGAATAAATTTGTGAAGAAGAATTATAAGTGTTTTATTTCAAGCTTAAGTAATTAATATAACCTAATTTATTGACATTTTAGGGTAAATACTGCAGTACATGAATAACATAGAATAGGCTAGTTTAAAATAATGTTATTATTAGTTATTTTTTTAAATACAAAATACTTAAACTAATGTTCATATAAATACCTATAAATGCCTCAATAAAATATAAGTTTATATATGTTTACATATCATCGGTCAATTATTGGAGCCTTGCAATCAACGAGAGTGTTTCCATAAAATACAACATCCCGCTTTCCGAACATCAAAAAACATTTTAATATCCCCCAAATAAATCGCCACTAATAACCACTTATTGGATTTAGCGTTGCACATCTATATTTAATATCAAAATAATCCACGTCCACTCTAAAATTATCGAGTGTAAAATCATGTCCAGCAAACAGGTGCAACATCCACATATTTCAATCTTTTAACACATACATGCTTCCCTATTTTTTTTTCTTTTCTTTATAAAATGAAACATAAGAAGAATTAGTTCCCTGTTGGTGGTGCAACATCCACATATTTCAATCTTTTAATACCTACATGCTTCCCTATTTAATTTTTTTTGCTTTATAAAACAAAACAGAAGAAGAATTAGTTCCCCGTTGGTGGCCTACGATGATAATTCTCGAATGTTTTTAGTTTGGTTTTTAGAGTGTGTAATACATCAAACTATCATTGGCTTAAGCTGTAACATAGTCCATTGGCAGCATTTCAACGTGTAGTTAGCTTACATCGCCACTTTGAAATCGGTAGGAAAGGAGAGGATTCCGTTTTCGATGGAGAAACATGGTCGCGATGCTCGGTTGAAAGATTGTCTATTTTCGTGTTTCGGGCTTGTAATTGTTTTGGCTTCGGATTCAAGAATAGACCCGTGTCACTTCCACTCGAAAACTAAACAGAAAGATGAGGTGTGAATAAAGTGGGTTGGACGCGATTTTTTTGTTGTGTTTTGTTTTGTTTTTTGGCATATTTATCCGCAACTTTTATTTTTCAATGATCTGTGAGATTTGAAATAAAATTTTGCGAAAAATTTATTATAAGCAACGTTTCAATGTGTATAAGGAATGTGCCAAAATTATAACACTAAGAGAATGAATGTAACAAGGCTAACACTTCTATTAATATTGATTTATGTTTTAACCCTTTCGGCCCTGACGGTGGCATTTGCCACCACTAAAAAAACTATACGTGAGTGTTTTTCACTTCCAGATTAAGCATGAAGTAAAATTTCGAGTTTAGAAAAGCCTAAAAATTTGGTTTGGTGGCGGAGCGCGAAGCGCCACGCCTATAAAACACTGAAACATTGTGAAGTTTTTTTTAATGAATAAACATCAAAATAATGAAATAACAAAATATTTAGATTTTATCCGCACATTATCAAGTTAGGTCAAATAATATAATGTATTAAAATAAATTATTTAGTAATTTAACAACAAAAAATTAATAACGCATCAATGGCGCTTAATAATAATAATAATAATAAGTCTTTATTGCCCAACAGGAAAATTACATCCCAATTACAAGACATTACTTAATGGGTTAATAGCGGAAATATTAATGAGATATTTTTGTTTGTAAGGAAAAAAAACACCTTAGGCAATTTCCAATATCCAGGACAATATCTAAGATACTTTCCATATTTCTTAAGCAATTTGACGATTCTTGTAATAACTATTGATATTTCTTATATTTTTCTACGCGACCAAACCAAATTTTCAGGCTTTTTAAAATTAGAAATTTTACTTCATGCGCCATGCGTACAAAACTAATTTGATTTGATGTAAAGTTCAGAATATACGTCTTTAGCATACTGTATTTGTAGTAAATTTTCAACTTCACTTGAAATCAATGTTTTTTCTAAACTCGAAATTTTACTCCAAGCGTATAAAACACTGATACCAGGTGAAGTTGAAAATATACTACAAAAACAGTATGCTAAAGACGTATATTCATCAACTGAGTGTTGTATACGCGTGGCGCATGAAGTAAAATTTTAAGTTTAGAAAAGCTTGAAAATTTGGTTTGGTCGCGTAGAAAAATATAAGAAATATCAATAGTTATTACAAGAATCGTCAAAATGCTTAAGAAATATGGAAAATATCTTAGATATTGTCCTGTATATTGGAACTAGCCAAACCAAATTTTCAAGCTTTTCTAAACTCGAAATTTTACTTCATGCTTAATCTGGGAGTGGATAACACTCGTTTAAAGCTTCAATTATAATTTTTTTCAGAAACAACCAATATCTGAAGTTATACAGGGTATCTAGTATAGTACAGAAAAAATGCATTAGGATCCTTGTGGGTTTAAAACCAAAAGAAAGCTGTAAAGGCCATTTTGCTGCTCTGAATATAGTTACAACTCCCGGCTTATATATCTTATCGTGTTTGTTATATATCTATGATCGGATAGCCTCTTATACTTATCACGAGGATATCCACAACTACAATACTAGAAATAACAAAAATATATACCTTCCGAGATGTCATTTGTCTAAAACAAGCAAGAGTTTTAAAATTCTTTCAATAAAATTTTATAATCACTTACCGAGACAAAGTAGAACTTTACCAAGAAAAAAATTCAAAGATTTAATCCAAAAGAAACTAATAAAATCAGAATTATTCAGCATAAGTGGTTACTTTGAAATCGATTTGAATAATACTTAAGAATTTTAACCCATCATTCATTGTGTATGTAATTATTCACTTGTCACTTATATTTTAATCTGTCTGTTCTGTCCCCATATACATTTTATCTTAATTTTAATCTGTTTGTCATGTCCCCACATACATTTTATCCTAATTTTACACATATTATTTTATTTATTCCCATATATTTTAATACAATAGACATATTTTTGTATACTTGATCAGATATTTAGTTTTAGTTTATAATTATATAGATAATTTTAATCATTAAGTATACTTTATATATCTCGTGTTCGACAATGCCAAATATGTATTAACATTATTTTTGGAAATAAACATTATTATTAATATTATTATATTGAGATATGCATAATTAAAAATAAAATGCTTGTATGTTCAGTGTTCATTTTTTTAGGTGCGATCCGATTATTTTTTTCTTGTGCGATATTAATGGTTTCTAAAATGTCCGAACCAAATTTTAATAACGATCTTCCGCGTACTCATGAGGAAACTGGATGACGATTAATTATACAAAAATAACTGCGGGAACGTCATGCCTATTACATACGTAATTAATACTTTGTCTAATTTGTTAGGATTGTCCATCAATTCACTTCAAGCAAATTGCCGGATTCTTCACACGTTTAAAACTAGAAATGACAATTCGTTTCTCTTTAAAACAACACACTAAGAATACATTAGTAAAATAAAACATAATAAAAATCAATCAGTATTAGTTTTGTAAAAAATCGATTTGAAATAAGTATTTACAAAACTTATTAATATTTTGAATCCTTGAATGATTCCATTCCAGGATGTTTAATTTTCTTCCTTTCTTCTCGATGTGTAGTCTTCAACGAAGACTTCCAAATACTAGACATCGAGAAGAAAGGAAGAAAATTAAACATCCTGGAAAGCACCGAAATAAACAATAGAAAATTCAGCGATCAATTACTAAACGATCAGACAGATATTAATAACTCCCCATTGCTCAATTTAAAACTGTAACCTTCACCCCTCTTACTTATCAGCTAGCCCTATATATACGTTGTAATTAGGTTAAGTTAATCACTTGTTCTTCACCTGAAGAAGCCACAGTGTGGCGAAACATTTGTTGTGAATACAAAATAAACAATTTTTGAAAGTTATAAACAAAGTGTTTTACTTAAAGTAATGAACAATTGATAATTGACACACAAAATTTATTTTACTCTAACCATTTGGTTGAAGATTTCACTTGAAGTCAGTGGTTTCTACGCGTGGCACATGAAGTAAAATTTCGAGTTTAGAAAAGCGTAAAAATTTGGATTTCCAAATTTTCAGGCTTTTCTAAACTCTAAATTTTACGTCATGCTTAGTCTGAGAGTGGAAACTCTCGTTAGACGATCAATCAGAAATTTATTGTGCAGTCACCTTCGTTGTAAAATGTATAACATAAAATACATAGAGTCTATGTTATTTTTTTATTCAAATTGTTTTTTTTTTTTTTAGTAAACTTAGCGTCTGCAATTTTGAACTATAAATCTTGAAATGTTGATGTGTCCATCATAGTATTTTCCTTGCAAAATTAATCGTAAAACGTTTAAATTATTTAATTAATTCAAGAAATCGTATAATTTTGACGTTTCGCGTGAAAATAATTTACATATTATAAGTTTTTAACAAATATTTTCACTCTTACCCCCCTTAACTGCATGTGTATAATTCACAATTTCAGTTTTAGGCTGAAGGGTTGTGATCCGCGTATACAGGCGCTTACACTAATTATTTATTTTACTGATCTGCGGACTCCGATGGAAAGTGGTGTTTGGAGGGTGACATACCCCGGTTGTGTGTTGTGTGCTTCGGTGGTTGGATGGCATAAAGACACGATAGTCTTTTTAAGTTGGAGTTGGATTTAAACGAACACACACGCGTTGCACGCGTCTCACTCGACTTCTTCTATGCAAGTGGCGCTATGAGCGTCACCCCTTATGCGCGCACTTTCCAAGCACGCGAATATACAAAATATAAATCAAAAATCAAATGTTCTACATTTGGTTCTTTTTCACGGAAATTAAACAAAACCGAACAGCGTGATTTTTAGAGTTAAATTAATGCCTAAGCGAGTCAGGCTCGGCTCTCTCGCTTAGGCATTTTGGCAATTGTTTATAAATTCTTTTGAGCAGTTCAGTGAAACATGTCAATGATAGTAAATGTAATTGGTTATATTTTTACTCTGACTAGTTTCGACCTCTAGCAATTCTCAAGAAGTTTTCCATCAAGGTCGGAAATTTACATGTTATTTGGCATAAGAACGAACAACGAATCATCTTCTACAATAATGAAAATAGAGCATTGAAACGTATACATACATACACACATACATTATACGAAAATTTGGAATGGCCGCGTAGCGAAGCGGAGCGGCCAATCCAAATTAGGCTTTTCTAAACTCGAAGTTTTACTTCATGCGCCACACGTATAAAACACTGAAATATCGTTAAGTTTAAAATATACGGCCTTAGCATTTTAAAATGTAGATGTGAATAAAACGTGAGTCAAATTCTGAGCTGAACAAATTGTTTAAAACAGTGATTAATGGCAACCCAATAACTCTAACGTATATTAGGTTGCCTATAATCGTTGTTGTATATGTGTGTTTTTAAAACTTCACTGTAAATCAATGTTTTTAAGCGTGGCGCATGAAGTAAAATTTCGAGTTTAGAAAAGCCTAATTTAGATTGGCCGCTCCGCTTCGCTACGCGGCCAATCCAAATTCTTAGGCTTTTCTAAACTCGAAATTTTAATTCATGCTTAGTCTGGGAGTGGAAAAAACTCGTTAAAAGCCTCAAATTAACCGCTTTGGAACAACGAATTCCCGCAAATTAATATAATCTAATTAAAAAAAAAGGTTAGGAATCAATGAGCTAGAAGGTAATTACTAAGCTTAAGTAATTAATATAACCTAGTTTAGTGATTTTTTTTTATTTGACATTTAAAGGCAATTACGTTAGGTCACATAGATTGCAACAGAAAAAAATGTGATGCCCTTTAAAATTTTGTATAATTTTGTACTAAAACTGTATCCATTATATTTCTGTCGCTTCTATAACTACACTTTTGGTACTAATAAAAGATAAATTAGCTGTTTTTGAACTTTGAATAAGTCAGTGTTTTATGCGCGTGACGCATGAAGTAAAATTTCGAGTTTAGAAAAGCCTGAAAATTTGGTTTGGTCGCTCCGCGAAGCGAAGCTTAGAAGCTTAGTCTGCGAGTGGGCGCATTCCAAAGAAACATCAAATTAAATTCCTGAAAAATCAGTGTTTTATTTTCGCTTAAATCTTAGCAAAATTCCACTTTGACGCAATATTGTATAAAAACTAATTAATATTTGTTTATTTTCTCTTGGATAAATTGAAGATTATTTATGTTTAACCAAAATCTGCGATTTTGAAATTGATGAAACAATGGATTATTTTTTTGAATTTTCTTAACAAAATAATCGCTTAAATCTCACTTTTTGTTAACAACATTTCACTTTGAGACAATATTAAAGAAAAACCACTAGATATATTTTTCTTTTCTTTTAGATAAATTAAATCTTTTTAAGCAATATCTGCGGTTTTAAAGTTGATGAAATGACGCAATATTTTTTTGGGAATTTGTTAAACAAATTATTCGCATAAATAATTGAATATTTTTTTCCGAATTTGTTGAAACAATTATAAGAAAAACCACTCGATAAATTTTTCTCTTCTTTTAGATAAATTAAATATTTTAAGCAAAATCTGCGATTTTAAAGTTAATGAAATGACGCAATAATTATTTCGGAATTTGTTAAACAAATTATTCGCTTAAATCTCGCTTTGATGAGCGAAAGTCCACTTTAATAAAATATTTTAAATAACAAACTTTTATTTTTATTTTTTCTTCAATACTTTAAAGCTTCTCTTAGGTAAAACCTGAAATGTTTTAAACAAAGAATTAATTTTTGGATTGTTTTAGCAGAATATTTGCTCAAACCTCAAATTTTGTCACTAAAAATTCACTTCAACATAATGTTACAGAAAAACTACTTGATATATTTATATTTCCTCTTTACCATTTTAAAGTTTATTCATTTTAAACTAAATCTGTAATTATGAAATTTATGAAACGATGGCAATTTTTTTAGGAGGAGTTTTAAAACAAAACATTTCCTTAAAACTCGTATTTTGTCAACAAAATTCCACTTTGACATATTTATGTCATTTCTTTAACTATACATCTGGTAGTAATAAGATATTAATTAGCTGTTTTGAACTTTAGAATAAATCAGTGTTAATACGCGTGGCGCATGAAGTAAAATCTTGAGTTTAGAAAAGCCTGAAAATGTGGTTAGGTTTCAGGCTTTTCTAAACTCGAAATGTTACTTCATGCTTAGTCTGGGAGTGGAAACCACTAAACAGAAAATCAAATTAAATTCTTGAAAAATCTGTTTTATTTTCGGCTAATATTGTAGAAAAACTAATTGATGTATTTTTATTTCCTCTTGGATAAATGCAAGATTATTTAATTTCAAACAAAATCTGCGATTTTGCAATTTTTGAAATGACGATTTTTCACTTTAGTTGAATTTTTGTATCCTCAAAATGGATATATTCACTAACATTTTTGATTTGACAACAATACTTTCCCTTTGTTTCACATATGTGGTAAAGTAAAAAGTTATGAATTCTGTATTGTGGAGGCTTCTACTTCGTTATACATGTTAATTTCACAATAAAACATTTTTTACTTTGTTTCTAGAACACTTTTTATTGAATGTGACTGCAGTTTCGACAAATTTAGCTTGTCATTATCAAACATGAAGTATTATCAGAGCTGGGACGAATCCTCGTGAAAAGGATTCCAATCACGAATCCGAATCACCTTATATGATTCGAATCACGAATACTCGAATAAAGGATTCGTAAGAGATAAATATGATTCGAATCCTGTTTTTTCGAATCACGAATACAAATCCTTTAAGAATAAATTTGATTTTATTATTTTTTTACAACCATTAACGTATAAATATCGTTAGCAGTTGTTTTAACAAAAATATTCAAAACCTAATTATTTATTATTAACACTGACCATCGTTAATAACAGACTAAATATCTGTGTTACTCTGATTAAAGATGTATTTGTGTGTTTTTGAACTTCACTTCAAATCAGTGTCTTGTACGCGTGGCGCATAAAGTAAAATTTCGAGTTTAGAAAAGCCCCTTAAAAATTTTTCTCGGGTCGCTGCGCGACCCGAGACAAATTTTCTGCGCGGGGCTTTTCTAAACTCGAAATTTTACTTGATGCTTAGTCTGGGAGTGGACAACACTCGTTCTTAGGAGTTTCAAATTGAAGGATCCCTCTAGATTACTAAGTTTATTACCATTTTACAAACACGTAAAAATGTATAAAACCAACTTAAATATTGATAAAAACAATGAAAACAATTTAACAAACTGGGGATTTCCCACAGAAGAAAGTTATATTAGAAGGTCAGGGAAAAAAATCTTTAATCAGGGAAATGTCGGAAAACTTTAACATTTCAGATTGTGGATACCATGTTAGTTTTACTTCAACTAATATTTAGCAAAATTAGTTTATTATCTTTAAAAACATTTTCAGTCATTTTCAATCAGTTTGAAGTTTCTAACGAGCGTTTCTACTCCCAGACTAAGCATGAAGTAAAATTTCGAGTTTAGAAAAGCCCCGCGTATAAAATTGGTCTCGGGTCGCGCAGCGACCCGAGACAAATTTTCACGGGGCTTTTCTAAACTCGAAATTTTACTTCATGCGCCACGCGTATTAAACAGTGATTTAACGTGAAATTAAAAAAAAAAACACAGAACAAATTAATT
The DNA here is from genome assembly GCA_932526585.2 of Philonthus cognatus. Taxonomy (NCBI): domain Eukaryota; kingdom Metazoa; phylum Arthropoda; class Insecta; order Coleoptera; family Staphylinidae; genus Philonthus; species Philonthus cognatus. The sequence continues at coordinate 112,755,153 of OW052242.1, forward strand.
CGAATTATTTTTGACCATTCAAATCCTTTTGTTAATTTTCGAATCCTTTTGTAAGTATTCGAATCCTTTTATAAATATTCGAATCCTTCTATGAGGATTCGAATCACTCGCATTTGGATTCGAATTCGAATCCTCTTAAAAAAATGTAACGAATCCGGATCACGAATCCAGTTTAACTGAAGTATTCGAATGCCTCTTTTGAATCCTCTAAAATGATTCGATTCGAGGATTCGAATCCTGAATGATTCGAATCCGGTTCAGCTCTGAGTATTATATTATTCATGTTTGATAATGACAAGCTAAATTTGTCGAAACTGCAGTCAGATTCAATTAAAAAAGTGTTTTTTTTGTTTGTTTGTTTGTTTGGCATAGGTTTTACCATTCAGCCACTAACGTTGATTTATAAAAAAGTTGATTTTTCAAAAAGTGTTGTACAAAGTAAAAATGTTTTATTGTAAAAAGTTATGGATAATACAGTCTTAATGATTACTCTATATTATCTCTTTACAATCTATTAATTTTGAAACTGTAGTCAATTACGCAAACTAAAAACAGACGATTTTTGTGTTTCATCTCGTTCATCTTCGTCGATTAGATTTGAGATATAGACGTCATGGTTATTTCGGAGACTTTAGATTGTATGCACCGTTGACGGAACACAGGCGTCGCTTTGTTATCGAGCGACGCCGCATCAGATGGCCGCGATTGGATAATGAAGACGGCCCGGAGCGTCGGGACGCATAAACGTCGTCCTTTGAATCATGTGTGCCCGATCGGCCTCGACATAAATCTCCACTCGAACGCGAACGCGAAAGCACCCCATAAAATTTGTAAAATATAATAACGATTATTATTTATTACGTTTACTATTTTATATTCAATATTCATCTTATAAAATCGAACGAGATATACAATGCATGTCCTGTAAAGTTTAAAGTCGTCCCGCGTGAGTCCCGGGAAATTTATAACCAGGGAGATTGGGAATTAATCTCTATTTGGAAAACTATGGGAATACTTTTGAAGCGCGTGAAATATCGCCGTTTGTGCTCGAAAGCCGGGCATTAAGAGAGGCGATGGGGTTTAAGAGCTAATTTCCACGGACGGGCATTTATTAACTTTGGAGTAATTGCTCTCTATAAATCTGCCTGATGCGCCAAATCATCTGTAAACATTCCAACTGGATTATAAAGATTTCCTAATTATTTTTTGTTTACCTTAGAATGTAATTATATGATTTATATATTTTTTGTGTTGTGTCACCCCATATATTATTTAGGTATATATTTTGTGATGTGAACATTGAGTTGTATACTTGTTTTCTGTTATTTTCTGGTATGTAGTTTCGTATTTGTGATAGTGCATATATTGTTTTAGCGTTTTTTTTTTTCTTAAGTTGTTTGTGTTTTAGTCTAAGGTATTTTACTGTTGTGATTTGTTTTATTGTTGATTCTTTTATTTTAATATTTAAATTTACATTTTCTGTGTTGTTAAAGATGAGAAATTCAGTTTTTGTTTCATTAATTGTTAATAGATTGTTGTAGTACCATTTTTCCAATTGTTTAATGTCCGAGTATATTTGCGTTAATATTCTGTCGTATTTGTTTGCAGTGTATATAATACATGTATCATCTGCGTATATAAAAGGTTTTCCATTTAATGTTTGTTGAAATGAATCATTTGTGTATATTATGTATAATATTGGTGGTAAGTTTCCTCCTTGCGGTATTCCGTATTGTGCTACTGATGGTTTACTCTCTTCTTCGTTAATTCGTGTTGTTTGCGGTCTATTTGTTAGGTACGTTTTAATCAGGTTTGCTTCATTGTTTTTTATACCGATTGCATTTAGTTTTGTTTCTAATTTTTCTTTTGAAATCGTGTCAAACGCTTTCTTCATGTCTATGAATAATGTTACTACCTTTTCTTTGTTTTCCAGATTTGTTTTTATGTAGTGTATTAGATCGTTTACTGCAGATGTGGTGCCAGATTGTTGTTGAAAAGCATATTGGTTTTGATGTATTGTATTTTGTTCTTTAAGGTGTTTGCTTATTTGGTTTTGACTTTGACTTTTTCCAGTATTTTGTTCAAAGTTGACAGAAGTGATATTGTTCTATAATTTCCTAGGCAGGTTTTGTCTCCCTTTTTATGAATCGGTTTTATTATGGTTTTTTGAGATGGTCAGGGTATTTTCCTTCGTCCATTACGTTGTTTGTTAATTTTACAAATATTAGAGTGAGTGTGTTTTTGTTTTCTTTTATTATTTTGTTTTTGATTTTGTCGAAACCCGGGGCTTTTTTATCTTTTTGTTCTGCTATTATTTTATTAATTTCTTCTTTGGCTGTATGTTTAAAGTTTAAGTTCTTATGGTTTCTTTTAGTTGTTGTTGTTTTGGGTTCTGTGCTGGCATTTTGTATTTGTGTTTCTGCTAGTGTTTTTCCTATATTTGTGTAGTATGTATTCAATTCACTTGCTATCTCCTGGTTGTCTGTTGTTAGTGTGCCGTCTTCTTTGTAAATTGCGTCTATGTATGTTTCTTTGTTTTCAACTTTTTTAATTTGTTTGTTTATAATTTTCCATATCTTAGACTAATCATTCATTTTTTTTTCGTATATGTTTTTCTAATACTGTATTTTAGTTTGTTTGATTAGTTTCGTTGTTACTTTGTTGTGATTATAGTATTTTTCTTGTATTCTTGTGTTTGTCGGGTTTTTTTAATATTTTTTTGCAATTTGTTCCTTTGATGAATTTGTTTTATTATTTCCTTCGTGATCCAGGGGTTTCCGGCAGCTCTTTATATTTTGTAGTTATTTTCATTATTTACTATTATGTCTTGTAGTTTTCTGGATAGTTGTTCAAAGTTGTTTATTTGTTTTATTTCTATCCTATTTATTTCTTCGGTAATTTTGGTGTAATCCAGTTTCTTTGTTTTGTAGTATTTATAGTTTGGCTTTTCTTTGAATGTGGTAATCACAATGGCCTGATATGCTTAACTTCTATCTCTATTATTTCTAATTTATTTGTTATTATGTCGTCTAAGATTGTGTTATTTCCATTTTTATTTATTCGTGTGTAAGTTTCTTTTGTTATTTCGTTTGCTATTCTATATGTATTTTCTTTTAGCATTGTTATGTATTCTATCAGGGTATTGTTTTTGTCTAGAAGGTTCAAGTTTATGTCTCCTATTATTAGATGTGATTTTTTTCTGTTATTTACGTTGTTTTTCAGTACTTGTTGTAGTTTTGTTGGTGTTATTTGAGGTGGTTTATAAATCAGTGTTATTGCTAAATTGTCGCGGTTTAGTTGTATTGTTAGTATCTGTATTTTATGTGTAGTTAATTTGTTTAATATTTTGTATTCAATATCTTTTCGTATATAGAAAGCAATTCCTCGTCCTTTGGTGTCTCTTGAGTTCAACTCTGCAGTATAATTTTGTAATTTATATAGATCTTCCTTCAGGGTTGTTGTGGGTTTCAGGGATTATTTCGATTTCGTGAAACAAATTTTTTAGGATTCTAACATTATGTAAATATATATTGGCCATTTTAAAATGTTCAGGTTTATGTATTTTTTTATTGTTGTAATTATTTTGATTAATTTAATTTAATGTATGTAGGTCGGAGTGTGTATTTATTTTGATTTTGTTGCTTGTGTCAGTTTTTCTTATAAATATGTTTCCGTCTCTGGTCCATAGGTGTTTGAATTCATGTTGATTTTTGAATTCCCTGGCTTTATAGAAAAATACATTTTTTAAAGGGGTAAGTTGTTCATTTATATAGATTTCGTTGTCATCTCCTTTTAGGCTACATTCCTTTGTTGTAATTGAGCCGATAGTTTTTCGAGCGGTTATTATGTTAGTTTTTTGCTCTTTTGTTTTCAGTTGCACTATTATTGGGCTATCCTCATTTGATTCGTTTTTTCTGTATGCGGTAATGATGTATTTTGTTTCAATTTTGGTGTTTAAGTTTTGAAATATTTTTGTGGCAGTATCTTCAAGTTAGAATTAGGTTGCGTAACGGAATTGCTTATTTAATAGAGGTGTGGACTGAAAAACGTAAGCAGGATCCCAAATTACTTGACAGGGATGTTGGCTTGGCGGACGCAACATATACCGGGTGTTGACTTGGCGGACGCAACATAGGAAATCCCATGTAAATTTTGAAATGTTCAAATTTTGGCTCCCCTATTTATTTTAGAAACAAAATGTATTTACCTTTTTTGTAGAGGGAAAAATTCTGAGTTCATTCGTGTTAACATTTATCACTTTACGTTTCTCTAAGTTAAAATAATTAAGAAAAAGTAATGTGATTTTATTAAAATATTGACATGCCATGGAATTGAAACAACAATTGCGGATGTAAAAATGGCAAAAAAAATCGCAGTCACTTGATTAAAGTAAATGTTTTCGAAATGATTTACACTATACAAGAAAAAATCCTCCTAATAAAGTGGTATTTTAAGGACCACAGTTATCACGATGTTTGCGTTATGTTTTTTGTCGTTAATTAAGTAACAGCAATATCTTGTGCTATTTTGACATCCGCAATTGCTGTATCAACTCCATAGTACGTAATTATTTTTATAAAATCACATTACTTTTTCTTAATTATTTTAGCTGTAAATTTTCTGACATTCGTTGATTTTTTAAAGAGTTCAATTTGAAGCTTTAAACGAGTGTTTTCCACTCCCAGACTAAGCATGAAGTAAAATTTCGAGTTTAGAAAAGCCCCGTGAAAATTTATCGAGGGTCGCACAGTGACCCGAGACAAATTTTCTGGGCTTTTCTAAACTCGAAATTTTACTTCATGCGCCACGCGCATAAAACACAGATTTTAAGTGAAGTTCAAATATAGCTAAATTTGACAATATTATAGTGTTTATACGCGTGGCACATGAAGTAAAATTTCGAGTTTAGAAAAGCACAGAAAATTTGTCTCGGGTCGCTGCGCGACCCTCGACAAATTTTCATTGGACTTTTCTAACTCGAAATTTTACTTCATGCTTAGTCTGGGAGTGGAAAACACTTGTTTAAAGCTTTAAATTGAACTCCGCAATTGTTGAATCAATTCCATGGTATGTCATTATTGTTATAAAATCACATTACTTTTTCTTAATTATTTTAGCTGTAAATTTTCTGACATTCGTTGATTTTTAAAAGAGTTCAATTTGAAGCTTTAAACAAGTGTTTTCCACTCCCAGACTAAGCATGAAGTAAAATTTCGAGTTTAGAAAGCCCTGTGAAAATTTGTCGAGGGTCGCGCAGCCACCCGAGACAAATTTTCTGGGCTTTTCTAAACTCGAAATTTTACTTCATGCGCCACGCGTATAAAACACAGATTTTAACTGAAGTTCGAATATACATAAATTTTCCATCTGTGGAAATATAAATCGGTTTTTGCTCCTTTGTTTAGACGCTTTTCTTCCTCTGGCCTCGAACCTTCGTGGAACCTGCTAAGCCATTTTATGGCTGTATTGTTAAATAGCGCACTTTTCACAACCACCGTAAATGTTAGCGGGTAAATCATATTAATGACATTAATTTTCAGGCCAAGTCTTTTCACCGACTCAGACCACTCTCAATAAACTGTAAAGTAGGGTTTGGGTTGCGAGGTGTCAGGTAAAGTCGCAGCACAGTCGTTTGTTAAAGTAAATAGAAAATGTTCACTAATTTATGAGTTTTATTGCATAAAAACTGATTAGATTTTTTTGTATAAGATATTTCGCTCTATTATTCAATTACACACCAATTCTGTTTTTTTTTCTAAATGCAAATATCTCTCTTTTTCCAGAATGGCCAACCGTCCCAATTCGTGTCGGAACGACTGCAGCAGTTCAGCGAGCCTCTGAACAGATTTACCTCCAGCAATAACAGTAAGTATATCCTCCTGAAACGGCACTGTAAACTACGAAAGACGAAATCATGTAAAAACAGACCATTATCTGTTTACCCCGAATTAAAATTAAAGTGAACTCGTTAAAGGTCCCTCCGGTTACAGCAGAATACCACCTGTTTAATGACACGGATCCCCCGCACGTAACGAGTTTTCCGGGTTTTTCATTTTCCCGAACATCATTCCGATACAAGCGCGCAATTTTCACGTAGAGCCCGGTCCGAATATTTTTATTGAGCCCTGCCCGCATACTAGATATTTCCCACCGGACTGCGCTTGTTTTAATTACGCCGAAAAATAAAGGGCGTGGGGAAAATGGATTGATAATTATTTATTTTGGATAATAATCATACGTATTTAAGAAAAAATTGTTAACATTTTATTTCATAAAGTCTTTATTTAATTAGATCTTCCTTCTCTCTAACCAGTCTTATCTATACTCAAATCGAACTCTAATTTAATAAAAAAAAAAGTATTTAGTGGTTCAGTCACAGTAACTTAATTAAACACAGTGGCGACATGTCAAAATTAATCAAGACAATAGGTTATAATAAAACATCTGATATTCAATTCTGACAGCGAGTTATTGTCATCTTTCTTGTGAAGCGTCATCCATGGATTAAATTCACTTTATTTTTAAATAGGAACATATGATGGTTAATACCTCAAATTAACGGGTTTAGGTTGTTTCTATCTACTGTTGCGAATTTTTGAGGTACGATTTTGGGATAAGTGAAATAAAGCACAAACGTTAGACAGAATTGTTTAGACAAACTTTAGACCTCATAGCTACGCCGCTGTTTGTCCGCCATTGGGTCCATTGGGTCTAAATTACTAACAACCAACCAATACCACAGTTGTCGCCAACTGTGTTTAATTAAGTTACTGAAGTTCAGTCCAATAGCGTAGATAGTTTTTCGCGATGGAATGGGGGGATTTAACTTTGTATTTTCGTTAATTTTTCTAAAGTAATACAAAAATAAGTACAAAAATGGTTCTATTTTTCGCTTAGATGTATATATAATAAAAATCATAACCAAACAATCGCCAACAGAAAAGAGCCATTTATTTTATTCTCCGATTTTTAAGACTCATGGGGGGGGGGGGATTGATCCCCTAAATCTCCCTCACAATCTACGCCACTGGTTTAGTCTAGTTAATATTAATGAAATAAAGTTTATTTCCGATCCATTACACAACAATACAACGCAATTGAAATTGTCACCAAGTCGGAATAAACGGCAATCGTAAATCCCTCGGGTTCTGAAGATAGCAGACGACATAATTTCTTCAAATAAAAAGGGGCCGTTGTTGTCGCTGTCCGGAAATTAATTACACCAGTCTAGAGGGAATAAATAGAATCGATTATAATTATAAATTCGGAGGATTAATCTCTCTTGAATGCCTTCCAACACAATGGGCCTTTGCCGTTTTGATTTAAGTGACACAGTCTATAAATAAAGTTACATTTGCCTGCTTCCATACAGAAAGGAGATTTTACCATTAACTTACCCTTAATTGTTGACAAACAAATAAAGTAAACAATTAATAATAAAAATAATAATAATAATAATAAACAGCTTTTTTTGTAATTTAATTTATCAATTTATTTGTAATGTAAGATAATATAAAAATAAACAATTTAATTCTTTTATATGTAAATGAATTTGTAAAAATTAATAGAATGGAAAATCACTTGTAAATAAAACACTTTTGTTCATGACAATCTTATATTTGCCGTTTTGATTTAAGTGACGCAGTCTATAAATAAAGTTACATTTGTCTGTTTCTATACAGAAAGGAGACTTTACCATTAACTTGCCCTTAATTGTTGACAAACAAAGTAAACAATGTAAATAATAATAATAAACAGCTTTATTTGTAATGTAAGATAAATAAAAATAAACAATATAAATCTTTTATATGTAAATGAGATTGTAAAATTAATAGAAAGAGAAATCAATTGTAAATAAAACACTTTTGTTCACAATTTAATTAAAACACTTAACTTTGTTTTACCACTTTTATATAAGTAGTAAAACAAAGTTAAATGTTTTAATTAAATTGTTATGAAGATACCACAAAGTGAACGCCAACCAAATTAAAAACTATTGTTCACGACAATCTTATATGTGCATTATTTAGTTGTGTGGGCAGCATATAACACTTAAGTACATTAAACACGGGATTTGTGTGATAAATGTGGTTTTTTAATACGAATATAATTAATTGCCTAGATAGATTTTTTGCCGCTATGCAGTAATAGCGCTGTGCTAGTCAAATCAGCTTCTTTTGTCTTACATTTGACCATGGTGGTGTTGACGTCGTCGACGCCATTTCGTTAAAGTACGAAGTAACGCGTCAACATCTCCGTCGTTCTCACTAGTTTAACCCGCGTAAAACGCGTTTGTAAATATAAATCATTCTCAAATCGGTTAAACAATTGTGCTTCTATCCGTCGCGAGTTTTTTTTAAAGCGAAACAAACGTTAACGCCGTGAAAACTCCATCCAAACGGAAGAGTTCGTTTTTTGTGCAAAAAGCGTGTTTCTATGTAACTTACCCACTGAGCAAAAAACAAACAATTTACATTGAAAAATCGTAACATGTATTTATAAGGGGCATTCCACGCCAAATCGGACACCATTTGGCTTTTGCATCTCCGATTTTTTCATAATTTTTTATGTTATAGTAGCAATTGAGAGAGGCTTCCCTGATTTTTTTTAAATTTTGTTTGTCAAGCCGTTTTCGAGATAGCGATTTTTGAAAAAAAAAATACGCTCCCGAAAAATGGCCGATTGGGACCTTTTATTTGACATTTTTCTTTATCAAAACACCCAAGAGAAAAATTCCTTGAAAAACCATATGCAACTTTTCAGCTGGAAAAAATGTTTATGGTCAACTTTTTCGTGATACATTGCCACAAGAAAATCATTTTTTTAAAGAAAACCTAACTTTGAGCGCGATTGCAGAGCGCAATTTTCAAGTATCAATAACTTATTATACATCAAATTAAAGCTTGTTTGATTCGGAATTAAGCAATGGTTAAAGAAATAAAATCATTTAAGATTTTTGGAAAATTTCAGGGGCTTTTCTAAACTCGAAATTTTACTTCATGCTTAGTCTGGGAGTGGAAACACTCGTTAGAAGTTTTAAATTCTTTAAACACTATAAAAACTATAAAAAAACAAATGCCTCAACATTTACAATCATCATCATAATAGATATACTTGAAAGAAAAAATCCCTGTATATAAACATATTTTTTGGCAAATGAATTACATATTCAGTTTCATATTAATGTACATTTTTATTCTATTCAACTATATCTATCAAAACATTTTGATCTTTTTACTCTTACTTGTCAGATGTTGCTAACAACAGCTTGATACCAACATCTGACAATATGAATTTTAAATGATTGAATTTTCTATTTGTATAATTGAAGCTGTTAGTTGTTGAAACTCTATAATATTACTTAATAAAACACCTAATTTGTTTAGCTTTCAAAATTATATTTATTGTACTACAACAATTGTTTCACCACACTGTGACTTCATCAGGTAGATAAATGGTCAATCTTTATTTAAGTGAAATTCTGATTATTTCATGATTTTATTTTATATAGTACATGTGATTTGATATAAAGTGGTTGTATATTGCCAGATGTGCTTCCAAAATACAAAAGAGAAAAAGAGAAGCATGAAATGGTAAAAGTGAAAACCCTTTCATCGTTTATTTTCGTCGAGGCTGGGGTATTAAAGCGAGCCGCGGTCCAAAAATATTCATCTTCAATCTCACTAAAACTCGAATATTTTATACCGTGTGACGTTATAAATATCCTCTCAGTCTGAATACCTTTGTAAGAACTGTCATTGAGCCTAAATACCAGGTTTGAGAGGATATAGTCTATAAATACAAACAAGAATTTCCATTACGAATACACGCAATTTAAAAATAAAAAGAATTATACAAATAAATAAAGATTCTGCATAATAATTCAATTATTTTTGAAACTAGAAACCTACCAAAGACTTATTACGATTAAATTGTTGCGAATATATGTACTGGGATAAATTAAACAATAATGCCTAGTTTCCAATAAATTGTGTGTGATTTTAATGCAATCGTAAATTATCAAAATATCTTTACATGAAAATGCAGTTCGTAAAAAAATTCCGCGTAAGTCGACTAAAAATCCTTCAGTTTCAACTTCGACTCTTGTAAAAAGTTACAAACTTTACAAAGAACTGTGCAAAGATTATTTTAAATAACTGGGAATTATAAATAGGAAACAATGAAATGACAAGCTAACACGAATTTTTGACAAAAAAATTTAAAAAGTCGAATGTGGAGCTTACAAACGAAATTCTTGCACCTCCTCTAGAGATGTAACAAGAAAGGTACTCGTTCACGAATCTACCGTCTGAAAATTTGAAAATAGGTATTCATAATAATGTGTGACAAGAAAAACGCCCACTATAACAAATGAACAACATACTCGAGCTGTTAGGCGTAGCAAAATTTTTGATAAATTGGTAATGAAAACCTGTAGTTTTGTCTTATCGTTAACTCATCTTAAACCTATGTCAAAACAGACTAACAAAATAAACTCAGAAGACCATGTAAGCGTTCTACTTCTTTAGAATATTACAAAAAATATAGTGTGATGCACAAAACTAATTTATGGCAGTTCAGTGCAAAAAAATATGAGCCGAGTAGTGTCTTTGGTAAGGGAATTTAGCGAAAAAACATTAAAGCATTAATAATTTTTTAGTAACTTATGTTAAATATATTAAAGTTTCATGTTATACACTTTTTTTTCTGAAATGTCTCTTCGTTTTTGTTTTATTGACCTTTAAACACGCCACAATTAAATCGTAGTCACCCTTTAGTACCAAGTTGGAATGTGAAATAAAAACTACAATTATGGTAAACAATTATGTGCAGATTTTATACAAGTGCTCAATATTATTCAAATGCATTGGTTTTTAACCGGTGTTCTGTAAACTTAGAGAACATTTTCCGGTAAAATTCAAAAATTGATTACAAATTAAAACGGTTACTGAGAAAAAAAAAACTAAAAAGCAAGTCATTAAATATTTTTAAGTTTCCATGATTCTGGAAAGATTATAAACCTATGTTCTAGTGTTCAGAGTCTACAATAACGCGTCAAGATTTCAGAGTGGTGGAGATTATAGTATCCAAAAACCAATTCCGAGTTGAGCATCAAGTCGACATTCTAGAGTTTAGAGACCAATAAAATGCGTCTAGACTATAAAATGCTAGAGTATAAGGAATACAGAAGCCAATCCAGAGTAAGCATCTAGTCCACATCTGAAGTTTATAGCCCAAGGGCAAGCGTCTAGATTCCAAAATGTTATAGAGTTCAGAATCCAATCCACAGTTGAGCATCTATTCTGCATTCAAGAATTTAGAGTCCAAAGATAAGCTTTTAGATTCTAGAATTCTAGTGAGTCGATTTAAAGCTTAAAACGAGTGTGTTTCACTCCCAGACTAAGCATGAAGTAAAATTTCGAGTTTAGAAAAGCCTGAAAATTTGGTTTGGTTGCGTAGCGCGAAGCGCTACGCGGCCAAACAAAATTTTCAGGCTTCTCTAAACTCGAAATTTTACTTCATGCGCCACACGTATTAAACACTGAAAGCACTGAACTATTGTGAACGAGTAAACTTTGCTTGAAATCAGTGTCATATACGCGTGGCGCATGAAGTAAAATTTCGAGTTTAGAAAAGCCTGAAAATTTGGTTTGATCGCTCCGCGCTTCGCGCTACGCACCAAACCAAATGTTCAGGCTTTTCTAAACTCGAAATTTTACTTTATGCTTAATCTGGGAGTGGAAAACACTCGTTTAGACTTCAAATTGACCTCTTTTACAAAAACAACGAATATTTAAAAATCTACAACACGTAATTGGGACATGTATACTCAAAAGAAAAAATTTACAAGAAAATATGATCTACAACTTTTCTAAAAGAAAGAACACTAATATACTCGCGACCTAAACAGTACGACATTGTCATGTAACGTCAAAATTTGACACAACTAGGAAAACATACTCTCTAAAAAAATTGAACCACACATTCGACATCAATGAGTCATAGGACACCTCTCCCGAATTCAACTATACGTAATATTTACCCATCTGTTCTAATTTGCAGTAATTTTTTGATATTCGAATGTGTGTTTAAGAATTTTGTTTTTATAGTTTCCCCAAATTCCTGAGATTACCGAGAGATTAATTTAATATTTCTTGTATTGTTTCGGGAACAAAAAATATCCGGGAAATGTTTTCCTCTAGAACAGTGGTCTCCAAACTACGGCCCGCGGGCCAAATCCGGCCCGCGACTTGCATGAACCCGGCCCGCGATTGTTTGTAATTTTTTTTGTAAATGTCATATTTTGAAATATTGTAACAATTGTTCCTCAAATTTTTCATAATTTTATAAAATTAATCGGATCTTGGCCGACTTTATTATGTAGAATTGTATTTGTGGCCCGCGAAGAAGATAGTTTGGAGACCCAGGCTCTAGAATCGTCATCGAATCTACTAACCCTCTATAATTTTAAGACGCTATCATATGACAATGGTGAAAAGTTGACTTATTTTTGCTGATATTTATATTTTTGTAGGCGAGCTAATTCAACGTATTTTTTTATAAAAATATTTATGAATTCTTTCCAGAAATCAATTTAGAGTTGAGCTCGTCCACATTCTAGAGTTTAGAATCCAAGGGCAAGCACTTAGATTCCAGAATGCTAGATAGTAGAGAATCCAGAAACCAATTTAGAGTTGAGCATCTAGTCCACGTTGTAGAGCTAAGAGTCTAATTTGAGTCCAAAAACTAATCGACAGACTAGCGAAAACAAAGATGCAATGTCCGCAGATCAGTCTTGAGTTAGGCATCCAGAGTATCAAATACAGCCTATAGATTAAAGACCAAACAAAAATAAACTAGACCAGTCTAGGGACTAGTCTAAAGTCGAGTCTGGAGACTACATTTAAGAGAATCCAGAAACCAATCTAGAGTTGAGCATCTAGTCCACATTGCATAGCTAAGAGTCTAATTAGAGTCCAAAAACTAACTGACAGACTAGCGAAAAAAGAAGCAACGTCTGGAGATCAGTCTTGAGTTAGGCATCCAGAATCCAGAGTATCAATAGTCTAGAGATTGAAGACCAAGAAAAAAGACTAGACGAGTCTAGGGACTAGTCTAAAGACGAGTCAGGAAACTACACTTAAGAGTTTTCACTCGAGTGGCTAGAATTAAGAAGCTAGTATAGAATTTACAGTACCTATGATCCACAAACTAGAGTCTAGGTCGCACTAGAATTTAGTGTATCTAGAGTACAAATATTGAAGTCTTAGTATTAGCGCCAGAGTCTGGAGTCTATTATTTAGAATGTATGGCTTAGAGTCCATACTTAAGTCTACAAACTAGTCTAAACTCTCTGGAGACCCAGCTTAGAGTCTATATCCAACGTATACTAGAGAAAGAGAGCCAAAACTAATCCAATAATAAACATATAAAGTTTAGATTATAGGTCTAGAATGTAGTCTTTAGATATCAGTAGTCTATTATTTAGAATGGAGTCTATTATTTAAACTGTAGGGTTTAGAGTCCATACTTAAGTCTACAGACTAGTCTAAACTCTCTAAAGACTGGAGTCTATATCCTACGTATACTAGAACAGGAGAGGAAACGTAGCGCCAAAATGAATTCAATAATAAACATATAGAATTCAGATTATAGGTCCAGAATGTAGGCTTTAGATATCAGTATTAAAGCGTTTAGAATCTAGAGTTTAGAATCTTACAAACAACCATAGAATCAAAACTAAACTCTAAAGTTTAGAGTCCTAGAAGCTGGTCTAGAATCTTTATACAATCCAGAAACTAATCTAAAATTTAAACTATGTAGGGTCTATAACACAGCCCGACAAAAATCAAAAATGTTTTGATGCCCGAAGTTTTAGATCTAATTATAGGTATATAAGGCCCACTGTTTCAAAAAGCTATCAGTTTGCTTGTATCAGCTCTAGTTTTGAAGATAGAACATAATAAACGATTTTCGTCATTTTTCTAAGAACAATTCAGATTCAATTGAAAATTGGCGTCTAAGGAACTTTATGGTTGCTGAAGAAAACAGCGAGATCAGAGGACTTTTAGTTCCTCTTGAGAGGATCTTGTTACCGCCTGTACACATCAAGCTAGGCTTGATGGGGCACTTTTCGTGACATTAATTTTGTTTTCAGTATATATTACGTACATTTTCCGAAGTTACTAATGAGAAACTGAAAGCAGATATTTTTGATGGTCCTTAGATAAATTATACAAATATCTTGGAATTCATAATAAAAAATGAGCGTAGTGTCTGTTTTTCTTTCGTTCTAGTAATGAAAAACATTCTTGGCAGAAAATTTCCGAAGTGTCGATGACTTTTTCTTTTATCTTTTAATACAAAAATATTTGTATAATAATAAAAACTCCGTGTTGTTTTTTTTTTATTTGGTCCTTGGATTTACCTTAAAATAGTATAACGTATAAATTACTAAAGTGTTATATTTTAAAGTTGCACCTCCAAGACAAAAACAAATGCCATATTTGAATTCAGGGCATCAAATTCATATGAAATCAGCTTCAAATAACCCGGCACCAAAACTACTGTTGACCTGTGTAATTTAAAGTCCAAAATCTAAAGTTTGAACTCCTAGGCTCATTTGCACCCCGACTGATTAATTTTAATCATCTACATTGATTAAACCTTTGATTAAAGCTCTGAATAAATTAAATTTTTAAAATATAAGAATGTTATAAATTTGTAAGGTATGCTAAATTATTCTCATTAATCAATATGAGATTGTGTAAACAATTTATCAATAAAATTGCTGTGTTTTTAAGAAGTACTAATCATTGATTAAGTTATTCGACTTGGGTGCAAACGGGCACTAGAGTGCAAAGTTTGGATATATTAGAGTCTGGAAAGTGACTAGACTAGTATATGAATCACGGTTTTAGAATCACAGAACACAGGTTTATAAGATTTTTGTAAGATACTGTCGTTAAGAACTACCGATTTAGAGTTTAGAATCTACAATCAAGCATTTAGGTTCCACTTTCAAACAAATTCAGAGTAGGCATATAATCCATATTCGAGAGTCAACAGTCAAGCGTCTAGATACCAATATTCAGAGTCCAGAAATCAGAGTCTTCAATTAAGCGTCCAGAATACAAAGTCTAAAATCCAGAGTCTGTAGATAAAAACCCAATAAACTAAAATTTTATCGAGAGACTAGGTACTAAAAACAAGGGACTAATCGTTAGACTAGAGTTCAACCAAAATTCTACATAAAACTAATCTGCAGACTGGCGTAAATAATTCAGTCTTATATTAGGCACCTAGAATACAGGTCTAGAATCCAAAGTCTAGATGAACTCAACAAACTAGAACCTTGTCTAGATCCTATTTACAACTAACTAGTCCTAAGACTGGAGTTGAACCGAAATTCTACTGATTTGAGTCCTACAAGTAATCTACAGACAAGCGTTAACAATTCAATCCTAAATAAAACATCATGAATAAAAGTCTAGAATCCGAAGTCTAGAAAATTGGAGTCCAAGAAACTATAATCTTGTCTAGAGACTAAATTCAAGGAACTAGCCCTAAGACTAGAGTCCAACACAGAGATAAGAGTCCTAAAACGAATCTTCAAACCAGTGTAAACAATTTAGTCTTGAGTTAAGTGACCGAAATCTAGATATAAAAGTTGAGAAATTAAAGTCCAGATTAGAGTCTACAGACAAGAGATAAGAATATAGAGACTCCAGTTAAAAGCTTTGAAACGAAAACGAAACGAAAGTCCAGAGTTAAAAATTTAGAACCAAAGGCTTAAGTTGAAAGTTTGTAGATTCGAGTCTACATTTTTCAGTGTAGAGTCCATAATCTAGAGCAGTAGCTCTTAACCTTTTCAGATTAATGGAACACTTACAATTTTACAAGAATTTTGCGATTTTTCACCGATTGTCAAATTTTGTATCGATTTCAAATTTTCAGATTGTAAAATTTTTGCGAAACATTGGTATCCAGCGGAATACCAGTTAAGAACTTCTGATTTACGATCTAGGCATTTCAGGAACACATAATTTTATTTAGTTAATTTTTTAAATACAAAAAATCTTTAAGCATTGAAAATTTCCGACAATGATCTTTGTTAAGTGTTAAGTCAACCTCCACTGACAAATTTCAAAGATTCTATTTCCGTTGCCTCGTTCGATTTTTAAAGAAATCAAATTGAATTTCCCTTTAAGTCACATTCGATGTAACCGCGTTTCTGTTTGTATGTATATATTTAGGGGAACACGGGAATTAAGTGTGTTCATCCTGTTCATCGGGGTTTTTCAGCTCCCCTGTCGCTTGTTAATTTGTGAGGATGAAACGGTCTATTTCCGATTTTTGTTTTGAAAGTAAAGGCCCTGCCGCGTCGGAAAGACACGATTCCGCCATTAGCGAGTCAGAGACATCTGGTGCAGTAAAGTGCCCAACCCCCTCCGACAGACTTGCCGCAATAAATTTAAGTGGTCCGCGAGGGATGCGCGTCTCGCGCATAAATCAACCATCAAATGTTTACTGCATTTAGAACTTTTGATTATGTATACACTGCATACGTAAATTTGTATTACTTTGAATAATACTTTTGAGAGGAACTTAAATTGATTACAGACGAGAGGGTATTTATAATATCTAGAGGGGAGGAGTGACAAGTTGACCCCCCCCCTCACCCCCGGTCACTCCAATGATAGTATTGCAGCATTCATAATGCAAATATTTACTATGTTTGTAATGAAAAACTCCTGGGCCCGTATTCACAGTACCGATGCAATTTGTCATCGGTGAGAAGTTGCACTGAAATGACGTCATTTTGGGAAGAATTTGCACAACCGTTCGGAGTAAAATGATGTCATTTCAGTGCAACTTTTTCACTGATGACAAATTGCTTAGGTGCTGTGAATAGCCCCTCTGTTTTGTGATAAGAAAATAAGATTTCGTTTATGAAAGTTTTTAAAACAAAAGCTTAAAATACTGAAATTCACGATTTAATGCTTTCAACAAGCCATTTTCTAAACACCGTCCTCTTAAAGATATTCCAAATGACCGCTGTAAAATCCCGAAAGATTTATCCCAACATTTCAGACAATCGGTGACATCCACATAACAAAACAATCCGTTTGATGTGCCTTTCCGAATGGTAATTCAGCCTCTACCAAAAATATCCCATTCGAAAAAACTCGAAATCGCCCCGCTGCGTGAAATTATAATTAAACACGTGTATATATAATCTGAAACGAGCCGCCCTATAAATTACCGTTTAATTTAACATAGATTAAGCCAGCCGGGCCAATAAAATCGGAGGATTGAAGGGGCCGTAAAATTATTTTTATAAAAGCGAAAGGCGCACGAGTAAATTGTGTTTATTTTCATGCCGAATTTTAGTGAGTGAATGTATTTTCGGTTTGTCGTCGGTTCATTTCGCGTATTATGTTTTATGATCGTAGCAGATAGGATAGTAAATTTTGTAGGGGAGTTTGCGTAGTGTCAAAAGTGTAATAAACGCTTCACATCAATATTATTTAGTTACGAAATTTGTTTTGGTGTTTCTAGTCAGGATCAAATTAACATAATATTTTTTTGATTGATAATTTAATTCATGTTTAAAAATATGTATTTAAAATAACAAATAGTTTGGAAATGTATAATTTTTTTAGCATAACCATGTCAACGGTAGTCTCAAACCAGGTATCAGAAACATCCGTCATTCAAAGTTTCGTTTCTAACCTCAAAATTGACATTTTCAACACATGATTATAGTCATGTTACTTATTAACTGTTAATTTAATTTATGTTTAAAAATATGTATTTAAAATAGCAAATAGTTTGCAAATGTATACATTTTTCAGCATTACTATGCCAACGGTAGCCTCAAACCAGGTATCAGGAACATCCGTCGCTCAAAGTTTCGTTGCTAACCTCAAAATTAACATTTTTAACATGTGATTATAGCCATTTTTATTTAATAACTG
This sequence comes from Philonthus cognatus, assembly GCA_932526585.2. Lineage (NCBI taxonomy): Eukaryota > Metazoa > Arthropoda > Insecta > Coleoptera > Staphylinidae > Philonthus > Philonthus cognatus. Next base: position 112,773,134 of record OW052242.1, read on the forward strand.
TTAATTCTAGAGGCTTCTACATCGATTTACATGGTTATTTACACAAATAGAACACTTAAACTTTGTTTTGTGTTGTAGGCGTTCCCTTCGTGGTACATCTTAGAATCACTTTTAATAATACACTTTTTTACTTTGTTCAACCACTGTTTATAATCATGAGGAAATATGAATGAGCAAATTACCTTTCTTTCTGTCAAAAATGTTGAATTTTTAACAATGTAAATAATGAAAATACATTGATTGATAATTCACACTAAATTTATTTCACTTGTCAATTCTTTAAATTTAAGACCATTTTACATTAAATTAGCGTTCTAAACGTGTGGCGCATGAAGTAAAATTTCGAGTTTAGAAAAGCCTAATTTGGCTCGGTCGCTCCGCTTCGCTACGCGCCCGAGCCAAATTTTCAGGCTTTTCTAAACTCGAAATTTTACTTCATGCTTAGCCTGGGAGTGGAAGACACTCGTTTCTTTTATCATTGAAACAATTGAAAATTGACGTAATACGTTTATTCTCATTTTATTGACGGAGAACGTTCTGTATTGTAAAAACGAAATGTCAAACAAGATAAATTCAAATTCAAAACTATTTGAATTCGAGAAAATAAGCTTACGCTTCTTATAGTTTGCACACTTTAAACATAATATATAAAATTACGAAAAAACTATTCGTGAAAATGCAAACAATGTCTTAATTAATAAGACAACTTAAGACGATAAATATCCATTGAAACAACTACTTCCCGTGCAAATACACCTCCGGATATTGAATTATACAATGAAATATTTAAAATCAAATTAAATAAGATTTTAAATATTTCATTGTATAATTCAATATCCGGAGGTGTATTTGCATGGGAAGTAATTGTTTCAATGAATATTTATCGTCTTAAGTTGTCTTATTAATTAAGACATTGTTTACATTTTCACGAATAGTTTTTTCGTAATTTTATATATAACGAAATGTCAATTTTGATTCAAGTTAAAATTGATTCAACAGATAATAGTTAAATTACAGTCAATTAAATAACAGTTTCGTAATTTTATATATTATTTTAAAAGTGTGCAAACTATAAGAAGCGTAAGCTAATTTTTTCGAATTGAAATAGTTTAGAATTTAAATTATTCTTAGTCAATTAAATGATAAAATACTATCAAAATGCCATAATTTTGAAATTACTATCAAAGTGTTAACAATACTCATTTAATGATGAAATACCATCACAGTCAATAGGCCCGAGCCAAATTTTTAGGCATTTCTAAACTAGAAATTTTACTTCATGCTTAATCTAGGAGTGGAAGACACTCGTTTTAGCATTAAAATAATTAATTTTGGATATAATACATTGATTCTTGTTTTATTGGCGGAAAACGTTTTATAATGTCAAAACAGAATGTCAATTTTGACACAAATTGAAGAGGAAGCAATCGTTTTTTATACCAGACTTTAAACAATAATCCAGATTCGATCAAGGGACCTAACGTCAAAATACCATAATAGTGAAAAACAGTCAACGTAAGAAACTTACAGTCAAAATGTCACAATAGTCATTGATTAATAAAATTCTATCATAGTCAAACGACGAAGTGTTTTTTTTTCAGCCAAAAACAATTGACACAGTGATTTAATGTCATAATGTCAATATATTCAAGCGTATTTAAATTATATCAAAATGTTTTGATACTTAAAATACAGGTGAGGTTACAAAAATAGTATTTTTTTCTATCGTTTAACTTGGCGGTTTTAAAATTAATTGTAACTAACTTTACAACTTGTCATCTAATCTAGCCTAATTTTATTAAGTTTTAAACCAAAAAATTGTTCTAAAATTTTATAGTTGGGGAATATTGTGTATATTATTGTAATAGGTGATTATCCGTCAATAAACTAAACTAAAATAAACTAATTGTTTTCACGTTGAAAATATCAAATACTGCGAAAGAAAAAAAATATATCTTAAAGTAAAATTAAATCGTTTTAATTGATATCAAAACCTACATAGTTATTAAAGTCGGAAATTCACATGTTATTTGGCCATAAGAACGATTAAGCTACCACAATAATGAAAATAAAGCTTTGAAATATACATATTGTACATTGAAGCTTTGCGAACTGACTTAATTTTCGAATATTGATAAAAACAATTGTAAAACATTTAATGATTTTCGTTGTGTTCTTTACTTTCATCAGCATTTGTAATTGCTTCAATTTTTCCGATCAAAACGTTAGAAGTGTTTAATTTGAATCTTCCAACGAGTGTTTTCCACTCCCAGATTAAGCATGAAGTAAAATTTCGAGTTTAGAAAAGCCTGAAAATTTGGCTCGGGCGCGCAGCGAAGCGGAGCGACCGAGCCAAATTAGGCTTTTCTAAATTCGAAATTTTACTTCATGCGCCACGCGTATAAAACGCTAATTTAATGTAAAATGGTCTTAAATTTAACCAATTGACAAGTGAAACAAATTTAGTGTGTTAATTATCAATCAATATATTTTAATTATTTACATTGTTTAAAATTGTAAACCATATTTTCAGGCTTTTCTATACTCAAAATTTTACTTCATGCGCCACGCGTATAAAACAATAATTTCAAGTGAAGTTCAAAATATACCGTTTATCAAATCTTTCAAAATTTAATCTCCTCAAGCCATTTCGCTTCAAGTTATGTAGGTAATTAAAAGAAAAAATCCTTGTATATTTTGATAAGACTTCTAGATAAAATATAATGTATTCATCATCAACATCTCGACGATTTCATAATTTAGGTTACCGAAATGTAAATAATTTTTTTTTAATTTTGTGTAATAGATGAACGTGGGATTTTAAGTAAAATTATTGAATTTGTTTGTTAGATTTATGGTTCAAAATTAGTAAACTGAACATTTCATTATTTATTTTATTAAAAGTTTTTAGAAATTTTGTGTAATCGATGAAAATGTGTTCACATTTAGATTTTAAGAAAAATTATTGATTTTTTGGCAAATTTATGTTTACAAATTGTTAAAACGAAGATATCATAATTTAAAATTGAATTTGTGTTCAGTATTCCGGACCAGATACACACAGACGCGCTTCCGACTTCAAGGTCCTCTTCAATGTGGTCCCGACCCAGTACTGAGGAATACTGAACATTTCTGACTATTTCAAGTCAACATGTGAAAACTATTGATGGATTCGATAGCTAACGCCATCTAATGCTTCATAGTGGCATCGTCAATTCGTGTCATTGACGATGCCACTATAATAATAATAATAATAATAATACATTTATTTTCAATGTTTTTACAAAATATATACATGATATATACAGCAATTACACGAAAACAGGTCAAAAAAGATAGTATTAATAACAATGAATTAATATAAAAAATAAACTAACATTTAAGCTTTAATATTGTTGTAAAATCCTTCCATCGTGTAGGGTTCTATGACAACCAGTTTATTAAAGAGCATGCTTTTCATAATAGCATAAGATTTGTAATAATTCGACCCTAGGTTTTGTACAAACTTATAATTTGTATTATTGTTTACGTTGTGTTGTGTATGTAGTAACCCATTAATTTATTTACCAGGTTCGTTGTTTGTGTCAATATGCATTATCGTAAATACTGTGTTTTTATTCCCTTTTAATTTGACTAGGAGGATGTGTGGACAATAAATAAAACAGTATATGAGCTTAACGTATGCAAAGTTTATTGACCTTTCATGACATTTCTAATGAATTAGTATGTCTTATATTATTTATATTTACAAAATACATTATCCAACGTTTATGCTTAAAAGCCATGTGCATTTAGTTAAACTCAAAAAAATGTATGACTCTACTTGTGGGAGCAAAATTAACTAGCCCCTGCATTTGCATTACGAGATGGGAAACCCACAAAAACCATCTCGGAGCTAGCATCACACACTCGACACACTTGCGATTAGTTAGTGGGACAATCTCTCATATCGGCCCTACACATCAATCGCCATTCATTTTCAATTAATGAGCGGAACGACCTTGCACCTCGTTCCACTCATAATCGAATTATTTTTTTCCTGTGGTTAGTTAGTAGGATACTTAGCGCAATACTAACTCTGATTGGCCTAACACATCAATCGACTGTTTCGATTAGTTAGTAGGACATACCTCGTTTTCTCGCTCAATTCGGCGTTTCACATCAACCACCATACATCCCTCATTCGTGTGGTTAGTTAGTAGGACACTTAGCGCAATACTAACTCGGATTGCCCTAACACATCAATCGACTGTTTCGATTAGTTAGTAGGACATACCTCGTTTTCTCGCTCAGTTCGGCCTTACACATCAACCACCATACATCCCTCATTCGTGTGGTTAGTTAGTAGGACACTTAGTGCAATACTGACTCGGATTAGCCTACCACATCAATCGACTGTTTCGATTAGTTAGTAGGACATACCTCGTTTTCTCGCACAATTCGGCCTTACACATCAACCACCATACATCCCTCATTCGTGTGGTTAGTTAGTAGGACACTTAGTGCAATACTAATTCGGATTGGCCTAACACATCAATCGACTGTTTCGATTAGTTAGTAGGACATACCTCGTTTTCTCGCTCAATTCGGCCTTACACATCAACCACCATACATCCCTCATTCTCTCTCCCCCCCCTCCATCTTCCCCCTTTCTCAGATGTTTAAATTATTTCGCTCGTTTTGTTTGTTTGATTTCAACTTAGTCGGTTTAATGTAGAATTAATTTTACTCTTACGTGATAGTCTCTCCAACGTTGTTATCCCTAACTCCATTCTCCATTCTCTAACTCAGTGATGGGGAAACTACGGCCCGCGGGCCAAGTCCGGCCCGCGGAAAGGTTTAATCCGGCCCGTTTAAGAGTGCCGTCGTGAGAATGTTTGAACGCGTTCTTACTTCGTAATGTGACGACCTGCATAAAAACTACCTACCTACGATTAAGCATTATTCTTTGGCCCGCTACGATTGTCTGGTTATTACAAATGGCCCGTCTTAAAAAAAGTTTCCCCACCACTGCTCTAACTCCAATTTCCATTCTCTAACTCCATTCTCAATACTTAACTCTTTTAATCAACATTACTTCACTAATTCACATCCCACAGAAACTTATCATTGTCAACTGTCCCCATTTACCTTCAAATACTGACTCTCCTAGTCCCTGTCCCAAAACTAACTCCTCTTTTTAGAATCGTTTCTTTGCTGCTCTCAAAGTTCTACCCTCCCCAAATTTTGTTGCTTAGACTTTATCTACTACCATATTTGGTCACATAACTCTTCCCTCTCTGACGTCAACTTCATTTCCCTGACTTTGCACACTTGGTGTGTTTGCGTTCGTTAAACCCTGAACTGAATCTTTCTGTATCTGTAAGCATTTCTCCACGCGCCGGTACTTGTTTATTATTTTAAGGCGATGCTGCATTTGTTATTTCTTTCAGATAAAAAATTTTGATCGACTAATGTTATTCTCGTATTTACTGGATGTTGATTTTTCTTTATTATTTTCTTGGGTGATTTTTGTATTAATATTTTAATTTAATTTCGTCAAAAATAATATTTGCACATGACCCCTACTGACCTATTACAGATTTAGCTTTTTTGATATCTATGGGCAAACTATTGTACTGTTTAATACATGCATAGTATGGGCCTTTTTCAAACAGGGTTAATTTGTGAGATGGGAGACTATATTCAATTTCATGCCTCGTGTTGTAAATATTTCGTAATACATTTCCACGAAAAATATTTCGATTTATCCATAGAAATTTTACACATTCTAGAACACTGAATCAACTTCTGAGCTACTTCCCCAAAACAAAACATTATAGATCATTAGATCGCGTTAGCTATCGAATCCATTAATATCATAATTCATTTTATGATACATTTTATTCGAAATGTTATGTAATATATTAAAATGGGATCACATTGACATTTTAAGTAAAATTATTGATTTATTTGTTGGATTTATATTTGAAAATTGATTAAAACGAACATTTCATAATTTATTGTACCAATATGTGCAAATTTTCTTGAAAATTTAATATAATAAATCCAAGTGTTTTTATTGAATCACTTTTTATTGAATGTGACTGCAGGTTCAACAAATTTAGCTTGTCATTATCGACATGTATCATGTTTGACAATGACCTCATTTTTATAAAATAAGTTTATTTATTACATAAAATTTTCAAGAACATTTTTAACATATTAATAAAATAAATTATGAAATGTTCGTCTTTATCAATTTTCAAATATAAATCTAACAAAAAAAATCAATAATTTCATTTAAAATCTCACGTTAATTACATAAAATTTCCAAGCAAATTCTCCACATTTTCATAGAATAAATTATGAAATGTATGTTTTTATCAAATTTCAAATATAAATCCAATAAAAAATGCAATAATTTTACTTAAAATCGCAATGTGATATAAATCTAACAAAACATTCAATAATTTCATTTAAAATCTCACGTTAATTACATAAAATTTCCAAGCAAATTTTCCACATTTTCATAGAATAAATTATGAAATGTATGTTTTTATCAAATTTCAAATATAAATCCAATACAAAATGCAACAATTTTACTTAAAATCTCAATGTGATCACATTGAGATTTTAAGTAAAATTATTGCATTTTTTATTGGATTTATATTAGAAATTTGATAAACACATACATTTCATAATTTATTCTATGAAAATGTGGAAAATTTGTTTGGAAATTTTATGTAATTAACGTGAGATTTTAAATGAAATTATTGAATTTTTTGTTAGATTTATATTTGAAAATTGATAAAGACGAACATTTCATAATTTATTTTATTAATATGTTAAAAATGTTCTTGAAAATTTTATGTAATAAATAAACATATTTTATGAAAATAAGGTCATTGTCAAACATGATACATGTTTGATAATGACAAGCTAAATTTGTCGAACCTGCAGTCACATTCAATAAAAAGTGTTGTACAAACAAACTTTTTACTTTGTTTGTACAACACTTTTTATTGAATGTGACTGCAGGTTCGACAAATTTAGCTTGTTTTATTGTGAAATTAACATGTATAACGAAGTAGAAGCCTCGACAATACAGAATTTATTGAATTTTTTGTTAGACTTATATTTAAAAATTGTTTAAAAACTCAATTTTTGCTCTAGAACTTTAAAAGACTGGGAAATAAGCGTAGAATTATTCAGTATTTAAGGCGATATGACCAGATATTAAATCTGAAAATTTAAAATGCATTTACAATAATTCGCATTGACATTTTATTTTAAATTATTAAATTTTTTGTTGGTCTTACGTTTGGAGTTTGATAAAAATGTCAATTTTCGGTTTAGTGCTTTTAAAACACGGAATTGGGCGTAAAAATAATCATTGTTTAATGTAATATACGCAGAAATTAAACCCGTAAATTAAAAACAGATTAACAATCAATTAGTTGAACATTTTACAATTTGGTAATTTTCCACGAATTTCATAATTGTGAATTTTACTCCAACAATTGATAGATATTATTATAGATGCTTTTACGTATTTTAAACTTTACAATATTTCAGTGTTTTATACGCGTGGCGCATGAAGTAAAATTTCGAGTTTAGAAAAACCTGAAAATTTTGAATGGTCGCTCTACTTCGCCTATTACGTCAATTTTCAGTTGTTTCAATGTTGAAACAAACGAGTGTCTTCCACTCCCAGGTTAAGCATGAAGTAAAATTTCGAGTTTAGAAAAGCCTGAAAATTTGGCTCGGGCGCGTAGCGAAGCGGAGCGACCGAGCCAAATTAGGCTTTTCTAAACTCGAAATTTTACTTTATGCGCCACGCGTATAAAACGCTAATTTAATGTAGAATGGTCTTAAATTTAACCAATTGACAAGTGAAATAAATTTTGTGTGTTAATATTTTAATTATTTACATTGTTTAAAATTCTAAATTTTTGACACAAAGAAAGGTAATTTGCTCATTCATATTTTGTCATAATTATAACGATATATTAATAATGTGATTCTTTGACTCTAACGGAATCTCATTTTCGACAAATATATTGGCATTTTTGACAGTATTGTATTACTGATGTTTATTTGGGCCGTTGTGATATTTTAGAACATATTTAAATATTGAAATATTTGGTAATTTTCTACGAATTTCATCATTATGACTTTTACTCCAACAAATGATAGATATTATTATAAATGCTTTTATGTATTTTGAACTTTACAATATTTCAGTCTTTTATACGCGTGGCGCATGAAGTAAAATGTCGAGTTTAGAAAAGCCTGAAAATTTAGATTGGTCGCTCCGCGACGCGGAGCGGCCAATCCAAATTTTCATGCTATTTCATACTATTTTCATGCTATTTCCACTCCCAGGTTAAGCATGAAGTAAAATGTCGAGTTTAGAAAAGCCTGAAAATTTAGATTGGTCGCTCCGCGAAGCGGAGCGGCCAATCCAAATTTTCATGCTTTTCTAAACTCGACATTTTACTTCATGCTTAACCTGGGAGTGGAAATACTCGTTCGAAGCTGCAAATTGAACGCTTATAAAACACGGTGAGTACCTGAACACATACATTTTAATTATCGGAATATGCAAACTTAAAATGAAAACTTGCTGTATGAAGTTAGAAAAATATTTTTAGTTTTATCAGATAAGATTTAATCCAGTACTTAATATAAGTAGAAATGTGTTACTTTAATACATGTTGAAATATTAGTCTCTAGTTGCACATTGGGTGAAAATCATCCAAGTGAGAAACAGGTCACAAAGCATCCTATTTTTGATTAATGTCCTTTTGCGAATCCGAGGCGCCGTATTTACTTTCCAAGTACATAAATCACGTGACACCAATATATCATTATTATTCATTTTTTGCATCTGTGTAGAAAGTTGTAAAATTGCGAATAAAACAAACTGAAAGCGGGAAAATTATGAATAATATTTTAAACAGATTTTGTATGGAAAATATGCTTAAAGATTAGGTTTATTCATATATAATAAAAAAATCAATTCTTCATCCTTATATCAAATCTTGTGAAATATATTAAAGAAAATAAACAATTAATTATTATCGAGAATAGATATCAAGGAAAATGTCAAGAATTACTTTGATTGAATTACCCTGGTCGAAATATATCTTGTATCAATATTGTATCAATATTTATATTTTGAATATACATTAACATTGTTATTCAATATGCGTACAATAAAGAAATAATATAGACTGCATATATTGTTACTGTATTAATATTCAATATAGAAACATAATTGTCCTATTCAAAATGTTTCACCAAGTGATAAATGAGAAAGTTATTTAAGAAATATAATTGTCTATATTAAGAATACAAATAATAGATATTCAAAAACTGTATAATATTATTTTAATGAATTCAATGTATCTACAACTTGTATCAATAATGAATATCATATCTTAGACCATTAAATTAGACGAAAATCAAGAAACAAAAAAGTAAAAAAAATCGTCTTTTAGAAATTTGATAATAAATGTATTTTGATAAATCTACTAAGGGTCAAAAGGAACTTAGTTGAAAAAAATGTAGCCTATTATTTCTTGCTGGTCCAATTCCCGGTTACGAAGTTTTATACATTTTGACATAGTAAAATTAGCTGAATCTGTCAAAAGTAATATAAGTAAATTTTGTTATTTTTTAAGTAATAATATATAGAAGGAATTTTTAGTTTAAGGTATGGGCGCCTGCACATATGATTTCCCATTTATTTATATATATAATTGTTTATATTGCTTTTTATATTTATTCTAGTGTGTTTTGACTTTGCGTTGTATTGTACTTTTTTTTACTAAGACAACTAACTACTATTATATTTTACCACCACATTATTAATCTTTTTGGTTCATTGTAAAGGGTGTTTTTTTAGACGTGTGGTTTTCAAGTCGGCACTACTTTTTTCGGAGATGGTCTTTTTGACAGCTGTCACTTGATTTATGCTCAGTTTGGTTTGCCATTTCATAATGAATAGACTTACTCCTGAACAACGTTTGCAAATCGTGCAAATTTATTACCAAAATAATGGTTCGGTTCGCGCGACGCATCGCGCGCTGCGTCCAATATTCGGTCGACATAATCGCCCAGCAGAGTCGGTAATTCGAGCAAACATGGATCGGTTTAGCACCACTTTTACTCTAGTGGATAGTGCGCATCCTCAGAGACGCCGTACAGTGCGCACCGAAGACGCTATTGCTGCTGTGGAGCAGAGTATCGAAGAAGACCCGAATGAGTCTATCCGCCATCGCGCGCAACAATTGGAGCTGTGTCCATCAACTTTATGGAAGATTTTGCGGAAGGATCTTGGTTTGCGTGCTTACAAAGTCCAACTCGTGCAAGCATTGAAGCCAAACGACCATCAAACGCGTCGCACGTTCGGTGAATGTGAACAAAACGAGATGTCCACCGATCCCGATTTTCACAAGAAAATTTTGTTCAGCGATGAAGCTCACTTTTGGTTAAATGGGTATGTCAATAAGCAAAATTGTCGCTTCTGGAGTAAAGATAATCTACAAGTCATTGTTGAGACCCCGTTACATCCTCAAAAAATCACTGTTTGGTGTGCTCTATGTGCCTTGGAAGAGAATATTCGGCGCGTTATTGCTAACATACGGCCCCAATTGCTGCAAAAAGTGGTCGGAAATTGGGCCTCTCGGCTGGAATTTATTCGAGCCAGCCGCGGCGCCCACTTGCCCTAGATCATTTTTAAAACATAATGGCAAACCCTTATCTTTATGATAAAGCTAAATTCTTGGCCATAACATTAAATTATATGCGTTTTATTTCTTCTTGAAAACCACACGTCTAAAAGAAACACCCTTTATTATTTGACCTGTATTAAGAATGTGTGGAGAAAATGTAAAGATTTTGTTATTCAAAAAGTTCGATTACTACTAATTTAAAAAAAACATGTTTTAATGTATTTCTAACTTACCAATATTTTTGTGTTTTATACGCGTGACGCATGAAGTAAAATTTCGAGTTTAGAAAAGCCTGAAAATTTGGTTTGGCCGCTCCGCGCTTTGCGCTTCGCGCTACGCGACCAAACCAAATTTTCAAGCTTTTCTAAACTTGAAATTTTATTTCATGCTTAATTTGGGAATAAAAACATTCGTTTGAAACTTCAAATTGACGCTACAAATAAATCGACGAATACCCGAAAATGTACAGCTTATGCATTATGTATATTTAAAATAAAAAATTCTAGTAGTCATGAAAATAAGTTCAGAATTTTCAAAAATAACGAATGCCTGAACATTTGCAGAGTACACCTCGGGATATGAATACTTAAACGAAAAATTCCTTGTACAAAATATTTGCAATTTAGTTTTGTAAATATTAATTGAATTACATTAACTGAATCATATAATGCTAAAACAACACAACTCACTTTTTAGCCAAACTGAGTTTTCACAAGCTTTCTAAATAAAATGAGTTTTATTAAGTTTAAACATATTTTGCATTGTATTATGTAAACTAATGTGGTATTAAATAAATTTGGTAACAATAACTCTTTCTTCGTTTTATTTTTTTTTTTTTAGCACTGAAACGTTTTTTCTTTTTCGTTTCCTGAAAACTTCACAAACGTGACTTGTGTTGTTTTAACAATATGCGATTCAACTAATTAAATCAAAATAGTATCAAAATTAGTTCAAATTATCAGAATTTATTAAGAAATGACTTATTTTCGTATTGCTGCATAAAAAAGTAAAACTTACCTCCTAAAGATGAAATTATAAGTTTTCAATGTAAGAAATTTTATAGAAATCATTGAATATTGGGATGAAATTATATTTCAAAATTATTTCAATTAGTTCAAAATCTCAGAAAAATCTTTTGAGAAGCAAACTACACGTATTTTTAGCTACTGCTCAATATTTTATTTTGATTTTTCATGATTTTCGTTATTCCGCAATATTTTATTTAGAAGCAATTGAGGTTTCTTAGGTTTTAAACTAATTTGACATAATTTTTGTCTCGCCTAGCTCAAAATCTCAGCATTCCATTGATTTGACATTAAATTTTGTTTACTAATAAAAACAGGCAATATTTAGAAAACCGACATCGAAAGGTAAAGGATATTTTGAATTAAAAAAATAAATATTCAGAAAACGATATATATTTTTTAAATTTATGTAAATTAGACACCAAAATCAGGGCATTAAAATGGTTTCTAATTAGATTTTGTGTGCTGATAAAAACAGACGATTTCATAAGAACAATATATGAGCAGTATATTTTGGAAGTGGGCTAAGTTAATTTTTTATTTTTTTTATTGTTGACTGTAATAAGCTTTATAATTTGAGGTTTCCACTCAAGTATATTCAAAATATATGTATATTATATATCTTGAATATAATTTACCAAAAATTGTTGTTTATGACAGAAAACCTCAAATTATGAAGATCATTTCAGTTAACAACAATAAATTGAAAATGTATATAAATGGGACATCAAAATCCCGGTATTAATATGATTTCTAGAGAGTACAGTTTTTATATTTTGTATGCCAATCAAATCAATACAGATAAACGAAATAAGTTGTCTAAAATTGAAAATCTGAGACAAATTAGACATATCTATGAAAATTTATTAATATTAGAGAATCGAGTTTTTACATTTTTATTTATAGGTTTCGATTTTGTAGAAAGTACAAATAACTTATTGTACAACGAGCATATAATGATAGCTATTAATCACGAGAACAAGGTTTGCGGAACGAGCTGAAGACGAGTGGAGCAAGTCGTTCGAGTAATTAATAGCCATTATATGCGAGTTATACACTATACTTTGTTCACGACAACAACAATATACAACACAACATTTATTATATATATTTATCAAATACACGTCAGTCTTAATGGTCGGTTTTGTTTCATAATAATTTGACAGATATGTGACGACAGATTGCGGTATTATGATTTGAATGTGTAATAGGGTTAATTCCACTTTAACACAAATATGATCAATCGTTCAACAATGAATAATACTCACAGTCTAGCCTTCCGTCTAAGTTACATAGAAACACGCTCATTGCACAAAAAACGAACTCTTCCGTTTGGATGGAGTTTTCACGGTGTTAACTTTTGTTCCGCTTTAAAAAACACTCGCGACGGATAGAAGCACAATTGCTTAACCGATTTAAGAATGATTTCTGTTTACAAACGCGTTTTACGCGGGTTAGACTAGTGAGAACGGCGGAGATGTTGACGCGTTACTTCGTACTTTAACAAAATGGCGTCGACGACGTCATCACCTCCATGGTCAAATGTAAGACAAAAGAAGCTGATTTGACGAACACAGCGCTATTACTGCATAGCGGCAAAAAATCGAGTTAGGCAATCATTTATATTCGTGTTAAAAAACCACATTTATCACGCAAATCCCGTGTTTGATGTGCTTGAGTGCTAAATGCACCCCATTTATGCTGCCCACACAATTAAATAATACACATATTACAAGATTGTCGTGAACAAAAAAGTGTGTTGCAGTTAAAATATGAATTTTACACGTATGTATGTATATTTAATGTGTAAAATCAATATTTTAGTTCAAAACTCTTACGAATTCAAATTTTTAAATAATCATTAGAAAGTGGTGAACAATCTGTAGTAAATAATAAAGCAATTAAAAAATATCATTGACAGGGTAAGCATTTTGAAATGTAAAATAAAGTACTAAGTTAATTTCAATCTTATTAGGATTTATGTGTTTTTGGTAAAGTATTCATTGCGGTCATAAAAGTGTTTCCAGTCCTTGGATAAACATGAAGTAAAATTTCGAGTTTAGAAAAGCCTGAAAATTTGGATTGGCCACATAGCGAAGCGGAGCAGCCAATCCAAATTAGGCTTTACTAAACACGAAATTTTACTTCGTGTATAAAACATGTATTTAGAATGTAGTTAAAAACACACTTCAACTATAATAATAATACATTACAAGATAACAAGGATTTATTTTGTTCGTGGTTTTCTGTGATTCAAATTTGGAAAGTGAACTAAAACTGACGAAAGTAATCAACAATAAAGAAGATTGATTAGAATCATCAATATGTATGTACAAATAAGTCTAAGAATGCAAATTTTGACAAATAGTTGATTTTGCACAATAGGTGATTTTTTATAATTTTCGTTATTCTGTGAAATTTTATAATTTGCACAATATGTGATTTTGATTTTTATTAAGGACTTTCGTTATTCTGCAATATTTTTTATAGAATCAATTGAGGTTTCTTAAATTGGCATAGTTTTTGTCTAGTTACTTACCTTGCTCAAAATGTCGACTTTCCATTGATTTGTAGTTAAATTTTGTCTGCTAATGAAAACACAGGCAATCTTCAGCAAACAATATATTTTATTTAAATTTATATAAACTGGACATAAAATTTAGAAAGCGCTGTCATCGATAACACAATGTAGAAATTATAATTTTTAAATTGGACATATCAAAAAATTATAATTTCTACATTGAATTACTAAAGAAAATATTTAAAACTTAAACATACCTAGAAAATGGCAATCATTCGAAATTGATATAACAATTAAAACATTTAGAGTAGGTTTGCATGTTAGTTGTTACATGAGATTAGATTAGATTAAATTACATGATTTTAGATTATATTGTAATAAACTCTTCTTCTTGTTGCTATTATTTTATTAACTTATTAATTAACACTGTGACTCTCTCATATTTTTCTCACCATTGTATTTAAATTAGATTGTGTGTTAAATATTGCTGCTAATGAGAAAACATATAATTTATTAGTGATAACCGAAGTTAAAATCTATAATAATAATAGAGTTTATTTATCTAGAATTTGAAACAAAAATTGTCAGTGGTGCTCAAACCAGGGAAAAGTGATGAAATCTCCAGGTAAAAATGTTGAAATTTTCCAGAAAGAATGGAAAATTGTAGAAAAAAGATGAAATGTTTAAATTTGAGAAAATGATGAAACAATCTCAAGAAGTAATGAAATGTCAAGAAATATTAAAATTTGACAACATTTTCGAGTATGTCAAAAAGTGATAATCTGTAATAAAAAAATGATTAAAATATTTTAAACTTAACAATTAATCAGTGTTTTTAGGCGCGTGGCGCATGAAGTAAAATTTCGAGTTGAGAAAAGCCAGAATTTGGATTTGGACGCTGCGCGTCCAAATCCAAATTCTTTAGGCTTTTCTCAACTCGAAATTTTACTTCATGCTTCGTCTGGGAGTGGAAAACACTCGTTAGAGAATAATTAATGACATAAATAACTATCGTGTGAATCTTAACGTCGAACAAGTAATGATATATACTTTATTTAACAGAAAATTGATATTTTTTGGTAAACAAATAACATTGTGAACTGTGAAAACGACAAAAAAGTGATAAAGTCAAAGGAATGTTGAAAATTACCAAAATTGTAAAAAAGTCGGAAAGTGATGAAATATCAAAAAATTAAAATATGCGAGATTTGTCAAAAAAAATGTTGAAAATATCGAAATATGATGAAATGTCAAACGAATGTTGAAATTAGCGAAAATTGTGGAGCAAGTTGAAAAGTGATGAAACTAAAAGAATGAGTTTAAATATGCGAGAATTGTCGTAAATGTCAAAAAGTTGAAATTTGCGAAAATTGTCGAAGATGTCGAAAAGTGATAAACCGTCAAAAACATGTTAATATATTTATTTATTTTATGACTATACTTTTAATATTTTAAACATTATAAACCACGGAATGTTATAAAAGTTGAAATTTGGGAAAATGTCGAAAAGTGATGAAACGTCAGCAAAAAATGTTGTCGTAAAATTGTTATATTACGAATTCTTAATAATTAAGAAAAATCAATTTTACGATTTTGATTGATTTAATAATTTCGACCTTAAGTCACTTTGTCGATGGTATTTTGACTATTACTTTAACATTATAAACCACGTAATGGAAAAAAAGTTGGAATTTGGGAAAATATTGAAAAGTGATGACAAGTTGAAATTTGCAAAAATTGTCAAAGAAGTCGAAAAAAAAAGTGATGAAAAGTAAACAAAATGTTAAGATATTATGAATCGTTAATTGCGAAAAATCAATTTAACAATTTTAATTGTTCTTAACAATTTCGAGATATTTTGACTATACTTTTAATATTTTTTACTATTATAAACCTCGATTAACATTTTGTAGTTGAAAATATAGTGATTATGTATGTATATTTATAAATCATAGCATAAATAAATATATTTAGTCGTATTTCAGCATACTGTAATAAATAATTGAGAAATGCCCATATGGGCAGGCGCCCATGGATACGTATATACTCATACTTAAAACAAAATTCTTGTATACAGTTAATTTATGAACACATCAACATAAAAACATTTTCTACTGGAAAACGTGCTCCCGTAATTTCAGAATAAAAAATGCATTACGTTACTCCGATATAAAACGTGTGTGTATGTGCGAAAACTACCCGGAAAATTGACTGTCGTTTTTCCCGCGGGAGGATGGAAAATCGAGTGAAAAACGGAAAAAGTGTTGGTAGCGTACGTGACGCGATCAAACTTTAAAAATCGCCGTTTTCACGTGAATTATGCTGCATACATGATAATACTTGGCAATGTTTTATTTACAAAACAGACCAAGTAAATCTTAGGGAAGATGACAAGATTTTGTGTTTAATAGCCAGGAAAATACATCAAAAATAATGTCATGGAAATTAATTCGATTTAGTTAATATAAATGCAAGACATCAAGAAATTAATTGGATTTGGTTAACAAAAATACAAGACTTCAAGAAATTAATTGAATTTAGTTAATATAAAAGCAAAACTTTTATAATAAAAATAAAAATCGAGTTGTTTTTTGAGCCAGCATCATCCATTACTGCAAAAGTAAGTTTATTTTAATTTTATTCCTAATTTTTTTAAAAACGTCATAATTCCGTCATAAGCAAAGCTATACTGAAGAGAGATAAATCTCGAATAGATGGCCTGAGACATTAGTTTTAATCCAGGTCCTTTCACTTCTAATAATTTTGTTATCTCTCCTTTCATTTTAAATTCGTATTTGTTAGTTGGTTTGAAGAGAATTTGACCTAAACGTTATATATACTTTAATAGAGCTTTGTAACAAATCAAATTAAATAAGATTTTAAATATTTCATTGTATAATTCAATTATTATGACATTTTTTGCATTTTCACGAATAACCTTTTCGTAATTTTATATATTATCAATTACTTAATTTACTTCATATTACGTATACAAAGAAGCAATAATTTCATTACAATTACATTGTGACACAATCAATTTTATCAGTGATTTTTTAGAATCATTTAAATGCAATATTTGGAGCGTAATCTTTGAATGTTTCGTTGATCTAATGAAGTAATAGTTTAAAATCAACACCAAATATATTTTTTCGGCATTTAATTTTACATTCAAAAGTGACATTTTTCAATTTTAAACTAGTTAATAAAAATAGACTATAGATTTTCCACCGTCATATACATCAGCGAACTTTATTAGGTCCCAACAACAAACAGAATCGATATGTGTAAAGTGGGAATTCATAGCACGTTTGTCGTTTCAAATTTATTTTTTTTTTTCTTATTCTTTTTCTTTTCAAGTTCGCCGGGACTGTATACTTTAGTGGATTTCTTTTTAAAGAGTTCCTGGGCGTGTATTTGTATATCTATATACATTTTATGTAGGTGTGCGAGAGAGATTCGAAAATAGGCGATAAATCAGAGGAACGGCGTAAATTTTTCTCGGCTGTCGCCTCCTTAACGCCTACCGAACCGGATGTTTTGGGTAATAGTTGTATTTTTAAGTGGAGGGCCCGAAGAGACTTTGCTAATTTGTTGGGACTATCTGGAATATAAAACTTTCAGGGAGTGCAGTATGATAGAAGATTTAATTAATTCATTATAGATCAATTTATCACAAATAAAAGTTTACAACTAAATTTAAACAATACAGCATCTGCATTTTAGGCATCATTTTCAAAATGTATTAAAGACAAACATATTTATTTGTATCTATACACAAAAAATCACTAAGGTCGGAACGGTTAGATTGTATCGAGATTGTATCGAGATTACGTGCGCAATATAGCCTCGTAGCTAGGCTCATAGCTCTACTATGTTTCTAGCCTAGCACATTTTTTTAAAAGCTCAAACTGTTAGCACAACAATTCATTTTTGTTTGTAATAAAGGGTGTCTCAAAATTAACGCAAGATTTAAGTTTGCCGCCATTTGTGCAGTAAATTGTTGGCAACCCTGAAAAAAAAATTGACAGCTGAGAGTTTAGGGTTAGTAAAAATGGAGCGTTATACGATACAACAACGTGTTTTCATTATTAATCAATATTTTAAAATAATAATAATAATATATAATAATACTTTATTCATCATAAAACACTGAAAGTACAGGAACGTCAAACAATTGAATATAAATACAAATATTGTATTGTAAATGTTTAATTATGAAATTAAATTAAACTGTTGCAGTTGAGATATTCATCTATAGAATAAAACG
Organism: Philonthus cognatus; assembly: GCA_932526585.2. Lineage (NCBI taxonomy): Eukaryota > Metazoa > Arthropoda > Insecta > Coleoptera > Staphylinidae > Philonthus > Philonthus cognatus. Next base: position 112,791,668 of record OW052242.1, read on the forward strand.
CATGATTAAGTAAAACAGACTTTAGCTTTATTTTAAATTGCGTGTAGTTTAATTTACATAACTCTTGAGGAATTCTGTTGAAGACTTTAATGCCTTGTATCTGCCAAGATCTGTTCCATAGTTCAAGATGGACCTTTCTCGGTAACAGTAAATTGCTGAATCGCGTTTTATCGATGTGGCTTGTTTTATTATTTATGTCATTTTGGTGTATATATGCATATTTACAGAACTCAAGTATTAAAAGGGATGGTAGTGTTATGATCGATAGATCCTTAAAATGTGGACGGCATGAATATTTTTTATTTTGCAAACTATGAGCTTTTGTGTAATGAAGACTTTGTTTATGAATTGAGTACAGCCCCATAAGGGGATTCCGTACAGCATTCTTGATTGAACCTCTGTAAAGTAAATTTCTTTTAGCGCTGAGGTAATCAGACAGTGATGTAGGGCTCGTATTTTGTAGGCCGATTTATTCAATTTATTTATAAGCTTGGTGCAGTGTTCGTTCCATTTCAGGTTGTGGGATAGTGTCACTCCTAAGAAGTTCACGTGTTCTGTTAATGTGATGGAGTCATTACTCACGCTTAATTTTATATTTTCACTAATTAACTTCTGAGGAGTATGGAATAGTGTCGTGTGAGTTTTGTTCGGATTTAAGAACAGTCCATTTGACTGAAACCAGTAATTTAATTTAGCTAAAGCAATGTTGCCTGAGGCTGTTATATTGCATAATGATGTATCTTTTATTAGCACCGAGGTGTCGTCTGCATACATTACATTGTAATCGGGGAGGAAGTCGACAACATCATTAATATATAAAATAAATAATATTGGCCCCAGTATTGATCCCTGAGGAACACCTATTAAGCTTGGCAGCGTCCTCGATCTATGTCCTTCACAAGACGTACCCGAACCAGAGATTTCTACAAACGATAATCTGTTAGAGAGGTAGGTAGCAAACCATTCTGCAGCTTTTCCTCGTATACCATAAGACTCCAGCTTCCAGAGTAGACGCTTGTGGGGAACACAGTCGAAGGCTCTGCTAAGGTCACAAAAATGCCAAATGGCAATTTCTTGTTTTCCAACGATTGCAAAATGTTATCGTGAAACTGCAGCAATGGATTACTAGTGGATTTACCCGGCATAAATCCAAATTGATTTGGGTTAATCACTGAATGTTTATCAAGAAAAGATAGCAATCAGTATTGCATATTCAAAAATGTTCGATAAGGAATTGGCGAGCATTATAGGTCGATTGAACATGTCGCTAGGGTCCCCTTTTTTAAAAACCGGTTTAATCACCGATTCTTTCAGTTTGTTGGGGTATAAACCTTGGCTGAATGACAAGTTAATTAGATAACTTAACAGAGTAGCCAGCTGATATCTAAATTCTCGAAGTATATTGCAGTAAATGCTATCCGGGCCAACGCAAGGTTTATTTTTTAAGCTGTTCATTAAGTCACATAATTCAATATGATTATATTCTAAGAGAAAGATACTGTCGCGAATAATATTCTTTATCGGTAGATTAAATATATTTACACTAAAACCGCTACTAATCTCTTTGGGTATGGAATCAAAATACTCAATAAAAGCGTTTGACATGTTTTCAGGTTCTCTGTATATTGAATCACCTATTTTTATTGTTATGTCGGGTTTTGCAGTGAGTTTTCCTGTCAACGATTTAATCACTTGCCACATGGTTTTTTGTGGGTTTCCCGAAGAGTTGATTTTTGTAGAATAATAATTCTTTTTTGACTGATCACAGAACTCTTTATGACATATTTTTGCTTTCTTGTATGCAGGTAGAAGTTCAGGATATAATTTACTAAGTTGAAACAGATCATTTAGATTTTGACTGGAAGCTTCAATTGCATGTGTTACCCAGGGTTTGTGTATACTTACATTATATCTTTTTAATGGAAGACTTATATTATAATAGTACAATAGAGTGTTGTGGAACAGATCAAATTTCTCATTAAAGTCTTCTGTTGTGTAAAGCTCATCCCAAATTTCATTGTAAAGATAATTATAAAATGTGTTTTTATTAGCCATGCTAAAGTCTCTTTTTGTTGTATATTTACTTTTGCAGCCGCTATTGTAGTTAAAATTATAAACTAGTAGGTTATGATCCGAAAAAGGTATATCTTTAATTAACGTGTTAACTAAGTTTACATTGTTGGAAAATGTATTATCTATTTATGAACCTTGTGATTTTAAATTATATCGAGTAATGTTTGTTGATTTTAGGGTTGTGACTAATAGGTAGGAATTAAATAAATTTAAACATTCATATGGTAAGTTATTGTTGGCTAAAAAGTCTACATTAAAATCACCCACTAAAAGTATATGCGCATTAATATTGTAAAATGTGTCTAAGATATTATTTAAATTTATAATAAAATTGTTGAAGTTATAGACATTGAAAAAATAAAATATCATTTCATTGGGTGTGTATTTTACGCCGCATATCTCTATAACTTTTTCTATGCAAAAGGAGGCTAGATTTAGACAGATTGCGTTTAAATGCATTTGACCCCAGATAGCACAACCGCCACCACGGTGTAGTGTTCTTCCAAAGTACGAGATAAGCTTATAATTTAAGAAATTGTATTGGGTGATTTCATCAGAATTGCACTAGGTTTCATTAATACAAATGAAGTTGTATTTCATACTTATAAGTTCCGATTCTAAATGAGTGAATTTATTTTTTATACTTTGAGAATTAAGTAGTAGTAAAAGTTTTGAGAAATTCTTGGATCGCGAGGTGCTAATTGGTGTATATGCTAATTCACTCGTGGAGGATTGTTCATTAGTTGAAAAAAATTGTATCTCCTTATCACTAGGCCGCTCGGCCAAGTAGAAGGACTCAGCATTTCTTCGAGCAGATTGAAATCCGCGCCGAATTTAAAAGCGGACGTATGCGTGTTTTTGTTAGCGATTTTATCGATAATAAAGTCTCTGCCTGAGAAACGTAATGAAAGTTTGGCGGCCACAGTTCGAAAATTTTATACAAAATATGGTCGGAATAGTGTTTTAACTTCGTCAACTGTGAAGAGATTAATTGTAAATGTTAGGGAGACTGGATCAGTTAGAGACGCTAAACACACTGGTCGTCCAAAAACAAGCCGTTCAAATGTCAATATAGAAGCAGTGCGTGAAAGTGTTGGTGAAAATCCCAGAACATCAGATCGGCGTCGTGGACAAAAATTGCAAATTTCAAGAAGCTCTCTACAGCGTATATTCACAAAGATCTGTGTCTCCCTGCTTACAAAATTCAATTAACACAGTAACTGAAGCCTAATGACCATGCATAGCGAAGAGAGTTCGTTAAATGGATTATTCAACATCAACAAGTCTGTGCTGATTTTTCGAGCAAAATCATCCTAAGCGATTAAGCTCATTTTTACCTTGATGGCTTTATTAATTGCCAAAATGGCTGTGTTTGGGGTTCGGAGAACCCACATGTGATTGTTCGTTAAATGGATTATTCAACATCAACAAGCCTGTGCTGATTTTTCGAGCAAAATCATCCTAAGCGATTAAGCTCATTTTTACCTTGATGGCTTTATTAATTGCCAAAATGGCTGTGTTTGGGGTTCGGAGAACCCACATGTGATTGCATCCACAACGTTTCACTGTTTAATGCGGACTTTGGGCTGGAGGCTTCATTGGACCATACTTTTTTTTGAAAATGAGGCTGGTCAAACAGTGACTGTAAAAAACAAATAGTAACCAGTAACAGTCACTGTTTGGCTGCCAAAACACAGTTCTTTTTGACAAAATTGGATAATATTGATGTAGCCAATATGTGGTTTCAATAAGACGGTGCCACATGCCATATAGCCCGTGAAACAATTTAATTACTGCATGAGACATTTCCCGGTCGTGTACTCTCTCGGTTCGGTGATCAGAATTGGCCCCCTAGATCGTGTGATTTACCACCATTAGATTTCTTTTTATGGGGTTATTTGAAGTCAAAGGTCTATGTCAACAAGCCAACAACCATTCGTGCATTACAGGAGAAAATTAAACGCTGCATCAACGAAATTCAGCCACATTTATGCAGAATGGTCATGGAAAAATTCGACAATAGAGTGCGTATCTGCCAACGAAGCCGTGGACCCATTTGCCCGATGTGTAATTCTATAAATAACCCTATATGATTCAATAAAAAAAATAACAATCTAAAGACTAAAAACTGTGTTTTCTATTTATTTCAAATGCTGCGTTAATTTTGAGACACCCTTTATAAATAATAAAGTTATAACATCACAATTGTTTAGACCGTTACTACGTGGTAATTCATATTAAATTAAATGAAATTATTACTTTTTCCACTTTTATTAATTATATATATACCTTGTTGACTTGGCGGATGCAACATAGAAAATCCCATGTAAACTTTGAAATGTTCAAATTTTGGCTCCCCTATTTATCATAGAAACAAAATGTATTTGCCTTTTTTGTAGAGGGAAAAATTCTGAATTCATTCGTGTTAACGTTTATCACTTTACGTTTCTCTAAATTAAAATAATTAAGAAAAAAATAATGTGATTTTATAAAAATAATGACATGAATTGAAACAACAACTGCGGATGTCAAAATGGCAAAAGATCGTAGTCACTTGATTAAAGTAAATGTTTTCTAAATGATTTACACTATACAAGAAAAATGTCATTATTTTTATAAAATCACATTACTTTTTCTTAATTATTTTAGCTGTTAATTTTCTGACATTCGTTGATTTTTAAAAGAGTTCAATTTGAAGCTTTAAACGAGTGTTTTCCACTCCCAGACTAAGCATGAAGTAAAATTTCGAGTTTAGAAAAGCCCCGTGAAAATTTGTCGAGGGTCGCGCAGCGACCCGAGACAAATTTTCTGGGCTTTTCTAAACTCGAAATTTTACTTCATGCGCCACGTGTATAAAGCAATAAAACATTGTGAAATTTATGTATATTCGAACTTCACTTGAAATCTGTTTTATACGCGTGGCGCATGAAGTAAAATTTCGAGTTTAGAAACGCCCAGAAAATTTGTCTCGGGTGGCTGCGCGACCCTCTACAAATTTTCACGGGGCTTTTCTAAACTCGAAATTTTACTTCATGCTTAGTCTGGGAGTGGAAAACACTCGTTTAAAGCTTCAAATTGCAATTGTTAAAAAAACAACGAATATCGGAAAATTTACAGCTTATGCATATGTTTACCCCAAAGAAAACTATTCCCATGCGTTTTTTTATCTGGGCAAACAGGGATTTGTACACCAAAATATTAAACTCCGAAAATTTACAGCAAATTCAGCTTACTTTCTTTAAATCTTTAGATATTTGTTGTTTTTTAAAAGAGTTCTATTCGAAACTTTAAACGAGTGTTTTCCACTCCCAGACCAAGCATGAAGTAAAATTTTCTGGGCTTTTCTAAACTCGAAATGTTACTTCATGCACCACGCGTATAAAACAGAGATTTTAAGTGAAGTTCGAATATACATAAATTTGACAATATTATAGTGTTTTATACAAATTTTCATGGGGCTTTTCTAAACTCGAAATTTTACTTCATGCTTAGTCTGGGAGTGGAAAACACTTGTTTAAAGCTTTAAATTGAACTTTAAAAGAAACAGGGAATATCCGCAATTGTTGTATCAATTCCATGGTATGTCATTATTTTTATAATATCACATTACTTTTTCTTAATTATTTTAACTTAGAGAAACGTAAAGTGTTAGGTGTGAACAATAATAAATTTAGAAATTTAGAATTATATACACAAATATTTTACGACTTAAGTTTCGACAGTGTGAATGTCATTATAAAGTTTTAAAACTTGAAATATTTGTGTATATATATGTATAGATGTGTAATATATATATATATATATATATATATATATATATATATATATATATATATATATATATATATATATAAGTAATAAAAGTAGTAAAAACATAGAAATAGTTTCATTTAATTTAATAAAGTTATTTTTTTATATAAGTTTACTAATTTTTCATTCTTATTGAAATCAAAGAGTTGTCTCAATCATTTTTCACAAGATGCATTTTTTTTTTTTTTCTGAGAGCAACGCACAATTTACCACCCTTATTTATTTTCCCATTTACGTTTAATATTTATCACACCAAGCCTAGCATATACATTTTTTTTCTGGAATGTAAATTTGTACTAGGGATGAAATATCTATCCGGCGAGTTTCAATTCCGCCCCCGACAATAAATTATTTCAGAAACAGTGTGGGGTGTTTTCAATAAGGAGGACGCCAAAAGGGGATTTATCGGGGGAATGATTTTTGTCCCGGGCATAATCGGGCGGGAATATGCATGAGGCTGAAGTTTCTTGTCGATTTGAAGCCCGTTATCTTACAGTCCGGAGATTCGTCACGTTTTTGCGCCGCAGCCCGAAACTTACTATTTTAATTAACCCTTCGGGAAAATGTCTTTAGTAAGTTTAATATTTATTTTGGTTTACTTAAAAATGTATTATAAATATTTTATAAAAGTGTTTATATCTCCATCTATTTTTTCATAACAAAATCCCCTCATATCTGCCTATCAGAAATAATACCATAGATGGTTCCATCCACTCGTGGATATGACATTTTATGCGCACATCCTTTGTATAAACTATAAAATTTTACAGCCATGCCTCCCACACGTATGGCCAGCTTTATGCCTTCGAGGACTCTATATGGCCGTTGGGACTAACTCCAATACCGCAATACTCGAATCACCCAAAACAATGTGCACTCATTTCAACTGCCAAAAATACATATGAAAAACTTTACGTTTCACGTGAGATTCCAACTAAAATTCCCTACAAATGTGCAATCCGCGATTTTAAGTGAAGTTCAAAATATTCTGCTTGTGTTTCATACTAATACTTACTTAAAAAAAAATCTCAGTATATTTTTTACATATTAAAAAACTAGTAGAATTATTCGTTTGATTTTAACGATCTTTGCTACTGAATCTAGTATAAATAAAGATTTGATTTAAGGAAAATATAATGATATTTTCATAAAACGTTGATCAATAATACTTAAATGATTTTTTTTAATAGTGCTAGTTTACTGACAATAATATAATTTTAAATAGTTGAAAATTTTAATCAAAAATCAATAAACAATTGATCATCGCTGTTCTAAATGATGGTACAAACTATAATAATTAATAATACAATTAAAAGCATTTTAATAAATTATAAATTACTCGGATTGCATTTGTGTTCAATGTGACCAATGCTAAGAAATACTAAAGATTTCTGACTATATCAATACAGTTTTGATATTTGTTTTCTGGTTTCACAGAGTTTTGCTCGTTTGTGGACGGAACAGTGGCCTGTGTGTACACTTTGTGTAATCGTGCCATTGATGATGCCCCTATAGAGTAGCTATACTCTAAGTCTGTTTCGTGGAACCCTAGGGTTTCGCGATACCCCTGTAGAGGTTCCGCAAGAATTTAGAAAAAAGTTCAAAACACCTCTCTCTGGTCGATCGTTCTGACGCCGCATATCACGATTCACGAGGCGCAGTCGAACTTAGTCGCCTCGTACAATTTTACTACGCCACCGCCGATATCTACTTGTAAGCGCGTAGTCGCTTTGATAAAAGCCGCCTCTGAGATTAGACGCTATAATTGTGAACAAGCGACTTTCGGCTCTAACTTCAAAACGTAAACGTTTACACTGCATTTTTTGTATTTCTATTTTTATTTCGGCTTTTTATTTATCACTCGAGTATTTTTGAGAATGTTCGAGATCGAGGCTAGGACTATAAAAGCGACGATCGCGCCGCGACACTTAGTCAGTCCAGTCCACGATTAGCGTTCGCAGCGATAAGTACCTACCGGCTGAAAACAAAGTGTTTAATGTTCTACTGCCGTATTCTGATTGTATCAGTTTTGTACATTTATTCTTTGGACTAAACTCTTCTACGCAGTAACAATCGTGCATTATTTTGACCCCACCATCCTGACATGTAACATTATTAATAAAGAAGAATGGACCGTTGGCTTTAAGGCGTTAAACGTGTTGCAACAACATCTTCTAACGAAGCCGAATGTTCAAAAGCAGTACGCGCGGAGTATACAGCAATTACCGATCCAGACGATGATGCAACGACGTCAAGTTCCACGGTATCAATGGCGAAAAAAAATAAGTATAATGAATCATATATCAGTTTCGGATTTGTTGATTCCAACGGCTCTCCTCTCTGCATGTTATGTAGTAAACTGCTTCCTAATTGTTGCATTGCACCTGCCAAGTTGCGCTGACATTTAGAAACTGTACACCCCGAGTCTAAAGGCAAGAATAAAGAATTTTTTGTACGTAAAAAAGAACAGTTATTGGAAAGTAAAAAAAACTATGATGCATGTAACCCAAACTATCAGTCAAATGGCCACGGAGGCATCATATTTAGTTAGCTATCGCATTGCACAAGCAGGTGAAGCGCACACTATCGCTGAGAATTTAATAAAACTATGTGTGTTAGACATAACAAAATGTATGCTCGATGAAAAATCTGCAAAGCATCTTTCTACTGTGCCGCTATCAAACGATACTGTTTCACGGCGAATTTATGATCTGGCAAGCTACGTCAAACAAGAACTAGTTACACGTCTACAAAAACACAATTCGTCTTGCAAATAGATAATAATAATAATAATAAACTGTTTATTGATCAACGTATGCAGCGAATAACACAATTAAAAAATACAACACATATAAACACAATTGTTGATCAAAACGGCTGTATTCAGTTTAATTAAAAACAATTAATTAAACTGATCTTCCATACAACCGTTGGACATATTAAGAATATAATTCAAGTGGGGGGTAAAAGTGCATTTATAAGTAAGAAAGAAGTAAAAAAACAGAAGTAATCTCACGTCAGCAATTTTTTTTTTTACATGTTTTGGAGTGCAAGGAATCAGTTTAACATCTGATATTAGAGTTCACCAAAGCAGTCTGTTCAATTAGTAAATTATTTCGCATCTTCATTTTGAAAGTAGCGGGGGATAGCATTTTGAGTTGTTCAGGTATACTATTGTAAACTTTCATAATTTGGTAGGTAAAGGACCGTTCGAATATTTTATAATGACATTTTGGCGTAGATATCATGTGTCTAAAACGAAGATTTAAATTATGAACATCGGTTCTAAATGTTATTTTATTATAGAGATAAGAAGGCTGCTTGGTGTTTTTTTTTTTTTATTATTTGCAAAACACTTAGTTGTATTTTACTATAATTACAATCTGATCACAAATGGACCAATGAGTAATATTTAGCTAACTTAATTTACTAAAGGTTTGCTTGGTGTTGATAATTTTTTGATAAAGACAAGCCGCGTGTAATTTTCTTCCGTTTTCCATATTGAGCCAATTTAGTTTCTCGAGTGTGTAGGAGATTTTATTAAATTTACGTATTCCGAAAATGAGTCTCAGGCATGCATTTTGGACTTTCTGGATTCTTCGACGATCCGTGGCATCGATGCAGGGCCCATAGACACTGTCACAGTAATTGAAGGTAGAAAGAACCAGACTGTCGCATAACATGCTTCGCAGATTTACACTAAGGCATTCTTTACTCCCATACAACACTTTTAGTTTGCCATAGGAACACTGTATTACCTTGCTAACTTGTTGTTTAAATCTTAATTTAGTATCTACGAGGATACCTAGGTTCTTTGCACACTTAATGGCAAATAGCTGTTCGTTTTCCAAAAAGTAAAAGTGCAGATTTTGCTGGATTAATTTGTAAGCAGTGTTTTTTACAAATGGTGCTTAGGTTGGAAAGATCACTACTCAGCTGATCAATTGCCCTGTCACTGTCATTAGCATCGAATGATAAATACACCTGCGTGTCATCAGCATACAGGTGATAGCGAGATTTGGTGTTTGCAAAGATGAAGCTGGTATAAATGCCAAACAATAGCGGACCCGGTACAGATCCTTGTGGTACCCCCGAGCGCAGTTGCAATGGTTCGGACATGGTCGTGTCGAGTTTGACGCGTTGAAATCTGTTTACCAAGTAGGCTTTGAAAAACTGGATAGCAGCCGTGCTAAGGCTAACGTAGTGCAGAATAGCTAACATCATATCGTGGTTGAGCGTGTCAAAATGAGTCCACTGATGTCGCTGGTCTGGCTACCTTGCTGGTTATCGTGAGATATCCATATGAAAGTTCTTTTGAAGAAGACATGTTTACCGCTGCCCACAAACCGGAGAAGAAATTTTTAATAAAATAAATATATTCTTTGAGGAAAATAATCTCATTTGGAACGTCAATGCAACATTTGTATAGATGGGGCCAAGGCGATGACGGGTATGACAGCAGGAGTAGTGTCACGAATAAAAAATAAAGCGCCTAATTGTAGTTCCAGCCATTGTATCCTGCATAGACAAGAACTGGCGATGAAGCAAATGCCGTCAAATCTAAAATTAGTTATGGATGAAGCGGTAAAAATAATTCATTTTATCAAATCATAACCACTACAACAATCGGGAGATTGTTCTCATTATTGTGTGAAGATTAAAACACTACTGCTCCATACAAAAGTACGATGGCTGTCTCGGGGTAAAACTTTAACAAGGCTATTTGAACTTAGAGCCGAGTTACAAATGTTTCTTTCAGATATTTCTTTTAATTTGAAAGACCGTTTGTATGATAAAACTTGTTTGTTCCGACTGTCTTTTATGGCGGATATCTTTCAAAAACTGAACGAATTAAATTTATCATTGCAAGGTAAACAGACAACAGTATTACAGGCCTGTAACAAAATAACTGCCTTCAAAAGAAAATTAGATTTTTGGATTATTTGCGTTGGAAAGAGAGAAATAAAAAGCTTTACTTTAATCAGTGAGTTTGTTAGCGATAACGACTCAGAAATGTTTCAAGATGATGTATTTGAAGAATTGGTCCAATATGTCACTTCGATGCGCGCATCTTTTGAGAAGTATTTTCCTGAAGAACAGAATACAAAAATGAAACTGAATTCATGGATTCATAATCCTTTTTTACCCAACTTACAAAAGCCCGAAAGTATGTCAAACGAGATATATAAATCTCTTTTAGAAATGTCATCAGACACAAGTATGGAGTCACTGTTCAAAACAACGCCTCTCAACGATTTTTGGTGCAGAATCCGTGATGAATATCCAATGCTTGCCAAAATGGCTCTGAATATTCTTCTCCCGTTCCCAACAACATATTTGTGCGAAACAGGATTCTCAACCTTTGTAGCCACGAAAACAAAATACCGCAATGGACTGGTCGCCGAACCTGATATGAGACTTCAACTGTCTATCAAACCTGATGTCAACCAATTGATGAAAAATAAAAAACAGTTTCATACCTCCCATAAGTTAGATTTGTTTTCTTTTTTAATATCTTGTATTATTATGTAAGTAGCAAGTAACTGTTACATGGCACTTTTATTATGCTTATTAATAAAGAATACACTTTTAAAAACTTTTGTTTTATTGTAGGGTTCCGTCAAGTATTTCGCTTTCCAAAAGGGTTCTGTCACCAAAAAAGATTGAGAACCGCTGCTATAGAGCATTAAATAGCGTAGCTATCGAAAGTAATTGATAGTTTTCGATATATTTTTGTTTAATTGAACCGGAACGAAAACCGAATCGAAAAAAATTACAGTTCAAAACCTTGGATGTATATGAGCATGTCTAAGAGAGACTATTTCAATTTTTACTAAACACTTTTGTTCCAGACAACTTCATGTCACTAAAACGAAATAATAAAAATTTCCCTATTAAAAAAAAGCCCATCCCAACAGTATTAAGAGAGAAAAGAAGGAAAAAAAAACGCGAAATTAATGATGTTTGCTTTTTCCAACAGCGCCGATCGTAATCGATCTCTTCGCGAGCGATATCTCATTCACCTACATAATATTTTTTTCCCTTCTTATTCCGGGGGCGCATAAGAAATCGATCCCCCAGATGATGGGGGCTTCCTTCCGGAGTGTATAAACAGTAATCCCCGAATTTGTATGAAATTCACGTATTCGCCGGCCCAGTGTTAAATATAGGGGTGGCCCGGGCTTAAAAATAAATGGGGGAGGCTTGTTTTGGTTTTACAATTAGTTTGACTCGCACGAGAGAAAAAAAAAGAGGGTGGGGGCAAAAAATGTATGTCCAATTAGTGTATTTCGTTTGGGGGTTTGTTTGTAATGCCGACTAATTGAAAGTAAACCGAGTTTGCGGATGGATTAAATTTAAACATGATTACTGTAAATGACACACACGAAATTAATAAGTATTTATTTATGTGACTAATTTAGTGTTTGAAATATTTAGGTTTAAATACAACAAAAAGTGTATAAATATATCGTATGTTCAATAAAGAAAAACCTCTACCGAGTGTTGACTTGACGCAACATAGGAAATCCCATGTAAATTTTGAAATAATAATAATAATAATAATAATAACTGTATTTGCCCAACAGATAACCAATTACAGGACAAAATTAAGTACAATATATGTGTATAAAACGTTTGAAAAATTACAGCATTAAATAGTTTCAAATAAGTAAAGAAATAGAAAACAAATACATATACAGGTGAATATTTGACTTTAAAGAGACATATTAACATAATTATGCTTACAAGTTTTTTACAATAAAAGATAAAAGAGTATTCCTAAGTTGACGAAAATTCACAGTAAAACATTTACAGCTCAAAGTGACGGATATATTGTTCAAATTTTGGCTCCCCTATTTATATTATAAATAAAATGTATTTACCTTTTTTGTAGAGGGACAAATTCTGAATTCACATAAAGACAATTTATCATAAAGAAAAATTGAGTTTGTCAATAGGTTGCAGAATATTTATAAAATATAAAAACGAACTAAAATTAATATCGACTTTCTGCAAAAAGTTTGTCTCCAAATATTCATTGAAACAACTACTTCTCGAGCTAATACCCCGACAGATATTGAATTATACAATGAATATTTGCGTTACACGACAGCACTGCTGTTCTATGCATAATTTATATGCAAAATGCAAATCAGGTCAAACTATTCTCTAACCAAACTAAATGAAACAAAAGGAAATTGAAATAAATTGAAAGAATTATAGGGAATGAATTTTAATTGTCTTAAGTCATCTACAGACGCGTTTCGAGATTTATCCCTCATCAGTATAGCTTTGCTTTAGACTTTCAATGCAAAAATATTAAAATAAAATAAACAGGAAACTTACAGGAATGTCGAAGTGTGTCGTCGAAACAGGTACACAAAACTGGGTCGAGTGAAAATGAAGGAATGTTATTTATAGGTAAAGGATTAAGTCATTAGTAGGTGCAAACAATTTGATACCTGAGAGAGAGTGACATACCGCCTTTAACGGTACAGTTTCACATAAAGACAATTTATCATAAAGAAAAATTGAGTTTGTCATTAGGTTGCAGAATATTTATAAAATATAAAAACGAATTAAAATTAATATCGACTTTCTGCAAAAAGTTTGTCTCCAAATATTCATTGAAACAACTACTTCTCGAGCTAATACCCCGACAGATATTGAATTATACAATGAATGTGCTGTCGTGTAACGCAAATATTCATTGTATAATTCAATATCTGTCGGGGTATTAGCTCGAGAAGTAGTTGTTTCAATGAATATTTGGAGACAAACTTTTTGCAGAAAGTCGATATTAATTTTAATTCGTTTTTATATTTTATAAATTCTGAATTCATTCGTCTTAACGTTTAGCACTTTGCGTTTCTCTAAGTTAAAATAATTAAGAAAAAAATAATGTGATTTTATAAAAATAATGACATGCCATGGAATTGACGCAACAACTGCGGATGTCAAAATGGCAAAAGATATCGTAGTCACTTGATTAAAGTAAATGCTTTCAAAATGATTTACACTATACAGGAAAAATGTCATTATTTTTATAGAATCACATTACTTTTTCTTTATTATTTTAGGTGTTATTTTCCGACATTTGTTGATTTTTAAAAGAATTCAATTTGAAGCTTTAAACGAGTGTTTTCCACTACCAGACTAAGCATGAAGTAAAATTTTGAGTTTAGAAAAGCCCCGTGAAAATTTGTCGAGGGTCGCGCAGCGACTCGAGACAAATTTTCTGGGCTTTTCTAAACTCGAAATTTTACTTCACACAGATTTTAAGTGAAGTTAGAATATACATAAATTTGACAATATTATAGTGTTTTATACGCGTGGCGCATGAAGTAAAATTTCGAGTTTAGAAAAACCCAGAAAATTTGTCTCGGCAAAATTTCACGGAGCTTTTCTAAACTCGAAATTTTACTTCATGCTTAGTCTAGGAGTGGCAAACACTTGTTTAAAGTTTTAAATTGAACTTAAAAAAAACAGGGAATATCCGCAATTGTAGCAGTTCCATGGTTTATCATTATTTTTATAAAATCACATTACTTTTTCTTAATTATTTTAGCTGTTAATTTTCTGGCATTTGTTGATTTTTAAAAGAGTTCAGTTTGAAGCTTTAAACGAGTGTTTTCCACTTCCAGACTAAGCATGGAGTAAAATTTCGAGTTTAGAAAAGCCCCGTGAAAATTTGTCGAGGGTCGCGCAGCGACCCGAGACAAATTTTCTGGGCTTTTCTAAACTCGAAATTTTACTTCATGCGCCACGCGTATAAAACACAGATTTTAAGTGAAGTGCCCCCTTCCCCAAAATTGCCCTCTAGATTCGCTTCGTTCTGATTCGAACTCAGCCTTAAATTAGATTAAATGTTGCATTTATTTAAATAATTTTTAAGCAAACTAACTAATTTTAAAAATGTACAAAGGTTTATTGCAAAATAATAGATCGCATAACAAAAACCTATTTAAAATTCTATTTTAAAAGAAGATGAAAAGATATAACACTATTTTTTTTTTCTTTCAACAATTTCGAAATCGAGTCGAGTCCGAAATAGACAAAAGGCGAACTAATTAGTTCGAAAAATAGATGCCGGAAAACGCAACGCTTAGAAGGCGATGGAAATCGGTATCTAATTAATGGCCACTTCTGTTCTAAATTCTATTTACCGATTACTATTTTTGTCCAATAAATTTGTTTGAAGTAATATTTATTATTAACGAAATATTATTAAACATTGCGTTTTGTATATTTTATGTCTGGATTAGTTTATTCATCAATTAACATTTTTTTTCCTTCAAAAGAAAAAAAATAAGTTGTTTTTTTGTTGTATTTGGCTTTTGCCTGGCCTTGGGAACTTGCCCATTAGCCAACATCATTTATTTATATATATTTTGTATTAATTGTTTAACATTACAATTTGTAGTATACTATTATTTCATACGGACAAACACTCACATTCATACCACACCCAGGGTCACGACGAGAAATTATTTTTAAATAAAGTCTTCCCGTGCACGGGAATCGAACCCGAGTTTGTGGCTCGCCGAGCGATACAGCCCGACGACGTTACCGCTCGGCCACCACCTGCCCCAAAAAGAAGTTAGAATATTATTGCTAGAACACAATCGTCATCATTAGTGTGCGTGCGTGTATTTGTTTTGCTAATTATGTTAGATACAGTGCAACGCGAAAACCAATGAACTATTTACGATCTTTGATCGCCGCGCATTGAAAAGTCTTTCAACGCGAAAGAACTGCATTGGGCGACCCTTATCGCTGGGCCAAAACGCTCCGCGAGTGTTAGTTTTTGGCTAGAGTGTAAGTTTAGTTATTTAGGCCCAGTTGCACCAAAAACGTTGAACTCGAGTTTAAGCTGAACTTGAGTTCATGATGACAGTTCCTATTGTTCTAATGTCACTTTAAAATCGAGATTAGAGTCAAACCAGTTCAACATATCTGGTGCAACTGGCTCTAAGAAATAAAGTGGTATTGTATTGTCGAAATTGAATACATTTTAAACTTAAACTGTAGTGTACATCATATTAATTTCGAATACTTCCTTCAATAAAGCTCCAAAAAGTAGTCACATCATGCACTAAAAATAAATCTACTTATCCATATATTTTTTACGATTAATTTAATTAATTATAATATTTATTTATAATGTTGCACTAAAAATAAATTTACTTCTCAATTTTATTGACAACTCGAATTTGTCATTTAAACGAGCGGACGCGTTGGGTGAAATAAAATGATGATGATTTGGCTTATATTTTATGAGTATTTATAGAATTGCACGGATTCCTGTAATAAACCTGGAACGTGGCAATATTAATTGCCATCATACATTAAAAGGCGGGCCGTTTGCGCGAATATTGTCATATCTAAATCATCTTGGATACCAGACACGTCAGCTGACAGACCGTAGCTTTTCCCGTTGTGATTTACCACGACTGAAATCCACAACACGGATTCTCACCTGTTTTGAAATATGGATAAAAGACGGGATTTCATCATAGATTAAATTAGATTGATAACTCCTAGGGTATCATGATTTTAGTTAACTGACCCACTCGATGCGGCGGCGCTGCAACCGCAAAGCGGGTTTGTCCGGGGAGCGGGCAAACTTCTTGCTAAGCGGGGTACGCGGAGCAGGGGGTCATAACATTGAATGGTGGATTCGGTGCGGGAAACATCGCACAGTATTAAATTACCGTGCGATGCAAAAAATAACAAAGACATAATGAACATGTTAAATGTATATTTTAAAAGGCATAACAAATATATTTCGCTGTATGTCAAAACCTTGTCAAAGTTTGTCAATTACATTTCACTTCTCAACAAAATGGCAGCAGTTCGTCAAAAAATGCATCTTAGAAATGAAATAAGAGGACTCCTTATCCGGAGAATGGATGCTGGCGTAAGTAGTGTTACATACAGTGCATTTTTCTTTAAGGTAAACATATACATAATTTTCCGACATTCGTTTTTTTCAAAAGTGTTCAGTTCAAAGTTTTAAACGAGTGTTTTCCACTTCCAGACTAAGCATGAAGTAAAATTTCGAGTTTAGAAAAGCCCCGTGAAAATTTGTCGAGGGTCGCGCAGCGACCCGAGACAAATTTTCTGGGCTTTTCTAAACTCGAAATTTTACTTCATGCGCCACGCGTATAAAACACTAAAATATTGTGAAATTTATGTATATTCGAATTTCACTTGCAATCTGTGTTTTATACGCGTGGCGCATGAAGTAAAATTTCGAGTTTAGAAAAGCCCAGAAAATTTGTCTCGGGTCGCTACGCGACCCTCGACAAATTTTCACGGGGCTTTTCTAAACTCGAAATTTTTCTTCATGCTTAGTCTGGGAGTGGAAAACACTTATTTAAAGCTTCAAATTGCATTTAAAAAAAACAAGGAAAATTTAAAGATTTACAGAAAATAGATTGAATTTAGAATATATATATACAGGGTGTCTCAGACCACCCGTACCAGCCTTTTATTTCGACAACGCTTGGTCGAATGTGATTGGGACAAAAAAATTTATTACCAAAGTGAACCCAAGGAATCCACTAATGAATTTATTTTTTACCGGAATAATCCGGAAGTACCCGGAACCGAAAGTAACTTTAAAATTTCAAATGGCAACATAGGTCGAGTATGGTATTAATTGATAGGTCTTTTTAAAAGAAACAACTTTTATTAAAATGTTTTTTTAATATTTTGCATATTTACAAAAGTAAACAAAAAAAAAACTAAATTAAAAGCTAGTTATCCATGCAACACTCAATTTCCTCAAGTAGGCTTTGCATTTTTGTTATGTCAAAATAATTGATGTTCGTGAATATTTGAAGTAACATAAATTATTATTATCAAAGTATTGAATGTGTCAACATGGTTTTTACAAACCTTGAAGGTTTTGATATGCTGATGATATTAGGTGAATGCGGCCAAAACTATCGTGCTGCTGAGCGAATTTATGTTGAGCGATACCCTCAACGAGCCAGTCAAAAAATGTTTTTCGGCGCCTTGCAGAATGAGTTAAGACAGTAAGCTACAGCCCAGCCACAACAAAGGTCGAAGTATCAGAAAACGTGTACAAGATGAAAGAGCACCAGATATTCTTGCAGCAATTGCTCTGGACCCGAACATCTCGACTAGAAGAATTGAAATCGATGCTGGAATAAGTCGCTCTACTGCTTGGAGAGTTTTAAAAACAAACAAATTCGATCTACACCATATCTCTTTACACCAGAAACTTGATGAGCGGGATTTTCAAACTAGGTTGAATTTTTTTGAATAGATGTCTCATAAAAATTATAATTTCCATTACAAAATTTTATGGACAGATGAAAACCATCATTGGTTAAGAGAAGTTGATAATCAACACGTGTGGTATTTTAGGAAACCAAATAATTGGTCCGCATTTTCACCTAATATCATCAGCATATCAAAACCTTCGAGGTTTGTAAAAACCATGTTGACACATTCAATACTTTAATAATAATAATTTATTTTACTTCAAATATTCACGAACATCAATTATTTTGACATAACAAAAGAGCAAAGCATACTTGAGAAAATTGAGTGTTGAATGGATAACTAATTTTCAATTTAGTTTTTTTAGTTTATTTTTGTAAATATGCAAAATATTAAAAAAACATTTTAATAAAAGTTGTTTAAAAAGACCTATCAATTAATACCATACTCGACCTATGTTGCCTTTGAAATTTTAAAGTTACTTCCGGTTCCGGGTACTTCCGGGTACTTCCGGATTATTCCGGTAAAAAATAAATTCATTAGTGGATTCCTTGGGTTCACATTGGTAATAAAATTTTTTGTCCCAGTCACATTCGACCAAGCGTTGTCGAAATAAAAGGCTGGTACGGGTGGTCTGAGACACACTGTATATATAAGGCTTCCTCCGGGCCATTTAGGCCCATTGCCTAGGATCTTCTATTCTGAAGGTTTCGTTTCGTCCTTCCATCTCCTCCTGTCCTTCGCTCTCTCTCTCCAATTCGTTATCCGTTTATTCCTGATATCCTCCATGACTGCATCTCTCCATTCCTTTCTTGGTCTTCCCCGCTTTTTCTTACCAATTGGCTTTCCCTCTGTTATTCTTCTTACTGCCCTTGAGTTTTCCATCCGCTCCATGTGTCCCAGCCATTGCAGTCGCCTCGATCTTATCACTGCGTCTATCGTGAGCTCATCAGAATGCTGTACACTTCTGCATTTGATCTTCTTTCGCACACCCCGTCTACTTTTCTTCCTCCAAAGATTTTTCTGAGGATCTTCCTTTCCCATACTAGAACCTTCGTTTCTTCCTTCTTTGTTAAGGTCCATGTTTCGCTGCCGTAAAGTAGGGTTGGCCTAATTATTGTTATGTAAATTCTTATCTTCAGTCCCCACGATAGTTCTTTGTCTTTTAATAGTTTTTGTAGCGCTGCAGTGCATCTGTTTGCTTTTACTATTTGGAAGTCTATTTCGGGACCCTCTTCACCTTTGTTGTTTATCCAAGCGCCCAGATACACATAACTCTCGGTTTCCTTAAATAGTTTTTCTTTTTTGTTGCTTGTCTGGATTCTTAGAAAGTTGTTATTTTTGTTATAGTGCTCGTTTTTTAGTTGCATATATTCCGTTTTAGCTTCGTTTACTTGCAAACCCTTCTTCGCTACCTCTTCAATGAGATCTGTTGTTATCCTACTCAGTTCACTACAGCTGCTTGCTATTAATACCAAGTCATCGGCATAACCTAGGCATTGGTGACTTTTAATGTTTAGTGTCCTTTGTCTATTAATATTTGAATTTCGTATCACTTCCTCAAGAACTAAGTTAAATAGTAACGTTGAGGGATCTCCCTGCCGTAGTCCTTTCCTCACTTCAAATTCCTTGGTTTCCCGCCTCTCCACTCTGACCCTGTTTTTTGTTTGTTGCAGGGTCATTCTTACTAAGTTAATTAGTCTTCCAGGTATGCCGAATTTTGTTAAAACTTCAGTTACTGCTGCTCTGTGAATTGAGTCGTATGCTGACTTAAAATCTATAAAAAGCATGTGAGTGGGCAAGTTGTACTCGTATCTCTGAATCGGGGTTTGTTTTAATAGGAATACCTGGTCTATCCTTGATCTTCCTTTGTGGAATCCGCATCGATAGTCCTCAATCAATCTCTCAGCTATTTTGTCCAACCTTTCCTTCAGTATTGTTGCTATTACTTTATAAATTACGTCCTGTAGTGCAATTCCCCTGTAATTTTTGCAGTCCTCAATTTCCCCCTTTTTATGTAGTGGTATAATTACCGCTTTTCTCCAACTTTCTGGCATCTCTTCTTGTATCCATATATCGCCTATCAATTTAGTTATTCCTTTCCTTAATACATTTCATTAGTGATAACTATAATGTATTTTCGCACGCTTTACAATTAACACCATTTCATGAGGTTTTCTACATACAAGATATCGATAAAAAAGTGGAGTTGTTTAATTTTCTGGTAATTCAACTTTTTGATACGTTTGCGCCACTAAAGATGCAGAGAAGAAAGAAAACCCGACTCCCATATATTACGGATAATATAATTTTAATGATGTCATTGCGGGAAAAAGCATTGCGGAAATTCAAAAAAACAAAAGATTCTAAGGACTTTATAAATTACAAGAACCTAACAAATTTAGTAACAGATGCAGTAAGATCAGAAAAAAAGCTTACCTAACCTACAAAATGAAAACTACAAAACCCGAAATAATTTGGAAGGAGTTGAAACATATGGGAATAGTGCTACGCGGACGAAACGTAGTTCCACCAAACCTAGCGGACTGCAATAGCATCAACTCATTGTTTTCAGAAGCATCGGGAAAAATGCCTGACAATATTTCAGAGGAGGTACTTAATCTCTATAAACATAACTTGAAGAGTGACGCACAAACAATATTTTTCTTTTCTACAGTCTCCGAATTTGACGTTATGGTGTATCTGAAAACCATAAAATCAAATGCGTCTGGTGCTGATGATATTAACATCCAGATGATAAGACTTTGTTGTCCTCATATCCTACCTATAATAACACACATTATAAACTGCTGCGTAGAAATGAATAACTTTCCATCCACATGGAAACAAGCGCATATCATTCCTCTGCCAAAGAATTCCAATCCTGAAACATATTCTGATCTTAGACCGATCAGCATATTACCAGTACTTTTTAAATTATTAGAGAAGATTATCGATGTCCAACTTAGAAAATACATCAATTACCAACAGCTTCTACCTCAAACTCAGTCGGGATTTAGAAGTGGCTACAGTTGCGGAACTGCCCTTTCTAGTGTTACAGATGATTTTTTTGATTCATACGACAATCAGCGCGTTTCAATTTTAGTACTAATAGATTATAGTAAAGCCTTCGATACGATTAGTCATGAGATTTTGTTAGTTATTTTAAAGTCATTTGGTCTTAACGATGATGCACTAATGTTATTGGAGAGCTTCTTAACGAGCCGCACTCAACGAGTTACCTTGAATGGAGGCTTCAGTCAAGAAACATCAATTATGCGTGGTGTACCGCAAGGCAGCATATTGGGACCACTCCTATATGCAGTTTACACTTCCAGTTTCGGTAAACATATAAAAAATTGCTGTGCACACTGGTATGCAGACGATACACAACTGTACTGCTCCACAAAAGCAGCTGATATCAAAACTTGTGTAGAACAAATTAATGAAGACATTCACAAGTTGATAGAAATTTCAAACCTACACCATCTCCAGATTAATTCTAAGAAATCTAAAGTAATTGTCTTTGCCCACTCTTTGGTGTTTAATGCAATTATTAACCAGGTGCAGATCCTTGTTAATGAGGATATACTCGAAGTGACTACCGCGGAACGCAATCTTGGGTTAATTTTAGACCGAAACCTCAGGTTTCATGAACATGTCAATAAAACCTTGCAGAAAGCTTATATAAACCTTAAACAGCTATACAGCAATCGCTTTGTTCTGAACCAACGTTTAAAACTGAAACTTTGCGATTCGCTTGTACTTTCCCATTTTAATTACTGCGATTACATATATGGCCCATCACTTGTTAGTAATGATGTACGAAGAATACAGGTAGTACAAAATAACTGTTTGAGATTCATTTATGGCTGCAACAGAAGAGAACACATCTCTCACAAATTGAAGAATGCTAATTGGCATAATATGGAACAGGGGAGAACGATACATGAAGCTTGCTTCTATTTTCGCATTATTAAAAGCAAAACACCGCCATGTTTTTACAATAAAATTCGGTTTCGAACGGATGTCCACAGCATTAACCTACGTAGGAAGGATTCTTTGTCAATTCCGAGGCACAAAACACAAATGTTTAAAAGGTCTTTTCGGTACAGAATAGCCCATGTTTTGAATAAGGTTCCTATCGACTGCAGTTACTCATTATCAAAGTTTAAAATGAATTATATGGAGTATTTAAACAATTAAAATTATGTATTGCTTAATATATAAATTATCTATTTTTTTATTATACGTATTATTTTATAAGTATTTTTTTTAGGAATAGTCGGCAGACTAGCTGGTAAACACCGAGCTAAGGCCTATTCCTTTTGTAACGTATACATATATATATATATATATATATATATATATATATATATATATATATATATATACTAAGGTTATGTAATTGAATATGTATTTTGTTTTGTATTTGTTGTTACAATAAAGCGATTATTATTATTATTATTATTTCCACTGTACTTTATATTTTCTGCCGTTATCTGGTTCCTTCCTGCGCTCTTGTTGTTTTTTAAGCAATCGATTATTTCATTTACTTCTTCTTCCGATGGGATTTCCACCTCCTCCTCACTTATTTCTTTTCCAATTACTGTATTTTCTTCTTGGTTTGTTTCTCCATCGTTCAATAAGTCTTCAAAGTGTTCTTTCCATCTTTGGAATTTTTCTTCTGTACTTCCGATCAGGTCGCCATTTTCATCTTTGGTAAATATCGTCTTTTGTTTATGTCCTTTCTTTATTTCTTTGGTTATTCTATAGAAATTCCTAATATTTTTTCGTTTGTACTCCTCTTCCATTTCCTGGACCCTTTCTTTCTGTGTTCTTCTTTTGTTTTCTCTGCATAGCTTTTACGTAAGTCTTGCTTGTTCTTGATATCTTTCCTTATCCTCGCTCTTTCCTGATTCTAGGTATCTTAGTCTTAATTTTCTTTTCTTGTTGGTCTCCTGCACGTGGTTTCTGCTTGGGTAGTGCAATCTCTGAAGCCTTTGTAACTGCCTTTTCTATTTTCTCCCATCTCTCCTGTATTCCCAGCAATGGTTACTCATATATCAGCTCCTTGTGTATTTCTCTTTTGTACCTCTCTGCCACCTCCTCATTCTGTAGCCCTGCCATGTCGTATTTCGGATTTCTTTTTTTTCTGTTTCTTCCACTCAAAATTTATTGTATCTATTTGCAATTTCGCCACTACTATTTTAGAATACTTAAAAAAAAACTCCCTGTTTCTTTAAGGTAAACATATGCATACGCTGTAAATTTTCCGACATTCGTTATTTTCCAAAAGAGTTCAGTTCAAAGCTTTAAACGAGTGTTTTCCACTCCCAGACTAAGCATGAAGTAAAATTTCGAGTTTAAAAAAGCCCCGTGAAAATTTGTCGAGGGTCGCGCAGCGACCCGAGGCAAATTTTCTGGGCTTTTCTAAACTCGAAATTTTACTTCATGCGCCACGCGTATAAAACACTAAAATATTGTGAAATTAATGTATATTCGAATTTCACTTGCATTCTGTGTTTTATACGCGTGGCGCATGAAGTAAAATTTCGAGTTTAGAAAAGCCCAGAAAATTTGTCTCAGGTCGCTGCGCGACCCCCGACAAATTTTCACGGGGCTTTTGTAAACTCGAAATTTTACTTCATGCTTAGTCTGGGAGTGGAAAACACTCATTTAAAGCTTCAAATTGAACTTAAAAAAAACAAGGAATGTCTAAAGATTTACAGAAAATAGATTGAATTTAGAATACTTAAAAGAAAAACTCCCTGTATATATATAAATACAAATAAAATATTTCCAGAAGAAAGATTTTGCTGAACATGTTTGCAGTAACAATAGCAAACATGTTCAGCAAAAATATTAAAGGGAAAAGTATTTGGTATATAGTGACATTCATTTCGTAAATCGGGAAATCTTTTGACATATATTTGAGAAGGTGAAAGATATTTGGGATATTCACTCTATTTGATCAATAGTGAAATGCAATAGAAAAACCCTGTAATTGAATTTAAGACATTATTTTATGTTCTGGGATCGTACTTTGTGACTAGATGGAATTTCAGAATTGCTTAGTTCAACAGCAATCTTCACGTCCGTGGCTGTTTCAAAGTATTCGGCGGAAAATTCGCAAACAGTAGTCAATACCCAGGTTTTCGGGGTCGCTAAATACGAATCTGAGGTCAAATTTGAAAAATTCAAAATGGCGGATCCAATATGGCGGACCAAAAAACTCATACTCATCAAAATTTATGAAATTCGAGATTAAAGTTATACCTGCGCGACCCATACCGCTCGTGACGGCGATGCATTCAAAGGCCAGTAGTGACGTAAATATTTGCCGGATCGAAATATCCTTTTACCCACATATTCTAGACATGTTTAGCTTTGATTTCATACAAAAAAAATCGATTTTTTGAAAAAATTATACCGGAAGACCCCCTTAACAGGGATGTTATGTTTAAAACACTTTGTGTTAAAACAGTGTTTTTAAAAGATTTCAATTGGAATGTTTAAACGAGGGTTTTCCACTCCTAGACTAAGCATGAAGTAAAATTTCGAGTTTAGAAAAGCCTG
This sequence comes from Philonthus cognatus, assembly GCA_932526585.2. NCBI lineage: Eukaryota > Metazoa > Arthropoda > Insecta > Coleoptera > Staphylinidae > Philonthus > Philonthus cognatus. The sequence continues at coordinate 112,816,385 of OW052242.1, forward strand.
AAAATTTGGATTGGCCGCGTAGCGAAGCGGAGCGGCCAATCCAAATTAGGCTTTTCTAAACTCGAAATTTTACTTCATGCGCCACACGTATAAAACACTGAAATATCGCAAAGTTTAAAATATACGGCTTTAGCTATCTTATATGTAGATGTGAATAAAACGTGAGTCAAGTTCTGCGATGAACAAATTATTTAAAACAGTGATTATAGGCAACCTAATAACTCTAACGTATATTAGGCTGCCTATAATCGTTGTTGTATGCATGTGCTTTTTAAACTTCACTGTAAATCAGTGTTTTTAGGCGTGGCGCATGAAGTAAAATTTCGAGTTTAGAAAAGCCTAATTTGGATTGGCCGCTCCGCTTCGCTACGCGGCCAATCCAAATTCTTAGGCTTTTCTAAACTCGAAATTTTACTTCATGCTTAGTCTGGGAGTGGAAAACACTCGTTAAAAGCCTCAAATTAACAGATTTGAAACAACGAATTCCTGCAAATTTAAAAAAACGCAGTAATTATCGGGATATGTATGCTAAAAAGAAAATGCCCTGTATATTCTGTTTTAAACACGTTTCAAACGTGTTTTAAACATGTTTTAAACACGTTTCAAACGTGTTTTAAACATGTTTAAAACACGTTTTAAACATATTTTTGAGTGTTAATGTTTTAAACGCTGTTTCAATTATAAAAAAGACGTTTTGTTGAAGATCATTCACAAATTCTAGGAGGAAATAATGTAGACACCCTGGTTTTAAATGTGTTTGACTACAGACTTAATTAAAAGGATACGCAATAAGTTCAAAACTTGAAATATTATATAAACTTACGGTTTTAATTATTTACGTTAACGCCCATCTTCAAAGATTCAGAATTGCTTGATCCAACAACAACGGGAATATACTCCATGAAAAAATGCCCCTAGTTCAGTATAATAAAAATATCCACGACCATGGGTATTTCGTATACTTGAAGATCATTCACATGTGCTGGTTTTAAATTTGTTTGACTGTAGACTTATTTAAAATAATACACAGTAGATTAAAATTATTAGATATACTTACGGTTGTAATTATTTATATTTATTAACGCTCATCTCGAGACGATTTCGTCTTATCGGCATTTTTGTGTCTTCAGATCTAACAGCTGTTGATTGAAAACGAGCCCGTTAGAAATTGCGGGAAATTTAAAATTCCGACATATGCGCCCTCCCATGGAGTGGGTCGGCCAACTATATATGTAAACTTTCAGAATCATATGAAGTCGACTGGGTCTGGTATTTCATTTTTAGAGGAGATATGTACAGGGTATTTTTCTTTTAAGTTTACCAATCCTGGTAATTACAGTGTTTATTAAATTTGCAGGAAATCGTTTATAAAAAATCGGGTCAACCTAAAGCTTTTCAAAAACTCCTTGATTAATCACGTAGTAAAATTTTTAGGTTTAGAAAAGCTTGAAAATTTGACTTGGCCGTGTAGCGAAGCGGCTGAATTGATCAAACCACTGGCTGTATTGAACGAACAATTTTTTTTTAACATTGCCACCTGAAATAATAATTCTTGATCTAAGTGTATCAGTCAATGGTTAATACTACGAACTGAAATAATAACTTGTGATCTAAGTGCATTGATCAAACAATTCTCAACATGTTTGATCTCAGTATGTTCATTTCGCCTTTCCTCAATTCTATTCGTTCTAAACGTATTTGCATGCACGAACATAATTTATTCCTCTGTTACCATTTTTTGTTATTTTTCAATTTCCAGATGCCCAGACTAACCCTTTCGCCTGCCTCGTGTCCCACGATAAATTCTCTCCTTTAAAATAAACGCGGGCAATAAAATTTAATCTAATCCCAGGATCTAGATGCACAATTTTTCGCCGTCACCCCTTTTCCCTCTATTTAAATATAGACTTTCTTTCTCCGAAAATAATCTCGAGGCGATTTTGACGCCTTTTGTAAAAACGATGTATTTATTTCGGTTCGGCTTATTATTTTAACGCTGGACATAAATAATAGACGGCGGCTAAAATTAAAACAGAAGCGGCTCGTTAACTTGTTGATTTTATGGGCGATGAGATGAAGAAGGATCTTTAATGGTCGTATAAAGTTAAGAGGTTGTGTATTAGGCGTTTTGTTTTTGGGTTTTTGATTATAGTGTCAGGGTAATGTGTTTATTTTTAATTTACGGATTTTGTTACTGTTTATTTACTAATCCAACAATATTGGTCTTTCAAAAAAAAAATATAAACTACACCAACAATGTTTGTTTTCCTAATAAAGCAGGATTTTACTAAATTTAGTAAGATCCTCTTTGCTTTGACCTGGATTTTAAAATCATAATTTTATTTACCTGTTTACTAATATGAATAAAGTTTATTATTATTGCGGATTCTTTACAATATTCGTTGTTTTTGCCTCGATAGTCATAAATAAATTATCATATTGTTTTTGACTTGATATTCATAAATAATTATTTTGTTTTAATATTTGTTCTCATATCTATTATTGTTTCAGATTATGATATTGTGTCGACCACTTCTTCATTGGATTGCCTGAACCTGATAGTCCAGAGTATCACCAATAACAAAAAGTTGTCGGAGAGTCCCACGGTGGAAAATTCCACATGATATCGATCGAAAGTTAAGATTAATTCAAGAGGGATCTAGCAAGTTCCAGAAAGACCATGTTCTAAAGCTCAATTGCTCAATGATAGAAAATTAAATTGTCATCAAGTGCCAAATATTGTATAATATTTAATTTAGTGATATAAGTTGTTCAATGCAAGAGTTCAAAGATGTGGAGAGGAAGGGTTGTATATTAAAAATAAATTATAAAATACAATTATTACATACATGTTACGTTTGTGTGTAAAATTGCATATTATTTGTTTCATTTGTAGGAATAGCCGCTGTGTTTTTGGTAAGTAATAAATTGTCTTCTAAATGAAAATGTAAGCCCCCGTGTTCAAAAAACTTGAATAAAAAGCGATTTTTGACAGTGTTTTGAAAATTAATCAAAAATATAACATCAAATCAAGAGCCATGTTGTGGATAGGGTTGGAAAGTTAATGGTAGTGAGACTCGGGAAGCTAGAAGACGAAGTTAAAGTGATAAAAAATAAAAGTATTCTAAAAAGTGTGCAAGAAAGAGTATTCATAGATGATAACCTAACGAAGGAGGGGAGGAGGGTGCAGAAGTGGATAAGGGAGATAGCTAGACAGGAAAGGGAAAGGGGGAAATTGGAGAGGATTGGGTATTAGAAAGTAATAGTAAATGGGAAAGAGTGATGGAATAAGGAGAAGGGAGAAGGCGGAAGTAGAGAGGAAGGAGGAATCAAAAAAGTAAGAAGGAAGGAGGTAGTAGGAGAGGAGGAGGGTGAGAATAGAATGATGAAGCAGGAATTTAAAAAAATGCGGAGGTGAAACAAGAAGGGGGGAGGAGGGGGGGAGGAGAGATGGAGAGAACAGATATAGAAGGGACGAAGGAGGGGAGGTAGGGCAGGGGCAGAAGAGCTGTGAGAGGGGCAGGGGACTAGGAAGCAAGTGTGGGAGAGTGGGGAAAGAAGGGGCGATAACGATAGGGTTTTGGAATGTAGCGGTTATAAAGTCTAAAGGACAGGAGTCCAAGTGGAAGAAAGACTTTGAGGAGTGGGTAATCGGGAAAGACATAGTGGGAATAGTAGAGACTTGGATGGTGAAGAAGGAATGGGTAGAAATGAAAGGATGGTTACCGAGGGGGTTTAGATGAAAGAGGCAGTAAAGTGTGCGAGGAGAGAGAGGGCCAAGGGGGGAATGATTGTTGGATGGAGAGAGGATGGAATAGGAGGCAAGGGGGAGATGATGGAGGGATGCGAAGGGCTGGTGTGGGAGAAATACCAGCAAGTAATATCGGGTTAATTTGGGGGTGGTGTACGTCAACAAAAATTGGGGGGACATAAGAAGAGAAGTAGATGAGAGAGCGGGCGAAGGAGGAAAGTGGATGGTGGAGAGGGGGGATTTTAATGCCAGAATAGGGGAAGCGAGGGGAGGGATTGGAGAGGACGGTTCGGTTGTGAAGTGGAGTTCACAGAATAAATGTATAAATGAGGAGGGCAGGAGGATGAAGAAGTGGGTGATAGAGGGGGGATGGGAGATTTTGAAAAGATACACGGACGGCGATTGTGAGGGGTAAAGGTGATGGAGGATATAAGGAAGAGGCTGGCGAGAATTCAAAGGGAAGAGGTCAATACAATGGAGGAGATGATAGTGGGATGTGGAAGGAAAAAGACGGGAGAGAGAAGAGGTGGGAGTACGTGGTTCGATGAGGAGTGTAAAAGTAAGGTGTGGATGTTGGCGTATGCGGATATGGTGCTGGTGGCAAGAGAGTCGGAAGGGATGAAGGATATGTTGAAAAGGGCGGAGAGGTTTATGGATAAGAGGAAGTTGAGCGTGAATGTAGGAAAAACGAAATGGACGAGACTCAGAAATAAAGGGAGGGAGAGGAGGGTAAAGGAATTAGAGTGGAAGGGGGAGGTGATTGTTAAGAGGGTTAAAAGATTTAAATATTTAGCATTTATATTCAAAGGGACAGGAGAGTATGAGGAGCATGTGAGGTGGGTGCAGGGGAAGGCTAGAAAAGTGTGGGGGATAGCATGGGAAAAGTGGATGGGGAACAATGTAAGAGTGGCGTGTAAAGTATGGGATGTGTGTGGGGTTCGTGTCAATATATGGAGAGGGAGCAGTTGTGGTTCCTGAAGCGTATTTTGGAAGTAGAAAGGTCAACACCCAGATACATAGTGCTTCAGGAGACGAATAGAGAGAAACTAGAGTGTGAGGAAATGGTGAGAATGGCGAGGTATGAGATGAAGTTATGGGATCTGGAGGAATAGAGATTGGTGAACGCGGTATGGGTGACGTGCGTGAATGGGAGAGAGGGTAGATGAAGGAGCGAGAGAAGAATGTATGAGAGGATGGGTTTGCCGGAGGCGAAGGTGATGGAATGGCTGGGGAATGGGGTGAAGGTGGATGTGTGGGTGAAGGAGGAGGTGGAAGCACAGGAAAGGCAGGGGTGTATAGAGAGGAGTGAATACAACGATAGGTACGGAAGGTGGCAGGTGCATGGTAGAATGCCGAGGTATTTAGTTTGGGTTTGGGTCAGGGGAGAGAGGAAGGAAGGTGTGGATGGGGGAAGAGGATGGAAAGTGTGTAATGTGTGAGCGGGCGAAGGATACGTGAAGTCATTTGATGGAGGAATGCGAGGGGGTGAAGCAGGAATGGGTGAGAGTAAGAGGGAATAGAAGAGTGACGGAATGGAAGAGAGAGAATGGGGCTGGGGCAAGAGGAAGAGAGGTGGTAGTGATTAGTTTGTAGCTAGTAAACTGTAATGTAGTATGCCAGCAAAGGTTTTTTTTATAACATCAATAAATTTTATTAAATAAATATTCTTACATAATAAGTAAAAAATTGCACAACTAAATGTAATTGTAAATAAAATAATCTTTATATACACAAAAACTTCCTTCATCTAATACTGCACGCACAACCAAAAAAAATTAGCCCACCTTCTTCTTAATCATCTTCTCCAGCTTACTAATACTCCCACTATCCTGATGCTCCCTCTCCTCATACTCAGCATGCGGCTTCTGATTCTTGAACAACTCCACTAACACCTGCTGCTCCTGCCTCTTAACCCCCTTCATATCCAAAATCTTATAAAACTCAGTCTGCTGACAATCCGGCAACAACTTCATATATTGATCAACAAACGACTTCAAAGGCTCAATCGGCGTCATTACAACCTTTAAAATCATCTCAGCCTTAGTCATTCCTTTGTTGACAACTTTTGTGTATGGAGCAGGCGCTTGACGATTAATCGCCGAGTTGATTGAAGGTAGGTTTAGGAGCACTGTTTTCAACATATGAGTGTCGAGCAGGAGTTGCTCAGCGCCTTCCGTGTTAATCGGTTTGCATTTGTAGATATTTGAGACGAACTTCGGAATGAAGGAGTTGGCGAATTTAATGCAGAATTGGGTGAAGTATTTTCGAGAGTTGGAGAGGTTGTCACGGATTATAGGAATTGTGGTTTTGAAGTGTGTTGTTAGGGCTGTGATGTACGGGCTTTGATCGCCCACTATGTCAATGTTTTGCCATTGGATCTGTTCAAACAAGCGTTTTAAGCGTTAGGTTGTTATTTTGTTTTAAAATAAAATAACAACAACATACCTTGCTCATTGCAATTAGAGCGGGCTCGCAAGCATTCTCCAAATCTTGGACGAGAATTTGGATGCAATTTGATATTACGCTGAAACAGAGTGAAAAAGAACAAAACAATGTAATATAATATATAAAATTATGATAATGTTCGTATAAACTGGGCCATATTATTTCCTATTCATTAAAGTTAAAGACTGTTCATGCAGTTTCGGTCAAGAAGTGACGATAGTAGAGGAATTTCTGAAAATGTTCACATTTGGCTCGGCCTGCATTTTATGACTTTAACCGGCTTTCACAATTGGCCAATTGAGCACGTCCGTAGCGAAGTCCATTGTCTAGCTCAAAATTTTCGGACAATGGTTCGCTCCTAAGTTACGACTGCAATATGTCATAAAACGCAGGCCAACGAGCACACAAAAGAATTTTACACAAAAGAAAGGTTGATGTAGTTGTAGCAAAAATGTTCAAAATGTAAACAAAAGAAAACGGATATTTTTGGAAATACAGGCAAAAGCCCAAACAGTTAGAAATGTACCGAACATAAAATAATATAAAAAACACAAAATATATAAAACACATTCGCGATTTGGTGCGAACAGACAGTCGTTAGGTTTTTTGTCTCTGTCATATATGTCAATTTTAATATGTAAGGGGAAATTATACAGCTCATAAAATCTTAATTAATAAGACTACTATGATGATAAATATCCATTGGAACAACTAATCCCCATGCATATACCCCGCCAGATTTTGAAATATACAAGGAAATATTTAAAATCTTATTTGATTTGTTAAAACACTATCTGATAACATACAGGGAGTTTTTTTTTTAAATATTAAGTATAAAACACTACCATATTGTAAAATTTATGTATATTCGAACTTTACTTGAAATCTGTGTTTAATACGCGTGGCGCTTGAAGTAAAATTTCGAGTTTAGAAAAGCCCAGAAAATCAAATTTTACTTCAAGCTTAGTCTGGGAGTGAAAAACACTCGTTTATAGCTTCAAATTGATTTTTTTTAAAAACAACGAATGGCCGAAAATTTATAGCTTATGCATATATTTACCTAAAAGAAAAATTCACTGTATGTAACATTTAGGTCAATTTCTCTTTAAACCAACTAACATTTGAAGGGTTAAGGGAAAAAACCAAATGAGTCCAAAAAGTACTGAAAATCGTTTTTGACACTATTGTGTAGCTTAGACCAAGTATTTTCAGCTAGGCAAACTTATGGGTCACCAGTTATTCACGACGAAAGAAATAAATAACCTATGACATTTCTGACATTGTATTTTGTTCCATTGTAAAATTTCAAAATTGGGACTCGTTTGGTTTTTCCCCGTAATCCTTTAAGGGGTTTAAGAATAATCTGTATACAGGGAATTTTTATTTTTAGTATACTTATCTCGATGACTACAGTGATTAGTAAATTTACAGGATGTCGTTGTTTTTATAATAAATTTAAAGCTTCTAACGAGTGTTTCCACTTCCCGGTTAAGCATGAAGTAAAATTTCAGGCTTTTCTAAACTCGAAATTTTACCTTATGCGCCACCGATACAAAACACTGATTTAAAGTAAAGTTTGAAATATACTCAAGTTTGATCTTACGTTAATAAATACCATGCAATCATTTCAAATATAAATTAGAGTAGGCTTTGAATTTTATATAAGATTGGCACTACTGACTGCTAACATGTAGTTTACCATAACCTCAAATTTATTTCATCATTTAATTAGCATTCTGGGTAACCGCACAAAAAAATGCGATCGCATAATTTAAACAATTAGCAACTTGCTTTTGGATTGTATTTTTAAATGACATATCCCAAAGCAAATTGCTAAAATTTCAATTCAAGCTTTTAAGCAATTTACACATCCCAAATCAAATTGCTCGAACTTTGAGTTAGATAAATCAACGTGTGTAAGATTGTTGTTCAGTCGTGAATTAGAAAACTACCATGCATCTTGGGGGTCTGTATGGTGGCGGTATCTGGCGACAAATGCTGTCACTTACACTACCGAAATGGGGAAAAAAAGTGTGTCGTTCGAGTGGGATGGCGACGCCAGTTTCTCACTAGATTGGTTTTGAAATATTTGGTTTGTTGTGTAGACTTAATTAGTTAAGAAAACGTCTACATTGCCTAAATCGAAAATTAGCAGTGTAGAATGGACTAAAGTAAAGTTTAGAAAAGCCTGAAATTTTACTTCATGCTTAGCCTGGGAGTGAAAACTCTCGTTAGAAGCATCAAGAAAATTAATTGTTATCGCATTTTATTTGTTGTTACCTGTGGAAATGGCCTTGTTCCTGTGTTAAGTCGATCTGGTCGGCAAGTGCGGGTTCGATTTTTTCTTTCAGCTTTTCTGCCAATTGTTGTGTTGTTTCTAAACAGTATTCGGCTGTTGTTAAGATGCAACAGATCTTCGTCTGTTCTTCTTTTGTGAATCTCAAGGCTTCGCCTTCCTTCAGTAAGGAAGAGAAGTTTTGTATGAGACCCGAAGTCGACATTTTGTGGAGATCTCTCGTTATCGACTGTACACTAGCACCTGATATAATGTTCAAACACATTAGTGCGGTTTCACACATAAGGATATTGTCGTCAGAATCGTCGAGGGTGTCGTTGAGTCTTCAAAATGCATTAAATTAAATGGTGCCCATTTAAACCAATGCATTTTGGAAACACAAAATCTCGACAACCTAAACGTTTCCGACAACGACAATATCGTTATGTGTGAAACCGTGCTTAAAGTAAATAACAAATTTAGGTTATGAGGAAAATACATTGATTAATTTTAGCCCCCCGAAATTTGTATATCCCCACCCGACATTTTTTTCGAGCTACGGCCCTGAAATCCATTGACAACGTTTCACATGCTCTATTCAAGTTGTACATTTGCTTGCTTTTGTTTTAACTTCAACAAAATAATAAATGAATTAATCAAATTTATGTAATTAGCCCTTGAATTTACAGTATTATAATACTCTTTAATTAACTCACAAATTAAATAAAAGCAGAACAAAAGAAAAATTGGCAAATTAACGATACATTTAGGCCTAGTTGCACCAAAAACGTTGAACACAAGATCAAGCTGAACTTGAGTTCAAGATGACAGTTCCTATTATTCTAATGTCACTTTGAACTCGAATTCAGAGTTGAACAAGTTCAACGTGTCTGGTGCAACTGGCCCTTAAAATAAACAAAACGAAAAATAAAATAAAAACTACATAATCTTACCTTTACCTATAGTTTGCTGATCGATCTTAGGAATATTATTCTGCAGCAACCTCAACGCGTACTCCCTCAAATACTTCTGAAAAACCCTCGTCAAATCCAACATCGACTGCCCCTTATCCAACTGATTGCACTGAATCATACTCTTCTTATAAAAAACAAACAAATCCGCGCAACTAGGAATCACCGTCGCCTGCGTATCCAACGTCTCCGTCGTAAAATTCAACTTCTCGTCCTGTATAAACCTCTCGATCAAATCCTGCAAATTCCTATCGACACTATCAATGTAAATCTTCAAATGCGGCACGAAACATTTCCCGATCAAACCATTAAAAGGCGACTTTTGCAGATCCAAATCATCATCAAGATTCGCGTTAATCGCAGGGGTGTTTTCGTCGATTGTCACACCGGTGAAACGCCGGGAGAGTAAGCTTTCAAAATTCGAAGTTTTCTGTATAGCGAACAGTAAAAGCTTGACGTCAATTTCGTGTTTGCGTTTTGACATGATATTCCCTAATTCCTCTCGAGTGTTGTGGCAAAACTGCACGGCTATCCGCTCGCTTACCTCCCAGTTTTGCGGAAACATAGTCCCCAAACGTTCCTCGAATTCCAATAAGTGGCGCTTCAGCCAAGCGTAGCGTTTATCGATTTTATCCAACCAAGCCGTATCCTCGGTTGATTGGAACAAGTGGTTGTATTCGACTAATTGTAAATCGACGAACCATTTGAGTAAATCACGCTTGACTTTCGGGTCTAAAGCAGAAACGACTAAGCAAGCTTGCGCGAGCTGTTTGTTAGGAATGTTTATTTTCGAGTTTCCGGAGAAAGCCTCGTGGAAATCGCGAGTGATCTGCTCCGCTAATTCCAACCGAATTGTCTTCACCTGATCGCTCAAGCTCTTAATCTGCGGAATATCCGAGTAATTCTCGAAGTGACTCATCACCTCACTAATTGCTTGCAAGGGAAGCGCAATTTCCCCGTATAACCTCTTCTGCGTTAATAATTTCAAAGTATCAACCCCACCTACTAACATATGCAAATGATTCAAAGTCGTAATCGCTAATGTTAGATTGCGTTTAGCGCAATCTAACTGTTTTATATCCCGGGTTATTTCCCGGACCATTTCCTCAGATTTCTCGGCACGTTCCTTTATGTCTTTGATGTGGACGAACAGTTGTTTGATGACCTTCTGGGCCTCGTCTAGGGCTTGCCGGCCGTCTTGGCTGGCCGTCGTTTGGCCCCGGACGACGGTGCTTATGTCGTTGTCAATGTTTTGGATTTTGTTTTCCATGTTGGAGACGACTTCATCGATGTTTGCTAAAGATTGCTCCGTTGGGAATAGGGAGTTTATGTAGTCGATTGTGTTAAAGTCGGGACGGTCTAACGGATCCTTGCTAGGCAAGACCTAAAATAAATTAATTAATTATGCGTGAAAACAAACAAAACAATGTGTAATTGATAATTGAAGGATTGGATAAAAAAATTAATGCCGGGTTTCACCAACGTCAATTAAATTGACCAGGTTATTCATCGATTAAAATCTACTAATAGTTACATGCAAGGCCGTAGCCAGGGGGGATATGGGGGTTTTGTACGTAAAAGCGGCCCTGTAAAAGCAAAAACAATATTTTTAGCATTAAGACCACCCCCCAAAATGTTTATAACCCCCTCCGATTTTTTTTCTGGCTACGGCCTTGGTTACATACATGTCAAAAACTCAATCAATTCACATGACATTGATGATTATAACATGGAAAATGTCTATTCCAATCGACAAATAAGCCTAAGTTGGTAAAACCGGACATTAATCTATTTAAAATTCATGAAAAAAGTTCACAAGTAATAAAGCATTCAATTTGAAACTACTAACTAGTGTTTCCAATCCTAGGCTAAGCATGAAGTAAAATAAACTTCGAAATTTTACTTCATGCACCGTCAGTATAAAACACTCATTTAAACTGAAGTTCAAAATATATGGCTTAGGTTTGATATAATGTTATCATTCATTCATCATTTTTGCGCTCATGTGTCTAACAGCAGCCTTGATTGCAATCATTATTAATTATGATGAAGTAAGTAAAATCCATAATTTAAATATCTTAATAGAAGAAAAAGCCTTTTTCCACACAAAAATCCAAACACAAAACTTCCGTAACTTATAATTCACCCGGCAAAAGTTAAAAAAAATTTAAATTATTTCACTAATTTAAGAAATTACCTCTAAAGACCACCCGAGTGAAAGAAACATATCGCGCCACACAACGCCACGTTATAAATATTCAACAGCACGCACGAAAATAAAAACTTATCAGCAAAAGCAATAAATTAACGTGTTTAGAATTGTTGTGCTCTTTGACAGCCAGCATAGAGGTTATGTTTACCTGTTCGATGGCTTTCTGGACTTCGGGTGGAAAACTAATAAACGCATCCTGTCCGTCCTCGTCCAGCAAATCCTCATCCAACCCAGAAATGTCCATTCCGCTCGAAAGTGTTACGAATTAATTAAATCTTGAGGAATTATCCTATTAAAGAAAAACGTCGAGCTGTCAACTTATAAACAAATTGAGACGAGTTGAGTGCATCTCTGTTTTGCGCGTTGGGAGGGTGTGATGCTGTCGCAGTCGCTCGAATTACTTGCGTCTCTTTTTAGTTTGTTGAGAGCGTGTGATGCTGTCGCAGTCGGGTATTTTGAGACAGCATCTTGCTCGCTCTTGCGAAAGGTATTTGGATAAGGTTATCTTTATCACCCGTCAATAAACAATTTCATAGATAATTGATAACGCGACATACAAGCATTTAAAATTAAATATATTCTTAAAAAAACTTGACGAAATTAAAATTGTAAGTTTTTCAAAGGTGATTTATTCTCCGTTTTTCAAGAATATGAGGAATAATTATGTTATTACATTAAAAATACGTTCAGGGAACTTTTCTATTAAGTATAGGTATTTGTGTTCCTGATTTTACGCTTTATATATTCAAGAATTCGTTGTTTTAAAAAAATCGTTCAATTTGAAGCTTTAAACGATTGTTTTTAATCCCAGATTAAGCAAGAAGTAAAATTTCGACTTTAGAAAAGCCTTAAAATTTGATTCGGATTTAAAGTGAAGTTAAAAATATACTCCTTATGTTTGATTTTTACAGATATTTCGCACTTCCAAAATTCAAATTCCTAAAGTAATTTGAATTTTGGATTTAATTAAAAGCAAACAAATCCTTTATAATTGTCGTGATTTCAAGTTAATAGTAATTTAATTAATTAAATAGTATTTAATTATTGATTTTTATCAAAATTAAACTCAATTTCGTAATTAAAACGTTAAATATCTGTTGAAAAATTAAATTCATTAAATACTATTGATTTTGTATGTATTTGGTGATTTTTCCTTTTGAAGCAAATAAAAAATTGGTTATTTTCTAAAAATTTACTCCAAATAAACTTTAGTTGCATTTGTAAGTATTAATTCAGTACATAAACATATATTTTTAAATTTAAATTTATGTTTTTAAGAAGCAAAGGCTGTAATTAAAAACCCGTTAATGGTTACGTGAGTTTTAACTAGCGCTATAAGTGTTTGTTCTCCGAACTAAAAAAAAATCATTCCAACCCACTTGCCATCGCTTAGCATATGTCTATTTATACATGAATCTCCCAATTCGTTCCATTTAACTCCAACATTTTTGCAAAAATGTCTTTGAAAAAAGATATAAGACAACTGTTTAAGCCGTACTACCTCTTCAACATAATCCTCAGCCTGTCCTACATCATTTTCAAGAGGACCCCGCGTGTGTGCAATTATTTATTCAATGTGGAAGAGTGCGAGTTCGATGGGGTGAGTTTTTGCTCCTTTGCTGGGATTTTGTGAATTAAAGTGGGTTTTGTTTAACCAGAAAGAGACCGAGATCCTGTTTTTCCTGCTCATCGTGGTGATGATCAGGACGAGGAAGGCCGGGAGTGTCACCATGATCAATTACCTATCGTCCAGTTTTATTTACACGAAAGTGGCTAATTTAATTTTGTTCTTCTACGCTGATCTTATCATGGGGATCGTTTATGGAATTGTTTTTATTTGTGAGTATTAAATTTGTATAATCCAAGTAGTCCAAGCTCATTAATTGTTGCGTTAAAATCACGAAAACTAATTGAGTCACTTATTTCCAAAAACTCCTAACTCAATTTGAAAACCATGGATTTAGGGGTTTTTGGAAATAGGTGACTCAATTGTTCCGTGCAATTTTCTGCATTAAAATTATGAAGACAAACTTTATTTATAATCAAAAATTGATAAGTTGGTTGTACTGGTCGTTAAAACCTCATTATTTAACGCAGACTTTCTGTATTGAAGTTATGAACATAAACTTTTTTTATAATAGATTATTGAGTCGCCTATTTCCAAATACCTCTAAATCCATTTTTTTCAAATGGAATTATGGGTTTTTGGAAATAGGTGACTTAATTGATTAGTTTGCTGTACTGATCTTTTGTAATCCGTAAACCCCATTATTCTATGAAGAATAAGGGGGTCCTACATTGAAATTATGAACACAAACTTTTTATTTATAAGTATAATAAAACATTGATTGGTTTGTTGTACTGATCCTTTGAAATCTCTAACCCTAATTATTCTACACAGATTTTCTGTATTAAAATTATGAAAGCAAACTTTTTATTTATAATAGATAATTGATTGGTTTTTATTATAACATTTTGTTTGAATTTTCTAATCTACTTTTCTCAGTGGGTGGATTAATCCTTCCTGAGCCGACATACTCCGGCCCTGACAACGTAATCTACTTCCGTGGTGCCAACGGTCTCCAAGAAGAACTAAACAACGACAAAAAATGCACCTGGCTCGTCACCTTCTACACAGTCTGGAACCCGGCTTGCGTTAACTTCGCCCCGATTTTCGCCGAACTCAGCACCAAATACCACCTGGACAACCTCAAGTTCGGCAAAGTCGACGTCGGCAGATACCCCGAGGCCGCCCAAAAGTACTACGTCAACGACAGCAGCACCAGCAAGCAACTCCCCACAATACTGCTGTTCAAAGAGGGGAAAGAAGTTTTGCGACGCCCGACCGTCGATTCCAAGTCAAAGTTGATTAAATTCGCTTTTAATATGGATAACGTCGTTTTGGCGTTTGATTTGCTTAATTTGCACCAGAAGTGCAAGGAGGAGTTGAAAACGTCGAAGAAGACGCAGCACGTTAAAGCTGATTAACAGTTTGAATTTGGTATTTTTATTGTAGCGATGGATGTTTTATATTTGTACAAATTAATTATAGTTTATTGTTGTGTTCGGTCAGGATTTTACATATTTATTTGTACAGTATGTAAGAAGTGGACATTTCTTATCAAAAGGAAGGAACAATTGAATAATTGTTTCTTTTTAAAATTATTTAAACTTTAAACCAATATTTTCATTATAACATCATTAAAAACACTTTACATACTATGATTTAAATATAAAGGTCATGATTACAGTTAGCATAAAAAATAATCCCTAATTTCCTCTTATCTAAAATAAAAATCTGTATATAGGAGGTAAACTACACCAAGTCACATTTTTTCAAAATACGTTTTTTATACTGTTATTTTTCTCTATCGAGAGCACTGTAAAATTTCAAAAATGTGACTTGGTGTAGTTTACCTCCCACATACAGATATAAAATTAGAAATTCCGCTCCATTGATATTTTGAAAAATGGTGAATTATTATATATGTATTCACGCACATATTTTTAACTTGTTTTAGGTTACTTAAAAAAGTAAGTTGTTTCTTAGTTTTGACTTTCTTTTTGCAAATGTGAATTGCTTGAAGTTTGAAACTAATGGGAACTGATTTAAATAGTAGAACTCATTAGGTGCTTTTAATTAATTTCCTATTAATTCCATGACTTTTTGTTCTTAGTTTTGTGATTATTTATCGAAATAAACTGAGAGGATTTAGGTTAAGAGCGTGCTTTAACAAGAACGGTATAGTAAGGCAAACAATACTTCCCAATGCGCAGTGGTCAAATTGGTTTGGGAAAAGGAATGGGCGTACTCAATAGCAGTGGTGTAGCCAGGATTTTTACATCAGGGGGGGTTCTAGCTGAAGCGCTGAAAGAAGAAACAGTTTAGACAATAATTTGCATAAACATAAAATATTTCTATTGAAACTACATAAAAAACAACACTATTTATAATTCAATCAGGGCGTGTGCAGATGCTTACTAACGCACAATTTTTCAATGATTTTTAACATGCGGCAATTTCAAAAAGACAAAATAAAATTGATAGCAGCGACTATCCGACCCCGTAACCCCTTCCTGGCTACCCCACTGCTCAATAGGTTCGTGGCGAGTTCAATTTTTCTCTCGTTCATGTTTGTTTTTTGCTACTTCCCTGCGTGTCTGTCCAACTTAAATTTGCTGAGTTATATTTAAAACTAGATTAATTCATTAAAATGTTGACTGTCACAACAAAATCACGTGAAGTTAAAGATCAACCTATCTACTAAGTTGTAAACTATTAATAGCACTTGGTGAGTTTTAGCCTTTTCAATCTATGATATATTAATTTAAATTCCATCCTGTTCCCTCCAGGTTTCTTAAGATAAAATCAATGATGAGTATGTGAAGTAATTGAAATTCCTTCCTGGTTAATTTTAAGGATAAGCAACCTAATGTAACATTTTATTACAGCCAAAGAGTTTAGCGAATGTGTATTTTTAATTAATTTTATGCTGTTGAATATTTTTTTATCAGATTTTCAGCTCTACTTGTATAAGCTTAAAATTTGTAAACGCATTTCTCGTTTATTTTATTAAATGATTATAAGTTTGTTTTAATTGATTTTTAAACACTGACTATTATAATAATAGTCTATTAGAAAAGATTTTTAAACCTCCATTGAGCACTGTGTTTCCATTTGACTTGGTAGATTCTTAAAACTGTCTGCTAATGTTGATAAATCAATGTATTGATCAACTACTTCTGAAACCTCGGAAGTGCAAAATGTGAAATTTCACAGGAGTACAAAATAAATACTTATTAATTATTAGATGAGCTGCGTAATCCTTCTAATTTTTTTTTATTGATACGTACTATAAAAAAAATCAGAAGGATTAAGCAGCTCATCTAATAATTAATAAGTATTTATTTTGTACTGCTGTGAAATTTCACATTTTGCACTTCATCATAGACGATTTTTTATGAGTAATTTAAGTAGATGTTTATACTAATATTGGTAAATTAATAATATCTGAATTATGAAGAACATTTTTGGTAAAATCGGGACTTACAAGGTTTTGAAAGTAGTTGTTCGATATGCCTTATTAGTAAAAGTTAATAAATAGTTTTGAGACTTTAGTTTAGTAAGTTATTTATGTTTTAATAGAGACTTACGATAATAGTTGGAAGGTCTGTGAACTGTTTGTAGTACGAATGAGTAATTGTTTTTTTTATTATGTTGTAGTTTTTTTTTTGTTTCCAATGTTGGAAGTTAAATAAACTACGAATAATTAATTTCAAAATAAAATAATTGTTGTTAAATCATTGATTTTTTATAATGTGAATATGTAAGCTTTATATTTGTATATAATTGAAAGCTCATTGGAAAACAAAGACAACATGGACCTCAAAAACAATGGGCCCGTTCATCATAGACAACAGTTGTGAGTTTACTGCCAACTTTTAGGGAATTCTCTGATGACCGGATTATTAATCGTAAACGTGTTTAGGATTTACAATCATACAAAATAGACCGACCGGAATAATAACAAACCGACAAATCCAAACATGTTGAATGTTGAACATCTTGATAAACGGGCTGAATGTTAAACCATAGGTCTGTTTGTTACATGAACTAGTGCAGCACTTTTTGCACTGAATTTGTTTGTTGCATAAACTGGACTCCTGCAATTGAGCCCGCTTATCAAAATGTTCAATATTCAACATGTTTAGATTTGTTTGTGATGTATGTTGGAATCTAATGAACGGTACTCCGGTCGGTCTATTTTGTACGATTGCAAGAATCCCAAACACGTTCACGATTAACAATCCGGTCATCAGAGAATTCCCCAGCAGCCCTGTATGTTCTGCTTTAAACATGTTTTAAACACGTTTTATTGAAAAATAACTGTTTGTTTTAATTAAAATGAAAAAACGTTTTTTTTAACAACACTGCCCAGCAGCTGGCAGTAAACTCCCAACTGTTGTCTCTGATGAACGGGCCCATTGTACCCAAACGTGTTTCATCCGATACACAAGACAAATACCGATTACAATTACAAATATGAAGTTACACTGACTTCAACTGTGACGTCACAAACTTAAACTCAGTTCAATTTAGTACAGTACAAACGAACAAACCTCATATAAAGTTAACTTTATTGAAAGCTCATTGCCTAACAAAAACAACATGTGACGTCAAAAACAATGTTAAACCATACAATGTTAACTTTATTTCAACATAGTCGACGCGTTGCTCAAATTAACTGTGTACCTTGATTTTTGAGTGTGGAACTCCTCAAGTGACGTCCAAAGTCAAGGTTATTTATTGAATCGCAACGTCTGCTTTATTTATAATTTAGTTGACCTTACGATAATTATTAACCTTGGCTATTGACGTCACGTGTGGAATTCCTCTAGTGACGATAAATGTCAAGGTGATTTAAAAAGGAAAACACTTGGTTAAATTTCACTAATATATATATATTACAGAGCTGGGACGAATCCTCGTTAAAAGGATTCGAATCACGAATCCGAATCACCTAATATGATTCGAATCACGAATACTCGAATAAAGGATTCGTAAGAGATAAATATGATTCGAATCAAGGATTCGAATCCTGTTTTTTCGAATCACGAATACAAATCCTTTAAGAATAAATTTGATTTTATTATTTTTTTACAACTATTAACATATAATATCTTTCACAATGTTCTCATTATTCACTTGGTGAAACATGATTAAAATAAAATTTGAAATAAAAGCACTTGGTTTGTTTCACTAACGTTTTACTTATTATTCCGACTAGTTTCGGCTTCTAGCCATTATCAAGGATATTCCTTGATAATGGCTAGAAGCCGAAACTAGTCGGAATAATAAGTAAAACGTTAGTGAAACAAACCAAGTGTTTTTATTTCAAATTTTATTAACATATAAATATCGTTATCAGTTGTTTTATATATATATATATATATATATATATATATATATATATATATATATATATAAATATTCACAACCGAATTATTTATTATTAACACTGAACATCGTTGATAACAGACTAAATTTCTGTGTTACTCTGATTAAAGATGTATTTGTGTGTTTTTGAACTACACTTCAAATCAATGGTTTATACGCGTGGCGCATGAAGTAAAATTTCGAGTTTAGAAAAGCCCCGTGAAAATTTGTCGAGGGTCGCTGCGCGACCCTCGACAAATTTTCTACGCGGGGCTTTTCTAAACTCGAAATTTTACTTCATGCTTAGTCTGGCAGTGGAAGACACTAGTTACTTTAAAATATGTCACAACTGTTAAAGTATGTATCGTCGGATGCCCGTCTTCAGGGGTGATATGTAAGCAAATTATGGGTCCTAGGAGTTGCCAAATAAGTGAGTTACTCAATTGTTTCCAAGGCACTCTTTGAAAAACCAAAAGATTAAAATTTTACATATAAAATGTACAATAAACTATAAGTGTGAGACATCATTGAATTCAGTAAAAAATATTCTTCCAAAAAATATCAAAATCCAAAATGGCGCCTATAAGAAAAACAAAAGTTAGCTATGGTCCCTAGGTAAATGTTATAGTTATCTTAAAATAAAATATGTTACTAGATTTATCGTTAAAAAGTGCATATAATGTCAAAGTTGTAAATATCTGGATTCAATAGTTTTTCAATAAAAAAATAAAAACGAATTTTGAAAAAATACGTTTTTTGACAATATCTCATTAAGGAAATAAAATATTTCAAACTTGTTTTTGGGTTATTATTGGGACTTAAATTATGCAACTTTGCCCCAATTTAACCGACTCTCTATCTCTTTAAATAACGGTGGGGATCTCCGTTCTGTTGAAATACGGACACCCAGGATAATAATATTAATTATATAAAATTTATTTTCTAAATATTTTAATTAAATAAATATTTTACATTGTTTACCGTATATTTACGAATATATTAAAAATAAATACTTATTTCAGTAATTCAATATTAATTATACCATCAAATGTCTAAAAGTCTTGTGTTAAAAATCACCAGAAATCATTAGATTTTTTTATTAAACGAATTTCACTATGGCTTTCGATGTCTAAGTCAGAAAATGTTTGAAACAAAAGTGTTAGCCAACGAAAAAATATACTCTTTTTTACCTAACGCTCTTTTGTTTTTGAATTAGAAACTAAAAAATCTAGTGGAGATTTGTTGATCTCCACTAGATGTTTTAGTCACCGATTATGGCTTTCGACGTCTAAATCAAAAAATGTTTCAAACAAAAGTTGTAGCCAACAAAAAAAATAAACCACTTTTACCTGAACACGTTTCACCTCAGCTCTTTTGTTTTTGTTCAATAAACCGAGAAAGATTTTTTTGAAAATAAATACACAACCTTATGATAATTCGAAAATTTACGAACGAGTGTCTCCACTCCCAGACTAAGCATGAAGTAAAATTTCGAGTTTAGAAAAGCCCCGCGTAGAAAATTTGTCGAGGGTCGCGCAGTATATAATTTGTTAAATTAGTGTTTTATACGCCTGGCGCATGAAGTAAAATTTCGATTTTAGAAAAGCCTGAAAATTTGGTTTGATCACTCCGCTTCGCTTCGCGGAGCGATCAAACCAAATTATCAGGCTTTTCTAAAGTCGAAATTTTACTTCATGCTTAATCTGGGAATGGAAACATTCGTTATTAGTTTCAAATTGAACCTTTTTATAAAAACATCGAATGCTTGAACATTTACAGAGTATATGTATCGGGATATGTATACTTTAAAGAATAATTCGCTGTATTTTCAACGTACAGAACAAAAAAACATAAACAGCGTTTTGAAGTATGTTCATAGGGATTTACATAGAATAAAATTTACTCCATGTTAACTTTTGTTGTCGTACCAAATTGAATCAATTTTCTGGTTTTATTAATAAATCAACATTTTTTCTACGAAAAGTATAATGCTAGAAGGACATAAACATGTTAGATTTCTTTATTTTCGCTTTAAAAGCTGAAATTAATAATACAAATAATTAAGCAAAAAAACCAACTTGGCGAAAATGTCATAATGTAAGTATTTTTTTTAGCTAAACTTGAAAGCTAAATTAAAGAGTTCTAACAAGTTTAGGTCCTTTTAACAATGGACATTTCGTAGAAAATTGTTTGATTTATCTATAACAAGATTTTAAATTGAATTTTTAGACGAGGGTTTTCCACTCCCAGACTAAGCATGAAGTAAAATTTCGAGTTTAGAAAAGCCTTAAAATTTGAATTGGCCGCGTAGCGAAGCGGAGCGGCCAATTCAAATTAGGCTTTTCTAAACTCGAAATTTTACTTCATGCGCCACACGTATAAAACACTGAAATATAGCAAAGT
This sequence comes from Philonthus cognatus, assembly GCA_932526585.2. Classification (NCBI taxonomy): domain Eukaryota; kingdom Metazoa; phylum Arthropoda; class Insecta; order Coleoptera; family Staphylinidae; genus Philonthus; species Philonthus cognatus. Next base: position 112,837,379 of record OW052242.1, read on the forward strand.
TTAAAATATACGGCTTTAGCAATCTAATATGTAGATGTGAATAAAACGTAAGTCAAATTCTGCGCTGAACTCTGACGTATATTAGGTTGCCTATAATCGTTGTTGTATGTGTGTGTCTTTTTAACTTCACTGTAAATCAGTGTTTTTAAGCGTGGCGCATGAAGTAAAATTTCGAGTTTAGAAAAGCCTAATTTGGATTGGCCGCTGCGCTTCGCTACGCGGCCAATCCAAATTCTTAGGCTTTTCTAAACTCGAAATTTTACTTCATGCTTAGTCTGGGAGTGGAAAGCACTCGTTAAAAGTCTTAAATTAACCGCTTTCAAACAACGAATTCCCGCAAATTTATAGAACGCTGTAATTATCGGGATATGTATACTCAAAAGAAAAATGCCCTGTATGTTTTGTTTTAAACACGTTTTAATGTCATAGGAATTTACATGGAAAAATATTTGCCCCATGTTAACTTTTGTTGTCGTACAAATTTGAAGCAAGGAACATCTAGAAGGATATAAACATGTTAGATTTCTTTATTTTAGCTTTAAAAGTTGAAATTAATAATACAAATAATTAAGCCAAAAAAACAACTTGGCGAAAATGTCATAATGTAAGTATTTTTTAGCTAAACTTGAAAGCTAAATTAAAGAGTTCTAACAAGTTTATGTCCTTTTAACAATGGACATTTCGTAGAAAAGTGTTTGATTTATTTATAAAAACAAAAAATTGTTTCAAATTTGGACGATAACAAAAGTTAACAAGTGGTACAATTTTTACCACGTAAATCCCTATGGCCATGCTTACATAAAACGCACGGTATAAATTATAAATAGAATGGCAAAACAATGTTTTATACCACAATATAGTGGTATAAAACATAGTGTATAATTCAATATCCGAAGGTGTATTTGCACGGGAAGTAGTTGTTTCAATGGATATTTATCGTCTTAAGTTGTCTTATTAATTAAGACATTGTTTGCATTTTCACGAATAGTTTTTTCGTAATTTTATATATTATAGTGTAAAATTCCTATTTATAATTTAAAATGTAATACCAGACCTTTACTACGTCTCAACAATTTTGTAGTTGAGAAAAATAGTATTGTAGAGTTATTGTTTTATGAAAAGTCGATTGAAATTTGCGCTAGATTTTGATAAAATCTACGTACATGTTTAAATCATAAAGTTTATGGACATGATTGAAACATATGCAATTACATTTTGTATTTCTTTATTGGGCCATAAAAATAAGTAATTATTTATGGAAAAAAAAAGATTGAAAAACTAGATTACATTTGCTGTAATATTTATTAATTCATTCACTGGTATAACATGTTATAATTTATCAATAAAAAACGTTTTAACTTTGTATAACACAATTTATTTTTATGTGACTGCAGTTTCTGCAAATTTAGCTTTCGATTATCGAACATGAACACTTCATGTTCAATAATGGCAAGCTAAATTTGCCGAAACTGCAGTCACATAAAAATAAATTGTGTTATACAAACCCACTGAGCAAATCCATTTAAGTAATGTTTCATCAACATTAAAACAACGTTTAATGTTGCTACAATGTTGATATAACGTTATTTGTTTATTTTTTGCTCAATTGGAACAAGGTTAACACTTTTTTTATTGGTAAATTAACATGAATAACGAAGTAGAAGCCTCCACAATACAAAATTTGTCATTAATTTAATTCTAAAACAACTGATATTCAAAAAAGAATTAAATCTAACTGATGAAAATAAAATTACAAGCGCTTAAAGTTTAGTCAAATTATGAAAAATACAGTATATAATTTTTAAATATTGTGTATTAACTATGTGTTAAGCAATAATTGTTCCATATCATAATATTTGTTTTAATTCATGTTTCCTATTTTTTACTATGATGATTAATATAAATTGTAGAAGTATTCCACTAATGAAGACTACTGTAATGTATAATAGAGATAGTGTAGTTTAGTGATAAGCGACAAGCATCTCTTTGGCGACTTCATCAGTAATTGCTTTAGTAGAGATATATTCCAACACTGCGAGACCAAAATGGAAAGTAGTGTAATTTCCCTTGCTGGTAATCAGATTTTTATCAATCACAACATCATCGTATTTGTAGATGTAGTGGTCTCCTTCGCGCACCCTCTCTTCAACAGCACCAGCAGGATAAGACGTCAAATGGCGACCGAACATTATTCCATGAGCCTTCAATGCAATTGGTGCTATAAAATAATAAGAAAATATAACGGTAATAACTATTAATGGATTTTGATAGCTAACGCCATTTAATGCTCTATAGTGGTATCGTCGAATGCACAGAGTGCATATACTGTTTAATCCACGAACGAACAAAACTCTGTTTGTGGAACCAGAAAACAAATATCAAAATTGAATTTGTTTTCAGTATTCCGGCACATATTGGCTTGAAATAGTTAGAAATGTTCAGTATTCCTCAGCACTGGGTCGGGACCACACTGAAGAGAACCCTGAAGTCCGAAACGCGTCTGTGGGTATCTGGTGCCGGAATACTGAACACAAATTTAATTTTGATAACGGTAATAATTGATTGAATTTGGGTGAGTTACGTGAAGATTATAATAACTTTAATTAAAACACTTTTACCCTTTCTTCACAATTTTTATTATATACCAAATGTACATTTCGGTCACAAGGTGACCATTATCAATGGATTGATACTGAATCATTCAGAATCTTACAGTATCAATCCATTGATAATGGTCACCTTGTGACCGAAATGTACATCTGGTATATAATAAAAATTGTGAAGAAAGGTTAAACGTGTTTTAATTAAAGGTAATAAATGAATTATTAACAAGTAGTCAGGACGATTAGAGAAACAGTCAATTAGTTGAAAAAATCGTGCTCTTTGTGATGTCTCCAGTTTTACAATTTTGATTAAAATTTGACTTGGTGTAGTTTAGTCACATTTTTGAAACTTTACAGTGCTATTTACCTCTTGATAGATTAAAAAAATCCTAATTGTAACAGTATAAAAAAAAACGTATTTTGAAAAAAGTGTACCCGTCACCTTTTTTTCAAAATACGTTTTTTTATAGTGTTACGATTAGGATTTTTTAATCTATCCAGAGGTAAATAGCACTGCATCCCTGCATAAACTACATCCCACATACAGAATGAATATGAAAATTAATGAATGATATTAATAGTGTCTTAATTTTTTAAGTGAATGTGTATATCTTGTTTAGTACTTACATGTGCAAATTGCAGCAATCAAGCGTCCAGCTTTTTCTTGTTCTCTCAGCAAAATTCCAACATTGGCATCTTCAGAAAGTGATTGCCAACCGTGCCGACCACCAGCCAACAAAACAACATCATAAGGTCCTTCGTTCATTGCATCAAAAAGAGCCATATCTGGGACAGTTTTCATGCCTCTTGACCCAACAACTGGCTCCGTTGTTGGTCCAGCAATTGTTACTTCAACCTGAATTTTACAAAAATAATAATACTTGAAAAACATAATAAATTTAAACATTAAAAGTGCGATTCTTTTCGCAATCTACAACAAATTAGTCTTACAAAGACTATATCATTGTTCTTCAACCAAGAATTGGCAATTTCATTTATATTTATACTTATAATAAATTTATGTAACAAGAGGAAATATCCAATATTTTTACTTAATATAGTTTCTATAAAAAGAAATATCAATTAATGTTATATTTTTGTATATTTTTAACATACCCCACCACGTCTTAAAATTGCTACAGGAATGCAAATCTCATTCTCTTCATTTTGCGGGTACAACAAAACCAAAGCGCGTTTAACCATTGTGTTTTCTTTAGTTGTTACAAGTCTTTCTATAAATTCGAACAGCTTCGGACTGAATTATTCCTGTCTCGGTGCGATTATTTATATGCAAGCAGTTTCCAGATTTCGGAGTAAATAGGAAACCGCATTTTATTCAGATAATACCGAAATTGAGGAATTGGCCCACCCGAAATTTTCCATTCTTTCAATCCACCTTATTGTTTGTGATTTGTTTGCTTGTCGAAATTTGGAATATTATTTTTCGTGGTTTTCACCAGAGATAACATGTTCGTTCTATGTGGCTTATCAAGGTGAAATCTCAAATGATCAAATGTGCAATGTACATATATACGTTTGTTGGTTTTCTTGAAATAAAATCGATAGCTTTTTCATTTCGACGCAGACAACTATCTTACTGACTATTTTGATTAAAGTCTGCGGTTTCAAGCAAAAATAATAATCTTTGTTTTTATAATAGTTACATTATACAGGGCTGCGTACAGCAAAAAATAGTTTCACTAGTTTCAATTTGTTTGTATTCCTTATGTGTTTTAGTGAGCTAAATCTGATTCTTTTGTATATATTATAATGGAATGGGAACTAGTAATAAACACCGCAACATAACCAGTCGATGTAAGGTGCGAAACTTATATACAGAGAGATTTCAAGGTGCCTTTTAGAGGTCAATTTTTTTTCTTGAAAACTATAAGAGATAAGTGTACATATGTTGGAATAAAATATGTTGCAATTAAACGAGGAATCCAAAATATTACTAATATATAGGGTGTTCCATTTAAAATACCAAATTTGGTGCTACTTCCGGTGGAGCCGGAAGTGATAGAAAGTTGAAAATGTTTCACATGAGGAGAACTGATTCAACCGTATGAGGAAGATTTTTTTCAAATTTTTAGTGCAACGGCAACCCTATAAACTTTTAATAAACGGTTTATCGTGGACACCCTGTATAAATACATATTTTATTCTCTAATTTGTTAACATTATTACAGAGTGGCGACCAACCGGGAAAACTTGGAAAGTCAGGAAAGAGTCAGGGAATTTTATTCATCGGGAAAAGTCAGTGAAATTAAGACTTTTTAACGAAAAGTCAGGGAATTTTTAAATAAACAATAATAGTAAATATGCAAATAACACGATTAAAGAATTGACAAATTGTTAGTTCCGTTTGAAGCACGAATTTGGCACATTTAATAATATTAAACAAAAAAAAGAACAAAACATTAATACTAAAAAATTCATTCAAATTGATCGGATCAACAAAAAGTCATCAACATTGACAAATTCAAGAATAATAAGACTTCCTAGTTAAAATAGTTAAATAAATCGCACTTTTCGCATATTTCAACAGTGCAAGACGATGAGTAATAACTATGTCTGGTGTAAAACCAACAAAAACGTTGAACGTTCAGAGCGCACTAAGAAAATAACCCATTTTGGCGATTTTTTATTTATCTTTATAACTTGTAAATGTCAAAAAATCATCCTTCTATGATCAATAATAACCAAGTTATAAAGGAAAATAGAAAAAATCGCTATAATCGGTGTTTTTGCAGTGTGCTCTAAAAGTTAAACAACTTTTTTTGATGTTTTTACACCGGTCATAGATAATACTCATTGTTCTGCATATTTTCTCCCATTTAACCGATTCATCGACTGCTTAATCGGGACAACCTGTATACATACGTTTTCTTTAAAATAATCTAATTTGAAGCTTTAATGGTCTCTAACCAATTAACAAGTAAAATACGTTTAGTATGTCAATCAGCAATTGCTTAAATGACGGTCAAAGTGCTATGATGGACACATCATAATTTTTTTAACTTGATTTTGAATAACTTTAGAAAAATAAATTTATGAAACAAAATACTGACCCAAATCCCCCGCCCATCACAAAAAGCTATCTACGCCACTGAAATCAAATTATTTCAGACAGACTACAAATTCGTTTTCTTTTGACTTGACTTTTGACATTGCATAAGCAATATTCTTATCCCTATAATCTGTTTAATAACTAGGAGGAGCGTTTTTAGTTTCACGCGCCAAAACCTACAACTCTGATTGGACGAGAGCGCGCCCATTTTACACTATGCTAATCGTTACTGAGTTGCAACTTTTTCTGTTTCGTAATAACCTGTTGTGCGGTGTTTCTTTAGCATAGTTTAAAGTTAGTTATGTTTATATTGTTGTGATGGATTATGGGCCCAGTACAAGCTCGGTGATAATATCACCTTCACCTCTAAAAAAGCGTAAGAAGTTAGATTTGGGTCATTTATATCTGTCTGAAAAACAGTGCATAATAAATATGTACAAGCAGATGATAACTGATGATCAATATATAAAAATGACTGCTGTTGTATCAGACATTGTTGGTGCAGTAGGTGAGATATCAAATAGCGCAAGAATATGCATCAAATTATAAATGTTTAATTTTTAGGAGTTGTAAATTCCTCTATCGTACCATTAGCGAATATAAGAAATCCGGAGAGATTTGTAGCCCTCAACAGCTTGGAGGACTTAATTACAAGTTTTGATGACATAGTGAAGAGATCCGTGCATAGTTTCTTCTATAAAATTGAACTGCCAACTTTGAATAAAGTTTTAAACGAAGTAAACGATCATGCAGGCATACCAAAGATGAGTCGTTCTACCTTGTATAGTTTTATGAAACAAATCAATTTTAAGTAAGATAGAGACCAGAGCTGATCCAGATAGAGACCAGATCCTGCCGGATTCGAATCATTCAGGATTCGAATCCTTTTAGAGGATTCAAAAGAGGCATTCGAATACTTTAGTTCAACTGAATTTGTGATCCGGATTCGTTACATTTTTTTTAAGTGGATTCGTATTCGAGTCTAATTGTGGATGATTCGAATCCTTATAAAAGGATTCGAATCCTTGTAAAAGAATTCGAATACTTACAAAAGGATTTGAATCGTCTAAAATAATTCGAATTAATTGTGAGGAATAACATGAAAAATGTTTTTTTGTGTGTTTTTAAATTTCACGTTAAATCACTGTTTTATGTGCGTGGCGCATGACGTAAAATTCGAGTTTAGAAAAGCCCAGAAAATTTGTCTCGGGTCGCTGCGCGACCCTCGACAAATTGTGACGGGGCTTTTCTAAACTCGAAATTTTACTTCATGCTTAGTCTGGGAGTGGAAACGCTCGTTCGAAACTTCAAAGTGAATGCTTTGATTTGAATGATTGAAAATGTTTTTAAAGATAATAATCTAGTTTTAAAAATTTTGTTTAATATTGTTTGAAGTAAAACTGACATGGTAGCCACAATCTGAAATGTTAAATTTTTCCGACATTTCCCTGACTAAAGATTTATTCCCTGGCCTTTTAATATAACTTTCTTCTGTGAGAAACCCCCATTCTGTTTAATAGTTTTCATTGTTTTTGCCAATATTTAAGTTAATTTTATAAATTTTTACGTGTTTTGACAAATTTAATAATATCATATGGCTTTTTTGTTATTATTTTGGTCAATTTTAATATAATTCCATGACTTTTCTCTGACATTCCCGGTTTTAATGATATTCAGTGAATTTTTTATTTACGTAAACTTTAGGCATTAGTCGATTTTATAATAGAGTTCAATTTGAAGTTTTGAACGAGTCTTTCCACTCCCAGGCTAAGCATGAAGTAAAATTTCGAGTTTAGAAAAGCCCCGTGAAAATTTGTCGAGGGACCCGAGACAAATTTTCGGGCTTTTCTAAACTCGAAATCTACTCCATCCGCCACGCGTAAAAAACACTGATTTGAAGTGGAGTTCAGAAACACACAAATACATCTTTAACCAGAGTAACAGGAAGTCAGATATTTAGTCTGTTATCAGCGATGTTTAGTGGTGATAATAAATAATTAGGTTTTGAATATTTTTGTTAAAACAACTGGCAACGATGTTTATATATTAATGGTTGCAAAAAATAATAAACGAAAATTTAATCTTTAAGGATTTGTATTCATAATTCGAAAAACAGGATTCGAATCTTCTATTCGAATCATATTTATCTCTTACAAATCCTTTATTCGAGTATTCGTGATTCGTGATTCTTGATTCGAATCCTTTTTTACGAGGATTCGTCCCAGCTCTGATAGAGACACATTATTATATAAATTCCATATTATATTATGAACATAATGTAAATATATTTTATTTCTCAGATATATGGCGAGATGCTGTATAAGCATTTTAATTGAACTGACGATATCGTACCATTGGAAAATGGATATTTGATTTTATTTAAAGAGTAATTATGAAATCATTTAAAATTGCCGCCAAATCTATCTAGTGATATTTTTGGTAACTTTTTATAGTGTAAATTTGGCTTTGGCACTTACTCCTTCTAGTTTTTAAATAGACTATAGTACAGTACAAACGAACAAACCTCATATAAAGTTAACTTTATTGAAAGCTCATTGCCTAACAAAAACAACATGTGACGTCAAAAACAATGTTAAACCATACAATGTTAACTTTATTTTAACATAATCGACGCGTTGCTCAAATTAACTATGTACCTTGATTTTTGACGTCATATGTGGAACTTCTCAAGTAACGTCCAAAGTCAAGGTTATTTATTGAATGGCAAGGTCGGCTTTATTTATAATTTAGTTGACGTTACGATAATTATTAACCTTGGCTATTAACGTCACGTGTAGAATTCCTCTGGTGACGATAAATGTCGAGGTTGTTAAAGCTTAAAAGGTTGGCTTAATTTCGGTATAGTGGACCTTGTTTGTACTCGATTTAACTAACTACCTTGATTTTTGTCGTCATATGAAAAGTCCTCGTGTGACGTCAAAAGTCAAGACTGCTTTTGAATTGTATAAGGTCGGCTTAAATCTTAATATAATCGCCGTTGAAAGAAGAATTCCTCATTTAACGTAATCGTCCTTATGAATGTTTATCTGGCGGTTTTGTATTTAAATACATTGTAAATAAAATCTTTGTTGAACACAAAATACAATACCAAACAATATGAAACAAATAATACTTTTTCTCCACTGATTTATTTTAATCACTAGTGCCGGTTTGCACCCAAGTCGATTAACTTAATCATTGATCAGTACTTTAAAAAAACACAACAATTGTATTTACAAATTGTTAACACAATTGCATATTGATGAAAGAGACATGTTTAGGATATCTTACAAGTTTCTAACGTTCTTATGTTCCAGAAATTTAATTTAATCAGATGTTTAATCAATGATTAGTGGATGATTAAAGCTAATCGGTCGGGGTGCAAATGGACCTAGATTTACGAAATGTTCATCTAGTGATTAAAATAAACCAGTGGAGAAAATTGATTACTTGTTTCATTTAATATTAAATGCATCTTCACGTAAGTCATACTGAAACATTTAGTACAAATGAAATGACAAATTGATACAAAATAATTTCTTTTTTAGTTCGGGAAACGGGAATCTTTTTTTTAAGAATACATATCCCGATGTGTACTTTGTAATTTTTCAGACATTCGGTGTTTTTGCAAAGCGTTCAGTTTGAAACTTCTAACGAGTGTTTCCACTCCCAGACTAAGCATGAAGTAAAATTTCGAGTTTAGAAAAGCCTGAAAATTTGGTTTGGTCGCTCCGCGAAGCGGAGCGGCCAAACCAAATTTTCAGGCTTTTCTAAACTCGAAATTTTACTTCATGCGGCACGCGTATAAAACACTAAAATATTGCAAAGACTAAAATATACGACATTTATACTATTTTTGTCAAGTATAATTAATGTTTTTGGTTTTAGCGCCGCTAAATTATTTTAAAAAAATAAAAGAAAAGGTATTTTGTATAAACTATCGTATGTTCATTAAAAGAAAACCTCTAGAGTGCCGTAGAAAATATTGTAAGTTGGCAACTTTGAAATTTTATATTATAATTATCATGTTTGATGTTTTATATGTTAATTCCTAAGGCGTGTAGCCAACCTAAATTTAAAAATAATTAATATCATGGCACTCTAGAAGTTTTTTTTTATTTCAGAAAAAAATGTATTTTAAATTCTAAAGCAGTATCCCACTAAGCAAATCCATTTGAGTAATGTTTTATCAACATTGAAACAACGTTTAATGTTGCTACAATGTTTGTTGTTTTTTGTTTAGTGGGATATTTTGTACTTTATGGTTTAAAATATACGACATTTATCATTTTTTGCCGCAAAATTGTCAAGTATAATTAATGTATTTGGTTTTAGCAGCCCTAAATTATAAAATTAAATTAAAAGAGAGGCTATTTTGTATAAATTAGTACGTGTTTTTATCTCAGGAAAAAATGTTTTTTAAAATTTAAAGCAGTATTCAAATTCAAATTCAAATTCCTTTATTGACGGCAAAGAACCATTTAAAAACAAAATAACATACATATTACAATTACAAATAATATTACATATAAAGTAATAATAAATTAATATACAAAAAATAAGCTATCATAACTAAATAAAAGTAACATAAAAAACACCAAGCAAGCTATCATCAAACATTTCCGAGAGTCACATAATTCCGAAATTTGTCTGCTTTAATTTTGACATAAATTCAGAATAAGATTCAGTAAACAAATCGAAATTATGATCCAAAGATAGTGCGTTGGAAATGCGCATGCACCTGGAGAGTGGATTATTGTAGGCGTAGTTTGACCTATGGAAGGGAATGCGAAACAGTGGTCTATGACGCGTAGTACGATCTGATACGGTTACATAAAAATTGATTTGTACCAATAAATACGGACATTGTATTTGGTTACTCAGCAGTTTGTAAAACATAGACAAGTCTGAGAGAATCCTGCGTCTCTTGAGTGTATCAATGCAAAATGCCGACATAACGGTGTTAACGTTTAAATGAGTCTTAAAAGCAAGCTTCTTCAGAAACTTATTATGAATTCTCTCAAGAGCATGACTGTGAGTAATAGTGTTAGGAGACCAGACACATGATACGTATTCCATATTAGAGCGTACGTAAGCAAAATAAACTAATTTGAATGATTGAGCCGATAAATCCTTTGCTATCCTATGTACATATCCCAACATTTTTGATGCTTTGGTGCATATTAAATTTATATGGCTATCAAAAGTTAATTTTGTATCCAATAACACTCCCAGATCTCTTATTTCACACAATTTTTCAAGGGGAACATTGTTGATGCTGTACTTGAAATTAATTACATTAGACTTTCTGGAAAATGAAATCGCCTTACATTTTTGAACATTGAAGAATAAAGAGTTATCGCAGCACCATTTATGGACAGACGAGATATCACATTGCAGCAGGTCACAATCAACAATTGTTGTTATTCTTTTATATATCTTAAGATCGTCGGCAAAGAGTAAAAATGAAGAATGTATTATCACTTGTGAGATGTCATTTATAAATAACAGAAATAACAAGGGACCACAGTGTGATCCTTGAGGTACACCAGATGGTACAGATATGACTTTAGATAAGAAATTCTTCACTTTCACACATTGCGTTCGATTAGTTAGAAAACTATTAAACCAACTCACAATATTAGTATGAAGTCCATAGGCAGATAGTTTTGCAACTAAAACATCGTGGTTTACACGATCGAATGCCTTGGCAAAATCTGTGAAAATAGCATCCACAGATTGATTACATTCAAAAGCATTAATTACGTAAGTGGTAAACGATAAAATATTGGTAGCTGTTGATTTGCCCGTTTGGAAACCATGCTGCTCATCTAGAAGAACATTTTTGCAAACCCACCTTAATTTAATGGAAACAAGACTGTCCAATAGCTTAGGTATAGATGATTGTATTGAAATGCTGCGATAGTTCGTTATGTTATCCTTCTTGCCGGACTTAAAAAGCGGTGTTATATAATTTCTTTTCCAGAACGTCGGAAATATGCTCTGAGACATTGAAGCCTCGAATAATAAGTGTAGTGGTATGGTGATGGAGTATATACAGTTTCTTAGAAAACTTGATGGTATACCATCAGGACCTGTATTATTGGAATTATCCAATTTACTAACTGCATCAAATATTTCACCTTGAGAAAATGTAAACGGTAAATAAGCTGCATTTGAGTTATACTTGAAGCTTGGAATATGCGCAGGATTATCCGCACAATAAACAGTCGAAAAGTAATCCGCAAATAGATTAACGCACTCAACACCATTAGTACTACGATCGTTATTATAATGCATGATATTTGGAAACATTGAGTGTGATTCTTTAGCATTAACGAAATTCCAAAAATGTTTAGGATTTCTAGAAATATTATTATTAACTGATTGTATGTATTGATCATATAAAGTATTTCTTAGATGTGTACATTTTGAACGTAAATCGTGAAATTTGCTATAATTTATAGAGTTTTGACATTCTTTATACTTTTTATGAGCAATTCTTTTAAGTTTTATGAAGTTAATAAGTTCAGCATTGAACCAAACAGGATAATTTGACGATCTTAAACGTTTTATAGGAACAAACCTATCCAAGGCTTCATATAAAATCTTATAAAAATGTTCAACCATAGAATCAACAGTGCCAGTTAGAGTTTTGTGCCAATCGATAGATACCAAATAGTCGTTAATAGCTGAGTAGTTGGCATGTGAAAAATCATAAATAAATTCATCAAAATGGAGTGTTTCAATAGGTTGCGTAACATTATGTGAAATCGAATAAGGTATATGATGATGACTGATCTTAAATAATACGTCACATGCATTTGTAACATTAAAGCAGTCGTTTGCAAACATTAAATCAAGAAAGGTATTATTCTCATTTGGTATATTACAAATCTGCCTAAGATTATAAAAACTGAATGTCTCTGAAATAATTTGAGCAGAGCACTCAACAGTATTAGTGTTTATAACACCGAGCTCATCATTAAGCCATATAGCTGAGGGTATATTATAGTCCCCACAGATAAGATACTTATAATTAGGATATTTTTCAGCAATGTTTTCAAAAGTTTCACAATGATCCAAATATTTGGCTGATGATGAGCTTGGTGGTATATACACCACTCCGAAAATTAGATATAAATTAGGAATAGTTACAAATAATTGCTCAACCGTATTTAACTCAATATCAATAATGTTACCCCCTAATCTATTATGGATAGCAATCAACACCCCGCCGCCGCGATTCTTTGTACTATTAGTGCTGCTACGGTCACATCTGAAAATATCGTAATTCATAAGTTTCAATTCTGCATTCACAATGTTAGTATCCAACCACGTTTCTACTAAAATTATAATATCATACACGCAGCAACTAGTATTTAATTTAAAATCACTTAATTTAGTGCGCATTCCGCCTACGTTGTGGTAATAAATGTTTAGTTTTTTGTCACAGGACCCGATTTATTTAGCTTTTCCGATTTTTTGATTATATTTGGCACCCCTGAAATATATTTGATGATCAGATCTTCTTCTCCGTCTTTCTTCCGTTGGTCCAATATAGTTATAAGAGACTTGAATTCTTCTCTTTGGATTTTTGTTCGATCATAGCTAAATTTGATAAGGTTATCTCTTAGTTTTGAAGTTTTAATTATAATATTTTTAACCAGATCACTACTATCAAGTACTAGTTTTATTGGCCTAGGTTTAGCTAGAGAACGTGTACGACCAAGACGCATCATATTTTATATTTTGTACTTCATGTTAAATCAGTGTTTTATACACCTGGCGCATGAAGTAAAATTTCGAGATTAGAAAAGCCTGAAAATTTGGTTTGATCGCTCCGCGAAGCGGAGTGATCAAACCAAATTTTCAGGCTTTTCTAATCTCGAAATTTTACTTCATGCTTAATCTGGGAATGGAAACATTCGTTAGGAGTTTAAAATTGAACCTTTTTATAAAAACAACGAATGCTTGAACATTTACAGAGTATATGTATCGGGATATGTATGCTTTAAAGAATAATTCGCTGTAGTTTCAACGTTCAGAACAAAAAAACATAAACAGCGTTTTCAAGTATGGTCATAGGGATTTACATAGAAAAAAATTTACCCCATGTTAACTTTTGTTGTCGTACCAATTTGAATCAATTTTCTGGTTTTATTAATAAATCAACATTTTTTCTACGAAAAGTACAATGCTAGAAGGACATAAACATGTTAGATTTCTTTATTTTCGCTTTAAAAGCTGAAATTAATAATACAAATAATTAAGCCAAAAAACCAACTTGGCGAAAATGTCATAATGTAAGTATTTTTTTAGCTAAACTTGAAAGCTAAATGAAAGAGTTCTAACAAGTTTAGGTCCTTTTAACAATGGACATTTCGTAGAAAAGTGTTTGATTTAGTTATAACAAGATTTTAAATTGAATTTTTAGACGAGGGTTTTCCACTCCCAGACTAAGCATGAAGTAAAATTTCGAGTTTAGAAAAGCCTGAAAATTTGGATTGGCCGCGTAGCGAAGCGGAGCGGCCGATTCAAATTAGGCTTTTCTAAACTCGAAATTTTACTTCATGCGCCACACGTATAAAACACTGAAATATCGCAAAGTTTAAAATATACGGCTTTAGCAATCTAATATGTAGATGTGAATAAAACGTAAATCAAATTATGCGCTGAACTCTAACGTATATTAGGTTGCCTATAATCGTTGTTGTATGTGTGTGTCTTTTTAACTTCACTGTAAATCAGTGTTTTTAAGCGTGGCGCATGAAGTAAAATTTCGAGTTTAGAAAAGCCTAATTTGGATTGGCCGCTCCGCTTCGCTACGCGGCCAATCGAAATTCTAAGGCTTTTCTAAACTCGAAATGTTACTTCATGCTTAGTCTGGGAGTGGAAAACACTCGTTAAAAGTCTTAAATTTATCGCTTTTAAACAACGAATTCCCGCAAATTTATAAAACGCTGTAATTATCGGGATATGTGTACTCAAAAGAAAAGTGCCCTGTATGTTCTGTTTTAGTTCTGTTTTAAACACGTTTTAATGGTCATAGGGATTTACATGGAAAAATATTTACCCCATGTTAACTTTTGTTGTCCTACAAATTTAAAGCAAGGAACATCTAGAAGGATAAAAACATGTTAGTGTTCTTTATTTTAGCTTTAAAAGTTGAAATTAATAATGCAAATAATTAAGCCAAAAAAAACAACTTGGCGAAAATGTCATAATGTAAGTATTTTTTAGCTCAACTTGAAAGCTAAATTAAAGAGTTCTAACAAGTTTATGTCCTTTTAACAATGGATATTTCGTAGAAAAGTGTTTGATTTATTTATAAAAACAAAAAATTGTTTCAAATTTGGACGATAACAAAAGTTAACAAGTGGTACAATTTTTACCACGTAAATCCCTATGGCCATGCTTACACAAAACGCACGGTATAAATTATAAATAGAATGGCAAAACAATGTTTTATACCACAATATAGTGGTATAAAACATAGTGTATAATTCAATATCCGGAGGTGTATTTGCACGGGAAGTAGTTGTTTCAATGGATATTTATCGTCTTAAGTTGTCTTATTAATTAAGACATTGTTTGCATTTCCACGAATAGTTTTTTCGTAATTTTATATATTATAGTGTAACCTTTCTATTTATAATTTAAAATGTAATACCAGGTAGTAAAGGTCTCAACAATTCTGTAGTTGAGAAAAATAGTATTGTAGATTTATTGTTTTATGAAAAGTCGATTGAAATTTGCGCTAGATTTTGATAAAATCTACGTACATGTTTAAATCATAACAGTTTATGGACATGATTGAAACATATGCAATTACATTTTGTATTTCTTTATTGGGCTATAAAAATAAGTAATTAATTTATGGGAAAAAAAGATTGAAAAACTAAATTAGATTTGCTGTAAAATTTATTAATTCATTCACTGGTATAACATGTCATTAATTTATCAATAAAAAACGTTTTAACTTTGTTTGTATAACACAATTTATTTTTATGTGACTGCAGTTTCTGCAAATTTAGCTTGCGATTATCGAACATGAACACTTCATGTTCAATAATGGCAGCTAAATTTGCCGAAACTGCAGTTACATAAAAATAAATTGTGTTATACAAACCCACTGAGCAAATCCATTTAAGCAATGTTTCATCAACATTAAAACAACGTTTAATGTTGCTACAATGTTGATATAACGTTATTTGTGTGTTTTTTGCTCAATTGGAACAAGGTTAAAACGTTTTTTTATTGGTAAATTAACATGAATAACGAAGTAGAAGCCTCCACAATACAAAATTTGTCATTAATTTAATTCTAAAACAACTGATATTCGAAAAAAATTAAATCTAGCTGATGAAAATAAAATTACAAGCGCTTAAAGTTTAGTAAAATTATGAAAAATACAGTATATAATTTTTAAATATTGTGTATTAATTATGTGTTAAGCAAATAATTGTTCCATATCATAATATTTGTTTCAATTCATATTTCCTATTTTTTACCAAGATGATTAATATAAATTGTAGAAGTATTCCACTAATGAAGACTACTGTAATGTATAATAGAGATAGTGTAGTTTAGTGATAAGCGACAAGCATCTCTTTGGCGACTTCATCAGTAATTGCTTTAGTAGAAATATATTCCAACACTGCGAGACCAAAATGGAAAGTAGTGTAGTTTCCCTTGCTGGTGATCAGATTTTTATCAATCACAACATCATCGTATTTGTAGATGTAGTGGTCTCCGTCGCGCACCCTCTCTTCAACAGCACCAGCAGGATAAGACGTCAAATGGCGACCGAACATTATTCCATGAGCCTTCATTGCAATTGGTGCTAAAAAATAATAAGAAAATATAACGGTAATAACTATTAATGGATTTTGATAGCTAACGCTATTTAATGCTCCATAGTGGTATCGTCAATGACACGAATGCACAAAGTGCATATACAGGTCACTGTCTCGTCCACGAACGAACTAAACTCTGTTTGTGGAACCAGAAAACAAATATCAAAATTGAATTTGTTTTCAGTATTCCGGCACATATTGGCTTGAAATAGTTAGAAATATTCAGTATTCCTCAGTACTGGGCCAGGACCACACTGAAGAGGACCCTGAAGTCCGAAACGCGTCTGTGGGTATCTGGTGCAGGAATACTGAACACAAATTCAATTTTGATAACGGTAATAATTGATTGAATTTGGGTGAGTTGCGTGAAGATTATAATAACTTTAATTAAAACACTTTTACCCTTTCTTCACAATTTTTATTATATACCAAATGTACATTTCGGTCACAAGGTGACCATTATCAATGGATTGATACTGAATCATTCAGTATCTTTCAGTATCAATCCATTGATAATGGTCACCTTGTGACCGAAATGTACATCTGGTATATAATAAAAATTGTGAAGAAAGGTTAAAAGTGTTTTAATTAAAGGTAATAAATGAATTATTAACAAGTAGTCAGGACGATTAGAGAAACAGTCAATTAGTTGAAAAAATCGTGCTCTTTGTGATGTCTCCAGTTTTACAATTTTCATTAAAATTTGACTTGTTGTAGCTTAGTCACATTTTTGAAACTTTACAGTGCTAGTTACCTCTCGATAGATTAAAAAATCTTAATTGTAACAGTATAAAAAAACGTATTTTGAAAAAAAAGTGCACCCAAGTCACCTTTTTTTCAAAATACGTTTTTTTTATACTGTTACGATTAGGATTTTTTTATCTATCGAGAGGTAAATAGCACTGCATCCCTGCATAAACTACATCCCACATACAGAATGAATATGAAAATGAATGAATGAAATTAATAGTGTCTTAATTTTTTAAGTGAATTTGTATATCTTGTTTAGTACTTACATGTGCAAATTGCAGCAATCAAGCGTCCAGCTTTCTCTTGTTCTCTCAGCAAAATTCCAACATTGGCATCTTCAGAAAGTGATTGCCAACCGTATTGACCACCAGCCAACAAAACAACATCATAAGGTCCTTCGTCCATTGCATCAAAAAGAGCCATATCTGGGACAGTTTTCATGCCCCTTGACCCAACAACTGGCTCCGTTGTTGGTCCAGCAATTGTAACTTCAACCTGAATTTTACAAAAATTATAATACTTAAGAAACATAATCAATTTAAAAATTAAAAGTGCGATTCTTTTCGCAATCTACAACAAGTTAGTCTTACAAAGACTATATCATTTTTCTTCAACCAAGAATTGGCAATTTCATTTATATTTATACTTATAATAAATTTATGTAACAATATTTTTACTTAATTTAGTTTCTATAAAAAAATATCAATTAATGTTATATTTTTGTATATTTTTAACATACCCCACCACGTCTTAAAATTGCTACAGGAATGCAAATCTCATTCTCTTCATTTTGCGGGTACAACAAAACCAAAGCGCGTTTAACCATTGTGTTTTCTTTAGTTGTTACTAGTCTTTCTATAACTTTGAACAGCTTCAGACTGAATTATTCCTGTCTGGGTGCGATTATTTATATGCAAGCAGTTTCCAGATTTCGGAGTAAATAGGAAACCGCATTTTATTCAGATAATACCGAAATTGAGGAATTGGCCCACCCGAAATTTTCCATTCTTTCAATCCACCTTATTGTTTGTGATTTGTTTGCTTGTCGAAATTTGGAATATTATTTTTTTGTGGTTTACAAGAGATAACATGTTCGTTCTATGTGGCTTATCAAGGTGAAATCTCAAATGATTAAATGTGCAATGTACATGTATCTGTTTGTTGTTGGTTTTCTTGAAATAAAACAGATAGCTTTTTCATTTCAACGCAGACAACTATCTTACTAACTATTTTGATTAAAACCGCAGACAAACATATGTCTAGTCTGTGGTTTCAAGCAAAAATAATAATCTTTGTTTTTATAATAGTTACACTATACAGGGCTGCGTACAACAAAAATTGTTTTACTAGTTTCAATTTGTTTGTATTCCTTATGTGTTTTAGTGAGCTAAATCTGATTCTTTTGTATACAGAGAGTTTTATGTAACACCGAACATTTTCATCCAATACAATTTGACATCTTTAATTTTTAAGTTATGTGTAAATTGGGTTGCCTACATGACCACTAAAAATTGTAGCCAGTCAACCGCAATTAATGCCTCAACTTGTACATACAGGGAGTTTTTCTTTCAAGTATACATGTCACAATTATAGCGTATATGCCGTAAATCTTGAGATACTCGTTGTTTTTTAACAGAGTTCAATTTAAAACTTGAAATGAGTGTGTTCCACTCCCAGACTAAGCATGAAGTAAAGTTTTGAGTTTAGAAAAGCCTGAAAATTTGGTTTGGTCGCGTAGCGCGAAGCGGCCAAATCAAATTTTCAGGCTTTTTTAAACTCGAAATTTTACTTCATGCGCCACCGGTAAAGACACTGACACTACGAAGTTTGAAACACACCGCTAAACTTTACATTGCATCAATGTTTTGCGCTGGTGGCGCATGAAGTAAAATTTCGAGTTTAGAAAAGCCTGAAGATTTGGTTTGGCCGCTCCGCGCTTCGCGCTACGCGACCAAACCAAATTTTCAGGCTTTTCTAAACTCGAAATTTTACTTCATGCTTAGCCTGGGAGTGGAAAACACTCGTTTAAAGCTTTAAATCTTTTAATAAACCGAGTGTCGGCAATTGCACAACGTATGCTTATGTATACTTAAAAAATTCTCGTTATGAAAATGTTCGGTGTTCGGAACTAGTAATAAACACCGCAACATAACCAGTCGATGTAAGCTGCGTAACTTATAAACAGAGAGATTTCAAGATGCCTTTTTAAGGTCAAAATTTAAGATATAATTTTTTTTTCTTGAAAACTATAAGAGATAAGTGTACATATGTTCGAATAAAATATGTTGCAATTTAAACAAGGAATCCAAAATATTACTAATATACAGAGTCTTCCATTTAAAATACCAAATTTGGTGCTACTTCCGGTGGAGCCGGAAGTGATAGAAAGTTGAAAATATTTCACATGAGGAGTACTGATTCAACCGTATGATTTTTCAAATTTTTAGTGCAACGTCAACCTTATAAACTTTTAATGAACGGTTAAGCGTGGACACCCTGTATAAATACATATTTTATTCTCTAATTTGTTAATATTATTATAGGGTGGCGACCAACCGGGAAAAGCTGGAAAGTCAGGAAAGAGTCATGGGATTTTATTCACCGGGAAAAGTCAGGAAAATTAAGACTTTTTAACGAAAAGTCAGGGAATTTTTAAATATACAATAATAGTAAATATGCAAATAACACGATTAAAGAATTGACAAATTGTTAGTTCAGTTTGAAGCACGAATTTGACACATTTTATAATATTAAACAAACAAAAAAAAGAACAAAACATTAATATTAAAAAATTCATTCAAATTGATCGGATCAACAAAAAGTCATCAAGATTGACAAATTCAAAAATAATAAGACTTTCTAATTAAAATAGCTAAACAAATCGCAATTAATAATATTACAGATAATCTAAAAATTGACAAAAATCATACATTTTATAAACAAACATTGGCAAATACGTTAAAATGGACAATTTTTACAAACAAAAAACTAAATTATGTTTTTTTGATTTCTGCAATTTTTATGTGAAGAACAAATAAAAATGTCAAAAATCATAAATTTGAAATATTAATAATTATAATTATAAATAAAACCTTTAAAAACCAACAATCATTGAAAAACCAAATAAATTATATAAGAAAAAATGGCCAAATAAAGGGGAATTAAACACCAAAGCAAAAATTGATCATATCTACAAAAATTAACAAATTCTACAATATTAATTATGTATAATTTTCACAAACAGAACAAAAAAATGGTGATGTGTTCATTATCGTACTTTCTTCTTGTCAAAAATACAGAGAGTTTATGTAGCACCGAACATTTTTATCCAATACAATTTGACACCTTTGATTTTTAAGTTAAGTGTAAATTAGGTTGCTTGTATGACCATTACAAACTGTAGACAATCAATCGCAATTAATGCCTCAACTTGTACACACAGGGAGTTTTTCTTTCAAGATAATCGTTGTATTTTCAAAAGAGTTCAATTTGAAACTTGAAATGAGTGTATTCCACTCCCAGACTAAGACTAAGACTAAGACTAAGCCAATTAATAATTTAATTTGAAGATTTCAACGAGTGTTGTTCACTCCCAGGCTAAGCATGAAGTAAAATTTCGAGTTTAGAAAAGCCTGAAAATTTGGTTTGGTCGCGTAGCGCGAAGCGCGGAGCGGCCAAACCAAATTTTCAGGCTTTTCTAAACTCGAAATTTTACTTCATGTGCCACCGGTACAAAACACTGACATCTTACGAAGTTTAAAACACACCGCTAAACTTTACATTGCATCAGTATTTTGTACCGGTGGCGCATGAAATAAAATTTCGAGTTTAGAAAAGCCTGAAAATTTGGTTTGGCCGCTCCGCGCTTCGCGCTACGCGACCAAACCAAATTTTCAAGCTTTTCTAAACTCGAAATTTTACTTCATGCTTAGCCTGGGAGTGAACAACACTCGTTTAAATCTTCAAATTAAATTATTTTAATAAACCGAGCGTCGGCAAATGTACAACGTATGTTTATGTATACTTAAAAGAAAAATTCTCGTTATGACAATTTTTGGTGGTACATAAAACTTGTATATTGATAGTTAAATACTGCCGGAAATGTCAAAACTGTGATATAGTCTCAAAATACAATGGTGTAAATATTATGCAATTTTTTACTGTCTCGATAAGTATTAATCCCATTACATCTAAGCAGTATATTTTGAACCTAACTGTAAATCAGTATTTGGATTTTAACGCTGCGCGTAAGGGCTTTTCTCAACTCAAAATGTTATTTCATGCTTAGTCTGGGAGTGGAAGACACACTCGTTCGACATTTGTTAATTGCTTATTTTGTTTTATTTCGGTTTATACAAAAAAAATATATAAAATACTAAGAAAAGTCGTGAAATGATGAATATTAAGAAAAGGTGTGAAATTTGTTAATTTTTATTTTGATTGAATAAAATATTGAAATCAACAATATTTATAAAATTTGATAATAATCTTGGGTATTTACGAAGAGTGTAGTATTTTAAAAAATTACCATCTGAAAAATTTAAGAAAACCGTCAAGATTCTAAAAATTTACTAAGAACACGGAAATTCACGAAAAACCGCCCACATTTGAAAAACAGTTTTTTTTGGAAATTCACAAAAACGGAGAATATTAAAAAAATTGACGAAAATTCATAAAAAGTAAGGAAATTTATAAAATGTATTAATATGTTTAAAATTCAGAGAAATCTGGGACGTTTAGGAAAATTACAGAATATTACAAATAACGTGTAGATTTTAAAAATCAACTGAAATCTTAAAAATCTAAAGAAACTGTTGGTAGTGTAGGAAAACTGTCAAAATTTTTAAAATTTATGAAAACTCACGAGAAGTGTGAATATTTTAAAAACTAACAAAAATCTAGAAGATTTTATATTTATAATTTTACAAAGAAAAAAATGCTGAAATTTCTAAAAATTAACAAACATTCTAGAAAATGCATGTAAACCAAGAAGATGTTTATAATTAATTGAAATAATCACAATGAGAGTATAATTTTTGAAATTCACAAAAACCGTCAACATTTTTAGAATTAACAAAAATCTAGAAAATTCAGGAAAACCTAATGAATTTTAAAAATTAAAAGAAATATTAGAAATCTACAACAAGCGTTAATGTTTTAAAAAATTGCCTAAAAATGTCTTATTTGTGTTTCAAGATTTGCTTTAATTTTAAAAATTTCGGGAGTTTTCATAAATTTTCTAGATTTTCTACAATTTTTAGAATTTTGGAAATTTTCCTGAATTTCCTAGATTTTCGTTGATTTTTATAATTTTGATGCTTTGCGTGGAATTCCAAAATGTATGTAAAAATTTTGGAAATTCACGCAAAGCATCGAAATTATAAAAATCAACGAAAATCTAGGAAATTCACGAAAATTCTAAAAATTGTCGAAAGTCTAGGAAATTTATGAAAACTCCCAGAATTTTTAAAATTAAAGCAAATCTTGAAAATTTACAAAAAGTGCAAAGATTTTAAAATTTGACTGAACATTTTTACATTTACGAAAAACCGTAAAACTTAACACAAAGTCAAGATTACAAAAAACTGACGAAAATTCAGGAAAAGTATCAAAATTTGAACAATTAACGAAAATCTACGAAATTCGGAAAAACTGTTAGAATTTTGAAAATTAACAGCAATTGTGGAAATTCTTGAAAAACATAAAAAAATGATAAAATAACAATTTAATAAAAAATAATTTAATATGTGCATCAATACATTTTTTGGTTGATTGATTGATTGACTTGATTGACAATTTTTACTTTCCCCCGTATGTAATACAAAGGGAAAGTATTGTTTTCGTGAAAATTTTCGAATCAAAAATTTTAGCGGAAATATCCGTTTTGAGGTCCCCTGAGTCGAATAAGACCATTTTTGAAAAATGTCTGTCTGTCTGTCTGTGTGTCTGTGTGTCTGTGTGTCTGTGTGTGAGTCTGTGTGCGCTGTACCGCAAAAACCGCTAAAGATATCGAGATGAAACTTGAAACTTAAGCTTTTTGTTACAATCGGAAGAACTGAAAAGCTTTTGGTGAAAATCGGAAAACCGGAAGTGGTACTTTACTCTTAGCGTTTTTCAGTTTTTTAAGATTTTTTTCAATAAATGTTCATCAAACAAAAAATTCTTTCAAATAAAAGTTGTAGATAATAACAAAATGAAGATGTATTGTTAACTTACTTTTTGTCATAGCACTCTTAGTTTTTAAGATATTTCAAAAGTTGTGTGTTTTATCTAGTTATTGGTGTGACAGTGTATGTGTCGATACAATTGAAAAATGTTTCAAATAAAAGTTGTAGTTATCAAAAAGTTCAAGACATTTTGAAAATAATAATGCTACAAATATTTTAAAAGTGATTTAATACGCAATTTACGGGGGAAAGTACTATGATGGACACATCACCATTTTTATTCTTGAAATTTGTTACAATTTTCGCATATTTCAACAGTGCAAGACGATGAGTACTAACTAGCGCACTAAGAAAATAACCGATTTTGGCGATTTTTTATTTATTTTTATAACTTGGTTATTATTGATGATAGAAGAATAATTTTTTGACATTATTAAGGCACTTTTTTATGCATTTTAATAATATGTAGTTTGTTTTGCCATAGAGGAAATATTTATCCAAGATACGCATACTAACTTAATGTTTTCATATGGACGTCAAAGTTGGCTATGAGCTCATTTTGTACTCTTGTTACTCTCTTTAATTTGACTCATATGATAAATTAATTTTTTCAAAAAATAAAATATTTTTCCAGTAGACTGTGATTTATATTAGAGCAAGTGAATATTTATAGATTATAAATTGAGTACAAGTGGGCAACAAATTAAATACGTTTTTAACACAATTTTATCATAATAAAAATAAAACCACCATATGGTATATCAAACTAAAGGGAAATAAAAACTTACCGCATATTATTAAAATGCATGAAAAGTGT
This sequence comes from Philonthus cognatus, assembly GCA_932526585.2. Lineage (NCBI taxonomy): Eukaryota > Metazoa > Arthropoda > Insecta > Coleoptera > Staphylinidae > Philonthus > Philonthus cognatus. Next base: position 112,861,645 of record OW052242.1, read on the forward strand.
CTTATTAATGTCAAAAAATCATCCTTCTATGATCAATAATAACCAAGTTGTAGAGGAAAATAACAAAATCGCCAAAATCGGAGTTTTCGCAGTGTGCTCTGAACGATTAACTTTTTTTGTTGTTTTTACACCGGTCATAGATAATACTCATTGTTCTGCATATTTTCTCCCATTTAACCGATTCTCTATCTCTTACTGTTTAGAAGATTTCGAACCATGATTTCATTTATAAAATCGAGGAAATTGCATTATTTAAAATTACAAAGATTAAAGATCTTGACATCCTCATTGACGCGAAGCTAACATTTTCTAGTCACATCAGTAATATATGCAATTCGGCAGCTAGAATGTTAGGTTATATTAGAAGAATTTCCCGTAATTTAAATCCCACATCTTATAAAACCATTTATGTTGCTTTTGTGCGCTCTCAGCTGGAGTATGCTTCATCTGTCTGTTCACCTAGTCAGAAGTGTTATCAAGATGAAATTGAAAATGTTCAAAACAAATTTTTAAAATCTCTTTCCTATAAGATCGGTAATGGGAATACCAGAAATCTTGAAACTCTAATGACTAGTTTTGGTCTAGACACTTTAAGCAGCAGAAGAGTTTCTGCGACTATGATGCTGTTTCATAAAATTATTAATGGGGATGTTGAATGCCCTGATATTCTGTCTCAAATTGACTTCCATATTAGCCCTGATAACAAATTAACACGCTACAGACCGTTATTCCGAATACCGTTCCACAGGACTAATTATGGTATCAACAATTGTTTCAGTCAATTTATGCGCTATGCTAATAATTTTTCACGCAATTCTAACTTTGATTTATTTTCTATGTCTCAGCAGGAATTGATGCGTTATTTAAAAGTTGTTGACATGAATGCAGTGACAAATATGTAATAATTGACTTATTTATTCGTAGTTTATTTAATTTAATTTAAGTTTTATTGTATTTTATTTATTCTTGTATAAATTTTAAATTGTAGTATTTTGTAATAATGGAGTTTCCGTAAATAAAGATATTATTATTATTATTAAGATACCCATGCATCGACTGCTTAATCGGAACACCCTGTATACATACGTTTTCTTTAAAATAATCTAATTTAAAGCTTTAAACGAGAGTTTTCCAATCCCAGATTCAGTATGAAGTAAAATTTCCAGTTAAGAAAAGCCTGAAAATTTGGCTCGGTCGCGTAGCGAGCCAAATTAGGCTCGTCTAAACTCAACATTTTACTTCATGCGCCACTCGTATAAACGCTAATTTAGTGTAAAATGAAATGGTCTCTAACCAATTAACAAGTGAAATACGTTTAGTATGTCAATCGTCAACTGCTTAAATGACGGTCTAAGTGGATGGACACATCATAATTTTTTTAACGTGATTTTGAATAACTTTAGAAAACAAAATTTATGAAACAAAATACTAACTCAAATCCCCCGCCCATCACAAAAAGCTATCTACGCCACTGAAATTACGTATATCATAAAGTAATTAAAATTGAATTTGTCAATTGTTTGCAGATTTAAATTTTTAGACACAATGTAGTAATTAATTCTTATTCAGGGTGAAATTATAATAAACTTTGCCATATACACATCCTTTTGTTTTTGTAATGTAAAAAGGAAAAATCCGTAGATTATTAAATAAATAATAGTAATATAGTAACATATTATGTGTTTTTTAATGCTTAATTAATGATAATTAATAATACTAATTAATAATGTTTCATTACTGACAGATGCGACTTTGATATTTGGTTCCAACGGCTACTTGTTTAAATCGTGACAATTGTGAATTTTTGATAATACTTTCTTCTAAGTTTGCTTATAATTTTTTAATGGAAGAAGATAGCAATTTTTTTTCTGTACTAAGTTTATTCAGAAAAATCAGTTGTTTTTAAATATCCAAAAATATAGGTATGTTTCTGGGAAAAAAATATTCGATGACGTCATTACTTCAGTTTCCAAATTTAGAAAAATATGCAATTTTGGCTTAAAATGGACCTTACTCAATCTCATTTATAATCCGCTTTTCCGATTTTTTCTATCGTTTTTACTGTTCTTATAATAGTGCTGAGACATCGAGTTTCGCTCACCCTGTACATCTAACAGTGAAAAATAAATTCGTGAAGAAATGAAATCAAACCATGATTTATTAGTAATTTAATTAGGTTTAATTTTGAAATAAACGTATTACAAAAATAAGTTTACCAGATGAAATAAAAAAAAATTAGTTTAACTATTATTATTTTTAAGATGCTTACTATAAATTATATAAGTAACACATATGATTACAAGATAACATTCTAACAAAATGTATCATTTTAATATAAAGCATAGAAAGTATTATAGTTTAGTGATAAGCCACAAGCATCTCTTTGGCGACTTCATCAGTAATCGCTTTAGTGGAGATGTACTCCAAGACGGCGAGACCAAAATGGAAAGTCGTGTAGTGTCCTTTGCTGGTGATCAGGTTTCTATCAATCACAACATCATCGTATTTGTAGATGTAGTTGTCTCCTTCACGCACCCTCGCTTCAGTAGCACCAGCAGGATAAGATGTTAATCGACGACCAAACATTATTCCATGAGCCTTCATTGCAATTGGAGCTAAAAAAAAAGAAAAGACAGGAATTAATTATCAACATGTAGTCAGGACCATTACAGAAAGAATAAAACATGCTATTTGTAATATCTCCAGCTTTACAGTTATTTATGCTAGCTCTGGCTCTTTCTGATAGTAATAGTGTTTTAATTAATTTATTTTATTATTTATTTTTTGTATATTTCTTGTTTAGTACTTACATGTGCAAATTGCAGCAATCAATCGACCAGCCTTTTCTTGTTCTCTCAGCACTATTCCAACATTGGCATCTTCTGAAAGTGATTGCCAACCGTATGCACCACCAGCCAACAGAACAACATCATATGGTCCTTCGTTCATTGCATCACAAAGAGCCATGTCTGGGACTGTTTTCATGCCCCTTGATCCAACGACTGGGTCCATTGTTGGTCCAGCAATTGTTACTTCAACCTAAATTTAAAAATACATAATAATATTCCTCGAGAAAGCCTGAAAATTCGGTTTGATCGTTACAGTAGTATATTTTGAACTTTAATATATTTCAGTGTTTTATACGCCTGGCGTATGAAATTAAATTTAGATTTTCGAAAAGCCTGCAAATTTAGTTAGGTCGTTTCGCGCTACGCGACCAAACTAAATTTTCAGGCTTTTCTAAGCCGAAACTCGAAATGTTACTTCATGCTTAATGTAAGAGTGGAAAACACTCGTTTAAAGCTTCAATTTGCACTCTTTTAAAAAACGACGAATATCTGAAGATTTTTAGTGTATATAGGATAAGATATGTATACTTACAAGAAAATCTCTCTGTATAATTCTTTTTATTCAAGAATATTATTCTTGATAATGGAAACCAGTTGATATTTTTCAACTAGTTTCAGCTTAAAACCATTATCAAGAATAATATTTCTGAATAAAAAGAATAAAATTCTTAATAATAGCTTCGGCCGAAATTAGTTAAAAAATAAAATATATACATGTGAAATAAAACCAAGCGAATTTAATTTAAAAAACCAATATATAAATAATATTATTTTTTAAAACCTTCCAAATCTAAATACCAAAAAGAAAATTCCAATATTTTGACTTAATTTAGTTTGTACTAAAAATGTTTCAACTATTTTATAAACTTGTACTTACCCCACCACGTCTTAAAATTGCAACGGGAATAGCAATCTCGTTCTCTTCATTTTGAGGGTACAACAAAACCAAAGCGCGTTTAGCCATTTCGTTTTATTCAGTTGTCACAAATGTATCTTCAACTTCGAACACACTCGAACTGTTTTATTATTGCATAGCGTGCGATTATTTATATGCAATCACTTTCCTTATTTCACAGTAAATAGGAAACCAAGTGCACCGCATTTCATTCAGATAAAGCCGAAATCGTGGAATTCCCACTCGTGAAATTTTCCACCTTATTAACACACCTTATTATTTGTAAATTGGTTTGTTTGTAGAAATTGGGAATATCATTTTTTGTGGTTGTCGTAAGTGATAACATGTTCTTTGTCAGTGGTTTATCATGGAAAAATATGCATTAATAACATATACATACAGGGTGTCCCGTTAATGTGGGGGAAATGGTTTAATCATTGATTCCTGGGATAAAAATATCATGATTTAACACAACGTATTTATATCCAAAAATTTACGATTAAGCCGGAATTAGTCTTTAAAGTTAAAAAAAATATTATTAATTTTATTTGTAACGATTAAGCACTATATTCGATTTGACTGAAATTTATTATGGTTGATTATCATAATATAACACATCATTTAAGTTATTATGGTCATCATTGATTGACCAGAAGTATAAAAAACAGTAGTACCACAATATAAAAACTAAAATATGTTTTTTACTGGCGCACTTTATAAACATTTAAAAAATATTACTTCAAAGATTGGTTCATTTGAAAGCTTTTTTGTTTGTTAATAATGTTTAATATCTTGTACGGTTTTGCCACAAAAATATAAAAAATAAATATGGTATCCTCAATTTTCTTGGCAAAATCCTAATACAGTGAATTTTTCTTTTAGATAAACATATTGATAAGCTGTACATTTTCCGACATTTGTTATTTTTTAAAAGAGCTCAATTTAAAGCTTTAAACGAGTGTTTTCCACTCCCAGACTAAGCATGAAGTAAAATTTCGAGTTTAGAAAAGCCCCCTGAACATTTGTCGAGGGTCGCGCAGCGACTCGAGACAAATTTTCTGGGCTTTTTTAAACTCGAAATTTTACTTCATGCGCCACGCGTATAAAACACAGATTTCAAGTGAAGTCCGAATATACATAAATTTCACAATATTTTATTGTTTTATACGCGTGGCGCATGAAGTAAAATTTCGAGTTTAGAAAAGCCCCGTGAAAATTTGTCTCTGGTCGCTGCGCGACTCGAGACAAATTTTCTACGCGGGGCTTGTCTAAACTCGAAATTTTACTTCATGCTTAGTCTGGGAGTGGAAGACACTCGTTTATGGGTGTTAGGAATTGTCAAATGAGTGAGTTACTCAACTGTTTCCAAGGCATTTCTTACAAAAAACAAAAGAATATAATTTTACATATAAAATGTACAATAAATTATAAGTATGATACATCATTGAATTCAGAAAAAAATATTCATCCAAAAAATATGAAAATCCAAAATGGCGCCCCTAATTGAAAAAAAAGTTGGATATGGTCCCTGGGTAAATGTTATAGTTATCATAAAATAAACTGTGTTACTAGATTTCTTGTTAAAAAGTGCCTACATAATGTCAAAGTTTGAAATGTCTGGATTCACTGGTTTTTGAATAAAAAAATAAAAACGATATTTCAAAACATCCGTTTTTTGACAATATTTTAAGATATTTCAAATTTGTTTTCAGATTATTATTGGGCCCTAAAATACGATTTCTATCTCTTCAAATAACCAAGATCCCCTTACATTATGTTGAAACCCTGTATGTATACTTATTTTATGAGTGTATTATTCTATTGAATTATACACTATTCACTTTGAATAATTTCTAAACATTTTATTATAAATTGTCCGATTTTTTTTCCAACGTTACAATAAAAGTTGATAAATTAATAATTTATTAATCTGTGTGATTATTATTAAAACTTTAATTTATTTATTAGGCTTTATTTTACATAATTTCGGTATATTTTAAGCTCTGGCAATTTTTTTGTCAAAGTTTAGTAGCTTAAATAATGCACACAAATTTGTTTTTGTTCTAAATTTTAACTAAAAAATAACATCAATTTTATTTATTTTATATCATAATTTCTTGAATTAATTTCTCATCTGGCACTTGGTGAAACATATTACACTATGTAAAGTTAATTAAAGGAAAGGCACTTGGTATTGTTTCACAATTAAATCTTTATTCCGACTAGTTTCGGTTTGTTAGACCATTTTCAAAGGAATGTGATATCATAAATTTGACAGAAAAGGAAACTACTAAATAAGTATCAAGTTGATTGTCTAACGAGGCCTTCCACTCCCAGATTAAGCATGAAGTAAAATTTCGAGTTTAGAAAAGCCTGAAAATTTGGATTTGCTGGGGCGCGCGAGCGAAGCGAGTTGCGCCCCAGCAAATCCAAATTTTCAGGCTTTTCTAAACTCGAAATTTTACTTCATGCGCCACGCGTATAAATTACTAACTTCAAGTAAAATCTCTAACTACTTGGTTACAGGGAAATAAGTTTAGTATGTCAATTATCAATTGTTCAAATTACGAGGAAAATGGTATGATGACACATCATCATTTTTTCTCTCGCAACTGTACCATCGGTAGATATAAAATGTTAGAGCATTAAAAAATGTTTGAGTGTGTGTCAAACTTTGGACTTATCAGGCTTTTCTAAACTCGAAACTTTACGTTATGTTCCAGGAGTATAAAACATTGATTAACGTGAAGTTTAAAAACACAAGGATGCAGGATTTGAGTCCTTTTGTAGGGATTCTAATCACATACATCTGCATTCAAATGAGAATTCTAAAAAAAAAAAAATAATTTACAAAAGCGGGCCCCAAATCCTTTTTGAATTAGTACTATTTGAGAATTAATGCGATTAGAAATGATTTATAAACGTTTTATTTTATAAAGTTTATTGAAAACATCAGTTGCAACCTAACCTAACCTAACTTAGAAGTATGTGGAATCACCAGAGTGTCCAAAGATACTTAAGTAAATTATAATATTGCAAACCTGCCTACTAACCTAACCGAGAAGTATTTGAAGTTACCAGCGTGTACAAAGAGACCTAAACAATTTAATCTACTGCAAACCTGTCTCCTAACCTAACCTAACCTATCCTAGAAGTATGTTGAATCTCTAACGTGCACAAAGAGATGTACTTAATGAGTTTTACCTTTTAAATTAATATTTCTTTTGTGTGGGATATTTTAAATTACCTTCTATGAAAATACGCCCCCTGATGAAAGGATAACACATTATACTTAAATGCATTATCTGTGAAAATATCAACAACCAAAATAACAAACGTAACTTGTCACAAACATAATTTACAATCACAAATTTTAAGCAAACGGTAAGTCTTATCACATTAAAAACCTGCCTTTCTATTATGGTAACAAATTTATAACAATCCGTTAAATATCCGAAAAAAATGGTTTTGGGCGAAAAATAGCTGTGATACGAAACTGAACTTTAGCCCAAATTGTTAAATTACTTAATGCGCACACTTATGAATGAATAATGGATTGCCATCGCTGTCATTCTTTCGCGATTTGGCTTGATTAATATTGAATGTGTTTCGATTTTCGTAAACTGAAGATAACGAGGTGAAACGAAGAGTCAACGACAACTAATAGTGTTATTCCTTCTAAAATTCCTTCTGCGAAAATTATTAGAAGTGGCTAAAAGTTACCGGCGTGCAACATTTATTTAAAGTATACATTTTCAAGAAAATGCGAATTAAAGCCGTAAACCTCAGTGCTATCGATATTGAAGATTAAGAACAACAATGTTTAAAATGTTGGTGAGATACAATAAAAATCGCATTCATTAAAAGTTAGACGATATGAGAAAACTTTTTCACAAAGATTTGCTACTTCCAATCGAAGAAAAATTGACGAATTGAGCTGTACATGTGAAAAAAAGAGGAAGAATTCTTCAAACTGGACCAATTGTTGAAGAAATTTAGCTGTAATTTGAAATGCATAATTCACCAAGAGATGAAGAGTTACCAGATTCAGATGAATAATTTTTTATAACTGTTTTGTGTTGTAGGCGTACACTTTGTGGTACATCTTAAATACACTTGTAAATAAAACACTTTTTACTTTGTTTAACCACTATATTTTGCACTTAATTTGTGACTATAGTTTCAACTAAATGTTGCAAACTTAATTTTAGTTTGATGATGACTACTGGATAGTCGAAACTCTAGTCACAAATTAGGTGCAAAATATAGTGGTTAAACAAAGTAACAAGTGTTTTATTTCTAAGTGAATTTATTTATAATAAATTTTTGTGTTATTTGTATTTAATTTATACCCGTTCAACCTGATCAGGAATAATACTGCTTAATAATACAACAATTATATTCACAAATTGCTTACACAATCTCATTAAAGTTAATTACTCATAATTTGAAAAAAGCGTTTGACTGAATTTTACTAAATGAGTAAAATTTAATCAAGTGATTTCTTAAAATTATTGTTAAATATGTTTCTCCAAGTGAAAGATGATAAACTTATTCAAGATTAATTAGTCACTTGCCTATTTGCATTATAATAGGCAAGTGTTTTTATGTATAAAAACACGTATTATTAAAAATAATGAAACGTCAACAATTAGCAAATACATATGTTTCGAAAGCGTAAACGCCATCTAATGCCCCTTAGCTTAAGTAGCATAGTCAATAGCTGGCAAACCACACGTTTGTATACAGCAATTGTTCGTCCATAAGAGGGCATTATTTTATAGAATACAAATATATATATATATATATATATATATATATATATATATATATATATATATATATATGTATATATATATATATTTATTTTTAGGTTTTCGCGAGCAAAATATAACTGGCTGGAGGTTTTTGGGCTGCTTTCTCGCGTTAATTGATTTATTTCCGCTCTACGTTTCGGCAGCATCACTTCTGCCATCCTCAGGAGCTTTTTTATATACTGAGTGATAGATGTCACGTTCACTGTCAGTACATTTGTTTTGTAAACTAGGGACTTGTAGTCTAGATCTGCTGCGTGTTATTGGTCCACTCGATGTAGAAGGTGCTAAAATTTCTTGATTTGTGTCCGATGTATCTGCATTGTTGAAATTACTTGAATTTGTTTGAATATTCCGAAAATTGTTAAATATTGGAGGCAAGTCATTTTTTTGTTGTTTTATTATATTCATCAAAGGTTTCCATGTGGTTTGTAATCTTGTGCCATCATCTCGTTTATTGCGGCACAAAGGATGTTTTTCTATTTCTATGGCTTCCCGTACGATTCTTTTTTCAAATTTTTCGATAGAACTAATTACCGAAGTATTTTCAAAATCTATGTTATGGTCTGTTTCAAATTTATGTTGGAATAATGAGGAATTTTGGTCATGATTTTTTCTGGCTAATTTATGTTCTTCTCGTCTGACGCTTCTTCTTCTGTTGGTTTGGCCGATATATGATTTATGGCAGTCTTTACAGGGAATTTTGTATATTCCTTGTTTTTCAAGGAGAATGTTGTCTTTAGGGCTACGTAAAAGTTGTTTTATCGTAAGATATGGTTTGAACGATGTGTATATGTTGAATTTTCTAAAAATATTGGAAATTTTGTCTGTAACTCCTTTTATATAAGGAAGAGTTATTGTGTTCGTGTAATCTGTGTTTATTACGTTTATAGCTTTTGTTGTATTGGCCCTGTCAATTAGTTTGTTTATTGTGTTTTCTTAGAATTTGTTTGATTTCAAAATGAATTTGAGTGTATTTATTTCCGAAAGTATGTTGTTTTGATCTGTGAGTTTGAAAGAACGTGTAATTAATGTTTTGGCTACTGAACTAATTTGAGCAGGATGATGATGTGAGTCCGCGTTTAGGTATCGATTTGTGTGAGTTTTTTTCCTATGAACAGAATGTCCCAGGTTACCATTTGATGTTTTGTAAAGAAAAATATCTAAAAACGGAAGTTTGTCATTTTGTTTTATTTCCATGGTAAATTGAATGTTAGGGTGAATACTATTCAAATGGTCCAAAAACATGTCTGCATTGTTTCTACCATGAGGCCAAACTACTAATGTGTCATCAACATATCTTAACCATAGTTTTGGTTTTAAATGACTGCTTAAAGCTTTCTCTTCAAAAAATTCCATGTAAAGATTAGCTACAATTGGTGATAGTGATAGTGGTGAACCCATCATATATATATATATATATATATATATATATATATATATATATATATATATATATATATATATATATATATATACAGGGTGTGGCACTTAAGACGCCTCGAACCATAGCTCCTTTACAATAAAAGCTATCGAAAAAATTCTAAGAGCAAAGTGGTGCATAATTACCGTCGCTATGTTTCAAAAATATTTCTAATCATCAGTGGCGTGCCGTACTCCAGTGGCGTACCAAACTTATGTTTTTTTAAATGGAATGCCCTATTTTTTATTGCAGATTTGGAAAGTGCTCGAAGAGTACTTATTTTTTTATCTAACATGTTATACCCTTCACTTTAGCGGTTTCGCTGTTATAACCCCTTCTTTCACAATTGCGCCCCATATTTGAGATTATTTTGTAGAGAAACTAATTGATGCCGGCGCCTAAATTTTGAATTGAGGTACAGGTTAAGACCTCGTATACCTTCACATAATTTTTTTTCGGGTAATTTATGGAAGAAAAATAATTTTTGATTGAACTTCGCATGTTGTCATTTTTTTCGAAAATTTCAAATGGCACCCCCCTAAAAAAATTACGGCGTTGTACAGCCAAAACTCTAAATTTTTCATTGGTACAAAAAAAATTACACATTGCATAACAAAATTTCGGAGAAAAAAGGAATTTCATCGCAAAACGTTTTCCGTTCCCAAGAGTACCATGAGAAAACAAAAACACAAATACGGTCAACATAATAGTATGTACCTATTTATTCAACATGATATGAAAAATGCAGATAAAGAAAATTTAACAACTTAAAGTAAATGTTCGAAATGACGCCCTTCCTGCTGGAGGCATAACCGCAACTTCGACTCACAGGCTCTAGACACTGCCCTAAGGACTTCTGGTGATATACCGCGGAAAGCCGCGCGGATTATCTCCCTCATATCCTCGACAGTAGTTGGTACCGTCCTGTAAACCTCGTCTTTTATATGGCCCCAAAGGAAGAAGTCAAGGGGAGTGAGGTCTGGTGATCTTGGCGGCCACCTCACAGGACCCCCACGACCAATCCAGGAGTCCGGAAACGTTTCATCGAGAAATTCCCGAACGACACGGCTATTATGTGCAGGAGCTCCATCGTGCTGGAAAACTATCTGTCGTAGAGCGGCTAGAGGGACATTTTCCAAGAGATCATCCAAGTCGTCGTGAAGGAACCTCAAATAACTGTTGCCGTTCAGGTGCCCCTCGATGAAATAAGGACCCAAAAGGTGTTCTCCAAGTATGCCTCCCCAAACATGTAGCGACCATCTTTGCCGGTGGTTTATCATTCGCATGGCGTGTGGGTTTTCATCGGCGTAATAATGGTAATTGTGGCGATTGACATGCCCATTTCTATGGAACGTCGCTTCATCAGAAAATAATACGCGCATAAGAAATGATTCCTCCTGCTCAATTTTGTTGATAGCCTACAAGCAGAAATCTTGCCTCGCATGAAAATCTTGGGGTTGCAATTCTTGGTGCAGTTGAATCTTAAATGGACGGAATTTGTACTTTTGAAGAACACGATGTACGGATCGCGTTGAAATATCGCGATTTCTCCTAATATCACGGATACTGGTATGAGGATCTTCAATAACTGCCTCCAGAACCTGCAGTTCATTATTTTCGGTAAAAACTGTCTTCTTTCTAACTCTCCTTGGCCGTTTGGCCGTTTCACACTTCCCGTAGTAGTAAATCTCTCCAACACTTTTTGAAACGCACGTTTATTTGGATGTGCCCTGTGCGGATATCTCGCAGCGTACACTCTTGACGCCAACAAACAATTCTTGTTACATTCTCCAAGAATAAATATCATGTCAACCATTTCCTCTTGAGTTCGGAACATTTTTAGAACGTTTATCAAAAATGACTTATGGCTGCTACTGGCATCTAATAATTTACTTTGACAATTACCAATCTTTTGTTTTCTCATGGCACTCTTGGGAACGGAAAACGTTTCCCGACATTTGCGATGAAATTCCTTTTTTCTCCGAAATTTTGTTATGCAATGTGTAATTTCTTTTGTACCAATGAAAAATTTAGAGTTTTGGCTGTACAACGCCGTAATTTTTTTAGGGGGGTGCCATTTGAAACGTTCGAAAAAAATGACAACATGCGAAGTTCAATCAAAAATTATTTTTCTTCCATAAATTACCCGAAAAAAAATTATGTGAAGGTATACGAGGTCTTAACCTGTACCTCAATTCAAAATTTAGGCGCCGGCGTCAATTAGTTTCTCTACAAAACAATCTCAAAAATGGGGCGCAATTTTGAAAGAAGGGGTTATAACAGCGAAACCGCTAAAGTGAAGGGTATAACATGTTAGATAAAAAAATAAGTACTCTTCGAGCACTTTCCAAATCTGCAATAAAAAATAGGGCATTTAAAAAAACATAAGTTTGGTACGCCACTGGAGTACGGCACGCCACTGATGATTAGAAATATTTTTGAAACATAGCGACGGTAATTATGCACCACTTTGCTCTTAGATTTTTTTCGATAGCTTTTATCGTAAAGGAGCTATGGTCCGAGGCGTCTTAAGTGCCACACCCGGTATATATATATATATATGATATTTGTATTCTATAAAATAAAGCCCTCTTGTAGACGAACAATTGCTGTATACAAACGTGTAGTTTGCCAGCAATTGGCGATGCAATTTATGCTAAGGGGCATTAGATGGCGTTTACGCTTTCGAAACATATGTAAATTGCACAGGCCATAATAAATGGTCAAAGATGTTCAGTACTCTTCAAGCACTGGTTCGGGACTATACTGATGATGGCGTTGAAGCCTGAAACGCGTATACAGTTATCCGGTGAATGTATTTGTAACACAAATTCATATTTTTAAAAAATCGTCAAAACATCTTAAATAATAAAATACTTCTGGTAAATAAAAAAAATAAAACAAATTGTATATTTTTTGACTATCAGGTGTTCATTTAAAAACCCAAACGAGAAGGCGTTGCTTTTTTGATAGAAGGAAATGGAACGAAAAAGTGAAGTCGCAGCTTAATTTACGTTTTGACATACCTTATATAAATGTCAGATTGTGTAAATCAGAAGCTCATTAGTTTGCCCTGTTCTTATAATTGTTATGTTATTTCGTCTTATAAATCAGCTGTTTCACAGCTAAACAAACAATGACAATTGCTATATAGAATAAAATAAAAAAACTTTTGTTAAACTGGGGATTAGATTAGATTACCGTTGATAGGAGCGACTGACAAATTCACATACGATCTACTTTACAATGCTTTTAAAAATTCACAGCCAACTCGATCGGGTTTTTATCTGAACACCTAATATAAACATACGTTGATGAATTAAATAGATAACAGGCTGAAATAATACCGTGCGATCATTTAAAACAAGATTTAGAGTAGGTTTTGAATTTTAAATTAGATTGGCACAATCTATTATTGGTGAGCAGAAAATAAAAGATTTTGTTATTTTAATTTGAATGTACCTATTATTATAAAATTACAGCAGTGTAAAATATGATTACAAAATAATTAAATATGTGAACATTCTTATAAAAGAGATTATTTGAATAGAAAATATTGTTAGCAATTCAGTGATAGGCGACAAGCATTTCTTTGGCGACTTCGTCAGTGATCGCTTTAGTGGAGATGTATTCCAAAACAGCGAGACCAAAATGGAAAGTCGTGTAGTTTCCTTTGCTGGTGATCAGGTTTCTATCAATCACAACATCATCGTATTTGTAGATGTAGTTGTCTCCTTCACGCACCATATCTTCAATAGCACCAGCAGGGTAAGACGTCAAACGACGACCGAACATTATTCCATGAGCCTTCATTGCAATTGGAGCTGAGACAAATAAGAAAAGACACGAGTTAATTATTAGTTAGGATCACTAGAGAAAACATCAATCAGCTAAACAAAAATCTTGCTCTTTGTAATGTCTTCAGTTTTACACTTATTTATACTGGCTCTTACTGATAGTAATAGCACTGAGTACGTAATTTATAAAAATAAAAAGATACTCCATGGTAATAGTGTCTTTAATAGTTTATTTTATTGTTTTTTTGTATATTTCTTGTTTAGTACTTACATGTGCAAATTGCAGCAATCAATCGACCAGCCTTTTCTTGTTCCCTCAGCACTATTCCAACATTGGCATCTTCTGAAAGTGATTGCCAACCGTATTGACCACCAGCTAATAAAACAACATCATATGGTCCTTCATTCATTGCATCAGAAAGAGCCATGTCTGGAACTGTTTTCATGCCCCTTGATCCAACGACTGGGTCCATTGTTGGTCCAGCAATTGTTACTTCAACCTAAATTTTAAAATAAATAAAAATGTATCGCAGACGTTTTTCTCATTAATCCTTTGTTAAAACATTTTCAAAAATATTTTGGTTATGTAAATTAAATTCATTTGATTTTGTTTTACTGGTATGTATTTCATTTTTGAACTAATTTCGGTTAATGCCATTGTCATAAATACAGCGAATTTTTCAGATAAGTATACATACAGAGAGTTTTAAGTAACACCGAACATGCCAGAAAATGTTCATTGTAAATTTCCCTATGTTCGATTTGTTCTGGGACGCATCAAAGCATTTAGTGCAATGTGATTGGCTACGATTTCCAATGGTAATATAGTCAACCCAATTTACATTCTTCTGAGTGCGATTTCATTGCTTACGATTTTTAGTAGTTCTAATGCAAATTAGGACGAATGTAAATAGGGTACATGTAACGTCAAAATAAAATATGTCAATTATTAAGTCTTGTGCGTTTATGGTAAGTGCAGTGTGTGGGAATATGGAACATACTTTTATATTCAAAGCAAGACATCGGCATTTCAAGACAATCAAGATTAATACTGCCGTGAAACATACAGGGAGTTTTTTTTTAAGTTTAATTTGAAGCTATAAACGAGTGTATTCCACTCCCAGACTAAGCATGAAGTAAAATTTCGAGTTTAGAAAAGCCCCGTGAAAATTTGTCGAGGGTCGCGCAACGACCCGAGACAAATGTTCTGGGCTTTTCTAAACTCGAAATTTTACTTTATGCGCCACGCGTATAAAACACTAAAATATTGTGAAATGTATGTATATTCGAACTACACTTGACATCTGTGTTTTATACGCGTGGCGCATAAAGTAACATTTCGAGTTTAGAAAAGCCCAGAAAATGTGTCTCGGGTCGTTGCGCGGGGCTTTTCTAAACTCGAAATTTTACTTCATGCTTAGTCTGGGAATGGAAAACACTCGTTTAAAGCTTCAAATTGAACTCTTTTAAAAAATAACGAATGTCGGAAAATTTATAGCTTATGCACGTTTACCTAAAGAAAAAATTCAATTTATTGTAAGTTACGCATTCAATAACATAATGAATACACCTGCATTATCTTTATTGAGTATTATATTAACAAATAAATGAAAATTGAAATGTTTGCCAAATGAAGCAGCACATCGAATATCCCAGTGTTGTTGTGCTGGCAGCTGACCTAGGTGCGGTACTTGCAAACCTACCTCGCCACGCTCTTCAAATTTAAAATATTTATATTTAAAACTGCCGAATGGCAGTTTTGTGACGGCATTTTTGCTGGTACACCCAAAGCAACGTACATGGGGTGGTCATGATCAAATGGTTTACACAATACGTTGAATCGAAGTTATTAGTAATCTTCAGTGAAATTGAAGCAATGTATAAACTTATCTTGAAATATTAGCAAACGAAAATTTCGATTTTAGAAAAGCTTGATAATTTGGTTTGGTCGCTCCGCGCTACGCGACCAAACCAAATTTTAGGCTTTTCTAAACTCGAAATTTTACTTCATACTTAGTCTGGGAGTGGAAAACACTCATTTAAAGCTTCAATTCACACTCTTTACTAAAACATTGAATACTTGAAGATTTTCAGCGTATATAGTAGATTGAGAGAAGTATTCTTAAAAGAAAATCTCCTTGTATAATTTATCTTATTCAAGAATATTAGTCTTGATAACGGAAACTATTTTTTTTTTTGATACAGGTTTCGATTTAATTAATACCTTTATCAAAAATAATATTAGTGAATAAGAAGTATAACATTCTTGATAATGGCTTTTAACCGAAATGAGTTAATAAATAAAATACATGAAACAAAACCAAGAGAATGTAATTTACAAAACCAATGTATAAATAATACAAACAATTTACAAAAGAAACAGAAGCAGATCATTCCATTCATTTTCTAGACTTAATAATAAAAAGAATTAACAACAAACACGATTTTTCACAAACCGACACACACAGACACGACGAATAATTATAAATCCAATCATCCAATGACACACAAATTAGCAGCTTATCACAGTATAGTACATAGGTTATTAGCAGTTCCTATGACACAAACTAATTATGAAAAAGAATTAAAAATAATATTTTAAATTTCATACACAAACGGCTTTAAAAAATCAATAATTTAAAAAATATTACACAAATAACAAAGAAATATTTTAATACATTCGATTTACTTGACTATCAAAGATAACTCTATAAAAAACTACACTTCATTAACATTCACAGAAAAGAATAGTATTACAATCGGCATAAAGTTAAAAAAAATAAATGTTAATGTAGCATAGAGAACAAACAACTCCATAGAAAAAATAATTAAACACAATAAAGACAAAGATAAGAAAACTCAACAAACTGGCGTCTATTTACTAAATTGCAACGACTGCCCCAAGTCATATGTAGGACAAACCAGAAGGTCATTCCAAGAGAAGATGAAAGAACATTTAACCAGCTACGTAGAAAAGAAATCCAACTCCACATATTATAACCACCTCGTCGAAGAAAACCATAACTTCGATGAAAACTTCAAAGTCCTACATCGAGAAAGAAAAGACCGGAAACTCATCATCATGGAGTGTATGGAAATTAGTAAAAGAAAAAACACAGGACATCTTCTTAGCCACCAAACAGATCTAACTAATTCACCCCTCTTAGATTTACTTTTTTTTAATAACCCACCCCCTCATAAACATTGTATACCGGGTGTTGACTTGGCGGACGCAACATAGGAAATCGCATGTTAATTTTAAAGTGTTTAAATATTATCTTCCCTATTTATTTTAGAAACAAAATGTATTTCACTTTTTTGTAGAGGAAAAAGTTCTAAATTTATGAATCTTCACACTTAACACTTTACGGTTCTCAAAGTTAAAATAATTAAGAACAAGTAATGTGATTTTATAAAAATAATGACATACCATGGAATTGATACAACAATTGCGATATTCCCTGTTTTTTTTTCTAAAGTCCAATTTAAAGCTCTAAACAAGTGTTTTCCACTCCCAGGCTAAGCATGAAGTAAAATTTCGAGTTTAGAAAAGCCCCGTGAAAATTTGTCGAGGGTCGCGCAGCGACCCGAGACAAATTTTCTGGGCTTTTCTAAACTCGAAATTTTACTTCATGCGCCACGCGTATTAAACACTATAATATTGTCAAATTTATGTATATTCTACCTTCACTTAAAATCTGTGTTTTATACGCGTGGCGCATGAAGTAAAATTTCGAGTTTAGAAAAGCCCAGAAAATTTGTCTCGGGTCGCTGCGCGACCCTCGACAAATTTTCACGGGGCTTTTCTAAACTCGAAATTTTACTTCATGCTTAGCCTGGGAGTGGAAAACACTCGTTTAAAGCTTCAAATTGAACTCTTTAAAAAATCAACGAATATCCAAAAATTTACAGCTAAAAGATTAAAGAAAAAGTAATGTGATTTTATAAAAATAATGACATACCATGGAATTGATACAACAATTGTGGATGTCAAAATAGCACAAGATATTGCTGTTACCTTATTTAGGACAAAAAACATAACGCAAACATGGTGATAATTGTGGTCTGCATAATACCACTTTATTAGGAGGATTTTTTTTTGTATAGCGTAAATCATTTCGAAAACATTTACTTAAATCAAGCGATATCTTTTGCTATTTTGACATCCGCAATTGTTGTTTCAATTCCATGGCATGTCATTATTTTTATAAAATCACATTAAATATTTTAACTTACAGAAACGTAAAGTGATAAACGTTAACACGAAGGAATTCAGAATTTTTCCCTCTACAAAAAAGGTAAATACATTTTGTTTCTAAAATAAATAGGGGAGCTAAAATTTGAACATTTCAAAATTTACATGGGGTTTTCTATGTTGCGTCCGCCAAGTCAACACTCGGTATATACCCGAACTGACAAGTTGTATTTATCATTTCTGCACCTGAAAAAGCCATGGTATGGCGAAACAATTGTAGCGTTGTACAATAGATATTTGAAATTGTTTTAGTTATATAAAAGTAAATAAACCTTCGAAAACATTTTAAATCCAAGTAACAAAAAGAAAATTCAAAAATTTGACTTAATTTAGTTTTTATCAAAAATGATTCTACTATTTTATTAATTTGTACTTACCCCACCACGTCTTAAAATTGCTACAGGAATAGCAATTTCGTTCTCTTCATTTTGAGGATACAACAAAACCAAAGCGCGTTTAGCCATTTCGTTTTCTTCAATTATCACAAATTCGAACACACTGTTACAACTGTTTTATTTCCATCCAGAGTACGATTATTTATATGTAATCACTTTCCTTATTTCGCGGTAAATAGGAAACCAAGTGCACCACATTTCATTCAGATAAAGCATAAATCGTGGAATTCCCACTCGTGAAACTTTCCACCTTTTTAACACACCTTATTGTTTGTAAATTGGTTTGCTAGTAGAAATTGGGAATACCATTTTTTGTGGTCGTCGTAAGTGATGACATCTTCTTCGTATGTGCTTTATCATAAAAGAATCCCAATTAATAAAATGTCCATATGTATAAGTTTTTGTTGGTTTTATTGAAATAATAATAATAATAATAATCTATGTTTACAAATTAAAGTGTAGTAAATACCATCACAACGATCAATTTGAAGTTCTTAACGAGGGTTTCCAATCCTAGATTAAGCATGAAGTAAAATTTCGAGTTTAGAAAAGCCTGAACATTTGGTTTGGTTGCGTAGCGACCAATCTAAATTTTCAGGCTTTTCTAAACTAAAAATATTACGTCATGCGCCAGGTTTACAAAACACTAAAATATCCTGAAGTTTAAAATATACTGCTTTAGCATATTGTTTTAGCAGTTTATTTTAAACTTCACATTATTTAAGTGTTTTATACGCGCGGTGCATGAAGTAAAATTTCAAGTTTAGAAAAGCCTGAAAATTGGTTTGGTCGCGTAGCGAAGCGAAGCGACCAAACTAAATTTATTCTAATTTTAATATTATTATTACATTTACTAAATATTCACAAAAAAATATATTTTTCGCTATATTTTAGTTAATATGTTATCACATCTCAGCAGTATATATTTTCAACTTTACATTAAATCAGTGTTTTATACGCGTGGCGCATGAAGTAAAATTTCGAGTTTAGAAAAGCCCCGTGAAAATTTGTCTCGGGTCGCTGCGCGACCCTCGACAAATTTTCTACGCGGGGCTTTTCTAAACTCGAAATTTTACTTCATGCTTAGTCTGGGAGTAGAAGACACTCGTTACTTTAAAATATGTCACAACTATAAACATTTGTGTCGCAAGTATCATAAAGAAAAACAGCAACATGACAATCTAATAATATATTTCAAATAAGTGATGAGCATTTTGATTTTAATCTGTTGTGTATACTGTTTGTGATTTTATATATTTGAACTTAATTATTACTTTTAACTTATTTTAGACTAAGCATTATGTATTTATTTTAAATGGATATCCGTAAATAAACAATAAACAATAAACAATAATAGTTGTCTTAAATTGATAATAGTCCTAACGTCGGCTGACGCCCATTTGTGTCAATTTTGATACGTTGGACTAAATGTCATTTCAAGTTGAAAGGATAGACTAATGTCGGTTGACGGCGGCTCATGTCTAGTAGACACAATGGACTAAATGCCGACTATCGTCGTCTTAGGTCAAGTTGACACGATAGGCTAATGTCAGTCAATATGGTGACCCAGTCATAAAGTCACAATAGTGAAAATACAGTCGATATAGTGATTTTACGACAAAATCATATCATAAACCAAGTGACTTACAGTCATAATATCGCAATAGTGAAAATACAGTGAATTAATGACAAAATCCGAATAAGTTAAAATACAGCCAACCTAGTGACTTATAGTCGTAATATCACAATAGTCAAAATACAGTCGATAGAGACATAAAATGACAAAATCCTAGCATAGACAAAAGACAGTCAACCAAACGACTTTACGTTATAATGTCATAGTAGTCAAAATACGACATTGTATGATAAAATCCTACCATAGACAAAAAATAGCTAAATTCTAATAAGTTAAAAGACAGCCAACCAAGTGACCTACGTTTATAATGTCACAATAAAAAAAAAGAGTTCAGTTCCGGTTAGGAGCCCTGACATGAACAGTGTATAAAGTTGAGATTTTCTTTTGAATAACGATTTTCGAGAACTTCTTATTCTACCTGGATGCTTCAGGTTTTTTTTATTCCTGGGAAAAATAAATAGTCCGGGTAGTTTCTATTATCGATTGGAATATCAGTGATTTTTGTTTGTTGAGAATTAAAAAGAAAATCATGAAATATTGTGAAGTTCTTAAATATACTGCTTTGGCATACTTTAGCAGTATAGTATAGTATATAAAATTCAACGAATGTCTGAAAAATGTCCGCTGTCATTTTTCAGGCATTCGTTGAGTTTTATAATCCACATCACTGTACAGGGTGGTTTCATTTCAATGTTGCTTATGGGCATCTCGGTAAATAGAAGAGTTAGAAAAAGAACCAAGGGCGTAGCAGATCTCTTTTTTGAGACTGAGATAATGCCGTAAACAAAAATTCACCATCTTGTTTTTTCAGAAGTTATAGGGCAAAATCGGGTTTTCTTGTTTTTTTAACTTTAATTAATATCTTGCATAATTTGTAAGATAGACAGAAACTATAAATACTTTCGTAAGGTATGTTTTTAAGTAGAATCTAGTGGCGTAAGTATTTTTTTATTTTATGCATACAATTTCGAGTTATGGCCAAATATTTTTTCTGTAATTTAGGGTCGAACCATTGAATTTTGTTTTATTCAACATTAAATCAATATATATATATATATATATATGTTAGAGGCAGAGTTCGGAAAATTTCCTAACAGGGCATTCGACCAATAATACGGCAGGAGAGATGTGTGTAATCTACTTTATTGTAATACCAAGCTTTCGGGACTCATTTTGTCCCTTCCTCAGGGTTAACACTAAAAAGCAATGAGCAATAAAACAAACAATTACTGATCTGAATTAAACTATTAGTTAATGACGAATTCTTAAAAAAATTATCGAATAAATTTTGAGCTTACATTTGTGATTATTTGAACAAACTATTGTTAAACTGACGCTGCATTTCTTTGATTATTCTATCGATACTGATGTTGGTTGTTGAATTTAAAAAGCGAGGTTATGGTGTACAATAAATTGTAACCGCGTGGTAAATTTTCCGAACTCTGCCTATATATATATATATATATATATATATATATATATATATATATATATATACATATAAATATATAAATATATATATATATATATATATACATATAAATATATAAATATATATATATGTATATATATATATATATTTCTTAAGAATATCTGTTAATTTTATCATTTACATTCTATTAATTGTTATTGAATATATACAGGGTGAGTTTCTTTTTTCATGTTCTCCATGAAGATCTCGGAAACTATAAGAGATAGAGAAACAGTTAAATAAGCAAAGTAGTGCAGTTTTACGAGCTGAATAAAAAGACATTTTTAAAGTTTTCGAAAAAGTCAAGGGTAACTAGATATTTTAAAAAATGTGAAAAGTGTTGATTTTTTCAAATCGATTTTTCTCAGTTATTAAACGAGATAGAAAAAAAACTGTAAATAGCAAAGTATTAGATAATTTTACACTAAATAAGAAATTGTTATCAGATTTTTTTCAATCGATATTAGTTTTCGAGATATAACACAAACTTACATTTTTTTTAATAGAAACCATTGTTGGTTATGTCATCATTAGAAAAGGATTTTTTTCTCTTCAATCAAATATATCACTTGTCATACTTTTTTTTAAAGGAAGGGTGATGGTCGGAAATTCGGGTTGGGGGGTGGTACGAGTTTTTTGGAATTGACATAGGCGTTAGCCATTCAGTCACGACAATTTTCTAAGTATTAAAAAGTTTCATAAAACGAAATGTGGACATCACAAATAAATAACATCCATGGGCCCGGGACGATTATTTCTCGTCAGAAAAATGTCGAATTCGCACTCCGTGGTAACCGAAAAGACTCCACTAACGCCTCGGCCACCGCGGCCCCTCCGCTCGGCCGTTGCGGCCGGCCTCTGTCATACTTATTTACAAAAATAACTGAGTTTTGTTTGATTGAAAGATGTTAGCCATGTAATAATTACTATAATAAAGCAATTGCGATTGATTGTAACAGATAGTTTCAGTGTTGTATTTATTTGTCAATTAATTTAGTGTTTAAAACAACTGTTTTTTGTTTTATGGCAATATTTTCCTACCAATTTCTATTTCTGCCTACACATAATTACTTAACAAAAATGTAACAAATTACTTAATTACAAAAAGCCGCAATTGTTTGATCGTTGTTATTTTTTCAACTATTTTTTTGTTGTAAAAAATAATTACAAAATTTTTAATAACTCATTTATTTTTATAAATTAGTATGTTAAGTAACATATTAGTTTAAAGAGAAAAATAATATCGTTTTAATAATGACATAGCCAACTATGGATTTCATTTTAAAAAATGCAAGTTCGTGTTATATCTTAAAAACTAGTGTTCCCCTCGACACTAGCTTTTAAAATATCACACAAACTTGCATTTTTTGAAATGAAAACCATAGTTGGCCTTGCCATTATTAAAACGATATTATTTTTCTGATAATGTCTTATTATTTAGTGTAAAATGTTCAAAAACTTTGCTATTTATAGTTTATTTCTATCTCTTTTAATAACTGAGAAATAAAGATTTGAAAAAATCCACACTTTTTCAATATATCTAGTTACCCTTGACTTTTAACAATTTTAGAAGTGGCTTTTTATTCAGCTCGTAAAACTGCACTACTTTGCCCATTTAACCGTTTCTCTATCTCTTAGGGCGGTCTTAGATGGACGTTTTTAGCGCGATAGCGGAGCGGGACGGATCGTTTTTTCCGCTCCGCTTTTAGCTCTTATACGGAGCGGATTGAACGCGTTTTGCAAGCGGGTGCTAGGCGAGCTCGCGGCCGAGCCTTCGGTGCCGTCTATTATTCAGTTGTGCTACGGTAAGTAATAAGCATGGACGAAACAGATTTAATTGCGTCATATTATTATTTATTTATCCTTTATTCTTCATAGACGTTACTGTATTAATGTATTTAACTTTCTGTATCAAACATACTTATAAAATCATGTTTGAGCGCTAGGATATAGACAATCACTTTTTTTTCCTTTTATTTAACCCGTAACCGGTATACAAATTTCTGTCAAAAATTTCACACACTTTGAGGGGTAATAACCTGCATATTAAAAATAGACTGTGAAATGGCCATTTTCCTAGTATGTTGGCCAATTGGAGAGTCAGGGAAAAGAGAAGCTGCTGGCGGTACAAAATTTAAGAGCACAAAGACCGCTCTCAAAAAAATGATTATTAATTCTTTTAATTATTTTGTTTTCATCACACTATTTTTACAAGAGATTGGGGGCGATTTTAAATTGTTAGTTATTTTATTTTTCGCAATTTCTAGAAAATATCAAAGATTTTTTAAATATTAAATAAAATTATACTCATATCTTAGAGACGGAAGTTTACCTAAAAATTTATAATTTATATTTTTGTTCATTTATTTTTTAATTTTGGACACTTATCTAAACGCAAAAATATTTATTTTTGCGTTACGACTAAATATAGTAAGGAAAATATTACGAATTTAACTTGTTTGGCCGATTTTTTACAAAAATACTGCAAAAAACGCCCGCTTTGAAAACGCGTTTCACCCGCCCGTATAAGAAGGCGCATAAGAAACCATGTGTTAAAACTGAAAAACGCGTCCGTCCCGCTCCGCTCAAATTTAAACAAACGCGAGTGCTGACGTTTTCTCCGCCTCGCACCCGTCCGTCTACGGACTCTCATATAAACCTATGTGTTAAAACGCAAACGCTTGCGCCCGCTCACGTTCCGCCTCGCGTTTAAAACGTCCATCTAAGAGGTCCCTTATAGTTTCCGAGATCCCCACAGAGAACATGAAAAAAAAAAACTCAACCTGTATATAGAAAAAAACAATTTTATTATTGCATATTTCAATATTTTTTTTAGCGTCTGCTTCAAATAAGATAGAGCGAAGCGGAGCGACCAAACTAAATTTTTAGGCTTTTATAAATACGATTTCTTTGCCAGGAAGAGGCAGGCCTCTTTAAAATTTCGCGTAGCTACTGATATTGTTGGATTAGTTTAGATGAGTGTTATTATTTCAGAAAATAGCATTAATAGAAGTACAAACTATTGTAACTGTACAGGGTGGCTCAAATTCCATGCTTTTATAGGGTATCTCGGTAACCTGAAGAGTTAGAAAAAAAATGATGTGCACTCACGGCCTCTTTTTGAGATATTAATAATGGCGTTAACAGATCATGGCTAACTTGATTAGTTTGGAAGATATCAGGCGATTTTTAATTGTTGGCTATTTTAAAATATGTCTCTATCTTAATAACTATAAAATATAAAAAAAAAACAGTTTAATAGTTATTTGTGTAGTTTTTACCGTAAAATGCAGTGGCATACGTATTTTTTTATTCGGACTTTTAATTTCCGAGTTATGATACAAAGTTGCATTTTTTTAAACGGAACACAATATATATTTTTATATCATTGAATTGCACATTAAATGAGCTTTACGTTTATATATAAAATTAAGTTATTTTTTTATTGAAAAACTGAATTTCTAATTCTAAGGCTTTTAGATAAATATTTAAAAATACATACTATTTTATTATACGCATTGCCATTTTGACATCCGCAATTGTTGTATCAATTCCATGGTATGTCATTATTTTTATAAAATCACATTACTTTTTCTTAATTATTTTAGCTGTAAATTTTCTGACATTCGTTGATTTTTAAAAGAGTTCAATTTGAAGCTATAAACGAGTGTTTTCCACTCCCAGACTAAGCATGAAGTAAAATTTCGAGTTTAGAAAAGCCCCGTGAAAATTTGTCGAGGGTCGCGCAGCGACCCGAGACAAATTTTCTGGGCTTTTCTAAACTCGAAATTTTACTTCATGCGCCACACGTATAAAACACAGATTTTAAGTAAAGTTCGAATATACATAAATTTGACAATATTATAGTGTTTTATACGCGTGGCGCATGAAGTAAAATTTCGAGTTTAGAAAAGCCCAGAAAATTTGTCTCGGGTCGCTGCGCGACCCTCGACAAATGTTCACGGGACTTTTCTAAACTCGAAATTTTACTTCATGCTTAGTCTGGGAGTGGATAACACTTGTTTAAAACTTTAAATTGAATTAAAAAAAAAAAACACAGGGAATATCCGCAATTGTTGTATCAATTCCACGGTATGTCATTATTTTTATAAACATTACTTTTTTCTAATTATTTTAATTTAGATAAACGTAAAGTGTTAAGTGTGAACATTAATAAATTTAGAATTTTTCCCTCTATAAATAAGAGACATACATTTTGTGTCTAAAATAAATAGGGAAGCCAATATTTAAACACTTCAAAATTAACATGCGATTTCCTATGTTGCGTCCGCCAAGTCAACACCCGGTATGTATATCAATGTACAGCTAATTTATAATGCTATTTATTGACATGAAAACATACAGGGTGTTCTATTTGAAAAAATGCAACTATGTGTCAAAAGTTGAAATAACAAAAAAGTAAGCCACTGAATTCTACGGTGAAAACTTCACAAATAACAATTGAACTTTATATTTGTATATCTTATAGTTATTGAAAAAACGACGTTTTTTAAAATAGCCGACAATTGAAAAACTCCCAATATCCCCCATACTAATCGAGCTAGAAATGATATGTCAATGCTATTGTTATTTTCTCAGAAAAAGAGATCATAAAGTGTGTATCAGATTTTGTCTAACTATTCGGGTTACTGAGATACCCTATACCAGGGGTTTTTTACTTTTTTTAGGTCGCCCCCCCCCCATAACTATACTACTACTACTGGATTTCATTTCGGTTTTTTAGTTAGATTGAAACACCATTATGGCCTTATTTCACTTCACCTACTCTTTAGGAAATCTGTTGCGCCCCCCCCGCCTGACATTTTGCCGCGCCCTCCTAATGCTGAGAACCCCTGCACTATAAAAACATCGAATTTGGGTCGCCCTGTACAAATGTATGTAAAAAAATTTTCGACATTGACTGTTAGTCAGTTCATTTTGTTTATATCTTAAACGTAACTTGTTTGAGTATACATGATTCCAACAAAATAAAAAAACCTACTGAATGCACTCCCATATATAACATGCTATCATTAAATTGTTAACAATAACTTAAGAACCACAACAATTTCGCTATACTTTCACTTTTCCACTTACAATTAAACAGATTGAAAACTGTGAAGTTGTTTTAATAAACCTTCGATAAGCAATTTTTTTAAATTAAAAATTGCAATTTCTTACCCGGCTATTACTAATAGTATGCTCAGTTAAATAACAATTTATGATATTTAATAGACCATAGTAAGAAGCCATTCTAATTAAACACATTTGGGAGAGAAAGATGCACGCGTGTAATAAAATCGTCTAGAGTTAATTGATGAGACATCATAAGAGGGGTTTAATTGATTCGATATAAAATAAAGGTATTAACTACAAACTGTGTTATTTGTAAATTGAATGTTGAGTGAATATCACAGATATCATGAATATATTGGTAAGTAATAATTATAATAATATTAAGCGAGAAATAATTATAAAAGTAATAATTATTTATATTAATATATTTAGCAGAGTAGCATTTTATTTGTACTAAGCATAGTATTTTTTAATAAGTTTACGTTTTGAACGAGTGTTTACACTCCCAGACTAAGCATGAAGTAAAATTTCGAGTTTAGAAAATCCTGAAAATTTGGTTTGGTCACGTAGCGCTACGCGCTACGTGACCAAACCAAATTTTCAGGATTTTCTAAACTCGAAATTTTACTTCATGCGCCACGCGTCTAAAACACTGAAATATTGTGATATTTAAAATGTTCTTCTTAAGCAATATATTTTTAATCCTGCTTCGGTATTGTTATTAGATTAGTTTCCATTGTTATTTTGTCTATTTAGCTTAGCTAAGAGATTATATCATATGTTCAATAAAAAAAAACCTCTAGAGTGATATGAGTTTTTTTAAAAATTATGTTGGCTACACGCTTAGGAATTGTCATATAAAACGTCAGATATAATAATTATACTGTTTTGTGTTGTAGGCGTTCACATTGTGGTACATTTTAAATACACTTGCAAATAAAACACTTTTTACTTTGTTTAACCACTATATTTTGCACTTAATTTGTGACTATAGTTTCGACTATCTATTAGTCATTATTAAACTAAAACCATTAGTCTTATAATGACTAGCAGATAGTCAAAACTATAGTCACAAATTAAGTGCAAAATATAGTGGTTAAACAAAAAAGTGTTTTATTTACAAGCATAATAATTATAATGTATAATTGCAGAGTTGCCAGCCTACAATATTCCATAGCCCTCTAGAGGTTTTATTTTATTGAACATTCGGTATTTTTACACTATTTATTTATTATATTATAATATACAAAATTACGACTATTCGTGTGAAATGCAAATAATACGTCCTAACTAATAAGTCTTATTAATTAAGACGTATTGTTTGCATTTTACACGAATAGTCGTAATTCTGTGTATTATGTTAAGTGTGCAAACTATAAGAAGCGTAAGTTAATTTTCTCGGATTCAAATTGTTTTGAATTTGAATTATTTGTATTATATAATTTTAAGTGCTTTAATTTGTATTGTAAAATTTCGAGTTTAGAAAAGTCTGAATATTTAGTTTATATATTTACACCCATCCTTACATTTTTAATATTTTCAGATAGAAATAACGTTCCTCGTCATTTCAACAACACCAATCTTCAACAGAAGCAATGGGCAAAGTCTCAGCTACCCAACAATTCCAACAGCCTTAAGCTACAACCCGTATTCTTACATTACCCAGAACCAAGGAAGCACTTTGAACAATTACGCAGAAACACAAATTCAACCGCAAAAAGCCAATCCTCAGAAAAACAAATACGAAGACATCTTCTCGAAATTCGAATCAAAATTCGAGGACAGCAAACCTCTCTCCAGCAACAGCAAATTCAAAACCAGACACCCGAAAAGCGCGATTTATGCTAAAAACCACAAAAAGAAGTTTGGTGATAAACTAGTTCGTACGCACAAAGATGTAATTCCTTTGGAAACAATTGTCTACAATTTCCGTCGTAAGCAACATAACGCAAAGCATAAAGATATTATTCCTTCGGAAACAATTGTCTACGATTTCTTAAATAAACAAAGCAACGCAAAGCATAAAGATGTAATTCCATCGGAATCAATTGTCTACAATTTCTTGAATAAACAACACAACGCAAAGCATAAAGATATAATTCCTTCTGAATCTATATTATATGAGAATTTACTGCATAAAGAATATGGCACAAAGCACACAGATGTAATTCCTTCAGAATCCGTATTTTATGAGAATTTCCTTCCCAAAGAACACGAAGAAGTCCACTACCATCAGCATAAACACTCGCACGAACACGAACATCAACAGGAGCATGAACACAATCATCTTCAAGAGCATACGCATGCTCACGAAGGGAACAACTATCATGGGCACGCGCATCAGGGATGGCACCAGCATGCGCATCATGCCAATCATCAGCATGGGCATAAGCATGCCCAACAGCATTTACACAATCAGTTAGGAGAACACACGCACCAGCACGGACATCAGCATAATCATAATGAGAATCATCAGCATGGACATGTGCACAATCAGCAGCATGAGCATGGGCATAAGCATCAGCACGGCCATGAGCATAATCATCAGAGTGATGCGAAACATAGTCATCATCACGAGCAGTGGCACGAGCATTTTGGGGATCACAAGCATGAGCATCATCAGGATCATAAGCATGAGCACAGGCACGGGCATGGGCATAAGCATGATCATCGTGCGGAGCATAAGCACAGGCATGGGGCGGAGCATAAGCATAAACATGGACATAAACATGGGCATAAGCATAAAAAGCATTAAATATTTAATTTGTATTTACTGTGATCTGAGCCTCAAAGCCGTAGCCAGGGGGGGGGTATAAGGGTTCCAATCCCCCCCACATTTTTAAAACCTAAAATTTTGGTACGTAAAAGCGGCCCTGTAAGAGGGCCGCTATTATAATATTTTGTTACAAATATAACAATATTTTTACCATTAAACCCACTCCCCGAAATTTTCATAACCTCTCCGACACTTTTTCTGGCTTCGGCCTTGTTGAGCCTTGTGTGGGCTTTTTATCTGTTTTGTAATTTTGAATAGATTTTGTAATTTTCAAATATATGTTAAATTTTTGTATGTAAAAGCGGCCTTGTAATAGGGCCGCTATTACAATATTTTTGTTACAAATATAACAATATTTTTACCATTAAACCTCCTTCCCGAAATTTGTATAACCCCCTCCGACATCTTTTTCTGGCTTCGCCCTTGCTGAGCCTTGTGTGGGCTTTTTACCTGTTTTGTAATTTTAAATAGATTTGTAAGGATTCAACTTCAAAATCTAAATAAACACTCCTATTGTATTTTAAGGTATAGTTTAATTTTTTCATTATTACACGAGATGAAAAAATAGTTATTTTTAAACTCGTGCTGTGGAGTTTTTTTTATAAATTTTCTGAAGAGTAATTAAATGTAATAATAACAACCATTTTTTACTTATTTTATAAAAATGTGGTCAAATTTGATGTATTTCCTTTTTGCTAATTTCGTTTTCTATTTTAAATTCTTAAATTGCTTAATTTCATTGAGATGTCGAAAAGATTACTGATTAATTTTTGATAAA
The DNA here is from genome assembly GCA_932526585.2 of Philonthus cognatus. NCBI lineage: Eukaryota > Metazoa > Arthropoda > Insecta > Coleoptera > Staphylinidae > Philonthus > Philonthus cognatus. Next base: position 112,891,810 of record OW052242.1, read on the forward strand.
ATTTTAGAATTCTGACTAATATGTGGAATTTTGTTCTATTAAAATCTATTGTTTAAATAATTTATATTTTATAAAGAAAAGGAAATACATCTGTATATTGAAATATCATTATTCAACATTCATATATATATTTTCGAATCAAGCATTCGCAGTTGAAATTTTAAAATATATTCAACATTCGTATTTTTAAGTTAAGCATTATCACTCTTTTCGCAGTTTAAATTTGATGTTACGAACGAGTTTTTCCACTCCCAGGTTAAGCATGAAGTAAAATTTCGAGTTTAGAAAAGCGTAAAAATTTGGTTTGGTAGCGTAGCGCTACGCGACCAAACCAAATTTTAATGCTTTTCTAACCTCGAAATGTTACTTCAACAATATTCTGCTAAGCAAGAATATTTTAAATTTCACAATACTTTAGTACAATATTATGCTAAAAAAACAAATGTTTAAGCTTTTCTAAACTCGAAATTTTACTTCAAATTCAACTTTGAACAAGAAAAGCCTTAAAATGCATACGCATCGAAATATAAATGAAAAATTTCCCTTATATTTAAAAGAAAAACGGAATTTTAGGTTCCTGAACTTTTGGAAATATATCAAAAGAATTCTAAAAGTCTTGATAAAAATTAAACTATGTGTAAAAACATTGATTTTACAAGATTAAATATTTCTAAAGTGCGGCCCTTCAAACATTTTAGGTGTTAGTTTTGGCCCTCAAAGCAATTTGAGTTGACCAGCCCTGCTGACTCGAGGCTATATTTCTGCATGCAACATTGCTATATTTTGACCTAAATTCTAAAAGTCTGAGTAAAAATTAAACTATGTGAAAAAACATTGATTTTACAAGATTGAATATTTCTAATGTGCGGCCCTACAAACATTTTAGGTGTTAGTTTTGGCTCTCGAAGCAATTTGGGTTGGCCAGCCTTGCTGTATATTGACCCGAGGCTATATTTCTATATGCGACATTGCTATATTTTGACCTGTCTTACTAAAAATTACACTATGTGCAAAACCATTGATTTTATAAGATTAAATATTTCTAAAGTGCGGCCCTTCAAACATTTTAGGTGTTAGTTTTGGCCCTCGAAGCAATTTGGGTTGGCCAGCCCTGCTGTATATTGACCTGAGCCTATATTTCTGCATGCAACATTGCTACAAGCATATCTACAGTTATATTTCGACTTGCAACGAGGCTACCTACCTACTACTTTCATACTTTGACCCGCTATAAGGCTATATTTTGACCTACGATAGAACAATATTTTGAATTACAAAAGAGCAATATTTTATCCTATGATAAGCCTATAGATTGACATGTGGAAAGGCTGTACTATGACCTGTATCAAGGCTACACTTTGACCTGTGATAGGTAATATTTAACCTGTGATAAGGCTATATTTAGGTTTGAGGCAAGTCTATATTTTGTCCTGCATTTGTATTTGTTATAAGGGTATATTTTAACCTACTACAAGCATATATTTCAATCTACGACAAATTTCGATTTTGGTCTGTAACAAGGCAATATTTTGACCTATGATTGAGTCATACTTTAACCTGCTACAAGGCTATATTTTAAACTACGATATCACAATAGTTAAACCTATGATAAAGCCTGTCAATAGACTATACAATTGATCTGAGACGAGACTATAGTTTGACTTACAACAGCTATATTTTAACCTATCACAAGCCTATATTTTAACCTGCAAGAAGTCATAAGTGGTTGGTTAAGCATACATTTTATTTTCAAATTTGAAAAAGCCTAAAAATTTGGATTTGTCGGGCTTAGCGAAGCGTTTTTTTACAACTTGTCTTTTTGAATTATTACAAATTTTGTTAATTTTAATGAATACCAATGTTTTAATCTCTTTTATAAAGTTATCCGAAGATTATAAAACATATAATAAACTATTTATACATACAGGTAATTTTTATTTTAAGTGGAAATATTCCGATGCATGCGTTGTAAAATTTTAGGCGTTAATTTCTCTTTTTATAAGCGCTAAATTTCGAACGAGTGTTTCCATTCTCAGATTAAGCATGAAGTAAAAATTAAAGTAAAATTTCGAGTTTAGAAAAGCCGCGTAAAAATTTGCCTCGGGTCGCTGGCGCGACCCTCGACACATTTTCTACGCGGGACTTTTCTAAACTCGAAATTTTACTTCATGCGCCACGTGTATAAAACATTAAAATACTGTGAAATTAAATATATACTGCTTAAGCAGGATTAAAAATAAACTGCCAAACAAGAATATTTTGAATTTCACAATATTTCAGCGTTTTATACGCGTGGCACATGAAATTAAATTTTGAATTTAGAAAAGCCTGAAAATTTGGATTTGCTAGGACGCGACTCGCTTTCGCGGACCGAAGATTAACTTTTAAAAAAAGATTTTGTTTGGTTGGTAGCTGCTCAACGTCGCAGCGTAATTAATTCATCATTTAAGTACTTTACTATTTATTATATATTGTGATAGCACTATTATAAATTAATGCTTTTGTAAATGGTCCGCCGTATATATATATATATATATATATATATATATATATATATATATAAATAAATAATAATAAATAAATAATAATAAATAATGCGATATGATGTTTTTATAGCAGTGGAGTTCTTCCCTAACCAGTTTCAAACCAGTTACATCTATGAAAGAATGTATTGCAGAATATTTAGTTGAAATATTACGCACAAAATTATGCGAATGGCTTGGTAGAAAAATAATCACACAACCATTCAACAGTAAAACAAACATATATTTAAAACAATTTACAATAAACAGGTAACAAAGAATAAATACAACAAATCACGAAATCATCCATGGTGCTTTTTGCTATGCTTATGCTCGTGCTTGTGACCATGTTTATGCCCATGCTTATTCCCATGCTTGTGCCCATGCTTATGTCCATGCTTGTGACCGTGCTTGTGTCCATGATGGTGATCATGCTTATGATCCTCGTGGTGATCATGCTTGTGATCCTGATGGTGGTCATGCTTATGATCATGGCTGTGATCATGCTTGTGATCCTGATGATGATCATGCTTATTCATATGCCCGTGTTTGTGTTCATGACCGTGTTTATGCGCTTCTTTGTGTTCATGCTTGTGTTCTTGATGGTGAGCATGTTTGTGTTCATGACCGTGTTTGTGGCCTTCCTTGTGCTCATGCTTGTGTTCTTGGTGGTGTTCATGGCCGTGTTTGTGTTCTTCCTTATGCTCGTGTTTGTGTTCCTGCTTGTGTTTGTGGCCGTGGGCGTGGTCCTCGTGGTGTTGATGGTGGTGATCTTGATGGTGTTCGTGTTTGTGGTCCTGTTTGTGTTCGTGCTCGTGGACGTGCTTGTGCTGGTGGTAGTGGACTTCTGAGTGTCCCTCAGACTCCGCGATGTGGTGGTGGTATTGCGATTCGGACGGTTGCTCATCCTGAATTTGCGGTGCTGCATATCTGTCTTGTCTGGATTCCAGTTGGTGCGGTTCGACTAGTTTGAATTTTGAAAAAAGCAATTCGAATTTTGATGGTTCAGATGAACCGAAGAGGGAAGGTTGCTGTTGGATGGGGTAGGCAATGGCTGCGCTATGATGTGCAGCATTATCCTGGTAAGAGTTTTCGCCTTTCGGGTTGTAGAAGTACATGTTTTGATCTTCGAAGGCGTTCTTGTTGTAATCGATTCTGTATGAGTCAACTCCTAGGATAATGGCTACTGCCAAACTCGCCTTTACCTATAGAAAAATAAAAGTACAAGTTTTTCCAAATCGGAAAACATTAAGATCAATAATTCTTTGTTTGCTTAATACTAGATATACCAACAACATATCGCTGCTTTGCTTTGATAATGGCACAAGTGAAATTTGTTAATTTTTATTTTATGTATATAAGTATATTGTTTTTTAGTTGATACCGGCACAACTGCACTCTGGTGCAGAGGAAATGAACTTTCGAATAGAATCAATGCAAAACATAAATATCACTTTTTTTTTAGTTTTACCACTGTCAGCGATGTGATTATGATGATTTCTATAATTGTAGGTACCAAATGGTGGAGCGTAGCTACCATGGAGCAAATTGCGCAAACCTGTCGAAATTCACTAAGCACGCAAAATGAGCTTACATGAAATAATTGTTTGTCCAATTTATTAACCTGAGATCAAACATGAAATCAATCTATTACTAGGCCATTCATTGTTTGTCAAATTTATTAACGTGAGATTAAACATAAAATCAATCTGAGTTAGTTATGAATCATCTAATACTGATTACGAATGCCATGGAATTAGAAGCAAAAAAATCATGAAGAGTGTATTTTCAACTTCACCTTAAATCAGTGTTTTATATGTGTGGTGCATGAAGTAAAATTTCGAGTTTAGAAAATCCTGAAAATTTGATTTGGTCGCCTAGCGCTATGCGCTATGCGACCAAACCAAATTTTCAGGATTTTCTAAACTCGAAATGTTACTTCATGCTTCGTCTGGGGTTGGAAACACTCATTAAAAGCAGATATATTTTTGTATAAGCACTTTATTCTTAGATTATTTAATTAATTTTCACTTACCAATTTTTCCATGTTGGTTACTTAGAAGTGAACTGTATCCCAACGTGAGCGAGAATGGTTTTCAAACAGCCCATCCTAGCATTTTATAGGATAAGATCTTGCGTGTGCTTGAAGATAATTAAGAAAGTAATGCACTAATTGCTCATGGTGGGCATTCATTACAAGGCAAATTAATTACAATGCAAAATTGGTAAAAGTGTGATTAATTGTAAAATTAAAAATTAATATCCATATTGTAGACAAAACAAATGCAATTGCTCAATTAGTGTTATCTTTATTGATGCATTAGATTCATTAGTCTAGTAATTGCTTCGTTGAGTGATTTCATTTAAATGTATCTACGTTTTATAAATGTCAATAAATTAAATTATTAAAATATATCATTTTTAATTATGCATAAATATTACACCTTATAATTATTTGGTAAATTAATCGAATGTGCATTATATACAAACGTGGTTATCAACGATGGCGCTGCGAGTGAGTATCAATCTAATCAAATTAAAAGCAGGGTACCCTAAAAATTATGTTGGGGTGCCGTTAGCTAAAAAAAAGATTGAGAACCACTAATTTAGAGCAATTTGACACGTTGACATGTTGGAAGGTCTAAATTGAATGCTTTTATAAAAACAACGAATGCTTGAAACTTTACAATATACAGGGTGTCCCAGAGCACCCGTGTCAGGCTTTTTTTAAGAAAACGGCTAGTCCTAGCGAGTTAAGACAAACAAAGTTATTATGTTTCAAGAATCGAATGGTGATATTGTTTTTTTCTAGAAAGGTTGGCATCCCTGTGAGTTTGCTTAAAAATGTCCATAACTCCAGATTCTTAAATGGCATGATAGGTCTAGATACAGACTGCTTTGATACTCAATAAAACTACTTTTTGAACTCACAGCCTTAAAAGTGACGTTTGACGCACTCTCTTGAAAACCGAAAATACCTGGTATCTGGTGTTTGGTATAAGGGGGAGTGCGCATTGCTGCACTGCACTTAGACCCATTGTGCTGCCTTCCACTACGGGTCACCCATCCTCAGCTCAACCATCCCACCTTATCTAGGTAGCCCAATATTAATGAGGTGGGCAAATACCTGGTAATGTCCATCGTCGGCCATTTTTCACCCAGTATGGATCCTCTCGTAGACGAGAGTGCCGGGCATTCGCTGAGGATGTGCCTGGCAGTCTCGTCTTCCATTTCACACCCTTTAGAAGGTAAGGAGTCATCTACTCCCATCTTGTACAAGTGTCCAGGTTCCTTCTGGTCATCTGCAGATACTGTTCAGCTGAATTCTTGTTGGGGTACCTACAGTAATATCTCCTTCGCGAGTTTGCAGCTTTCCATATCCCAACGCTTTCTGAATTTATAAAGTGTGTTGGAATGTACCATGTTACATAGTGACCGGGGTGTCAATCGCACTAGCGGCTCCGGTGAGATGACGTTCATCCCAGCCGCTGCTCTGGCCAGTGTATCAGCCTTCCTGTTACCTATGTATATATCGTGCCCTTTCACCCAGCAGATTTCAATGTTATGCATTGTTGCCTGCCGTAGTTCTTTATGGCACTCTAGTGTTGTCTCTGAGGTAGTGCATTACTTCTTCAAAGACATCAAGGCTTGCCTGCTGTCTGTTAGGATCAGTATGGCTTTATTTGACACATTATGTCTTAAAATGATGTCGGCCGCAAGTGTTATACCCATCCTCTCCAGTTGAGCGACGGTCGCATACTTACCCATGGGGATTTTCGTATGGATCCTCAGGGTTGTAGGGAATACTCCAATCCCTGGCCTATCCTTTCTTTTTAAGCCATCGGTGTAGATTCTAATAGCCGACTCTCTCATATATTTCGTGAGTTGGATATTAACAGTGTACGGTGCATTCCGTATTAGCGTCGGTGTGCGGTAGTAGAGGCTGGCTGTAATAGAGGTATATCGTTGCAGAACTTTCTCCAGAGTGGACCTCTGACTTCCCCACAGTTGTTACTGTTTCAAATCCAGCTACTTTGGAGGCAAAGTATGGTCGCAATAGCCTCCCCTTCCGTTTTTCACGGTGTTAACGTTTGTGTTGTGCTTTAAAAAACACTCGCGACGGATAGAAGCACAATTGTTTAACTGATTTGAGAATGATTTATGTTTACAAACGCGTTTTACGCGGGTAAAACTAGTGAGAACGGCGAGGATGTTGACGCGTTACTTCGTACTTTAACAAAATGGCGTCGACGACGTCATCACCACCATGGTCAAATGTAAGACAAAAGAAGCTGATTTGACTAGCACAGCGCTATTACTGAATAGCGGCATAAAATCGAACTAGGCAATTATTTATATTCGTGTTAAAAAACCACATTAATCACGCAAATCTCGTGTTTAATGTACTTGAGTGTTAAATGCACCCCATTAATGCTACCCACACAATCAAATATTGCACATATTATAAAATTTTCGTGAACAAAAACTATTTATCTTCGAACTCACAGAAAAAAACCTTAATTTATGTGTTAGTAAATATGAAGCTCTAGTTACTTTTTTAAACAGTTTTTAAACAGTTTTTATTATCTGCTATTTATGGGCCACTGAAAAAACACATCGCGCGTCTATCCAAAATGTAATGTGGAATAATTGTTGCAGAATATCTAAATCATAACGAATACCAGTGAAATTGATAATATTCATTAAATATAAATAAATGAAAACTAAAATAATTTATTACTCATATTTCATTATCATGATCCACAGTAACTAAACGGTTTTCAAAAAATAAGTGCCTCAACAATCAACGAAGTTTTCAGAAATGCAAAACATATCTTGTTTAATAGCCATTATTTTTTTTTACATGTTTATGTTTAATAAAAACAAAGTGGGCCAATGAATTAATTTTATATATATTGTAGAAAATACTGGTCGTAGATAAAATGTTGTAGACAATTTTAGTGTGAAGGGTTTTTGTACATTATTTGCGATTAAACTCCCAAATCGTGCCCGAATGCCCTACTTCACATACTAGTTACCTAAATAATTATTATTCTCACTTGTTTATATTTTTTAATTATTTGAAAGATAATTATGCAGGGTTTCTCTTTTCATTATACATATCCCAATTACAGCGTATACCTATACTTAAATCTTCGGGTATTCATTAAAAAAGTTAAAATTTAATCCTTAAATGAGTGTTTTCTACTCCCAGACTAAGCATGAAGTAAAATTTCGAGTTTAGAAAAGCCCCGTGAAAATTTTTCGAGGGTCGCGCAGCGACCCGAGACAAATTTTCGGGCTTTTCTAAACTCGAAATTTTACTTCATGCGCCACGCGAATAAATGCGGATTTCAAGTGAAGTTCACCTATACATACATTTCGCAATATTTTAGTATTTTATAGGCGTGGCTCATAAAGTAAAATTTCGAGTTTAGAAAAGCCCAGAAAATTTGTCCCGGGTTGCTGCGCGACCCTCGACAAATTTTCACGGGGCTTTTCTAAACTCGAAATTTTACTTCTTGCTTAGTTTGGGAATAAAAATAACTCAGTTAAAGCTTCAAATTGAACTTTTTTCAATGAATATCCGAAGATTTAATTAAAATAAAAATCACCTAGCCTAACTTCAGGGTAGGCCAGAGACCCAAGGTAATATGTATCCGTTATTGAAAGGTGACTTTGTTGTGCAATTCCTTGTATTTATAAAGCGCATTAGGCTGCGAGCCGTCGCTGGGATATGTATACTTAAAAGAAAAACTTCTTGTATAATTATGATGTAAACATGTAAACTTTTGATAATCAAAATTCGTTTTTTTTTAAACTTTTGTGAAACGAATCAAGGTATTTATTTTTACCTAGTTTTGGCATTGATTTTTTTTTATATTTCTGACCCACTTATGAATACAATTTACTTTCATACTGAGAGGGAAAGCAGAAGGAAGAGAGGGCGCAGCGATTAGTGTAGATATGGATGTTATGTAGTATTATGCCAATAAAGGTTTTTTTTTTTACTTTCATGCTGTGATAACTGTTAGTAAGGTAAAAGAAATGATGTTTTTTGTTAAAATGACAAAAACAATTTATTAAACAAAAACTCAACAATAAACAAAAACCGACAATTACCACTTAGAATGGGAGTGGGAGTGCTTATGTCCGTGCTCATGGCCGTGCTTATGACCATGCTTATGCTCCTCCTTATGCTGATGCTTGTGTCCTTCATGATGGGAGTGCTTATGTCCATGATGATGGCCATGCTTGTGACCGTGATGATGATCGTGCTTATGCTCTTGATGATGCCCATGCTTGTGTCCATGGTGATGATCATGCTTATGCTCCTGGTGATGATCATGTTTATGCCCATGCTCATGCTTATGCCCATGCTCGTGTTTATGATCCTCGTGATGGGAGTGTTTGTGATCTTCATGATGTTTCTCCTGGTGTTTATGTCCGTGTTTATGTCCGTGATGGTGATCGTGTTTGTGTTCTTGATGATGATCATGTCCGTGCTTGTGTTGGTGGTGATGATCATGCTTATGATCCTGATCGTGTTTGTGTTCATGATGACTGGACTCGTGATGCGCATGTTTGTGTTCTTGTTCGTGGTGATGTTTGTGGTCTTGTTTATGTTCGTGCTTGTGGACGTGTTTATGCTTGTGATAGTGGACCTCGGCGTGTTTTTCCTCAGCTTTTTCTTCGTGATGGTGGTCTTTTCCGCCGTAGTAATCGAAACTTCTGGAGATCGGAGCTTTCGAGTTTAAGTCGGATTCGTGGGCGAGCTCGCTGAAGTCGGCGAAGGCGGACGAGAATCCGCTGAAGGCGCCAGCGTTGTCTTCTTGTCCTTTAGCAACATCTTGTATTGGATAAGCAGCGACAGTCGCGCTTTGTGAAGCATCATACCTTCTTCCAACACTGTACGCGTCCGTGACTGAAAGGACGATGAATGCAAACAAACTCGCTTTTGCCTAAAAAATAGATATGCAAACGAAATAATTAATGTAAAGTTTGCAATCAAAATATATTATTATTTTTATTTACAACAGGACAAGCAACGTGAGATCGAAAAAAAAATTTAGGGGAGGCTTTGACTAGGACAACACGATTGGCTACACTGGTTCTAGAATCCCTATGAATTATAATGTGCCAGTAAAATTTCAAATGTAAGTCAGTTTTGCAATCTTGTTCCCAGAATTAATCAAGTTTACCGCATTTGATAATATGAACAGTTATTAATTGTATCAATGCTGAAGGATCATATTTTAAACATTTACTCTAACTTGTATTCATCCTAGTTTTTTTGGTGTGTTCCCTAAATATAAAAACTGTTGGTTTCAATTTATTTGACATTTCTTGCATTTAATCAATTAGATAACCTCTAATCTACTGCCGCATTTTGAAAGCAGGCTTGCCAATCGTGTTGTAGTAGTCAAGGCCTGCTCTGAATAATTTTTCTTCAATCTCACGATATATTACAACTATAAATGTCGACAGCTTACAACATCTATTGCTCTAGCTATCATTAACTATCAATATTTTAGAAATCAGATAATATTAATATATAATGTTAGCATTCTAACCAGAATTATTTATGAATACTTATAATATTGTAATATATATTTGTCTTACCAATACTCCCATGTTGGATATGCTTACTGGACAACCAACAAAGCTGAGATGATGTGGAGAAAAGCGGCGAACAATATTTATAGCAACATTTTTTACCCTACCACGATATTATATTAATTCATACGTGTAATTAACGATGCAAATTTAGGATATGCACGCAGTAATTCGTGTTGAACGTTTTACGGATCGTGAAGCAAATTTAATAACGCATGTGTTCGCGGTACACTTCTTCGCCTGTTTATTTTATTTGGAGGAAAAGTGTGCGCCGAAGAATTCAATTATTTGTAGAAATTATTATTAAAAAAATAAGTCAAAATAATCTCTTTTGCACTAATATCTCAAATATCAAGTGTGTGATATTTCCTAGTCAGATTTATTTATTCTAACACTGAGCCATTACATTTTAATAATAAATAAAACAATTAATAACGCTAAACAATTTTTTAAACAAATGGAAATAATAGCATAAAAATCGCAATGTGTCTATCAGAGCACGTTCTCCGTTAAAGATGTGATTATCTGAATATCAACAATATGGAAAACTTGCTCAAACTAAATTTATTCTACTTTTATTATTCTTATTCCAAAACTATTCACAAAAAAGTAATTCTTCCATTTATGGGCCCCTATCAAAACATCAACAGATTTTTTCTGACCGTTTTGCTGGTAATCTATTTACTTTAAAATACACGGATATTACATCATTTCGATTATTTATTTTAAATAAAAAAATATATTAGTTTTTAAACATTTAAAAAGTTGTAATATTTCGCAGTTACTCCATTAAAAAAAATGCAATTTTAAATAAAAAATATTATGCTTAATGAAATGCGAACGGTAAATATTAAATTTAAAACCAATTGTATTGATTTTGTTTCCAAAGCCCGCTATACGAATACGAACGATGTATTTTTTACAAGAAATTTAAAATTCTATTCTTGGGCATTCTTTAGAGAGACCCTGTGGATGTTTTGATCGCTACATCTTGGTCAATATTGATCACCATCACATCTGAGTGTTATATATTTTCAACTTTACTGCAAATCAGTAGTTTATACGCGTGGCGCATGAAGTAAAATTTCGAGTTTAGAAAAGCCCCGTGAAAATTTGTCTCGGGTCGCTGCGCGACCTTCGACAAATTTTCTATACGGGGCTTTTCTAAACTCGAAATTTTACTTCATGCTTAGTCTGGGAGTGGAAGACACTCGTTACTTAAAAATATGTCACAAGTGTTAAATGTGTATCGTAACTGCCACAAAGAAAAAAATATAACATGGCGATCTCATTATTATAGTTCAATTTAAACTCGTGTCAGGTTCCCACGATTGGTTAAACCTTTCAGGACAACTGGTTACTGCTGCTAACCACAAATTTAAAATAAATTGTCTAAGTGTCTACTGGTTTCTAGTTAAAACCACGGTGCAATATGTGTTGCCTATGTAACAGAAATAGTGCTTCTATAGATTTCATGTTGGTATCATTGTCTTGGAGCTTATTTCAGACTATTTATTGTGGCGATGTGCACATGTCGGGATACTTATAGGTTATGTGTAATGACAGGTGAGTTATAGTCATAATAATAATACCAAAAATAAGTAGCTTTATATATTACCTCCTATTTTCAAGAATAAATGCTTTTTTTATACTTTATAAAACATGGTCTTTGTTGCTAACCACCAGGCACACAATGTGTATTTTTATTTTTGTTGAAGTATAAATATTCAATCAAGCTGTGTGCACAATTTTCAGTATAATATAGTACAAATTTTGTTTTTAGCCATGAATAAAAAGTGGAGTATTAGAGAATTGGAAAATATGACGCAAGATGAAATATATGCCTTTATCGATGATATACCAAGTGATGCCTCAGAATCTGATGAAGAGGAATTGGAAAATGATGAGTTATTGGTGGAAACTGAACGTCATGAAGATGATGATGAAGATCTTATAATTAGTGATTGGGAAAGCGAGGATGACGTACCGCTATCCGTTTTGCAAATGCAACAGCGAGGGGATGACGTTATTTGGACAAACAATTCCTCAAATGTAGGAAATGTAAATCCCTTTTTAGAAGATAGTGGACCAAATATTGAGACATTGAAACTCCAACCGAAATATTTAAATATCTGTTTCCAGAGAGGTTGATGGATGAAATTGTTTTTCATACAAATTTGTATGCGACACAGAACAATGGTGATAACAACAATTTTGTGCCCACAACAAGTAATGAAGTAAACACGTTTTTAGGCGTAAACATGATGATGAGTTTGAAAAAGATGCCTAGCTATCGTGATTATTGGTCTTCAAGAATGGAAATGAGGGATAGCTACGTCAGTTCGTCAATATCAAGAGACAGATTTTCCTGGTTGCTTACCAATTTGCATCTTAACGACAATGCTATGCAACCTAAAAAAGATCATATAAATTATGATAAACTCTACAAAATTAAGCCCCTCCTCAACACCTTATCAGAAACTTTTATAACATCACTGAAACCAAGCGAACATCAATCAATTCATGAGTCGATGATAAAATTCAAAGGTCGAAGCACTATTCGACAATACATGCCGATGAAACCGACGAAACGAGGGTACAAGGTTTGGGTGCGAGCTGACCGAAGCGGTTACATGTGTCAATTCCAGATTTATACTGGAAAGGTCAATCATGGGACTGAAACAAATTTAGGCAGTCGGGTTGTAAAAGACCTAACGAGAACACTAGTTCGTAAAAACTATAAGGTGTACTTTGACAATTATTTCAATTCTGTCAAATTGCAAAGAGATTTACTTGCAGAATGTATTTATTCTTGTGGCACGGTCCGTAAAGGTAGAAAAAATCTGCCCGAATTCAAAGCGGACAAGCAATTGAAGAGAGGAGATTCAGACTGGTGGGTATCAACGGATGGTATAGTAGCTCTCAAATGGATGGACAATCGCAGTGTTTTGTTTCTTGCGAATTATATTGATCCCTCAAATAACTCTATTATCACAAGACGTATAAAATAATTGGTGCTGCACCAGAAAACCTAAAGCGTGGTAGAAAATCTAAAGATATGCCAGGAAACAAGTACAAAAAATATGTGCCACAAGAACTAAGGTATGATAAAGCTGCACATATGCCTGAATGGGTACAGTCTCTAAGATGTGCACACTGCAGCACAACAAAAGAAGTGCATAGAACAATTTGGAAATGTTCTATTTGCAATGTGGGCTTGTGTCTTAATAAAGACAGGAATTGTTTTCCATTATTCCACACAAAATAATAAGGTACCACAAGTGCCTCCTGGTTACCAGCGCTAACCATATCCTGGAGGATAATCAGGACATGATTTAAAAATGTTCTTCTCATAATTTGCTATATACACTTATTTGTAAATAATTTCTAGAAATAAAAATGTGTTAAGTAATAGTATATTAAAGTATAAGTGGATATTTAGGTCTTTAAAGCACGCACGATTTTGCAAGCACGACGGCGCCAGCTGGAGTGCTTGCAATAGAGTAAGTGCTTTAAAGACCAGATATCCACGCATACTTTACGCTATTTTTTTTTATTGATGCATTTAAAGACCATAAATTGGCCCGAAATTTTGAAATTTCGAGCATGTTTAAGATGACGGAATCAATGTACCTTTGGTTGTCAAGGTGTGAAATAAACAAATTATCAATTTCTCATCAGTTTGTCATTACCCTTTGAAAATTCAATCAAAGATTGATAGCTTGAGCGCTAAAGCTGAGAATCGGTTGATTCCGCAAAAGTCGGAAGTAGCCTACAAAAAAGAGTACAACCGTTTGATTAAATGGATGGAAGAATGCCAAGTTGCCAGTGTAACAGAACAAGTTATGCTTGCGTACTTACAGGAATTGTCAGAGAAGTACAAGTCGTCCACAATGTGGGCCATACATTCCAAATTACAATGTATGTTACGATTACAACAGGGAGTGGATATCAAATCATTTGGAAAAGTGCAAGCATTTATGAAGGCGATTAGTAAGAATTGTAACGCAAAAAAGTCCTATGCCTTTAGAGAGGAAGATTTAAGAAAGTTTTTTGAAGATGCTTCAGATATAACGTATTTGTTTTTGAAAGTTGTTGCCATTTTTGGAATCTTTGGTTCTTGTCGCAGATGCGAATTGTGCGATATGCGTTTATCCGACATTAAGGAAGAGGGTAATACCTTACTTATTCTCATACGTCCGTCTAAGACAGAAAAGGCTCGGCGTTTTACTGTCGCTGACAGTAATGGTATACCCTACGTTGGGTTTATTAAGAAATATTTGTTGTTGCGTCCTCAAAATGTGAGTACTGACCGTGTTTTCTTACGCTTTGATAAGGGAAAGTGTACTAAACAAGTAGTGGGTATTAATACTTTTGGTTTATGCCCATTTCAAATTGCACTTTTCCTTAACTTAGACGAACCAAAGAAGTACACAGGACATGCGTTCCGGCGTACTTCTGCAACTATTATGGCCAACGGTGGGATGACTATAGATCAAATACAGCGGCAATGGTTGGAAATCGGCATCGGTGGCTACTGGATATGTCGAAGAGTCCATCAACAATAAATAACAGTGTTTCCAATATTATATCAAATGCTATTAGCGGAAATACGAATGCATGCACATCTGGAAGTAAATCAGTTACCAATGTTCATGTGAGCAATGTTGATTCCGAGTTAAAGCACGGAAATATTAATTTTTCAAATAATACAGATTGTATATTCAATATTTATTATAAATAAAATGAACGAGTTATTAAAGTTTAATAGATAGTGACATTTATGTTTGACTTTAAGTTTGAATTGACGTTGTTGTCCTTAGCAACTTTAAAACACGCGCGTGTTTTAATATTGAATTTAAACACGCTGCGAAGTATTTGAAATAAGACATATGATGCATCAATAAAAAAAAATATTCTTATTCTGTCCTCAAAGGGTTAAACGTCGGCTTGCGCTGACTTATGGCAACTATCATTATAATTTAAATGTCGGCTACCGCCAACTTATGTTAACAGTTATTATAGTCCAAATGTCGGCTAGCGCCGACTTATGTCAACTGTCATTTGACCCTTCGACAAATTTTCTACGCGGGACTTTTCTTAGTCTGGGAGTTACTTTATAATAAATCACAAGTGGTAAAATGGGAATTATAACTATCACAAAAAAAATAACATGGCGATCTCATAATAGATTAGTTCAAACTCGTGTCAAGTTGGCACGATTGGTTAAATGTCGGCTTGCGCCGACTTATGCCAACTGTCATTATAGTCCAAATGTGGGCTAACGCCGACTTATGTCAAGTTGACACGATGGACTAAATGTCAACTGACATTATAGTTCAAATTCAAAGGTTCAAAAAAAATAACATGGCGATCTCATAATAGTTTAATTCAAACTCGTGTCAAGTTGGCACGATTGGTTAAAGGTCGGCTTGCGCCGACTTATGCCAACTGTCATTATAGTCCAAATGTGGGCTAACGCCGACTTATGTCAAGTTGACACGATGGACTAAATGTCAACTGACATTATAGTTCAAATTCAAAGGTTCAAAATGTCACAAGTGTCGTACGCATGGGCGTAAGGGGGGCTGCCCGGGACCCCCTCTGGATACATGAAAAAATTCATTTTAAAATTGTTGCAATTAATTAATTATCTTACGATTAGAAAATATAATGTTCTTAGCTAAACATATTATTTACTTAAAAATTGACAAAAGGCTGTCAAAATTGATCAGCTCAGAAGATTCAACCCAATTCGTCAACCAACCGAACAAAATAAAGGCTAGTATTTTTTAAACTTTACAATATTTCAGTGTTTTATACGCGTGGCACATGAAGTAAAATTTCGAGTTTAAAAAAGCCCCGCGTAAAAAAAATTGTCGAGGGTAGCGCAGCAGAAATTTTACTTCATGCTTAATCTGGGAGTGGAAGACACTCGTTACATTAAAATACGTCACAAGTGTTAAAATGTGTATCGTAACTGTCACAAAGAAAACAAAATAACATGGCCATCTCATTATAGTTCAATTCACTCTCGTGTCAAGTTAGCACGATTGGTTAAATGTCGGCCCGAGCCGACTTATGTTAACTGTCATGATAGTTTAAATGTCGACTACCGATGACATAAGTCAACTGTTATTGTTGTCCAAATGTCGGCTGGCGCCGACTTATGTAAACTATTATTATAGTCTAAATGCCGAGTTGACACGATGGACTAAATATCGACTGGCGCTGACTTATGTCAATTGTCATTATATTTTGACTATTCTGGCTATTTTATGATTGTAAGTCACTTGGTTAACTGTCTTAGGTAGCTCTGAAATCATACATAGTGTGGTATATATTCCACCCAATTGTGACTACGCTTCGTATTAGCGTCAATGCGAAACAGTAGAAGCAATCTCTGATTCAAATTATTTATACATGTTCAGTGACTATAATTTGCCGCATATTTCTTGGATAAATGATCAATTTGGCGTACGAACAGAGTCAACAAGTCCAAAAGTGAATTTAATCGCCAATATGTTTGGTTACATTAATTCACATCAAGTGAATTTTGTTCCAAACGTAAATTCTGTAACTCTTGATTTAGTATTCATTCCAATTATACTTTGATATGACACCACTCTCACTCAATCTACATCTCCTATTGTGTGTTCCGATCATCCAACATTAGATGTCAGTGTTCAGATAGCGCAGTCTACCACTACCCCCGACAGCGCCTGGGATGGCACTGACAATACGGTATATGACTTTTAACGTGCTGATTATGTATCTTTAAATAGCTGTCTTCTTAATGTAATTTGGGACCGCCTCTTATGCGATTGCAATATTGATGAAGCGTGCGATAGATTTTATTATGTGAGTCTTAACTTAATCGATATTAATGTACCGAAAATACGAACGAAAAGTAACGAAAAACCAGTCAATTCCCAAAATGGTTCTGCAGCGAGTTGGTATACCTAGTATTTCTAAAAAAGAAATTGCACAAAGCCTACAAGATGTCACATTCCGATTACGACTATTCACTTTACAATGAGGTTCGTGACAAATGTAGCCAATTAGCTAAAACCTGTCATTCAAATTACATATCAGATGTTGAAGGTTCTATAAAATGTAACCCTAAAATATTCTGGGAGTACATACATTCGAAAAGATTCAGCGCACAAATTCCTACATCGTTTATGGATGGTAAGACTTTTATAAATTCTCAAAAAAATGTTGTGGATCACTTCGCAGATTTCTTTGGTTCAGTCTACTCGTCCAATATTCAATCACCTTCAAATGGTATATTCTGTGCTGCACCGTCATATTCTCATATCAATGAACTCACGCCTCCTACTTTAAAAATCACTTATCTTAACCGAGTTGCTGGAATTACAGGCAAACGCACCATTCCTTTCTAACTGTGCATTTGCGCTTAGCAGGCCTTTATGGCTTCTATTCAATAAATCCCTGCGTAAAGGCACATTTCCTAACTGCTGGAAAAAGCGCTTATATAATTCCTATACACAAATCAGGCGCTCAAAATAATGATGATAACTAGAGACCGATCTCTGTACTATCTGTAATTCCGAAATTTTTCGAGAAGCTGTTTACAGAATATTTAACTGACAATCTTGATTCCTTAATTTCGTGCAATCAACATGGCTTTCGAAGTGGTAAGTCCACCTGCACTAACCTACTTGTGTACGACACTTACATCATGAATGCTCTTGAATGTAAGATGCAGGTAGACTTAATTTACACCGATTCGAAAGCCTTCGACAGTGTTGACCATTAAATAATAATCAACAAGCTACGTGTTTTAGGTATCGGTGGTATTCTGTTGCAGTGGATCGAATCTTATCTCTTTGAGTGGACCCAGTTTGTACGTATTGGGCACTGTGTGTCTCGTCAAATTAATATCACATCAGGTGTGCCACAAGGGTCGCATTTGAGCCCCTTGCTGTTTAATATTTTTATTGATAACGTTGTCAAATGCTTTGCTAACACACAGTCTCTTATGTATGCGGATGCTACTTATTTACAAAATGACTTAAATAATATCATTATTTGGTGTTGTGATAACAAACTTTATTTTAATTACAAAAAGTGCGGTGGACAATAATTATACAATTAATCGTAATAAACTTCCAGTGGTTCAATACATCAAATATATCTTCATGTGATGCTTGAACGAAACATGTTTTTTCTATTCACATTGATTATACAGGGTGTCTCGATTAAGCAGTCTAAACTGTAGGGAATCAGTTAAATGGGAGAAAATATGCAGGACAATGAGTACTATCTATGTCCGGTCTAAAACCAACAAAAAAGTAGAACGTTCAGAGTACACTGTAAAAACCGATTTTGGCGATTTTTTATATTCCTTAATAACTTGGTTATTATTGATGCTAGAAGGATATTTTTTTGACATTATTGGCACTTTTAGTAAATAACACACTTGGTTAAGATTTCACTGTTTGTTGATTGACAGTGCAACAATTGTTTCGCCACACAGTGGCTCCATTAGGCAGGTGAATAATAAATTACAAACTTAAACTAACGCTTAAATACTAATGACGTGGAGGAGGTGGTACTGTTTAGGGAATAGGGTAAGGGTGGTAGTGACATTTTTGAAAATATATATAAATGTCCGGAAAAGTTAAATTAATTAAATAAAGATGAGTATAACATTCAAATTCATAAGTAAATATATACATATACTTACACAAAAACATATCAAAACATTAACATATGCCATATACATATACACAACAAGACCAAATTAAGAAAAATTACACAGTACAAAAATGAAAAACATTACACTGAAATTTGCAGAATTACAGATTAAGTAGTGGTGAATTATTTACATCTGATTTATCATTTAATAGAATGCCGCGTTTATTAAATTTATTTATTTCCAATTGTTCAAGCAGATTCAATGTTCTACCTTTGTTACATAGATGCAGGATTTATTGGGGCATTGTTATATGCTATTTAATAATATATAGTTATATTTAATTAATTTCTCACTTAACTCTTGGTGAAACATTTTTGAAGTATTAAAGGTTTCAATTGACTAAAAACACTTGGTTTGTTTACCTAATTTGAAGTTAGTTTTACCATGAAGCAAATATTTTTCAAGTTACGCATACTAACTTCATTTTTTCATATGGACGTTAAAGTTGGCTATGAGCTCATTTTGTAGAGTTTTTATTCTCTCTAATTTGATGTATAATTATTAATAAAATCGCTAAGCTGGCCAATAAGTTAAAGAAGCTCAAAACTGACAAAAATTATGTACAAAGGAATTCTAAAATAATGAACTTTAATATAACTTTAAACAGGTTTTAGTGGTTCTCCAAACATAACTTTGTGATGCTTTTGTTGTGAATAATGAACTTCAATTTTAAGAAAGTTTTAGCGTTGTTCAAAAATGACCTTTTCGACGCGTTTTTTTTTAGATTTATAATATTTTTGTAATTATTGTAAATGTTATAACGTTAATAAGTAATAATAATAATGGAGGAGGTAATTAGTGGTCAATTTTAGCATTCTGTCCATATAATATCAGAGGCGCATTGATAAAGAGAGAGGCCATTCATTTATTTTTTTTAATAATATTAATATTAAACGTAATAAAATGTAAATTATTTAAAATCATTTGGTTATAAAACCGGCAACCATAAAGCACATTATAATTAATAAATAATTATGAGAATATAACGCCTTATGTAATAAAGAGGAAGCAACTATATTTCTAATTATGTTCAAGAAAGTAGAAAAACTAACAGAACCATGCATTTCTAGTTCGTTATGCATCGTAATTCCTAAAAACAAAACATTTGTCAACGTTGTATTGAGTGTCTCTAATTTTTATAATCATAATAAGTTAAAATTGTCAAAACTATAGTCACTGAAAATAGTCCAAGTTATATAAAATAAAAAAAGTGTTGTATTTATGTAGAAAATTGTTAAAATTTAAGCTAGTGATTGTTATTACCCATTTTCAGTGATAATTAATATGTTGAGTGTTTAACAAAATGTTTATTCCGAAATACCCATGGCAAACAAAAAAAGAACAATAGTTTAGAAATACTTCCATAACTAATCTAACGAGAAAATGTTAAATATGGCATTTAGATTCAAACTTGGTTGATATATCAAACCCTTAAATTAATCTAAGATACACGACTTTTTCCATGGCAACTCTGAATAGACATTTTGTGGATCATTTAATATTTTTTTTATAAATGATTGTGGAAGCCATTACTATTTGTGTTTTTTCGAACATTCATTTAATTTGAATAAAACCACTTGAGTTGTATTATTTATTTTATGTTCTTAAAAGACATTATCAAACAATATTGTAACAAGCATACATTGAAGATGGCCAACGAGTCAACATCGTTAGATATGAGCTCCGTAAAAGTGTGCCGATATTGTAAAAATATGCCTAGAACTGGATATTTATGCATAACGTGTAATTCACTAATCCATTCAGGATGCGCTAGACAACTAGTATTGAAGGGTGCTACTATCTTAAGTGACAGTGAAATAAAGTGCTGTGATAAACCAATAGACGTGGATAAGGTTGCAGACATTGAGGATGTGGAGGACCAATCCGAAGAGGCAAGTGATGTATCACAAATTGAAATTAAATATTTAAAAGAACTGTTGGTTCAAAGAGACATCATCATTGATAATAAAAATGAAATTATCTATTCATTAATCCAACAAATAAACTTGCTAAATGAGATTGTCAGCATAAAACGCTTAACCCCTCCCTTTAAATCGAATGCAAATCATATTTCCAATACTGGGGATTTTCCACTGCCATCCAGCCGCAAGATAGTCGCTCCTAATAAAAACTCAGTCGGGCAAGGTGACTCTTCTGATAAAAATAATTTGAAAATCATTCACGATGGAAAGTAACAAGGTGACTCATCTGACAAAAACAATTTAAAAATGATTCACGATGGAAAGAAACAAAATAAACAAAGGTAACAAATCAGCTTCCCAATACTGTCTCGGACACTAATGCAAGCAGCACTGAAGAAAAAACATCGCAGGAAACGTGGACCAAAGTTGTGCTTAAAAATAGAAACTCTAAAAGTAAAGGTATAATAGGAACTAGCAAAATTACAACGAACTGTGCCCTTAAAATCGTACCGAAAAAAGCTTGTGCCTACGTATCTCGACTTGATCCAACTACTTCCAAACAGGATATTTTAAATTATTTAAAAGTGAAGTTTCCCGAAGTACAATGTGAATCTATTCCAACAAAACACCCTGAATTTTATTCATCATACAAGATAATGGTTAATCTTCATAATTTCCAGCAGTTAATGGATCCTAATATGTGGCTCTCAGGTGCTTATGTGGACAGGTTTTTTCATCGACGTCCATCGAAACCCACGATAACATAAACCTACGAATGTTGCCACCAACAAACATGATTAACTTTTTTGTATTAAATATCCAATCTGTGAAAAATAAAATTCTTGAGTTAGAGGCACTAATACTTGACAAGGATTTCAATGTATTATGTTTATGCGAACATTGGCTTAATGGCGACGAAGCGAATTTACTTAAACTTGATAATTTTGTCGTCGCAAGTCACTTTTCTCGAAAACAATTAACTCACGGCGGCGTAATGATTTGTATAAAAAATGGAATGAGATTTAAAGAGTTAAATTTACTTGATTGATCATTGTGTTGAATTAGATGCTGAATTTCGCGGTATATTTTTAACAGATCTTAACATAATAGTTATTAATATCTACAGAAGTCCAATGGGAAATTTTAGGGTGTTCATTGATGGTCTAAACCGATTGCTATCGCATATTTATTTTATAAAATTCACTGTTATCCTTTAATGTAAACTTCCTAATGGATAATACTGACACTCAAATATTAAATGATACCTTAAACAGTTTCAATATGTATCTAACAGTATAATTCCCTACTCGTTTGAAATTATGCCTAGACAACGTGTTCATAAACATAGGATCTGAAAAAGTGCATACTCAACTATTACCAACACCTATTTCGGACCATGATGCTATTCAATTTAGTTTTGTATTGTCTAGTTTCATGCCTAAAAAGGAATCTACAACAATCAGGCCCATCACCACTGATGGCAAGTACTTATTTTATCAGTTATTAGAGACCACCGACTGAGACATCTTAAACAGTAGTGACGTTAATAGATCATGGTACATGTTTTGGATTTACTTTTAGAACATTTTAATACGGCATTTACAGAAAAAAATATAGTTTACAAAAATAACAAAACTAACAACATTATCTGGTTTAACAATAATCTTAAATCAATGCGTCAACAATTATAGCTTAATCATGAATTATATTAAAAAACGGGCAGTAGTGACTTGTTGAAATCTAAAAAAATACTCAGAAGCAAGTATAGAAAAGAATTGTCGCTAGCTAAAATAAGAGCTAATGACAATTATATTATACAAGCAACGAATGCTTCAAAGGCGATGTAGGACATTATAAATTCCCCTAAACAATCAAAACAAACCAACTCTAAACTAACAGCGATGGAATTCAACTCGTACTTTGCAAATATAGCCACATCTCTTCTAAATGAAATTCCTCATTGTGATATAGACCCCATATCAATTGTAAGTGTCAATATTAAATGCGACATACCATACTTTTCTTTTAAACCAATTTCGCAAGTGGTAGTGAGAGATACAATCAAACACTTAAGTAACAAAAAGAGCAAAGATATCTACCACTTATCTATGTAGATTATAAAAGAAATGATCAATGTTCTCATTGGTCCTTTAACAATACTCATAAACAAAATATTAACAACATCTACTTTTCCTGAATCGCTTAAATTAGCAAAAGTAATACCTATATTTAAGAAATTAGACAATAATGATATGAATGACTACAGGCCCATTGCATTATTACCAGTATTCTCTAAAATCATTGAAAAAATTATGTACCACCAGATCATGACTTTCCTAAACACAAACCAACTTTTCTCCCCTTCTCAATATGGATTCAGGGAGGAAAAATCAACCACAGATGCCATAATTGACTTTACCAACAAAATAATAGAAACGTTCGAAGAGAGTAAATATGCAATGGCCAAATTTCTTGACTTAAGTAAGGCGTTTGATTGTGTCTCTCATGACAAACTAGTAAGTAAACTATACCTTTACAATTTTGAACCATCTGCTTGCAATCTTATATGCTCGTTCATCTCTAATAGAACCCAAGCTGTTTACCATAATGGTCTTTACTCCAAGCAGTTACCAAACATTCATGGTGTCCCTCAAGGCTCCACACTGGGTCCTTTACTATATTTAATTTATTGCAATGACTTCCCTGCATTTATGGATGGAATAAATGTAGTACTCTTTGCAGATGATACTAACATCATATCTTCTTCTGATAATTTACATACCACCATATCATTGGATCAAGAGGCAGCAAAAAAGGCAGCATCCTGGGTTCATGCTAACAAATTAATACTTAATGAATCTAAAACTGAAAGTATGTTATTGACAATCTTGACTTGCAAAATACGAGTAGATCGGTAAAATTTCTAGGTTTGCACATTGATGATCGCCTACTATGGGATCACAATGGGAGTGAATTATGTAAAAAACTGAATAGGTCAATTTTTATTTTAAGAAACCTGACTAAAAATGTGTCATCACATGTACTGAGAACGGCATATTTCTCGTTAATACACTCTCATTTATCATACGGTATTATAACATGGGGGCACTCATCATCAGCACATAGAGTATTCGCCCTTCAGCGAAAGGCATTACGATTAATCGCTGGTCTAGATTACAGAGCCGACTGTAGAGAAGCCTACAATAAACTAAAAATAATGACACTTCCCAGTATATATATTTACCGCTGTCTTATTTATGTTAAGAAACACATTGATCAATATTGCTCTCTTAGTTCTTTACATATACATGACACAAGAACAAAAGATAAACTCTGCCCAACCAAGCTGAGGTTACAGCGATCTAGAGTTGGAACTAACTATTATGGAATTCATTTCTTTAATAAATTACCTGATAGCATAATAAGTCTTCCATTTGAAAAATTCCAATCTAGGATAAAATCATTATTATTGGATGCAGTATTTTTCAGTTTTGATGAATATTTTAATTTTGTGCGTTAGAGTTCGGCTGGACCATCAGTGAGCAATAAACTGAAATACTTGTTTGTTTCCATTGATATTACTATTATTGTTATGTGACATGTTAATTGTAAATTATTGGCAATATTGTACACATATAATTCATTATATCTTTATGTTGACGATTGTAAGACCGTTTGTAGTTGTATGCATGAATAAAGTTCTATTCTATTCTATTCTATTCTATTCATACGAGGCCTGTTCAGATAACAACCGAACATTTTGAATTACGTGGCAACAGAGATATTTAATGATATGCTGTTGGCAGCAATGCCTTGTGCATAACCTCCATTGTAAGGGCATGTTCTTGGATTGTTGATATCTCGTTTAGTTTTCGTGATATTCTTATTTAAGTGCAATGTCTTTAAGTGTTAATGGCGATTTTTGAAATGTGCGAGTTTCTGGAGCAACGATACAACATAAAGTTTCGCGCAAAACTGAGCAAAACGTTCACAGAAACGTTTAATCCTTTGAAACAAGCCTCTGGGTCGTACGCAATGTTACGAATGATTTTCATGATTTGAAAGTTGTCGCCAGTCAAGTGAAGATAATCGTCGACCAGGAAGGCCTTCCACTTTAACTGATGACTACCACGTTTAGAAAATCGCCGATTGATTACCAGAGAACTTGCAGAAGAGGGTAGCATCTCAACCCAGTTATATCATGCAATTTTCACTGAAAAATTCAACATGGGGAGAGTTGCAGCAAAATTTTTCCCTCGTTTGATGACCGAACAACAAAAAGAAAATCGAGTGGACATTTGTCAGCAACTGCTTAAACAAGCAAATGTCGATGAAACATTCATGCAAAGAATCATAACGGGAGACCAAAGCTAGGTTTATGGCTGGACATTAATTTAAAAGTTCAATCATCACAATGGATTGGCAAGGGATCTCCACTCCCCAAGCAAATTCGTCACCGAGCTTACAGACCATCTCAAATGAAGCTATTTAGGACTGCTTCACGAAATGGAAACCGCTGGGAAAAGTGTGTGAATTAGGGAGGGAAGTATTTTGAAGTGGACAAGGGCCAATACTCTGTAAAATGGATAATAAAGTTTAAAAAAATTAAGTTCCGTTATTATCTGAACAGACCTCGTATAGTCACAATATACAGAATATGTGTAGGATAATCTTTATTTTTAAAGAACTTTAAAAATGAATTACTCTGTATAATTTAATACCTATTTCTATGTTTAGAGTAGGCTTCTGGCTTTAAGTATACAGGGTGTTAAGTGAGTGTGCATTATTGCTCACTTAAGCGTTATTATGAATTGTTATTAGTTAAAGAAAAGTCATAATTAGGATTTTTCTAAAATTTATTAAACAAAAACTCAATCAAAACAACATAACAAACAACTAACAGACAAAACACTCAATGCTTCGAATGCTTATGGCCATGCTTGTGTCCATGTTTATGTCCGTGCTTATGGCCGTGTTTATGCTCATGCTTATGCTCCTGTTTATGGCTATGCTTGTGTCCATGGTGATGATCATGTTTATGCCCATGGTGATGATCATGCTTATGATCCTGAAGATGGTCGTGTTTGTGTCCATGATGATGATCATGTTTATGCTCCTGATTATGATCATGCTTATGCCCATGCTCGTGCTTATGCCCGTGTTCGTGTTTATGGTCCTGATGATGGGCATGTTTGTGTTCCTGGTGGTGAGCATGCTTGTGTTCGTGGCCGTGTTTGTGTTCCGCATGATGGTCGTGCTTGTGATGTTGGTGGTGTTCGTGGCCGTGTTTGTGTTGGTCATGATGTTCGTGTTTGTGTTCTTGTTTGTGCGAATGGTCGTGGTGGTGTTCATCTTTGTGCGCGTGTTTGTGTTCTTGTTCGTGGTGGTGTTTGTGGTCTTGGTGGTGCTTGTGTTTGTGGACGTGCTTGTGTTTGTGGTAGTGGACTTCCGAATGATCCTCCGACGCGTGGTGGTCGTCTTCGTAGTCGTAACTCCTTGCTATTTTGTGGTTGTTCGATGATGATGAGATTTGCGTGTCCGCGACGACATCGGATTTTGATTGGATTTTCGGTTCTTCGTTTTCCTCGAAGAATTTTTTGAAAAAGTCGGCGTGAGGGTCATCCTGGATTTCGGAGGTTAGGGCGCTTTGTGCTTTATTATCCTGTGCAGCAAATTGGGTGAATCCTGAATATGTGGATATGTCACTGTTATCAGTTATTCTGTAGCCGTCAGTTGCAAGGACAATCAACGCAAGCAAACTCGCTCTTGCCTGAAAATAAAACAATGTTGAGATGCAGTGCAGTGCGTAGATAGCTATTTACGATGGAAGGCGGGTATGATTGAAGGGGATTTGACTTAGACATATGTTTCATATAAGTATTTTCCTGAAGTTCTTTAAAAACAAATAGGAAAATGGTTTTATTTTTCACGTAGATAGAATAAAAATTAAATCAAATTAAAAACCAAATAAATCGCTAATAAAGGTTGTTGTAAAATGTTGTTTTTAAATATAAATCCCATTATTAAAAAAACATTTTAAACAAATTGAACGTTTAAAACAAAACACTTGTTTTTTAACATGTTTAAAATACTGTTTTGAATAGAAACATAACCTGATTTGAAGCCCTTGAAAAAGTTGTCATATTTTGTCAACCTGCATATTTATTTGGCATCTTTAACTCCACTTTTGACTACAATAAAAGATGAATGAGCTGCTTTTAAACTTTAGAATAAATCAGTGTTTTACACGCGTGGCGCATGAAGTAAAATTTCGAGTTTAGAAAAGCCTCGTAAAAATTTGTCTCGGGTCGCTGCGCGACCCTCGACAAATTTTCTACGCGGGGCTTTTCTAAACTCGAAATTTTACTTCATGCTTAGTCTGGGAGTGGAAGATACTCGTTCGAAATTTTTATGCTTTGAAAGAAAAAAATCGCTTAACATCAAAACAACATAAATGTCAAGAATGTTTCTATAAATATGTAATTTTCACGTAATATTCAGAAATATTTTCTTAACATATCCACAAAATGTCATAAAGATTTTATTCTAAATTTGAATTTAATTACTTTGTGTAATCTATAAAATTTGATTTAAAAACGCACTTATTGATATTCAGATGGAAATAACTAAAAAACTATTGAAGGAGTAGAAGAGCAATGTTTACATAATATCCATACAAAATTTTATAAGGTTATTCTAAAAAAATTATAAAGATATGAATCTTAGACATTTTTATTTTCCCAAAAAATCGCATAAAATTTTATTAAATTAAAATTTCTAAATAAATAGATTAATTAATCTATTTACGCTCAATTATAAATTACTCAAAAACTATTAATGGGGTATTTTGACTTTTGACAACAATAAATGATCTGCTTTTGAACTTAAGAAAAAATTAGTGTTTTATACGCATGGCGCATGAAGTAAAATTTCGAGTTTAGAAAAGCCTTAAAATTTTGTTTAGTCGCGTAGCGCTACGCGCTACGCGACCAAACCAAATTTTAAGGCTTTTCTAAACTCGAAATTTTACTTCATGCTTAACCTGGGAGTGGAAGACACTCGTTCGAAATTTGTATATTTTGAAATAGAAAAAATCGCGTAACATCGAAACAACAAAAATGTCAAGAATTTTGATATTAGTATGTAATTTTTTTTTATTCAGATAAAAATAACTTAAAAACTATTAAAAAAGTGAAAGAACAATATTTACATATGCACACAAAATTTCATAAGGATATTCCAAAAAATTTACAAGTTATGAATCTTTGAAACTTTTATTTCCACAAAAATCGCATAAAATTAATCTATTTATTTACGTTCAATTATAAATTACTCGAAAACTATTAATGGGGTATTTTTGGATTTTTATACATTTTGAAAGAACAATATTTACTTAATACCTACATAAAATTTTATAAAGATATACTCAAAAATTATTAGGATAAGATTCTTTGAAATTGTTATTTTCCTAAAAATCGCATACAATTATTCAATTTTCACGTTCAATTGGAAATTACTCAAAAAGTAGTAATAGGATGTTTTTGATTTTTATGTATTTTAAAAAAGCAACATTTTTTACTCAACATCCACATCAAATTTCGTAGAGATAATACCAAAAACTATCAAGATATGAATCTTTGAATTTTTCATTTTCGTAAAAATTGCATAAAATGATGCAATTTTACGTTCAATTGGAACTTAATCAAAAAGTATTGATGGGATATTTTCACTTTTTTATATATTTTGAAAGAAAAATGTTTTACTAATAAGCACACAAAATTTCGTAATGATATCAAAAATCAATCAAGATATAAATCTTTAAAATGTTGCTCTTCCTAAAAATCGCATAAAATTAGTCTATTTTCACGCTCAATTGGAATTTTCTCAAAAACTATTGATCGGGTAATTTAGGTATATTTTTAAAGGGCAATGTTTGATTAATAAGCACACAAAATTTCATTATGATATTCCAAACAATAATCAAGATATGAATCTTTGAAATGTTGCTCTTCCTAAAAATCGCATAAAATTAGTCTATTTTCACGCTTAATCGGAATTTACTCAAAAACTACTGACGGGGTGTTTTTAGTTTTTCATATATTTTGAAAGAACAATGCTTGATTACTAAGCACACACAATTTCATAATGATATTCTAAGAAATAATCAAGATATGAATCTTTAAAATGTTGCTCTTCTAAAAAATCGCATAAAATTAGTCTATTTTCACGCTCAATTGAAATTTACTTAAAAACTATTGATGGGGTATTTTAGGTTTTTCATATATTTTGAAAGGGCAATGTTTTATTAATAAGCACACAAAATTTCATTATGATATTCCAAACAATAATCAAGATATGAATCTTTGAAATGTTTCTCTTCCTAAAAATCGCATAAAGTTATTCTATTTTCAAGCTTAATTGGAATTTACTCAAAAACTATTGAAGGGGTATTTTTAGTTTTTCATATATTTTGAAAGAAAAATGTTTGATTACTAAGCACATAAAATTTCATAATGATATTCCAAGAAATAATCAAGATATGAATCTTTAAAATGTTGCTCTTCTAAAAAATCGCATAAAAATAGTTTATTTTCACGCTCAATTGGAATTTACATAAATATTGATGGGGTATTTTTAGTTTTCAGATTTTTATATATTTTGAAAAAGCAATGTTTACCTAATATCCACACAACATTTTATAAGAATATTCCAGAAAATTATCAAGATAGAATCTTTGAAATTTTCATTTTCATTTTCTTAAAACATCCATAAAATTATTCAATTTTTACATTCAAAATACGTCATAAATGATAAACAATAAAATGTCTTGAATATTATAAAACGTAATTTATTAATTAATTTTTTTTATATTATTGTTACATAAAATTAATATATTTTAATTACATGTGTTTGAGAGGTTTTTTAATGTTAAATGTGTTAAACGTGATAATATAAAAACAAAGATTTAAATAAATAAATTTAAGAAAAGTCACAAATGGCGAATGTCATATTTTTTTGAGCTAATCAACGAAATGTTTAAAACATGACAGCTGTCAAAAACATGACGTTCAGCACTGCAGGAACAATCACGTTTTCAAAATATGCCGTTTGTTTTGTTGTAAATATATGACATTTGACATTATAAGGACAGTTGTGTTTTCAAAATATGATGATTGGTGTTGTAGAGGCAGCCACGTTGTCAAAATATGATGTTTGGTATTCTAGGGACAGTCACGTTGTCAACATTTGAAGTTTGGTGTTGTAATGAAAGTCACGTATTTCGAAATTTTATTATCTTATCAAACTGTCGCGTTTTCAAAATATGACGTTTGGCGTTGTAGAGACAGTTACGTTGTCAAAATATGACGTTTGCTTTTGTTGTCAAATTATAACATTTGACATTGTAAGGGCAGTTGCGTTTACAAAATATGACGTTTGGCGTTGTAGGGACAGACACGTTGTTAAAATATGACGTTTGGCATTCTAGGAACAGTCACGTCAAAATTTGAAGATTGGTGTTGTAAGGAAAGTCACGTATTTCGAATATTTATTATCTCATCAAACTGTCGCTGTCTTGTTAATAAAAAAATGTAAAGATCGAGTCAAACGCGTTGTATAGTTGTTAAAATAGTCACATTTTGACAATTGACAATTTTAAGAGCTGATTTTATCTATAAATTTGAACCAATGTTATAAAATAGAGCAATGCATAATTTAAATAAGAGTGACAGGTTTTGTTTGAAACGATTTCAATAAAATCTAATCAAAATTTACAGACTTCATAATATATTGATAAAAACTGTCTCCTGTTTTTTAAAACTCATTTATTATTTCCAAAATTTAATGATTTTTCTTAATTTTTGTAATGAGAATGTAGTAATTGTTCTTACGCTATTTAAATAAAAAGGAACCTGTTTGATAAAAAAAATAAATTTATTTGTTTAAAACAAAATAAAAAAACGTGCTATTGAACAACTCGATCGCTAACAGAAAAAGAGCATTTTATTTTAATCTAATATTTTTCAAGACTTATGGGGGGGATTGTTCCCCTAAATCCCTCCCTATCTGCGCTACTGTTAAGATGTAAATAATTATTTTTTTAGAAACAGAAATCCTAACCAAATAATCTTGATGATTAATTTAAATAGTTTGTAACAAAACAAATTAATTTATACAAAACTCGAGGAAAAATGAACCCTCTAGATTTTGTAAATATAAGAAAACACTATTAATTTAATTGGATCATCGTTTTTACGTTTTTATGCTTATTAACAGCCGAGTCTTAAAACAATTGCAGTACATGATAGATAGTTGAAATGTTTTTAATTTAAATTAAAGTGATTCTCGTTAAATTCATTTTTTTGTTTGTAAATTGTTTATAAATAGCTAATTATTATTTTCTTACCAATACTCCCATGTTGGACTAACTTGATTCTTGTAACCAACGAAGCTGAGAATGATTTCCGTTGTGAAAGAGCGAAGATTTATAGTAAACATTCTGGGCCCTTCTTTCTCCTTCCACTTGGTTATTTGCCTCTCTTCGCGAATAATTAATAATGCATCAAACGCACACTAATTTGGCGTGCATTACATTTTTCTGATTAATTAACGGGTGCAATGATTTCCCTGTTTACCAAGCGAGGAGATCTTGCCGTTAAATGTGAAATTGTTGGTCTAGCTTTACATTTAATTAAAAACTCAATTAGCGTGCGGCCATCAACGTTTTCTCCACACGATCATCAAAACGATGCGATATTCAATTCTCTAAATTTGGTTTATTATTGTTATATTTGCCTAACAAAATCTATAATTTTTGTAATGTCTTTGATTTGAAGAAATCGTTTTGTATATTTATTGTTATCAGTATTAGAGATCTTTATATTGTTTCCAAATGGAGAACTTTTTATGAAGAAATAAAATCATTAACATGAAATGCTTTTCTTAAAACTGTAGATTTATTGCAAACATTATGAAGTTGAAAAGTTTTTTTTGCAGTGTGAAATGTTGTTAGATCTGGAAAATTTGACGAGAGAAAGAAAATTACAAATGGCTTTTCCCATTTTCTGAAATAATATCATTTTTGTAGAAATCGTAAAGTTTCTTGAGTACTCTCTTTAATGTATGCTTTCCTATAAAATTCCTAATATCTAGCAAAAACTGTAAAATTTAATAAAATCTTATAAAAATAGCCAATGTTTTCCCTGACGCATTTTCCATTTCCTACTATTTTGACACTTTAAAATTGAAGACTCTATTATTATTAAAAAGGAAACAATAAACGTAAGCGTTATATTTTTACCTTCATTTGAAATTAGTATTTTATACGTGTGGCGCATGAAGTAAAATTTCGAGTTTAGAAAAACCTGAAAATTTGGTTTGGTCGCTCCGCGCTTCGCGTAACGCGACCAAACCAAATTTTACAGGCTCTGTAACCAAATTTTCAGGCTTTTCTAAACTCGAAATTTAACTTCATGCGCCACGCGTATAAAACATTGATTTAAAGTAAAGTTGAAATTACATACAGCTGAGATGTGGTGGATTAATATTTACCGACATACAGGGAAATTATGCGAAAATCACTTTTTTTGTGAATACTTTATAAATAATAATAATAAATGAAGAATATATTTAAGTGTCCGAAACTAAATCCATATTCGTCATAACTTTAACTGAAACAGGCAATGAAGGATACGTAATACACATAATAAAATCAAGCTGAATTGTCCATGAATTTTTATTATTTTGTTTAATATACAATAAAATAGAATAGAATGTATCTATATTTTAGAGTGTTATTTACAAAATAAGTGAAAATAGTGTCAGAATAACTTAAACTAATCTAATAATATAATCGGGTATATACAGGGCTATTCAAAAAAAAGGAACAGATTTCAAACATTTATATCTTCTAAACTACAAAAGGTACAACCATAGTTCTAACGTTCCTGGATAGATAAAAGTTCAAATTTTGAACAGTCCGAGCAGAAGCGCCAACCACGGCCGCATTGGCGCTGTTACTTGTCATGTTGATTGTCTGTAGTAAAATAGCGACACAACAAGAAAAAGCATTTTGTGTGCTGTGATTACCAAAACTAGAGTCTATTATTGAAGTTTAACGTGCTTTTCGCCGTCAGTTTAATAAACAACTGCCTCGTCCTGAGCAGATTTACCAGTGGCATCGATAATTCGTAGACGATGGTCGCATTTGCAAACAGAAAAGCACGGGATGTCCACGCACAACGAATGAAAATGTCGAGCGTATTCGTACAGTTTACGAAAAGCAGCCCAAAAACCTGTTTTGAAAATATGCGACATCGAATTGTTGAAGCTGTGAATTAGATAACTAGAGACCTGCTGATTCGTGTGCGCAAGAAATTAGCCACCGTTTTGATATTTGTCGTGTAACACATGGTGGTCATATTGAATGCATAAAATTTGATCTTTTTTTTTCAGGAACGTTGGAATTGTGTTTCTATCTTTTGTAGTTTTTAAGAAATAAATGCTTAAAATCTGTTCCTTTATTTTGAATAACCCTGTATAATAATCATACATGTATTTATTCATTTAACACACTTAAGGCTAAAAATAACATGAAATACAAGTACATAATAAATATAAGTACATACAAGAGTAAAAACAAAGAACACATTTAAGTACAAACAACAGATAAAATATGCAGACTAAACATACTACTTTATATTACGTTATTAGTTATATATTGTGTGAATATAAACAAACTTTCAGACAGATTATTTATTTATTTAATAATTTACGGAAATCTCCTTTGTACAAAATACATTTTAACAACTGTAATTTTAGATAAACTTAATATAAATTTAATCAAACATAAAATAGTGTGAAAAATATAACAAAAGCAACTATACTAATTAACAATATCAAGATTAAATAAACTTAAACGACGTTTGAATAAACTATAAGAATTCCTAAAAATATAAAAATTAGGATTTAACATAAGGACATTACAATACTGCATTATTCGTGTCACAGGATTATGAGAACCATCCAATGTTCGATGGAAGATTAAACGGAATAAGGGCCTACAACAAACTGGAGTTATCAAAAAAAATTAAAGTTCAACAACGGTAATAAAAAACTGTAATTGATAATCCCATTAATTAGTTTAAACCCGTAGAACAAGTCTAGTGATATTCTTCTATATTGTAAAGATTCTAAATTCAGACAATCTAATATGTGTGACCGGCTATAGTCAATGCGTGCGATCCCCATTTTAAATGAAACAAGTAGCAAAAACCTATTCTGAACTTTTTCAACGATTTCAATATTACAGTTGTGGTAAGGAGACCAGATAACGGAACAATATTCCAAATGCGGCCTCAATAAACTAATGTAAAGGGTTTTAAACGTATCCAAGCTAAATGTTTTGAAAATCTATTAATGAACCGAGTATAAAAAGAGCCTTAATAGAAATATTATTTAAATAGGTAACAAAATTCAAGCGCGAATCGAATAATATACCCAAATCGCGCACTGTTTCAACCAGGGGCAATTTATTATCATTAATTGAATACTTAAACTTGATATTATTGTTATGGCGAGAAAATGAAATAGATATACATTTTTTTAGATTAAGCTGAAGATGATTACATGTACACCAATTTGCTAAATTATTTAAATCTGATTGTAATAGCGTATGATTGGAACTCCTCTCAATTACTTTAAATATTTTAACATCATTGGCAAACATCAGAAATTTACTATCATTGATATAACTCCCAATGTCATTTATAAAGATTATGAACAGGATTGGCCCACAATGTGAGCCCTGGGGCACACCAGATGTAACGTTGGTTGCTCTTGAGATAAAGTTATCAATCATAACGAACTGTTTACGTTCATATAAATAGCCTGTAAACCATTATGTCACAAGATCACTAAATCCTAAGCCGTCCAGTTTATTTAAAAGAACAGAGTGACTAACACGATCGAAGGCTTTGGAAAAATCAGTGTAAACAGAATCAACCTGACGTCCCCTTTCCAAAGCATTCAACAGATACATCTGGTAGGAAAGGAAATTAGATGTCATAGACCTGCCCTTTAAAAATCCATGTTGTTTATCACAAATAATATTCTTGCAGCCCCAAATGAGTTGATCGGAAATTAGTTTATCTAGCATTTTAGGAATTGTGGACTGAATGGAAACACCCCTATAGTTTTGTATCTCTTCCCTACATCCCTCCTTGAAAATAGGGTTAATGTAAGAATGTTTCCAAAAAGTTAGAAAGAATCCAGTATTAATAGATTTATTGAATAATGATTAAATCGGGGTTGTAAGGGAATAAATACATCGTTCTAAAAAATAAGGGGGTAAGCCATCCGATCCAGGTTTAAGTAAGTCGTTTAATTCCAATATTGAATTAAATATATCAGAAGTTTTTAGACTGAAACTTGAGCTAGATATTTTATGATCATAATTAAATAATGGAGCATCAGTTATGTCCTCATTGTAAATAGTGGAGAAATAGTCAGCAAATAACTCAACACAGGAATTACCAGCATTGCATTGTTTATCATTAAGATACATTTTATTCGGGAAACCTTTTATGTTTTTGCACTTATTAACGAAAGACCAAAATAATTCAGAATCTACTTCTATGTTATCTTCAGTTTTTTGAATATAGGATTGACACAGCGTTTCACTTAAATTGCAACACGAAGATCTAAGATTTTTGAAGGTTTCATAATCAATAACACTACCACTTTTTTAAAAGCTGCATGGGCTTTTTTCTTAGATATAACTAAATCTATGAGTTCATGATTAAACCATTTTGGGTAATTTGATAATTTATAAATTAATTTATAGATTAGCTTTAGAATAATTCACATTATACAGTTTTTATTAATTTAATTGGTATATTCAATTAATTATATTAAACCAGAAAAATAATTTTGAATACAAATCAGAGTTAATTCCTTTCTTTACTGATTACTTTTATTATACTAAATGTACATTTCGAACACTATAAACACATATTGTTCGAAATGTACATTTAGTATAATAAAACTAATCAGTGAAGAAAGGAATTACTACAATAAATAATAAAAAACACTTCACGTAACTAAAAGCAGAATATTGAAAAACATATCAGAGTATTAAATAATTGTTTATAAAAAATATAAATATGAATAATATAGTATTTCTTGCCTCGGCCAAAATCCCCAAAATTTGTAACATATTTTAATAATTTAGGCCACAAATCCTTATTTAGCCAAGTTATTAAACAGATTATAAAATTATCTTCAATATACCAGTACATCCCATTATACATTACTGTGTATTGAAAAAGTAATCAATTATCTTTTAATTATTTTCTATATTAATGATCTTTGTTAATAAGACTGAATAATTACTGTTGAAGCATGCACCAGTTGCAAGTAAACGACGTTTATGTACGTAAAGCAAGTAAATATGATAATTTATAAATATATGTTTACTAATTGTGCACTTTTTATTCATTTCGTGCAATTAAGGACTTAATTAATTGTTTAGAGGATGAGCAGGCTTTGGATATAAAATCACCTGTGTCGGCAGGAAGAATCATTCTCAGCTTCGTTGGCTACACGGCAACATAGTCTGACCAACATGGGAGTATTGGTAAGTCAATAAAATACTTAATTACTTAATTATAAACAATAATATTAGGATAAAATATTAAACAATAAATCACAAAGAATAATATTATTATAAAATTCAATTTCACGCAAAAATACAGTTGCGTGAAATTACATCGTATGTAGCTTTAGCCACTTCTAAAATATCGTATTTTTTTACTTGTAAAACAAACAAACAAAATCGAAATGGTGCTTTTGTTGACATGAAATGTCTCCAATGCTAATACCGTCTCTAAACGGGTCGTTATTATCGCTTTTTGCTTTTTAGTCGGTTGATTGACAATTTTAAAAATCAAAGTGAGTCTAGTTCACATAGCCTTTTAGAGGTCAAAATTTTAGAAATATTTTATTGCTTGAAAACTATAAGAGATAAGTGTACATATGTTCGAATAAAATATATTGCAATTTAAACGAGGAATCCAAAAAATTACTAATATATAGGGTGTTCTATTTAAAATAACAAATTTGGTGCTACTTCCCGTGGAACCGGAAGTGATATAAAGTTCAAAATATTTCACATAAGGAGAACTGATTCAACCGTATGACAAGGATTTTTTTCAAATTTTTAGTGCGACGGCAACCCCATAAACTTTTAACGAACGCTTTAGCGTAGACACCCTGTATGTATATACACAGAGTTTTATGTAATACCGAACATGTTCATAACGAGAATTTTTCTTTTAAGTATACATAAACATACGTTGTACATTTGCCGACGCTCGGTTTATTGAAAGAATTTAATTTGAAGCTTAAAACGAGTGTTTTCCACTCCCAGGCTAAGCATGAAGTAAAATTTCCAGTTTAGAAAAGCCTGAAAATTTGGTTTGGTCGCGTAGCGCGAAGCGCGGAGCGGCCAAACCAAATTTTCAGGCTTTTCTAAACTCGAAATTTTACTTCATGCGCCACCGGTACAAATCACTGATGCAATGTAAAGTTTAACGGTGTGTTTTAAACTTCGTAATATAATATGTCAATGTTTTGTACCGGTGGCGCATGAAGTAAAATTTCGAGTTTAGAAAAGCCTGAAAATTTGGTTTGGCCGCTCCGCGCTTCGCGCTACGCGACCAAACCAAATTTTCAGGCTTTTCTAAACTCGAAATTTTACTTCATGCTTAGTCTGGGAGTGGAACACACTCATTTCAAGTTTCAAATTAATCTCATTTAAAGAAAAACAACGGTTATCTAAAGATTTACGGCATATACGCTGTAATTGGGACATATATACTTAAAAGAAAAAATCCCTGTATGTAAAAGTTGAGGTATTAATTGCGATTGATTGGCTACAATTAGTATTGGTCATATAGGCAATCCAATTTACACAAAACTTAAAAATTAAAGGTGTCTAATTGTATTGGATGAAAATGTTCGGTGTTACATAAAACTCTCTGTATGTAAAAACCTCTAGAGTGTTTTTTTTTAACAAACGATACTTGGCTTGTGTCAATATTTTGTAATCTTTTAGCACAATTATTATTATTATTACTATCAAAAAACTAAATACTGTTTACAATACAATTAATATTGAACGAAGGAGGCAGATACTTCGATGATCCTCAACATTAAAAATTTCAAAATGAAACTTGTTTCATTTTTCTGTTTAAATCTACAATAAATACTTAGTTGAATTTTAAACAACTCTTAGAACAAGAATGTATTGTAGAAATGCTATAAATAATAGACTAATATTTACTATGAAATATTCTTTGATTAAAAGAAATCAAAATTTAGTTTTCAAATTTTATAAGACAAACCATGTACAAAATATGGTTGTATTATTTTAGTACAATAAAGAGAACTACATAAAATATCACTGGAAGGTTGTAGAAAATATTACCAGCACTCTTGATCAGAGCTGGGCAGGATTTGAATCATTCAGGATTTTTTTACAGGATTCAAAAGAGGCATTCAAATATTTTAGTTCAACTGGATTCGTGCTCCGAATTCCTTACATTTTTTTTAAGAGGATTCGTATTCGAATCCAAATGTGGGTGATTCGAATCATAAAAGAATTCGAATATTTATAATAGGATTCGAATACTTACAAACGGTTTTGAATCGTCAAAAATAATTCGAATTAAGTGTAAGGATTAACTTGAAAAATGTCTTTTGTGTGTTTTTAAATTTCTTGTTAAATCACTATTTTATACGTTTGACGCATAAAGTAAAATTTCGAGTTTAGAAAAGCCCGAAAATTAAAAAAAAAAATTTTTACGGGGCTTTTCTAAACTCGAAATTTTACTTCATGCTTAGTCTGGGAGTGGAAACGCTCGTTCGAAACTTCAAACTGAATGCTTTGATAAGAACATTAAATGACTGAAAATGTTTTTAAAGATAATAATCTAGTTTTCAAAATTTTGTTTTATATTATTTGATTTGGTCAATTTATTTATTTATTTATTTATTTATTAACGGAATCTCCATTTTATTATTTTTATTTGAACATATGTCCATGACTTTTCTCTGACATTCTTAGTTTTAATGATATTCAGTGAATTTTTTATTTGGGTAATTTTCAGGCATTCGTCAATTTTATAAAATAGTTCAATTTGAAGTTCTGAACGGGTGTTTTAACTCCCAGGCTAAGCATGGAGTAAAATTTCGAGTTTAGAAAAGCCCCGTGAAAATTTGGCGAGGGTCGCGCAGCGACCCGAGACAAATTTTCGGGCTTTTCTTAACTCGAAATTTTACTTCATGCGCCACGCGTACAAAACACTGATTTGAAGTGAAGTTCAAAAACACACAAATACATCTTTAATCAGAGTAACAGGAAATCAGATATTTAGTCTGTTATCAACGATGTTCAGTGTTAATAATAAATAATTATGTTTTGAATATTTTTGTTAAAATAACTGGTAACGGTATTTATATATTAATGGTTGCAAAAATATAATTTAATCAAATTTATTCTTAAAGGATTTGTATTCGTAATTCGAAATAACAGGATTCGAATCTTTGATTCGAATCATATTTATTTCTTAAAAATCCTTTATTCGAGTATTCGTGATTCGAATCATTTAAGGTGATTCGGATTCGTGATTCGAATCCTTTCTACCAGGATTCGTCCTAGCTCTGCTCTTGATTGCGTACTCCAACTGTGAAAGTATTTTCTTGTTCATTTATATTTTAAAAGAAATATTGTGAAGAAACAACGAAACCAAATCATTTTAATGTTAAGTTGAATATTTAATATTTTAAAAATTTAATAGTTGAGGCTGTTACTTAGTGAAATTCCATATCAACACTTTTAGTAAATAACACACTTGGTTAAGATTTCACTGTTTATTGATTGACACTGCAACAATTGTTTCGCCATACAGTATTCATCTGCCTGATGAAGCCACTGTGTGGCGAAACAATTGTTGCAGTATCAATCAATAAACAGTGAAATCTTAACCAAGTGTGTTATTTACTAAAAGTATTTAATATTTTATTAAAATAATATTTTAGATATGATTATCAATTTAAAAGTCATGTTGATAATGTGGAAACCACAGCATTATTTGATAGCCGAATAAAAGAAATTACTTGCAATTTAACAGGAAGTCTGGGTTTTATTATTTGAATCATAAGTGTGAAATTTTTATTGAAATTGAAACATTATTGATAAAATAGTTAATGCATATGTGTTAATTGACTGTTTAATTGATGTAATAAACACAAGATATTTTACATCAATTAAATTATAATTCTGAAGTAATTAACGAATTTTATAGTATTGTTTCTTCAACTGCTTAATTCGTTTAAAAATATTATATTTGTTTTAAATATTTTAATTTTTTCAAAGCTATTATAACGAATGCCCTTAAACTATCGGCATCCCAGTAGGTTCTGATCTCAAAAACATCCGTCGTAATTAGACATATAATTAAATGTATTTTACGTTTCCGAGATTCACCGAATCGTATGACTTAATCTAAGATATGTAATTTGTTTTTCAAAGCAACTGAGATGCCGACAGTTTATAGACACTCGTTACATAATAACTCAGGTGGAAGTAACGGTCGTACTTCGTCAAATCACTCAGGGATTAGTAACAGCGACGTCGAC
Organism: Philonthus cognatus; assembly: GCA_932526585.2. Taxonomy (NCBI): domain Eukaryota; kingdom Metazoa; phylum Arthropoda; class Insecta; order Coleoptera; family Staphylinidae; genus Philonthus; species Philonthus cognatus. The sequence continues at coordinate 112,932,294 of OW052242.1, forward strand.
CAGTTACTAATCGACGTTTTCGATGGTTGGGTAACAGATTCAAATTGTAATTCACTTTTTTGTCATGATTAAAAATAACGCCACTCATCAAATATTAACTCAGTTAAATTTATAAAATATACAGAATTTAATTAAAATTGATTGTACTTACATCTTATAATAAGAACATTAAATTATCACGCCAAGTTTACTTAAAATTTTCAACCAAAATTGAAATTTTGCAATAAAATTAATGATTTATGGAATTGTTTTCTATGAAAAAATTGTAAGAAATTTAAATTGTATACCAATAACATGAAATTTACAGATTTTTTTTTAAATTGATTGCACTTACATCTAATAAAAAGAAAATTACATTATCTCGCCACGTTTTCTTAAAATATTTAGCCCAAGTTGAAATAATGCAATAAAATCAACGATTTTAGAGGACTGTTTTTTTAAACAATTGTAAAAAGTTAACAAATCATGAATTCAACATAATATATTAAGAATCTACACGGAAATGAACAAACTGTGATTGGTTATAACTGAAATTTGAATATCTTTACTGGAAATTCCAAAAATATGACATCAAAGTTAAAATTTGATTTGATTTATATTTATTTTATTAAATTAAATTCCATTCAATTTGAATGATTACTGATCGTTTTCAGCGTTTGCAATTTTGTTTCTAATTGATCGCCTAACGAGGGTTTCCACTCCCAGGTTAAGCATGAAGTAAAATTTCGAGTTTAGAAAAGTCTGAGCATTTGGATTTGCCGGGGCGCGCGAGCGCCCTGGCAAATCCAAATGGTCAGGCTTTTCTAAACTCGAAATTTTACTTCATGCGCCATGCGTACTAAACACTGATTTCAAATGAAATTTCGAACCAATTGGTCAGAGTGAAATGAATTTAGTACATTAATTATCAATTGTTTGAATGACGGGAAAAGGCACATCACCATTATTTTTATATTTGGGTTAGAAAATAATTATATATTTTTTGCTATTTGTGTAAAAGAAATACCAACTGAGATGAATATTTACGATTGGGTTTTATTTGTGTCTAAATTTAATATCTAAATTTGGACTAGAATTTTCGTTTCACACCCTAAAATAAAAACAACGCTTATTATTCCATTAAAATTACTTAGAAAGAAATTTAAAACATTGCGTTTTTCTTTCCATTATAAATTAGTTAAAAAGAAATTAAATACACTGCGTTTTTTCTTTCATTAAAAATAAGGTAAAAGAATAACCGCATATTTAGTTAAATGTACATAAAAAGCTATTTTTTTCTATTATCTACAACTGTCATTAAGAATATTTTATTATACAATCATTATTAAAAAAGAGTCCAAAAAAATCGTAAGAGTAAAGTAATAGTTCCGGTTTCCAAATTTTCACCAATCATCACCTAGGATTGCAATAAAAAGCTTGAATTTATAAAATCATCTTAGCATCTCGATCGGTTTAGATTTAAAGGTGGCCATTTGGGATTGTTCTATTTCATGTCTAATCGGAACTATTCCTCCTTACGTTTAATTATAAATATTTGCTTAATTCTAAAAAAAATGTTTTTTTTTTAAACTTAAATCCAGCGCTGTTGTTGAGACAGTATGAGTAAAAATTATTAAATGCATGTAGAATGAATAGAATTTAATGATTTACCTGGAACGAGGGTTTCCACTCTCAGATTAAGCATGAAGTAAAATTTCGAGTTTAGAAAAGCCTGAAAATTTGGTTTGGTCGCGTAGCGCGAAGCGACCAAACCAAATTTTCAGGCTCTTCTAAACTCGAAATATTACTTCATGCGCCACGCGTATGAAACACTGATTTAAAGTGAAGTTCAATAACACACTAGTACATCTTCAATTAGAATAACACTGAATAAAATGTTTAGAAGTTTGTTATAAACGATTTTTATTGTTAATATTAAAATAATTGTATGTATTTTTCATTCTTCACTTGTTATGATTGGAAATATGTGAACTGTTTTTTTTTTGCTCTTGACTTATTGTGGCCTAAGACAACTCGTCTTTGGCCAATGCGGCCCAGCGAAAGTAAAAGGTTGGACAGCGAGAAAATAAATTTTAAAAAAGTGTTTTCCACTCCTTGATTAAGCATAATGTAAAATTTCGAGTTTAGAAAAGTATGACAATTTAGTTTTCCGGCCCGAGCGAAGTGAGGCTTTTCTTAACTCGATTCTTTATATATTATTTTACATGCAACGTTGTGCATTTTATAATTCTGTATTTTTGTTTTGTTTCTGTTTCAGGCAAAAGCGAGTTTGCTTGCATTCGTTGTCCTTGCCATCGATGCTTATAGAATAGTTGACAATGCAAATCCGAATATCTATATAATCCCAGCACAGGACAACACCGCACATAGCGCGAATTTTGCCCCCCTCCAATCCCCCTACACCCCATCCCTCTCAGCAGCCTCCTCCAACTACGAAAAACATCAAACTAAATACGTCCAGGGCTACGAAACGGATGACACCCAACAACCCGAAGAGCAACCGACTCAAGTTTCAAGAAGCTACAACCAACATTTCGACGTAGATAACGACCACGATTACAATCACGAGCATGGTCATCATGAAGATCATCACGATCACGATCACCACCACGAAGAAGAGGAAAAGCACGCTGAGGTCCACTACCACAAACACAAGCATGTTCACAAGCACAAACACCACCAAGACCACAAACACCACCACCAACAGGAACACAAACACTCCCACAAAAACAACCACCACCACGACCACAGCCACAAACAGGAACACAACCACGACCACCACCATGGGCACAAACACGGTCACGATCACAACCAACACCACAAACATGAACACAAGGCGGATCACAAGCACGGACATGATCACAAACACAACCATCATCAAGTGCATAAGCATGATCATCACCAAGAGCATAAACATGACCATCATCACGGACATGAGCATGGGCATAAGCATGAACACCACCAGGAGCATAAGCATGATCATCATCACGGGCACAAGCATGGACATGATCAGGATCACAAGCATGATCATCATCATGGGCATAAGCATGGACATGATCATGGGCATAAGCATGGGCATGATCACGGGCATAAGCATATGCATAAGGAGGATCATCATCATGGGCATAAGCATGGTCACCATCACGGACACAAGCACCACAAACATCATTAAGCTTGATTTTTTATTGTTTGTTATTTCCTGTTGTTGAGTTTTTACCATTTTAAAATAAAACGTTTTATCATAATTACCATTAATTCTGTGTACACCCATAGGCGTAGCCCCTAGATCACTGCTGGCGAACCTATGACCCGTGGGTCACCGACTGACCCACGTTATAGCTTTGAGAGACCCACTGCTATATTTTGACAAGGTTTTGAAAAAAATATTAATAAAATACGTGATATATCCACAAAGTAAGGTTCGTTTGACTGGTTAAAGAAAATAATTATGTATTCAGAAAATATTGATATTAAAACAACTGAATCTGATTAAAGAACTTATCAGCCATAATTTTGGAGTTACTAAAGAGAAGAATAAAAAAATACACTCTACCTGCATACTGTAGCCATTTATTTTTTTTAGAAAAAATATTACATCTAGCAACTAACATTTTGATACCAATCTCAAAAATATTATTTCATTAACAGAAGAAAAGAAAGAATATTCCGCCATAAGGTATACAGGGTCCTGCATCTCACCTCCCGTCTTCTGTAGCTCAGTTACTAATTAAGTTAGGCTTTTGATATTTGGCAGACTTTACCTGTATCCTAGGGCGTATTTCAGGAAAATATTTTTGGTTATACAGGGTGTCCCAAAAAAGTTTGACGTCATTATGATATATATTTTTAGATTACATGCTATATATTTTGTTCGTTATTTGGGTGCCTTCTATAGATACCTACATACCCCTAAAATTTTATAGACATTGGTTTAGTAATTTTAGCAAAAAAAATTAAAACTAAATAAAATCAGTTTTGCACCATTGCATTGGTTTAAAAAATTAATAAAAAAATTAAAATAGTGCCTCGTTAATAAAATTATACAATGTACTTATTAAATAAGGTCTGACAGTCCCGTTAACCAAGTTTTATTCATATGAATTATACAGAGTGTCTAAAATTTAGTGTCAAACTTTTCAAACTTTAATCACTTTATTTTTCTTATTTTAAATTAGACCCCCTGTATATTTTTATGTCATTCCATGCGGAATTATAGAACAAACATTTTTCCTAATTACAACCCTATAGCAATTCCTAACACATTAAATGTTATTTGCAGATAACTCGTTTTATCAACTAATCCAATAGCCATTTTAATGATAAAAATCGAAGGTGGCTTTGAAAAACAATTTATTCACATAACATGTTTTGTAATTAAATTGCATCTCGAAAGTCTTAAAGGATTCACAGATTTTCGTCTAAACATATTACACATCGTGAAAGTACAATGAGATCGAAAAAAAAAAATGATTCAGAGCAGGCATTGACTACTACAAAACGATTGTGATAGGGTTGTAATTAGGAAAAATGTTTGTTTTTTAATTCCGTATGGAATGACATAAAAATACACAGGGGTCCCAATTTAAAATAAAAAAATACAGTGCATTGAAGTTTAAAAAGTTTGACACTAAATTTTGCACACTCTGTATAATTCATATCCACCAAACTTGGTTATCGGGACCATTAGACCTTTTTTAATAAGTATCTTCTATAATTTAATTGACGAGATACTATTTTTAATTGTTATTAATTTTTTAAATTAATAGTGCAAAACCGATTTTTTTTAAACTGTTAACTGTTGAGTCTTCTACTTCGTTATACATCATTATTAACATATATAAGACACTTAAACTTTGTTTGTATAAATGAGGTTTTTTTATTGTGACTATAGTTTCGACAACTTTAACTTGTCATTATCAGACTACAAGTAATTTAAAAATAACAATTTAGCAGGTATATATACAGAAATTACGGTTACAAAATGGCTGTAAAAATGGGGGTGTATATTAGGTCAAGCTGGTCGTTTATTACGGGAATTTCCGGATTAGCGCGCGCTCTGTGTATTTCCAGAGACTCCAGGAGGTCCATCTTACGACCCTTATCGGCGAAATGGATTACTGAGAGTACATCCTCGTCAAACGTATGATTGTTTTCAATCATATGTCTCGCAATTGACGACTTATCGATCAAGTTAAGCCGAAAAGAGCGAAGATATTCCTTAAGTCTGATGTTAAAATTACGACCAGATTGGCCAATATACACTCCTTTACAATCACTACAAGTCAGTTTATATATCCCTGATTTATGAGTATTAGGTATTTAGGTATGCAGGCAGACATTTCTAAAAAAGTGCAAATATACAGATCCCTTACATACTTTGGTGGTACTTCATTAAAAATCAAAAATATTTTATCGAAACACAATATTTTAATAGCCTTCAAACCGTTCACAAAAATTAGATACAGCATTTTTAATCCGAAAACAAAAATACCTAATACTCATAAATCAGGGATATATAAACTAACTTTTAGTGATTGTAAAGGAGTGTATATTGGCCAATCTGGTCGTAATTTTAACATCAGACTTAAGGAACATCTTCGCTCTTTTCGGCTTAACTTGATCGATAAGTCGTCATTCGCGAGACATGTGATTGAAAACAATCATACGTTTGACGAGGATGTACTCTCAGTAATCCATTTCGCCGTAAAGGGTCGTAAGATGGACCTCCTGGAGTCTCTGGAAATACACAGAGCGCGCGCTAATCCGGAAATTCCCATAATAAACGACCAGCTTGACCTAATATACACCTCCATTTTTAAAGCCATTTTGTAACCGTAATTTCTGTATATATATCTGCTAAATTGTTATTTTTAAATTACTTGTAGTCTGATAATGACAAGTTAAAGTTGTCGAAAGTATAGTCACAATAAAAAAACCTCAGTTATACAAACGATTTTTTTTAGTTTTTTTTTTCTTGGCTGATATCACTAAACTGATTTCTATAAAAATTTAGGGGTATGAAGGTAACCATAAAAGGCACTCAAATTATTAACAAAATGTACACCATTTAATTTAAAAATATATATCATCACGACGTCACCCTTTTTGGGACACCCTGTATAATCAAAAATATTTTCCTGAAATACGCCCTAGGATACAGGCAAAGTCTGCCAAATATCAAAATCCTAACTAAATTAATAACTGAGCTATAGAAGACGGGAGGTGAGATACAGGACCCTGTATAATTTGCAAATTAATAACTTAAAAAAAACATATTAAAACTGCGATTATTTTCGCAATCTACAATTGATTTGTCTAATAAAATAGAAAAAATCATTTACATTTTTATTCCTAAACACATTTTTACAATACACGGATTTTTTCTTTTAGGTATGCATCTCACGATTTTTCGTTGTACATTTTCAGACATTCGTTGCTTTTATAAAATCTTTCATTTTGATGCTTCTAACGAGTGTTTTCACTCGCTTCGCGACCAAACTAAATTTTCAGGCTTTTCTAAACTCGAAATTTTACTTAATGCGCCACGCATATAATACACTGATTTAAAGTGAAGTTTAAAATATATTGCTTGAGTTTGATCTCATGGTAATAAGTTTTACAAATGTTTCTATGAATATGTAAAAGTTAACTTAATAAAAAAAAATCCGTGTATTTATCTAATTGTAATTTTAAAACTTAATTCAAGAGGTTAATAAAATGTAACATATTTAAAAAAATGATTCGGAAATGCAGGAATTTAAATATTTACAAAACCATTTTCAAACTTTAAACATTTTTGAAAATTGTATTAATAATAATAATAATGTTTCTTTATTTTAAAATTTACAACATACAAGCAATATAGATATATACATTCACAAATGATATGTAATAAAGGCAACCACAGTACATATTAAGAACTTAAAATAGTGTCAAAAATACAGACATTTTAAATAATATTTTGAAACAAATCGTACTAATGACAATTAGCTATCTAAGAAATTCATCACAGTATATAAATGCGTTGTGTTTGTAATTACCGAAAACAATCATTAACTAATATTCAATAATAATAGCAGAATCAGAAACAGTTTTTCACATAGATCTAATCTCTTCATATGTTTAGAGCATACAGTTTATTTTGGTTTTAAATAAAATTGAATTTAGGAAATTGAAATTAAAAACTAATACCTAGCTAATTTCTGATTCATTAAAAATGTAATTGGCAGAATTCAAAAATAGTTTCATGTGGAAAACAAATTCAAATTCAAAATTCCAGCTAACTCAATATTTTATAATATAAGTCTATAGGTAAACAAATAAACACAGAAGTTAATTCCAACAAAAAAAAGTGAAACGAACCACTGTGGTTAATTTTTTACGTAATTAATAAGTAATTCTTGCATTTTTTCGCTACATTTTAGCAAATATTGATCACCATCATATCTAAGAGTTATATATTTTTTAACTTTACTGTAAATCAGTGTTTTATATGCGTGGCGCATGAAGTAAAATTTCGAGTTTAGAAAAGCCCCGTGAAAATTTGTCTCGGGTCGCGAAGACAAATTTTCTACGCGGGGCTTTTCTAAACCAGAAATTTTACTTCATGCTTAGTCTGGGAGTGAAAGACACTCGTTACTTTAAAATCAGTCACAAGTGTTAAAATGTGTATCGTAACTGTCACAAAGAAAAAAATATTACATGCCGTTCTCATTATAGTTCAATTCAAACTCATGTCAAGTTGGCACGATTGGTTAAATGTCGGCTTGCGCCGAGTAATGTCAACTATCATTACAGTTCAAATGTCGGCTACCGCTGACTTATGTCAATTGTTATTATAGTAGAAATTTTGGCTTGGCGCTAGCCTTATATCAACCCGTCATGATAATCCAAATGTCGGCTGACGCGGACTTATGTCAAGCTGACACGATGGACTAAACGTCGGCTAGCGCCTACATATGTCAACTGTTATTATAGTTCAAATGTCGGCTGCCACCGACTTATGTTTACTATTAATATAGTCCAAATGTCGGCCGGCGCCGGCATATGTCAATTGTCATTATAGTCTAAATGTCGGCTGACGCCGACTTATGTCAAGTTGACACAATAGACTAAATGTCGGCTAGCGCCGACTTATGTCAAGCTTAAACAATAGACTAATGTCAGTTAACTTAGTGATTTATAGTCATATATTCACATTTTGACTATTGTGACATTATGACTGTAAGTCACTTGGTTGACTGTCTTTTGACTATGATAAGATTTTGTCTGAATATGTCTCTATGAGCCGCATTTTGACTATTCTGGTATTATGACTGTAAGTCACTTGATTGACTGTCTTTTAACTTATTAGGATTTTGTCATTAATCATATTGACTATATTTAATATAGTGATTTAAGTAGCTTACAATCATAATATTACAATAGTTGAAATATAGTCCATAGAGAGACATAATAAGACAAAATCCTAGCATAGTCAAAAGACAGTCAATCAAGTGACTTACAGTAACAATAGTCAAAACGCAGTCAATAAAGATACAATATGACAAAATTCTATGAGAGTCCAAAGATTCATTAAGATTAAAAATGTCTCAAATGTCAATATACAGTCGATCGAGTATTTTAATGATAAAATCCTATCATATTTAGAGAATTATAGTCAATGTTGTATTAGTCAATAAACCGTCGGGAAAGAAATGTTATTACTAAATACTATCATGCTTAAAATAAGTTTACTAGATGACTTATAATTATTATACAACTGACTGAGCGATTTTAAGTTTAAGGTAAGTTAACAACACAGTGATTATATGATGATAAAAATGTCGTGATAGTCAAATTAACTGTTATTTAATTTTATAGATTACATGTTGATTATATTGACTGTCTACAATTTTGACTACTATTTGATGACATCGATTATTACCTAATTAGTCACATAAATAAACTCCACAGAGAAATTTGGAGATAAAAAGTTATCCGCATTTCTCGCCTAGTTAAATGAAATGAGATATACAAGGTATTCCAGCGAAATCGCACACTTAAAGTATATGGACTTCTAATTAATATATTGTAAAGAAATTTTTCTACTCCTATACTTAAATTGATTTATTAGACAGTTACTACTTGTATCGAAATGAGGGTCATTTCGATACAGATTTTCATTTCGATACAGATTTTCATATTTTCATTCACATCGTAGCAAGCTCATGCTGGGTATGATGGAATGACAATTTAAAATTGTCAATTTGTCAACGTACGTAATTGTATAAACATCGACAAAAATGAGCGATAGTGATAGTGAAATTGAAAATCTAACTCCTCCGAAGATTGTAGAACAAGCCTTAAAAACCTCAAATAATTTACTACCAGTAAAATCGGCAAACATTTATGAAAAATGTTACTCTCAGTTTATGGAATGGAGGAATAAAAATAAGGTTAGCAGCTTTTCTGAAAATGTATTATTAGTTTATTTCGATGAATTGTGCAAGAAATTAAAATCCACAACTTTATGGACTCATTATTCCATTATTAAATCAACTTTATCTATTAAACACAAAGTGGACATATCCAAATATTTCAAATTGCTTGCCTTGTTAAAAAGAAAATCTGAAGGATATGTACCCAAAAAATCTAAAACCTTTACCACTGATGAAATAAAGCAATTTATTGGTGAAGCCCCAGACGTAAAATATTTATTGACCAAGGTAAGTTAATTTTAGTTTAAAATTTATATTTTAAACTGTTGTTTTCATAGGTAGTATGTATCTTTGGTGTTATGGGAGCTTGTAGAAGGCATGAGCTGCACAAGTTGGAATTAAAAGACGTAAATGATTTTGGAACAACTATTTTAGTCACAATTAATGATACTAAAACAAAAACAACGCGAAAATTTTCAGTTACCGGAAAATATTACGGTATATGCAAGAACTACATGAATCTTCGTCAACAACATTGTATAACCCCATCATTTTTTACAAATTATACAAATGGAAAATGTACAGTACAAAACGTAGGAATAAACAAGTTTGGAAATATGGGCAAAGAAATTGCTAGGTACTTAAATCTTCCAGATCCCAACTTATACACCGGACACTGCTTTCGTCGCAGTTCTGCCACAATATTGGTTGATGCTGGTGGTGACATCACCTCGCTAAAACGCCACGGTAGGTGGAAATCCACCGCAGTGGCTGAAAACTATATTGACGAGTCAATCCAAAATAAAGTCAACGTAGCCAATCAACTTTTGAATTCGATAGAACACAGCCAAACAAACAATTTTATAAACATTACTCCGTCAGCATCAATAACAACATCCACCAACATTGTTTCAGAACTACCGAAAGTGCCACAGATTCATTTTAATATATTGTAATTTAATTTTTTTCATATAATGTAGTGTATAAAAATAATTTATAAGTTGAATATAAATTTAATAAATTTTGAAAATCAAACTTATTATTTTTCTATTGCAAGTAGTCGTAGAAAAAATAGTGTATGCTCATTTAATGGCTATTAAGACACTCGTATTCATTACGACACTCGCTCCTTCGTCGCTCGTGTCGTAATTCTCATACTCGTATCTTAATAGCTGCCATTAAATGATCGTTGCATAATATACTATTTCAGCTTCTATATAATCGCGTGTGCTCGTTTGAATGAAAATATTTTCAGCTGTAATATGTTATAACAAGTGGTATGATTATCATCGATAATATTTATGAGTGAAACCGAGCTGCAGATTCAACGAGCCCGAAGGGCGAGCTGAATGTGCTGCTCCGGTTTCACGAATAAATATTATCGATTATTAATTATACCTCAAGTTATATTCGATGAGAGAATATAACGAATTTCACTACATTTCCGTCTTGTAAACCTCACCCTATCGCCCGGTTGACATTTTTAATTAATCGACTGCCCGATTTGACAAATAATTTTTGTAGCAACGACCAAAACACGGTTATAGGATTCTATCACCGCTGTGATAACATGTATCTATGGAAATACGCGATTCTGACTGGAGGGAATGTAGTCATGTGACGCTTGAGTTATATTCTTAAGAGAATATAACTCATAGCCTACTAGAACGAATTTTAAACCAATGAGATGCAAGGAAAGCCGTAGGCACATGTCTATCACCGCGATGATAAGAAACAAAAGAAGCAGTGGGTGTTAAGTTGTCCTGTCACTCGAAACGTCAAAATAGGTAAAGTTTCATGCAGTGATAATAATAGAAAAGTGACGACGCCAAAAAACACCGTCATGAATAAAGAATTACTTTTGTGCGGTTAAAAAATTCTCCATCAATAGGGAAACAACAATATCTCAGCTGTCGATAATGTTAAGGGACTCACATTATTTTATTCGTTATATTCTCTTCTTAAATATAACTCGTGATATAATTAATTATCGATGATATTTTGTCGTTGAAACCGAAGCAGCACATTCAACTCGCCTTTCGGGCTCGTTGAATCTGCAGCTCGGTTTCAACTCCAAAATATCATCGATAATAATCATACCACTCGTTATATTACGGCTGACTATACGACCTCCGGTTATACCGGAAGTAAACACCAACTCCCTTATTTTTAACAGAATGCTCTATTTTTTATCGCGAATTTGGATTTTACATAAAATTTTATGAAAAAAATCATTAACTAACATAACCTCCAAATTTATTTTCGAGATATTTGTTCTTTCATTAAAATTTAATGCATTTTCATAATTCACTTGAAAATACGTATCTCCAAACAAAAGAAAATCGAAAAAAAAATCAAAAACGTAGCGACGTATACTTTGCTCATTGAATTTGTGTAGCCACTGATTGAAAAAGTCTTCCACAGTTATCTTTACTTTTGCGTCAGACTCAAAAAGCCAAGTTTTGAACGCTCTTTTTATCGGTCCAAAAATATCTAAATCGCAAAGCGATAGATGTGGACTATCCACTATCAACATTTTCTCCAAAATCTTATTTTATTTCATAGAAGATTTTCATTTACAACATCGGCAACATGAGGTCTAGAATTATCGTGTAGAAAAATGAACCTACGCGTAAGTTTTTGTTGACGTTTCTGTCTTTCTCTTTGATGTACCTTGTTCAAAGTTTTATTGCATAGATTTGCAATGATAGTTACTCCAGCTTCCTTAAAATCTATTAATAAGGGTCCTTCATAGTCGAAAAATATGCAACATAATCAGCGCATGATCAAACTTGAACGGATTTTTTACAAAAAATGATAATTCAAAATCGAATATTTCAGAAGTCAGAAACAAATCAAACTCAAGACAACGATTGATGCATTACTTACAAACATTACTAACATTATCCAACTTCATTTAAATTATTCCGTTTGTTTTGAAGGAATAGTTAATCAAAGATGGGTTTCAACTGAACACGTCTTGTACTATTAATGATGCGTTAGGGGTCATTTTTACCACTCCATTTTTACCACTCTATATTTACCACTATATTTTTGTACCACTATATTTTTTTCCACCATTTTATTACCATCATATTTTATTACAAATCATATTTTTCCTGATTTACATCATAATTGGGTACATCCAAATTGGATGTTGTGACTAACGGCCTTAAGATACTTAGCAATAAATTCGTCTTCGTCTTCGTCTTTACGGGTTTCATAATCGCGCACGATGTTGGAAATTCGTTCTTCCGCTTTGACGCTGGACAGATTTTCAGTCCTCTTAATTTATCTTCCCAAGTCCAACTCTCGAAGCATCGTCTCGGTATCCCCTTGCTCCTTCTGCAAATCCGCCAAGAACGCGTAGAGGCTGGGATGATCCTTGCCGACGACTACTGCGAACCGATTGTGCCACCCCTCGCTCATGTTGTTAGTTCTTGACTTGTTCTCCAGCACGGCCTCGTACATGTTCCACAGCCTTGGTGGGTACCTGAATAAATAATCGATAAGAAATCACAGTATCATAGTATCACAGTATCATAAAATACCTAGGTGCAGTTGCACGACGTCTTCCTCTCGCGGGTCTGCCTCTTATATAATTATCCTCAAAATAATCTGCAATTTCTTGGAAATCAGGAAATCGAAAAATCAAAAATAGAACCGAATGAATGTTTTATACAGACTTGTAAAGACTTCAGAAATATTTGTAAGATAACTAATGGTAAAAAGGAGTGGTAAAAAGAATTGGTGGTAAAAAATATATGGTGGTAAAACTGGAGTGGTTAAAATGTCGTACAATCTTAATGATGCATAAAGTAAATTCTTTTTTTTCAAGACAGATACTATTTAAGAATTTTTAATATAAATTTCCATTTTCAAACTTTTTTAAATAGTTTCTTATTAAAAACTTCATAATATATATGTATATATACTGTGATATATATATATATATATATATATATATAAAGCTTCAAATTGGATTCTTTTAATAAACCGAGCATCAGAAAATGTGCAACGCATGCATATGAATACTTCAAAGAAAAATTCTCGTTATGAAAATGTTCGGTGTTACATAAAACTCTCTGTATGTTAAAACGTAGATTTTCGCGGGCGTAACATGTTGCAAAGTTTCTTCGGGTTTGGTCCTGCGTATTTTCTTGGCTCTGGTCCATTATATTTTTGATTTGACGTTTCGATGACATCGCAGTCATCATCGTAAGGAATAACTAATAAAATTCTATTGCTCTAGCAAACCACTTGATTGATTTCTACATACTACACCAACCAAGAAATTCAAAATCCAATCCCTTATAATATTGAAATTTAAACTCACATACATACACTACACCATTAGAAGAACAAAACAGAAGAGTAACACGAAGCCAAACAAGAAATTCACGCATCAAGCAATGGAATTTCATTAGTTATTCCTGACGATGATGACGTCATCGAAAGGTCGAATCAAAAATATAATGGACCAGAGCTAAGAAAATACGCGGGACCAAGCCCGAAGAAACTTTGCAACATATATATATATATATATATATATATATATATATATATATATATATATATATATATATACAGGGTGTCCCATTAGTGCGTTTTCGGTGGATATCTCCGTTCTCGTTAAAGATAGAAAAATATTTGTTAGACGAAACTTACTTGACTTGAAGAGCTGCATAACCCAAAATTATTTTAATGTATACAGGATGTTCCATAAAAGTGGTACTGAAAGTAATATATATTTTTTAAATGGAACACCCTATATATTATATGATGTTTAGATATTACTAACAATTATACGTATGTTTTATACAATATGTATATACCTAAACCTAACATATATCATAATATTTACAATTTAATGAAAATAGTTAGATTTTTAGTTTATCAGATTTTAATTTATATCTCTATTATTAGTAATTTTAAAAATAATCGGTATGGTGCTTTCATAATTTATACCCGACGATATCCTCAGCCGAAGTCAATTTTACCTTTGCACTTACTTTGTAGTAATTATAACCTCTCAATCTTAAGAAAATTCAAACAACAAAAACTTAGTTTTATTAAATGGCACCCCCTATATTTTTATACGGCATAATATTCGTCTTGAAATATATATATATATATATATATATATATATATATATATATATAAATATAGGGTGTGTCATTTAAATAAAAATAGTTTTTATTGTTTGAATTTTTTTAAGATTGACAGGTTATAATGACTAAAGACTGAAAGACGAATAATATGCTGTATAAAAATATAGGGTGTGCCATTTGAAAAAAATAAATAGAATTTATTGTTTCAACTTTCTTAAAATTGATAAGTTATAATTACTACAAAGTAAGTGCAAAATTAAAATTGACTACGGCTGAGAATAGCGCCTGGTATAAATTATGAAAGTACCGTACCGATTATTTTTAAAGTTACTAATAACTGAGATATAAATTCAAATCTGATAACCTAAAAATCTAACTTTTTTCATTAAATTGTAAATATTATGAAATATGTTAGGTTTAGGTATATACAATGTTATATAAAACATACGTATAATTAATAGTAATATCTAAAAATCAAATAATATATAGGGGGTTCCATTTAAAAAAATGTTGTTACTTTCAGTACCACTTTTATGGGACAGCCTGTATACATTAAAATAATCTTACGTTATGAAGCTGTTCAATTCAAGTAAGTTTGGCCTCAAAAATATTTTTCTATCTTGAACCAGAGCGGAGATATCCTGCGAGCACGCACTAATGGGACACCCTGTATATATATACGCACGGATAGTCACAAATGAAGTGCAAAATACAGTGGTTAAAGAAAGTAAAAAGTGTTTTATTTACAAGTGCATCTAAGATGTTCCACAAAGTGGTTTATTATATGGTCCTTGGCCATCGACCGTCAGTCTTTCAGCCTGAGTTGTAGTGTCGGTTAGTTATAATTCATGTGAGATGAGATGAATTGTTGAATGGTGATTTCTAGGTTGTTGAAATTGGGAGAAATGTTAGGGTTTCGTACTAAACCGAGGTGATTAAGGACATCATGGGTTGGGTAAGTTGTTGTTGAATAGGCATTACTTCTGTTTTTTGTACAATAAGGGTTGTGGCGTGGGTTATTGGGATGCACGGATTTTTGTGAGGGCTGATCGTTTTGCCACTTCGATGTTATTTAATGTTAAGGGACTAGGGTTGAGGAATAGGATTGAAGCATATTGTAATAAGAGGCAGCAGATCATTTTGTATATCTAGACAGCTGTTTTTGTCGTGATTTCTTTATTTTGGAAGGTTAACGATCTGAAATGCCGGGCCCTATTTTGAATTTTTGTTTTTATGGTCCTTCAAACTCCATTCCTAAGTTTTAAGGATAGTTTAGGGTCGAAAGTGATGCCAAGGTTTTTACAAGCAGCGGATAGGTTGATTACGGTGTTTGATATGTTTATGCTAAATGGGGAGTTGAGCGGTCTGTGGACGGGTATGAATAGATGGGATTAATGGATATTCTCCATTTGGCAAACTAAAGAGATAGCGAATCTATTAGCGCTTGGAGAGTAGAGACAGTTTTAGGAAGGGTAGGTTGATGTGTTATAAGGGCAGTGTCGTCGGCAAAGAGAAGAAAATATGCTAAGGGATTAAGGTACTGTGGGTTAGGATTGTATATGTCATGAACATAGATATTGTACAGAAGTGGAGATATTGACGAGCCTTAAGGAACACCTTGTTGAGGGATAAAGGGCCGGGAACGCGGGCCGGGAACGCAGTCATTAAGGAGTCGATTGTTTAGAAAATTATCAATGAGATTAAGAATTAGGTGTAATGGAATATTGAGGCTGTTGCACTTAAACAGCAAACCTCGATGCTAGACTGAATCAAAGGCCTTTTTCATATCTAGGAATAATATAGCTGATTTTTTGCTTTCGAGATGTGCCGTTTGGCAGTTGGATGTTAGGATAGTGAGTAGGAAAGTAGCTAATCTATTTTGGAGGAATCCGAATTGATAGGGAGGAATGTGTAGGGAGATATGATCTAGGAGTTTATTTTGAAGATGGATTCAAATATATTTCCCAGAACTGGAAGCATGTTAATTAGTCTGTAGCTAGAGACTTCTTGCTAATCACTATTGTGTTTTAATATGCACGTAATTATACCATGCTTCCATTCCTGGGGGATGGTTTGGGTTTGGTAAATGAAATTAAGGATTTTGATAATATAGTTATGAATATGTAATGTTATTTAAATTAAAAAACACTTATGCCCGGTATTATAAAACGTTTTATTCCCTAAATAAAATTTACTTTAGGATTAAATTAATTTATTCCAAAGATTTCGGTATTCTAAACACAAAATTACTTCATTTGGCTAATAAATCTCCTTAGTAAATTATTTCTTTGTTTTTCTACCAAGTAAATTTTATTCTCTAAATAATTTGACAGGTAAAAGTCAAAAGATTCTACTACTTGTATTTTCATTACGGATATTATGTCTATCATATCATCCGTGTCAGATTTAAGTTCGCTTATAGTATCTTTCCTAACAGTGATTAATTTGAACCACAAGACATTCTAAGGAGTCGAAGACCTAGAGTTTTTCAAGTGAGACATAACCAGGGATTTTTATACTTATGCATACGCTTTATTTTTTAATTAGTTCCAAACGCGACCAAACCAAATTTTCAGGCTTTTCTAAACTCGAAATTTTACTTCATGCTTAGAATGGAAGTGGAAAACATTCGTTTAAGTCTTTTATAATTTCTAATAAGCTTCTTTTTTTCTTGTTTTGTGTAATTCTGTCTTATTCCACGGTTATTCTCCATAATTTTAAGGAATTATACTAAATTTCCAATTTGATTGACAATTTAATTTGAAATATTGACAAATCAATTTAAATAATTGGTGGTTCCAGCTATGGCCACAATGAAAATGTATCATTTCGGTCTGTAATCTACTGATTCAATTATTTATTTTTATAGTTGCTATTTATTTGGTAGGTTTGCTTTATAATACGCAATTGTATTTGCCCATTAGTTTACTAGGTAAATAAATTTACTCCACAAATAGTTATCTAATGATTTATTAGTCGTTTATAACACCGGGCATTAGTATTGTTTCACAAATTAAAACTTTATTCCGACTAGTTTCGGTTTGTTAGACCATTTTAAAAGGAACATTCCTTTAAAAATGGTCTAACAAACCGAAACTAGTGGGAAGACAGTTTTAATTTGTAAAACAATACCAAGTGTTTTCTTTTTATTTAATATGTTTCACCAAGTGCCAGATGAGAAATTAATTCAAGAAATTAATAGTTATGAATGTTTTCTAGAAGGGATTTAAGGATTGATCTAGAAATGTTATCATAACCAGGTGCGCTGTTTTTACCTTTATGTAGCACACTGAAATACTCTTCCTCTTCTATGTCATCATCAGGGAGATAGGAATTATCATTATTTATGAAGGATGCGTACAAAGAGTTTACAGTATTATAAAAATCGTCGTTATATGTCTTCGTCTGTTTCTCAGAAAAGTTTTCTTCAAAATACCCGGCAAATATGTCGGCTATTTCTTTGTAGTCACATGTTACTTCGGTTGTTGTTGGTGTAGTTGTTTCTGTAGTATGTCTGTAATGCTGTATTTGGATAGCTTTATTATTTGGTCCCAGTAGTTTTTGCCCGGTCGTGAGTTTATTTCTTCGCAAACCAGTATCCATTTGTCTTGTTTGTAGTCTTTGATTAATTTGTAGATGTCTTTTTTTAATGCATTAGATTTTTGGTTCAAAGTTTGTTCGTTCGGCTATTGTAAGTCGTTCGTCTTACAACAGTTCTTCTGTTGTAAGTCCCTGTAAGTCTTTTATGTTTAATCAGTCTAAGGATATATTTTGGGAGGGTTCAATTTTGTATTTAATTACTTTATAAAAATAAATCATCTTTTAAACAATAATTATTTGAAGAAGGTTTAAAATTGAAATGCATAATACAAATTATTAAATATTTTCTGTATATGTTATGTACGCATAATTGTGTGAAATTAGAAACGCCGATTTTAATGGGCAATTATAAATGCTCCGAAAATCATCACACCCATCGCACGTGCTTTACATAAAATTAACGAAAATCATTCGCATAGAAATGAGTAATAAGTAATACCAAATACGTATTTGAATAAAATTATCGCATTATTTTCGTGGGGGGGGCAAATTAATTTTTTCCCATAAAACTCGAAAACTCCTCACCGAAAATCATTCTCAGCTTGGTTGGGTGTTTGTCCATTAGTATCCAACATGGGAGTATTGGTAAGTCATATACATAATTGCTAAACGGAGACTACTATAAATAGTTTACAAGAATTTACATGAAATATTGAACATTAGATACAAATTTGTTTGTTAAAAATTTAAGAATTGAGTGGAAATTCTTGTTTGTATTCTTAGAAACCCAGATTAATAACTATAAGTACATTTTTAAGTAAACTCAAAATACAATATTATTATTACTAACGTAACTAAAGTGTACCTTTTAGTTTGAACATTTTAAGAAAGTCTAGAAAATACGATGATTGTCTCAATCGCGCCCTCTGGCGCTTCATACCTAAACAAAACTGAAGCAGAGTCAACAACGTTTTAAAGTACATTCAATTATCAATTAAATGAGCCAAATTTTATTAAATTCGGTTAAACCTAACTAAGGTTACAGTCTTTTAAACCGGTGGGCTTTTCCATTCTTCCTTACATCTTATGTCAAAGCAAAAGAAACGAGAAGATAGTTAAAACTATGTAAAATTTTGCGTAGATTAAGATTTTTATATTTTTTACGTAGCTTAATGTGGCATTTATTTAATAAAAACTTGTTTTTATTTATAAATGAAATTGCCAATTCTTGGTTGCAGAATACTTCAAACATTAAAAGTGCGATTCTTTTCGCAATCCACACTATTTAGTCTTACAAAGACCATATCAAACACTCATTGAAACAACTACTTCCCGAGCTAATACCCCGACGGACATTGAATTATACAACAAGTGTTTGCTGTTACATACAGTAACCTACTGCAAATGCAACAATTTGAGTCAAATTATTCAGGCCATCTATAGACGCGTTTCGAGATTTATCTCTCATCAGTATAGCTTTGCCATTCCCTCTAAGTAAATTGACACCTTAGACTGGCGGTCACGTTACCGTTCAAACATAAGTATAAATGAAATTGCCAATTCTTGGTTGCAGAATACTTCAAACATTAAAAGTGCGATTCTTTTCGCAATCCACAACAAGTTAGTCTTACAAAGACCATATCAAACACTCATTGAAACAACTACTTCCCGAGCTAATACCACGACGGACATTGAATTGTTTTTATTTTGTACGATAGAGATTGCGCCCTCTAGCGGCAAACTGAAAACTTATAAAATATTTCCAGCGATTTCTCTTGGCCACATTTATTAAAAATTTTGTTACCGCAATATGCTACGATGCATAGTTTCTGAGATACAGCCGGTAATCACCTTTTATCGAACACCCGGTACGTTGAAGTTTTGTGAATAAATTGACATTATTTATTTCTAAAAAAATATTATTTAACTAAATATAAATAAAATAAATAAACACCGTTTAAATTGCGCAACGATATAAACTTAACTAACCATTTTTTAAAATTATTTTCTAGGCACTAGCGAGTTTGCTTGCAACAATTGTCCTCTCAACAAACGCCTACAAAATCGACTATTACAACAAAAATCAAGCTCAAAATAATGAGTGGTTCATGGTCCAAGAGGACAACACGGCACATAGCGCAAACCACCACGCATACACGACTTATCCAATTTCGCAGAAGCATCAAAAACCTAAAAATCAAAACCTGGCCGAAAATCCTCGCCCAGTTTCGTCCCAAAACGAATTCGACAACATTTTTAATAAATTCGAAGAACAGTTAATTCAGAATGGGTATAATAATTTCGATAATCCGCACACGAGACCAAGCAGAAATTCTTATTTGCAAAGAGGATATGGTTTTGTTCCTCCAAAGGAATTTAATAAAGTGAATTCTGGAGAAGTTTACAGCTCTGCAAAACCAAACAATCAAAATGCTCTCAATGGATTTGCGATTGGTCAAAAAGAATCAAACTCATTTGGGTTAGTCAACGGAAAGAAACAATTTATAACACCTGGGGAAAATAAATACAACAATTTTGAAGACGGAGATAAATACAGGAACAATTTCGAAGACGAAGGAGGGTATTCTGGATACTCCAGCTCAAACAATGATGAAGATTATGGGGAATATAGTTCTAGTGATTTTGGAAAAACAGAACCACTTTCCCAAAAGGCGTATCTTAAAAATTTAGAAGCCGAAGAAGAAAAAGGTTACACCTCAAATGCTTTTTCAACAACTCAACAATTTAATAGCAAAAACAAATACACAAATGTAAGAGATGATTTAGATTTTAACAACAAACAAAGGTATCAAAAGGAAGATATTTTAATGAAACAAACCCCACAAGTATTTCCCACTAAAATCCAAAACGGAGAAATCCCTTCCCTAAACAACCACCAATACACTACAAAAGTATTTCCAAGTGAGACTCAACAACAAGAAGACTACACTTACACAAGACACCAAAACCAGAAGCAAGAAGATATTTTCAAACAATTATTTGATTCCACACAAACCGTTAATCAAAATAGAAGAAATAAATACGAAGACTCCAGTGAATCAACTGAGTTAACACCAGAAGATGAGGAACGTTATAATCAACAAGCCGAACAAAAAGTAGAAGCCCTGTTTAGGAAAACCACGCCAAAATACGAAGACTCCACAAATGGCGCTACTAATTACATCCCTTATAAAACTGAAGAAATTGCAACCCCTTACATTAAGCAAGAAGAAGCAGCAGCTGAAGTCCACTACCACAAACACAAACACGTGCATAAACACAAGCATACGCAAGATCACAAACACAAGCACGAACAAGAACATATCCACGGTCACATAGGGCAGAATCAACATAAACATAAGCATGAGGAAGATCACAAACACGATCATGATGATAAGCATAAGCACGCACATAAACATCAAGAAGCGCATAAGCATGAGCAGAACGAAGATCACAAACACAACCACGCGCATAAGCATGCGCATCAGCAGGATCATAAGCATAACCATCTCGAGGATCACAAGCATGGGCATGACCACCAGCATAGCCATGGGCATAAGCATGATCATCAGAGTGGACATAAGCATGATCATGACCATGGGCATAAAGAGAGCCACTTCGAGGATCATAAGCATGATCATCATCATGGGCACAAGCATGGGCACAAGCATGGGCATAAGCATGGACATAAACATGGGCACAAGCATGATCATAAGCATGGGCATGATAGTAAGCACATGCATGGGCATAAGCATGCCCATGGGAAGTCGCATTAAGTGTGTTTTGTTGTGATTGTTTTATTGTTTTAGCAAATAAATTTTATGATTTTATGGAAATGTTTGAATATCGTCTTTTATTACATACAGTGGCGGATTTCCTATTAGGCTAAGTAGGCTGAAGCCTACAGCGGCAAATTTTAGACTCATACCTAATTTCGACTTTAAGGCATTTATATATTTTTATTTAGACGGGAAACTTCATTTCTCTCGGCTGAATACCCCTCGGGGGCAGTGTTTCTAATTCTAATCCATTAACTGTCTAAAAGTCTTGTGTTAAAAATCACCAAAAATCATTAGATTTTTAGGTTTTGTTAAACCAATTTTAATTATGTTAACAACGAAAAACTCTGAAATAAGTAAAAACTTGTGAGACTGAAGAATTTTCAAAAAGATTTTGATACCATTTTTCTTGTTTTGACATACAGGGTGATACATTAGCCTCATTACAAACTTTGGCAATTAAAAGTAGATTTAATTTTATGAAGAAATGTTCATATCAAAATAGTGTTTTTTGGAATATTAATATGTAATCATAATTTAAAGAAATCATAAACATTTTTGTATGAAATGGAAAGCAAAATTTACCTACAGTAAATGTTTAAAAATTAGTCCATTTTACTAAATATATAATTGGCAACGACGAATTAAACTCTCTTGCACTCGTAATAAATTTATATTGTTCTTAATATGAGTTGCAGCATCTTAAATCTTCTGCAATAACTGATTGCGATCATTTATTTCTACGGCATAAGCACGTTGCTTAAAGTGACCTCATAAATTAAAAATCGCAAGGATTCAGGTCTGGTGATCTACGTGGCCATGGTATCGGACCTTCGTTACCAATCCATTTATTTGAGAAATAAGTATGCAGCCATTGGCTCACTTGTCTTCCACATATCTTTAATTAAGTGGAGTGGAACATCTTCCAGAAGAACAATGTTGTGTTAAAAAAATGATGGTACCGCTCTGCATTTAAATTTCCAACAAAAAATTGTGATGAATACCAGAGCTGGGCAGGATTCCAATCATTCAGGATTCGATTCCCGGATTCGAATCCTTTTAGAGGATTCAAAAGAGGTATTCGAATACTTTAGTGAAAACGGATTCGTGATCCGGATTCGTTACATTTTTTTAAAATAATTCGTATTCGAATCCAAACGTAGATGATTCGAATCCTTATAAAAGGATTCGAATTCTTATAAAAGGATTCGAATCCTTATAAGTGGAATCGAATCCTTATAAAATTCGAATCCTGATACATGGATTCAAATCCTCCTAAATAATTCGAATCATCGCTATTAAGGCTGGGATTCGAATTCGATTAATTCAAATAGTTAAATATTCTAATATGAATATTTAAATCACTAAATTATTCATATTTGAATATAAATAATAACATTTTCGAATAATTCAAATATTTGTGAATGCATATTTGGTTACTTAACCATGAAAAATATCCAACGTTAATAGTATATTTTTAACTTCACTTGAAATCAGTGTTTTATACGCGTGGCGCATGAAGTAAAATTTCGAGTTTAGAAAAGCCCCGTGAAAATTTGTCTCGGGTCGCTGCGCGACCCTCGACAAATTTTCTACGCGGGGCTTTTCTAAACTCGAAATTTTACTTCATGCTTAGTCTGGGAGTGGACAACACTCGTTCTTAAAAGTTTCAAATTGAAGGATTACTCTAGATTACTAAGTTTATTACCGTTTTACAAAGGCTCCAGCTCAAAGGACCAACCATGGTCTTCGCAGAACGAAGGACTACAGGGAATCGAAGTTTTTTTTACAAGAAAACAACGAATATCTGAAGGTTTACAGCATGGATGGGAAAGAAAACATTTAATTTTGAAAAAATATCGAAGTTGGGTTGGTTTTCA
Source organism: Philonthus cognatus (assembly GCA_932526585.2). Taxonomy (NCBI): domain Eukaryota; kingdom Metazoa; phylum Arthropoda; class Insecta; order Coleoptera; family Staphylinidae; genus Philonthus; species Philonthus cognatus. The sequence continues at coordinate 112,956,024 of OW052242.1, forward strand.
GTGCATTTTTAACTTGACTTTAAATCAGTGTTTTATACGCGTGGCGCATGAAGTAAAATTTCGAGTTTAGAAAAGCCCCGCGAAAATTTGTCTCGGGTCGCTGCGCGACCCTCGACAAATTTTCTACGCGGGGCTTTTCTAAACTCGAAATTTTACTTCATGCTTAGTCTGGGAGCGGACAACACTCGTTTAAATTTTAAATTTAACTCTTTTAATAAATCAGCGTATGTAATATAATAAATCATTCATTGAAGCGTGTATCCCTGTGTTCTCCTATATCTTTATTAATAATGGTTCATAAATGTCTGATTTGTGAAACCGCAATTACACCAAAAACTCCGTATATTGCATGCTCTGGAAAATGCAATAAATCGGCGCATATCAAGTGTACAGGTATAAAAAATATTAATGCCTCTAGTGAAATTATTTGGTTCTGTAGTAACTGTAACAATAAAGACGGAGTTCGGGATAAATGTCAATTTTCTCACGATGCTCTAGTTCAGGTGATTACAAGTCAATTCAAGGAATTTAAGGAGGAAATAAAAACTCTAATCGCAGCAAAATTTGATAACTTAGAATCACGTATGACACACTTGGAAACAAAATTTAGTTTAATTAATCCTGAGTCGTTTGTAAAAAATAAAGATGAGCTTTTCGTAGATATTATCGAGGGAATTGAGGAAAGAAATAATCGAATGAAAAATGTTATTTTATTTAATTGTCCTGAATCGTCTAAAGGTGATGCTGAATCTAAATAGAAAGCAGATAAACAGAACGTGCAAAATATATTAGAATCAAGAAATGTAACTATTAGTTCCTTTTATGCCTTTAGGTTAGGTACATACAATACTTCAAATAAGCCCCGTCCCATTAAAATAGTATTTAATGAGGCTATGGAAGCCCTAAAAAGTAATTCGCAAGAGACGGATAGTAATCTCCACTTTCGTTCAGATAAAACAAAAAAACAACAAGAGTATTTTAATAAAATCAGAAATGAATTAAATGCTCGTAAAAATGATGGTGAATTAGATCTCAAAATTAAATATAAAAATGGCATTCCATATATTGGCACAAACCAGAGACAAAGGGTAAACTCAAATACAGAAAACTAACGGTATATTACGAAAATTGTGGGGGGTTGCGGACAAAAATTCCGAATTTAATGTTAACCGTTAATAATAATGATTACGACATTATTATCTTAACTGAAACCTGGCTGTTTGAGACGATCTCGAATAGTGAATTGCAGTTAATGAATTATAATATTCATAGAGTGGATCGATCCGAAAAGGGGGAAATAAGGGGCGGGGGTATTCTCATTGCTATAAAACGGTGCTTTAAATCATCAATGATATTGAAGGATAATACTATTGAACATATATTCGTACTTTTAATAATAAATAACACTAACTACATGATAAGGGGTGTATATATACCTCCTTCCTCACCGATAGCTATATATTCGGATCATTGTAAGACCGTTGATAAATTAGTTAATCAATATTCCACTTATCAATATTTGGTCTGTGGCGATTACAATCTTCCAGATATAAATTGGAATAATACTCATGCACTTGGTATAGTTAACACAGATTACAACAAATCTCAGCTAGTTATTGACACGTATAATTATCTGAATTTTGAACAAATTAATTATATCCCTAATAGCAGACATGTATTTCTGGATTTGTTTTTTTCAAACACATCAAAATTTAAAGTTGATCTTTCTGACAATTTATTATCTAATACAAGTCAACACCATTATGCTTATGATATTAACATATCTATGTGTGAAAGTAAACCTTTGCAATCGACGAAAAAATTGTATCAGACATCCATCTGGGATAACAGTTTGTGTTATTATTAACATATATACATGGAATAAAATTATTTATACCCTCGTTGAGAATATTATAAAATATATCAACTAATGTATTTATATCGCTCTCATTAACAGCTGATATCCATTTCGATGAAGAGAAACTGTCATTGTAAAATTTATTTAATTCCTCAAAACGAGCTAGATGATATAGCTCGTTTTGAGGAATTAAATAGATTTTACAATGACAGTTTCTCTTCATCGAAATGGATATCTGCTGTTAATGAGAGCGATATAAATACATTAGTTGATATAGTTTATAATATTCTCAACGAGGGTATAAATAATTTTATTCCATGTATATATGTTAATAATAACACAAACTGTTATCCCAGATGGATGTCTGTTGAACTTAAACAACTTATAAAAAAGAAAAAAAAAGCACATAACAAATATAGACAATCGGGTGGGTATGATGACTATTTATTGTTTAAGTCTTTACGATCCCAATGTAAAACATTATCTGAAACTTTATATCGAAATTTCTTAAGTGATGTTGATTCAAGAATAAATAGTAATCCTAATTATTTTTGGGAGTATGTAAAAAATTTGAAACACAACGAAACTATTCCAGATGCATTAGAATCCGAATCGAAAATTGGAATTAATGGTGATCAAATTGTTAATCTGTTTTCGGATTTTTTTGCCCCAGTTTACGCTACAGCTAACGGTTTATCTTTTAATAATCTTTCAGATGAGCATAAAACTATTAATGATTCTAAACTATTTGTTTCAAAAGGGGACATTTTTAATGAAATCACTTCACTTAAACCTAATAAAAGTTCAGGTCCGGATGGAATTTCACCAATTTATGTCATCATAAATTGCGTGTACTCATTATGTAATCCAATTTATGACTTATTTTCTATTTCTTTGTCGAGGGGTACTTTCCCTTCTGCGTGGAAATTAAGTTATATACATCCCATCTTTAAATCTGGTAGGCGTGAAAGCATTACAAATTATAGAGGAGTATGCTTACAATCATGCATACCTAAGTTATTAGATAAAATGGTTGCTAACCAGCTGTACTGGATGTGCAAAAATGTTTTATCTAGTAATCAACATGGATTTGTCCCAGGACGGTCAACACAGACTAATTTGTTATCCTTTGATCAACATCTGGTGAATGCTTTGGAGATAAAAAGCCAAGTCGATTGCATTTATTTGGATTTTTCCAAAGCATTTGACAGAGTTAACCACAAGATTTTATTGGATAAATTAAACCTATACGGATTTAGTAATACGACTACTAACTGGATATCGGAGTTCCTGACAAATCGATTCCAAATGGTAAAAATTAACGACTATATATCGAAACCAATTCCTGTAACATCAGGGGTGCCGTAGGGCTCACACTGTGGGCCTTTGCTATTTATAATGTTTGTCAACGACATAGAAAATTTAATTTCTAACAGCAAGATCCTCATGTACGCTGATGATATTAAAATATTTCGTGTAGTGGAAACCTTAGACGAGTGCGTTGGCCTACAGCAAGATTTGGACAGAATCAACAACTGGTGTCAGAATAATAATCTATTTCTTAATGTGAGTAAATGCAACAAGATGTCTTTCACTCGGAAAAAATCAACTCTGTCTTACACATACGAAATCGACAACAATCCAATAGCTAGTCTATCCGAGGTGAAGGACTTAGGCGTAATTTTCGATCCAACGCTCTCATTTAACTCACATATTCTCAATATTTCTAACAAAGCACTAAAAATGTGGGGTTTTGTATTAAGAATAGGTAAAGATCTGGGTCCAACTGCTTTACAACGACTCTACTGTGCATTTGTTCGCTCTAATATGGAGTATGCATCTGTGGTTTGGTCTCCGTATTCGATAACTCACTCGAATAGACTGGAATTAATCCAAAAAAAATTTCTTCGCCCAATAGAGTTTAAACTGGGTCGATAACATATACGTGGCTGTTATTCCGATATAATGAGCGAACTGAATATCAGAAGCTTAGCTGATCGTCGGGTTATTATGGATTTATGCACACTGCAGAAAATAATAAATTATAAAATAGACAGCCCGTATCTATTGGAACAGCTCAATTTCTACGTGCCAGCTCACTCAAGGACCCACAGGAATTCTCATATATTTCGGTTGAAGACCTTCACCAGCAACTACTGCCATTTCAATCCAATAGCAAGAATGATGAGAACAGCAAATCAACTCTCGGAAAAACGCTGGTTCAATTTATTTAATTCAAGTTTATATCACTTTAAGTATACGTTAAGGAAACATTTATAATCATTTTGTCTATTTCAATTCTATTTCAATTTTATTACATGTATGTGTCAACAAATACTGTTATAGAACATAATCTTTTTGTTATAGTTTTTATTATATATGTATATATCATCGCTATATTATGTAATTATATTGTTTTTGTTAAAAAAGGAAATTCCCGCCAATAAATAAATAAATAAAATCATAGAAAAAGATGTAAAATTTTACCTAAAATTAACTTTTAGAGTTAACTTTATAATTTGTTCGGCTCTTAATGGGTGAATATTCTATTCGTAAAAAAACCGTTTTTATTTAATATTGAAGTTGCATTTAATACAATAACAAACTATGAATAAATCGACATAAATCTAGAAATATCAAAAATCTCAACATGTAGAAAATCTTGACGGTCCACTCCCAGACTAAGCATGAAGTAAAATTTCGAGTTTAGAAAAGCTCCGCGTAGAAAATTTGTCGAGGGTCGCGCAGCGACCCGAGACAAATTTTCACGGGGCTTTTCTAAACTCGAAATTTTACTTCATGCGTCACGCGTATAAAACACTGATTTAAAGTGAAGTTAAAAACGCACTGAAAACCAACCCAACTTCGATATTTTTTCAAAATTGGATGTTTTCTTTCCTATCCATGCTGTAAACCTTCAGATATTCGTTGTTTTTTTGTAAATAAACTTCGATTCCCTGTAGTCCTTCGGTCTCCGAAGACCATGATTGGTACTTCGAGCTGTAGCCTTTGTAAATTGGTAATAAACTTAGTAATCTAGAGTAATCCTTTAATTTGAAACTTCTAAGAACGAGTGTTGTCCACTCCCAGACTAAGCATGAAGTAAAATTTCGAGTTTAGAAAAGCCCCGCGTAGAAAATTTGTCGAGGGTCGCGCAGCGACCCGAGACAAATTTTCACGGGGCTTTTCTAAACTCGAAATTTTACTTCATGCGCCAGGCGTATAAAACACAGATTCAAAATGAAGTTCAATAACACATATATTATCATTAATTAAAATCATTATATAATCAGATATTTAGTCGGTAAATGAACATGTTTGTTAATAGAAACTGATAGAATAAAATATTACTGGTTGCAAATAATAGATTCAAATTTATTTTTAAAGGATTTGTATCCGTGATTCAAAAATGAGGATTCGAATCTTTGATTCGAATCATATTTTTCACTTACGAATCCTTTATTCGAGTATTCGTGATTCGAATCATATTAGGTGATTCGGATTCGTGATTCGAATCATGTTTTTGAGGATTCATCCCAGCTCTGATGAATGCATTAACATACCCAAACTATTTTCGACAGGTGATAATTTAAAATGATGGTTACTAAATTTTGTTTGGCTAAATCACGACTAAACAAAGTTTGTAAAGAGACTAATGAATCACCCTGCATATTTACTGATTCAAAACTTATTTATAAACATTTTTAGCCAATATCTATTTGAACTTTTATAAATACTTAGTCCTCAATTTATTACATTATTTTATAAGTTTTAAAAAATGTTTTTAACAAAGATGTATGTAATGAAAAAACACACAACTTTTACCTAAACAATTTTCACCTTAACTCTTTTGTTTATGGTCAGTATACGAAAAAGCCCAAGGAAGATATTTATTTCATAATCACTCGCCAATTGCTGCTTTATTAGTATATATATATATATATATATATATATATATATATATATATATATTATCAAAGTCCCTATTACCCTTTCGGGTGTTGGGTATCAAAATATTTACAAAATAATACTTTACAAAATAATAAGTATGTTCACTATTTATACACAAATTTGACCCAGTCTTTTTTATTTGTAGCTATTTTCCGTGCCTGTTCCAGTGTTGTCTCGTACTCTTGCAATATTAAACTTATATTGTCGTTCCACGTCTTTCTTGGTCTTCCATGTCTTCTTTTCTTCGTTGTTCTGGCTAGCCAAACTTTCTTTGTTATCCTGTTATCTTCCATTCTGTGTATGTGTCCAAACTAACTCAACTGTCTTTTTTTTATGAATTCTAGTACTTCTTCTGCTTCCAGGTCTTCTCGTATCTTTGTATTTCTAATTCTGTCCATTTTTGTAACCCCTCTCACACATCTTAGATATTTAATTTCGACAGCTTGTATTTTACTTTTTTGTTCTGCACTTAAGTTCCACGTCTCGCAACCGAACGTTAAAACCGGTCTATATATTGTCTTAAAGACTGTCATTTTTGTTTTGTTTAAAATATTTTTGTTGCATATGAACTTTTTCTTCATTGCATAAAACAGTTTTAAAGTGCTCTCGATTCGTTTATTTATTTCTAGTTCGCTTTTTCCCGTTGTATGTATACTTATGCCAAGATATTTGTAGCTTCCAACTTGTTGTATTTGTACACCTTCTATGTTTATTCTCAGTTCTTCATCTTGCCCTATAACCATTACCTTTGTCTTATTTTGGTTCATTGTCAGTTCGTATTGTTCTAATGTCGATTTCCATACTTTCAGATTGTGTTCTAAGTCCCCACTTCTATTACCATATATCACCACGTCATCTGCAAAGACACCTTCGGATATTGCCACACTATTCATCTTATAGTATCCTACATTAATCTTCTTTGCCTCCTTGTAACATATTGTTATAATCTCGTTCATAAATATGATAAATAGTAATGGGCTTAGTCCACCTCCCTGTCTTAATCCTTCCTTAATCTTGATGGGTTTTGATTCTCTGTTGTTATGAATTATGTATGTTGTATTTTTCTCGTATATTTCCTTTGTTAGTCTTATTAATTTGTGATCTATTCCGGTCTTGTCTAGGATTTTCCATATTTCTTCCCTTCTTACTGTATCAAAAGCTTTTTGTATGTCTATAAACGCTAGGTACATATTTCTTTGTTGGTCATGCATTTTTTCTGTCAGTTGTCTTATAGTAAATATGTGGTCTTGTATACTTCGACCTTTCCTAAATCCACACTGTGAGTCGTGCAACTTCTTCTCTATTTTCTTACGAATTCTTCTCTCTATTATTTGTTCCAGTATTTTCATTACCATATTCAACAGGTTGATTCCTCTATAGTTGTTGCAGCTCAGTTTGTCACCGCTCTTATATATTGGGACAAGTAAGGTTTCTGTCCATTCCGAGGGAATTGTCTCCTCCTTCCACACCATGTTGATTTTTAATAGTATTTTATATCCTGTGCTGTCCATCTTTTTTATCATTTCTGCGGTTATTCTGTCTCTTCCTGCCGCCTTTCCATTTTTTAGTTTGTCTATTACCTGTTTTAACTCTTGTTCTGTAATTTCTGGTTCTCGACTAGGCCTTTTCAATTCCTGATTTTGTTCCTTTTCATTTTCATTATTACTTAATAGTTTTTCGAAATATTCTTTCCACCTGTTCATGATTTCATCATCACCTGTCAGTAATTCGTTTTTGTCGTTCTTTATGTTTGTAGTACTATTTTTGGTTTTGTTGTTCCTCATTCTCTTTAGCGCTCCATAAAACAGCTTTGTGTTTGCTTTGCTTTCTGTTTCCATTTTATTTACAAATGTTTCCCGCATTGCTGCTTTTTCTCTTTTTATTTCAAGTTTAACTTTTTGTCTACTCTTCTTATATTTTTCATAGTTTTCGCTTGTTCTGTTATTTAGGTATAATTGCCAACGTTGTTTTTTGTTTTTTATTTCATTTTTAATATTTTCTGTCCACCATGCCGTCTGCTTTTTGTCATTTCTTTTCCTAGATGTGCCGCATACGTCCGACGCTGTTTGCAGTATAATTTCTTTAAAGTTGTTCCATAGTTTAGCAGTATCTTTCTCTATGTTAATCTTTCCCCAATTTTCCTCTTGTTTTTCCCGGTACTTTTGGGCCACCTCTGTTTCATTTAATTTATGTGTTTTAATGGAAACAAATTCTGTCTTTTTGAATTTTTTATGATCTGGTGTTATATTGTGACTAATATCTTTTGTTTGTAACGTCAACAAGTAATGGTCACTTCCAATTTCAGGTCCCCTCCTTACTCTAACATCTTTGACTAATTTTAATTTTTCTTTGTCAATCAATATGTAGTCTATTATGGAGTTTTCATTTCGACTCGTCATTTCCCTTGTATATGTATGTACAGAGAGTTTTATGTAACACCGAACATACTAAAATGTACTTAATGTTAATTTTCCTATGTTCGATGTGTACTGGGACGCATCAAAGCATTGAGTACGATGTGATTGGCTAGGATTTCTAATTGTAATATAGTCAACCCAATGTACACTCTTCACGTCAAAAATAAATTAAATTTGTCAATTATTATGTCAATCACAATATGTTGTATTTGAATATTTTAGTACAACGGAATGGTTATCAACTTTTGTTATATTTTTAATCATTAAATACTAATTAAAGAAGGTAAGAATATACAAACTCTTGGAATTTGTAGGATCTAAACTTAAATTCTTGTAGAACTCCTACGTACAAAGTATTTTTAAATATTAAATGATTTTGCAATAGTAAGGATATTATTAGACACTCTTCGGCATAACAGAAATTGTTTAATTTTATCTCTTCCGATAATATCGACGAACTTCTAACTCCTCGCTTGTGAAATTTATCTAAACAAACTGTTCTAGAAGGTTCGAAATGGTTGAAATAAATGATAGTCTGATTGAACAGACAATTTTCCAGAAAATTAATCATGGGAATTTCTTGAACTGTTTTCTCCATGGTATAAGTTTACCAGAATAATCTTTTCCTCCTTTGTACACATTATTGATATGTTTAACTCTCCGTTCTTCGTCTACGTCTCCTTCAAGTGCTAGAACTTGCTTGCGATAACTGACAGATTTCATTTATTTTTAAAGGGAAGACTGTAAATTGGGTTGACTATATTACAATTAGAAATCGTAGCCAATCACATCGCACTCAATGCTTTGATGCGTCCCAGTACACATCGAACATAGGAAAATTAACATTGAGTACATTTTAGTATGTTCGGTGTTACATAAAACTCTCTGTATATGTTTATGTTTAAACCAAGTGTTTGTAATAATTAAGTTATTTAATGTGCAATATTTGAGTAATCTCTTCCCATTGTTATTTCTTGTGTCTTCTCCGTAATTTCCAAGCACATTCTTATATATGTCATCCCTTTTCCCTACCCTTGAATTTAAATCACCCACAATTATGACATCATCTTTGCATTCATCTGTAATTTTACTTAGCATATTGCAAAGTTCATCCTTTTTATCAGTTTTCGTATCTTCATTAGGGCCATATGCTATTATAATATTATTTATAAACATGTTTTCATTTTTGAATTTAATCAGAAGTACTCTGTCAGATATCTGCCTGTATTCGCTTATTTTGTGCTTTATGCTCTTATGTATCATACATCCCACCCCGCTTGCTGCATGCTCTTTCTCCTCTACTCCACTATAAATTATTATGTGCTCATTATCAGTAATTAGTGCATCTTTTCCTTTTCTTTTCGTTTCAGTTAATCCTAGTATGTGTAGACCTATTTTTTCAAATTCATTTTCTATTTCATTTACTTTATTATTTATCCCTCTTATGTTCCATGCACCTATTAGCCATTTCGATTTACCGTTTCCAAGTCCGTTCTTACTTCTATTTTCCTTATTTTTATGTTGTCCTTCTCCGCTCTATTTAGTTATTGTATTTTTATTTTGTTTTTCATTTGTTTTTTCATACAGTAACCTAATTAAAAAAAGTTTCAAGCAAAAGATAATCAAAAAAACACAACACAAAATTTTGTAGAATTACTTTTCACTTCAGTTCTTTTGTTTATGAACTAGAAACTAAAAAATCTAATGGAGATCAACAACTCACCGCACCAACTATAGCTTTTGACGTCTCAATCAAGAAATGTTTCAAACAAAAGTTGTAGCCAAAGAAAAAATAAACCACTTTTACCTAAACATTTTTCACCTTAGCTCTTTTCTTTTTGTTCAATAAACCGAAAAAGCTTTATTATCAAGTCAATCAAACAAAGCTTCAAACAAAAGTTGCAGACAACGAAAAAATACACAACTTTATGATAATTCGAAAATTTAGGAACGAGTATCTTCCACTCCCAGACTAAGCATGAAGTAAAATTTCAAGTTTAGAAAAGCCCCGAGTAGAAAATTTGTCGAGGGTCGCGCAGGGAACCGAGACAAATTTTCACTGGGTTTTACTAAACTCGAAATTTTACTTCATGCGGCACAAGTATTAAACACCGATTTCAAGTAAAGTTAAAAATATAGAAACGTATTAACTTATTCAAAAAATGTCTCAAATAAAAGTTGTAGCCAACAAAAAACAAACAACTTTTGTTAAGTTAAAAATATAGAAAGGTATTAACTTATTCCAAAAATGTCTTAAATAAAAGTTGTAGCTAACAAAAAAACAAACAACTTTTGTATAAACAATTTTTATCTTAGCTATTTTGTTTTTGATCAAAAAACGAGAAAGTCTAGCCCAGATTTATTTCTTTAGTAATCACTCACCAACTGTAGCGTTATTATCGACCAAATCGAACAATTTTAAACAAATGTTGCAGATAATGATAAAACAAACAACTGGTATCTAAACACAATGACTATAAATAAAAACTACAATTTTAAAACCTTAGAATTGAAAAGAAATCAATCAGACGACTGTAAATATAAGTTTAAAGCAGCGACAGCTCGCAGCCTAACTTCAGGGTCGGCCACAGCACCAAGGCACACAAAATTTGAGATTGGGATCGCACTTTATAAATATAAGGAATTGCACAACAAAGTCACCTTTCAATAACGGATACATATTACCTTGGGTCTCTGGCCTACTCTGAAGTTAGGCTGCGAGCCGCCGCTGCTTCAAAATTAACAGTTTTTACTTTCCCCCGTATGTAATACAAAGGGAAAGTATTGTTTTCGTGAACATTTTCGAATCAAAAGTTTTTGCGGAAATATCCGTTTTGAGGTCCCCTGAGTCGAATAAGACCATTTTTGAAAAATGTCTGTCTGTCTGTGTGTCTGTGTGTCTGTGTGTGGCTGTGTGTCTGTGTGTCTGTGTGTCTGTGTGTCTGTGTGGCTGTGTGTGAGTCTGTGTGCGCTGTACCGCAAAAACCGCTAAAGATATCGAGATGAAACTTGAAACTTAAGCTTTTTGATACAATCGGAAGAACTGAAAAGCTTTTGGTGAAAATCGGAAAACCGGAAGTGGTACTTTACTCGTAGCGTTTTTCAGTTTTTTCAGATTTTTTCAATAAATGTTCATCAAACAAAAAATTCTTTCAAATAAAAGTTGTAGATAGTAACAAAATGAAGATGTATTATTCATTTACTTTTTGTCATAGCACTCTTAGTTTTTCAGATATTTCAAAAGTTGTGTGTTTTATCTAGTTATTGGTGTGTGACAGTGTATGTGTCGATACAATTGAAAAATGTTTCCAATAAAAGTTGTAGGAAATGAAAAACTATAGATTTTTTGTATCTTCACTTTTTGTCATAGCACTGTTAGTTTTTGAGAAAATTAATAAATAATGTTCTTTTATCTAGTCATTGGTTTGTCTCAGTGTATGTGTTGATACAATTGAAAAATGTTTCAAATAAAAGTTGTAGTTATCAAAAAGTTGAAGACATTTTGAAAATAATAATGCTACAAATATTTTAAAAGTGATTTAATACGCAATTTACGGGGGAAAGTACTATGATGGACACATCACCATTTTTTTTATGGTGATATGAAGTAATTTACTATTTGAAAAAAATGATAAAAATAGAACACGATGAATTTTCATAAAAAATCAAAGCATTTTGCGACTCTAACGAATTGCATACATTTTTATTTTATTTGAGACACTCAAAATCTACTTTCAATTATTCAAGCTATAGTTTTTATCTCAAAGTTATAAGTATTTTTGTTTAGCTATAATTTAATTATTAATTATGAAATGGGTGTTTTTAACTACAAATTAAATCAATGTTTTATACGCCTGGCGTATTAAGTAAAATTTCGAGTTTAGAAATGCCTGAAAAATTGGATTTGCAATAAATATCTAAATGAACAAAACAACATTTATTTGTAAGAAAAAATACAAAAATTAACAAAAGTGTAAAACAACAAATCAATATTTCGAGTGCCCGTGCTCGTGTCCGTGCTTGTGTCCATGCGAGTGATTTTCCTTATGACTGTGCCCGTGCTTGTGCCCCTCCTTGTGCTCATGCTTGTGCCCATGATGATGCCCATGCTTATGACTCTCGTGATGCTCGTGTTTATGCCCCTCATCATGCCCATGCTTATGCCCGTGATGATGACCATGCTTATGCCCATGCTTGTGATCGTGATCATGCCCGTGACTATTCTTATGATCGTGCCCATGCTTATGAGCTTCCTTATGCTCGTGCTTATGCGATTGTTGATGCTGGTGTTGATGGTTGTGTCCATGCTTATGATCCTCGTTATGCTCGTGTTTGTGGTTTTGGTGGTGTTGGTGACCGTGGCTGTGCTGGTTTTTATGATCATGCCCGTGCGAATGGCTATGCTGGTGCCCATGCGCATTTTGCGCTTGATGGGAATGTTTGTGATCTTGTTCGTGGTGATGCTTATGATCTTGTTTGTGTTGATGCTTGTGAACATGCTTGTGCTTATGATAGTGAACTTCAGCATGGGCATCTTTACTATAATCACTTTCGTATTGCGCATAATCCTCTTCATGTCTAGATTCTGCTATATTGGGTTTTGCTGCAAATTGTGCGGTGCTTGTTTTTATTAATGGTGCATTTTGATTGGTTGGTGCTTCGTGATTGTCTTCGTAAGGTTGTTGATGATCGTATGATGCGCTATGAGTCTCACTGCCCTGATCGTTGCTTTTGAAAGTGAAATAAGTACTGCCGGCTTCGTTTGGTATCATGTAGTTGATTTTGTAACCACTGGTTGATAGGGCAATGATGGCCAACAAACTCGCACTTGCCTAAAATATAGATTTAGCATGTTAAGTATTAGCTGCGGAATTTTCGATGTATTTCCTCAATGAAATTAAAAACAATTGTATATAATACTTCATATTTCGCTGGCATTCTGCAGAAAAGAACCAATACAATACTTATATTATCCAAACGACAACAGTTTTTTTTTAAATACTAATACTAATATTCTACAGATGTAATATAAATACATACCAATACTCCCATGTTGATAACAACAACAACAGCAATTACCAACAAAGCTGAGAATGCGTACCACCCAACAAAATCTTTTGTCTTTTATACAACCTTTTCTTTTCGCTTCAATAATCACAGCAAAATTATCTGGGAGATAACAATCCGTACATAATGTTTCGTTTTCCATAGGCAATAAACCGTTGAAAAAAAATAAGGTGTTAATGAATGCTAATTCCCGTCAGGTTTAAACAATTCTCGATCATCCTCTGTAATGATAATTGTAAAAGACTAATGTGTGTTTGTTACACTTTACGAAGATTGCACGCGCAATGCTCCACTGATGGCGTAACGGAAATAGGATGAGAAGAAAACCGTTTAGATTAAAGAGAAAATTTATGTTATCTATTTTAATGTCTATAAAAGATTAATTAATGAAGAAAATTATTTATTTGATAAATTAAAATACGTATCAGGAAATTGGATATAATTTACTAATTCATCGAGTGATTTAATTAAATGATTTCATTAAGAGCGCATCAGTCACTCAGTTACCGTGGAGCAGTTGGAGTAAACTGCTCCAGGTACTTCAAGTTTTTAAGGCGCAACATTAGCTTAGATGAAATTAACATTTGTCTACACTTGATTAAAGTAAGATCAAACGTAACAAATAAAGTTTATATTGTATGTATCAGGATATTTATACTCAAAAGAAAAATAAACTGTATGTACATTGCTTATTGTTAGTCATTTATACATAATTAAATCTTACCTCAGGCCGATTTGACTTAGTTTCCAACTCCATAATAAAAGAAATACAATGTTTATTAGATCAGACCACACTAATGAGAAGCGGGAACTCCGAAACGCGTCTGTGAGTTATTCAACTGTACTGGTATATTGAAAATTAATATAATTTTTTCTCATTTGTTAGAAAGCGATTTTGAAATGTCTCGGGTTTGTCTAATATCTAAAACTGCTGTGCCCCTGATTTAGAAGAATTTTATTATAATCAATATACAGGGTGGTGATTTTTTGATGCTCACCATTGGTATCTCGGAAACGAAAGATACACTAGGACGTTTAAATTAGAGAAAAGTAGCTCAGTTTAATGGCGATTGAGAATCTGAAAAAAAAAATATTTTGATAGGTTCCTTATTTATCGCGAATGAAACTCAAAATTGTGATTTAAAAAAAAATAATATCTTCCCTGCCATTGGGAGTGTTTTCATCAAACTTGGCAACTGTATATTTTTGAACCCTCTGTATCAAATAGCGTGGACAGAAATATTCTAGGTACTCTAGATTGTGAGTTGCGATATTCATTTTTTTTATGGCAGCCATATTGGATTTTCACACTTTTAGGTAGACCAAAAATAGCTTTACACACACACACATAACCTCGGATTTCAATAAAAAAACCTGTAGAAATTTAAAAATGAATGTAAATATTTGCTTAAATCGCAAATGCTTTAAAAAACAATTACAAGAATAATTAAAGTGATAGTTGGTAGTGCGTGTTTTTTCTTATAACCGCTATTTTGGATATTCTTCATTATAATTATTTAAAATGTTCAAATTGTGCACCGTTTTTCCTGATGCAAAGATTGGTCCTAATATTCATTTCATCCACTGGTTTTTGGATTGTTCGCTTCTAAATGGAGTCGAAGGCATTTCTGATTTCCAGTCCTCCAGATGTTCGATATCTTCGGTTTTAGTTGAATAAACAAGATCTTTAATAGCGCCTCACAGAAAAAAATCCAAAGGATTTAAGCAGGGCGCCATGATTATGGAAACCGTGTATTTAAATAATTGCCAACAATACGGGAGTTGTGAGGCCCAACTCCGTCTTGCTGATACCACTCAAGATTTTAAATTGTGAGTAGTGGTAATTCGTCTAACATATCTTCTAAATTTCTCTGCAAAAAATTTAAATATGCAGCACCATTTAAACGTCCATCGAGGAAAAATAGATCAAGAATAGCATTATCAAAAATACCAGCCCATAAGTTTAAAGAATATCTGACTTGTGGCCTCGTTTCTCTTATTAAACGAGGATTCGCCGTTGCGTAGTAGTGCAGATTTTTTCTAGTAAAGCTTCCGTATTTTGTTAATAAACACTCATCGCTCCATAATATTTTTCTTGGAAAATTATTATCTTCTATTTGAATGAAGAGTTTGTACCGGTCTGAATTTCTTCTCGTGATACTTATGTTTATTTTTATAATTTTCCTCACATATGAGTCTTCAATACCGCAATCTTTAGATATTCTTCGATTCGAAGTTGTTAGATCAATCATAACGTGAGCCAACGCATTTACTTCGTTCAGATTAATATCTTTACCATACGGCTCACGCGGTCTTCTAAATCTGCCACAAATCGCCAAATTCCTCGAAATCCGTTGAAACATTGTTCGATGGGGTTGTCGGCTCTCTGAATACATATTTTCATATGATTCAGCTGTCAAAACAGAATTTATATTGCGCCGAATGTAGACTTCGTACATGTCCTGCTTTTCCTCGTCGGTGTATATTATATACCAGGTATTTCTTATGGCAGCCATTTTGGATTTTCACACTGGTAGACTAAAAAAATAGCTTTTCAAAATGGTAACACACCTCTGATATCCAAAAAACCTGTATAAATTAAAAAATTAATGTATATATTTATACAGGTTGTCAATTTGAAAACAAGCCAGCCAGAATATCTTTGGAACAGTAACAGTTAGAGAAAATTTTCCGAAACCGTTCCTAGGATATGGAGGGGGAACCATATTGATCCACATAACAATCTTCTGCAACCAACCCCTTAGGCTGTAGCCACCCTTGCCCATTTTTTTTAAATGGCATGACCCCACTTGTGATACATCATTACAAAGTTCTTTCAAAATGCTAATCAGTGGTACCAACAATTTTTTTATTGTTACATAAAAAATGTAAAAAAAAATAATTATTAAATTATAGTATGCTTAAAATGTTTCCATTATTTTCGAGACAATAATAAAGTCTATTCTCAAATTCCTGTCGTACATTTTGAAAGGTTTTGGAAGGTCCATTGAACCAAGTTTTGTTATTATTTTAATTTTTTTTTTAGAGTTGTCCATGATTTAATAAAACAATAGATAACTCTGATAAATATTGGGTATTATTGTGTTCATCTGTGCTTTTTCATTTGTAATTTGTAAAAATAAATATCCAATTTAACAACAGTTTTAAAATCAAATAAATTGATTTAAATTTTTTTTGCATTTTTTATGTAACAATAAACATTTTACCAGTGATTAGTATTTTTAAAGACCTTTTTAATGATGTATCACAAGTAGGGTCGTGCCATTTAAAAAAATGGGAAAGGGTGGCTACAGCCTAAGGGGTTGGTTGCAGAAGATTGTTATGTGGGTCAAAATGGTTCCCCCTCTATATCCTAGAAACGGTTTTGAAAAATTTTCTCTAACTGTTACTGTTCCCAAGATATTCTGGCTGGCTTGTTTTCAAATTGACACCCTGTATAAATATTTACATTCATTTTTAAATTTATACAGGTTTTTTTGGAAATCAGAGGTGTGTTACCATTTTGAAAAGCTATTTTTTTGGTCTACCTAAAAGTGTGAAAATCCAATATGGCTGCCATAAGAAATAAAAAAAAGTTGAACATCGTAACTCGAAATCTAGAGTACCTGAAATATTTCTGTCGACGCCAACTGATACAGAGGGTTCAAAAATATACATTTATCAAGTTTGATGAAAATACCGATAATGGCAGGAAAAATATTTTTTTTTCTAAAATCACGATTTTCAGTTTCATTCGCGATAAATCAGGAACGTAACAAAATAATCATGTTTCTTTTTCAAGTTCTCAATCGCCATTAAAATGAGTTACCTTTCTCTGATTTAAGCGAGCTCGTGTATCATCTTATCATTTTTGAGATACCAATGGTGATCATCGAAAAATTCACCACCCTATTTACCCCTACTTTTGAAACATTTAACTGTAAGTTATTATATTGTGGTGTTATTTAAAATTGTAGTTATCTTAAGAACAATTCATATAAAGGCGAAAATGTGCAACTTTGCTTTCTTACAATAGTTTTGGAATATGCACATTTATTACAAAGAGTAGAGCCGTGGAGAAATGTTAAAATCCATGAACGGAAAAAATATAATAGCAGCTTATAGCAAGCGCACGCAAGTATTTGAATTTGAATAATTGAAATTGCCTTTCACTATAGTCAAAGAAAGTTGCGTGTTTGCAATGTTCTTGATGAATTAATATAACGATGTTCTGTACTGTATATAATTAACATACATGATATAAAGAAACAAAAAGATTATGGAAGTATATTGTATTGTATAGTAAAATGGTATAATAATTAATAATTAATGAGCAAATTTAACCGTTCATGTATATTTATTATACATTCAAACGGGTTTTCCAAACGAATGAAAAATTACATTGCCATAGACCTAACCAAGGGAGACTAGGAAGGAGATGAGTGCGCCTCCTCCAATGTTTGTAAGTTTGTATCTAATCGTTAGATTTATTACTAACATTCGAACGTAGGTTTTTATTCTATAAATGATCTATACCAATTATAACAGAGACAAAACACTCATTGTCCGCAAAATTACGTTAAATACGGTCTTTCTCTAATGGATAATGTGCAGAATGCACGCCGCCGTTTCATTAATTAAAGTGCAACAATTAAAACGTCATTAATTGAAACTGCGTGACGATTTGCTTAGGTAGGATGATCATCCGTGTTATAAATAATGTCGAGCCGCAATCTCACTCATTCTCAGCTTCGTTGGCCAACACCATCAAGCTTCCAACATGGGAGTATACGTAAGTTATATTCCACTGTTATACGAGTATATTTTACAATATTATTAATCTTAAAAAATCCATTAGTGTCATGAAAATACATAAGTGGGAAACATATTGACAATTCAAGATACAATAAAGTGGTCATTAGTTGCGGAAATGTAAAAGCTTTTTATCTAGAGCCTCACCAAAAAAGCTTCACTTGTATGTGAATGCTCGTGCCAAATTATGCCCAAAATAAAATTGTGCCTAAGTATAAATCATGTCCAAAAGCCAATCGTGCCCAAAAGCACCCCCCGAAATTTTCAAAATGTTAATGTCTTGTATGTAAAAGCGCTCCCGCAAGATCAAAAACAATATTTTTGCTATTAACCCCCCCCCTCCAAAATGTTTATAACCCCCTCTGAAATTTGTTTCTGGTTACAGCCTTGCCCAAATGCAAATTAAGTAGAAAAGTAAATCGCGCCCAAAAGCCCTACTTTACAAACTAGGTACCAAAATACTATTTATTTTTATAAATCAGTTAAATATGGTTTTTAAAAGACATTTTATACCACAAATTGTAACAAAAAATGTGCACTCAACTCATCTTAGAACTAAAATTTAAGAAGTTAAATAGTCTATTACTTTATTACCATTTTGCTCATACTTTAAACATTATGACGCTTCTAGCCCATATTAGGGGCGGATCCAAAGAGAGGGGCTATGCGTCCATTTATCATTTAAAGACAGTTTTAAAATGTAGGTTAAATTCCATTAATCTCTTGTTTGGTATTTTGCATTTTTTGTTGATTTGTAAATTTTACATGTTTGTTAATTTATGCTAATTTTCAAAGTTCTGAAATTTTCGTCAAACATTTAATATGTGTTGGTTTTCACGAGTTTATTTAAAATAGTAATAATTATTTAAAATTTGTGATTTTTGTTAAATATAAACACAAAGATTTTTTCTTTGAAGTGTACTTTTATAATCCTTATTAATATTTGAAAAATTAATTAACATGTGATCAAACCTGAGCAATATATTTTGAACTCTAATTTCCATCAGTGGTTTATACGCGTGGCGCATGAAGTTAAATTTCGAGTTTAGAAAAGCCCCGTGAAAATTTGTCTTCATGCTTAATCTGGGATTGGAAATACTCGTTAGAGGCTTCAAATTAACCTAATAGAAAAATTTCCTGTATTTATATTTTTATTTTATTGAATTCATCATTTTTATACTATTTTTTTTGTGTTGATCTGTATTAGCGCTCATTAAACCCATCTTTTTTTGTTTTCAAGATTATTTCATTTAAATAAAACTAGTGAAAATAATAACAGGTTTTAAAATTTTATACCACATTTAATTAGTTTTAAAGTAGTGTTGTACAAAAAAAGTTAAAACGTTTACTATTGATTATCTTTTTCTTATTTAATTATCATTTCAATATGTTGAAGTAATTTCTCACTTGACCCGTGGTGAAACATATTTCATTTTATTTCAATAACTAGGAAATAGTATTATAAATACATAACTACATTTTAGTTTCATTTTTTGTCATCTGGCTATTTAGGGGGGGGGAGTATACCCCTTCCCCTCTGTATAATTCCTAATATACATTTTATTTCTTGTTTTAATTTTTGCAGATAATAACTCTTTTAACATCAATCATCCTAGGAGCTGTCAGTTTCAAAATCGACTACGTACCATTAAGCCCGAATTACTTACCATATTTCGATCCCACCTTCAACCCCAAAGACCATTTGTCCCAAAGCGCATCAACCAGTTACCTGATCCCAGTGATAAAACCAACAGACCAAACAGCAAATTTACCAAAAACCGACGATACATCAACAAAGAAATCAACTTACCTCCCACTGTTGCACAACCCAAGTCAATCGACTAAAAATGAAAACTACTTAGTACCACCAATCCCACAAGAAACTTTAAAGCTACAGGATTATTTTATACCCCAAGAAACTGGAAAGCAACAGGAATATTTGGTATCACAAGTAAGTGAAAAGCAACAGAATTATTTAGTACCACAAGAAACTGGAAAGCAACAGGATTATTTGGTATCACAAGTCAGTGAAAAGCAACAGAATTATTTTGTACCACAAGAAACTGGAAAGCAACAGGATTATTTATTATCACAAGTAAGTGAAAAGCAACAGAATTATTTTTCACCACAAAAAACTGAAAAGCAACAGGAATATTTGCTACCACAAGTAAGTGAAAAGCAACAAAATTATTTTGTACCACAAGGAAATGGAAAGCAACAGGAATATTTAGTATCACAAGTAAGTGGAAACCAACAGGATTATTTTCTCCCGCAAGCAAGTGGAAAGCAACAAAGTTACCTTCGTCCACAAGAAAGCGGATCCCAGCAAAATTATCTGGCCCCACAGCAAACTACAAATCAACAGAAGGAACTTGTAGATGCTGATAATTCCAAAATGCTGGTCGCCGAGTTTGGAAAGAGGATTGCCGATTTTAACCAGAGGAACGAGGATTTAAGTAAAGGCGTCGAGCAATCCAACAATGGGTATTCTGGATATCAAAACATGGAAGTTGATACCGGGCATCAGAATCAGCAAGACTCTGGATCGAAGCAACCCGGATTTATCATTATAGAGAATTACGGTTACAATCCTGAAACACAAGTGGCCCAATCAAAAAGTGCCGATTCGGAAGAAGCGTATTACAGGGAAATTGAAAAACAAGCCGAGTTAGAAACTGAGAAGAAGTTTAGAGAATCCAAGGAGAAGCAGAAGGTTGCGAAAAAACCGGCTGTTTATTCCAGCTATCTGAGTGTGATCAATCAAAGTATTCCAGTAAAAAATGCTTTAGCTGGTAACATCGCAAGTACTTATCTTGTGGAAAATTCAGGAAATCCAGTGGGTGTTACTCAAGCTTACTACGGGACGAATCAAGTGAGTGCCTACCAAAATCCGTTGGTTACAAAACCTAGAACTGGGCGTAAGCTCGAATCAAGTTCCTACCAAAATACTGAAAATATTGTTCGGAGCAAAAAAGTATCTGATACTTCAGTAGCCACGAACGATTGGGAACCAATATCAGCTCCTTACGAATCGTACCAACCTAAAGAAGAAGAGGAGCATGGGGGTGGTGGTGGTGGTGAAGTCCACTACCACCAACACAAGCACATCCACAAACACTCCCACCATCAAGACCACCAACACCACCATGAGCAAGAACACAAACACATCCACGACGCCAGCAACCACCACGGCCACTCCCACGAAGAATCCCACGGGCACTCCCATGATTCCTCCCATAAACACTCCCATGATCACACTCAGAGCCACGTCCACGACCACCACGAAAACCATGGCCACTCCCATGAAAGCAAACACCAACATATAGAAGCCCACAAACACGACCACCATGATAGCCACAAGCATAGCCATGAGCACAACCATGATCACGGGCATGATCATCACCATTCCAACGATCATAAGCATGATCATCATCATTCGAACAAGCATTCGCATCACGAGGATCATGGGCATGATCACCATCACGGGCACAAGCATTCCCATGATCATGGGCATAAGCACAGCCACATTCAGGAGCACAAGCATGGGCATGAGCATGAGCACAAGCATGGGCACAAGCATGGCCATAAGCACGTGCACAAACACTCGAAACATTGAGTGTTGATTTTAAATAAATTGTTTTTATTTTCTTGTTGTTGTTGATGATTGTTCAATAAAACATTTTAAACTATTTTCGTTTTATTTAAGGTAGAAGGTTACCTGAATGTTAAATCAAATCAGCTTTTAAATATAAATTTAAACAAAGACAATTCTTTATGTATTAATGTTATAGAAAATCGTAAGACTATTTTTCACGTTCTTTTATAACCGAATCATTATTATTTTAGAACAAACGAACAATAATAATAATTTAATTGTTATTCGCGTGACTAACCATGTCAAACTTCAAAATGTAGGGCTTGGCAACGCGGCGTACTGTCAGTCGTTGACGTATCACGAGAGTGAGCTTACAGTATCGTAAACAATGGACAGAGATGAAGGCGGCATTTCGCGTCTTCGCAAAAAAGGTGGTTTTATTAAACAGAAAGTCCTGATAAAACAAGGAAAAGCTGCTTTACAACGCACATTACAAGTTGCACGCGAGAGACTGCATCAACTCAACTCATCTAGATTCCACTAACGACACATTTCAAAATTCGAATTTCCGCGCAAAGCAACGTTGCCAACTCATAAAAGTCCGTTCTGCGCATGCGCAAATATTTAGATCATATATCCGGTTGCAGTTTTATAATCTAAATATTTCAATAAATACGTGGTAAGCTGCAGTTTTTTTTAGGATCGATAGAAACGTTAGTATTTGAAATATTTTTATTTAGTATTGCAACTAGATGATAAGTTATTTAGCTATAAAACGTTCATGTTGTTTGGCGCGCATATGTGCATAACCCTATGTCATTAATGTATTTTGGTGCATCTTTGATAATAATTTTCTCAACCCAGACGTGGTAAAATACTTTTTTTAAGGTGTTAATCGATAGAGCAGCATTCAATTAATTAAAAAAGACGACCTACTGAGCAGAAAACAAACAAATAACATTATATAAACATTGTAATAACATTAAACGTTGTTTTAATGTTGATGAAACATTACTATTGTGTAGGGAACCTATGAAATTCTTAAGTTGTACCGATTGGGTGACTATCTACCTTAAAGCATTATCACAATCTAGATTTCAAATCAAATTGCTGTCAAAAATTGAGCCAGCCAAGAATCACTGCTTGTTTAAAAAAACTGAAATACATATATAAACAAGCCTGTGTGTTAAGGTGTTAACAAAATAATTGCCCACTCTATGAGACCATCAAGTAAGTTATTCTTTGAACTGTAGTTCAAGTTTTCTAATCTCTTAATGTAATTTTGAACACAGTTTATATTTTCAAATAACGATATCTAAGTTAAACTTTACAATATTTCAGTGTTTTATGCGCGTAGCGCATGAAGTAAAATTTCGAGTTTAGAAAAGCCCAGTGTAGAAAATTTGTCGAGGGTCGCGCAGCGTCCTGAGATCAATCAATCAACTCTGATCTCTAAAACTTGCGGAATGACATAAAGGCAGAAAGGCGGTTAAAGTTTAATTGTCATATTTCAGAGTTACCAATCTGTAATATTTTCTATAGCACCCTGAAGTCTATTTTATTCTTATTATTGAAAACACGATATGTTTTCTGTTGGACAATCAAGAATTATTATTATTATAAAGATTTATTAATAAAATAAGTTTCTTGATAAATTAAATGAAGCTGAAAGATATACTCTATTATTTATAATGTAAATCTAAAAATGAATAATAGAATTAGGAAATAAGGATTTCTTATGCCTTTAGATAATCTTGACATTAGCATTCACAACAAAAATTAAAATTTCATACATTTTGTGATAATGAGCATAATAATAATTTATTATTCTTCAATGGAGGTGACAAAATCTAATCCATACAACATACATTTTGCTAAAATTGCATTTATTTTTTTTTTATATTTATCACTGTCAATTCTTATTTTAATATTTTTTGCAGATATTTCATATACTTAGTTATACCTACTATTGTTTTCTAAAATAATGCAAAATACATACAGATTTATTTCAATAAATTATTCTTTCTGTATTTGAATAATAAAATTTATTATGAATTTGTCGTGTCTGTCTTTTGGTGAATGCGCAGGGCTAAAACACAATTTACTTCAATAATGCCAATTGTAAAGACAAAATAGCAGACAGAAAGTTATTATTATTTAACTAGAATTCTGCAAAATATATTTCTCGTCAACATTAAGACAAAGTTTGTTGAAAAAATGATAATAGGTACATTATATAAATAAACATTACATTTTAGTAATTTTTTCATAAATTATGAAACAAAAAAAAGCATTATATTCTGTGTAAGCAAAAATCAAATTGCACAACTGGGAAATAAATGACAGGAACTTAAATTTGACCAAAATTATTTAAAAGTTAGAAAAACAACAAATTCATGTTACAGTTGCGAGAGAAAAAACCTAGTACAGCAGGGAGCTTTAGCCACTTCTAAAATATGTTTTTTTTGTCTTGTAAAACAAACTTGTCATGTGGAGGTTAGAAACCATTTTTTTCTGAGCCAACAATGCGGTGCTTTTGTTGAGATGTAATGTCTCTAATGCTAATACCGAATCTAAACTTGTCATTATTATTGTTTTTTTGCGTTTCAGTCAGTTAAGGCATGTCGACTTTAATTAAATTTCGTTTAACATATTCACAGATTTGTCAATTTGATTGACAATTTAAAAAATCAAAGTGGGTCCAGTTCAAGTGAGTTTCCAACCAAATATTTTGCAGCACCAGTTTTTTCTCTCGCAACTGTACATTTACAAAAACAATAATTTCCTTTTGTATTATATACAGGGGGAAGCACAAATTATAATTACTGGAACATAAGACTTTTATAAAGTTTTCAGAAATTATTTAACAAAAGAATAACTTGTGCTTAAATCACAGTTCTCAACTGGTAAAAATAATAAATAACAAGACCTTAAATTTGTAGAAAATGTAGAAGAAAGGAATGTGTTTTATGTTTCTGTATGTAAACGCAGAATTTAGTTACTTAGTTTAATAATAATTACCGTGTAATTAAAACTAGTCACAAAAGTGAAATGAAAGTGGTATAAAAAAGTTTAGTGTTTTCTTTATATGAAAATTGGTTCAAAAATTAAACAATAATTATTTAATGTATGAACTTATTACCATCTTATTTTCAAATCAATTACCAAAATAACAAACTATTATTTTCTAAACATTTTTGAAGATGTGCTTTAGGAGAAAAACAAATATTGAATTTTAATTTGAATCTAGGTACTAAATTATTCGTATAATGCCCTATTTTATATCGAAGAAAAGCGACCAAACCAAATTTTCAGGATTTTCTAAACTTTAAATTTTACTTCATGCTTACTCGGGGAGTGAACACTGTCGGTTAATGTTTCAAACTTACCGCTTTTCAAAAACAACGAAAGCTTGAAAATGTACGGAGTACACATCACAGTTTGTATATTTAAAAAAAAAAACTTTGTGTAGAATAATGTATTTATTTATTTGGGTATCCCTCTGATAATAAAGACTTGTTCTTATCACATACTATATTAATAATTACTAGTTTCAACCTTTTGGTGAATGCGCCAGGCGAGAACACAAATTACCATCAGTGATGTCAACCGTAGAGATGGAATATTCGTCGTAAAGTCAACATGTTTTGCCAAAGTTAACCTAAAATATAGGCACAGTTGCGAAAGAAATAAACTATAATCTGTTTATAACTGTTCTATAAATTTCACGCGCCAAAACCTACAACTTTGATTGGCCGAGAGAGCGCCCATTTTACACTATGCTAATTACGTCATTATTAGACGCAACAGCTGACATAACCTTAATTCGAAGTGTTACCGAATTGCAACTTTGTCTGTTTTTTTTTTTTAAAGGATTCGTATTCGAATCTAAATGTAGGTGATTCGAATCCTTATAAAAGGATTCGAATCCTTGTAAAAGGATTCGAATACTTACAAAAGGATTTGAATCGTCAAAAATAATTTGAATTAATTGGCATGAATAACATAAAAAATGTTTTTTTGTGTGTTTTTAATTTTCTCGTTAAATCACTGTTTTATGCGCGTGGCGCATGACGTAAAATTTCGAGTTTAGAAAAGCCCAGAAACTTTATATAGAGTAAATTGGGCTTGGGCATTTTCTCCTTCTATAGTCTGTTCAAAAACTAAAAGGAGTAAGTGCCAACGCCCAATTTACACTACAAAAAGTTACCAGAAATATCACTAGATACATTTGGCGGGAATTTTAAATAGTTTCATATTTACTCTCTAAATAAAATCAAATATCCATTTTGTACTTCTTAATTGTGGTTAAGTATTTTCTTTTCCATCGTACGATACCGTAAGTTCAATTAAAATGCTTATACGGCATCTCGCCATATATCTGTAAAATAAAACATATATACATTATGTTCATAATATAATATGGAATTTATATAATAATGTGTTTCTACAGAGGTGGGACGAATCCTCGTAAAAAGAATTGGAATCACGAATCCGAATCACCTAATATGATTCGAATCACGAATACTCGAATAAAGGATTCGTAAGAGATAAATATGATTCGAATCGAAGATTGGAATCCTGTTTTTTCAAATCACGAATATAGAAAAATCCTTTAAGAATAAATTTTATTTCATTATTTTTTTTCAACCATTAATATCGGTACCAGTTGTTTTAACAAAATATTTAAAACCTAATTATTTATTATTACCACTGAACATCGTTGATAACAGACTAAATATCTGACTCCCTGTTACTCTGGTTAACGATGTATTTGTATGTTTCTGAACTCCACTTCAAATCAGTGTTTTTTACGCGTGGCGCATGAAGTAAAATTTCGAGTTTAGAAAAGCCCGAAAATTTGTCTCGGGTCGCTGCGCGACCCTCGACAAATTTTCACGGGGCTTTTCTAAACTCGAAATTTTACTTCATGCTTAGCCTGGGAGTGGAAACAATCGTTCAAAACTTCAAATTGAACTCTATTATAAAATCGACTAATGCCTGAAATTTACGTAAATAAAAAATTCACTGAATATCATAAAAACCGGGAAAGTCAGAGAAAAGTCATGGAGTTATATTCAAATTGACCAAAACACCAACAAAGAAGCCATATGATATTATAAAATTTGTCAAAATCAGCAGGCAAATTACTAAACACGTTAAAATTTATAAAATTAACTTAAATATTCGCAAAAACAATAAAAACTATTAAACAGAATGGGGGTTTCCCACAGAAGAAAGTTATATTAAAAGGCCAGAGAAAAAATCGTTAGTCAGGAAAATGTCGGAAAAATTTATTATTTCAGATTGTGGGTACAATGTCAGTTCTACTTCAAACAATATTAAACAAAATTTTGAAAACTATATTATTATCGTTAAAAACATTTTCAATCATATAATGTTCTTATCAAAGCATTCACTTTGAAGTTTTGAACTAGGGTTTCCACTCCCAGACTAAGCATGAAGTAAAATTTCGAGTTTAGAAAAGCCCCGTGAAATTTTGTCGCGGGTCGCGCAGCGACCCGAGACAAATTGTCTGGGCTTTTCTAAACTCGAAATTTTACGTCATGCGCCACGGTAGACAATTTGTCTCGGGTCGCTGCGCGACCCTCGAAAAATTTTCACGGGGCTTTTCTAAACTCGAAATTTTACGTCATGCGCCACGGTAATAAAACAGTGATTTAACGAGAAATTTAAAAACACACAAAAACCATTTTTCATGTTATTCAATTAATTCGAATTATTTTCATGAATTCAAATTTTTTTGTAAGTATTCGAATCCTTTTATAAGGATTCGAATCACCCACATTTAGACTCGAATACGAATCCTCTTAAAAAAATGTAACGAATCCGGATCACGAATCCAGTTGAACTTAAGTATTCGAATGCCTCTTTTGAATCCTCTAAAAGGATTCGAATCTAGGATTCGAATTCTGAATGATTCGAATCCTGCCCAGCTCTGGTCTCTATCTTAATTAAAATTGATTTGTTTCATAAAACTATACAAGGTGGAACGACTCATCTTCGGCATGCCTTCATGATCGTTTACTTCTTTTAAAACTTTATTCAAAGTTGGCAGTTCATTTTCATAGAAGAAACTATGCACGGATCTCTTCACTACGTCATCAAAACTTGTAATTATGTCCTCCAAGCTGTTTAGGGCTACAAATCTCTCCGGATTTCTTATTTTCGCTAATGGTACGATAGACAGTGGAATTTATAACTCCTAATAATTAATCATTTTATTATTTAATGCATATTCTTATGATATTTGATATCTCACCTATTGCACCAACAATGTCTGATACAACAGCAGTCATTTTCATACGAGGATCATCAGTTATCATCTGCTATACATATATATTATGCACTGTTTTTCAGACAGATATAAATGACCCAAATCCAACTTCTTACGCTTTTCTGGAGGTGAAGGTGATATTAATACCGAGCTCTTGTACTGGGTCCATAATCCATCACAACAATATAAACAAAACTAACTTTTAACTATGCTAGAAAAACACCGCACAAAAGGTTATTACGAAACAGACAAATTTGCAACTCGGTAACGCTTCGAATTAAGGTTATGTCAGCAGTTGCGTCTAATAATGACGTAATTAGCTTAGTGTAAAATGGGCGCGCTCTCGGCCAATCAGAGTTGTAGGTTTTGGCGCGTGAAATTTAAAACGCTCCTCCTAGTTATTAAACAGATTATAGTTTTTAAACAGACTATAGTACAGCAAAATACTTGGCTATGTGAACTGGACTCACTTTGATTTTTCAAATTGTCAATCAAATTGACGAATCTGTGGAAATTTAATTGACTGAAATATAAAAAGCGATAATAACTACCCGTTTAGAGACGGTATTAGCATTAAAGACATAGCTAATGAAGTGCATGTCAACAAAAGCACCGTCTTGTTGGCTAAGAAATAAATTGTTGTTAACCTGTACATAACAAATTTGTTTTACAAGAAAAAAAACTATATTTTAGACGTGGCTAAAGCTCCCTTCTGTAGTAGTTTTTTTTCTTGCAACTGTACGTTAATTGTCAAGATGAAAGTATAATTTATACTCGACATTTGACTTCATGTACGCGTGGTGTATGAAGTAAAATGTATCAATATTAAAATATTTTAGAATTCTAAATATATAACTTCGCATTAATATACTCAATGACATTAGAAGCGTAACACCCAGAAGGAGTTATTATTTTAACTTGATTTTTTGCCAGTATGGTAGTCTTACATTAAGAATAAAATTATTACATTTTCAAGAAATTTTATTAAAAAACAATCTAAAAAAAATTAATAATGTGTTTGGCGACCCCTTTGCTGTATACACTCCTGTAGACGTCTGGGCATCGACAAAATGAGATGGTCGATGTCTTCTTGAGGCATCTCGTTCCAAGCAACTTGAATTTCATCGATCAACTGTGCTAGAGTCTGTGGAGGATG
The DNA here is from genome assembly GCA_932526585.2 of Philonthus cognatus. Lineage (NCBI taxonomy): Eukaryota > Metazoa > Arthropoda > Insecta > Coleoptera > Staphylinidae > Philonthus > Philonthus cognatus. The sequence goes on from OW052242.1 coordinate 112,985,178, forward strand.
GTGCAAAGAGAATATTCTTCTTCCCATGATATCCCACACATGTTCAATGGGATTTAAATCCGGCGAACGGGGCGGCCACGCCAAAACATTAACACCAGCTTCATTAAGAAAGTTCATAGTTCGACGAGCAATATGGGGACGTGCGTTATCTTGTTGAAAAAGTACGTCTGGGCGGCCATCTAAATAAGGCAACAAAGTCGGTCGTATGACGTCTTCAACATAACGCGCAGCTGTCATACTGCCTCGAATGAATACAAGAGGTGATCGACTACCATAAGCAATAGCCCCCCAAACCATTACTCCAGCAGTCCTGTGTACATGCCTCTCAATAGCAAACCTAAGATCAGGTCGTTCTCCACGGTAGCGTCGTACCCTTCTACGGCCATCATGCGTGCCTAGACAAAATCGTGATTCATCGCTGAATACGACATCGTGCCATTCTGCCTCCCAATGCTGCCGTTCTCTGCACCAGTCCAACCTTTGGCGACAGTGTCTAGCTGTTAAAGGAAGCACTAATCTTGGACGGTACGAAAGAAGCCCAAAGGATTGAATGCAGCGATATAAGGTTCGCATACTAACGGGTCTACCTTCTTCTCCAATCCATTGATCACCGATTTGACGCGTAGTAGCGAAACGGTCTCGCAGGGCTATTTGTCTTAAGCGCCGATCTTGACGTTCTGTGGTACGCCTTGGTTGACCAATTGGTCTTCTTCTTGCTCCTCTACCTTCTTCTGTCCATACCTGATACACACGTATTACAGTTGCTGCAGTGGAATCAATACGGCGGGCAATTTCGCGATAGGACATACAGACATCTCGATAAGCAACAACTCGACCCCGGTCAAAATCGCTCAAATGGTGATATTGTGGACGTCTTCGGACTCGAGGCATTTTATTTAAGCTTAACACACTCAACGGATACACGAAAACTAAAAACATCTGTACTAAACAGCTCATATAAATAGTTTTATCAAAAAAGAAAAAGTGAAATATATTTTTTTTTCACAATAAATATAGAAGGCATAAGGTTGAAATTGTTATCAATGTATGCTTTAAATATAGTCACTCTGTTGCTAAAATATGAATTCAAAAAAATCATTCCTTCTTGGTGTTACGCTTCTAATGTCATTGAGTATACTTTAGGAGTACACTTTGAACTTTGAACACTTTGAAAAAGCCTGAACACTTTTATGAGCCAAATTTCATGCTTTAACTATTTTGAGGTGAATTGAGCTTACATATTACTTTAATAAAATTATGAACGGTGGAGGCTTCTACTTTGTTATACATGTTAATTCAATAAAACAAAACACTTTAACTTTGTTTGTTTAACTGTGTTTATAACACAATATTGTGTTATACAAACAAAGTTAATGTGTTTGATTTTATTACTTTAATAAAGCTAGAAATCTTTAACGAAACACTAAATTTAATTTTTATATTCAAAATATTTAGATAGTGGACTTTAAGGGTTTAGAATGTATTCTTTTTACACCAGCTGTGACTGCGAATATTAGTGAATTATTTGAATGTTTGATTTGAGTACCAATGATTTAAGGATATGAATAGTATTCAGCAAAATGTGTTAAATAATTAATAACAAATTCGATTTTCTCATCTTTCAATGATAATAATAATCCTACCAAAGCTCACCAGTAAATCTAACTGGTATATAATGTATATTCCATTCCGATAATTTGCCTAAACTACGAATATTGGTACACAACCAAGCAAATATGAATCCGGGCTTAAAACATTTAGTTGATTATATTTCACCTTATTATCAAGTTTGATTTCGAAACTATATTAGTATTAATAAAACAAAAAGTATACTTAAACATGTTTATTTTACACTATCAATTTTAAATCAATAATGGTGTTCGTGTTGGTGATGATGGTCATGAGTTACTTTCGGATGGTAAGCATGTCCACTCAAGGTAACAACAGCGTTGAAACCATTGTGTTTATCAGCAGTGTAGTGAACAGTACGGATCACGCCATCAGGTTGAACAAGAGAGTATTCGCCCTTTACAACATCCCCATCGCGCTCCTCATGTTGAGACTTGTGATCTCCAGTATGTGGATCTTCAACACCGTATTTGAAAGAGTATTTTGGATGAGCCTACAGAATTAAAATATAAATATTATAAAGACAATACTATAAAGTACTATTATTTCAAGTTAATATTTACAATGAGTTATTAAAAGTAAACAGCATATCATCCAACACTATATAATAAGAATATTTTACCAATATTACCATATAAACATATGATTAAAAAAAAGTTTGAAATAAAAAAACACTTGGTTTGTTTCACTAACTTGAAACTTGTAACAAAAGTTAGTGAACAAACCAAGTCTTTTGTTTTTTATTTCACATTTTATGAATAAAATTCCTAATATTTTTTATATTTTTACCAAGAAGCTAAGATCTTAACTATTAATTTATTCAGTATGATTTTTAGTTTCAAGTATTAAATATTCAGATTCAGTTACTAGTCACTTAATTAAATCAATAGCTATATATGTATGAATATTAATTTAAGTAAAATCACTTGGATTGTTTCATAAAAATATGGATATCCCTCGAAATGAAGAAATAGTTTGTGAAACAAACAAAGTGATTTTTATTTAAACTAATATTCATACATTAAATATACATATATGTATGAATATCATGTTTCACCAAGTGATTAATGAGAACATAGTGAAAGATATCAATAGCTAACCCAGTTAGCTATTGATAATGGGTACATAGTACCCTAAATGTACATTTAGCATCGAAATATAAAAGTGAAGAGAAGAATATACCAACGTTGTAATTACGTAACTTAAAATCTTCACGAAACTTAAATAACTACATCAATTCAGTTAACAGTGTTAACTTCGTAGTAAATTTTTAATATAAATGGAAAAGAAAATACTAAAGTTGATGTATAAGTTTAGTATTTTTTTTTCTTTCATATTGAAAATGTAACACAAAGTAACCAACGTTTAATTGAATTTAAATCATTAAAAGTAGAATGTAAAACTATTTGTAAAATACTATTATTTGTTATTCGTTTTCTGGAATAAAATTAAGTTAAGATGATTTTTACTACCATAAGACAACTTACGTAATAGTCTACATATTTTTAAGTGGCACATTTTCAATATGAATGGAAAATAAAACACTAAAGTTGATGTATAATGTACGACGAAATTTCCACAGTTCAATTGAGTCTGCATTTTTTATGCCGGGATCACCAACGTCAGTTAAATCGACTAATAGTTTTCATAGAATACTCTAGTAATAGTTACATACATGTTAAAAAAATCAATAAATTTACATGACATTGATGCTTATGACATGGAAAATGTCTGTTTTGTGTTGTAGACGTTAACTTTGTGGTACATCTTAGTCGAAACTATAGTCACAAATTAAGTGCAAAATACAGTGGTTAAACAAAGTAAAAAGTGTTTTATTTACAAGTGGAAAGTGTCTATTTCAATCGACAAATAAATTTAATCTACGAATATTGAAAACTTATAACAAGAGCATTTATTCCAAAAACACGATTATTTGTTTTTGTTTTCTGGAATAAATTTGAATTAAGATGATCTTTACTATAATAAGATAACTTACGTAGTAGTCTACATGTTTTTCATCATCATGATTGTGGTGCTCATAATTATGTTCGTGATCATATTCATGGTGGTGATCATAATCATGATGAAGGTCGTAGTTTTCCTGTTGGTGATGGTTGTAGACATGTTCGACATGGTTGTCATATTGATGGTGGTTTGGAATATGGGCAGCACAAGCTATCGCCACAATGGCGCTGAGAGCGACAATCTAAAAATTATTGAAATACTAGTATTAATTTATAATAAAATTCATACAGGGAATTTTTATTTTGAGTAGGTTTACATATTCCTATGCATATGCTGTAAATTTTCAGGCATTCGTTCTTTGTGGAAAAATTCAATTTAAAGTCTCTAACGAGTGTTTCCACTCCCCGATTAAGCATTAAGTAAAATTTCGAGCTTAGAAAAGCCTGAAAATTTGGTTTGATCGCGTAGCGAAGCGGAGCGATCAAACCAAATTTTCAGGCTTTTCTAAGCTCAAAATTTTACTTCATGCGCCACCCGTATAAAACGCTGATTCTATGTGAAGTTTAAAGTGTATTTCTAAAGCAGTATGCTAAACCAGTATAATTTTATCTTCACAATATTTCAGTGTTTTATACGCGTGGCGCATGAAGTAAAATTTCGAGTTTACAAAAGCCTGAGAGTTTGGTTGGATCGCTCCGCTTCCCAGGCTATAAAATCAAGTTTTCAGGCTCTTTTAAACTTAAAATTTTTCTTTCTGGTTAACTAAGGAGTGGAAACACTCATTCAAATTGTAGTAACGAACACCTGAATAAATACAGCATACTTGAAATTTTTCTTTTATGCATTCGTTGGTTTCAAAAAAGTTCAATTTGAAGCTTTAAACAAGTGTTTCCAATCCTTAATTAAGCATGAAGTTAAATTTCGAGCTTAGAAAAACCTGAAAATTTGATTTGATCGCGTAGGGTATAAAACACTGATTTTATGTGAAGTTTAAAGTACATTTCTAAAGCAGTATGCTAAACCAGTATAATGATTACTTACAGTATTTCAGTGTTTTATATGGGTGGCGCATGAAGTAAAATTTCGAGTTTAGAAAAGCCTGAAAATTTGGTTTGGTCGAGTAGCGCTTCGCGCTACGCAACCAAACCAAATTTTCAGGCTTTCTAAACTCGAAATTTTACTTCATGCTCAATCAAGGATTGGAAACCCTCGCTTAAAGCTTCAAATTGAACTTTTTTAAAAACAACGAATAGAAATTTACAACGTATACATCAGGATATGTATACTTAAAAGAAAAATTCTTTGTATATCGTATTGAAAATTGATATGCTTTATGTGCTTTATAAATATTCTAATGCTTTATATGAACAAACACTTTCCAATAAAAAAAAAAACAGGTAATAAATAAAAGTAAATCTAATGTCGCGTTTGACACTAAAGAAATAGTAGAATGTGGAAACGAAATAAATATATTTAACGTTATATCTCAATATTTACCAGCAGTAAAACCCAAATTAAAACATCTTAAAACTAAATATCACTAATTACTTATAGCTGAACAAAATAAACTGAATGAACTAAAATTAAACATTTCAAAGAACAAATCCAAAACATCTTGGAAAATAATCACGGATATCACAGGAAATAGACAAAACAATATAAAATTGCTAACATCATTTAAATTATCGAATTTGGCAAATAATTAAAAATATAATCATATAAGTGAAACAAAACCAAGTGAATTTAATTTACAAACCATAAATAATTTAAATAAATTTTTTACTCAACAATCGTCTAAACTACTACTATATAATATTTCAATTAATAACGTCAGTAGATTTACATGTACTATTCCCTACCATGATAAGGAGTTTAAAATTGAACCTGTCACGGAATCCGAGATTATCAAAATAATTAAGAGTCTCGGAAACAAAACCTCCTGTGGATCTGATGGAATACCAGTAACAATAATAAAAACATCTATAAATAATATAATTAAACCACTACAACACATTTTCAGCGAATCGTTTCAATCCGGGAATTTTCCAAATTATTTAAAGTTGTCTATTGTCACACCTATTTTTAAACAGGGTGATCCTGAAATTTTTGAAAATAATAGACCCGTTAGTGTTCTATTCATATTTTCAAAAATATTGGAATCACTAATGGCCAATAGGCTTATTCATTTCTTTAAAAGTAATAATTTGTTCTCTGGCACACAACACGGTTTCATGTCTGGTAGAAATATTGAAACAGCATTATTTGATTTTCTGAATCCAATCTATAACAACTTAGATAAATATAATGTTGCTTTTGGTATGTTCTTAGATCTGTCTAAAACATTTGATACCATAAATTATGACATCTTATTACTAAAGCTCAACCCTTACGAAATTCGCGGAACAGCTCATAAATGGTTCTAATCATATCTAACGTCTAAAAAGCAATCTGTAATGGTTAAAAGTAATAGCGAAGAGGTTTTATCAAGTGTCTTGGATGTGACCATGGGGGTACCTCAAGGCAGTATTTTGGGACCTCTGCTATTCAATATATTCGTAAAAGACATTAACAACAACATAAAAGAGGAATCTCATTTGGTAAGTTATGCAGATGATACGAACCTGGTATTAGTAGGAGCTACATATACTGATGTAAAAACGACTGGAAATTGTTGTTTGTATGACTTGCAAAATTGGTTTACGGACAATAAATTATTACTTAACAATGAAAAAACAAATTATATGCTTTTTAAAGTTACAAATCAAATAGAAACATCAAACCATATAACACTAAATGATAAGCAATCTAGTTTTATCGATGCCACGAAATTTCTTGGTATCTTAATAGATGAAAACTTAAGCTATATTAAACATATTGATGCGCTTTCATCTAAACTAAATAAAGCCTGCTATGGACTAAGGGTACTTTCAAAGTATACTAATTTAAACATTGTACGAACTTTTCATTTTGCCTACTTTTATTCAAATATGAAATATGGTATAATGTTTTGGGGCAACAGAATCAACCTTGAAAGAACATATATAATTCAGAAACGAGCACTGAGAATCATCTCTAGCATGAAGTACAATGAGAGCTGTAGAGGTTTTTTTGGGGAAAACCAATTGCTTACATGTACTGCAAAATATACTGCCTTTCAAAAAAATCAGAACACAAAGTATTTATTGGACGATTTTAATGAAATTTACAGAATTTTATCATGTAAATGAACTGCATCGATGATCAAAAAATCAATTGTTCTGGTTACTATTTAATGGTATTTTTCCTTGATTTCACCATTGTGAAGAGCTCCTGATTTTTTAATGTAATTGCTTCTAATATCCAAGTAGCCTCTGAGTAGTTTGACGTTTCAGTTTGTAAAACATAAAAAGATGCCCCGTGTTCGTCGGCGTGCACAATATCATCATCTAAGTGAATTTGAAAGGGGTCGCATTATTGGAATGCGAGAAGCGGGTTTTTCGGTTCGTGCTATTGCTGAAAGGGTAGGCCGTAGTGTATCGGTGATCGTACGCTGCTGGTCTAGATGGTCCGAAGCTGGGGAGAATCGACGTAGACTTGGATCAGGACGTCCAAGGAGCACCACTGAGCGTGAAGATCGAGCTCTTCGTCTTACAACTTTAAGGGACAGATTTACAACGTCGCGGGCATTGGGAAATGACTGGTTGGCTCTAAATGGCCAAAGAGTATCCATGGCTACTGTTTACAGAAGAATCCGCAGTTTTGGTATAAGATCCTACCGTCCACAATTGTGTCTACCTCTTACTCCGCAGCATCGCAGAGCAAGACTTGATTGGTGCAGGGAAATACAACATTGGACCCATGAATGGAATAACATTATCTTCAGCGATGAGTCTCGGTTCTGTTTATGGGCTCATGATGGTCGCAGAAGAGTGAGACGTCGACGCGGTGAACGCAGAGTTTTACAATTTGCTGTTGAAAGACATACGGCTCTTACACAGGGAGTTATGGTTTGGGGGGCGATAGCATATGGTAGTCGGTCTCCTCTAGTTTTTTTAGAAGCAAGTCTTAGCGCGATTCGCTATATTGACAACATTTTACGGCCAGTGTTAGTGCCCTATGTAAATGGCTTGCAGAACCCCATTTTTCAGCAAGATAATGCTCGACCTCACACAGCGGCCATTACAAGACAGTTTTTTGATAGTGCCGAAATCAATTTGTTACCTTGGCTATCTCGTTCTCCAGATCTATCGCCAATAGAACATGTTTGGGATATGATAGGTGTTAGAATAAGTAACTTACAGCGCCCCGCTAACACTGTAATGGAACTTAGAGGTCAAATTATCGAAGTTTGGAATGAAATACCCCAAGTCGATATTGACAGCCTGATTTCTAGCATGCCTCGACGTGTTAATGAGTGTTTGGGAAATCGTGGAGGCCCAACACATTATTCATTTTTATTCATTTGTTTTTTGTTTTTCAAGTTGATTTTTTGATCATCGATACAGTTCGTTTACATGATCAAATTGTGTAAATTTTATTAAAATCGTGCAATAAATACTTGGTGTTCTGATTTTTTTGAAAGGCAGTATATATTTTGAATGCATGAAATTTATGTGGAAACAAAATCACTTATTTGAAAACTTCAGATTGAAAAGTATGCATAACACAAGGCACGGCATTGTATTTAAATATCTGTATCATAAATTGGCGTTCACTGAAAAAAACCCGTTTTATACGTGTATAAAAATATACAATGGTTTGCCAAAGCATGTTCTAAATTGTGACACATTTTCTAGCTGGAAACAATGTCTTAGGGAGTTTTTACTAGTTTTAGAACACTACGACTTGAGTGAATTTTTCGCGCGGTGATGTGATGTATACAATTATATTTTTTGTTGACCCTATTCCGTGTAGATGTATTGTACATATACAATGTATTGTGTATTTTATGTTGACATTGGAATAAAGATTTGTTATTATTATTATGTTTTTACATTTTTTAAACTATTTTGTAGTACATTTTTATACACTATTGTAAAATATATAGTAATAAATGAATAAATTCACCTTTATATAAAGAAGAAAGTAATACCTACACCTGAATATAATATCATTTATATTTTTACCTTAGCGATCATTTTGCTGTTGTATTTTTATTGAGGTTCGGAAATGAACTGACGAATAGCGAAAAAAAATCCGGTTTTATACCTGCCCAAAAAGTACATTGGTTATGCTTTAATTGTTCAGCTAATTTGAAATATTTTAAAATAACGCGTATATGCATCGTAAGAATCACGGTTGCGTTACTTGCTAATTATGAATAAAATTATAATATTGCGTTCAATGTCAAAAATTGTTGACCTTATAAAATTACTTATTATTATTAAGGTATTAATAAAATAGGATATTAGGAATTTAACTGAATGCTTTAACGAAAAATGACGATGTACAAATGTTAAGAATTATTCGTAAGTTCAAACACTCCTTTAAGTAATCTTTAAAAAACAAGATTATGTAAAGATAAAAAATTTAATTTACTATTAATATTTATAACAATATGTAATTTTAATAACGAAAAAAACATTCTATAGTTATTTTTTGAATGAATTTTCTCATTTGGTATTTGGTACAACATATTACACTATGCAAAGTTATTGAGGTGATAACAATTGGTACTGTTTCACAAATTAAAAACATTATTCTGACTATTGATAATGAAGGTTTAAATTAAATTACACTTGCTTTGTTTCACAATTTTTTACTTTACTATTTACTCGAATAGTTTCGCGTTTTACAGCATTATCAGGAGTCCTGATAATGCTGTAAAACGCGAAACTAGTCGAGTAAATAGTAAAGTAAAAAATTGTGAAACAAACCAAGTGTAATTTAATTTAAACCTTCATTATCAATATTTAAAAATGTTTCACCAAGTGATAAGTGAGAAAATTATTCAAGAAAAAAAAAATTATTCTGACTAGTTTTGGTTTGCTATATTATTTTCAAAGGAATAGTACAGAAACAAATATTTCCTAAACTCTGATTTTTTTAATATGATAATTCCATTCCAACCTAAAATCATGCATATTTGCTAACAAACAAAATCGCAGAAGTAAAAATGCAAGTGGATATTTTAAAATTATCTTATTTACGTTCTCCATGCCAACGACTGTACGATCGCGCTGAATTAGTGACGTTAAGTTCAATCCGTCAAACGCTGCAAGAGCGGATGACAGATTTTAGAATGACAATACACCTTTGTCATGGAATTATCTTATCAAATACCACTCGAGGTTTGGTTTTGGGAGAATATTTTTTCATTTAATAACTCGTGCGTGGTTTTCCAATTTTACTCGAGAAAACTTGTATAGACAAAAACACTCGAGCTTCGCTCTCGTGTTTTTGTCATCCAAGTTTTCTCTCGTTAAAATTGCTAGGCAACCACGTACTCGTCTAAATAAAAAAATATCCGGCCAAAACCAACCTCTTGTGGTATTACATACGACTAAACTTGGGGTGTATTTACTGAGAACAGTTGCAGTCCTGCTTTAACAGTAGGGTATTTTAAACATCAGATTTTGAGATGTTGGTAAATAATTATCAATAAATCATAATTTGTCAAATAAATTGTCACGATGCAGAGATTTTCAAAAAAGAGAACGCAACAACTTGCAACTTTACAACACTTACTGCGAGTTTTTCTTTAAAGTATACTTTCACATATTCCATATAAACATTTGCAATATTAATGAACTAAACAAAACTAAGTCGAAGTATATTTTGAATTTCACTTTAAATCAGTGCTTTATACGCGTGGCGCATGAAGTAAAATTTCGAGTTTAGAAAAGCCTGATTTGGCTTGGTCGCTCCGCTGCGCTACGCGACCAAGCCAAATTTTCAGGCTTTTCTAAACTCGAAATTTTACTTCATGCTTAGTCTGGGAGTGCAAAACACCCGTTACAGTTTTTGAATTGAAAGTTCTTAATAAGATCACGAATGTCTGATAATTTACATTGAAAAATCGTAACATGTATACGTAAAAGAAAAATTCCTTGTATTTAGAACTTTTTTAAAATTTGAACATATAAATGGGCAGATAACAAAGAAGACAAATATTCCTGAGCAAAGAATATTACCTGATCCTCCTATCCTACCTGATCCTCAGAGACACTTTATTAAATTGGTAGTAGATACAAATAATTTGAGGCGATGATAGGTAAATACATTTTTAATCGTTATCTTTGTGAGTTAATTGAAATGTCATATTAGTGTCAGATTTCCCTTCACACAACCTACAAATTAAAAGTTGATTTACAACATAACATGTGAATAATCTTTTTCTAACCTAAAACACACAACCTGCCTCACACCACTAAATTATTGAAATGTCATATTTGATTTGTCATATTAAAAAAAAACAGATTATAGGTATCTATGCAAATATTTTCTTTTTTATGTAATCAGGGAGTCAAAATTGAGGAATTCCAAACTTCCTCTTTGTTGTTTAAGATATTATTTTCTGTTAATATAGCTCTGTTGCTAGATTTAATGTCAGGGATATACATTATGAAAAATAATATCTATTACCTAAATGAAAAATCTTAAAACTGTGCGGATTAAAGAAGAGATTAAAAGCGATGCAATATTTCGAAACGCCAGTCATTGTTTTATTATCAAAAACATATTTTTTATGCTCTATCATTCTAGTTTGGAATGATCTCGCATTCATTACATCGCATTCATCAAATTGATTTTCATAAACTTCAAATTTCTTCAAATTATCCGTTTTTGTTTTGTTATTCATAATTCTATATTAATATGATCGTTTTGACACTTTTCTTATATTTGTTAAAGATTCAGCATAGGCATTAGCATGTAATTAATTATAATTTACGACCTGCAACAAATAAATCAAATTGGGTATAGTTATTATGGTTATTCAACCATTTACAATTAACACGTTTCTATATATAAACGAAATTTTGCATCATGATCGTCAGTTCACTTCCAACGTTCAACAGAAGTACACAGCAAAATGTTCGCCAAGGTACACAATAGAAAAAAATATTAGATCTATTAACTATTATTACTTATTAATAAAAAACGGTTTAACTTTGTTTGTATAATACAATTTATTTTAATGTGACTGCAGTTTCGGCAATTTTAGCTTGCCATTATCAAACATGTAGTACACTACATGTTGATAATGGCAAGCTAAATTTGCCGAAACTGCAGTCACATAAAAATAAATTGTGTTATACAAACAAAGTTAAACCGTTTTTTATTATTAAATTAACATGTATAACGAAGTAGAAGCCTCCACAATATAAAATATTATTACTTATAATTAATTATATTCATCTGTTAAATAATAATTACTTAAATCAATAATGTGTAAAATTACAAAAATGTTTTTCGTGTAAAATGCAAACAATATGTCTTAGTTAATAAGATAACTTAAGACAATAAATATCCATTGAAACAACTACTTCCCGTGCAAATACACCTCCGGATATTGAATAATACAATGACATTTTTTTTTAAATCTTTTTTTATTGTATTGTGCAAACTATAAGAACCGTAAGCTTGTTTTCTCACATTCAAATATTTTTAAATTGGAATTATTTTAACGTAAATCAAATTAAGTCTTTCATATTGTTAGATATTAACATATTCATCATTCAATAATTATTTTTGAATAACATTTCAGATTGTCGCTCTCAGCGCCATTGTGGCGATAGCATGTGCTGCTTACATTCCATCCCACCAATACGAAAACCACGTCGAGCATGTCTACAACCACCATAAACATCAAGACTACGACCACCATGATTATGACCATCATCATGAACATACCTACAACCATCACGATGATCATCTTGAAAAGTACGATGATGGACAATATCATGAACATCACGATAACCAAGACGAGAAATACGACGATGGACAATATCACGAACAAAATATCCAACAAGAAGATGAACATTATCATGGACACGAACATCATAACACCTACGATCATCAAAACACCAACAATCATCATAACACCTACGATCATCATGATGAACACCATGTAGATTATCATGTAACTATTGTTATAATTGTAATATTGTACAGTTTTTAACTTTTTGGTGTTTCAGGCTCGTCCAAAATACTCTTTCAAATATGGAGTTAAAGATCCACATACCGGAGACCACAAGTCTCAACACGAAGAGCGCGATGGGGATGTTGTAAAGGGTGAATACTCTGTTGTCCAACCTGATGGTGTGATCCGCACTGTTTACTACACTGCCGACAAGCATAATGGTTTCAACGCTGTTGTGACCAAGAGTGGACATGCCCACCATCCGGAAGTAACTCATGACCATAATAACCATCATGGACACCACTATTAAATATATAGATGTAGAAAATAAAGAACTTTGCAATTAACACAAATATCTATTTATTTAAATGATTTCATTGTTTCCGAATTTGAGGATATCTACCTTAAATATTTTAGCAGTCAATTTTTAAATAAAATCCCTAAATACAGTAGCACATTAGCGATTCTCAAATAAATTGAATGCATATTGTTAAACATTAACACTGGAAGAAACAACAGTGCCTATTCTTTTTGATTGGTTGTAATTCCGACTCAATATAGCGGACAAACAGCGGCGTAGCTATGAGGTCTAAAGTTTTTCACGCCAATTCCATCTAACGTTTGTGTTTTACCTCAAAAACTCGCAACAGTTGATAGAATCAACCTAAACCCGTTAATTTTAAGTACCGCGCTATCGTTTAAATTATGATTTAGAGTAGGCGGCATTTTTTTGTGCAGTTGCCCAGAATATGAATTGAATGATTAAATAAATTTGAGGTTATGGTAAATTATGTGTTGACAGTCAGTAGTACTAATCTAATTTATAATTCAAAGCCTACTCTAAATCATGTTTTAAATGATCGCACGGTATTAACCATTATATGTTCCAATTTCAAAATTAGATAAATAACCTCTGTCCATGGATGGCGCTGCAGGTGAATGATGACAATAGGCCCGTTCATCAGAGGGAGTTTACAACTGTTGGGGAATTCTCTGATGACCTGATTATTAATCGTGAACGTATTTGGGATTTTCGCTCGTACAAATCGTACAAAATAGACCGACCGGAAAATAGACCGACCGGCGTACCGTTCATTAGATAGCAACATGCATCACAAACAAATCCAATCATGTTGAATATTTGACACTTTAATGAACGAGCCCAATAACTCGCTATCACAACTGAATATCAGATGTTTATATTATAACCTATTTTGTCGATTAATTTTGACCACGCATGGCGGATGACAGAGAGTTGTCGCCACTGTGTTTAATTGAATCATTGTAAAAGAAACCAGAGGTCTAACTCTGGCTTAAAAACAACAACACAGACTAAACAAGAACTAATTTTAAATTCTTAGAAACAAATATAATCGCCATGAAAGGTAAAAAGAGTAACTTTGAATACCATTAGCTAGCTGTAGCTGGTCGATAGTGGTCTACAGCTGAGACTATAATAACTTTCCAGAAGATAGGAAAGAAAAATGAAACTTTCGAACAAATCTACTAATTATTTATTAAATTATTTACTTTTGTTAACGTTAAACCTTTCCAGATTAAGATTATGATTTGTGTTTATTGCCACCAATATTTCATACTTATGAGTGCGCTCTACCCTATGGAAACTAAGAATACAGATTTTTTTGATATGATTTTGAATATTTTAATTTTTTCTTTAAACATCTGTCTAAAAATCAATTGCAGAGGGAATGATTTAATTAATACGTATGTTTGAACTGCACGGTAACGTGGCTGCTAGTCTAAGGTGTCAAATTGTTTAGAGTGAACGGCAAAGCTATACTCATGAGAGATAAATCTCGAAACGCGTCTATAGATGGCCTGAATAATTCGACCCAAATTTTTAAATTTGCAGTAGGTTACTGAATGTAATAGCAAACACTTGTTGTATAATTTAATGTCCGTCGGAGTATTAGCTCGGCAAGTAGTTGTTTCAATGAGTGTTTGATATAGTTTTTGTAAAACTAACTTGTTGTAAATTGCGAAAAGATTTGCACTTTTATTGTTTGGAGTATTCTGCAACCAAGAATTGGTAATTTCATTTATACATATGCAGGAAAATTTTGTTTGAAATCAATTAAAAAAAATGCAATATCTGAGAAAATTGGGAAACCCTGTATAAAATCTGTCAATTCTAATGTATTTCTAAGGACTAATTTATTTTATGTATAAAATCTTAGTTCCATATCTCTTTAATTAACAAAGTTATTGGAGAATACCATTTACTCGATTTTTCACATTGTTTTCGTCATATCTTTAAAACAAATGATACTAGATAATTGTTGTTGATAAAGTTTGACTTACAGTCAAAAGTATAAACTTTTATCTAATTTAACCAATTTAGTGTTTTTATTAGTCTATAATTTCTATCTAGTATTTGTTCAAAGATATAATGAAAAAACTGAAAGTCGATAAAATATTATTTTTACCATAACTTTGTTAATGAAGGAGATATTATGCTGAAATTTTCTTCTTAATCTAAATGAGTCGTTAAAAATACGAAGACATTCAGATTTTATACAAGGTGTTTTATCTTATGAAATATGACAATTGCTCTTTAAATTTGACGTTTGACACATTATTTAAAACTCAAATTTTTTGCTCTCATCAATGCTATAAAAATCCAATATGGCTGCTATAAGAAAAATTAAACAATTACGTCGTATCTTAAAAACGGGACATCCTGTATAAAAGCTATCAATTTATTTATGTATCTCGGATGTCATCTAGGGTACATTTCAAATTTCAGCTACTTATCTATCTAAATAACAAAGTTATAGCAAAAATAAAATATTGGCGATTATCACTTTTTTCGCCATATCTTGAAAAATGACGCTATGTAAAATTTGCCAACGCAGTTTTATTTTATATTAGAAATGGAAACTTTTGTCTAGTTTAACCGTCTTTATATCTCCAATAGTTTAGAAAATCTCAATGGTGCGCACGATAAAGCAAACGAACGGTATAATTTCTAACACCAAATTATTCAAATATTTAATCATTATTTTTAATATTTTTTAGCCCTAACATAAACCTAATTCAAAATACATTTATCCTAATGTAAAGAAACTACACAGACAAATTTAAAGAAGACGATTTTTTAAATTACAAATTGCTTTATTTGAAACATCTATTTAATATAATTAATAATGGTGACCATGATGGTTATGATGGTCATGAGTTACTTCCGGATGATAAGCATGTCCGCTCTTAGTCACAATAGCGTTGAAACCGTTGTGCTTGTCAGCAGTGTAGTGAACAGTGCGGATCACACCATCAGGTTGGACAAGAGAGTATACACCCTTTACGACATCCCCATCGCGCTCTTCGTGTTGAGACTTGTGGTCACCGGTATGTGGGTCTTCAACTCCATATTTGAAAGAGTATTTTGGACGAGCCTTAAACATCAAAAAGTTATAAATTGTACAACATTTAAATTTTAATAATAGTTACATGATAATCTACCTGGTGGTCATCATGATGATCATAGGTGTTATGATGATTGTAGGTGTTATGATGCTCGTATCCATGATGATGTTCATCTTCTTGTTGGTAATCCTGTTCATGGTACTGTCCATCATCGTATTTCTCGTTTTGGTTATCGTGATGTTCGTGATATTGGCCATCATCATATTTTTCAAGATGATCATCATGTTGGTTGTAGTTATGTTCATGATGATGGTCATAGTCATGATGATCGTAGTCTTGATGTTTATGGTGGTTGTAGACTTGTTCGATATGGTTGTCATATTGGTGGGATGGAATGTAGGCAGCACATGCTATCGCCACAATGGCGCTTAGAGCGACAATCTAAAATGGTAATTATAAAAATCAAATACTGTTGAATAATGAAAATGAGGCAGTTAGAAGCAAAGGCGTGTAAGAGCCAATTTGAAAAAATTGAAGTACCTGCAAGAGGCACAGTTTTTTTTTTTGTTAATTAACCAATAGATATGGAGCTTTAGGGCCTCGGTGGCCGAGTGGGTAGAGACCCTGCCCACAGACCAAGAGGTCGCGGGCTCGAATCCCGTCTGGTGGAATAATTTATGAATAATAAATTATTCCATCCGGGCCCATGGTTCTAGTGTGAATGCGTTTGTGTTGTTTCAGGAGTAAATGGTTATTTATCGAAATTAGAATTGGTTAAATACATTGAAAATGTTAAATATATAAATAGATTGATGGCTTATGGTCCATAAGTAGATACCAAGGCCTAAAATAATTAAAAAAATGCAGCTTTTATTAATAGGACTACTATCTAGTATTTTATCTGTAAAAATAACTTCTATAAACTGATTAGGGAGAAGCGGCTGAATTTAAAAATTATAATTGTATTTTTCTAGCCAGAACTTTATTATTATTTAGCCAATATTTCGCTAAACTTTGGCAGCTTAAAACTTAAAACTAAAACAAATAAATACAATGATATTTTTTATAAAGAGATAACATAATTAGGAAAAAAAAGAGAAAACATTATTTTCTCCTCTTAATTATGTTATCTCTTTTTAAAAATTATCATTATATTTATTTATTTGAGTTTTTACTTGCCATGAAGAAGCTGACAATAGTTCAACAAAATATTGGCTAAATAAAAATAAAGTTCTGGCAATACAATACAATAATTTTTGAATTCTGCCGCTTTTCGACAAAAAGTTTATAGAAGTTTTTGATAACTTGACAGCAAAAAACTACTAAATGTATTTTTTCTGTAAATTAACATAATCACTCTACTATTTTGTTTGTTAGATTTAATTTAATATGCACTTTAAAACTGGATTTCTCAATGTTTCTATTAGTTACTTATCCCTCTTTGCTTCTAGGTGATTCAAATGCAAAATGCTTATTTATAGGTTGATTAAATCTGATTTTAGTAATCACTAATTTAACAAAATGCAAACGATTATTAATATTAATCAATACTCCTAATAATGATCTATTTTGGTGTACCTTGGCGAACATTTTGCTGTGTACTTCTGTTGAACGTTGGAAGTGAACTGACGATAATTGTCCAAAATTTCGTTTATATACAGAAACTTTTTAATTGTTAATGCTTGAATAAACATTTTAACTATATCAAATTGTTGGTTGCAGGCCGTAAATTATAATTAATTACGTGATACTTCCGATCATAACACTTTAACAAATAAAGGAATTTCGATAAGGAAGGAAGAATTATTTAATTCTGGATATTTACTTAAAACACTTGGTTTGTTTCACTGATTTATATTTTCTCTGATAAGTTTCGACTATTGGTCATCTTCAAGGAGGAATGAAGATGACTAAGTGTTTTAGTTGAATATACAAAATTAGATTAAAAAATGTTTCACCGCGGGTTAAGTGAGAAATTATTAAAACATATAGGAAGATTTATTTATTGAACAGTCAGAACTTGAAAATTATGCTCAGTGGTAACTACCTATACAAGGAATGTTTATTTTAAATATACATACACAAAGATTATCTTTTAAGAATACATTTCTCAATTACAGCGTATATGCTGAGAATCTTTAGATATTCATTTTTTTAAAGAGTTCAATTTGAAGCTTTAAACGAGTGTTATCCACTCCCAGACGAAGCATGAAGTAAAATTTCGAGTTTAGAAAAGCCTGAACATTTTTAGGCTTTTCTAAACTCGAAATTTTACTTTATGCGCCCCGCGTATAAAACACTGAAATATTCTGAAATTCAGAACGTACTCTTTAGCAAACTGATTCAGAAGTATATTTTAAACTTCAGAATATCTCAGTGTTTAATACTCGTGTCGCAAGAAATAAACTTTTGAGTTTAGAAAAGCCTGAAAATTTGGTTAGGTCGCTCCGCTTCACCGAGCGACCAAACCAAATTCAGGTAAAATTTAACGATTTTCAAAAACAACGAATGCCTGACGAAATGCAGCGTATACATCGGGATATGTATACTTAAAAGAAAAATTCCCTGTATGTATGTTACATAGTTTAAATCATACGGAAATCATACGGAATTGGATGTTAGTACATGTTTATAAAGAGTGACAAATGAAAAGTGTCCTGTTTTTACTTAATAAAAACAAAAAGAAATAATGATGTAGCTGCCATCATTTTAATTGTCAAATCTTCAGTAAAGTTTCTAGTTTTTTTCTGAAAATGAAGTGGTGGCCGATTAAAGAAAGGATTGCTTGTGTAGAGCATGTTAATAAAACGAACTCCTCTATTTAAACTTCAGATTTGTCGGCTTTGAATTATTCCTTATAGGGTCATGTTAAATCTAAAGTTTATCAGAACTGACCTGAAACCCTGGAAGATTTAAAACGAAACATTCGACAAGCTATTAGTGATATTTAGCCAGAAATGTGCCAGCGTGCAATGCATTCATTGTTACAACGATCTCGGTCATTAATTGTTAATTTAAGATTAAGCATTTAACTTGTTATTAAACTTTAGATTTTACCCTACAATTTTCAACAAAAAAATTAGTATCCAACTTATTTCTTTTTTGATAATTGCAGTTTAAAATCAGGACAGTCTTAATTTGTCACCCTTTATTTACAAATATATGTAAATCTTAAACTTGCACATAAATACAATAAATATTATTCTTAATGCCAACAAGTTTTACAAGGATATAGTAAAACTTTACACGGATATAGTAAAACTTATATTTATGAAATCTAGCACTTTTACGTTATGTAAATATAGATAAAATATGTTTAATTAATTTCTCACTTAATCCGTGGTGAAACATTTTTGAATCCAATTCTGGATATTTAATTAAAACACTTGGTTTGTGTTACTGATCGTTTCAATAAGTGTTTGATATAGTCTTTGTAAGACTAACTTGTTGTAGATTGCGAAACGAATCGCACTTTTAATGTTTAAATATATAGAATTAGATCCATAAAATATGCCAGTAAACCTAGAAAGCATTTTTTGACGTCCTAGTAAAAATTATGTGATTATATTTATAAATTAGTTGATTTTATAAAATTTGTATTTCATACTTAATGTTAATTAAACCTATTTTTATACTTGTTCATACTGCAAGAATAAGTAATTAATTCAGACTCATTACCATTACCAAGTTAAAATTGTGACTAAAAACATCAATTAACTACCCTTTAAATTTATACAGTATATGCGTATATGCTTTAAATGTTTAGATATTCGTTCTTTTTTAAAAAAGTTCAATTCAAAGCTTTAAACGAGTGTTTTCCACTCCCAGATTAAGCATGAAGTAAAATTTCCGCAAAGCGGAGCCACCAAACCAAATTTTCAGGCTTTTCTAAACTCGAAATTTTACTTCATACGCCACGCGTACAAAACACTGATTTAAAGTGGTTTAAATTATACTGCTTAGGTTTGATCATGTGTTCATTAATTTTACAAATGTTTATATGAAATTTGTGAAAGAAAACTTTAAAGTCAATATTTAACAAAATCACAAATTTAAAAAAATATTTCTATATGTTATGTAATTTAAATTAAAAACACTTGGTATTGTTTTACAAATGAACACATTATTCCGACTAGTTTCGGTTTATTAGACCATTTTCAAAGGAATGTGCAAAAAAAAATATTGTCTAGGTATATATACAAATATTTTTGTTTTGGGTAATAAGCAAAGTTGAAATTGAGGAATTCCAAATCTCCTCGTTGTCGTTTACGATATTTTCCCCCATTTTACATATTGTAGTATATTTCACCAAATGCCAGATGAGAAATAATTCAAGAAATAATTATTACTAATCGTCAAAAGCAACACATATTATAAAATTTGACAAAAGCTTCAGAACTCTAAAAACTACGTCAAATTAACAAAAATGTTAAAATTTACCAAATTAACAAAAATATAAAACTATAAACGAGTAGTTGATTATTCTAGTAATTCCTAAATTTTAAGAACGTCTTTAAAACATTGATAATTATTAATGCATCTAAGAATTTAACACTCGATGAATAAACTCAACATAACTTTTACTTTCAACCTGACCTACCTACTTGTAATTAATTAGTAAATATTTCGTACAATTTTCAATTATTAAACCAACACCAATTAAGACGATTTGGTATATAAACACCGATTTTGATAGCATGCGTCAGTTCACTTCCGAAATCCAAGAGAAGTACACAGCAAAATGATCGCCAAGGTATATATAGAAATATCTGGTTTATACAAAAATTGATTTTAGAATTTAAAAATGATTCTTAAAAATAATTACTCAAATAAGTTTGGAATAGAAACAATAATACTTTCTTCACAATATTTTTTATTTTGCTAGAGAGAAAAAAACTAGCACAGATAAATATTTGGTTATGGGAATTGGACTCACTTTGATTTTTCAAATTGCTGAAATAAATACTTATGTTAATTTAACTTACAGTAAACTTCCAATTAAAATACTTGTTTTTTTTTACTAATTTTGTTTCTACTGCAATTTGTTTAATACATTTTCAGATTGTCGCTCTCAGCGCCATTGTGGCGATAGCATGTGCTGCTTACATTCCATCCCACCAATACGAAAACCACGTCGAGCATGTCTACAACCACCATAAACATCAAGACTACGATCACCATGATCATGAACATCATCATGAACATAACTACAACCATCACGATGACCATTATGAAAAACACGATGATGGACAATATCATGAACACTATGATAACCAAAACGAGAAATATGATGATGGACAATATCGTGAACACGATTACCAACAAGAAGATGAACATCATCACGAACAGGAACATCACAGCACCTACGATCATCATGATGACCACCATGTCGATTACCATGTAACTATTCTTGATCTTATATTCTTGAACATTTTCTTAACTTTTTGATGTTTTTAGGCTCGCCCAAAATATTCTTTCAAATATGGAGTTAAAGACCCACATACCGGTGACCACAAGTCTCAACATGAAGAACGCGATGGGGATGTTGTAAAGGGTGAATACTCTGTTGTCCAACCTGATGGTGTGATCCGCACTGTTCATTACACTGCTGATAAGCATAATGGTTTCAACGCTGTTGTGACCAAAAGTGGACATGCCTACCATCCGGAAGTAACTCATAACCACAAATACTACCACGGCCACCATTATTAAATATTTGTTAATGTTATAATTTCATAAAAATACAATTTTAAAAGAATTCTGCTACTAATATAATTTTCCACATACTTCCTTATAAAACTCCAAACAAAACAATATCACAAGTTGAAATCCAATGCAATTAAATATTGATAAGAAAAACTGTAATTGTGTTATTTATTCTATTGCATTTCCCTATATGATCAAAATGTTCAACAAAAATATTAAAGGAAAAAGTATTTAGTATATAGTGAAAACCATTTGGTAAATCAGGAAATCTTTTGGCATATATTTGACAAGGTGAAATATATTTGGGATATAGAGAATCTTATTTGATTAATAGTGAAATGCAATAGATTTAAACAAAATATTTTTGTTTTACTAGTATATTTTACTTTTTATATTACACTCAGTAAGTTGCTTCGTACATTTTTACATATTTCATAATTTTCTTTTAAAATGTATAACATAGCAAATGAATACAACACTGAAACACTTTGAAGTTCAATATACTGCTTAGCAAACTGCTTTAGAAGTATATTATATGCTCGATAATTACTGCATAACAAACTAGGCCGATGACACATTTTTTTTAATAACAGCAAAAACACAATCTGAATTGCTGGAAAGGTGTAATCAGATATATGGCAATTTAAGTGAGTGGTTTTCTGCAAATATGCTGCGATTAAACAAAGAAAAAACACAAGCGATATTATTTAGAACAAAACGAAACAAAATCAAATTAAACGAAGAACTAGTTTTAGAACATAAAACGATCCAGTTGAAATCAAATATATAATTCCTGGGGATTAACATTGATGAGCATCTGGATTGGCGCTCGCACGTCGACTACTTGGTAACAAAACTAGCGAGAATGTGCTACGTTATGTATAATATCAAGTCCTATTTAAACCCCGAGTCAATACAAACTATATACTATGCGTGCTTCGAGTCAGTCTTAAGATTTGATGTCATATTTTGGGGAAATAGTACATCAATTGGAAAATTATTTGTACATCAAAAAACGGTGCATACGAACCATATTCGGGCTAAAATATAGAGCATGCCGAGGACTGTTTAAATCAAATAGAATCCAAACAGTTTTTTCTGTATTCATATATGAGTGCTTAATGTTTGTTTTTAAAAATAGAGAGATTTTCATTGCTGATGATGACCGACAATATTGTAGTTGTAATAGAGATATTGTATATCCTCATCATAAGCTCACCTTAAGGGGATTATCGCAGTGTAACACGCCGATCGTGTTGGAAAGACCCACGTAGTTTAGAGTAGCTCATCCGATGCCAAATTTACAGCACAAGTGGGGAGAATACAGTCAGAGAGAAAAGCGGCAGTCAGTTCGCTGTGCATTTGTGCATTGCTCCTTGGCATGAACGGATGGGGTCTTGCGTCGCGTGGAATAGACGAAAAAAACAATGCGTATAAAAAAGACGGATCGAACGAAAGTGTCGATTCGTATTATTTAAACACGCTGATAATACATACAAGCTATGTATTGTTTTCAATTCGTTAGAAAGCGTTATCGGATCCTGTGTTATTTTTCGGTATTTACAAAACTGATGATTCTTATTCTTGTCATTATAACACATTATTTTTACTTTTAAGACTCCAGTTTCGACAGCCGAACAAACTATGTGTTTTATTTTATTAAATTATAGATTATTTCTTAAAAATATAATAATAAAATAATTCATGTTCATAAGCTCATTGTGAATATTTATATGCCGCACATATATGAAAAAAAAACATAGGATTTTCAATCATATTTTTTAAATGGGAATATTATCTTCCCTAACTGCTATTGCCATGAAAATAATGTGTATTAATTTGGCCTCTGCCCAATTGGGTAAATACCCCGAATTTTGGGGAGAATTTCAATTCATATTCGGTCAAATATTCTAGTTTTTATGAATGCAACAAATAAATAATAGATTGAAAAAAATTAAACGGAAAGCTGCCCTGTTTTTTTTTATGTTTAGTACAGGGTTTACAAAATGATGATGTGTATAAATAGGCTCAGTCAACTTAGCCCCCCGAAGTTCGACTTTTTGAAAAAAGCGATTGCGCTAGACCGGCCTTAGCTAGCGCCACAAAAATTAGAGCTAGCGCCATTTAGACAAGAAAACTACGGGGATTTGAACTTTCGGGGGGCTAGGTTGATGCTAGCCCCCCGAGTTTGGATTTTTTAAGTTTTTTACACTATTCGGATTCCTCAGAGCTAGCGCTACCAATTTAAAAGCCAACGTCACTCCCACAGCCCCAAAAAATGATAAAACATTTTTAACCCTGGCCCCCTAAAATGAGATGTTTTTAATCAAATTGGGTGGAAAATATAACTTAGAGCTAGCGCCAACAGAATATGACAAAAATATTCTCTCAAAAATATCAAGTAAAAAAAAGTTCACGTCCAAATTTTGATGCAAGAGCTTTCAGATCCTGTATGCGTATTACCATTTACTTCCTGAATTTTAATACAAAATGATGTTTGGCATATAATATACCGCTTTCAACAAATAGTTCGGCGTTGTAATTACTTTATTTATGCTCATAGACACTGGCTATTAGAAACATGATGCCTAGTAGACAGTAGCGTAACTGGCAATTGTGTTTTCACTCCTAGCTAATTTAAATCGTTATTACGCAAGAACTTACCGTACGATTTAAGAAACTCTTTTGGCATTGTAATTACTATACTAATATTTATAAACACTGGCAACGAGATAGCTTGCACTAGTAAGACAGTGGCGTAACTGACGATTGTTTTTGATAATTGAAATCGTTATAACTCGGAAACTAACCGTACGATTTCAATTTTTTTTTTTGGCATTGTAATTGCTATACTGAAGTCTATAAACACTAACAACGACATAGCTAGTGATATTAAAGGATAAATTAAAATCACTTGCTTTGTTTCACTATTTGTTTCTATTTACTCGACTAGTTTCGCTTTTTACGGCATTATCAAAGTTCACTCTTGATTCACTCTTGATTCACTCTTGATAATGCCGTAAAAAGCGAAACTAGTCAAGTAAATAGAAACAAATAGTGAAACAAACCAAGTGTTTTTAATTTATCCTTTATTATTATTTCAAAATGTTTCACCAAGTGATAAATGAGAAAGTTATTCAAGAGATGGCTAGTGCTAGCAAGACAGTGGCGTACCTCACGGTTGTTTTTTTTATGATAACTTAAATCATTATTACTCGGTGGAAAACACTCGTTGGGAGTTTCAAACTGAACGCTTTTCAAAAACAATGAATGCCTGAAAATTTACCTAGTACACATCGGGTTATGTATGTACCTAATCAAAACATGGGTATCTTTTCGATGCTACAAAATTGTGATTAAGCTCCTTTCGTTGCTATTCAATTGACTTTATTTTCATTCTAACACAATCTATCTCAATATCCTCATTCTACGATATACAGGGAGTTTTTCTTTAAAGTAGACGTATTCCAGATTCACTTTATTTTGTTTAAATTTTTAGATATATGTTGTTTTTACAGGAATTCAATTTGAAGCTTTAAGCGAGTGTGTTCCACTCCCAGACTAAGCATGAAGTAAAATTTCGAGTTTAGAAAAGCCCCGTGAAAATTTGTCGAGGGTCGCGCAGCGACCCGAGACAAATTTTCTGGGCTTTTCTAAACTCGAAATTTTACTTCATGCGCCACGCGTATAGAACACTAAAATTTTGTGAAATTTGTGTATATTTGAACCTTACTTGAAATCAGCGTTTTATACGCGTGGCGCATGAAGTAAAATTTCGAGTTTAGAACAGCCTAGCGCAACAGTTATTTTTTAAAAAGTCGAACTTCGGGGGGCTAAGTTGACTGAGCCGTATAAATAGAGGATTGCAATAACATTCAATTTCAATTCATTTATTCCTTATTTACTTACTATCAAAATATGACTCATCATAAATCAGCCAAATTTGAAAAAAATATATTGGGCTCGGTGCAATGTTGAGCAAGTAGCTTATTATTTGAAATGCATTATAATAACTACCTTATTATTATTATAGTTCTATTTTTTCTAAAATAATTAACAATGAATATGCACGCAGTTAAACCCTACATTTTTTTAAACATTCGTCAAACAAATATTACCTGTGCTCAGTAAAAAATAGTTGATTTGTAACATTAATCTACGACAACGTCATATTGGTGTTATTCTTACTATTCTTATAGTTTTGATATCATTGATTCGTTGATGAAGTCGCAGTTGGTTCAAATAGGTCCGATTGCTAGAAACTTTACAATTTACTTTAATAGTTTTATTGCGAGAAGTTTAATGGCATTTAACAACTGCTTTAATAACGAAAGATTTAAGACGAAATAATGATTTGAACAAGACTGATTGTTATTCGATTGCTTCTGGCTTATTAATCAGCTTAAAAAACTTTAAAAATAATTTAATAATACCGACACTGTCAAATAATAAGGAAATATTAAAGGTATATTACACATCTTTATTTAAATTAGTGAAACATTTCGTGTTTTCTATATTAGTGAACATGCAGTATAAAAAAATACTTATTCCATTAGTAGTCAGAAAGCATGAAAATAAAACACTAGTACAATAAAATATCGATTATAATTGCGAAATATTAATTTTACGAGAATAAATGCTAACGACGCGAGCCGTTTTTGTTAACTATGATTGAAAAAAGAAAAGAAAAACAAACGCGAAGCCGCACAGCGTTCACCGGCCCTGGGATAAACGCTGGCCGCATGCTGCTCCCCCCTCCAATAATTGTGCAGATGAGTGTACAACGCGTTCAACTAAGAGAAGATCCGCAAGGCGGCGGTATTTTACGGTCTTATTTTTCAAAATTTTTATTTTAACCTGACTCGGGCATGAGCTATCGCATCCTTATGAAATGTTCACATTATATTCCTTATAGTATAAACTACTAAGATATGGGAATACTTTTTTTAATTTTGAAAAATTTAACATTATTGTTTTCATACCTCTGAAAGCAAATTGTTTAAAAAAAAAGTACTTCGATATTTTACTAGAAAATTGGGCTTAATATACGCTGTCAAAATTTCAACTTTCTAGGACCTTTAGTTTTTAAATAAACCGAACATTAAATTTCAGACCACTGTTATATTCCCCTTAACCGAGCAAAATGCGATGTATCGGTGCATTAAAGGAATAGATTCATTTAAAAAATATAAGACAGCCATATACGATTTTCTGCTCCAAGCAGAATTATATAATCTAAATGAATACTTTGCTATTCAAAACAGATGATTCCTAAAGAATTTCTTATTTTTTATGTATAGTAGGTTATTTAATTTAGCTGTGGCACAATTTCATTTATGTTCCAGTGTTATGTATTAATTTTGTGACCATTTATCTGAAATAAAGTTTGTTAATTATTATTATTATTTTTTTTTTAATTGAATGGTCACCCTCTACACCCACATGCCTCTGATTTCATGTGGAGAGGGTGCCAAATATATCCTATAGTTACCTCCTCCAAGCCTGGAAGTGGGGTAACTAGTGGTGCCTAACGGTGTGTGATCTCAGTAGACGTAGTGAACCCAGTATCACGGCCTTCTGCATCCCTCCGATAAGGGGGTGTGTATTATTATTATTATTATTTTAATAACCTTTACAATAGTGTTTAATACGCGTGGCGCATGAAGTAAAATTTCGAGATTAGAAAAGCGTGAAAATTTGGTTTGGTCGCTCCGTTTCGCTTGTACTTTATGCTTAATCTAGAAATGGAAAACATATGTTTAAAACTTCAAACTCTTTAAAAAAACAAGGAATATCCGAAAATTACGTATGCGTATGTATACTTAAAAGAAAAATTCTCTGTATTATATATGCTTTATACTTATTTTTTCCTGTTCCCTAACCAAGTGCTCAAATTAATTCCCATATTATCAGTTTAAATTGAATTTATTAAATTATATTATATTTAAAAAGAAAATGGCATAGTGTAAATTACAATTTATTTATAGTGCTGAAAAATTTCAATTTGTTTTGATTTTGACATAAATTCTAATAATTATCCTGTTTTAAAAATACTCAGTGGCGGATTTCATATAAGGCTAAGTAGGCTGACACCTAATTTCGACTTTGAGGCTTTTATGAATTTTTATTTAGACGGGAAACTTTACTTCTCTCGGCCTCGGGGGGAGGTGTTGCCAGCTCTAAACAATCAAATGTCTAAAAGTCTTATGTGAAAAATTACCAGAAACCATTAGATTTTTCGTTTTTTTATAACGCTAAGTTCAATTATGTTAACAACGAAAAACTCTGAAATAATTAAGAACTTTGTAAACCTGAAGAATTTTCTAAAAATATTTTTATACAATTTTTCTATTTTGGCATATATTTGCTAATCTAAAACTTTTTCATAAACATTTTTAAGCAATATCTTTTTGAAATTTTATAAACTGAATTCTTACTTATTCCTCAATGTATCACATTATTTTATAGGTTTTCAAAAAATGTTTTAAACAAAAGTTGTAGATAATAAAAAAACACAGTATACGAAACCTTAACTCTTTTGTTTATGATCAGTATACGAAAAAGCCTAGGAGTGCTTTTATTTGATAATCACTCACAAATTATTGCTTTATTAGTAACTTAAGTAAAAAATGTTTCAAACGAAAGATAATGAAAAACCATAACACAAAATTAATTATTTAATCACTTTTCACCTCAGTTCTTTTGTTTATGAACTAGAAACTAAAAAATCTTGTGCAGATCAACAACTCACCGACTATGGTTTTCGACGTCACAATCAAAAAAGGTTTCAAACAAAAGTTGGAGCCTACGAAAAAATAAACCACTTTTACCTAAACACATTTTACATCAGCTCATTTGTTTTTCTTCAATGAACCGAAACAGATTTTTTTGATATATTTTGCTAATCACTCATTAACTGTAGCTTTATTATCAATTCAAATAAACTAAGCTTCAAAGAAACGTTGCAGACAATGAAAAAATACACAACTTTATGATAATTCTAAAATTTACGAACGAGTGTCTTTCACTCCCAGACTAAGCATGAAGTAAAATTTCGAGTATAGAAAAGCCCTGAGCAAAAATTAGTTCGGTCGCGCGGAAACATAAGTGAGAAGAGATGGGTGAGATAAACAATTACTATTAATTATTTCCTCCCCCTTGTGCTCAGCTCAGATTTTTTATTTTAAGCTCGGGCTAATAGTATTAACCAATATAAAATTCGGATACTGTTATTTTTAAACACTTTACAATTAAACTGTATCTCTATAAACGGTACGTAAGGCCCTTTAATTTTAGTTGGCTCTGTACTTTACGGACATAACGCACCGTTGTAAACTTACAAATAACTTTTACTTTTAATGGTCAGGTATGCGCGTATGTTTATAATTAATTAATATTTCGTATAATTTTCGGTTATTACACTAATATTAATTAAACCGATTTGGTATATAAACACCATTCTTGATACCATGCGTCAGTTCACTTCCGAAATCCAACAGAAGAACACAGCAAAATGATCGCTAAGGTAAATATACAAATATTTGATATACAAAAATAATTTTTTACTAATTTAAAACTCATTCCTAGATTAATAATTAAAACTCGCACATAAAAAAAATCATTTTTAAGTAACACACTTCAAAATGCCTAGAGAAACTTAAATGCATTATATTCAATGCCTATATTAATTTATATTTTCAGATTGTCGCTCTGAGCGCCATTGTGGCGATAGCATGTGCTGCTTACATTCCATCCCACCAATACGAAAACCATATCGAGCATGTCTACAACCACCATAAACATCAAGACTACAATCACCACGATTATGAACATCATCATGAACATAACTACAACCATCACGATGACCATCATGAAAAATACGATGATGGACAATATCACGAACACCACGATAACCAAAACGTGAAATATGATGATGGACAATATCGTGAACACGATTACCAACAAGAAGATGAACATCATCACGAACACGAGCATCATAACACCTACGATCATCATGATGACCACCATGTAGATTATTATGTAACTATTCCTAATGCTATAATCTTGTACGTGTTTTACCTTTTTGATATTTTTAGGCTCGTCCAAAATACTCTTTCAAATATGGAGTTGAAGACCCACATACCGGTGACCACAAGTCTCAACACGAAGAGCGCGATGGGGATGTCGTAAAAGGCAAATACTCTCTTGTCCAACCTGATGGTGTGATCCGCACTGTTCACTACACTGCTGATAAGCATAACGGTTTCAACGCTGTTGTGACCAACAGTGGACATGCTTACCATCCAGAAGTAACTCATGACCATCATAACTACCACGGCCACCATTATTAAATAGTTGTTAATGTTATAATTTCATGAAAATATAATTTTAAAAGAATACTTGCACCTCTATAATTGCCCACATACTTTCTTATAATAATCTAAGTAAAATAATATCACAAGTTAGAAATAGAATTTCTGAGGGTTTAATTGGATTCAATGAAAATATCAGGTATTATTAAAATACAGGTATAAAAGCTATGCAATGAAATATTTATAAGAAGAATTGGTATTGCATTATTTAGAAACATTTAATATCTAGTTTTTTATAAACTTAAAATAACATAACAATAATAATGTTTTGTATTCAAAACTATTTTACATTAGAAAACTGTTTGCTTACGGTTTTGTTTGAGACAATTTAAATATGAATGTAAAATTACGATAATATTCGTATAAACCGCATACAATAAGTCTCAATTAATAGAACTACTAAGACAATAAATACCCATTGAAACAACAACTTGCTATACAATACATCGCCGGATATTGAACTAAATAATATAACATTTAAAATCTCATTTGTTTTGTTATGTTATGTTATTAATTTTATTACAACGCTATCTATTGCATAGGTAACTTTCAGATCAAACTCTGTTCAAGCGAACTAACAAATAATTAAAACACGAGTAATTACAAGGAAAAATAAGCTTCAGCCCGTTATGAAGAAATGTACAGAAATTACTTTTTTGTAGAATATTAAAGCTCAAAGCTGGAACTAGTCAAAATAAATTAAAAAGTTAGTGAAACAAACGAAGGATTTTTATTTAAAATTTTATAATAATATCTATTTGTAGACGTAAAATAATTTTTTTTAAATTTGTTGAGTACAGATATTTTTTTAATTTGATAGAAATGGAATTAAATGTTGTGTCGAATGTTGTAAAAAAAGTTATATAGTCCCATTTAAAATAATCAAGTTACATCTGATTGAACATTTTAAAATTCAACTGTTTTTATTTCATAACCACATAACTCAAACGCAGTAACTTTATAATGTTAACAATAATGCCCTCTATGATCAGTTCCGGGGATATTTTAAGTTTATGAAACTACTACAAACGTATTTTTTTTCCAAAAAATGTCGGATAACTCCGAAATTGTTCGACTTAGACCGAGTGCTCTAACAACCTGGTACTCATTTTTATTGTAGAATTTACTTATTTATTTATTCAATAGATAACACCTTTTCAATCAATTACACAATATAACTATCGTATGTTCAATAAAAAAAAACTCTAGAGTGCTATGAATTTATCTTTTTTTTTAAATTCATGTTGGCTACACGCTTTAGGAATTGTCATATAAAACGTCAGATATATAATTATAATGTATAATTTCAGAGCTGCCAACCTACAATATATTCCATGGCACTCTTGAGGTTTTATTTTATTGAACATAAGATATAATATTATAACACTAGACACAAACGAGTCAACTGAAATATAAACATAACTTTAGTTGTAACAAACCATAAAATCTGTAATTTAATTTATAAAGTAAACTACTATTACCGTAAGAAGAAGTAATTTATACATATAGGTTTTAGTCTACAAGTTTTGATAAATCAATACGTCTGAATTGACATATTGAAAAAGTTATTAATATATGGGGTGTGCCATTTAAAATAATAAAGTTGTGTGGGGTGTGCCTTTTAAAATAACAATGTTGGATGGCGTCCAGAAAATATGGGACAGCTTGTATATGCAAAAGTAATTCTCACTGAAACACCCTAGATAATAGATATGGGTCGTTCGTGAATGATTCGTTCGAAAAAAAACGATTTTGAACGTTGATTTGAATGAGCTGATTTTGTATTTTAAAAAGAAGACAAATCACAGAATATTTGCAAGATGAATTCAAGCCACCAACGTTTTATTTGGAACAGCTTTACTAAACTTTCGACTGAAAAGGCAAAATTATTTGATAATTTAAAAATAAATATAATAAAACATTTTGAATTATAGTTAAATTTGAATATGTTTGCTCAATTTTTTATAGACATATTTTTCGAATAAACCTATCATCTTTGCTTAAATTATGCAAGTCGTACAAGTTAATTCCTTTAAAACGTTATTCGCTCGTTCAACTGATATCATTGGGTCGGTTGTCTATCTCGGCGTTTGGTATAAGATTATTATTGTCATTATTATTATTATTAGTATTATTATTTAATTTTGCACGTAGTTAATTGACGGTAGTAAATAGTCACGGTTTATGAAACAAGTGTCTATCGTCACTATAGAGGAAGATTGAGGCGAAAACTAACTATATTATCATTATTATCATTATTAATATTATTATGACAAGTGATTCGTTTACAAACGATTCATAAAGAACGAATTACTTCTAAGAAATGATTCGGTTGATTGGAATCACCTGAAAAATTCGAATTTCCCATATCTACTGTATAATACATAATAATAATTTTATTTAACGTTTGCAGATAATAAAAAAATCACAATATTTTTGGTCGTAGCTCTTTTATTTTAGGAGATATCTAAAAAAATCAAATCAAAGAACCCTTTCGATTTTTTATATTTTTCTGTAATGCAACCACAGAGATTTTAAAAATAATTGATATATACACTGCTCCAAGAAATAACCACACCACCTTACAATTTGATAAACATAAACGCTTTAAGTTTATCTGTGTTGTATTCTTTTAATGTTTGTTTGAAACCTGTTAAAATAAACACAAGAAATAAAAATAGTCGAAAAATGAATTTTTTAGTAAAACACACCAAGTGAATTTAAATTAAAAGCCTATATATTAGTAGAAATGTTTTACCAAGTGATCAACGAGGAACAAGTTAACGATATAAACACAAGATTCAAAGCATTCTTCGTTATTTCTAAAATGTTCTAAAAATTGCAGGTGGTGCGTTAATTTCTTAAAGCAGTGTTGAATCTAACTATTGCCTGTCAAAAATGTAGGTGAGATAAACAATTACAATTAATTATTGGTTTCTTCTCCTCAGCTCAGGATTTTTTTTTAAGCTCAGGCTAATAGTAGTGACCAATTTAAAATTCGGATACTGTTATTTTTAAGCACTTTACAATTCAACTGTATCTCTATAAACGGTACATAAGGCAATTAAATAATTGGCTCTGTACCTTATAGACACCGCTGTAAACTTACAAATAAATTTTACTTTCAATGGTCAGGTATGCGCCCATGTTTATAATTAATTAATATTTCGTATAATTTTCGGTTATTACACCAATATTAATTAAAACGATTTGGTATATAAACACCATTCTTGATACCATGCGTCAGTTCACTTCCGAAATCCAACAGAAGAACACAGCAAAATGATCGCTAAGGTAAATATACAAATATTTGATATACAAAACTAATTTTCTAGAACTTTAAAACTCATTTATAGATAAATAATTAAAACTCGCACATAAAAAAATCATTTTTAAGTAACACACTTCAAAATGGCTAATGAAACTTAAATGCATTATATTTACTACCTATATTAATTTTTTTTTTTTAATATTTTTAGATTGTCGCTCTGAGCGCCATTGTGGCGATAGCATGTGCTGCTTACATTCCATCCCACCAATACGAAAACCATATCGAGCATGTCTACAAGCACCATAAACATCAAGACTATGATCACCATGATTATGAACATCATCATGAACATAACTACAACCATCACGATGACCATCATGAAAAACACGACGATGGACAATATCACGAACAACACGATAACCAACACGCGAAATATGATGATGGACAATATCGTGAACACGATTACCAACAAGAAGATGAGCATCATCACGAACACGAGCATCATAACACCTACGATCATCATGATGACCACCATGTAGATTATCATGTAACTATTGTTAATATTGTAATGTTCTGCAGTGAGTAACATGTTGATGTTTTTAGGCTCGTCCAAAATACTCGTTTAAATATGGAGTTGAAGACCCACATACCGGAGACCACAAGTCTCAACATGAAGAACGCGATGGGGATGTCGTAAAGGGTGAATACTCTCTTGTCCAACCTGATGGTGTTATTCGCACTGTTCACTACACTGCTGATAAGCATAACGGTTTCAACGCGATTGTGACCAACAGTGGACATGCTTACCATCCGGAAGTAACTCATGACCATCATAACTACCACGGCCGCCATTATTAAATATTTGTTAATGTTATAATTTCATGAAAATATAATTTTAAAAGATTACCTGCACCGCTATAATTGCCCACATACTTTCTTATAATAATCTAAGCAAAATAATATCACAAGTTTGAAATAGAATTTCTGAGGGTTTAATTAGATTTAATGAAAATATCAGTGTTCGCGCCTAACGCTGCGCACATATTCGCGCAGCGTTAGGCGCGAACACTGATATTTTCATTAAATCTAATTAAATATATATATTTTATTTAAGATGTCTTTTATTCAATTTGTAATTTTTTCTATTTCTAAAAATGTGAACCATTTTTTATTGCTTATTTTCGAACAAGCGCACTTTATGACTGTCCGGTACGTGCCGATTCCGAGCGAACAGCCTATAAAACTCATTGTCACAAATTTTTGGCCAGACAATGGCATTTCTCTAGTACGTGTCCGATCACGGGCCATCAAAGATAATCCGGAGTTTGAGTTTTATGGATCTGGGTCATAAAGTGCAGCCCTGGGAATCCAAAATTTTATTCTAGAAACTTCCACGCGGCTTTTTCCTATCACTGTCTTTCGTATGTTGTTTTCTTCTATCTATGTTATTTTGATCCCTACTTTCATCCTTACTTTAACCCCCACTTTCTTCTTTCAACCCAACTTTCATCCCTCTAACTAAAAATGTATCATGCTCTCGAAAGTGTCTGATTGTGTAAGTTGTCTTTTCTTGCATACGTGTGTATTTTCTGAGCTCAGTCAACTTATTTGGAAAAAAACTATTGCGCTAGACGGGCCTTAGATAGCGCTAGTTAGCGCCATAAAAATTAGAGCGAGCGCCATATAGACAACAAAGTTATGGGGGTTTGAACTTTTGGGGGGCTAGGTTGATGCTAGCCCCCAGAGTTTAGATTTTTCAAGTTTTTTAAAACTATTCGGATTCCTCAGAGCTAGCGCTACCAATTTAAAAGCTAGCGCCAGCCCCACAACCACAAAAAAATGATAAAACATTTTTAGCCCTAGCCTCCCAAAATGAGATGTTTTTAATCAAATTGGGTGGAAAGGATTGCTTAGAGAAAAAATATCAAGTGATAAAATATTCACATCCAAACTTTGATGTGGGAGCTTTCAGATCCTGTATGCGTATTACCATTTACTTGCTGAATTACAATACAAAATCATGATTGGCATATATAATACCGCTTCCAAGAAATATTTCGGCGTTGTAATTACTTTATGTATGTTCATAGACACTGGCTATTAGAAAGATGATGCCTAGATGACAGTAGTGTAACTGACAAGTTTTAAAAAAAAAGTCGGGGGGCTAAGTTGACTGAGCCGTATAGTGTAAGCAACAACTATCAAAACATTCAAGTTAAATCTTTGATATTTAACATGAATTGGATATTTAGGTTTCCTTAGAGAGTTGCTCCTTCATCAGTTGCAAGAAATGAATCTTAAACTTAATATGAGTAATTACTTAATAATATTTAAGTTGAATACAACATAATAGCATACAGGGATTTTTCTTTAAAGTATACGTTTTCCAAATTTACCTTATTTTTTTTTAAATCTTTAGATATTCCTTGTTTTTTTTTTAAAGTTCAATTTAAGGATTTAAACGAGTGTTTTCCACTCCCAGACTAAGCATGAAGTAAAATTTGGAGTTTAGAAAAGCCCTGTGAAAATTTTCTGGGCTTTTCTAAACTCCAAATTTTACTTCATGCGCCACGTGTTGTGTTTTAACTTGCATTTTTAACTTATATTTTGTCTTGCCTTTAATTCTCGGGTTTAAATTTGTATTTACTTCCAATGTTCGTTCATTCATTATTAATTTGTCTTGTCTTCATTTGCCTTTTAATCCATTTTATAGATTATTTCATATTAATTTAAATTGTATATATTTATTATTGTGTTATTGTTTATTCCCGATGCACATTTTTATGTGAATAAAGAAATTTGTTCCTAAATATTGTGTTTAAGTAATTTTGAATTCCAATCGCGCAAACCGCGTAAACAAGCAGGTATTATTAAAATACAGGTATAAAAGCCATGCATTGAAATATTGATAATAAAAATTGTTATTGCATTATTTAGAAACATTTAATATCTATTATTTTTAAACATGATCAAAATTATAACATAAACAATGTTTCGTATTCAAAACTATTTTAAAATTAAAAACTGTTTGCTTACCCTTTTGTTTGTAACAAGTTAGATATGAATGTAAAATAAGGATAATAGTAGTATAAACCGCAAAGAATAAAATTTAACATTAAAAATCTTATTTGTTTTGTTATGTTATGTCATTTGTTTTATTACAACGCTATCTATTGCATAGGTAAATTTTAGATCAAATTCTCTTCAAACCAACTAACAAATAAATAAAACATGAATGATTACAAGAAAAAATAAAAAGGACTTAGATTAAAACCTGTGCCATAGGCCATCTAAAGGCGCGTTTTGAGATTTAATTCTCTTCGGAATAGCTTTGTTTATGTCTTTTAAAAATAGATTTAAGAATACAAATAGAATCAAATTATTTTAATTGGACAACGTGATGTGTGTGCAACAAACAGGTAAACAGAAACTGAAGAAATGTAAACGTATTGTTGTCTTACTGATTTTTTGAGCGTCATAATTATTATAATATTTCGAAAATTAATAAATTTGATAATATTTATTCCATTGGAGGGTGTTTCAACGAAGACTGAAAGCTTTTTTTCTTAATATTTAGAAACATTTTGTCAAAAGTCCTACGATTTTGGAATTATTCTATATTTTTGGAAAGAATTGATGTTTGTAGTGGTTTCGTAAACCTCAACTATCTCTGAAACTAAATGAGATAGAGAGTTGAAGTTTTCGTCATTCTTTTGAATGCAGAGGGCGATAATAAAGTCGCAGCGCTGGAGTTAGGTGGTTATTAAATAAAAACAGTTGAAACTATATATTTTTTTAAATATTAATAAAATGTATCTTTTACTAGATTCTTATTGATCACTTGGCGAAACATAATTTAAACAACATTTAAAATATAAACACTTGCTTTATTTCACTAACTTTTTAATTTAACTAGTTTAAATAAATAATAATAACTAGTTTAAATAAATTAAAAAGTTAGTGAAACAAACGAAGTTTTTTGTTTTAAATGTTATAATAATATGTATTTGTAGATGTAAGATAATTTGTTTTTAATTTGTTAAGTACAGATATTTTTTTAATTTAATTTAATTAAATGAATTAAACATTTTGAGTCGAGTGATGTAAAAATAGTTATATGGTCCCATTTTATGGAATCAGTTTACACCTAATTAAACATTTTAAAATTTAACTTTCTTATTGTATAGCCATAGAACTCAAACGCAGTAAGTGCTAACAATAGCGCCCTCTATGATCAGGAGAACTACGAAAACTGCTCTCTATCTCGTTTAGTTCCAGGGATATTTTAGGTTTATGAAACTACTACAAACGAATTTGTTTATCAAATTATTTGATAAGAACAAATTTCTGCAAATTTATTTAAATAATAATCTACTATTCATAATTCGAAGTGATTCATTACCGAATAATCAAGTAATGTTTGATATTATTTAAAGTAAAAGGGATACATTTAATTTTTTATTAGGTATTAAATGAAGATTCCTACACCTCGGTTAATTTGGAGTTTAGAATAGCCTGAAAATTTGAATTCGGGCGCGGAGCGAAACGAGCGCCCAGATCCAAACTTTCGGGCTTTTCTAAACTCGAAATGTTACTTCATGCGCCAGGCGTATAAGACACTAATTTAATGTGAAGCTTAAATTTGTTATTTTTCTGTTTGTGTTATGTTTTTACTACTTAGTTATATTTAAATTGTTAAATTGTATCAATAATAATTAACTTAACTGTAGTTTTGTAAATAATGTTTTTCAAAATAAATTTTAACTAAATTGTTGACAATATGTCAAATAAAATTATTAAACATACAATTTTATAACTGACTTAAAACGTGTTTTAAACACGCTTTATATATATTTTAAACTCGTTTTAAACATGTTTTAAACATGTTTTAAACATGTTTTAATTTTATAACTGACTTAAAACGTGATTTAAACATGCTTTAAATATATTTTAAACACGTTTTAAACATGTTTTAAACATGTTTGAAATATGTTTTTAATTATTAATGTTTTAGACACCGTTTCAATGAAAAATGCACGTTTTAAAAAAAACTGTTTGTTTTAGTTACAATGAAAAAAAAAACGTTTTTTTAACAACCGTGTTTTAAAGACGCTGACATAAAATACAAAAAACTAGTATACATTTCTAAAATTTTCGAGAAATTGCAGATGGTGCGTCAATTTCTTGGAGCATTGTTAAATCCAACTATTGCCTGTGGAAAACATAGGTGAGATAAACAATTACAATTAATTAATGGTTTCTTCCCCTCGTGCTCAGTTTTGGATTTTTGATTATAGGCTCGGGCTAATAGTATTGACTAATTTAAAATTTGGATAGAATTAAAATGTATCTCTATACACGGAACGTAAGGCCCTTAAAATGTAATTGGTTCTGTACCCTATAGACGTAACGCACCGCTGTAAACTTACAAATAACTTTTACTTTTAATGGTCAGGTATGCAAGTATGTTTATAATTAATTAATATTTCGTATAATTTTCGGTTATTACACCAATACTAATTAAAACGATTTGGTATATAAACACCATTCTTGATACCATACGTCAGTTCACTTCCGAAATCCAACAGAATAACACAGCAAAATGATCGCCAAGGTAAATATACCAACATTTGATATATAAAAATAATTTTCTAGAATTTAAAAACTGATTCCTAAATTAATAATTGAAATAGATACTGCTGCATTAAAAAAATGATTAATAGTTGAATATCACACTTCTAAATGCCTAACAAAACTTAAATACACTATATTCAATACTTATGTTAATTAATATATTTTTAATAATTTCAGATTGTCGCTCTTAGCGCCATTGTGGCGATAGCATGTGCTGCTTATATTCCATCCCACCAATACGAAAACCACGTTGAGCATGTCTACAACCACCATAAACATCAAGACTATGATCACCATGATTATGAACATTTTTATGAACATAACTACAACCATCACGATGACCATCATGAAAAACACGAAGATGGACAATATCACGAACACTACGACAACCAGCACGAGAAATATGATGATGGACAATATCATGAGCACGATTACCAACAAGAAGAGGGACATCATCAACACGAGCATCATAACACCTACGATCATCATGATGACCATCATGTAGATTATCATGTAACTATTCTCAAGCCAATCATTTTGATATTTAGTTAACTTTTCGATGTTTTCAGGCTCGTCCAAAATACTCTTTCAAATATGGTGTTGAAGACCCACATACCGGTGACAACAAGTCTCAGCATGAAGAGCGCGATGGGGATGTCGTAAAGGGTGTATACTCTGTTGTCCAACCTGATGGTGTGATCCGCACTGTTCACTACATTGCTGATAAGCACAACGGTTTTAACGCTGTTGTGACCAATAGTGGACATGCCCACCATCCAGAAGTAACTCATGACCATCATAACTACCATGGTCACCATTATTAAACATGTTTATTAATGTTGATAACTCATATAAATATAGTTTGTTAAGAAATGTTTGAGTTTCTATCACATCCTAGGCAAACTAATAAGAAATATACTAAAATGTAACGATTCTAATCATTAACAAGAAATCTTTGCGGCTCAAGAAGGCCGCAGAGTAAAGCTTCTGATGATGGATCTGTAGATTATAACAAAGCAGAAAATCGATATGTAGGTAAATCATTAAGGTCGGAAATTTACATGTTTTTGTCCATAAGGACGAACAACGATTAATCTTCTACAATAATGAAAATTGAGCATTAAAACTTATACATATTGTACATTGAAGCTTTGCGGATAAATTTACAGTATTTTTTCTTAATGTTTCTTAAATTAAATACAGTGGCAGTGGCAATGGACCTTCAGGGGAACCGCATCAGGTTCATTACTGATAGCCAAGCCGCTATTAAGATACTGAATAGTCCGTACTGCACCTCAAAGGTGGTCAGAGACTGTAAAAAATCGTTAAATAGTCTTGCAAATAACTGTGACGTGGGACTCATGTGGGTACTTAGTCACAGTGATATCAGGGGAAATTCAATTGCCAACGACCTTGCAAGGAAGAGACCTGTCTACTGAACTCTCCACCCACATGCCTCTTGTGCAATGCAAGAGACTACTTGGGGACCGGATGATAGCATCGGTCAACCATAAAGAAGAGGATACGTGTCTCATAACAAGGCAGCTATGGCCTATATGGGATACTAAAAACAGCAACAAATTAATTGCACTTAGCAGAATTGACATAAAGAAGACGGTAGGCATCCTCACGGGCCACTGCTTCCTAGGCAGACATGCACATAAGATGGGTCTTGAGCACAACAACTTTTGCAGAGGATGCCTGGATGTGGCGGAGGAAGAGACGGTACTCCACTATCTGGGACAATGCCTTGCTCTCGAAGGGAAAAGGATCAAGTACCTTGGACTAACGCAAATGGACTAATGGATCTCACATCTCTAGATGTGAGAAATCTGATCGGGTTCATTAGGTGCTCGGATTGGTTTGTATAGGTGGGGAGGGAGGGGAGATCTGACTCCTTTTCACCAA
This sequence comes from Philonthus cognatus, assembly GCA_932526585.2. Lineage (NCBI taxonomy): Eukaryota > Metazoa > Arthropoda > Insecta > Coleoptera > Staphylinidae > Philonthus > Philonthus cognatus. The sequence continues at coordinate 113,026,111 of OW052242.1, forward strand.
TATCGTATCACAAGGGGCCCTTCGGGCCTAAGTGAGCCGTCTAACTGCTGCCATCGAAACCTAACCTAACCGAACCTAAATTAAATACAAATTAAATAATGATTAGATAATTCCGTGTATTACTTTGATAGAAAACATTATTACTTCTTCATATTGCTTTAATTTATTGAGGTAATTATTATAAACATGTATTAAATAGATTAAACTTCCATATGTGCGGGCGCCCATATGATCATAATAATTGTTGATTGATACTAAATAAGTCAGGAATATCTATTAAGGATTAAGGATTGGTTGTCGGGAGGGCAGCCGCAGGCACGCCCACTTAGGCCAAGTTTTAGGCCCATTGTAGTGCCTCCCTCCTGATGGTCAGACCCACTCCGCACCTCTGGCAATTGCCAATATTTGTGCGACGGACCAGTTCCATTCGGGTCCTTCACGTTTGGGCTGGGTTTCTCTTAACATATTATCTCTTAGTTTTGACAGGGCAGGACACTCGTGAAGTTTGTGCCTTGCTGTCTCATCCTCTTCGTTGCATCCTCGGCATGTGGTATCGTTGGTGATACCCGAGGTGCTTTTGCAAGCTGTAGTGTCTGGTGATGTAGCCGGTTAGTGTACGTAAGTTTTGCTTGGAGAGTTCTAGGAACTTCTTTGTTTTTTGCGGCCAGGTGTTGGTAAGTATGCCTTGGTTTAGCCGCAATTTGTTAAGTTTTTCCATCTGGATTTGTGTTTTTTAGCGGTGAACTCGCGCATGTGTAATAGGTCAGTAAGGGGCATGTGGAAATATTATTTTTGACGAAATTAAATTAAAATATTATTACAAAAATCACGTTCACAATCACAATCATTATGAGTGGAACGAGGTGAAAGGTCGTTCTGCTCATTAATCGGAAATTAATGGCGATTGATGTGTAGGGCCGATGTGAGAGATTGTCCCACTAACTAATCGCAAGTGTGTCGAGTGTGTGATGCTAACTCCGAGATGGTTTTTGTGGGTTTCCCATCTCGTAATGCGAATGCAGGGGTTAGTTAATTTTGCTCCCACAAGTAGAGTCATACATTTTTTTTGAGTTTAACTAAATGCACATGACTTCTAAGCATAAACGTTGGGTAATATATTTTGTGAATATAAATAATATAAGACATACCAATTCATTAGAAATGTCATGAAAGGTCAATAAACTTTGCATACGTTAAGCTCATATCCTGTTTTATTTATTGTCCACACATCCTCCTAGTCAAATTAAAAGGAAAGAAAGACACAGTATTTACGATAATGCATATTGACACAAACAACGAACCTGGTAAATAAATAAAAGGGTTACTACATACACAACACAACGTAAACAATAATACAAATTATAAATTTGTACAATACCTAGGATCGAATCATTACACATGTGTCTGCTCAAGGACCGCGGGGACAGTCCTACTTTTGCATAGTCTGTTGCTGTTGTTGATGATGCTGCTTCGCGCGCACGTTCGTCCGCGTTGTTGTTCTCCTCGTTATTGTTGTGGCCTTTTGTCCATGGTAATGTTATGCGGTTGAGTGTTGCTGCTGTGTTCAGTGTCTCTACGCAGATATTACAAGTTTAAAAATTGTCTACAATAATGTTTTTGTCTCAAATATGCAATCTTTTAAGGTACGTATGCAAAAGCATATGCCACTTAAGTTTTTTGAAAGCTTCTCTTTTGGTCGCGCCACTAAAGATGCATATCGTTTTCTATACCCAGCAAACGTACAGAATTACTTGCTGTTGTATAAAGATTCTTTATTATTAATTTGTTTGTATCTTATATGTTTTGTTTTGTTTGAAATAAGATACATTTAGTTTTTGTTGTATTCAGCGTTAGTTTGTTATTGGTGAACCAACCGTGGATGCTATTGTAATTATGTTCACAGCGAGTGTGAATTCTCTGTAGTTTTTCGCTCTAATTAATATGCTTGTGTCGTCGGCAAATGATATTATACTGGCTTGGACGTCTGATAAAGAGTTTGTTATATCGTTCGTGTATATTATGAATAATATGGGTCCTAGAACGCTACCTTGAGAAAGCCCTATATTTATCTCTTTGGGTTCTGAAAATGTGCACGAGCTGATCACATTTAATTTGACCAATTGTTGTCTGTTACTTAAATACGACCTAAACCAAACCAAAGCTGTACCCCTGATTCTATAACAATCTAATTTAGCTAATAGAATTTTATGTTCAATGCAGTCGAACGCTTTCGAAAGGTCTAGGAATATTCCTAGCTTGTGGAATATTCCTAGACCTTTCGAAAGCGTTCACCATTTTTGAGAGTGGTTATAATATCATTAATACAATCAAATAGTGCTGTGTTGACTCTTTCCATGAATATAACCGTGTTGGTGTTTGCTAAATAGTTTATGTTTAGTGACAAAATTTAGCATCCTTTTACATACGAGCGATTCTAATATTTTAGAAATATTCGACAATACATTTAGTGGTCTATTGTTACCTAGAATATCTACATCATCTTTTTATGGATAGGTGTAATGACGGCCGGAAATGGAAATGTGCCAGATGTAAAAGATTTATTTATTATCGTAATAAGAGGATCTACTATTTATTGAAATGATGTAAAAATTATGTGCATAGGGATTTCATCTACCCCACATACAAATTTTATTTTATTTTTTAAGTCTGATATTACGTTAGATAGTTCATTGTCTGTGACTGGATATAAAAATAGCGTGCTTTGTGCATAGGAATTTTGATACGGATATTGACATTTTGAGAATTACTGGCAATTTGTGATTGTATTAGTAAAATAATCGTTTAAGTTATTTGTTAATTAAGTTTATTGAAAGTATAATCAAAATTTACATTGCTTTATGGAGATTTCTAAGCAACGATTAATTTTATTTATCATTTATGTTAGATCAATCTATTTAACATAACATGTTTATAATAATTACCTCTGTAAATTATAGCAATATAAAGAAGAAATAATGTTTTCTATGAAAGTAATACACGGATTTATGTAATCATTCGACAGTGTTTCATTATTTAATTTATATTTAATCTCAGAAACATTAAAAAAAAAATACTGTAAATTTATTCGCAAAGCTTCAATGTACAATATGTATAAGTTTTATTGCTCTAGTTTCATTATTGTGGGAAATTAATCGTTATTTGTTCTTATAGCCAAATAACATGTACATTTCCTACCTTAATGATTTACGAACATATCGATTAACTTCTGCTTTGTTGCAATCTAGAAATCCATCATCAGAAACTTTACTCTGTTGCCTTCTTGAGCCGCAAAGATTTCTTGTTAATGATTAGAATCGTTACATTTTAGTATATTTGTTATTAATTTGCCTAGGATTTGATAAAAACTCAAACATTTCTTAACAAACTATATTTATATGAATTATCAACATATAATCATGTTTAATAATGGTGACCGTGGTAATTATGATGGTCATGAGTTACTTCTGGATGGTGGGCATGTCCACTCTTGGTCACAACCGCGTTGAAACCGTTGTGCTTATCAGCAGTGTAGTGAACAGTACGGATCACACCATCAGGTTGGACAAGAGAGTATACACCCTTTACGACATCCCCATCGCGTTCTTCATGTTGAGACTTGTTGTCACCGGTATGTGGATCTTCAACGCCATATTTAAAAGAGTATTTTGGACGAGCCTGAAAACATCGAAAAATTAACAAAACACCAAAATAATTGGATTAAGAATAGTTACATGATAATCTACATGATGGTCATCATGATGATCGTAGGTGTTTTGATGCTCGTGTTGATGATGTCCTTCTTCTTGTTCGTAATGGTGTTCATGATATTGTCCATCATCATATTTCTCGTGTTGGTTGTCGTAGTGTTCGTGATATTGTCCATCATCGTGTTTTTCATGATGGTCATCGTGATGGTTGTAGTTATGTTCATGATGATGTTCATAATCATGGTGATCATAGTCTTGATGTTTATGGTGGTTGTAGACATGCTCGACGTGGTTTTCGTATTGGTAGGATGGAATGTAAGCAGCACATGCTATCGCCACAATGGCGCTGAGAGCGACAATCTGAAATTATTAAAAAGTATATTAATTAATATAGGTATTGAATATAACGCATTTAAGTTTTGTTAGGCATTTTGAAGTGTGATACTCAGCTATTAGTTTATGTTTATATGTAAGAGTATAATTTCAATTAATCAGTTTTCAAATTCTAGAAAAATATTTTTATATATCAAATGTTGGTGTATTAACCTTGGCGATCATTTTGCTGTGTTATTCTGTTGGATTTCGGAAGTGAACTGACGCATGGTATTAAGAACGGTGTTTATATACTAAATCGTTTTAATTAATATTGATGTAATAACCGAAAATTATACTAAATATTAATTAATTATAAATACACGCGCATACCTGACTTTTAAAAGTAAAAGTTGTAAATGTATAACGATGCGTTATGTCTATTAGGTGCAAGGCTAATTAAAATTTAGGGACCCTGTGTACGTGTATAAAGATACATTTAAATTGTACAGTGTTTCAAAATAATAATAATAATTCCTCATAAGTATCCATACCACAAAAGAAAAAAAATTAAATCATAAAATGGACTTTTAGCGGATATTTTTCGCGTACTAGGTATTTTTAACTTATTTAGTATCAATCAACAGTTATTATGATCGTATGGGCGCACACATGGAATTCTTATTTCACAATTATTTATTACAGTACGCTGATAATCGACCAAATATATTTATTTATGCTGACTTGTAAATGTACATACATAATCAATATATTTTGAGCTTTGGAATAAATCAGTGTTTTGTGCGCGTGGCGCATGAAGTAAAATTTCGAGTTTAGAAAAGCCTGAAAATTTGATTTGGTCGCGTAGCGCTACGCGCTACGCAACCAAACCAAATTTTCAGTCTTTTCTAAACTCGAAATTTTACTTCATGCTTAGTCTGGGAGTGGACAACACTCGTTATAAGCTTTAAAATGAACGCTTTTGAAAATCACGAATGCTAGAAAATTTACAATATACATATTTCAATATATCTTAAAATTTAATATTTAGGTATTCCTTTGTAATAATCTAATTTTCTAAAATTTACATTAGATTTTTATGTTCTGAAGATCCTAATAATTGTATATTTAATTTATCAATTTGACAGAATTTTCAACGAGTATGTCAATTTTGATGATGATATGTGTTTTGAATCTTGTCGTTTCTGTGAATTATATGTGAGAGAATGATTTGACCTGATGTTGCATTTTGCATATAAATTATGCATAGAACAGTAAAGCTGTCGTGTAACTCAAATATTCATCATTGTATAATTCAATATTTGTCGGGGTATTAGCTCGAGAAGTAATTGTTTCAATGAATATTTGGAGACTTGTCTCAATGAGACTAAAATTTTTGCAAAAAGTCGATATTAATTTTAATTCGTTTTATTTCGTTTTATTTCGTTTCGTTTTATTAATTATACTTCTGTTGAATTATGCAATTTTAACTCTTTTTTTAAATCAATTTTGACGACTTGTGTTTGGATTGACTTGAGCTGTTGATTTAGGCGAATTTATTCAAATTTTAATTTTCTTTTATGTATAAATAAATACCTAGAGTATTATTATTTGTATTGTTTTGTTTTCGTTAAAATTAACAATTTTTTTATGTTTTTGATGATTTGCAAAGTTTTTAAGGCTCAATTTTTGTTATTTTCGACATTTTAAAAGATTTTAATTGATTTCAATTGTTTATTAAGAATAATAATAATCATAATTATTGGGCCCCCTGAATTTAGAAGATTTTAGATCAATTCAGTTGCGAGAATTTTTAATGATGCTCCAAAATTTTACTTAATCCTCAACAAAACGTAACTTGTTCAAGATTTCCTTTAATTTTTAAAATTGCTGAATTGTTTAAATTGTTCTTACTTTTAAAAATGTTGATGCATTTCGTCAATTATCCAGTTTTTGTGAATTTCCCTAAGATTGTTATTACTTGTTAAAATGTTAACGAGTGTTATGAAATTCCAAGATTTTCGTTAATTTTTAAAATTCTGACGGTTTTGTGAATTTCGTAAATTTTTAAAATGTTGATGCTATTCATGAATTCTCAAGAGTTTCGTCGTATTTTAAATTAAAACGTTAGCAAGTTTTGAGAATTTTCTAAGCATTTTTTTCATGAATTTCCATGATTTTAATTAATTTTCAAAATTACATTTTTTATGAATTTTTAAAGTTCTAGTCAATTTTTAAAATCCAAACGCGTTTCGTAAATTTCCAAGATTAATTTTCAAAATTTCGACGGTTTTCGTGAAATCCCAAGATTTTCGATAATTTTCAAAATCTAGATTTCTCGATTTTGAAAATTTACGAAAATCTTAATAAATTCATGATGTATCACAAACTTATAAAGATTCTCGTAAATCTTTAAAATTGAGACGAGTGTAAATAAATATATTTGATGGGCGTATCATGAATTTATCAAGATTTTCGTAAATCTTTAAAATTGAGAATTTCCAATATTTCCGTTAATCTTCAAAATTTTCATGCAAGTGTGAATTTGCAAGAAGTTGGCAAAATTTATTATGAATTTTTAATAATTTTTAAAACTTATTATGAATTGTTCAACATCGATTAATTAATTTAGACGAAATACATGAAAGGCGTCAAAGTTTGAAAAAGTAACGAAAGGTGTCAAGAATTTGAAAATCAGCAACAATCTTGGAAAATGCATAATTTTAATCAAAACTTTAAAAATTGTTATAAATCTTGGAAATTAAAAAAAATTGAAAATTAACAAACGTATTGAAAAATTAACGAGTCGTAATAGTTTTGAAAATTAATTAAAATCTTGATAATTAATGAAAAGTGACAAGATTTAATAAAATGAACAAACACTTGAAAATCCTCAAGATTTTATAAATTAATGAAAATATTGTAAGAAGCCAGTGATTATTTTTTAACAGAATGTTTTCCACTCCCAGACTAAGCATGAAGTAAAATTTCGAGTTGAGAAAAGCCCTGAGAATTTGGATTTGGACGCGTAGCGTCCAAATCCAAATTCTCGCTTTTCTCAACTCGAAATTTTACTTCATGCGCCCCCCGCATTAAAACACTGATTAGTTGTTAAGTTTAAAATATTTAAAACATTTTTTTTATTATAGATTATCACTTCTAACATACTTCAAATTGTTGTCAAATTTCAATATTTCTTGACATTTCGTTACTTTTTGACATTGTGTTGGCATTTTATCAAATTTAAACATTTCATCGATTTTCGACAGTTTTCGTTATTTTTCAAAATTCTGGAAAATTTTAACATTTTTACCATAACATTTCATGGTTTATAAACCAGGGATAGAGCATACAATTCTAGATGAAGACATTAAACTCTATTATCTTTATTATATCCCCCACCCCCTGTAAAACATTGTGCTTGAGATCGTTCAGAAATTAGTTTTAATCCATTGATAATGATTAATCACTTTGTGTCCGAAATGTATGTACATTTGGTAATTCAAATAAATGTATGAAAAAGGTTATTAGTGCTTTATTCGTCAAATTGAAGTTATTACTGTTCAAATTTCGATAATTCACTTAATGTATGCATTTCTTAATTATTTAATTTACCATTCTAATGCCATTGTTAAAAATCAAATTAATTACGCAGTAAACCCATAATGCGTACAGGTAATTTTTATGGTGCGTAATATTTAGCATTTGAAATTGAAACCGTTTGCATACGAAATCGTATGAATTCATTAATTAAATTATTAAAAATAGTGGTAATTGGCTAATTAAACTAAACCAGTTGAGGGGTCCAAGTTTTCGGAAAGTGGCCAGTAGTATAAATTGAGCCAGAACTGCTGAGAGCGTCAGTTCAACTTCTACCCTCGAACAACAACAACAAATAGCAAGATGTTCGTCAAGGTACATATGATAAATACTTTTATTTTATTCACTTTTATTAAAAATACATAAAGAGAATATTATTATTCTTCTTTGAATTTAAAAGTACTCGTACAAAAATTGTCGTGGGATCAAACTGCCCATTGAATAAATCCTTTTAAGTAATGTTTCATCAACATTAAAACAACGTTTACCTACGCTCTATCTAGTAAGCGTATTATACCACACTGTCGTCTTGACGCGTATGATTGACATTACCTACACATGCACGTAATAGCTTTGACAAGTATATTACATGCTGACAGCTGAACAGCTGATTGATTACCGCACAACCAAATGACATTCCTTTGATGTATGTTGATTAAGTAGTAATGTAGTTTTCATCAATGTCATGTTACTATCAAAAATTATTGAATAAATAAGTTGTTCTTTCATGCTCATTGTTTATTTTGCTAGAGCGTAGGTAAAGTATCGTACGTTTCTCGAGTGGTATGGCAATTACATACTCGTGGAATACTGCACTCGCTGCTGCGTGGCTCGTGCGCAATATATCCGCTCATATGTAATATGCTGCATACCACTCTCATAACGTAATATATTATTATTGTATTAACTTTCATTAATAATACATACAGAGAATATTATTATTCTTCTTACAATTTAAAAAACTTGCAAAAAAAATGTCGTGGGATCAAACGGGCTAAGAAGGAAAATCTCTCGACAACATCAGGTTAGCAGAGGTGCCAACCTGATTTGGTCGAAAGATTTTCCCTCTTAACCCGTTTGATCCTACGACATTTTTTTAGTGTTTTTTTTTTTGTCTTGTTAGTTTGTTGTTCGTGTACGTGAGAGAGTATAGTGGCAAAAAATGGGTTACAAATTCTTTGTTTGCAAAAAAATGAATTTCTTATTTTCCAGTGTTTTCATTTTCTTTAAGTTGTTGTTGATAAAATTCATTCGTTTTATTTTACACATTGTCGCTCTTGAATTACTTATTTTCTACACGTTTATTCTAGTGTTTTCATTTTTTTAAGCTGTTGATAATATTAATTTGTTTTATCTTATAGATTGTCGCTTTGAGCGCCATTGTGGCGATTGCATGTGCTACTCACATCCCAACCCACCAGTACGACAACCACGTTGAGCACGTGTACAACAAACACCAACAACAAAACTACGACCATCATCATCATGATTACGAACACCAACATGAATATGGCCATCATCATAATGACCACCACGATGACCACCACGTAGACTACTACGTTAGTAACCAATACAAAAGCTTGTCATATATTTGTGCTAATTTTAATTGTCTTATAGGCTTGTACAAAATACTCAAAAACTGAGTGTGCTAACGTTTATTTCTTTTGTAGGCTCATCCAAAATACTCTTTCAAATATGGTGTTGAAGATCCACATACCGGAGACCACAAGTCCCAACACGAGGAGCGCGATGGGGATGTCGTAAAGGGCGAATACTCTCTTGTTCAACCTGATGGTGTTATCCGCACTGTTCACTACACTGCTGACAAGCACAATGGTTTCAACGCTGTTGTTACCATGAGTGGACATGCTTACCACCCAGAAGTTGTAGCTCATGACCACCACCACGGACACCACCACTGACGCGAAAATGGTTCTGTTACTAAGGCAAACTCTGAGTTTTTTTGTATATAAAAAAAGATAAAATTGAAATAAATTGGAAGGTATAAAAAGAAAATCATAATTATTATTGTTGTTTCCAATGTAGATTAATATCCTTTATATTATTACCAATTCCTTTAAAAATATTTGACTATTGCAAATTGTTCAAATTAATAATTAAAGAGGAGCCGTTCTTCTGTGCATCGTTTAAAAAAATCATTTAGATCAAACAACTTCGACCGCAACAATAGCGACAATGCTCAAATTATAGATGTTGGTGTCTCTGACCACTTAGGAATGCTCACTTAAATAAATAAAACCTCGGCTAAAATTAAAAGAATGGTAAGATCAATTACAAAATATGGTAGATACCAATTATTTACCTATCTTGAACGGTATGATTGGGAAGTAATTAAGAACAATGAAACCGATACAAATGAAGCATGGTCAATTCTAATTGATACACTTAATAATGCTTCCTCACTTGCATTTCCAGGAAAATTAAAAGTTATAAGCAATAACTGTAAAAACTTAAGGTGGTTTGGGTTAGAACTAAGAAATATGCGTATAAATGAAATTGCCAATTCTTGGTTGCAGAATACTTCAAACATTAAAAGTGCGATTCTTTTCGCAATCTACAACAAGTTAGTCTTACAAAGGACTAGTAAGACTAGTAAGACTAACTTGTTGTAGATTGCGAAAAGAATCGCACTTTTAATGTTTGAAGTATTCTGCAACCAAGAATTGGCAATTTCATTTATACTTATGTTTGAACGGTAACGTGACCGCCAGTCTAAGGTGTCAAATTGTTTAGAGGGAATGGCAAAGCTATACTGATGAGAGATAAATCTCGAAACGCGTCTATAGATGGCCTGAATAATTTGACCCAAATTGTTACATTTGCAGGTTACTGTATGTAACAGCAAACACTTGTTGTATAATTCAATGTCCGTCGGGGCATTAGCCCGGGAAGTAGTTGTTTCAATGAGTGTTTGATATAGTCTTTGTAAGACTAACTTGTTGTAGATTGCGAAAAGAATCGCACTTTTAATGTTTTAAGAAATATGCGTAATAACCTAGAATTGTATCGCAATTTCAAGCACCTAATAAAAAATGAAGACACTGGAAAGAGGTATAAACAAATGAGAAGAGAGTATAAAACTCAAATCATTAATGAACAAAGAAATGCAACTGAGCAATATATTAAAACTTCGTATAATAAAGCAAAAGCAGTGTGGGATGTCATAGAATCAAAATGTCTAAGAAACTGCAACAGAAACAAGAATATTCCCATCACTGCTAATAATTTCAACGATTACTTCTCAACTATTGCCGGCCAAGTAATACATTCAATCCTAAATAGTGGTCAGGACCCTATTCTGGCAATGACTGACGTTTTTTTCCAAGAATACTGTATCGCTACATTATTTCAAATTTCAAACAGTCTCCATTGCCAAAGTAAGAGGTGTAATTCGCAAAATTTAAAACAAAAGTAGTGTTGATGTCTATGGTCTAAACATTGATATAATCTAACCAATTATTGATTTATTAATAAGTCCATTAACATATCAAATAAATAAGTCAATAAATGAGAATAATTTCCCTAATTTGCTTAAAATAGCCAAATGTGTCCCAATCTTTAAGAAGAGGATCAAAATGACAAAAATAATTATAGACCAATTTCAATTCTCCCAATATTAGCCGACATTTTTGAATCAATCTTAGCAGAACAAATAACATCATTTCTGGAAACGACACAGGCATTCACAGATAATTAACATGGCTTTAGGCAAGGTCGATCCACTGCGACAGCCATAAATACGTTCATTGATTATGTAGTCGAAGCGTTTGAGAATAGTGAAGTTGTCACTAGTCATTTATTGGAACTCAGCAAGGCCTTCGATTGCGTGACTTACTCCATCCTAGTTAGAAAACTCTATTTTTATAACTTTTCCCCAGAAAGTTGCAAACTGTTAACATCATATCTGACCAATCGAAGACAAAGAGTGTTTGTGGTTAACAACATTTCTGATGAACGCAAAATGGTGCATGCCGTACCGCAAGGCTCGATATTAGGTCCTTTGCTATTTTTAGTTTACATAAATGATCTTCCTAAAGAATACAACAATACATCAACAATTCTGTATGCCGACGACACCTTCATCTTTGTCAAGGGCAAAACAGTGGAACTAGTTAAATCTAAAATACAATCTGTTGTAACGGTTCAATTTATCATTACGATTTATTTTTTTTTATATAATCGGTATTACTTACATTTATAACAAATTGGTATCCACTTTTCAATTAATTAATATTATTTGCTAATATTAGTTGGCTGAGTAGAGATTTAATTACGTAGGAGATGAATTTGTATTTAACTTAATTGTTAAATTTTATACGCTCTTCTTTTGTTTTAATTTAAATAGCGCTGCACGCGCGCGTCAAATGATTTTCCTATTGTCTGAGTTCACTCGGCGCTCGCGTCGGCGAGAAATAATCGTCTTTGGTTTTTTTAATCCCCTTCGGGGTTATTGTATTATCTTTCGCACGGGCACGGAGAGGTGTGCTGTGGTTGACGCGTTAGTGAATTTTATTCATCAAATTTCTGGATTTACGTGCACCACTTTGTTCTGCAATTATTCTGGAGATATTTGTATTATTCTGAAGAATTTTAGAGTTAATTGCGGAAACACTCTGAGGAGGATTTGTTTCACTTCTAACCGTTGCCGTGGAAATAATTCGTTATCTATTTTGTGGAGATAAAAACCCTCTAAAAGAGGTAAGGTTTATTTTAATTAATTCATCTTTGATTATCTTTGTGCTTCTGTTGTGTTAGTCCTGTTTATTTGTTCTTATAAACAAAAATGCTTATACGAAATTTCAATATTTTAGGGTTTTTTTATTACGTTGGTTTTTTGTTTGAATTCAAAAACTCTAAAACCTGGGGGTTAGCAGATTTTCATCCTACGCATTTCGAGGTTTCCGGCTTCTGTGGTTATTTTAGTGATTGGTTGGATGCTGAAGTTTTCTAATCGGATTGAGGAAAATACTTCACTCGGGGGTTCCGTTCGGAATTAGCGCAGAGGACTGATTACTGGACAGGATTCAAGATAAGTTTTATGCGTTTATTATTTTTTTAACGTGTATTATTTTAATGAAAATAAAGTTAAATAAATTCAGCAGTTATTCTTTTGTAAATTCAATAAGTTGGACAATTTAATAGTGAATCATTTTAATGTAATAAATATATGTCTGTGCTACGGTACTGATATAAGCGCATCCATTAATAGGTTTTTTTTTTCTTTGTTTAATTCGGCAGTGACTTAATTTAATAATTAATTAAAAGAATTTAAATTTATAATTTATGATTAAAAAAAAAACGAAGTTATAAATAATATTTTGATTTTCTTATTCTAAGTGTGAATTAATGATTACATTTTTTTTGTGAACCATGAATGATCATTTTTGGGGGGGAAATATAGTTATTTACTGTTGGAACAAATTTAAGCGATTTAATTATTAATCAAATTAAATTTCATATTATTTTTTTTAGATATATACATATTTACTGTTTTTTATTATTATTAATTTGATATCCAGTCATGGAATATGAAAATCTTTCTCTATCTTCACCACTTGATATAGTGAATGCATTTGCTGCACAATTTTCCAAATCATTTACTGTATCCACTAAACCTGTTATTAATGCTGTTTATAATAACCTTAACACTGTAAATGATTTTATTAGCATTTCTAAGGACACTGATGATTTAGTAATTGAAGCCCTTAGTAAGCTAAGTAATAAAGTTACCGCGGGCCCTGATGGTATTCCTGCGGTAGTATTTAAGGATTGCCGCAATATGCTTGCACTTCCTCTATCTCATATATTTAATTTATGTCTCCTTCACAATACCGTTCCTAACCGCTGGAAAAGTACGCGCATTGTACCCGTTTTTAAATCTGGTAATAAAAGAGATGTCCTTAATTATCGACCTATAGCTATCACCTCAAATGTTGCTAAATGCTTTGAGTTGACATTATGTAAATTCATTAATCCCTACATTAATAACAAATTATCATCTAGGCAACATGGGTTTAGACCTAATAAATCAACGTTATCCAACATTTTGCAAATGACGCAAACTCTCTCGGATTATTTAGACAACCGAATCCAAGTCGACGTAATTTACACCGATATATCAAAAGCTTTTGATAGAATCGATCACGGTATACTTGTAAATAAGCTAAGCCTAGTTGGGCTCTCAACAAACCTATGTAATTTACTTTACAATTACCTTACCAACATACTGTTATTTGTAGAATACAAAGGGTTTAAGTCTCATCAATTTATTGCTTCTTCGGGTGTCCCCCAAGGCTCCAACCTCGGACCGGTACTGTTTAATTGCTTTATTAATGATATTGCTGATGTAGTTAATCATAACATGTCAATGTTTGCTGACGATTTGAAAATTTATCATCCTATAAATACTTTAGACGATTGTGTGTATCTTCAGCATAATCTCGACCTGATAGTAACGTGGTGCAAGAACAACAGCATCACTTTAAATGTTTTAAAATGTAAGACATTGTCTTATACTAGGAATAAATCACAAATAACGTTCGATTATATGATTAATGGCTCTGTATTATCCCATGTTGAGACTTTCAAAGACTTAGGAGTGTTATTTGACAATAAACTATCTTTTAATAGTCATGTCATGAAAGTAGTATCGAACGCAAATCGTTCGTTGGGCTTCATAATACGAAATACTAAACCTTTTAAGAATATCGATGCCATTAAAATACTATACTATTCGTTTGTAAGATCTAAACTTGAATATGCCTGTTGCGTTTGGGATCCATACTACGCAAAATATTCTTTGATGGTCGAGGCCATCCAGAAGAAATTTGTCAAATATCTTCACGTTAAGAAGTTTGGTTCATATCCTGGGACTGATTATAATTATATTGAACTATTGCGTGAATTCAACTTACACTCCTTAGAAAGTCGCCGAAAATCGCATGCAGTGACCACCTTGTATAAATACTCAACAATCGTATGGATTGCTCTGACCTACTTGCACGAATTAATATTAATGTGCCTGTTAATATAAGGAACAAACGTCTTTTCCAGTTATCAATCCCAAATACAAATATTATGCTCAAGTCACCAGTGTATTCAATGTGTTCATTATATAATATTCATCCGGATGACATTTTTAATTGCATATCTTCTAAGGCGTTATTCGACTTGATTGTTGAGTATTTCGAATAATTTGCGCTCATATTGTATTGTATTTTGCGTATACTGTTTTTCCTTTACTGTTTAGTGTCAATCTTTATTTTATATTGTCTCATATCTTTTAATCAATCTGTAACTGGATTCGTCCGTTGATTGAAATAAATAAATAAATAAATAAATATACATATATACATAAATATTTTATTAAATAAATATTTATTTGGGGTTTAATTCTGGTTTTGGTTTATTTGACACACCTTTTATTATTGTTATGTTTGTTTGAATTACTTGATGATAATTGGTCCAACGTCAGTAAAATAATTTGTAACCGGTTATTTTATGTATTTAGGAGCCAGGGTGTAAATGGTTACTGGCGCCCTTAATAAGTAATTTATCTTAGAATATACCTACGACCAAACTCTTCGACAGTGAGTTAGCTTGATTCCTATTTATGCCAACTTATTGTGGACCATTTATTTGTGAAGTTTTTAATTTATAATAAGCTGTGGCACTGTAATGAAGCATACAAAGGAGTGGTTTAAGTGCAACAAACTAAAACTCAATACAGATAAAACAGTCGACATAACATTCTCTCTTAAACATGCACAACCAACCTGGCCGGTTTCCGCTAAATTCTTAGGTATTGCTATAGATTCCACTCTCACCTGGGATACTCATAGGCGTAATTTAGAGAAAACTCTAACAATAAATATATACTTATTAAAAAACATGAAGAGGTCAGTAAACTCAGAAATGTTGTTAACCATTTTCCACTCAATCATTCAATCTCATATCAGGTATTGCATACTGGGGTTACTCTCCAATTATGAATGATATATTTAAATTACAAAGACGAGCATCACGTATCCTAGCTGCGCTCGGTTATGGAGATAAGTGTAGACAGGAATTTAAAAAGCAGAATGTTCTTACGGCACTCTGTATATATATTCTAGAATGTCTGAAGTATATAAAATCTAATACAAATCTATAAATGTGTAACAAAGACATTCACATGTATAATACTAGGGCCAAAAATGAAAAATCAGTAAGTTTCGCTTATCGAAGGCTAAAACTGGGGAACGATATCATGCAATTAAATTTTTTAACATATTACCTTGTGATGTCCAGGCTCTGCCAGACCTAATGTTTACACAACTGTGTAAGAAGTACTTAATAGAAAGGACACATTATACATTCGAAGAGTACCTAACAGATTGTGGGGATTATGCTTGGCATGAGCAATTTTAGTACAAATTAATCTGTGATATTTACATCGTTTAATTCACAACTTTATTGTATTTTATATATATTATATCTACTTAATAATTATTATATATTTATTTATCTATTTTACAAAACCATTTCTCATTTAAATTTTAATATGTTAGTGATTAATGTTTTTTGTATTCTACACTATTTGTAATCTCTTTTTTGTGACCTGTGTAAAACTTATATGTTGTTGGCACCATTAAATATTATTCTATTCTATTCTAACTAAGTCTAAATTCGGTTTGCAAAATATTGGATCTGCCTTTATCGCCTACGTTTTGTGCTATCTGAAGAGTCTTGTCTTCTTTGGTAGCATCAAAATACAGGTTATTCTTTTTATGCATGTAAATGTTTTTACATTTGTTTTTTTTATGTAAGTGTAATAAAATTAAAAGAAACAATCCTAAAACAAATGGCTCAAGGCGCTTGAAATTTTCTAAAGTCGAAATTTTATTTGATGCGCCACGCGCATAAAATACTTATTTCAAGTGAAGTTTAATATACCGAGTGTTGAATTGGCGGACCCGACATAGGAAATCGCATGTTAATTTTGAAGTGTTCAAATATTGGCTTCCCTATTTATTTTAGACACAAAATGTATTTAACTTTTCTGTAGAGGGAAAAATTCTAAATTTATGAATGTTGACACTTAACACATTACGTTTCTCTACGTTAAAATAATTAAGAAAAAGTAATGTGAATTTAGAAAAATAATGACATACCATGGAATTGATACAACAATTGCGGATTTCAAAATAGCACAAGATATTGCTGTTACTTAATTAACGACAAACACATAACGCAAACATCATGATAACTGTGGTCTGCATAATACCACTTTATAGGAGAAGTTTTTCTTGTAAAGTGTTTTAAATATTAATTTCCCCTTTTCGCACCTTCCTTAAATATATATTTTACATTATACAGAGAGCCTTTCTTTAAAGTGTACGTATTCCAAATTCAGACTATTTTCTGTAAATCTTGAGATATTCCCTGTTTTTTTAGAGTTTAATTTAAAGCCTTAATCAAGTGTTTTCCACTCCCAGGCTAAGCATGAAGTAAAATTTCGAGTTTAGAAAAGCCCCGTGAAAATTTGTCGAGGGTCGTGCAGCGACCCGAGACAAATTTTCTGGGCTTTTCTAAACTCGAAATTTTACTTCATGCGCCACGCGTATAAAAGACAGATTTCAAGTGAATTTCGAATATAAATAAATTTGACAATATTATAGTGTTTTATACGCGTGGCGCATGAAGTAAAATTTCGAGTTTAGAAAAGCCCAGAAAATTTGTCTCGAGTCGCTGCGCGACCCTCGATAAATTTTCACGGGGCTTTTCTAAACTCGAAATTTTACTTCATACTTAGTCTGAGAGTGGAAAATACTTGTTTAAAGCTTAAAATTGAACTTTAAAAAAAAAACAGGGAATATCCGCAATTGTTGTATCAGTTCCATGGTATGTCATTATTTTTATAAAATCACATTACTTTTTCTTAATTATTTTAGCTGTTAATTTTCTGACATTCGTTGATTTATAAACGAGTTCAATTTGAAGCTTCAAACGAGTGTTTTCTACTCCCAGACTAAGCATGAAGCAAAATTTCGAGTTTAGAAAAGCCCTGTGAAAATTTGCCGATGGTCGCGCAGCGACCCGAGACAAATTTTCTGGGCTTTTCTAAACTCGAAATTTTACTTCATGCGCCACGCGTATAAAACACTATAATATTGTCAAATTTATGTATATTAGAACTTCACTTAAAATCTATGTTTTATACGCGTGGCGCATGAAGTTAAATTTCGAGTTTAGAAAAGCCCCGTGAAAATTTGTCGAGGATCGCGCAGCGACCCGAGACAAATTTTCTGGGCTTTTCTCGGGGCTTTTCTAAACTCGAAATTTTACTTCATGCTTAGTCTGGGAGTGGAAAACACTCGTTTAAAGCTTCAAATTGAACTCATTTAAAAATCAACGAAAGTCAGAAAATTTACAGCTAAAATAATTAAGAAAAAGTAATGTGATCTTATAAAAGTAATGACATACCATGGAATTGATACAACAATTGCGGATGTCAAAACAGCACAAGATATTGTTGTTGTTTTTTGAAAATGGAATGTAAATATTGAAAAACTAAAATAACAGAAACTAACTCAATCAAATGCTATGTATGTAGATGCATATATAGCACAACCTGTGTTAAACTATCCAACAATGAAACAAAAATATTACGCTCAACTAAGAACATTAAATGGACCTGTAGTGGCTGCTGCACTTCTGATTTGACAGAACACATGCTGACACTAAAAGACTTAGTGTCTAATTTGCAACATGAAATCGCGCAACTAAATATCTCTTGTAATCAAGTAACACCACAACCAAACTTGGCAATTATCGACGAAGTACTTCATGAAATAAGAGAACAGAAACGCAGAGAAACTAGCATCATCGTAAGTAATTTGCCGGAAAATCCAAATAAGGAGACAGATGCCCAACATGTTGTAAATATCCTAAACAAAGTTAACATATCCCTGTTAGATTCTAAACGGATTAAGATATTCAGACTAGGTGAGCCCCGCAATGATGAAAAACCAAGATTATTGAAGGTTATACTCGACTCTACAATTGAAGCCCAGAATTTGATACGGAATGGAAAGAAACTACGGAACATTGTTGAACACTCTAACATATACATCAACAAAGACCTGACCCCCCATGAAAGTGCCACAAAGAAGGAAATACTACTAGATTTTCGTTCTCGTAAAAATAGTGGTGAAAATGTACAGTTAAAATATGATAATGGTTTACCCAGGATTGTAAATGGAAAAAACGTATTTCCACCCAACCGTCTTATGTAAATATGTATTACCAGAATGTACGCGGCCTCAATACCAAAATCTTCACTTTTTACAATAATATACTTGCGTCAAGTCACTTAGATATAATTATGTTAACTGAAACTTGGGGAAATGATTCACATTTAAGCTCTGAATTGTTTCCCCCGTTATATAATATCTATCGCAAGGATAGAACAATTGGGCGTGGCGGAGGTATCTTAGTGGGCGTAAAAACGTGTTTCCATTCCTGTGAATTAATTCTCAACGACCAACTTAGTGATCTCAACATTGATCTAATCGGCATATGTGCACATTTATTCAATGTTGTTCTAAATAGTATTGTTGTTTATATACCACCTCAGACTCCTGCCATAGCTTATGAAACACTATTTAATTACTTGGAATCGCAACTCCTGCTAGACGGAGAATTTTTAATTGTAGGTGACTTTAACATATCTGGTTTTCCTGTAATTCAGTGTAGTAAAGCATCAATCATTACAAACTTCATTCATTTTAATGCGGCATCTCAAATAAATATACATAGAAATAGGTTCGATGGATTGCTAGATTTAGTAATAAGCTCTGAAAACCTGAAATGTACGATAGCACGTAGTGACTCTCCGATTGTCTCAGAAGATAACTACCACCCATCCCTAAACATTGAATATACAATTTCTAATGGCAATCCTGTACAAAATTTTGGTAAGTCAAAGCCAGCCTATAACTTTAAGAAAGCGAACTATCAGTTACTCTACAATCTCATATTTGAATCAAGTTGGGATTCTGTTCTTAGCTTGGATGATCCAGACCTCGCCTGTGCTGAGTTTTACAAGATAATAAATAGCCATATAAACTCGTGTGTCCCCATAAAAACTGGCATAGTACATAAGCTTCCATTTTGGTATTCAAGTCCACAGTACAAAATATAAAACGCAAACAACATTATTTCAGCACTTCTAAAAAATATAAAACTCATTTTAATAAACATCAATTCACTATTTACCGAAAATGTGTTAAAGCGAGCATTAAAAATGACTTCTCTAAATACTTGGATTCCATTGAAACTGATATTAAGCATAATCCTCAAAAAATGTGGTCATTTATTAATGAACGTAAAGGTAGGTCGCGAATTCCTGGTATTATGAATTACAATGACATAGAACTTAACCAACCCCAAGACATTACTAATGCATTTGCAGACTACGTTTCGTCCGTTTTTTCCGTAAATAACACATCAATTAACAATACTACTCCTGTCAATAATTCGGAACTGCTACTCATTAAAACATTTAGTTTAGAAGAGTTTATGGTTGCATCTAGAGGGCTCAAGCAAAACCTTACAATGGGCCCCGACAATATACCTGCTCTGGTTGTTAGGGACTGTCGACATGTTTTGGTAACCCCACTATTACATATATACAATATGATTTTAAAATATAACAAATTTCCAAATGCATGGAAAATTTCGAAAGTTGTGCCAATACACAAAAATAAAAGCACCAGTGACATCCAGAACTACCGTCCTATATCATTAATTAGTAACTTCGCCAAGATATTTGAGATTATGCTATATAAGGTTTTATATGCTCATGTCGCACAGTCTCTATCCCCCAGTCAGCACGGATTTATAAAAGGCAAATCAACCGTTACAAACTTATGCACATTTATGACAGAGGTGTCGAAAACCCTAGATGTACGCGGACAGTCAGACGGTATTTATACCGACCTATCAAAAGCGTTTGATGTGGTACAGCATGACTTACTTATACAAAAACTTCATACATTTGGCTTCAGTGATTGCCTAGTTAAATTATTAAAGTGCTACTTAACAAAGAGAACTAATTTTGTCGAATATAATGGGTTCCAGTCACATAAATTCAGTATGGTGACACTTTTCCCATGATTTTGTTCCAATGGACATTTTTCCCATGACTATTAGATTTCCCATTATTTTTTGCCACAGCTATTCGATTTTCATGTTGTCGAACATTTCAAGTATTTCGAATACTTCGAACTTCCTAACCCGCGTTTGTCATAGCATTTGTCATTCGTTCACCATCATTCGTATCAAAATTAACCAAATTATGGCGGGCGCTTTATTACCAATTACCCTGGAGCTTATAGAGAATGGAAGAGGCGGCCGGTTTCTGCACATCGACGGCTATCTATACTACAAGCATTCCGTCACGAAAAAAGGTCTCGTCAACTGGAGTTGCCGGAAAAAGGGTCAATGCTATGCCAGTGCGCAAACAACCGCCATATCGGGTACCCAGCTCCTCCTTATTTGGGGAGGCCCAATGGTTTCTGAGCATCTAGGCCACGCACCTAATCTCGAAGAGGTCGAAGCTGTTCGTGTCGTGCGGGCCATCAAACGAAAGGCTGCTGAACATCCTGAGATGCCCCCTGTCCAGGTTATGCGTACTCTGGTTGGCGTGCCGAGTAGCGTTTTATCGCAGTTGCCAAGCAGACCGAATATGCGGAAGGCCATTACGCGGGAAAGACTAAAAGATATGCCGGCAAATCCAGTTGCGATGGATGATCTTGCTGGTATTCCGGATAAATATAGAGTCACTCTATATTCCGATGTGGTCCAGGTTTACTAATGAATGCAACCAATCGATAATGATTGTGTAATGTATAGAGTCACTCTACTGGGTTATTATTGCTTTGATACACTTTGACTTTAACTTCGACTTTTCTTTGACTTTTACATTAAATTACAGGCGAAAATTTCATTTTATACGATTCTTATGAAGACGATGACTTCGATTTGGCATATGGACGCGTTATCGTTTTTGGAACAGCTGAGAATTTGAGGAAACTTCAGAAATGCAGAACGTGGTTCGTCGACGGAACTTTTAAAGCAGCCCCTACAATTTTTACTCAGCTCTTTGCAATTTTGGGATCCATAGACGACATCGGTCAAGAAACCGCCCTTCCCTTTGTGTACGCTCTGCTGGCAACGAAAGATTAATCTGCGTACAGAAAAGTCTTCGATGTCGTCGAATCACAATGTATAGAACTGGGCCTGCAATTTCGCCCTCCTGAAATTCTCATGGCAGATTTCGAACTCGCCATCATCAATGCGGCCTCCAAATCGTATCCGACAGCAGATGTAAAAGCGTGTTTTTTCCATATGACGCAGTCGATTTTTAGGCGCGTTCAATCGGAAGGTTTGCAAATCAGATACAATGACCGGGAAGATCGCTCCATAAAGGAGGCATCGCAAATGATGGCGGGTTTGGCATTCGTTCCATCGGATAAGGTTGCAGATATGTTCGACATCTTCGCAAAACAGGCTCCTGACGATTTCATGCCCCTCGTCGACTATTTTGAGTTAAATTATATTCGCGGAAAACCTGCCAGGGGACGTAGAAAGGCCGTTACTGTTCGGTATCATCCTTTGTTATGGAATCAGTATGATTCGGTGCTAAATCATGTAGCTAGGACGAACAACATTAGCGAAGGATGGCACAATCGTTTTCGCGCGATCACTGGCAAAAATCATCCCAGTTTATACGCTTTTCTGACGGAAATACAGAAGGAACAGTCGGATACTGAGACGATGCTGCGGCAGTCGGCCCTAGGGCAAAAAATTAAAAGGAAACAAGGGCCTAACCGAAAAATAACCGAGGACAGGATTTTTAACATCGTCTCAAAATTCGAAGATTATACAGGCGGCAAAGACATTTTAGAATACCTTAGACTGATTGGATACAATATAGAATTTTGATTGTTTACACTTGCTTTGTATACAATTTGCACTTTTTTAATAAAATGATATTATTGGAAAATAGTTTTATTGGAAAATAGTATCATTGGAAAATGTTATCACGGGAAAAATGGTATGAGAAAAAAATACTGGGAAAAACGGCATGGGAAAAGTGTACCCTAATCATAAATTCGCATCTTTGAGTGGGGTTCCCCAAGGGTCAAACCTTGGCCCCTTATTATTTTTATTATTTTTCAATGATGTCACTAACTGTATTACTTCAGAATGTCTATTATATGCCGACGACTTAAAAATGTTTAGAACTATAAATACACCCGACGACTGCTTAGCACTACAACAAGACATAACAAATTTCTCTTAATGGTGTAATAAAAATGGGTTAATGGTAAATATAAATAAATGTAAACGTATGACTTACAGCAGAAAGCGTATTAATAAAGAATTTGATTACCATATAAATAATACCATAATCGAACCTGTCACTTCCTTCAAAGATTTGGGAGTTTATTTCGACAGCAAACTCACATTTATCGAACACATAAATCACATTACCAGTTTTAGTTATAAGTTGTTAGGGTTTATGATTAGGAACACTAAGCCATTTAAAGGAGTAGAACCTCTAATTAAATTTTATTGTGCATATATCCGTAGTCGTCTGGAGTACTGCTCAGTTATCTGGAGTCCTTCATACAATGTCCACATTCTGGAAATTGAGAAAGTGCAAAGAAAACTCCTAAAAACAATATATTATAGAAAACACCATATATATCCAACACAAGGTTATCCACTGGAAATGTTAGAGAGTGAATTCAATATCATGTCTCTTCAGGACCGACGCATCATTGCACAAATTATTTTTATTTATAAATTGGTGCATGATAGATTCAAAGACTCGTATTTGCTGTCCCAATTAAATTTTTACGTACCACGTTTGAATAGCAGGATAAGACAAACATTTTATCTTGGCTCAGTAAATACTCGTCAACACTCAAACTCGCCTCTTCGGTCAATGTGTAGCGCAGTAAACAAATATTGTAATACTGTATACACCATTCCATTTGTTTCTGGATATCGCCTAGCTATGGAAAAGTGACAGTTTAAGTATTGTAAATGGGGCTGGTTGTGTTTTAAATCAGGGTTTTTAAATGTCACTGTCAGATGTTCGATTTTAAGGTTATAATTTCTGACTATTGTGATCTTACACTGTTGCCTGTTTTACAAATTTTCAGATATAAAAGGATAATAATATGCAGTTTTAAGATTAACAAAATTTACTACTTTGATACTGTAAACATTTTCTAAGGAAAATCATTTTAGCTGCAACAACATGTTTTTGTTCACAGAGAATTTTGCGCCCATTAATTAATTTGAATTTATACCCCATACTTTTAACAACCCTATAAAGTGTTGTTCTACTCCCATGGAACTCATAATTTTCTTTCATATCATTTAAAAGATCTCTCAAAGTAAAATACTGATTTCTAGAGTTATATTGCCAAATTAGTTGTTGCAGATCTTTTCTAGCTAGGTGATTCCAAAAATGGCTGTTTTTAGATCGTTTGCCAGAAGTAGTAGATTTCAATTCGTCAGGTCTTTGTCGTAAAATTAATTGTAATGAAGATCTCCCTACCTGAAACGTAATTATCTTTAATTAAATATATATGATATTAAAATACTAGACATACCCCAAAAATATCTATTAAAATCGTAATAATATTGTGATGCTGTAGATTTGGATTACTTTGCCTAAAATGTTTGTAGGATTTCAGAATTTGTAACCTTTTTGATTCAGAGATAATCTTTGGCATGTTAATATTTAATATGTGCCTGAAATTATTTTTCACTTTGACATTGACACAGCATTGCAACACTAGATTAATTTGATTTAATAATAAAATGCTCGAAGAAGCGACCGCGTGGCGAAATAATTGTTGCAAGATTAACAATAAACCTCTTGAAAATTAAAAAGAGGATTACTTATGATATCATAAATTATTGCAACACTGTTAAATTAAGGAATCAGGAGTGCCAATTAATAAAAAATGTAAATGTTGATAATGCAACATAACAACACGAAAGCATGGCTAGGCGAGATCCAGAAACAAATGGAATATATTATAGATATATTTACTGTTAATAGCGAAACGAGATTATTAAGTGAATTGCGTGATATGATTGATGTAATGTAATGTAGTGGTACTTCTGCATGTTGTTGTGATTATTGTCTAATTTATAAGTGAAGCTCTGTAATAATTATTGTTATTATCTTTTTCTTTCATATATTCATTTTTTTTAGTATCTTTAATTTATCCTGTAATTGGCCTTATGACTGTTGGGTATGTAATAAATAAATAAATAAATACATTTAATTAACGACAAAAACCATAACGCAAACATCGTGATAACTTTGGTCTGCATAATAACACTTAATTAGGAGGATTTTTTCTTGTATAGTGTAAATCATTTCAAAAACACGTACTTTATATATTAAAGGATAACACCCTTTCTTCACCCATCTGTGGAGGATACTATAATAATGATACTACAAAAATTAATTAGAAAATGAACCATCTTGTTCAAAATTATTTATATTTAAAATACCTACATATACATAAATAATTCAAATACATATATTTAAAATAGGTAAAATTAAACTACGTTTTCATTCGTTATGCTAAGTCAACATTTTATCATTTCTTATATTTCAGTGTATAAAAAAGTTAAAGAATAGGTATATCACATTCATTAACATAACATTATTAGAAAGCAGAGTAACACTAGATAACGTCATTCATTAATAAAATACGAGTGATTTTAGACCTCTAAACATGTGCCAATAAATTCTTAAACTGAAAAAAATTATATATGAAAATAAACCAGATTTTTCGAGTTTCTTAATTTGTTTGTATCCTGGTATGTGACTGACAAGCAGCGACAAAGTGCGACAGTAATATATACGCTTAAAACTGTAATTTTACAATAAAATACTTTTTGTTCCTTACTTCACTTTTATTATTATTCGTTAATGTACACTTCTGTGCAATAACATTAAGCACACAAAATATGTTATAGTTTAGTTACAAAAATATGTAAATATGTTAATTTCCTTAAAGCCAAAATGCTGCGTCATTTAGACAACAATTCAAAAATTCTAATTCTAACTTATATAGAAGATGGCTTTTCTATTTCGGTTTTGTTGTAATTATTACGAACGTTTTTCTCACAAGGGTATAGTTTTGGTTCTTTAATAAAGGTGTTATTTTCAAGTTATGGTGTTTTGTCATTTATTGAAACTGGTGCTAGGCAATTAACACAGACCCGCATTATACAACTAGAATATTGTGAAAAATAACTATGAGACTTGTGCTTAATTTTATTGGACAGAAATACACATTTTGACTGCTAAGCACCATAGCTGGGCAGGATTCGAATCATTCAGGATTCTAATCCTGGATTCGAATCCTTTTAGAGGATTCAAAGGAGGTATTCGAATACTTTAGTTAAACTGGATTCGTGATCCGGATTCGTTACACTTTTTTAAAAGGATTCGTAAAAGGATTCGAATCGTCAAAAATAATTCGAATTAATCGTAAGGATTAACATGAAAATTTTGTTTTGTATGTTTTTAAATTTCTCGTTAAATCACTGTTTTATACGCGTGGCGCATGAAGTAAAATTTCGAGTTTAGAAAAGCCCCGTGAAAATTTGTCTCGGGTCGCTGCGCGACCCTCGACAAATTTTCTACGCGGGGCTTTTCTAAACTCGAAATTTTACTTCATGCTTAGTCTGGGAGTGGACGACACTCGTTTGTAAGTGATAAAATCAATTAAATTAATGATTAGTGTCAAATTTGACATTTTGATAAATTTTGATGATTTTTGCCAGATTTAAGATTTTTAATTGTTTTTCGGTAATTTCGCCAAATAAAACATTTTGATGAATATAATTTGACATTCCCAATCAAATTTTTACACTTAACATGTCGATTTATAACATTTTTATAAGATTTTCAACAAATCGATATTTTTTCTTCGATTAATCAAATTTTTATCAGATATTGCAATATTTCTTCAATTTTTCTTAATTTATCGAATGTTGATGAAACTTTCAATATTTCGAGATTTTTAATTAATTTATGAAAATGTTTATCAGATTTTCAACATATCTTGATTTTTGATATTTTGTCATTTTTATCGATTTTTAAAATTTTGATGAAATTTTCGATATTTCGAGATTTTCTCGTCAAATATATAAAATGTTTATATGTAAGATTTTTAATATTTTTAATCAGATCTGTAACGATTTTCAAAAATGATTAAATCATTATTTGAACACACAAATTTGAGATTTTTTTTCTACAAGACATATTTAATCATTTTTGATATTGGATGACATTTTTGATATTTTTTACCTTTTGAGATGTCATTTTTGACACATTATATTCTTGATATTAGACTACGTTTTTTGACATTAGATGACATGTTTCACATTAGATGTTACTTTTGATAAACAATGAATTTTATTACTTTTTTACTATGTCTGATGTTGACATTAATTGACGTATTTGACATTAGATAGCAGTTCTGACATTTTATATTTTTTTACTTTTTGACATTTGACGACAATTTTGACATTTGATATTTTTGATATTACATATTTACTTGTTTTACATTAGATAACAATTTTTATATTATTAGATAACTTTTTTGACATTAATACTGATTATAACAGAAATTTTCGTTCTTGTAAGAACGTTTTTGTCAAACTGTCACGTACTGACATAAAATGATAATTTTGACGTAAATCGATTTTATCAACACGCCGAATTTTTGACGTTTTTGATATTTTTTATATTTGCGAGATGACATTTTGGTCATTTTGATGTTTTTGGCAATTTTAAATAATTTTGACATATTTTGATAACATTTAAAACTAAAAACAGTTTTAATATATTTTTATATTTTTAACTCTACTTGAAATCAGTGTTATATACGTGTGGTGCATGAAGTAAAATTTCGAGTTTAGAGAAGCCCCGTGAAAATTTGTCTCGGGTCGCTGCGCGACCCGAGACAAATTTTCTACGCGGGGCTTTTCTAAACTCGAAATTTTACTTCATGCTTAGTCTGGGAGTGGAGACACTCGTTCTAAAATTTTTGAATTATCACAATGTTGTCATAAAGTTGTGTATTTATTCTCAAAAAAATCTTTCTCGGTTTATTGAACAAAAACAAAAGAGCTGAGGTGAAAAGTGTTTAGGTAAAAGTGGTTTATTTTTTCGTTGGCTACAACTTTTGTTTGAAACATTTTTTGATTTAGACGTCGAAAGCCATAATCGGTGACTAAAAAATCTAGTGGAGATCAAGAAATCTCCACTAGATTTTTTAGTTTCTAATTAAAAAAGAAATGAGCTGACGTGAAAAGTGTTTAGGTAAAAGAGGTTTATTTTTTCGTTGGCTACAACTTTTGTTTTAAACATTTTTTGATTTATACGTCGAAAGCCATAGTGAAATTCGTTTAATAAAAAACATCTAATGATTTCTAGTGATTTTTAACACAAGACTTTTAGACATTTGATGGTATAATTAGTATTGAATTACTGAAATAAGTATTTATAAATATACGGTAAACACTGTAAATATATTTATTTAATTAAAATACAAATACAATAAATTTTATATTATTATTATTATTATATTGGGTGTCCGTATTTCAACAGAATGTATGGGGATCTCGGTTATTTAAAGAGATAGAGAGTCGGTTAAATTGGGGCAAAGTTGCATAATAATAGGGCCCAATAATAACCCAAAAACATGTTTGAAATATCTTATTTCCTTAATGAGATATTGTCAAAAAACGTATTTTTTGAAAATTCGTTTTTATTTTTTTACTCAAAAACTGTCGAATCCAGACATTTACAGCACTTTTTAACGATAAATCTAGTAACATATTTTATTTTAAAATAACTATAACATTTATCTAGGGACCATAGCTAACTTTTGATTTTCTTATGGGCTCCATTTTGGATTTTGATATTTTTTAGAAGAATATTTTTTACTGAATTCAATGATGTATCACACTTATAGTTTATTGTACATTTTATAGGTAAAATTTTAATCTTTTGGTTTTTCAAAGAGTGCCTTGGAAATAGTTGTGTAACTCACTTATTTGGCAACTCCTAGGACCCATAATTTGCTTACATATCACCCCTGAAGACGCGCATTCGACGATATATACTTTAACAGTTGTGACATATTTTAAAGTAACGAGTGTCTTCCACTCCCAGACTAAGCATGAAGTAAAATTTCGAGTTTAGAAAAGCCCCGCGTAGAAAATTTGTCGAGGGTCGCGCAGCGACCCGAGACAAATTTTCACGGGGCTTTTCTAAACTCGAAATTTTACTTCATGCGCCACGCATATAAACCATTGATTTGAAGTGTAGTTCAAAAACACACAAATACATCTTTAATCAGAGTAACACAGAAATTTAGTCTGTTATCAACGATGTTCAGTGTTAATAATAAATAATTAGGTTGTGAATATTATTGTTAAAACTACTGATAACGATATTTATATGTTAATGGTTGTAAACAAATAATAAAATCAAATTTATTCTTAAACGATTTGTATTCGTGATTCGATAAAGCAGGATTCGAATCTTTGAATCGAATCACATTTATCTCTAAAGAATCCTTTATTCGAGTATTCGTGATTCGAATCATATAAGGTGATTCGGATTCGTGATTCGAATCCTTTTAACGAGGATTCGTCCCAGTTCTGCTAAGCACTCGAAATGTACACTTCTGTGCAATAAAATTAAGCACAGGTCTTATAACTATTTTCACAATATTCTAGTTGTATAATTTGGGTTTGTGTTAATTGCCCAGCAGCAGTTTCGATAAATGATAAAACACCAAAACTTGAAAATAACACCTTTATTAAAAAACCAAAACTTAGACCTTTTGAAAAAAACGCTCATAATAAATACAACAAAGCCGAAATAGACAAACCATCTTCTATTTTAGTTAGAATTCGAATTTTTTGAATTGTTGTCTAAATGACGCAGCATTTTGACATTAAGGAAACTGACATTTTTTCATATTTTTGTAACTAGGAAACTAATCACGTCCATTTTAAACTATAGCATATTCTGTGTGCTTAATTTTATTGCACAGAAGTGTACAATTAACGAACAAAAATAAAAGCGAAGTAAGGAAAAAAAGCGTTTTTATTGTGATTAAATACCCCACATAACTCAAATAAACAATTAGTAACTGCAAGTTTAGTTGTAACTTACGCGTGATTTTAAAATAAAACGACGCGAGTAAATGTCTTTATATTAGTCACAAAATTACGAAAATATGACGTGATTATTACATTAGTCTGCTCCCTGATTAATTCTTAAATAACTAATAAATATCATCATCTTCGCCAGACTTGGTCCTTCCATAAAATTGTCTGGAGAAAGCCGCTGGAGAATGATCGAAAACACCGAACCAATGCTTTTGATAAGAATACATGCATGCAAGAACCAGTGCGATGCCCACAAGCAAACCTACAAAATAATAATTGTTAGTTTTCCCTAATGCTACAATAAAATATTATTTACATTTTTATATATATTAAATAATGCTACAATAAAATATTATTTACATTTTTATATATATTCAATAATAAACTCGATATATAAAAACGAATTAAAATTAATATCGACTTTCTGCAAAAATGTTGTCAAAACATTGTAAAGTAGGTCATACGTAAATTTGTCAGTCGCTCCTGTCAATGTTAATCTAAATAATGCCCGGTATTATAAACGATTAATAAATCATTAGATAACTATTTGTGGAGTAAATTTATTTACCTTGTAAACTAATAGGCAAATAAAATTGCGTATTATAAAGCAAACCTACCAAATAAATAGCAATTCTAGAAATATATAATTTAATTGGTAGATTACAGATCGAAATTATACATTTTCATTGTGGCCATAGCTGGAACCACCAATTTGTAAATTGAATTGTCAATATTTCATATTAAATTGTCAATCAAATTGGAAATTTAGTATAATTTCTTATAATTATGGAGAATAACCGTGGAATAGGACAGAATTACACAGAATAAAGAAAGAAAGCTTATTCGAAATTATAAAAGACTTAAACGAGTGTTTTCCACTCCCAGGCTAAGCATGAAGTAAAATTTCGAGTTTAGAAAAGCTTGAAAATTTGGTTTGGTCGCGTAGCGCGAAACGCGGAGCGGCCAAACCAAATTTTCAGGCTTTTCTAAACTCGAAATTTTACTTCATGCGCCACGCGCACAAGACACTGATTTCATGTGAAGTTCACTTGTTCACAATATTTCAGTGATTTCATTGTTAAATACGCGTGGCGCATGAAGTAAAATTTCGAGTTTAGAAAAGCCTGAAAATTTGGTTTGGTCGCTCCGCGAACCACCAATTTGTAAATTGAATTGTCAATATTTCAAATTAAATTGTCAATCAAATTGGAAATTTAGTATAATTTCTTATAATTATGGAGAATAACCGTGGAATAGGACAGAATTATACAGAACAAGAAAAAGAAAGCTTATTAGAAATTATAAAAGACTTAAACAAGTGTTTTCCACTCCCAGGCTAAGCATGGAGTAAAATTTCGAGTTTAGAAAAGCCTGAAAATTTGGGTGGTCGCGTAGCGCGAAGCGCGGAGCGGCCAAACCAAATTTTTAGGCTTTTCTAAACTCGAAATATTACTTCATGCGCCACGCGTACCACACACTGATTTCAAGTGAAGTTCACTTGTTCACAATATTTCAGTTTTTCAGTGTTAAATACGCGTGGCGCATGAAGTAAAATTTCGAGTTTAGAAAAGCCTGAAAATTTGGTTTGGTCGCTCCGCGCTTCGCGCTACGCGACCAAACCAAATTTTCAGGCTTTTCTAAACTCGAAATTTTACTTCATGCTTAGTCTGGGAGTGGAAAACACTCGTTTAAAACTTTAAATGGAACTAATTTTAAAAAGCGTATGCATAAGTATAAAAATCCCTAGTTATGTCTGATTTGAAAAACTCTAGGTCTTCGACTCCTTAGAATGTCTTGTGGTTCGAATTAATTACTGTCAGGGAAGATACTATGAGCGAACTTAAATCGGACACGGATAATGTGGTAGACATGATATCTGTAATGAAATTTATAAACGCAAGTAGTAGAATCTAAAGTAATTATAATAATATAATACACTTTTGACTTTTAACTGTCAAATTATTTAGAGAATAAAATTTACTCGGCAGAAAAACAAACAAATAATTTACTGGGGAGATTTATTAGGTAAATAAAGTTATTTTGTGTTTATAATACCGAAATCTTTGGAATAAATTAATTTATTCCTAAAGTAAATTTTATTTAGGGAATAAAATGTTTTATAATACCGGGCATAAGTTTTATAAAAGTTTTTTTTATTTTATTCGGTATTTTCACACGAAGGAAGAAGAAACAACACAACAACTATACGAACAAGGTTAATTAATGAGCTACTGATTAACACAATCTGACATTTATATCCAATATGACAAAACGTAAATTAAGCTGCGACCTCACGTTTTTGTTCCATTTCCTTCTATCAAAAAAGCAACGCCTTCTAATCGGGTTTTTAAATAACCACCTGATATTGCAATTGTAAGTACCTAATACTAATTACTGAATTTCTTTGTTTTAAACATAATCTACAAATTAAATGACAATAGCTAATTCAAACCACAGTTTAATTTGACAAATAAAGCACTAATAAACTAATAACCATTCTTTGCACCGTTTTATGGGTGCTTTATTTATGAAATTAAATTTTATCTTCGCGTATCAATTCAATCATTTTACAGTTTCATACGTTATAAGCTCGTATTGAACTTATCACTACTTACCAATCAAAAGACAAACCAAGAGAGTTCCATCCCTCTCGGGCCTGTTACCATACATATCTAAACACCTCATTTCGTAATGGTCTTCGTGCAATGTGTACATGTCTTTTCCCAACATTTGTACAGGGGCAGCACATCTAAAAAATATTAATAATAATTAAGGGCTTCAGTGGAAAAGTAATACAAGTGACATTAGATTGATTAGTGTAAATTGGAGATAAAGTTTAACTTTTATAGAAAAATATGTGGTCATCTAATCAAGTTCCAAAAATTGTGAAGGCAGCAGGAAACCGCGCAAATCAAGTCAGTTCTATTAGAAATGCTGTTGCAAAAAAACTAAATATATACTATCATAACGTAGGCGGCATGCGAACCAAGTTAAACACGTTCATGTTAAATGTGATTTGCTCTATGTATGATATCATTATATTTACAGAAACTTGGCTAGATAATAATATTGATAATGTTGAGCTCAAATTAAAAAATTACTATATTTTCAGAATGGACCGTTGTTCTGATTCAAGCAATAAATGTCGTGACGGTGGTGTTTTAATTGCGATTCACAACAGTTTGTCGTGTAATCATATTAATATAAAATGTCGTTCTGTTGTACAGTTATTTGTATCTATTTCTTATTTTGATTTCAATTTGATTGTCGGTGATGTTTATATTCCTCCGGGTTCACCACCAGACAAATTTAACAACCATTGTCTTGTTGTTGAATCCATATTAGATAAATACCCTAACTCAAAAGTGCTTATTTGTGGCGATTATAACCTACCTGATGCTAAATGGTCTAATGATGATTTCGGCCTTATTAATAATAACACTTCTTCATATCCGGCTCAATTACTTAGTGAGACGTTTAGTTTTTATAATCTCTCTCAAATCTGTACTATACCTAACGAAAATAGTGTATTTCTAGATTTAATATTCGCGCACGACGGATTTTTAATATCAAGAGCATCCGACTTGCATTTCGATGTAAAACAGCACCATGTGCCATATCTTATTACAATGCCTTCACACATACCCGTTAAATCACTTCAATTTAATGAATACATTTATGACTTTTCACGTGCTAATTATTCTGATATTAATATCTATTTAAATTCTATTGAGTGGCATATTATATTAAAGGGTCATATTGATAATATGGTCGATATATTTTACACCATATTGTATAAAGTCTTTGAACAATTCATACCAATGAAACGTATAAAGTCATCCACGTACCCAGTCTGGTTTTCTTCTGAATTGATTAATTTAATTAAACAAAAACTTGTTACGCATAAAGTGTTTAAGGAATGTAATAATTCTTCAAATTACCAGAATTTCAAAAATCTACGAATTAAATGTGTATATCTACGAAATCAACTATATGAACAATACGTTAATTCAGTTAACAATGACATTGCTAATAATCGTTAAAAATTCTGGAGTTTTGTAAAAGTAACTAATTCTGTTCCTGAATATCCAAATATAATGTACTTTAACGCCAATAGAAGTAGCAATGGTTCAGAATGTGTTAATTTATTTGCGGATTATTTCTCCACCGTATATAGTACGGATAAACCTACACTTATACCGACCTTTCCATGTACTTCTGAGGCAGCTTATATGCCAATCAGATTATTTAAAAGTGAAATATTCGAAAGTATTAATAATTTAAAAAATAGCAATGGTATAGGCCCTGACGGAATTCCTTCAACTTTTTTAAAGAATTGTATTTTTTTCTATCACATCGCCATTATTCATTTTATTTGAGGCATCTGTCACACAAAACACATTTCCCGAATTCTGGAAGAAAAGCTATATAACACCAATCTTTAAGTCCGGCAAAAGGGATGATATTGATAACTACCGCAGTATATCAATACAATCCGTCATACCAAAGTTGTTTGATAAACTTGTTTCTGTCAAACTCAATTGGATGTGTAAAAACATACTTATAGAGGAACAGCATGGATTCCGTAGTGGCAGATCGACATCAACAAATCTTCTAACTTATACTTCATTTATCATTAATGCATTCGAATCTAGCCATTCAGTAGATACCGTGTTCACCGATTTTGCCAAGGCTTTTGATCGCGTTAATCACGAAATTTTAGTGGCGAAATTATTAGCGTTAGGGTTCCATGCCGATGTTGTCAAGTGGGTATATAGCTTTTTAATCAATCGTGTGCAGTGCGTAAAAATTAAGAATTTTATATCCAACACCATTCAAGTACCCTCAGCAGTTCTCCAAGGCTCGCATTGTGGTCCATTGCTGTTTTTACTATTTGTTAATGACATTTCACGGGTTATAAAACATTCCTCATTTTTGCTCTTTGCCGATGACCTGAAATTGTATAAGGAAATTGTATCGGTTGACGATTGTTCATTGCTGCAAGATGATTTATCATCTGTCTTTAATTGGTATCTACAAAATCATTTGTTTTTTAATGTTCAAAAATGCAAAACAATGATTTTCACCAGAAAAACAACTGTTGTACGGTTTAATTATGCAATTCAAGGTCACCACTTAGAACAACTAAATGTTACCAAAGATTTGGGTATTACCTTTGATAGGAAATTATGTTTTGCCAGTCATATTAACGCAATTTGTAATCGAGCTTTGAAAATGCTGGGTTATATAAAAAGAATGGCTAAGGACTTGTCGCCAGCAGCATTTAAACGGGTTTATTTCGCTTTTGTACGTTCTCATCTTGAGTATGGATCTTGTGTATGGGCACCATCACAACGCGTTTATATCAGTACTTTGGAAAACGTACAAAACAAATTTTTAAAGGTGCTTGCGTACAAGTTAGGTTTCGATTCTAGCACAAATTTAGAGATATTATCATCGGAACAATGTATTGATAAACTATGTTGTCGCCGGGTGTATGCCGACTTGTTGTTTTTCATAAATTAATTTGTAATGCTGTTAATTGCCCATATCTTTTATCACAAATTAATTTCAGTATTAATTTAACCAATCGCCCAACTAGACATTTACCTATATTTCGTCTTCAACTTTATAAGACAAATTACGGATATAATAGCCGACTTTCAAGGTTTATGCGAACAGCCAATACATTATCTGTACATCCAAACTTTGACATTTTCAACTCTTTCTCACCCTCACAATTCATGGCAAGACTTAAGCGAATAAATATTTGTAATTTTTCTTAGTTTAATAAGTCAAATTTATATTATATTATATTTATATTTTATTATTGTATTATTTGTATTAAATTTTTGTTGTTGTTGTAGTAATTATATTTAGTTAAATATTAATTTGTAAAATGGATTTTCCGTTAAATAAATAAATAAATAAATAACATGTGAGATATACATATTTTATTTAATTAAAACACTTAACTTTGTTTTACCACTTTTATTTAACTTTTCAGTGACTATAGTTTCGACTACAAGCTAGTCATTATCAAACCAAATTTAGTTTGCTGACTAGCTTGTAGTTGAAACTATAGTCACCTAAAAGTTAAATAACAGTGCTAAAACAAAGTTAAATGTTGTAATTAAATTGTTATGAAGATGTACCACAAAGTGAACGTCAACCAAATCGAAGATTACATATTTAGTTGTACCATTTTTTCTATCACTAAATATGAATCTCATTTGTAGATATCTGTACTTATACCAATTTTTAAGAAAATAGCACTTATACCACTTTTCCACTGAGCCCCTTAATTCTAAAATACACTCGTGCAAGTGAACATTTATTAAAGATAAAAGTGTTTAAAAAAAATCGACTAAAAAAATAAATAGAGAGTTTTATGTGACACCGAACATTTTCACAATGAGCATTTTTTAAGTATACATAAGCATGCACTGTGCATGCTTCGACGCTCGGTTTATTAAAAGATTTGAAGCTTTAAACGAGTATTTTCCACTCCCAGGCTAAGCATGAAGTAAAATTTCGAGTTTAGAAAAGCCTGAAAATTTGGTTTGGTCGCGTAGCGCGAAGCGCGGAGCGGCCAAACCAAATTTTCAGGCTTTTCTAAACTCGAAATTTTACTTCATGCACCACCGGTACAAAACATTGATGCAATGTAAAGTTTAGCGGTGTGTTTTATACTTCGTAGTATGTCAGTGTTTTGTACCGGTGGCGCATGAAGTAAAATTTCGAGTTTAGAAAAGCCTGAAAATTTGGTTTGGCCGCTCCGCGCTTCGCGCTACGCGACCAAACCAAATTTTCAGGCTTTTCTAAACTCCAAATTTTACTTCATGCTTAGTCTGGGAGTAGAACACACTCATTTCAAGTTTCAAATTCAACTCAGTTAAAAAAACAGCGACTATCTAAAAATGTACGGCATATACACTGTAACTGAGACATGTATACTTAAAAGAAAAACTTTGATTCTATGAACTCTTAGTTATTAGACTTAAGCTAGTTTAAGTTTTTTATCTTAACTATTGTAGTTAATGTTTACATTTATGTGTTTTTGTAACTGACATTTGTTAATTTGTCAAATAAAATATGTACACTTAAAATAAAAATTTCCTGCAATACTTACTTCAAATCTTCAGCATAATCTTTATGTTTCAATTCAATATATTTTGGTACAATAATATCCAAAAACATTTCATTTTCGCATTCGCACGTCCATGGATTTCCGCGAATGTCAAAATCAACGATAAAGTCCCAATTTATTTCCAAATCTAAATGGGATAGTTGATTGTTTCTAAGGTAAATCTAATAAAAATAAAATATAGATACTTTAAGACTAATAATAAGAAATAATACGTGTATAAATAAAATACAAACTACTATTAATAAAAAACAGAATTAAGTTGTAAGTAAACTTGAAATTCACAACTAGTGTGTTATATCGGTAGTCATTTAAATTTTATTCATATCATTTCGTATAAACCGCAAACAATTTGCCCTAAATAATAAAACTAATTGTGTACTGTTTAAAAGAATATCATCATAATACATTTATTATAGTTCTGAAAACTAGAAGCGTATCTAATTTTTATTCAAAGTAATTTTTTCATTTGAAATATACATATTAGTTCTTGTTTCATTTAAAAATCGACACTAAGCAAACAAAGTATAATAAAATATTTTTTATGAATGGGGAATCAGTTAATAAATAAATAAATATTATAGATGTACCTTTTTGATTTTCTGTACAACTGGTATGTGTGAGGCCAAATCATTCCTCGTGAGTGCGGTTGATTGGATTGTGTGCAATTGATGGTTGTCAGACAAGTGGAGTTCTTCGAGAGCTTCTAGTTTGCCCAAACTGTGTTTGGATATTTCCACCAATTTTTCCATTCTACACATGTGGAGTATTTTCAGTTTGTCCACCTTCGGAAAACCACTGCAAAAAATTCATTGATTAAATAATGCATATACGAGGTGTGTAAATAAAGTAATGAGACTGATTTTATTTTTGATTTTATTCAAATAGAATTACAATTCAATATTATCTCCCTCACTATAACTTCCTTGGGAAGCCACACAGCACTCGAGACGGTGTCTCCAATCCTCAAAGCAATGCTGAAGCTCGGATACTGTAATAGCTTTCAGCTGGTCGGTTAGAACCGTTTGAATGCTTTGAAGCGTCCCACAATGAGTTTTCTTGAGGTGATTTTTCGATCTCGAAAAGAGGAAAACTCACAAAGACTTATGTCAGGCGAATAAAAAAGCTGAATAGCCACAGGAATATTTTTACAGGCCAAAAACTTCCCATCTTGTAGAGGTTGCAGCATGGAAGACGAGACTGCATGGCATTTTCTTTGTGAATGCCCGGCACTATCGTCAATCAGGGAGTCCATTTTGGGTGATAGATGGCCTACAATGGCCTACATAAGAGATCTACCCACCTTAGCTATGCTCCATTTTGGGTGATAGATGGCCTACAATGGCCTACATAAGAGATCTACCCACCTCAGCTATGCTAGAATACCTAAACAAGGTGGGCTGGCTAAACTGAGGATGGGTGATCTACGGGAGGTGGCACAATGAGGCCTAAGTGCAGTGCAGAACTGCACACTCCCCTTTGCACCAGAACCAGAACCAGGCCAAAAACTCGTTTATTGAAACAAGGCCGTAGCCAAAAAAAATCGGAGGGGGTATATAAACATTTGTGGGGGGGGGGTTTAGTGGTAAAAATATTGCTTTTGCTCTTACAGGGCCGCTCTTACATTTGAGACATTGGAAGGTTTTAACCCCCACATACCCCTCTCCCCCCCCGGCTACGGCCTTGTATTGAAACTTTGTGCAGATTTTTCTTATCCCTAATTCATTGATAAAAATGAACGGTGGGCTGAGTCAAATTAAACTCTTCCCCGATCAACCGATGATCTAAACACACAAATTCTGGATTCTGTAGACATTTGAATCGATTCTTGAAGATGAAGGCCTCTCGTTGCGCGATTCGTCTTCAATCGACTCCCTCCCTTCTAAAAATGCCATAAACCACTAAAAAACCTGGACAACACACTGTTCCCGTAGGCCTGCTGAAGTTTTGCAAAAAGTTCTATTGAGCTGTGTCTAATTCTGAAGCAAAACCTGATAGCACACCGTTGCTCGAAATTGATGTCATTAATTTTTAGAACACACTAGAAAAAACTGTTTCATGAAAGAAAACAAAATGCTACAGACAACAAAATGATTCTAGCGAGTTCAAACTCGTACTGAAGGCGTATCACATATTACCCTACCGCCCCTCAAAGTCCCACGTTCCAAATATATCCAGATCGAATAGTACGTTGCTAGTCTCATTACTTTA
This sequence comes from Philonthus cognatus, assembly GCA_932526585.2. Taxonomy (NCBI): domain Eukaryota; kingdom Metazoa; phylum Arthropoda; class Insecta; order Coleoptera; family Staphylinidae; genus Philonthus; species Philonthus cognatus. The sequence continues at coordinate 113,065,387 of OW052242.1, forward strand.
TTTACAAACCTTGTATGTTATTTATTCAATAATTTAGCTTATTTATATAAAATTGCATACCCAAATTCATTTAGAAGTAGCTTATTTGTAAAAATTCATTTAGAAGTAGCTTATTTGTAAAAATTCATTTAGAAGTAGCTTATTTGTAAAGATTCACATAGGAATGATAATATTTAATAATATTTTTTATTTATTTACGTTTCGACTTTTACAATAATACAAAAATTAAACATATCGATAACAAAAATACAAAAATGGGCGCTTATGCTAGCTTAGATACTACAAGATAATTCAAATAAACTAAAAGTTAAATTGTACTTGTATGAGTAACAAAATACCTACGAACTATAAACTATAAAGACACATGTTATTCATTAATAGAGTTTAAGTAGTCTAAACATGTTTTACGAAACAATGAGATTGATGAATTAAACAAGTCAATATCATTCGGCAATGTGTTAAATAATCTCATAGTTCTGCATATAGTATTGTTAAATCCGTAATTTGACGAATGGAATTTTATTTTTAAAAGATTATTATATCTATGTAAATGAGGCGGCAATGTACTAAAATTAAGTTCAACTAACAAATTACTGCATATCAAATCTCCGTTAATTAAGTTATATAAAATACATAAATCAGCAACAAGTCTACGTGTGTGTAACAAGGGAATATTTAAAACATTGCGAATGTACAATTTATCATAATTATTCAGTCCACTTCGATAGGCATAAAGTCTCAAGAAAATATTTTGGATTCTCTCCACTCTGGTGACATCACAACTGACATGACGGGACCATACAGGTGCAGCATATTCGAGTATAGGACGTACTAACGAAATATATAAGTGGCGCAAAGTATTAGCTGAGAAATTATACAAAAACCGATTAACAAACCCCAACGTTTTGCTGGCCTTGCATGTGATTTGAGATATATGTTCCTTAAAAGTCAATTTTTGGTCAAATAAAACACCTAAATCATTTACAACTTTAACAGATGAGAGCGAACTATTGTTAATTGTATATGTGTAATCAAAGATATTTATTTTCCGGGAGTATATAATACAGAAAATTAAACCAAATCATTAATTAAGTATTAAGTTAAGTATTGATTAAGTATTGATTAAGTATTATTATTAAGTAACAATCAAAAGTTATGCAAATGTTCATCGAACTAAGAAAATCGAAATATTTTACCTGAATATAAAGTTATAATCGTTTAGAGTAAACATTTCTATGAAATCAATAGATTATAGTGTCGCTTCTTATTTGAAAATTAATTTAAAAAAATATGCTGTTCTGAAATATCTTCAAATTCTCAAAATTTACTAAGAAATCATACTTTTATATTTCTTTATATAGAAAAATTTGAATAACGAACAAATAGAAGTGCAAATAAATTGTACCTTTAGGCGGCACTAAACTTATGCAACCGAATGTACAATTTCAGTTTTCTCTTCTACAAAATAGCGCCCTCTGTTTTAAATTGTGTGATTGGTTCAAATTAAATATCATGTCTATTTAATGTAAATAGCAGTTAGTTACTTGCAAACCAATTGGGTGCCTTCTTGTATGTTAAGTTGTAAAATAACATGGCTTTATTTAAACTCCCGGAGTTATTGATATTGGTAGTGTCATCCGCAAATAACACTGTTTGGCAAGGTTCTAAATGTCGTGGAAGATCGTGGATATAAAGCAAAAACAGCAATGGCCCAAGGATGGAACCTTGGGGGCACCATACCGAATAGGCATATATTTTGACTGATACTCATGCATACAAACTGTTTGCTTTCTATTACTAAGATAAGATTGCATCATTACAATTACCATTAGATTCGCTGAAATGGTATTTTGCCAGTTTAGCTATCTATAAATGACTAGGAACGCAATCAAATGCTTTACTAAGGTCTATAAAGGTGGCTAAAGCGAATTGACCTTTTCTATCTATTACAATACTTACGTTTCTTCAGTAATATTTTCCATCAAGTTTTCACTTAAATCCAAAATTTCCAAACTCTTGGCCAATCCCAAATTTAACGAACTGACATCCGTAATGGCGTTACCGGACAAATTAAGTTTATGCAAGTTCGCATTGGTGTGCAGAAAATTGTCGGGCAATGTGATAAGGTTGCAATTACTCAAATCCAAAATCTAGAGGCAAATAATATGAGAATCATTTTAATTGAATTGAATTTACTCCTATTTAACTTAAGTATCCACGAAATTAGGAATAAATTGGATTTAATTATATTATTATTACTTACCCCAAGATAAATTCTTAAATCCTCTGAATATAGTTTTTACAATTTATTTATTTTTTTAATTACAAAATATTATCAGCCTTATTAATAGAACTGCCGTTAGTATCATTTTAGTTTATTGCTTATTCATTTCCTCCAGATCCTTACAAACACGATACTAACATTCCGTATTAATTAAACAAAATCTGCATGCTATTTATTAATTCTGAGTTATTGATAAAATGAACGTGGCAACATTGCATTTTCTTGTGTTCCAAATTTTCACTCTAGTTAAATTTGGAGTAATTTAAAGGTTATGTTGTATGTGTATGTTTACGTTTGTAAAAATGTAATTCTTCAGCTGGATTATTTAATTGAAATTAACTTCAAACGTATGTTTCCACGGCTTAATAAAGTAAAATTTCGAATAAAGGAAAGCCTAAACATTTTTATTTTGGACAAATAATGAATCGTAAACCAGCCATAGTAATCTACTTAATGTTTTTATTAAAACGTGAATATTATTATCATCGTTGATTGTTGGGGCATTTAAAAAAATTTTGATGTAGATTCAAAATATATATTCTACAGTGAATAAACATTCCAATTTTTGAAAATCAACGATTTTTTTCTTTAAAATAAATAAATTCATATCATCCTTAGAACAGTGTTAAAACTGTATGCTAATGTCAATCAATAAGGCTGTTTATTTCTAAATATTGCCTTTATCTTTACTAGATATAATATTAATGATAATATCGTATGTTCAATTAAAAAAAATCTCTAGAGTGCCATGGAAAATATTCTAGGTTGGCCACTCTGAAAATATACATTATAATTATTATATCTGACGTTTGATATGTCAATTCCTGAAGTGTGTAGCCAACTGAAATTTGAAAAAAGATGAAATCATGGCACTCTAGAGTTTTGTTTTTTTTTATTGAACATATGATATTTTCGCGGTTGTTGTTTTCTTACCTCAAGATAGGGCATGCTTGTAATTGCTTGCATTGTTTGAAGATCAATGACCTTCAGTGGATTGTCATGCAAGTAAAGACTTGTTAATTCCCTATCAATATGTTGGAAGATCTCTGAATCTAACGAGTGTATTTCATTGTTGTCTAAACGTAAGGTTCGCAAAGATTTTAAAGGATAATCCTGACCATCCGCCCTGATTCCCTAAAAAAATCATTTTAAATTACAGAGATTGTATTGCATATTAAATAAAATGAAAAATATAATTATCTTAAGTAGAATATAAGTTGATATTTTATTACATTAATGCCCGGTATTATAAAACGTTTCATTTTCTAAATAAAATTTACTTTAGGAATAAATTAATTTATTCCAAAGATTTCAGTATTATAAACACAAAATAACTTTATTTGGCTAATAAATCTCCCCAGCAAATTATTTGTTTGTTTTTCTACCAAGTAAATTTTATTCTCTAAATAATTTGACAGATAAAAGTCAAAATTGTATTATATTATTATAATTACTTTAGATTCTACTACTTGTATTTATTAATTTTATTACGGTTATCATGTCTAGCATACCATCCATGTCAGATTTAAATTCGCTCATAGTATCTTCCCTGACAGCCATTAATTCGAACCACAAGGAGTCGAAGATCTAAAGTTTTTCAAATCAGACATAACCAAGAATGTTTATACTTATGCATACGCTTTTTTAACATTAGTTCCATTTAAAGTTTTAAACGAGTGTCTTCCACTCCCAGACTAAGCATTAAGTAAAATTTCGAGTTTAGAAAAGCCTGAAAATTTGGTTTGGTCGCGTAGCGCGAAGCGCGGAGCGACCAAACCAAATTTTCAGGCTTTTCTAAACTCGAAATTTTACTTCATGCGCCACGCGTACTTAACACTGAAAACGCTGAAATATTGTGAAGAAGTGAACTTCACTTGAAATCAGTGTCTTGTACGCGTGGCGCATGAAGCAAAATTTCGAGTTTAGAAAAGCCTGAAAATTTGATTTGGCCGCTCCGCGCTTCGCGCTACGCGACCAAACCAAATTTTCAGGCTTTTCTAAACTCGAAATTTTACTTCATGCTTAGCCTGGGAGTGGAAAACACTCGTTTAAGTCATTTATAATTTCGAATAAGCTTTCTTTTTCTTGTTCTGTGTAATTCTGTCCTATTCCACGGTTATTCTCCGTAATTATAAGGAATTATACTAAATTTCCAATTTGATTGACAATTTAATTTGAAATATTGACAATTCAATTTACAAATTGGTAGTTCCAGCTATGGCCACAATGAAAATGTATAATTTCGGTCTGTAATCTACTAAGTAAATTATTTATTTCTAGAATTGCTATTTATTTGGTTTGCTTTATAATACGCAATTTTATTTGCCTATTAGTTTACTAGGTAAATAAATTTACTCCACAAATAGTTATCTAATGATTTATTAATCGTTTATAATACCGGGCATAATTTAAAGAAATGTAATTTTAAATAAATTCCAATGATACTGTAATTTTCACATTGTACTCATTAATTACTTTAACGGCCAGTTGCACCAGACACTTTTAAGTGGTTCAACTCTGAACTTGAGTTCAAAGTGACATTAGAACAGCAAGAACTGTCATCTTAAACTCAAGTTTTTGGTGCAACTGGGGCTAAGTAAAATCACAGAGTAATAAGTAATACTAGAACTTTGATTAAAACACTTTCTTGGTAAAACAAACCAAGTGTTTTAATCAAAGTTCTACAATAAATTAAATATGTTTTAATGCAGGTGTAGTGAGAAGTTAATTCAACACTCTTTGACAAGAGTAAAGAGTACTTTTTACTCTATGACAAGAGCCAAGAATACTCTTTGTTCTGTGATTTTGTACAGTAGCTTGTTTAGACGAAACAAGTATACTAATTAATTATAAGGGAACATAAAATATAGTTGAATGGTAAAATTGTTTGCAGAAATTTAAAAAAAAATATAAAAACGAATTAATATCGACATTTAGCAAAAATGTAGTCTATTAAAGACTTTTCGAAATATTCATTAAAACAACTACTACCAGAGCTAATATCCTGATGGGTATTTAATTATACATTAGATATTTGAATTACACAACAGATTTACAATTAGGAATGTCAAATCAACACAATTGCAATTTTTAATCTGAGATGGCAAAGTGAAAGTTTGTGTTAATTTCACAGGGAATTACCTAATGTAATTATGCATATGTTTCGAAAGCGTGAACGCCATCTAATGCCCCTTAGCCAATGTAATTATGTTATGATTGCACTATTTTATATTTCTGTGATTGATTTACCTTAAACAAATCTGGATGCATGGCGTCTCTGCCTAAGAAGTTGTGACTCAAAACAAGTTCCTCCATGTTTTGTAAATTTTTAAAAGCACTGTTGCTAATATTTTTAATAGCATTGTTGCTCATGTCCAAAATTTTTAAATCGCTCTCAGGGAATGTCCCGTTGAAGAAACTGATAATGTGATCGGTGAACAACAGTTTTTTTATTCGAAACGTTTCATTCTTTTCATTTTTGTAATACGCAGATGTTAAAATCACTACAAGATTAAAAACACATACAGGGCGTTTTTCTTTAAAGTATACGTTTTCTAAATTCAGCTTCTTTTCTTTGAATCTTTAGATATTCGTTGTTTTTTTTAAAAGAGTTCAATTTGAAGCTTCTAACGAGTGTTTTCCACTCCCAGACTAAGCATGAAGTGAAATTTCGAGTTTAGAAAAGCCCCGTGAAAATTTGTCGAGGGTCGCGCAGCGACCCGAGACAAATTTTCTGGGCTTTTCTAAACTCGAAATTTTACTTCATGCGCCACGCGTATAAAACACTGATTTCGAGTGAGGTTCAAATATACATAAATTTCAGAATATTTTACTGTTTTATACGCGTGGCACGGGGCTTTTCTAAACTCGAAATTTTACTTCATGCTTAGTCTGGGAGTGGAAAACAGTCGTTTAAAGCTTTAAATTTAACTATTTTAAACAACAATGTATGTCGGAAAATGTACAGCTAAAAGAAAAATTCCCTGTATAGTCTTATAATATTACAAAAAATACTTCAACCTATATTGAAGATACAAATTTATAGATTTTCGTCGTTTTTTAAAAAAAGTTCAATTTGAAGCTATAAACGAATATTTTCCACTCCCAGACTAAGCATGAAGTAAAATTTCGAGTTTAGAAAAGCCCCATGAAAATTTGTCGAGGGTCGCGCAGCGACCCGAGACAAATTTTCTGGGCTTTTCTAAACTCTAAATTTTACTTCATGCGTCACGCGTATAAAACATTAAAATATTGTAAAATGTATGTATATTTGAACTTCACTTGAAATCAGTGGTTTATACGCGTGGCGCATGAAGTAAAATTTCGAGTTTAGAAAAGCCCAGAAAATTTGTCTCGGGTCGCTGCGCGACCCTCGACAAATTTTCACGGGGCTTTTCTAAACTCGAAATTTTACTTCATGCTTAGTCTGGGAGTGGAAAATACTCGTTTAAAGCTTCAAATTGAACTATTTGAAAAACACAACGAATACCTAAAGATTTAAAGAAAATAAACTGATTTTGGAATATTAATACTTGAAAAAAAAACTCCCTGTATGCATTGAATTATTGAGTAGAAAAACAATATTGTTTGAGTTATAATTTTCTTATATTTTATGATAATTAACTTCCATATTTTTGCATTCTTTAAAAGTTGCTAAATCTATAGAATTAAATAGTTAACATGTATTAATCGTTGTTATTTATTACTCCTACAACAATTACTGAAATGGTAGAAAACAATTAACATATGTGATACATTGATATAAACTGTAAAAAAGTAATCACGAATTATTTATATCATTTTCAATAATTTAGTTAATATTTGTTACGCTACATACTTAAAGAACAATGGGCAAATTTCAGATAATATGCCCGATTGATGGCGGCGGGTAAAAAGTTGATGGTAACATTTGTCATCAAAAATGACTTCGACCACTATAAGGTCAACCCAAAATTCAATTCAATTCAATTGTTAATTGTATTTAATCATCATTATAGACACTATTAAAAATGCATACTAATCATCATCTTCATCACTAACATCTACTGGAGCTAAGTTGTTGAAAAAGTGGTCAAGATTTGCTGTAGGAGACTTCAGATCGTCAATTTTCCAAGCATGTATAAGATACCAGATAACTGTCATGATAGGGCAGGTGGTGGCCGAGCGGTAACGTCGTCGGGCTGTATCGCTCGGCGACCCACAAACTCGGGTTCGATACCCGTGCACGGGGAGACTTTATTTAAAAATAATTTCTCGTCGTGTCCCTAGGTGTGGTTTGAATGTGTCGTGACGTCCAAATATATGTTAAATTAATACAATCATCGTTAGTGGCTGAATGGCTAGGACCTATGCCAAACAAACAAACAAAAAAAAAACAAAAAAACTGTCATGATGTGACTGCAGCAACCAGCAGTTCTACTTCCTGCGAAACAACCGCATGTAACAACAATCAGATCAATAAATAATAGAATATTATTCGAGGAGTGACAAAGTTAGGAATTTTTCAAAAGAATAAAACTATAAAACCCAATTGTCTGCAAAATCATAAATACTTCAGTCATTTTTCAAACGCTGAAATAGTGCCAGCAAATCAAATCTTATAAAATGTCCACAGTATTTATGTGATTTATTAGAAATATTATATAATATCTTGAGAAAATCGAGAGCAAATAGAATAGATATAAATGCCCGCTATTTTCAACAAAAGAGATTCTCTTGTAAATCTAAGCTTGCAAAAGAGAAACTGCATCAGAAAATTCAATAAATCCAAACAAAAACTCAACTTAAACGGTTGTAAATCCACTTGAGAATCGTTGATTAAATCCCCGGTTAGCTTACCTTAAACTCCGATTAAATATAGGCGAAAATCCAAGTTTTAAAACTCTAGCGCAAAAATTGAATTTATTAAAAAATGTTCAAACACAAACCCAACTAATTACCCAGTATTTTTAAAACGATATCTTGATTGTTGTACAGAATAACAAAAAATGCTTCAAACAAACGACGCGCGGTATAAAATTCTCTACATTTTTACTTAACCAATGTTTTTCATTGCACGCTCCGTTTACAAGATAATCGACCTAAATCGCGGAAACGTCAACCTAACCTAACCTAACCTCACTCACCGAATCTGTCAACTCCCACAATTCCATGTGCGATTCCAGATTTTTAAAGCCCTAGAGCGAACAATGTATTACAAATTTACTAAACTATAATTGTTTATACAACGATATATCAATTGTTATACAAAATAACAAAAAATGTTTTAAACAAAAGACGCGCAATATTAAATTCTCTAAATTCTCTTAAAAACATATTTTTTCATAGCACGCTTCGTTTACGTGATAATCGACCTAAATTGCGGAAACGTCAACCTAACCTAACATAACTTCACTCACCGCTTCTGTCAACTCCCACAATCCCAGGTGGAGTTCCAGATTTTTAAAACTGTAGAGCGAACAATGAATGTATTACAAATATACTTAACTATAATTTTTCTTCAATAATTTTCTCACTTATCACTTGGTGAAACATTTTTAAATATTGATAATAAAGCTTTAAATTAAATTACACTTGGTTTGTTTCACAATTTTTTTTTTATTTTTTTACTTTACTATATACTCGACTAGTTTCGTATTTTACAGCATTATCAGGAGTGAATTACAAATGATACCGACAAGCTTATATATAGTCAGGTAATAAGGGATTTTAAGATTGAAGAATGCCAAATATCCTCATTGTCGTTGACGAGGTGTTTTCCGTCTTTTATTGCCCTATTTATTTCTAGGCCTTCCCTGAGGTTTAAATTACGGCCCTTATTGCCTGAATATAAAATTTTGAAATTATTAACATCTATAAAGTGGTTTTTAATTATACGATGTTTTGAAATCCCTGTACACTGTTTGTTATTTATAATTGATTTTTTGTGTTCTGCTAGTCTTGTCTGAAAAGTTCTTCCTGTTTGTCCTATGTATAATGCATCACATTCACTGCACTTTAGTTCGTACACTCCACACTTTTTTAATTTGTCTATGGGGGATTTATTATTTATTAGTAGTTTTCCTAAATTTGTCTGGTTAGTGCATATGATGCGAAATTCATTACCCTTTATATTGTTTATAATTTTATTTGACAAATCCTTAACATAATTAAGTTTGGCCCATTTAATTTCATTAAATTCTTCGATATAGGAGTGTTTCATCAATTGTTTTTTCTTTTTCTTTTTTAAGATGTTATCAACAATTTCAGCATTATACCCATTGTTGCGAGCTATTGTTTTTATGGTTGCTAATTCGATGGCGAAATCTTGATTACTCAATGGAATGATTAATAGCCGATTTATGTATGAGTTAAATGTACTAAACTTAATTTGGTTTGTGTGATTTGAAGAATTGGGGATTATTGTGTCAGTAAATGTATCTTTTCTATATATTTTAAATTTTAAATGGTTAGTGTCAGTTTTTTCTATTGTTAAATCTAAAAAGTTTAAACTATTGTTGATTTCTGTTTCTGATGTAAATTGAATTTTTCGATTTATTGAATTTAAATATTGTTCAAAAGAATTTAATTGTCGGTTTGTGTCTGTTCAAATGCAAAAAATATCATCCACATACCTACTCCAGAATAAAATGTTATTTTCACCAATCCTGATTTTAAAAATAAAAATAACATTTTATTCTCGAGTAGGTATGTGGATGATATTTTTTGCATTTGGACAGGCACAAACCTACAATTAAATTCTTTTGAACAATATTTAAATTCAATAAATTGAAAAATTCAATTTACATCAGAAACAGAAATCAATAATAGTTTAAACTTTTTAAATTTAACAATAGAAAAAACTGACACTAACCATTTAAAATTTAAAATATATAGAAAAGATACATTTACTGACACAATTATCCCCAATTCTTCAAATCACACAAGCCAAATTAAGTTTAGTACATTTAACTCATACATAAATCGGCTATTAAACATTCCATTGAGTAATCAAGATTTCGCCATCGAATTAGCAACCATAAAAATAATAGCTCGCAACAATGGGTATAAGGCTGAAATTGTTGATAACATCTTAAAAAAGAAAAAGAAAAAACAATTGATGAAACACTTCTATATCGAAGAAATTAATGAAATAAAATGGGCCAAACTTAATTATGTTAAGGATTTGTCAAATAAAATTATAAACAATATAAAGGGTAATGAATTTCGCATCATATGCACTAACCAGACAAATTTGGGAAAACTACTAATAAATAATAAATCCCCCATAGACAAATTAAAAAAGTGTGGAGTGTACGAACTAAAGTGCAGTGAATGTGATGCATTATACATAGGACAAACAGGAAGAACTTTTTAGACAAGACTAGCAGAACATAAAAAATCAATTATAAATAACAAACAGTGTACAGGGATTTCAAAACATTGTATAATTAACAACCACTTTATAGATGTTAATAATTTCAAAATTCTATATTCAGGTAATAAGGGCCGTAATTTAAACCTCAGGGAAGGCCTAGAAATAAATAGGGCACTAAAAGACGGAAAACACCTCGTCAACGACAATGAGGATATTTGGAATTCCCCAATATTAAAATCCCTTATTACTTGACTATATATAAGCTTGTCGGTATCTTTTGTAATTCACTCCTGATAATGCTGTAAAACGCGAAACTAGTCGAGTAAATAGTAAAGTAAAAAAATTTTAAAAAAAATGTGAAACAAACCAAGTGTAATTTAATTTAAACCTTCATTAACTATAATTGTGTATACAACGATATCTCAATTGTTGTACAAAATAACAAACAATGTTTTAAACAAAAGACGCGGGGTATCAATTTCTCTACATTTTCGCAAAAACATTTTTTTTTTCATAGCACGCTCCGTTTACGAGATGATCGACTTATATCGCGTAAACGTCAACCTAACCTAAGCTAACCTCACTCGCCGCCTCTGTCAACTCCCACAATCCCTGGTGCGATTCCAGATTTTTAAAGCCCTAGAGTAAACGGTTCTGTTCAAATTGAGAAGTACATTTTGATAATAGTTTTTGTTCTTCTTGTGTCTTGAGAACAAACGACAGTTTCTCCAAACATAGTCAGCGTTATCAATATCAAAGTAATCATCGCAGTCCATAATATTGTCTTTTAGAACTCGATACTTGAATGAACCATTATGTTTAATAGTTTGAAAATAGTATGACGGCGCTTGTCGAAACTGATAAGTTCCAAGTGCAAATGATCTGAGCTGATCTAGCGTAAGTGTATGTCTAGTTCCTCCATCGATTTCTCTATGAACCAGGACTTAGTGCCATTAATATTCTTTGTTTTCATCACTTCGTCTAACTTGTTTGGCATATGTAATCTGTCGTTCAAAGTGCTAGCATATTCAAGTTGGTGTCCTTGATCAGATTCAATTGAATTCAATTTCGATGATGGTATTCCTGATTATGTCATGAAAATAATGGAACTTGCTCTTCAAATGACCATTAACTGTTTCAACCACAATCGAATTTTTGTTATGAAGCGTTGTCTATTGTTTCCAAATGCAGTCATTCTTCGTTTACTTACACATGGTATCTTTCAAGCTTAAATTGGTTATCTAGCAACCATTTCTCAGCATCTCGAAATCCTCGAACTAAAACAAATATATCACCAGGTTTTTTAGTTTAGTTTGAAGGAACTTAACTAATATCTGCCTATCTGACTTTTCACCAGAATATGCCATCGCAACAGACACTATACGTCCTGCACTAGTGACCTTCATGAAAGGTTTCACACAGTTATAGCTTTTGTATGGACACCAGGAATCGATATAAAAGTCATAGTTAGAACTTTTCTCACATTTTAAATAAGTTGAGTCGCATATGACAATTAAACTTGAGCTGATATCAGTTGTTACTTGTTCGAATACTTTGGCAATTGATGATTGATCGTCTATTAGCAACGTACGTCTCTCTTTAGTCATTCCCAATTGCAAAGGTACAAATTCTTTATACAAAAGGTTTCGTACTTTCTCTATTCTTCTACTGATTGTTAGCTGATCGAGATTGAATTTAATGCCAAGAGCTTCGTACGTCATATTTCGTCTTAATCGCATCATAAATAAACAAAATGAAAAACGTTCTTTCTTTGTTGTACCAATACGATCACTGAAATAGTTAAACTGTTCACGAGTCAAACCAGTTTCATATCGCAAAGAATCGTCTTGAATATTATCGAAATAAGCTTCACTGATTCCGTCCTTCAACCTTAACAATCTAACGAAACTGTCTAGTATCTAACCGATTGAATTAGAGTCGAGTCGAGCTTCATTTGTTGCTGGTGTCAAATCAGGAAGTTTTTCGAAGTTTAACTGACTATTTTCATGGAAATGTTTGACGCACGCTCTTGATCTAATGTCAACCAAGATTCCTGTTCTCATATATAATAAACGAAGATCCTTTTTCTTGATATCCTTACAATCTTGTTTTCCTTGACATTCAGAAATGCAATCAGTAACACCTTTCGAATGTCTTGCTTTTGGTATATTGATCACAATTGAATCAGCGCTTATCGTCTCTCTCCTTGTTCTCAAACTTTAACGGCTTCGATCTCTTGATTTAGAAACACATTTGTTACAAACATGCTCGCCTTCAACTAATATGTCCATCCTTGAGATCCAGTTTTGCCTCGATTTAGACGATTGATACAATTGGAACGAGAACAAACGTTCAAACTGGATAAGGACATCTTCAAAAAGTGAAAAACTAGCTAACGTCACTCGTAAAAAACCAAAGAACTTAGGGACAGTTCCTGAAGCTAAATATTTTATTTAATGTTTAGTTTATGATTGAAATGTCAACAGGTGTCGCGTAGCACGCTAAAAACGGAAAAAGAGCAATTATCGTTTTTCAGACTGATACTCACTAAATATCGACTTGACCTTCAAGTGGTCGAAGTCATGTTTGATGGCAAATGTTATTATCAACTTTTAATCTGCCGCCACCTCTCGGGCATATTACCTCAAATTTGCTCATTGTTCTTAGGAAAAAACACTTGTTTTGTTCCTTGATTTAATTTTGTAATAATCTATGTTTTATAGTATTTTTGAATGTAAAAGACCTTTTATTAAACTCAGAAATTATAAATAATTTGGTTTTCTTTTTACTTATTTCTTCAAAACACTTTTTAAAATTTTATTCATATTGCTTAAGTTTGAAATGAAACTTACCATCAAAGAAATTTCTTGTAGTTTCGCTACAATTTACTGCATAATCGACGGTATCTTCGGTGCAGGAACAAATTGAGCATATTGGCGATTTGTCCGGTATTTGTGTCAAACATGATTGGATAATTAATAACGGTATTATTAGCAGAGAGAATATCCGGCCTGAAATATATAATTGCAAAATCATTTTATTTCGACAATTAACAATATTCGTATATACATTTTATTTTCGTTTCTATTTTTCCTTTACCTTTTGATCCAAGTAACTTAAAAACATGCGGTTTTCACTAGTATGTATCTATTTTAACAAGTTCTTAAATATATAAGGTGTTCTATTTAAAAGAAGGTAAGTTTGTTACATATCATGAAAATAAATCCCTGTATATTAAAAGTTATTGTCTATTAGTAGCTTAAATTAGTAGCTACAACTTTTATTTAAAACACTTCTTTCTAAACTGATCACAAACCGAGATATTAAGCCGTTTTATTACTTTTTGTACACCCTGTATTTTTATTCTTTAAGTAAATCAAATGAAGGTTTAACATAAAAAGCTGTTTTGGCTTTAAACTACTTCAAGTTAGTTGATCAGAATATTTCTATAATTTCAATCTTAATTATAATCCAGAATTGAAATAAATGAACTATTTCTATACCACTTGTAAATGTGGTTGACTGGTAACATAATAGTTTCAAAACGCACTAAGTTACAAATTATGAATATATAAAATTGATTTTTAGATAAGATTAAATTGAACGTTTTCTTATCAATATTTACATTATAAATAATACATGATTCACTAATAAAGGTGATGATTACAGAAATCTCCATTTCTAGTTATTAAATTTAAGTTTAATGCTTTACACATCAATATCTGATCTAATTTAAACACATTTCTACAATTGTAAAGCTTTAGTTTCTTGAATTAATTTCTCATTTGGCACTTGGTGAAACATATTACAATATGTAAAGTTATTTAAATTAAAACACTTGGTATTGTTTTACAAACTTAAACTTTGTTCCGACTAGTTTTTGTTTGTTAGATCATTTTCATCCTTTGAAAATGGTCTAACAAACCGAAACTAGTGGAAAGAAAGTTTTAATTTGTGAAAAAATACCAACCCACTAAGCAAACACATTGAAGTAATGTTTCATTAACATTAATACAACGTTTAATGTTGTTACAATGTTGATATAACGTTATTTGTTTGTTTTTTGTTCAGTGGGCAAGTGATTTAATTTAAATAACTTTACATATTGTAAGGCTTTGGAATAAAACATATGTTTTTTTCAAATATAACCCAACTTATATATTATATATATATTTAATTTGGAGTCATTTCACTTCATTATTTTCAATTTTATTTATATAACATCTATTACAAACATCGATTAATCGTCAACATACAAAAATTGACATATTAAGAAATCACAAATGCGCCTATTATAAAGTTTCTCTTTCTTTTACTTACTTGAAATTCGGTCCATTTTGTTAACACCTATTTTTCACTACACGCACTTGTAATTAAAATTGCCACAAAACACGTCCACGGGTGGAGATAAAAAGATATAACTTTATCAGTGTTGACAAACGCAGATAAGATTTGACTTTACAAATAAAACGTCGGGTCTTTACAAAGCCAAAACATAATTATCCATATATTGGATATATAAATACAATGTGGTATTGTTTTCTTGAAATAAATTCTGAAATAATAATAACATCTTTAAAGTATTAACAAAAACAATTGTGTTGGTATAATAAGTGTTGAATTATAAAACATTTATTTTAAGACTCAATACAGAATCTTGACATAATAAGTGTTGAAATAAATATAAGTCACTTTTTAAAAATAAATAAATAATCGACTTGTTACAATAAGAGTTGGAATTATAAGCACTTTTTATAGTATTGAAAAAAAAACGTAAAAAAGTGAACCTGGCTCGCGAAAACGGTTTTTCAATATCTCTACAAATAAAACAATTTTCCACATGTGGCACCTCCAAAATGCACCACCCTGTACATTTTTTATTGATTGGTTGTGAAAATAATTACATGTTACTGCATCACACTGTATTAGTGTCTCTATATTACTACAATACTATGTTAAAAGTATTTATTAATGCCTAATTAGAAAACACTGTAGTCATTTAAACAAATATTTAAAAACGTAACGGAAAAAAAATCTATTTATTTTATTTATGTGTTAGAAATGCCGAACACACCTTAAATTAGATAATATATCGGTTGTTGTTACTTGCGAAAATGTACTGAATTGTATTTGTAAAATTTCTGATATTTAAATTTCAAATTTGTACTTCATTCATATTTTCTCATAAATATTTTACATTCTATTTATATTAATATTATATCAGTAACATAGATATAAATATTTATGCCAAAAACTAACCACCGACAAAAAAACAATAAACTGGCGATTTTAATTTTGCAAATTTTTCTAAAACTGATAAAATGGTCGTTATTATGTGTAATTCTTGCATAAATTATGTTGAAATTAAGATATTGTTTATGACACGTACGTGCAGTGCCGCAGTAAGGAAAACTTGCGCCCGGGGCTAAAAATTCAATTGGCGCCCCCCAACTTGACAGTCATAATAAATGTCGTGTGTCATTATAAATGTCAACTAATGTTAACTGTCACTATTGACAAATGCTGTTCCACATACATCGACGCCGATTTATGTCCAATAAACGTCAACTGTCAAAAGTGTCATCTGATAAACATATGTAAAAACAAATACGAAACGTGCGTAAAAATGTCAGGTTTGTGCGCACGTCACAATCTTGACAAATACAAAGAAAAATTGTCAAACATGTGAAACAAAACACAATGGCTTTAACTAAACTCAGCGCAAAAAAGTCCATTTAGATGCATGATTAATTTTATTAACTTCTAGACACATTTTTGCAAAAGAGTCATTACTTTATACAGAATTGAAATATTTTGATCAAAAATTTATGTTATTCTTTAAATTTTATAAAGAGGAAATTCTATTGCACTTAAGTGTAAACGTTTCAAAAATGCACAAAAATAGACAGATTATTTAATCTTGAACTTTTTTAACAGGTACCTGAAAAATGACCACACCTTTTTACTTACCAAAATAACTGCAGTTAGTAATAGAACAAATTAGGACAAAATATGTTCATAATGAACAGATACTAAAATTTACTGAATTTACACAGAATTTAATAAATATTGACATTCTTCAAGGATAAGTTAAATATCTTAACTAGTTTTTCATATAACTTATCTCTCATTTTTAAGAAAAAAAATGTTGTATTAGGAATAAAATCAAAATAAAATAAACTTAATAATAAATCGTTAAAAAGTGGAATATTTGTGCGTTTCATTTGATTTTGTTAAACTAAACTAATTAATTCGCCCGAATGTCATAATTATTTATATTAAAATATTTGTGCATTTCATTTAATTTTGTTCGAAATTAGGCTTACACCAAATAAATTAATTCACTCGCATATCTTAATTATTTATATTTTTTTTATATGTACAAGGTGGTGCATTTTGGAGGTGCCACATATGGAAAACTTTTTTATTTGAAGAGATATTGAAAAACCGTTTTCGGGTTGCCATGAGAAAGTTTTTACAATTTGGTTATAACTTTAAAAACAAATGAGTTACAGTAACTTCTGGTTATAGAGCTGAAACGGTTGGAGATAGATCACTTTTCTTTTCGCCATTGATTAACTCTTTTCTTTTACCTGGGCTTTTGGCCATACAGTCAGCTGCTATTTGTATTTTAATTACTTTCGATTTTTAAATTCCCCATAAGAAAGTGACACCCACCGGTGGGATTCGAACCCACGACCCTGTGACCCAAAAGCAAGAGCTCTACTCACTGACTTTTTTTACCCATGGACCCACAGGAGTCCCCAAAAATTGACTCTGGCTCACGAAAACGTTATTTCAATATCCCTTCAAATAAAAAAGTTTCCACGCGTTGCACCTCCTAAATGCACCACCCTGTACTCGTATTTTCAAGATGTATAGTAGTTTGTTTTAAAATTAAATGAAATTGCTAGAGGCCAGTTAAAAATTTATTGGAAATTATAAACTAAAAAATTAATTGTTTTGTTTTGTAGTCGTTCATTTTGTGGTACATCTTAAATACACTTGTAAATAAAATACGTTTTACTTTGTTTAACCACTTTATTTTGCACTTAAATTATGACTATAGTTTCGAATATCTAATAGTTATTATCAAACTTTAAGTTTGTATCTAAGATGTACCACAAAATGAATGACAAAATTATTTGTAAACTTTCCTAATTTCACGTCATATGAAGAAATTAACAAATCGAAAATTCTAAACGTTCTATAAATTTAAATGCATTTGTTGATTTTAGGATGTTAAAAAGACATTGATATTTCAAAATATACTAAAAACAAAAAATCCTCCAGAAACAGTTCAAGATATTTTTAACTCAAAGTTGAAAAAATATAATTTTATGAAAATATTTTGGGAAATTAAAGTTTAAAACATTCACAGCATGGAAATTAATTTAGAAATGTTATTGGAATTTCATGTGGTTGTTAAGAAGACAGAATACGCTAAAATCAAATAATATGCACTCGTCAGTTTTCGAGTTATTGTCAACTAAAAGTCGAAAAAATATAATTTTATTTAAATATTTAGGGAAATGTAAGTTTAAAACATTCACAATATGAAAATTTAAATAATCTCCATGGAATTATGATTGGGTGTGAACAAAAGATTGCTCTTTCATAATATGTCAAAAACAAAAAATACATCGTCGACAGTTTTCGAGATATTGTCAAACGTAGATTTTTTAAGGAAACATTTAAAGTAATTTAAGTTTAAAACATTCACAACATGGAGTTTTTTTGAGAAGTCTACATTGAACTTTGTGTAGATATTAAGAAGACATTGCTTTTTCAGAATATGCCAAAAACAAAAAATACGCTACCGATAATTTTCGAGTTCTTTTCAATTGAAAGTCGAAACGAAACATTTTATGAAAATAGTTATAGTAATTAAAGTTTAAAACATTCACAACATGAAATTTCTCTAAGAAATCTTCATAAAACTCCGTGTGGATGTTAAGAAGACATTGCTTTTTCAGAATATGCCAAAAACAAAACATACGCCATCGACAATTATCGAGTTATTTATAATTGAAAGTCGAAACGAAACATTTTATGAAAATATTTATAGTAATTAAAAATTAAAACATTTACAACATGAAATTTCCTTGAGCTTCATAAAACCGTGTGGATGTTAAGATGACATTGCTTTTTCAGAAGATGCCAAAAACAAAAATACGCCATCGATAATTTTTAAGTAATTTTTAATTGAAAGTCGAAAAGTAGAATTTTAGGAAAATATTGCAAGTAATTAAACATTAAAACATTTACAATTTAATATCTTTCAGAAAACTTCATAAAACTTCGTGTGGATATTAAAATGGCATTGTTCTTTCAGGAATTGCCAAAAACAAAAAAAAAACGATATCGAGTTATTTTCAATTGAAAGTCGAAAACGTAAAATGTTCTGGATATTTTTAGGGAAATTACAGTTTAAACATTCACCTCAATTTCTGAACCAGTTTCCGTAGCTTTTGTGGTTCCCTAAGGAACCCACTTTAGGCCAATATTATTTATACTTTTTGTAAACAAAACTTCTAACAAGTGTTTCCAGTCCTTGATTAAGCATAAAGTGAAATTTCGAGTTTAGAAAAGCCTGAAAATTTGGATTTGTCAGGGCACGCGAGCGAAGCGATAATTTATAGAACGTTTAGAATTTTCGATTTGTTAATTTCTTCATATGACGTGAAATTATGAAAGTTTTCAAATAATTAAAAACGTCAAATTTTCTGGATATATTTAGGGAAATTACAGTTTAAACATTCACCTTAATTCTAAACCAGTTTCCGTAGCTTTTGTGGTTCCCTAAGGAACCCACTTTAGGCCAATATTATTTATACTTTTTGTAAACAAAACTTCTAACAAGTGTTTCCAGTCCTTGATTAAGCATAAAGTAAAATTTTGAGTTTAGAAAACCTGAAAATTTGGATTTGCCGGGGCGCGCGAGCGAAGCGATAATTTATAGAACGTTTAGAATTTTCGATTTGTTAATTTCTTCATATGACGTGAAATTATAAAATTTTGCAAATAATTAAAAACGTAAAACTTTCTGGATATTTTTAGGGAAATTACAGTTTAAACATTCACCTTGATTTCTAAACCAGTTTCCGTAGCTTTTGTGGTTCCCTAAGGAACCCACTTTAGGCCAATATTATTTATACTTTTTGTAAACAAAACTTCTAACAAATGTTTCCAGTGTCCTTGATTAAGCATGAAGTAAAATTTCGAGTTTAGAAAAGCCTGAAAATTTGGATTTGCCGGGGCGCGCGAACGAAGCGAGTCGCGCCCCGGCAAATCCAAATTTTCAGGCTTTTCTAAACTCGAAATTTTACTTCATGCGCCACGCGTATACAACACTGATTTAATGTAAAGTTCAAAATATACTGCTTTGAATGTGTAAATTTACTTTTGTAGGAAGATATATTAGTTTAAGTTATGTTTATTGCATTTACTAATATTATTTAAGAATAAATCATTTTCTAATCGTATTTGTAATACGAACATCATTTTTTTTCAATCCTTTGTTTACGCTGCCGAGGGGGCTTTTGTCTTTTGCTTTTGTCCAATATTCATGTTTCTGTTTAATTTGAATGTAATATTAATTTCACTGAATAAACACATATTTAGATATAATAGACACAGTTATTTAGATATTCCCCCGATTCCCTACGCGAAATGTTAAATTTAACGTATACGTTATTTTCCCTCACAATCTAAGTATACAAATAAAGTACTAAACGCGCTTAGACTGTGATGTTGCTAACATATACGTTAAATATATCATTTCGTGTACGGAATAGCCCCGCTTGTTAAAAATATTATTATAAAGGTTTTTTATTATTTTGTATTGTGGAGGCTTCTACTTCGTTTTACATGTTAATTTCACAATGAAGCACTTTTTACTTTGTTTTTATAACACTTTCTATTAAATGTCACTGCAGTTTCGACAAATTTAGCTTGTCATTTTCAAACATAAAGTGTTTATGTTTCACTTTATATTTGATAATGACAGGCTAAATTTGTCGAAACTGCAGTCACATTCAATAAAAAGTGTTATACAAACAATGTAAAAAGTGTTATACCTACGCCCTATCTAGTAACCGCATCATACCACACTGTCATTTTGACGCATATGATTGACATTACCTGCACATGCGCGTAATAACTTTGAGAAGTATATTACATGCTGATAGCTGAACAGTTGATTGATTACCGCACAACCAAGTGACATTTCGTTGATGTATATTGATCAAGTAGTAATTTAGTTTTCATCAACGTCATGTTACTATTGTGGTGTCGCCTGAACAAGAATAATCCGGACGGCGGGGAGAGATAGGAAGGTTGCCGTGGACACAAAAAAATTAAAAAAATAATTTTGGAGAATAACGCGTGCTAACGTTCGTTTTTGTACGTGACATACTTAAGTATAAATAAAACTCCCCAAGTACCTGCATTTCTTGTGTTTTCCTGTGGTAAGATTCATAGTATAACGACGGAATCAAATGCACCTATGACCGCCGCACAAACGTCGATTTGTTTGATTTAGGCGGCCATAATTGAATTTCCTTAAGTATACCAGGTAACAAAACAAGTCATTAGCAGCCTTAGCAGACACTTCCAGGTACAATACCCAACCCCTTCCATTCCCTTGTATTGCGCGGGAGAGCGGCTACAGGCAATTGCCATTTGGTCATCGTTCGTGGTGTACGCAAGTAATCTCGGTGCTCTCAGTTTAAAGAAAGTTTACAAAGTGAATATTTGTATGTTAAAATCAGTTTTTCAAGAAAATATTAATGGATTCTAGCAATTCAGGTAAGCCCCTTTCTGATAACTATACATTTTTTTAAAACTTATTTCGATATGACATATTTCTAGGCCCTTAAAAATAGTTTGTTTACGGTTGTATTTTTTGGAGTAATTTTAGTTTTGAATCGTCTTTTTGTTGTGTATCCCTGTCCGTCCCGGCCTCAAGTTTTTTATGATTAATTAATTTGAAGTTATAGCAACTACCATTTTAAAATTTGGCCACCGGTTTGCACAGTTTTTCAAAATAATTCACTTTAAAAAATATTTGCAATTAAAAAAAAATGTGTTTTTTCCTTATGTGTTGATTTTTATTTTCTTTAGGGTCGTCCGGCACATCGGGTTTGAAAATAGTGACTCGTAGACATCTATTTGAGAAGTTAGATGATCAAAATCTGCCATCGATTAACGAAAAACTCGAATTCTTAGAAAATGATCTTCTCTCGAGTTATGGTGACACAGAAGAGAGTAAACAACTTTGGAAGCATAAATTCTCTTATTTTAAAACCAACATAAAACAAAGATGGTCTAAAGCGCATAACATGAAAGAGACGTTTTTGAAAAACAACGATTCTTGGTTGGAGGGGACATTTGAAATACCCACATTGACGCAAAATCGCCCAGGTCGGCCCTGCAAATCATTTAGTGAATCGAGTGAGAGAAGTAAAAGGAGGATGACGGAAGAAATTCGTTCTATCGTGGAAGAAGATGCAATAATTCATGCGGCCCAAGTGATACTACAGAAACGTGGATAAAGAAATGCGTCACATATCCTTAAGGACATCACAAATTCTCCAGCAAGTGCAAGTATATATAAAGAAAGGATTTCGAAACAAAGGAAGATGCTGCTGCCCTGACCCCTCAGCAAGCGCTTTTAATGTTTGTAGAAGCAGATTTGACAAAGCGTCAATATGAAATAATAAGAGCAACAAATAAAAGTTTTTACCCGTGCTACGATCTAATATTAAAAGCGAAACAGGAATGTTATCCTCCCAAGGAAACAATACGTGTAACTGCTACCAGTGTTGAAAGTGATTTACAATGCCTAATGGATCTAACCGTTAGGCGCTTATCTCCTTACCTGCAAGAAGTCTTAGAAACACTTAACGAGACTGAAAGGAATAATCTGCACATAATTTGCAAATGGGGCTGTGACGGTTCACAGCAAGCACAGTTTAAGCAGATGTTTAGCAACGATGTGGAATCAGATGCAAATATATTTATAAGTTCCTTTGTACCCTTAAAAATGGTGTGTGGAGAAGAAAAGAAAAAAGTTGTTTGGCAAAACCCTACACCGTCTTCTCCTCGATATTGTCGTCCAATAAGGTTTAGATTCGTAAAAGAATCTAAAGATGTCATCAAAGAAGAAATAAGTTACGTTGAAGACAGTGTAAAGTCACTTGCTATCACAGAAGTGGACCTAAAGGGTAAACATTTCAATTTTAACCACATTTTGAAAATGACCATGGTTGACGGTAAAGTGTGCAATGCAGCAACCAACACAACATCAACGAGCAAGTGTTATATATGTGGTGCTACCTCCAAAAATTTTAATGATTTGTCAACAAAAAATGATGTCAGCTTACAAACTTTAGAGTTTGGGATTTCCGTGCTACATGCACGAATCCGGATATTTGAAAGTATCCTTCATTTGGCCTATAAATTAACTATAAAAAAATTTCGCAAAATTAAGACAAAAGAAGAAAAAGATATCGAAGAAAACAGAAAACGAGAAATTCAAGAAAGGTTTCGCCTCGAAACGGGCCTCTTGGTGGATATGCCAAAATCTAATTTTGGTAACAGCAATGATGGAAACACTAGTAGACGATTTTTTGCAAATCCAGAATTGGCTGCTGACATCACTGGAATCAGCTTTGAACTAATTTACAGGCTGAAAATAATTTTGGAAGCTATATCAAGTGGATATGACATAAATGTTAAAAAGTATGATCAATACGCTTTAGAGACGGCAAAGCTATATGTTGAATTATATGGGTGGCATCCTATGACTCCAACCATGCATAAAGTCCTGATCCATCATAGAAAATGCGCTCCTGTCGATAGGGCAGCTCTCAGATGAGGCAGCTGAAGCCCGAAATAAACATTTTCGGTCTTACCGCCAGAATTATGCTAGAAAATTTTCTAGAGAAGTATGCAATGAAGATATATATAGTAGATTACTATTAAGCTCAGACCCGTTAATGAGTAGTATGAAAAAGCCTAAAAAAACATCAGTTGTCATTTTCTCCAGACACAATTGATCTTTTAATACCAGCCCAGCCAAATGAGGATAATTAATACTTTATTTTTTAAATATTTCTTTATGTTTACTTTTTTATTATAATGTCTTGTCAATGATAAAGACTATGTATTTTTATTTAAAATATACTATTAAACCTTAATAGACAGTAAAATAATTTTGGCCGCCTAAATCGGCCAAATCGACCTATGTGTGCCGTTATAAATTGGTGACCCCGACGTGATCTTTCCACAACGATCTTCGCCACGGGAATCATCAAGATTCAGGATCTACAAGGCGAGCTGACTACAGGAATACCCGCCAGCATCAGACGTCGACGCCAAGGACCCTTTTTCGGACGAATTCCTGACTGCATCGAGCATCAACGACGGAGCCCTGTTTCAAGTGCAGAAAACCGGACCTTGTCAACAGCCGCCGGCCGCGGCGCCCGCTCCTAACCAGGGTACCGAGCCGACACAGCCTGCAACCTTGCCATTTGCCGCCAGCACCCACCCACAACCAGGATTTTGGATTTTAAAGTGACAGGTGACATTTACTAGCCCCCCTCGTATTACGAGAAAAATACTTCCACTATTTTCTCAACCTTAATCTCTCTACTACTCTGGTTACTTTCCTTACCTTTCCTATTTTCAATCACACATCATGGAAGAACAATTAGATGCTGCCGTTGGCACCGTAAGATGTAATTTGCCCCCATTTTTCCGCGTTGATCCTTCAATCTGGTTCGTGCAGATTGAAGCGGAATTTTTGAACTTACAAATTCTAGTAGCAAGTTTTATCGAGTCGTAGCCGCCTTACCCCCAGACATTGCCATCGAAGTTAGGGATTTACTAATTGAACCTCCCGCTGACCTTCCTTATGAGACGCTCAAAGTGGAGATAATCAAACGAACCACCATTTCCGAAAAAAAGCGTTTGCAGCAATTGTTGTCGACGGAAGTGCTCGGCGACCAAACGCCTTCATAACTACTACGAAAATTGCAACAATTGCTGGGAACAACGCCAATAGACGACAATCTCCTACGCGAATTTTTTTTAAATCGTTTACCGTCAGATGTGCAAAAAATTGTAGTGTCTGCAAAAACCACCTCATTAACAAACTTGGCAGAAATGGCAGATCAAATTTTAGAAATTTCGGCACCCACCATCATTAATAACACCAACGTTTCTCACACCTCGGCAATTGAACATCCAGCATCTTACAACACTAGAATTTTAGAACTGCAATCCCAAATTTCTGAGCTGACACAAAATTTAAATTCATTAACAACCGCTTTGACGAAGCAATCTAAAAACAAATTTCGGAACAGAAGTCGGTCAGCATCAAGAAACCGTTGGCAATTAGGCGATGACCCGCAACACAAACTGTGCTGGTACCATCACAATTTTCGTGGTAATGCACGGAAGTGCACTCCACCATGCCAGTGGGGAAACGATGAACAGCGGGGCTAATGTCGGCCCATTCCTCCGCTGTGTCTCCAGGCCCGTTGTTTTTCGTGCGTGACACTAACTCTGGGACAAAATTTTTAGTAGATACGGGAGCCAAGGTTAGCATTTTGGCGGTGGATCAACTCTTCGCCAACACTCATCGCCAATCAAAATGTTCGTTAACCACCGTTAACGGTAGTTTAATTCCCACGTTTGGTTCTTCAAAATTAACACTACACATCGGTCTGGACGTAAAACTTGCGTGGAATTTCGTGCTTGCACACGTTAACCACTCCATTCTGGGCGCCGACTTCCTTCGGCATTTCAACATCATTGTTGACATTGCCCACGAACGTCTCGTAAGGAATGTATTCGGCCCATCAGAAAAACTCAAAATTTGTTCCTTGTCTACCCAAAATTCACCTTATTCGAAATTATTGCAACAATTTCCTGATCTAACAACCCCTTTTGATCTAGCTAAACCCGTCAAGCATGATGTGCAACATCACATCGAAACATCTGGACCACCAGTTTTTGCCAAACCGCGACGATTACTACCTCACAAATTTCAAATTGCAAAAAACGAGTTTGATAAATTGTTACAGCTCCGTTTTTTGAGACCCTCTTCCAGCCCATGTGCGACGCCGCTACATCTGGTAGCTAAATCAGATGGCTCTTGGCGCCCATGCGGCGATTACCGTGGACTCAATAAAGTTACCATACCAGACCGATATCCTTTGCCTATTCTTCACGATTTCACGTACAATTGTTGTGGTTGCACGTTATTTTCAAAAATCGATTTAGTAAAGGCATATCACCAAATTCCAATTCATCCTGCAGACATTCCGAAAACGGCAATCACAACACCCTTTGGACTTTACGAATACACTAGGATGAGTTTCGGTTTAAGAAACGCCGCTCAAACGTTTCAAAGGTTTATGGACTCGGTATTACGCGGACTACCATTTTGCTTCGCGTACATCGATGATATTCTCGTTTTCAGCAAGGATGAACATGAACACGTTCGTCACTTGCAACAAATTTTTGAGCGATTAACTTCTTTTGGAATAAAAAATAACTCTGACAAATGTGTTTTCGGTGAAACAAAATTAGACTTTTTAGGTCACAGCATTAGTGATTCGGGAATCAAACCTCTACAGTCCAAGGTCGATGCGATTTTGTCCTTCCCTCAACCCACTGACCAAAAAGCATTGCAACGCTTTCTCGGCTTGGTGAACTTTTACCATCGGTTCATAAAATCATGCTCGAGTATCCTATCACCGCTCAACCAGCTTGCTGCAACAACTCCACGCAACAAACCACTGGTCTGGTCCCAACCCACTCTTCAAGCATATACGACAGTTAAGGCTGCACTCGCCGACTGTGCTATGCATGGTTTACCAGATCCTGTTGCGGAGTTAAGCATTATGGTAGACGCATCTGACTCCGCTGCTGGCGCGATCTTGCAGCAGAAGGATAATTCTGGCGTTCTTCGACCGCTCGCTTTCTCTTCCAAATTTTTTTCAACAACAGAACGCAAATACAGTACTTTGGCCGTGAATTGCTTGCTGTTTATTTGGCTATTAAAAAGTTCAAATATTATCTTGAAGGTCGCGAATTTATCATCTTTACAGATCATAAACCTATGATCTCTGCTATAAATTCGAACTCGGATCGTTTTTCAGGACGAGAGCACAGACACATCACCTTCATCGCGCAATTCACCACTGACATCAGGATAGTTCCAGGTACTGAAAATAGCGTTGCTGATACATTATCGCGAGTCGAAATTAACTCTTTAGATATACCTAACCTTGCGGAATTACAATCCGAAGACGGCGAACTAAAATTCCTTTTAAATAATGGCACCACTTCACTTAAGCTCGAGCAATACACTCCGCCTGGCACTAGCACACCTATATACACAGACATAACTCTTGCTCAAAGACGACCCTATATCCCTTCAGTCCTAAGAACTAACATTTTACAGTCTCTTCACGGACTTACACACCCTGGCATCCGTGCAATGAAACGTCTGGTTACATCTCGCTATGTGTGGCCACGGATGAATCAAGACATTGCACAATTTGTCAAATCATGCTTGAAGTGCCAACAAATTAAAATTCACCGACACACTGTATCACCAATCGCTACTTTTCCGGACCCTGACGACCGTTTCACCGATATACACATTGACATCATCGGCCCTTTGCCTATTTGTAACACTTACAGATACCTTTTAGTTTGCATCGACCGTTTTACGCGTTGGCCTGAAGTCCAACCACTAGTCGAAATTGCTGCAGATTCCGTTTCCAAAGCATTTTTAAATTGTTGGATTGCACGTTTTGGAATTCCATCGACGATTATTACTGATCGTGGTCGGCAATTCCAATCCAACATTTGGAAGGAATTTTGCAACATTTTCGGTATCACGCATAAGTCCACCACCGCCTACCATCCGCAATGTAACGGTTTGGTAGAGCGGCTCAATCGCCAAATTAAAGACTCGATCAGAATGAATAACGATCCGAGTAACTGGGTATCCCAACTTCCCTTAATTTTATTAGGTTTGCGTACAAATTTTAAAACCTCGCTTTCGGCCACCGCAGCGGAATACGTCTATGGTAAAACATTATGTTTACCAGGCGATTTTTTATATCCGAAATCTGTTTCTAAATTCATTCCTTCAGGCTCAAATTTTATCGACCGCCTGAGAGATAGGATGAAGACGCTTAGCCCCGCAATTACTCGCTTAACCCACCGCAAATCTTTCATACACCCCGATCTAAAAAAATGCACTCATGTTTTTATAAGAAAGGATCACGCAAAACGGCCGTTACAAAATTCTTACGATGGCCCTTTCGAAATTATCAGTCGAAATTCTAAATTTTTTACGGTAAATGTTAACGGCAGAAACGATTGCGTTTCCATCGATCGACTTAAACCTAGCTATACACCACAAGTTTCAGTTACTTCCTTTACAAAACAATTACACTCTAATTCTTCTATTCCATACACCACATCTCTTAAATCAATCCTTAAACACTCTGGACCAAATTATTCTTCTCAATCTTTTAAACGTGTAACTTTCTCTTCCTCTGTTTCCTTTTCCTCCTCAATCTAGGTGGGGGGTAATGTGGTGTCGCCTGAACAAGAATAATCCGGACGGCGGGGAGAGATAGGAAGGTTGCCGTGGACACAAAAAAATAAAAAAAATAATTTTGGAGAATAACGCGTGCTAACGTTCGTTTTTGTACGTGACATAGTTAAGTATAAATAAAACTCCCCAAGTACCTGCATTTCTTGTGTTTTCCTGTGGTAAGATTCATAGTATAACGACGGAATCAAATGCACCTATGACCGCCGTTATACTATCAAAAATTATTGAATCAATAAGTTGTTCTTTTATGCTCATTGTTTATTTTGTTAGGGCGTAGGTAAAGTATTGTACGTTTCTCGAGTGGTATGGCAATTACATACTCGCGGAATACTGCACTCGCCGCTGCGCGGCTGGTGCGCAACATATCCGCTCATATGTAATATGCTCCATACCACTGTCATGACGTAATATAATATTATTGTCTTTTTATTATTATCAAGAATTGTAATTATTATTATTATTATTATAAGAATCAATCTATTTGTATTTTTTTATTTTGATAAATATAGGCTTTTATTATTGTTATTGTTAGTATTTTTATTATGACAATATCTTTATTCGAATGGAAACCAACTCGATTTTACGATTAATTGGTGTTGATGGAAAAAAGCAAGTTTCCAATGGTTACAAAATTGCTTCCTCAAATTTACCCAGTAAACAGTTGTTCGTGTTTACGAACCGTGACATCCCTTACGCTGTTCCATCCATCATGCATCAGAAAAATTAGCCGCAATTAGCACTAATTTACGTCAATCTCTTCTGATGTTATATAAACAATCTGCACGGCACGCACATTTGCAATAAACAAACAAAAATTCAACTGAAAATGTGGATTTCTGTACCTTTGATCATATTTGCTACACACTTTATTAACAGAGCCGTACGTACATAATTCTAATATCACCTAAATCATAAAGTTAATAAAATGAAATATTTAGGCAGAAAGACCTTTGGTCGATAGCCCGGGCAGACTAACACTATCATGTATGATAGGTATATAAATGTTTGTACCGTATATTGTATTGTCTGAATAAAGATGTTTGTATATATATGAAATATTTGTAATCTATGCTTGAATATAAAAGCTGGATAACTCAAACTCGATTTATTACTTGTATTTTCATATTTGTCCACTTTTTCCCCAGTTTATAAATTCATATTGTTGCAACTAATAACTGTTTTTTTTTTTTTAGAGTAGTTATAATTTTAATTAAAACGATCAAAAAAATGGTAATGTGTCCATCATAGCACTTTCCCTGTTAAAGATATGATGATTTAAATATTAATAATATGGATAAGTTCCTCAAAATAAATTTATTCTACTTTTATTATTATTATTTTAAAACTGTTCACAAAAAAAGTACATCTTGCATTTTTTCGCTACATCTCAGTAAATATTGATCACCATCGCATCTAAGCGTTATATATTTTTAACTTATTTTAAATTAGTGGTTTATACACGTGGCGCATGAAGTAAAATTTCGAGTTTAGAAAAGCCCCGTGAAAATTTGTCTCGGGTCGCTGCGCGACCCTCGACAAATTTTCTACGCGGGGCTTTTCTAAACTCGAAATTTTACCTCATGCTTAGTCTGGGAGTGGAAAACACTTGTTACTTTAAAATATGTCACAAGTACCCAAAATGTAAATCGTAACTGTAACAAAGAAAAAAAAAACAGTTATCTTGGTGATCTAGTTTAATTTAAACTTGTGTCAAGTTGGCACGATTAGGTATTTTGGCTTTTATGTCAACTGTCTAACTATAATGAGAGTTGACATAAGTCGGCGGTAGCCGACATTTAGCCAATCGTCCCAACTTGACACGAGTTTAAATAATAAAACATTTAATATTCCTTCAATTCTCCCTATTTTTCTTTAATTTGGATTTTTTTAGAGTAGCAATCCTTTTATTAAAAACGATCAAAAAACCAACACCATCAAACACGACTGTAGACGCTCTTCAAAAATAACACCCAACTTTGCGTCCAAACTGGATCAAGGAAATTTCGACGATCCTCAAATATCACACGACGTCTACTCGCATTGCTATTTACATTGCATCTTGGAAAAATCCGGTTCGACCAAATCCGAACCAACTTTAGAAAATTTAAAGAAAGTGTTAAATCTTCCTGAAACTGTGAACGAAAAAGATTCCAAGGAATGTTGGGCTTACGGGCATACGAACAAAGATGCTTGCAAGCAATCTTTTGATTTTTGTAAGTGTTTAAGCTCAGCTGCATCGAAAGGAAAGAGTAATGCTAAGAGTGTTGGTGAAAAGCATGCTGAAGTAGAAGGTTCTGATGATAAAGCTAATACTGATGGGAAACTTAAAAATAAAGAAGAAACCTCTGAAAAGGGTGCAGAAAAAATTAAAGAAGATGCAGGTTCTAACGACGACGGAGCAATCATATCTGATCCTGCGGTTTTAATCAATCAATACGGGGAAAATAAAACTGATTCTTCGGGAAAAGCTGATGATAAGAATTCAGAGAAATCGGATTCGAAAGAGAATTCAGAGAAATCGGATTCGAAAGAGAATTCAACTAAATTAGATAAAGCTGCATCAGGAGATGATGATACAAAATCTACAGATAAAGGTAATAAATAATTAAATCAGTGGTGGGGAAACTTTTTTTAAGACGGGCCATTTGTAATAACCAGACAATCGTAGCGGGCCAAAGAATAATGCTTAATCGTAGGTAGGTAGTTTTTATGCGGGTCGTCACATTACGAAGTAAGAACGCGTTCAAACATTCTCACGACGGCACTCTTAAACGGGCCGGATTAAACCTTTCCGCGGGCCGGACTTGGCCCGCGGGCCGTAGTTTCCCCATCACTGAATTAAATGAATGTATCGTTCCTGAAAATACTCGAATAACGAAGCAGAAACCTCCATAGTTCATAGTTCAATTAAATTAATATTTAATCGTAGTAAGAAAATATAGAATACATAGAAAATATATTTGTTAACTGTGGAGGCATATACAGGGCTATTCAAAAATAAGGAACAGATTTCAAACATTTATTTCTTCCAAACTACAAAAGGTAGAACGTTCCTGAACAGACAAAAGTTTAAAATTCGAACAGTCCAGGCAGAAGTTCTAACCACGGCCGCATTATCGCTGTTGCTTGTCATGTTGATTGTCTCTAGTAAAATGGCGACACAACAAGAAAAAGCATTTTGTGTGCTGCAATTAGCAAAACTAGAGTCCATTATTTAAGTTCAACGTGCTTTTCGTCGTCAATTTAATAAACAACCGCCTCGTCATAAGCAGATTTACAAGTGGCATCGAAAATTCGCATATCGAATGAAAATGTCGAGCGTATTCGGACAGATTACGAAAGGAGCCCAAAAAAACCACAGCACGGGTAACACATAGAGCTCGTATTAAATGCATAAAAAATTGGACTTTTCTCTTTCCAAGAACGTTGGAATTGTGTTTCTATCTTTTGTAGTTTGGAAGAAATAAATGTTTTAAATCTGTTCCTTCATTTTGAATAATCTTGTACTTTGTTATACACCATTATTTACACAAATAAGACACTTAGGCCCATTTGCACGCCGACTGATTAACTTTATTCGACCACTAATCATGGATTAAACCTCTGATTAACTCATAATTCTAGAATTTAAGAATGTTTTGAATTTGTAAGATATCCTACACATGTCTCTTTTATCATTATGCGATTTTATAAATAATTTATACACAAAATTGCCTAATCGACTTGGGTACAAACGGGCATTAAACTTTGTTTATATAACTAGGGTTCTTATTGTTATCATAGTTTCGACTTCTACTTCTAGTTTGATAATATCTAGTTAAAGTTGTCGAAACTATAGTCACAATAATAACCTCAGTTATAGAAACAAACAGATAGCAAAGCTGGGACGAATCCTCGTAAAAAGGATTCGAATTACGAATCCGAATCACCTAATATGATTCGAATAACGAATACTCGAATTAGGAATTCGTAAGAAATAAATATGATTCGAATCAAAGATTCGAATCCTGTTTTTTCGAATCACGAATACAAATCTTTTAAGATTTAATTTGATTTTATAATTTTTTTGCAACCATTAACATATAAATATCGTTACCAGTTGTTGTAACAAAAATATTTAAAACCTTATTATTTATTATTAACACTGAACATAGTTGATAGCACACTAAATATCTGATTCCCTATTACTCTAATTAAAGATGTATTTGTGTGTTTTTGAACTTCACTTCAAATCAGTGTTATGTACGCGTGGCGCATGAAGTAAAATTTCGAGTTTAGAAAAGCCCGAAAATTTGTCTCGGGTCGCTGCGCGACCCTCGACAAATTTTCACGGGGCTTTTCTAAACTCGAAATTTTACTTCATGCTTAGCCTGGGAGTGGAAACACCTGTTCAAAACTTCAAATTGAACTTTATTATAAAATCGACGAATGCCTGAATATTTCGTAATTAAAAAATTCACTGAATATTATTAAAACCGGGAAAGTCAGAGAAAAGTCATGAAATTATATTCAAATTGACCAAAACACTAACAAAAAAGCCATATGATATTATTAAATTAGTCAGAATCAGCAGGCAAATTACAAGACACGTAAAAATTTATAAAATTAACTGAAATATTGACAAAAACAATTAAAACAATTTAACAAAATGGAGGTTTCCCAAAGAAGAAAGTTATATTAAAAGGTCAAGGAAAAAAATCTTAAATCAGGGGAATGCCGGAAAAATTTAACATTTTTGATTGTGGCTACCATGTCAATTTTCCTTCAAATAATATTAAACAAAATTATGAAAACTAAATTATTATTTTTAAAAACATTTCCAGTCATTTAATATTGTTATCAAAGTATTCAGTTTGAAGTTTCGAACGAGCGTTTCCACTCCCAGACTAAGCATGAAGTAAAATTTCGAGTTTAGAAAAGCCCCGTGAAAATTTGTCGAGGGTCGCGCAGCGACCCGAGACAAATTTTCTGGGCTTTTCTAAACTCGAAATTTTACTTCATGCGCCACGCGTATAAAACAGTGATTTAACGAGAAATTTAAATTCACACAAAAAGAAATTTTTCAAGTTAATCCTCACAATTAATTCGAATTATTTATGACGATTCAAAACCTTTTGTAAGTATTCGAATCCTTTTATAAATATTCGAATCCTTTTTTAAGGATTCGAATCACCCACATTTGGATTCGAATACGAATCCTCTTAAAAAAATGTTACGAATTCGGATCACGAATCCAGTTCAGGATTCCAATCATTCAGGATTCGAATTTTGAATTCGAATTCTTTTAACGATTAAAAACAGTCATTCGAATACTTTAGTTCGTATTCGAATGCCTGTTTTTAATCGTCTAAGAGGATTCGAATTCAGGATTCGAATCCTGAATGATTCGAATCCTGCCCAGCTCTGACAGACAGCAATGGGCGTAACTAGGAATTTCACTAAGAGGGGGGCAAAATAAATTTTAGAATATGTCATATTTAGAAAAACGTCATAAATGTAAAATAATGAATCATTTGACTTTAAACATTTATTCGTGCATCTTATCAATTTTCGAAGTTAATATCACAACAATGTGTTTTTTAAAAATGTTAGTTTTTATCAATTAACTGATACTATCAGTACCTAGTATTTATTTTGAACTTCAAAATATTTCAATATTTTATTCGCGTGGCGCATGAAGTAAAATTTCGAGTTTAGAAAAGCCTGATAATTTGGATTTGCTAGGGCGCGACTCGCTTCGCTCGCGCGCCCCGGCAAATCCAAATTTTCAGGCTTTCCTAAACTCAAAATGTTACTTCATACTTAATCAAGGACTAAAAAACATTCGTGCGAGTTTTTTTCTCGCTTTAAAATATTGATATCTATGTTATGTAAGAATGTTTGTGAAAATCTTTAGATCATTTTTTTAAATTACAATGTTCATCTAAAAATCACGATTTCTTTAACAAAATCTACAAAGTTTTTTATTTAATTTTTTTATACTCTTTAAACAAATCATAGATTTTTCTATCGATATTAGAAACAATCTGAATTAAAATTAAAAATTTTTAAAAATCGTGATTCAGACCAAAAGTTATTCTTTCAGTATGTTAAACCGTTTTCGATCAAATGATACAGTAAAAATATACAGTGTGGAAATTAAGTGGCGGATAAATCATACATATTAACTTCGTTAACCCATTTAGCGCCATAGATGCACTAACGCAACATTATAAATGGTTTGTTAGTTAAATTTCTAAATAACTTAATTTGATAAATTATATTATTTGATCTGACTTTCGTATGTGTGAAAAAAAATGTAAATATTTCGTTATTTAAATATTTTTATTATTACTCATTTTAAAAAAAAGTATTTTTAAGTGTATTTCTAACTTTACAATATTTCAGTGATTTATACGCCTGGCGCATGAGGTAAAATTTCTAGTTTAGAAAAGCCTGAAAATTTGGTTTGTCCGCTCCGCTTCGCGGCCAAACCAAATTTTCAGACTTTTCTAAATTCGAAATTTTACTTCATGCTTAGTCTGGGAGTGGAAACACTCGTTCGAAACTTCAAACTAAACCTTTTAATAAAATAAAAAATACCTGAAAACTTACAGCACATACAGTATGTATATTTAAAATAAAAATTCTCAGCATGTAATTCTCAGCATCATAAAAGAGACGTGTAGAATTTAACTTAAAATCAACTTTTAGATTAAACTCGCCTGGTCGTTAATGGGTTAATATCCGTTAATATGTATAGTTATGAATCCTGTTTTCAGATTTAAAAAAAAAAATTAAAGTTGTGACGTCATCAATATTATTTTTAAATAACAACCCATATATTTAATTTTTGATAACGGTAGAATTATTTAATCTGTTTTCAACCATACAAAATTTTATATAGGTAACATAAGAAAAAAAATCAAGAAAAACGGTATCCAAAATATAGGTTGTCAATTAAACTTTACTTTAATTATGTGTTTTATACGCACATTTTCAGGCTTTTCTAAACTCGAAATTTTACTTCATGCTTAAACAATAAGTAGAAGCACTTGTTACAAGCTTCAAATTAAACGCTTTTCAAAAAACAATGCCCGTAAATTTAAAAGTAAAAAGTCCCTGTAAAATATTCACATAAAAACAAAAATAAAAAATAATTATTTTTGCATAATACTGGGTTTTTCAAAAATAAGTCCTATTTTTAAAAATTGATATCTTCATCAATAATTGAGCACTTTGAAAATGAAAAATGTCTCTATGTGCCAAAAGAAATGGGATTTAATAAATATATTACAATTATCGTAAATGTTGAATGTGGCCGCCATCTTTTTCTACAACAAGAAGTAGCCTTTTCTTCAATGCTGTAAACCGCAGCTCTGAGTAGGTCTGGTGGAATAGCTGCTATGTTCTGAGTAATGGACTCTTTCAATTCATCAATTGAATTAGGTTTCATTAAAATACCTTTTCTTTTAGATATCCCCATAACCAAAAATCAGCAGGGTTAAGATCTGGCAATCTTGCGGGCCAAATTACAGGAAATTGTCTACTGATAATGCGGTTTCCAAAAGTGTTCCTTAAAAACTGTCTTACTGGGTTAAAGATGTGCGGAGGTGCGCCATCCTGCATAAATACGATATTTTCAATGTCGTGCTCTTGTAATAATGGTATTGCATAATCACGAAGCATATTCAAATAACGTTGTCCATTTACTGTAACTGTGTTTGTTCGTCCATCCACAATCTGTTCAAAAAAATATGGACCTATGATAAATCGTGATGTAAAGCCGCACCAAACGGTAACTTTTGAATCGTGAAGTCCTTGTTGAATGACCGAATGCGGATTATTTAATGACCAAATTCGACAAGTATGTGTGTTCACACCACCATTAAGTTGAATGTGTGCCTCGTCAGTCCACAAAACATTATCAAGCCACTGTGGATTCACTTGAGGGCAAAATCAGTTCTTATACCTTTATCAGCTTCCTTCAGTTCGAACAGAACTTGCATTTTGTATGGATACATTTTAAGTTGCCTTCGAAGAATGCGCCAGACTGTGGTGCCCCTCATCTCCAGACGTCCTGCTATTTTATTGACACTAGATGTTCCATATTCGTTTTCATTTGCTAAATTTTGCGTTTCTTGTAAAACTTCAGCAACTGCAACATCTGTTGCCACAGTGGGTCTTCCTGATTTCTTTTTATTTATAACAGATCCAGTTTCCTCAAATTTTGCTACCAGCTTTCGAAGAGCGTTTAAAGTGTATGGGCCACCTCTTAAATCGTTACGGTTGCGAAACCGTCGAATACCTGCCAAAAAACTCCGTCCACTTTCGTAATAACATTGGACAAGTCCAATGCGAGTTTGCAGAGGCAAAACCATGTCTTTTCACAAAAAAAAAGGTATTTGAAACACCTGTGAAGACACTTTATTCTTCACGCAACTGTTGTAAACAAGCTTGTTGCTATGACGACCGAAAGGTGTAAAACAAAAATCCCGCTTTCCCTGAGACCTGATACTGTTATTATTTTCAAAAATGCATAAAAATCAGCCACGATACGAGTCGTTTAAAATAGGACTTTCTTTTGAAAAACCCAATATATAAAATTAAGAAAAATTCCTGTAAAATGCTAACAATACGTCTTATATAATAAGGCAACCTAAGAAAATAAATACTTATTGAAACAACTACTTTAAATTTGAATTATTCGTGATTATTTTTGTTCAAGATATATTTACTTCATTCACACTTTTATTCATACTGTACGCAATCGTATTAAATATAGTCAATAGAGAAAATTGTTCCTGAGATATGGCAAAAAAACTTCCTGTAGTTCATTGTGAATGGCACTGTATTTTTTTATTTAAATATGTCTACAACCTACTTTTAAAAAATAATTATTTTATTTATTTAATCAAATCTGCGTATTTGTAGTGATTTTTAACAATATGTATTTATTTATTTAGATGACGATAAGACCAATAATACTACATTGCAAAATAATACTAAAGAAGTGTTATCAAGTGGCATGGCTGGTGAACATGAAAGTGAAAAGTCAAATCAAGGGAAAAGTGGTCAATTAATCGAAGATATGGCTTTCCATGAAAATTCAACAATAATAAAAACTGTTGAAACAAAATCGAGTGCTTCGAGTTAAACATCGCCTACATATAAAAAAAATAAATAATATCAAATATTATAAATAGTTGTTTATATTATATCTTCAATTTGGTTCTCATTAATTATTTGCTAAAACATGTTTACAATATTGATAACTAAATAAAAGTCACATGGTTTGTTTAGCTACTATTTTTTATTCTCTGCGACTAGTTTCGACTTATCGTCATTCGCAAGAAGTAATTACTTCTTGAGAATGACGATAAGTCGAAACTAGTCAAAGAGAATAAACAATAGTAGTGAAACATACCAAGAGACCTTAATTTAATTATCAATATTTATATATCTATTTCATTGTATCTATTATTATTTAATTTTAATAATAAAGGCATTTGTTTATTATTTCGTATATACCACACACAACACTCTTTCCAAGTAAGTTTATTTCAGTTTCATTCCTAAATATCTTTTTTAAAAAATGTCACAAGCAAAGCTATACTGAAGAGAGTTAAATCTCGAACGCGTCTATAGATGGCCAAAGATATTATTTTTAATCCAAGTTCTTTCATTTAATAGTTTTAATTGTTAGTTGGTTTGAAGAAAATTTCACCTAAATGTTACATATACTTTGATAGAGCGTTGTAAAACATCAAATAAAATAAGATTTTAAATATTTCATTGTACATTTCAACATCCGGAGGTGTATTTGCACGGGAAGTCGTTGTTTCAATGGGTATTCATTGTCTTAAGTTGT
Organism: Philonthus cognatus; assembly: GCA_932526585.2. Lineage (NCBI taxonomy): Eukaryota > Metazoa > Arthropoda > Insecta > Coleoptera > Staphylinidae > Philonthus > Philonthus cognatus. The sequence continues at coordinate 113,103,524 of OW052242.1, forward strand.
CTTATTAATTAAGAAGTATTGCTTGCATTTTGCATGAATATTTCGTAATTTTATATATTATTATGTATATAAAATTGGAATTTTAATCAAATAATATTCTTCTTCTGATGGCTTAGACCAAACTCAACAATTTTAATAAAGGTATACGTTACCTAATTAAATTAAACTTTCATTTTATTATTTAAATAAATATAGAAAATAATTACAATAGAATAAGTTTAGATCACTCATTATTTAAGTATGTGCTGACAGGACATTTTACAAAAATGATGATCTGTAAATTATTACAGATAAAATTGGCTTTAAGTGTGACCCTTGTGGTACCCCATGATGAAAGATGTATCAGTCTTGAGATAAAGTATTTTATTTTTACAAACTGGATACAATCTGAAAAAAATTGAGTTAAACAAACAAGAGTATTATTACAGAGGCCTGAGACAATATCCTTTGTAATATCAGCGCAAGTTGGATTCCGTGTTGTTACCACTATAATCTGTTTAATAACTAGGAGCAGCGTTTTAAATTTCTCGAGCCAAAACCTACAACGCTGATTGGCCCAGAGCGCGCCCATTTTACACTATGCTAATTACGTCATTATTAGACGCAACAGCTGACATAACCTTAATTCAAAGAGTTACCGAGTTGCAACTTTGTCTGTTTCGTAATAACCTTTTGTGCGATGTTTCTTAAGCATAGTTAAAAGTTAGTTTTGTTTATATTGTTGTGATAGATTATGGACCCAGTACAAGCTCGGTGATAATATCACCTTCACCTCCAAAAAAGAGTAAGAAGTTTGATTTGGGTCATTTATATCTGTCTGAAAAATAGTGCATAATAAACATGTATAAGCTGATGATAACAGATGATCCACATGTGAAAATGACTGCTGTTGTATCAGACATTGTTGGTGCAGTAGGTGAGATATCAAATAGCATAAGAATATGCATCAAATAATAAAATGTTTAATTTTCAGGAGTTGTAAATTCCACTGTCTATCGTACCATTAGCGAATATAAGAAGTCCGGAGAGATTTGTAGCCCTAAACAGCTTGGAGGACATAATTACAAGTTTTGATAACGTAGTAAAGAGACCCGTGCATAGTTTCTTCTATAAAAATGAACTGCCAACTTTGAATAAAGTTTTAAAAGAAGTAAACGATCATGCAGGCATGCCGAAGATGAATCGTTCTACGTTGTATAGTTTTATGAAACAAATCAATTTTAAGTAAGATAGAGACCAGAGCTGGGCAGGATTCGAATTATTCAGGATTCCAATCTCGGATTCGAATCCTGGATTAGAATCCTTTTAGAGGATTCAAAAGAGGCATTTGAATACTTTAGTTCAACTGGATTCGTGATCCGGATTCGTTACATTTCTTTAAGAAGATTTGTATTCGAGTCTAAATGTGGGTGATTGGAATCCTTATAAAAGGATTCGAATTCTTGTAAAAGGATTCGAATACCTAGAAAAGGATATGAATCATTAAAAATAATTCGAATTATTTGTGAGAAATAACATGAAAAATGTTTTTTTGTGAGTTTTTAAATTTCTCGTTAAATCACTGTTTTATGCGCGTGGCGCATGACGTAACATTTTGAGTTTAGAAAAGCCCAGAAAATGTGAAAATTTTCACGATGCTTTTCTAAACTCGAAATTTTACTTCATGCTTTGTCTGGGAGTGGGAACGCTCGTTCGAAACTTCAAAGTAAATGCTTTGATAAGAACGTTAAATGATTGAAAATATTTTTAAAGATAATAATCTAGTTTTTAAAATTTTGTTTAATATTGTTTGAAGTAAAACTGACATGGTAGCCACAATTTGAAATGTTAAATTTTTTCCGACATTTCCCTGATTTTTTCCCTGGCCATTTAATATAACTTTCTTCTGTGGGAAACCCCCATTCTGTTTAATAGTTTAATAGTCAAAGTTTTTGCCAATATTTAAGTTAATTTTATAAATTTTTACGTGTTTTGTAATTTGCCTGCTGATTTTGGCAAATTTAATAATATCATATGGCTTTTTTGTTAGCGTTTTGGTCAATTTGAATATAATTCCATGACTTTTCTCTGACTTTCCCGGTTTTATTGATATTAAATGAATTTTTTATTTGCTTAAATTTCAGGCATTAATCGATTTTATAATAGAGTTCAATTTGAAGTTTTGAACGAGTGTTTTCACTCCCAGGCTAAGCATGAAGTAAAATTTCGAGTTTAGAAAAGCCCCGTGAAAATTTGTCGAGGGTAAATGTAAATATGTTTTATTTCACAGATATATGGCGAGATGCCGTATAAGCATTTTAATTGAACTGACGATATCGTACGATAGAAAGGAAAATACTTAACCATAATTAAGAAGTACAAAATGAATATTTGATTTTATTTAATTATGAAATTATTTAAAATTGCCGCCATATTTATCTAGTGATATTTCTGATAACTTTTTATAGTGTAAATTGGGCTTTGGCACTTACTCCTTCTAGTTTTTTAACAGACTATAGTATGTATCTGTGAATTGAATATCAAGCTAATTTGTATCTCTAGGACGCACGTTTGATGTCGGATCCCTTCTAAAGAGGGAGCACTCTATATAATTTAACACGTTCGCTACCAGACGCTCAGAGAAAAAATCTAAACCAGTTGTCTTTATAATTGTTTATTAAATTGAACAATCGCTTAAAAACTATTAAAAAAAAGTATTTTTTAGCCCAGATCTTCCTACAGGTCTTTCATTTTTTAAATTAAATCAATCTCTTTGCGATATAGATTTCGTTAAGCAAATTATAATGATAACAATTTAGTGTCACATGTATATACGTGACGCTGCACACAGGTCGAAACACACAATCTAGATGAACATTTCGCCATATAGCGTTTTAGTCTACTTTAAATTCTTCGCAGTCGAAGAAAATATTTGATTAAATATATAAATTAATATTTAATATTTATCCCCTTCTACCCCCCACAACCACAATTTTTATTTTTATTTTTAGGGAAAAATTATTTAATTTTTTTTTAGATAATTTCACTATAAGCACTTTTGTTCTATGATTTGTATCTAAAAATAGTAATTATATTACAACCCCTTCCATTTTAATTATAAAAACTGAAAATAAAATACTTTGATAAATGTTTTAGTTAATTATAAAATTTTTCAAATTGGAACAAATAAATCAAAATTGCACACATATCTATAAATAATAATATACAATAAATACAAGCAGTATAAAGAACCTGGGCACATCATGCAAACAATTTACACCAAAGCCAGAAATTATTCGGAGTCAGAATCCTCTGGTGAAGATGCTTGTTCTTGTTCTGCTAATAACTTTGACACCTCTGTGTCCAATTTTTTAATAGTTAGCGGACAAACTTGATATCAGAGGATCAGAGGAATATAAAAGCGTATGGAAAAGATCCGTTATAGTTTGTATTCTTGAAAATTTTCTGGTGTGACGCTCTCGGTACCTTCGCAAGTCTTTGTTTCGAACTTCTAATGCCTCTACCGACAACATCCCAATTGGTAACGTTGCAGATTGAATTATGTCAGCCAGCCTCATGAATTAATAGTTTATGCAAACTAGCAGGCATGTAGTACCATGGGTACAACTTTACATACAGATTTGCGGTGTCTTCCAGATACTCCCGAAATGCATCAACATGTGTGGCTTGTCCGCATGAAATGACTTGTAAAATAATTTGTGCAATTAATGTATAATTTTCAAAAAATCGACTAGCAGTATTGCCGTCGTTGGTTGTCCCAAACCCTGGTTTGACTACATCAACTAGTAAACCTAATTGTGATTTTAAATCTTTTTGAATTTGACGTTTTCTTGTCTCTACTGTATTTTTATCACCCGTCTCACGAATTTGCCATTTCTTTACACCAAGTCTATACGCTATATGAAGAAGACATTCCAAGCAACGAATCCACGCGTGTAGAGATTAAATACCATATTCATAAAAACCATCGATTTTAGGTAAATCTTTTACCTTCCTAATGTCATTCATTATTTTAGGAGAAGCCCCAAAAATAGCACAAGTTTGAAATGACGAATCAGTTATAATGCTAAAAACTTTTCCATTGATCATTGTCAACTTGAAACAATGGTTTATAATAAAATGTATGCCATTAACAACACACTGAGTTGGCAAAACCTCGTTGATTTCATGTTCTATATCATTTACAACAGATTTTATTAATTCCTTCGTTTCCCTTTTAAACATTATTTTAATTGGCCTGCAAAATCTAGTAGATGAGGGCTTGGGATTTTGCCAGACAATTGCATCATCTTTTAAGGATTTTATTTGAAGAGGCACCAGACAAGCCGAAAATAAAAACTTATCAGTTTGAGAGGCATTTTCAGAATCTGAAAATATTTGCTTATACAGCGAATGTCCAGGGCTGCCATCGCAGCCCCATTTATAAATAATTTTAAATTCAGTTCCAATTTCTCCATCATTTTTACCGAGTAAATCTTCTATTGAAGTTAATAAGCGTTTACTTGTGTGATCAACAAGCGCTTGTATTGAAACTTGTGCAGAAGTATCTGTAATTGTAATAATTTCTGCTGCGGGATAACACGCTTTTTTTGTTTGTAAAATAGTATCATAGCTTGGGTAAATGTTTGCATGACGTACCTTGGCTCCAGATTGCATCAATTTATAGGAATGCTTGCTGAAATCCCCATCAACATATAATGCAAGCGCTTCTTCGGGTGTATATTTAATTAGTTGCTTCATTGGAGACTTCCACGCTCGTTTTATTTTTGTAGCTCTTGTCGGTGAATGCTCCGTGACTTCTTCGACCATCTTAGCACTATCCCTTTTCCAGATGCACGAAGACTGAACCGGGTGGCAAATGAAAGTTCCTCCTGGGAGTAATTTTCAAGTAGTGGCATAACTTTCCGTTTTTTTGACTATTTCACCTTTTTATATTTTTTTATTAACTATATTCAGACGCCACAAACACATTCACACACATCCACCAGGTGGGGGCGGCAGGGACTCTACCCACTACCCCACCAGGGTCCCCAAATGTAAATATGCGGATGGTTCAAAAACACAGTCAAACGCTTTACATAAATCAATCAATTTGGCCATAGTATGATGTAGATAGATAGTTAAATGTAAAAATGGATCAATTTCGTGGAAAAATGGTTAAACCTTTGTATGCACAATATGTAAAAAAAATATATAAATAAAATTCCATAAAACGTGATTATGCTGATGTAATAAGTAATTTATGTGAATATCATAGTATAATTAGCGATCTATTAGGTATTATCCGTACTTTAGCTATCCGGCTATTTAACGGGCTTGGGTTTTGTTATGGCAGCGTTAAAGCATACCGTTCTACGAATTCGATTACATCCAATTTGAGCATTATAGCGATGCTGGCATTTAGCGAACGCCTGTTATGTGGCCAGCGATAATATAACGATTAACCTTTATGTCGCTTAACCTTTAAAATTTCACCCCTTCGACCCTCCGCCCGCACCGCTCCGCCCTCTAGCCCTGATTTTTATCAGAGCCCTTTCATTGTCCGCACGACTCGTAATTGTCGTAATAACACAGTACAATCACTTTATTCGAAGCTATCTGGATAGTCTAATCGAACCATATGTTAAATTACTAAAGTATATTCAATCATGCACACATACAATGATATATTATATCGCTAAAACTCAAGCATTTGCTATACAATAAAAACATATATGCTCACAATAATGCTCACAACAATTTAGCCGAGGTCATAAAAACCCACAAAAACAAGAAGATACAAGAAATTAAACCTATCTTAAGAGGGGTAAAGTCGGGTATCAAATTTTAGAGTTAGTAGAATTCTCCTTCCTTAGCGTGCGAGCACGTCATAAATTACGACTCGGCATGCTATGGCCCTCCCTTTCCCAAAAAGGACTTCATCCTTATATGTAACATATGGCGAGCATTATCTGCTTTTCTCCAAGTTTTAGACAGCCAAATCTCACACAAATACTTTTTTGTAAAGGAACATTTATAAAAAGTTAAATATTTTATAAATTTTAGTGTATATGTATAAATTACGTACTATAGTGACATAAAGGCTACGCAAAAGGAGCAGCTGCAGCTTGCTGCAGCTAAATCAAATAAGTTAACGTTCTTCCGGCTCTAAGTAACAAATGTTGATAAATTATGTGTAAGGGTTCGTAGGGGAAAGTAGTTAAAACTTTCTAAAACAAAAAATAAAATCCAAAATTTAAATATTATTTTTTGTGGAAGTCACAGAACTTATGTATTTCGAAATGTATAGTTTAAAAAGTGAGTGAAAATAGAGTACTTACCTTCTTCTTGGAATTCCATTGCGAAACAATCGCAAGAATCAAGGATAATAGAGAAATAATTAATTAGGTTGCTGATGATGCACTAATGACACAATTGTACACTAGCGACGAACTGTTACTTCGTATGTAGTAAAACAAGAGATTGTTCTATTTTACAGATTTTATTTTTACACCTAGGTAAGGTAAGAGTATTCATCATATAGCAATGCTATATGCGATTATGTTGACATAAATATTTTCGAATTATGACCGCTGGGGAAACTACTGTGCAGTGGTAAGATACCCCTCGTATTTGTTGACCAAGAGGTCAAAATCTGCCAAGAAGTGTACCGACGGGAGATCCTCGAGATGCTGATGCTTCTGCGGGCATAGTAACACTTAGGGCCGGTTGCACCAGATTGAGTTGAACTTAAGTTCAGTTGAACTCTCGATCAACTTGAACTCGAGTTAAACGAGGCGCACGTTGCACCGAACGACGTTCAGTTGAATCGGTTAATTTATAATTTTTTTTAAGTTGGCAGTCATAAATCTAGGTCATTTTGAGTTTATATCATATATTTGACGCACGTGATCGTTTGTAAACAAGCGCGGGAAAGGTTTATTTGTTATTTTTTATAATAAAATCGTCTATATACGCACAATCAACATCTACGAAATAAATAACGGCTAATTATTACTAATCACATGTAAAAATGTTTTATTTTCAACAAATTATTTCGTTCTAATAGGATTATTATTATTAAAAATTAAATGTGTGGTTATGTTTGTCTAAATAGTTAACCGGACGATCGCGACAGGTAACTTATTAGTCAAAAATAACCACACATTTATATTATGAGCGACTTGAACAAGTTAAACTGAATGTTGATTGTTGATCTAGTTCAAGAGGTGAACTTGAAGTTCTCTAATATGGTGTAACCGGGCCTTAGAGATGTGGATTAGACGTTTCAACAAAACTCTGCTCCGGTACACAAGGCGAAAATATCACAAAAGTGGTGCGATGTCCATTTTCAGTGTTCCATCACATCTGCGGAAAAACTGCCCTATTCGTCGGATCTCAATCCGATGGACTACAACGTATGTTCCATTTTGGAGACCAGGCCCTATTCTACACACCACAAAAAAATGGAGTCGCTGAAGCAATTCTTCTGACGGTGGTGGAATCGATTAATGCTCGAGGACCTGCGGCCCATCGCCAAAAATGTGAAGACACGGTTGGGGCTTTGCATCTCCGCCAAGGGAAATCACTTTGAAATGGCTTGAATACGCTATTACCAAAGGTCCATGTTATTATAATTCGATGTGTTTTTTTTATTTCTTTTAGTTAATAAAGATAATTTATAAAATGTTTCAGCCATTTATTGTGCCGCACCCTGTATTTTATAAATTAGCCACGATATAAACAAATGAATATATTCTGAAGAATATTAATAACTTAATACTATAATCAAGAAATAAACATTGTTTTTAAGTATATTTATTGTAAACAAATTATACGTTTACATCGCCAAAAATGTGAAGACACGGTTGCGGCTCTGCATCATTGCGAAGGGAAGCCACTTTGAAACGGCTTGAATACGTTATTACCAAAGGTCCATGTTATTATTACTCGATGTTCTTTTGTTAAATTTCTTTAAGCTAATAAAGATAATTAATAGAATGTTTCAGCCAATTATTGTGCCGCACCCTGTATTTTATAAATCAGCCACGATATGAACAAATGATTATATTCTAAAGAATATTAATAAATTAATACTATAATCAAGAAATAGACGTTGTTTTTAAGTATATTTATTGTAAACAAATTAAACATTTCCTCTACGATTTGTTACAAAATACTTATTATTTGGTTCCTTTTATTAAAAAACATAAACATTTCACAACTTTCATAATTGTTTTTACAATTTTCTAACATTATAAATTTATAGGCATTTTTGGATTTTCTTTATTTTATTATAAAAAAATATGGCATTATTGTGTTTTTGTAATCAAATCAATAATGTTCGTGATGGTGGTGTTCATGGTGATGATCATGAGCTACTTCTGGATGGGTGGCATGTCCGCTCCTGGTGACAATGGCGTTGAAACCGCTGTGCTTGTCAGCAGTGTAATGGACGGTACGAATAGTACCATCGGCTTCAACGACAGAATATTCACCCTTGACTACATCCCCATCGCGCTCCTCGTGGTGTGACTTATGGTCTCCGGTGTGCGGGTCTTCAACGCCGTATTTGTAAGAGTATTTTGGATGAGCCTACAACAAACATTCAATAAGTTAGAATTCAATTCTATTTTATTTTAAACACATCGGTATATGTTTAGATTATAAAGTTCTGTAACTTACATAATAGTCGGTATGATGATCATGATGGTCATCGACTGCACTTCTTTCGTGGTAAGAATGCTGTTCCGGAATAACTCCAGCGAACGCAACAGCCACGAGGGCACTTATGATGGCAATCTGTAATTTTATATATTTAAATGGACATGAGGATTCGTAAGAGATAAATATGATTCGAATCAAAGATTCGAATCCTGTTTTTTCGAATCACGAATACAAATCCTTTAAGAATAAATTTGATTTTATTATTTTTTTTGCAACCATAAATATATAAATATCGTTACCAGTTGTTTTAACAAAAATATTCAAAACCTAATTATTTATTATTAACACTGAACATCGTTGATAACAGACTAAATATCTGATTCCCTGTTAGACCTCTTTACTTTATTACATTTGACTAACCTGAGAAGGTTTTGGGTTCATCTTTTGTACTTGGAAAATCGAAATAAAGGTAAGTTTTATGTCATGAAAGAGCTAGAAGTGTATCCGGATAAGTTTCAAAATTATTTTTTTTTCATTTATGTATACTTTTACATATTCCATATAAACATCTGCAAAATTAATAATCAACAGGACATATATTTTGAACTTCACATTAAATCAGTAATTTATACGCATGGCGCATCAAGTAAAATTTCTAGTTTAGAAAAGCTTTTATATGCTTTTCTAAACTCGAAATTTTACTTCATGTTTAATGTGGGATTGGAAGACACTCGTTTAGTTTTTTTAAAGTGTCGATGAATTTTTAAGATTTTAGATAGTTTTAGTTAATTTACAGCGCTTTTCGTGAGTTTCGAAGATTTCCTTAAATTTTTTAAATAAAATTTTAAATTTAAATTTTAAATAAAGTTTTGATTATCTTAAAAATGTTGATAGTTTTTATAAAAATTTTGAAAATTAACTAAAATCTTGGAGTTTTATGGAAAACTGCAACGTTTTTCAAGTTAACTAATATCTAAGAAATTCATAAAAATTACCAATAATTTGAAAATTGAAGGAAATTTTGAAAATGTATGATAACTATCGAAAATTTTAAAATAACGAATATTTAGGAAATTTAGGAAAACCGTCAGAAGTTTGAAATCTAACTGAAATCTTGGAGTTCCATGAAAAATCAAAAATTTTTAAGTTAACGATTATTTGAGGACTGAAAATTGAAGAAAATTTAAAAAATCTACGGATATTCAAAAAATACGTCAGAATTTCTAAAATTAAAGAAAATTTTGTAAATTTACGAAAAGCGTTAAAAATGAAGTAAAATAATTAAAATTCACTAAAAATCGTCATAACTTTGATAACTAAAATCTTGAAAATTCTTCAACAATTTAAAAATATTAAACGAATATTCTCCACTCCCAGACTAAGCATGAAGTAAAATTTCGAGTTTAGAAAAGCCTGGAAATTTGGCTCGGGCGCGTAGCGAAGCGAAGCGACCGAGCCAAATTAGGCTTTTCTAAACTCGAAATTTTACTTCATGCGCCACGCGTATATAACAATAATTTAATATGAAATGGTCTTTAACCAACTTATAAGTAAAATAAGTTTATTATGTCAAGTATCAATTGTTTAGGTCATGGGGAAAGTGCAATAATAACATTATAAATAGAAACCACCTTGAGGTGGATAACTTCCAGAGATCAAATGGAAACAAATTTTATTTTTAAACACCAATTCCAGGAAGTTTAATAAATTGGATTATAAATAATTTCAGCAGCATAAATACAACAGCAGTGTCTCCATGAAACACATTTTGAAAACTATCATCAAAATGAAAACTGCACTAATTTTACTGTGTTTTCTAATTTGTCTGGTTGGATCTGAACGAATAAGTAAGTTTAAATATATTTATCATTCTACCGTGCGATCATTTAAATTATGATTTAAATTAGGCGGATTTTTTTTGTGCAGCTGCCCAAAATCCTAATTGAATGATGATATAAATTTAAGGTTATGCTAAAGTATGTGTTAACAGTCAGTTATGCCAACCTAATTTTAAACTCAAAACCTACTCTAAATCATGTTTTAAACCCTGGGTCTCCAAACTATCTTCTTCGCGGGCCACAAATACAATTCTACATAATAAAGTCGGCCAAGATCCGATTAATTTTTATAAAATTATGAAAAATTTAAGGAACAATTGTTACAATATTTCAAAATATGACATTTACAAAAAAAATTACAAACAATCGCGGGCCGGATTCATGCGAGTCGCGGGCCGGATTTGGCCCGCGGGCCGTAGTTTTAAACGATCGCGGGGTACTATTATTTTATGACAAGTATTCGATATATAGTTATTCAATTTACGAGTGCAAAATTTAGGACTTATTTTTATTTAATGAATTGATAAATAAATAATACTCTATTTTATAAAATACGAGTATAGTATTATTTATCAAATCATTATGGAATATCTCGTGATAAAGGTTTTATTTTTATTTGCTTGAATTTGTAGCCATATTTGATTGACTTTTAATATATAACAGTGAGTTCGATAAAGTTCATTACATTTTTAATACAAACAAAAATCACCAATAAATCTCACACCTAATAATATTAGAAACAATCTGAGCTATTTATTTTTACTTTTACAAACTTAAAAGTCATTTTTACAAACGTAACTACAATTCAACTAAACATTACAACTTTTGAGCTTTGTCTTTATTCAAGCGCTATTTTTTTTAAACCCAAATTTTCGGGCTTTTCTAAACTCGAAATATTTACTTCATGCGCCACGCGTATGAAATAATGAATTATTGTGAAGTATTTTTTTAAATTTATTCTTTTTTTGACTTGCTAAGATGTACATATTTGCTTATTTTAGAAATCCATACAACAAACCCAGAAACTACCGTCGATTACAACTTCTTCCCTTTGAAAACCGACTACCTGGAGTTCAATATTAGAGGCAAAAGGGGCGTCCTCGTAATGTTATCGAATCAATTCAGTCACAATGGACCTTATTATGAAATTGCGCTTGGCGCGGCCAACAACACCGTGTCGTTTATTAGAACGAATCAAACCGAGAATTACTCGACTTTGCATTCAGGAGAGATTTGGGACGACAAATATCAGAGAATTTGGATTTCCATCAACGACACGGACGAAAGCATATCAGTGGGAAAATCGTCAAACAGGCCATTTTTGTATTTAAGGGATCCTAATTACATGAAAATGTCGATTTTCGGAATTTCCACTTGGTGGGGGGCTGATGCCTATTGGGATTTCGATCTTGATATGTTGCATTATCATCATTATCACACGTAATGTAATTTATGAAAAGTGTAACTAGCAGTTATTTAGGGAATAATTGATTATTAAGGAGGTACTAATAAAACCACCTGTTATATGCCGTGTAAATTAAATGGAACTTAATGTATTCCATTTTATTATTGTTGAAGAAGTTGCTTATTACCTATTAATAATAAAGAATAATAGGAATAATAAATTTTATTTTTATTAAATACATTAGATGGTAAGTAATAATTTTATTTCTGCTTTATCTGGCATAGATCCGCTGTGTTTTGTGTAAACAGGATTACCTCGTGAAGGATATGACTTCTGCAGGGGTATAGCCCAACACTAAGAAACGTATGTATATTTTAGATGTTTTAAGTGAAAATAATTGACCGCTGAACACCAGATATTAATCGTGGCTACCTCCTATGCACTTTCGTCATGCACAGACGGTCTTGATTGAGAAGAGGCTTTACAATACGCATCCTGAGATTAAATCTCTTAATCCCAAAAATGTTGTTTAAATTTTATGTGCCAAACAAAAACACACCATGAACCTCTGCCCCATACAATACACCCCCCCCCCCCCCTTTACTCAGTTGAATGATAAATCTGTGAGAAAAAAGAAATGAAAAATTAGATATCTAATTCAGACAGATTAGTTGGCCGGAGTTGGCCGGAGCGGGCTGAGCCTACGCCCAAATTTCCTCAAGGAGGTCAGGCCGGACCGGACCTCTAATCTTACCTATCTTAAACATAAGAACAGATCTGGCCAGGCTATAGCCAAACATTATTAGTATTGAATTTGTTTGTGATGCGTGTTGGTATCTGATGAACGGTACTCGACTATTTTAAAAACTTTAACCCGTCAACACCAATCGCCTACACCAATCTGTCTATTTTGTATGATAGCAAAAATCCCAAAAACGTTCTAGGTTACCAGTCATCATAGAGTTCATAACAGTTGGCAATAAACTCCCAACTGTTGTCTTTGATGAACAGGCCCATTGGTTTTGTAACAAAGGTAAACATTTCTGTTTCATATATCCTTAATAGTGGGAATACCCAGCCTATATTTTTATTTGCAATTAAGATAATATTAAAATAAATAGTATTTTTGTAAAAATAATTAGAACGGAATCAGCAATAGCCAACGCAGGTGCTTAAAAAATCGTTTAGACGGAAAATGTCTGTTCCCGCACTTGGCTAGTAAGTAACCATTATTAATTTAAAAACGTTGAAACTTCAAAATTTATATATTTTATAATCACACTTTGATTTTAATAAAAGAAACTCGACCTTTCACAATGAAAATAGATCAACTAACTGAATGTGCTTACATTCAGTTAGTTGATCTATTTTCATTATGAAAGGTCGAGTTTCTTTTATTAAAATCAAAGTGTGATTATAAAATATATAAATTTTGAAGTGCCAAAAATGCATATTTGTTTTGGGAAGCTCTTGGTCTAGTTTTACTAAAAAAATATACTGGTATAAACACTACAACATATTCCCATCGATTCCGCACGCGAAATTTTAAATTTAACGTACATGTTATTCCTCGGCATCACAGTCTAAGCGCTTTGAGTACTTGATTTGATTGTTACGTTATTATAACTATAGATTCGATTTTAAAATTATTATAATAGTCACAATAGTATTATTTTGTAGTATAGTATTATTCATAGCTAGGACGAATCCTCGTGAAAAGGATTCCAATCACGTATCCGAATCATCTAATATGATTCGAATCATGAATACTCGAATAAAGGATTCGTAAGAGATAAATATGATTCGAATCCTCGTGAAATGGATTCCAATCACGTATCCGAATCATCTAATATGATTCGAATCATGAATACTCGAATAAAGGATTCGTAAGAGATAAATATGATTCGAATCAAAGATTCAAATCCTGTTTTATCGAATCACGAAGAATAAATTTGATTTTATTCTTTTTATGCAACCACTAACATATAAATATCGTTATCAGTTGTTTTAACAAAAATATTCAAAACCTAATTATTTATTATTACCACTGAACATCGTTGATAATAGATTTACTATCTGATTCCGTCTTACTCTGATTAAAGATGAATTTGTGTGTTTTTGAAATTCACTTCAAATCAGTGTCTTTTACGCGTGGCGCATGAAGTAAAATTTCGAGTTTAGAAAAGCCCCGTGAAAATTTGTCTCGGGTCGCTGCGCGACCCTCGACAAATTTTCTACGCGGGGCTTTTCTAAACTCGAAATTTTACTTCATGCTTAGTCTGGGAGTGGAAACACTCGTTCAAAACTTCAAATTGAACTGTTTTATAAAATCGACAAATGCCTGAAAATTACGTAAATAAAATATTTACTGAATATCATTAAAACCGGGAAAGTCAGAGAAAAAACATTTTATTCGAATTGACCAAAACACTAACAAAAAAGCCATATGATATTAATAAATTTGTCAAAATCAACAAACTGACATGGTAGCTACAATCTGAATTGTTAAAGTTTCCGACATTTTCCTGATTCAAGATTTTTTTCGCTGACTTTTTAATATATCTTTTTTCTGTGGGAAACCCCCCGTTTAATAAATTGTTTTCATCGTTTTTGTCAATATTTAAGTTGGTTTTATAAATTTTAACGTGTTTTGTAATTTTTATGACAAATTACAAAAAAAGTTAAAATTTATAAAACCAACTTAAATATTGACAAAAACAATGAAAACAATTTACTGAACTGGGGGTTTCCCACAGAAAAAAGTTATATTAAAAAGTCAGGGAAAAAAATCGTGAATCAGGAAAATGTCGGAAAACTTTAACAATTCAGATTGTGGCTACCATGTCAGTTTCACTCTAAATAATGTTAAACAAAATTTTGAAAACTAGATTACTATCTTTGAAAACATTTTCAGTCATTTAATATTATTATCAAAGCAATCAGTTTGAAGTTTCGAACGAGCGTTTCAACTCCCAGACTAAGCATGAAGTAAAATTTCGAGTTTAGAAAAGCCCCGCGTAGAAAATTTGTCGAGGGTCGCGCAGCGACCCGAGACAAATTTTCACGGGGCTTTTCTAAACTCGAAATTTTACTTCATGCGCCACGCGTATAAAACAGTGATTTAACAAGAAATTAAAAAAAACTCACAAAACACATTTTTCATATTAATCCTCACAATTAATTTGAGTTATTTTTGACGATTCAAATCCTTTTGTAGGTAGTAATAATAATAATAATTATTATTTATTTATTTGTAAGTAGACATAAAAATATGTATTACAATAGTCAACATGGTTATATATATAATTTTCTTAAAATCTAATATAAAAAGTATTATCAAATTAAACAGAAACACACACAAAACATTAAAACAATTTCAAACATCAATCATTTAAATATTCTGGTATTGAATAGTATGCTTTCTCTATTAGCAGTAATTTAAGCTGATATTTAAAGTCTTTAAGTGATGATAAATGTTTTATATTTTTTGGCAAATTATTAAATAAAGTTACACACATATAATAAGGACTTTTTTTAAATAGTGTCGTGGAATGAGAAGGCACAGCAAGTTCATTCCGATTACGAGTTACTGCAACTTTGTTGAATTTAGAATTTGTACAAAATTTATTTTTGTTACAAGAAACATATAAACAGGACAAATATATGTACAATGAATAAAATGTCATTATCTGCAGATCTCTAAAAAAGTCACGACAGCTATCACGATAATTAGCATGCATAATTCTTCGAATAATCATTTTTTGCAGTATAAACAATCTGTGTGATTGACTTGATTGACCCCAAAAAATAATACCGTACGTTAGATGGCTCTGGACATGAGCATAGTAGTAAGCTAAGAGTGAAGAGCGACTGACCGAGTCTCTTATTGACAAAATAGCAAAGGAACTGGAACGGAGCTTTTGGCATACGTTATCAATATGCATTCCCCAATCTAATGTAGGTGTCAAGATTAGTCCTAAGAATTTCTCCGATGTTACATGCTCGATTGATTGCTCATTGTGTTTCAGACCAGCAACTGTTGGTAAATTTTTATTTCTGGTATTTTAAAATTGAATATAGCCAGTTTTAGATAAATTTGGCACTAATTTGTTGCAAGTGCACCACGAGAAAAAATTTTTAATCGCATCATTTGCTAGCTCTTCGACAATTTGCGGGGATGAGTTGCTGATGGTTAAGGATGTATCATCCGCATATTTACATAGAGTGAGTTTCGGGATGTCCTCAAACATCATATCCACATCATTCATAAATATAATGAATAGAAATGGAACTTGATAACTGTATTGTTTCGAGTTTACGTGAAGTGATTAATCACAAATAGAAAGACTGTTATTCCTTACTTCACTTTTTATTTTTATGTTAGATGTCATCTAACATAAAAATAAAAAGTGAAGTAAGGAATAACAGTCTTTCTATTTGTGAATGGAACTTGAGTTGATCCCTGAGGAGTTCCTCTTTCTAACTTTATTTTATGTGACCTATATTTGTGGTTAATTATTGTATCTTTTTTGTCTTTTAATACAACGGACTGTAGTCTGTCTGCCAGAAATGATTTGATTACATTATATATATTACCAGTTAAGCCGTACGCTGAAAGCTTTTTTAGAAGTAGTTTGCGGGGATGAGTTGCTGATGGTTAAGGATGTATCATCCGCATATTTACATAGAGTAAGTTTCGGGATGTCCTCAAACATCATATCCACATCATTCATAAATATAATGAATAGAAATGGAACTTGATAACTGTATTGTTTCGAGTTTACGTGAAGTGATTAATCACAAATAGAAAGACTGTTATTCCTTACTTCACTTTTTATTTTTATGTTAGATGTCATCTAACATAAAAATAAAAAGTGAAGTAAGGAATAACAGTCTTTCTATTTGTGAATGGAACTTGAGTTGATCCCTGAGGAGTTCCTCTTTCTAACTTTATTTTATGTGACCTATATTTGTGGTTAATTATTGTATCTTTTTTGTCTTTTAATACAACGGACTGTAGTCTGTCTGCCAGAAATGATTTGATTACATTATATATATTACCAGTTAAGCCGTACGCTGAAAGCTTTTTTAGAAGTAGTTCGTGATCTATTAGATCAAAAGTTTTGGTTAGATCGAAGTAGATGATTAATGTTATTTCTTTCCTATCAAGTGCATTGTAAATGGCTGTTAAAGAGTCAAAAATTGTATCAATTGTCGACTTTTCCTTCATAAAACCGGATTGACTAGAATGAAGAAGATTAAATTTAGAGAAATATGATATTAGGCGGTCTAGCAACGTTTGTTCAAATATTTTGGCAAAAAATGATAGCACAGACACGGGCCTATAATTTTCGATATTGCGTCTGTCTTTCTTTTTATAAATTGGTACAACAATTGCTTCCTTTAGAACAGTTGGAAAGATACCTTTCTCATAAGACTGGTTTATAAGATGCGTTAAAGGACGTGCTATTATCAATGAGATATCTTTGATTAGAAAGCCCGGAATTTCATCACATCCGGCTGCTTTATTTGACGGTAGGTCCGTTATGATATTCAGAAGTTCATTTTCGCTTACCGGATGCAGAAAGAATGTATTGTTTGAATATCTTTGTGGTAACTCGTCAGATATATTTACGTTACGGTCAATGTTCAGAGTATTTGTGAAGTGTTTTTGAAATAAATTACATAGTTCTTGAGGATTATCTATTGTATTGTCATTATAGTTGAATGTTATATTTTTTCGTGTCTTGTGACCATTTGTCTCTTTATTTAAGAATGACCATATCGTTTTACTTTTGTTTTTTGAATTTGCTATAAGTCCATCAATATGTCGCTTTTTAGTAGTTTTAATGAGAAGTTTGTGTTCCCTTCTTGCTTTTTTATACATGTCATTAACATTATTGTCATTAGTCAATTTTTTTAGCCAATGAAGATTTTTCAGGTTATTTGAACTAACTAGTACATTCTTGTCTATCCAAGATTTACTTTTTGTTTGTGTATTTGATTTCTTTATAGGAAAGCTTTTATGAAATAACAATAATATTTTATTTGTAAAGGTATTAAATTTTGAGTCTATGTCTTTTGAGCCAAACACAAAGTTAAAATTTTCGCATGCAACATCATGAAAAAATTTTGCTCTACTAGAGTCTGAGTAATCACGTTTTAATATAAATGTATCAGTTTTAATACATTTGTGGCATTTTATTTTTAGTCGAATCCTTTTGTAAGTATTAGAATACTTTTATAAATATTCGAATCCTTTTATAAGGATTCGAATCACCCGCATTTTTATTCGAATACAAATCGTCTCAAAGAAATGTAACTAATCCGGATCACGAATCCAGTTTAACTAAAGTATTGGAATGCTTCTTTTGAATCCTCTTAAAGGATTCGAATCCTGCTCAGCTCTGGTATTATTTTGGGTCAATTTAAGCATACAAACCTTAAAAAGTTCAAATGGACAGAAAAAGATTCTCAATTGATGTTTATACAGTGTGTCCGTATTTCCATATCTCCATACCACAATTACTTGAAAAGATAGAGTCGGTTAAATTGGGGCAACGTTGCGTATTTCAGGGCCCAATATATTAAGCTGAAAACAAATTGGAAATATCTTTTTTTGTTTTCGCGATATTTTCAAAAAACTATTTTTGAAATCGTGTTCTAATTTTGTTACTCGAAAACTGTTAAACCTAAACATTTAAAACTTTAACATTGGCGCTTTTAATTGGGTAATCTATTGCTATACTTGATTTAAAGATAACTCCAACATTTACCCAAGAACCATAGGCAACTTTTATATTTCTTGTGGGCACCATTTCTGATTTTCGTATTTGTTGAAATAGTATTTTTTTTTAGAAACAGTGATACATCACACTCATAATTTAATATAAACTTGCGTGCATAGAAATCGGCCCACTGTTAACTTTTGACTATAACTAGTTTTTTTTTAGAAACTATTCATCAGATCAAAAAAAAATATGCTGCTTGAAAGACAATTTAATTTGCTTTAATATTAGTTAAAATTTATCAAGAGTGCTTATCGTTTCAACCGGTAAAAAAATGAAACGTATTTATGTGGTGATTATAACGGAATAACAAACTTGTGAAAGATTGAAATTATTGCCTTTGCAATTGAAATTTGGACAATATTCGTTTTTCATAATTTGATTAGTTTTCAAGTGTGTTAGTGAAATGCATACTGCACCGGAAAAAGCCGCCCAAGTAGTTGCCTTAATCGACAATGGACTTAGCCAGCGAGCAGTTGCTCAACAACTCGATATGACACGCGCAGCGGCTCGAAGAGTGACTCAACGATATGGGGAGACTGGATCCTTTCATAGGCGACCGGGAACAGGCAGAAAGCGATTTACAACGGCTCGTGATGACCGCTTTATTGTGTCAACAACATTAAGAAATCGTCACCTTAATGCGGTGCAAGTGCAACAACAGCTCCGTGAAACGCGAGGAGTGGCTATTAGTCAGTGGACAGTAAGACGAAGACTGCAGGAAAGTAACCTGACCCTTAAAACACCTGCGATTTGTACAAAACTTACCCCAGCTCATCGTCAAGCACGTCTGCGTTTTGCACGG
This sequence comes from Philonthus cognatus, assembly GCA_932526585.2. NCBI lineage: Eukaryota > Metazoa > Arthropoda > Insecta > Coleoptera > Staphylinidae > Philonthus > Philonthus cognatus. The sequence goes on from OW052242.1 coordinate 113,123,006, forward strand.
GATCATCTGAATTGGACAGTGGAACAGTGGGGGTCTGTTCTGTTCTCAGATGAGACTAGGATATGCCTCTATGGTAGCGACCGAAGAAAAAAAGTGTACCGGAGACCAAGAGAGCGCTTTGCAGAATGCTGCATTGAAGAACGGATTGCTTATGGAGGTGGTTCCTGCATGATCTGGGGTGCAATTTCTATGGGAGCACGAACTGACCCTGCTTTCATCCGCAGGGGCGACCGTGGTCACGAGAGAGGAGGTTTAACGGGTGCTAGGTACATCGAGGAGATTTTAGCAGTCCATGTAGTACCTTATGTCGACTACATTGGAGACTAATTCCTTTTTATGCATGATAATGCGAGGCCGCACACCGCAAGAATCGTGAAAGATTACATTTCAGAAGTCGGTTTTCGGGTTATGGAGTGGCCATCATGCAGTCCCGACCTAAACCCGATTGAACATTTATGGGATGAGCTAAAACGAAGAATTCGAGCTAGACTTCGTGCCCCAACTTCGATCCCAGAGCTTATTGTTGCAGTAGAAGCAGAGTGGCTTAACATCCCACAAGAAACAATAGCGAACTTGATTCGATCTATGCCCAATCGTATGAGAGATGTTATTAGTGCAAGAGGGGGTCATACCCATTATTAAAAATTAAGTGTTAATTTAGATAAGTGTTAATAACAATATTAATTTTTGCAATAAAAAAGTTAATATGTTTCATGTATTAATTTCACTATGTTAAGCCAACATACAATTTAATAAATGTCTCATATTAAAGCATATTAAATTGTCTTTCAAGCAGCATATTTTTTTTTTGATCTGATGAATAGTTTCTAAAAAAAAAACTAGTTAAAGTCAAAAGTTAACAGTGGGCCGATTTCTATGCACGCAAGTTTATATTCAATATGTAAAATTATTTTCTTTAAATTTTAGAAAAGGTGCTTTGGAACATTTTTTTTAGTAATTCACTCATTTGACACCTCCTAGACCCATAGGTTACTTACATGTCAGGCTCATGTTGATAATACCGCTTATTTTTAAGCAATCGCTCTTCCATTTTTTCAACATGTATGATACACACCCGAGTATAAATGCGAGTATTCCAACAACAACTGGTGGTGAACCAGTTTTGCAACATGTATGATTGTCACATGCAACAGATTAACAACAGATGGCGCCATGGAGTTTTCTCAACATTTGTGATAGGCACATGCGAGGCCGTAGCTAGAAAAAATCGGGGGGAAGGGGTTATACAAATTTCAGAGGGGGGTTTTACTGGTACAAATATTATTTGTTCTTCTTCAGGGTCGCTTTTACATACAAAAATACAACATTTTGAAAATGTTAGGGAGGGGGGTTGAACCCCTGTGCCACGTTTCGACTGTTTTATCTTTAATTACTTTTTAACAAGGCCGTAGCTAGAAAAAATTTTTGGAGGGTGTTATACAAATTTCGTTACTGGTAAAAATATTGTTTTCGTTCTTTTAGGGCTGCTTTTACAATCACAGACAATTTTTCTCAATCCGAAAGTGGAAAACACCAGATTTCATGACAAAATCACTGATTTGGATACTACGCATGTACGATTTACAGATGGGTACTAAAAGTTGTATTTTAGCAACATTTAGGTATCTCAATATGTACGATACACACATGGGTATTAAATAGCAGAAAATTAAGTATTTTTAACAACATATGGCGCCACGCCAGTTTTTTCAATATGTAAGATACTCACATAAGTATAAATGAACAGTAAAAGAGTTCTTCTTCATTAGACCCCGTCGACTCTATATGATTCTGTAAGTTCACATATATAGTTGACCGACCCACTCGATGGGAAGGCGCATATGCCGGAATTTCAAATTTCCCGCAATTTCGAACATGTGGGCTCTAGTTTTCAATCAACAGCTGTCAGATCTGAAGGCACAATAATGTCGATAAGACAAAATCGTCTCGAGATGAGCGTTAATAAATATATATAATTACAACCGTAAGTATATATAATATTTTAGGCTTTTGTGTATTATTTTAAACAAGTCTACAGTCAAACAAATATAAAACTAATGTTACTTCATTATTTCTCTTTATTTTTTGGTAGCACATGTGGATGATCTTCAAGTATACAAAATACCCATGGTCGTGGATATTTTCATCATACTGGACTAGGAGCATTTTTTCATGGAGTATATACCCGTTGTTGTTGGATTAAGCAATTCTGAATCTTTGGGGATGGGCGTTAACAAAAATAATTAAAACCGTAAGCTTATATAATATTTCAAGTTTTTAAGCTATTGTGTATTCTTTTAATTGCGCCTGCAGTCAAATTTAAAACCAGAGTGTCTACATTATGTCTCTTTATTTCTTCCTAGCATTCGTGAATGATCTTCAAGTACTATGCAACAGCCACGGACGTGGAGATTTTCTTCACACCGGGCTAGGAGCATTCTTCCATGGAGAATATTCTCAGCCGTAATATAACGAGTGGTATGATTATTATCGATGATATTTTGGAGTTGAAACCGAGCTACAGATTCAACGAGTGCGCAGCACGAGTTGAATGTGCTGCTTCGGTTTCAACGACAAAATATCATCGATTATTAATCATATCACGAGTTATATTTAGTGAGAGAATATAACGAATAAAATAATGTGAGTGCCTTAACATTATCGACAGCTGAGATATTGTTGTTTCCCTATTGATTGAGAATTTTTTAACCGCTCAAAAGTTCGTAAACTGCCGCCACTGTGATTCTTTGTTCATGACGGTGTTTTTTAGCGGCGCACGTTTCACTTTTTTATTAATATCACTGCCCGAAACTTTACCTATTTTGACGTTTCAGATGACAGAACAACTTATCACCCACCGCTTCTTTTGTTTTTTATCATCGCGGTGATAGACAGGTACCTACGGCTTTCCTTGCATCTCATTGGTTTAAAATTCGTTCTAGTAGGCTGTGAGTTGTATTCTCGTTGCTATTGGATCAAGCAATTATGAAATTCCATCTAGTCATAAAGTATTAGCCCAGAACATAAAGTAATGTCTTAGATTGAATTAATTCTTTTTACAATATACATTTAACATGTTCATTATGTCTTTGTTATTTCTCGCATCGTACGGTAATTTAATACCGTGCGGTGTTTCCCGCACCGCACCCACCCTTCAATGTTATGACCCCCTGCACCGCGACCCCGCTCAGCAAGAAACCCGCCCGCTCCCCGCGCCCATTAACGTCATTTGTGCTTGCAACGCCGCCCCATCGAGTGGGTCGGTCAACTAAAATCATGATACGTGGAGCCCCCTAGGAGTTATCAATCTAAGGTAATTTATGTTCTTGATGGTGTCATCAGGTGCTATGCCAGATTACTGTGTTTAAATTCAATCCAGGCAATATATAATTTACATATGTTCAAAAGTGTAAATGCCACCTAATGCCCATTAGCTTAAGTAGCTTAGGTTAATACTTAAGCTAATGGGCATTAGATGGCGTTTACGCTTTTGAACATATGTAAATTGCACGGGCTATAATAAATGGTTCAGTATTCTTCAAGCACTGGCTCTGGAATATACTGATGATGGCGTTGAAGCCTGAAACGCGTATATAGTTATCCGGTGAATGAATGAATACTGAACATAAATTCTCATTCTTAAAATAAATAATTTGTTATCTATTACCCAGTAAAGGGTAGCAAGTATTCAATTGCCCCATATAAAAAGTCAAACATATCTTACAATTATTCACAGAAATTCGACAGAACCAAGTTGCTTAAAATATGTGACATACGTTAAAAAAAAAAACTTAACCTAAGTAACAATATGCAATAAAACAATACTAAGTGTTCGAACAAATCATCTTCTACTTCTAAACATAATTTTGCTCTGTAATTCCCTAAAAATATTTTATATTCTTAACACATTAAGCACCATTGATGCAATAACGTAACATTATTATATTAGTTTCCAATCACTGACTAAATAAGTTAATTTGATATTGTATTGTTTGAGCTAAGTTAGGAATGTTTGAAGAAAATGTAAATATTTTGTTATTTAATTATTATCGATTATTACTCGTTTTAAAAGTGTATTTCTAACTTCGCAATATTTCAGTGTTTTATACGCGTGGCGCATGAAGTAAAATTTCGAGTTTAGAAAAGCCTGAAAATTTGGTTTGATCGCGTAGCGCTACGCGCTACGCGACCAAGCCAAATTTTAAGGCTTTTCTAAACTCGAAATTTTACTTCATGCTTAATCAGGGAGTGGAAACACTCGTTCGAACTTAGAATTGAACTCTTCTATAAAATCGGCGAATTTCTTAAAATTTACAGCATATACATTATGCAAATTTAAACGAAAAAATCCCAGTATGTAAGATAATATGTCAATCATCGAAATCATAAAAAGAAGTGCAGAAAATCAACTTTTAGGGTTAACTCTAACTCTGAAGTAACGAGTTTCTTCCACTCCCAGACTAAGCATGAAGTAAAATTTCGAGTTTAGAAAAGCCCCGCGTAGAAAATATATAACGCTTAGATGTGATGGTGATCAATATTTTCCAAAATGTAGTGAAAAAATGCAAGAATTACTTTTTTGTGAATAGTTTGGGAATAATAATAATAAAAGTAGAATAAGTTTAGTTTTAGCAACTTTTCCATATTGTGTTATGATGGACACAACCATTTTTTTATTAGCGTTTAAGCATGAAGTAAATGTTGCAGGCTTTCTAAACTCGAAATATTTAAAGCGTATTTCTAATTTTCAAATATTTCAGTGTTTTATACGCGTGTCGTATGAAGTAAAATTTAGTGTTTAGAAAAACCTGGAAATTTGGGTTGGTCGCGTAGCGCTACGCTCAGAAAATCAACTTTTAGAGTTAACTCTATAATTTGCTCGGCAGTTAATGGGTTAATTGTTATGAATTGTTTCTCTTTACAAAAAATATTAAAAAATTAGTATTACATATAAAATGTAACTTAAATTATGAGTGTAATACATCGCTGAATTTGGAAAAAAATACTTTATCAAAAATATGAAAACGGCGACAATAAAAAAAAAACAAAAGTTGGCGCTGCTCCCTGGGTAAATGTTAGAGTTATCTTACAATCAAGTATGGTACTAGATTTCTCATTAGAAAGTGCCTGTATATTGTCAAAGTTGTAACTGTCTAGATACAATCGTTTTCAAGAAAAATAATTGGGACGAAACTTCAAAAAAATCTGTTTTTTTTTAAATATCTTCAAAACAAAAGAATATATTTAAAATTTGTTTGTAGATTGTTATTTTGTGGCAAAATACCCAACTTTGCCTAAGTTTAACCTACTTTCTTTCTTTTCTAATAGCCGAGATCCCTATACAGGGTGTAAATTTGAAAACAAGCCAGCCAGAATATCTTTGGAACCGTAACAGTTAGAGAAAAATTTTCAAAACTGTTTCTAGGATATAGAGGGGGAACCATTTTGACCCACATAACAATCTTCTGCAACCAACCCCTTAGGCTGTAACCACCCTTGCCCATTTTTTTTAAATAACATGACCCTACTTGTGATACATCATTAGAAAGTTCAAAATGCTAAGCAGTGGTACGAACTAAAGTTTTTATTGTTACATAAAAATTGCAAAAAAAATTAAATCAATTTATTTGATTTTAAAATTGTTGTCAAATTAGGTATTATAACAATTTATTTTTACAAATTACAAATGAAAGAGCACAGATAATCACAATAATACCCAATATTTATCAGAGTTATCTATTGTTTTATTAAAATATAGGCAACTCTAAGAAAAATATTAAAATAATTACAAAACTTGGTTCAATGGAATACATTTATTAACTGAATAAATTGCACCTGTCCGCAATATAAAAAAATCATTTTGAGCCTATTATAATTTAATAATTATTTTTTTTACATTTTTATGTAACAATAAAAATTTAAGTTGGTACCACTGATTAGCATTTTGAAAGACCTTTGTAATGATAAATCATAAAAGGGGTCATGCCATTTAAAAAAATGGGCAAGGGTGGCTACAGCCTAAGGGGTTGGTTGTAGAAGATTGTTATGTGGGTCAAAATGGTTCCCCCTCCATATCCTAGAAACGGTTCTGGAAAATTTTCTCTAACTGTTACGGTTCCAAAGATATTGTGGCTGGCTTGTTTTTAAATTGACACCCTGTATATTCTGTTAAAATGCTGACACCCTGTATAAGTTTACATGTATCTTTCTAATAGAACACATGTGATATCGACCTATAATTTGGGGTTGGTTGCAGAAGATTGTTATGTGGGTCAAAATGGTTTCCCCTCCATATCCTAGAAACGGTTCTGGAAAATTTTCTCTAACTGTTACGGTTCCAAAGATATTGTGGCTGGCTTGTTTTTAAATTGACACCCTGTATATTCTGTTAAAATGCTGACACCCTGTATAAGTTTATATGCATCTTTCTAATAGAACAAATGTGATATCGACCTATAATTTGTTTTTAAATATAAACTTTATAAATAGAATCCACCTTGAGCACGTCGTATAGGTAACTACACAAACAAATGTTATTTTTAAACAACAATAAATTTGTATTCAATTATTTCGTTATAAATAATTTAGCCAGAATTAAACTTCACAGTTTGGCCAGCCAACTCAGTAAGGAGAGTACCGTCAAAATGAAAACGTTACTCTTTCCATTGTGCTTCGTAATTTGCCTAGTTGGCTCTAATCGAATAAGTAAGTTTAAAATAAAAATTGCATGGAATTATTTTCTTTAGAACATAAAATTACTTTTGGATATACAGGGTGTTTCTGGACGCTATACAACTACTTTAGAGTACTACATACTTAAGTCGTAGCATATCGTACTTATTCATGATGTTTTTAAATTAAAATAACGGATGCAGTCGTTTTGTAAACCAAAAATATCGCTGCAGTAGACAGTTGCGAATTTCGCGATTCTCTTTAGAAAAGAGGGCGCTATAGTTAAAACGCGCTAATACCTACTTATTTACAATTTGTAACAGATTTGTACAATTAGTATATTATCACTTTATTTGTAAATAACACTCTGAATAATGTAATAAAGACATATTCTATTCACACATTTTTACAAAATACTTCAATCGAGTCGCGCAGATGCAAAACCAGCCATACGTGTTTTGACAAACTTGTAGCAAAATGACAAAAACTGAATTTGCGGCGTCTTTTAAATAAATGAAAATAGTGTCTAATACGCATTGTATCGAATGGGGACAAGAAAAATTATGTTAAACTAAGTAAAAAGTTGGCAGGTTTTGCAACTGAAAAAATATGTTAGCTTTTGTAACCGAGAAATGTAGCAGGCTTTACATTCTACAGGAATTTTATAGGGTTTAGGATGGGTTTTGAAAATCAATTTATTTTTATAATTGTAGCCTGAGACGAGTAGAATCCAAGAACACCAAAATCTCAAAATCAGAAAAAGGTATATGCCTGGTTTTGCATCTGGGCGACTCAATTTATTAATACAAGTACTATTTGTTCCTAAAAACACCAGAATCTAGACTATTTGCGGATATCTTAGATGAAAACTGACTTGGGTGTTTACACAAGGGGTGATCAATAAGTAAGCTTACAAAATATGCACGTTGCATTGCAGGCTTTGTACCCTTATTTTTACTTTCCCCCGTATGTAATACAAAGGGAAAGTATTGTTTTCGTGAAAATTTTCGAATCAAACATTTTAGCGGAAATATCCGTTTTGAGGTCCCCTGAGTCGAATAAGACCATTTTTGAAAAATGTCTGTCTGTCTGTCTGTCTGTCTGTCTGTCTGTCTGTCTGTCTTTCTGTCTGTCTGTCTGTCTGTCTGTCTGTCTGTCTGTCTGTCTGTCTGTCTGTGTGTCTGTGTGCGCTGTACCGCAAAAACCGCTAAAGATATCGAGATGAAACTTGAAACTTAAGCTTTTTGTTACAATCGGAAGAACTGAAAAGCTTTTGGTGAAAATCGGAAAACCAGAAGTGGTACTTTACTCTCAGCGTTTTTCAGTTTTTTTCAGATTTTTTCAATAAATGTTCATCAAACAAAAAATTCGTTCAAATAAAAGTTGTAGATAATAACAAAATGAAGATGTATTGTTCACTTACTTTTTGTCATTGCACTCTTAGTTTTTGAGATATTTCAAAAGTTGTGTGTTTTATCTAGTTATTGGTGTGTGACAGTGTATATGTCGATACAATTGAAACATGTTTCAAATAAAAGTTGTAGGAAATGAAAAACTAAAGATTTTATGTAGATTCACTTTTTGTCATAGCACTCTTAGTTTTTGAGATATTCAATAAATAGTGTTTTTTATCTAGTCATTGGTTTGTGTCAGTATGTGTTGATCCAATTGAAAAATGTTTCAAATAAAAGTTGTAGTTATCAAAAAGTTGAAGACATTTTGAAAATAATAATGCTACAAATATTTTAAAAGTGATTTAATACGCAATTTACGGGGGAAAGTACTATGATGGACACATCACCATTTTTTTTATTACCCCTCGTAGTTAATAACATAAAACGTCTACAGAAAAATGTCTTTATTTTAGAAATCTACACACCCAGTTCATCTACAGGCAGAATTTACAACTTCTTCCCTCTGAAAACCGACTACCTAGAATTCAACATCAGAGCGGATTTTGGCGTCGCTATAATTCTATCGAATCAATTCAGCCATGATGGACCTTATTATGAAATTGTGCTTGATGTGAATAACAACGATACGACGTCGATGTCGTTTATTAGAACGAATCAAACCGAGTTGTACTACGCCGCCGAGCATCTAGAAGATATTTGGGAGGACAATTATCAGAGAATTTGGATTTCCCTCAACGACACGGATGAAAGCATATCGGTGGGAAAATCGCCAAACAAACCGTTTTTGTATCTAAAAGACCGGAATTACATGAAAATGTCGATTTTCGGAATTTCCGCGTGGTGGCCTGGTGATGCGTTTTGGGATTTCGATCTTGATATGTTGAATTATCATTATCATTACTGTCACACGTAAACTATTTTGTGATAAGTGTCAATGTAATGTAAGGAATAATTGATTTTGTTATGTTAGTAGTTAAATCTTCTATACTTAAGAAAAAATGTTTATAATTAAGAATTGGTGCATGGAAATATACATCAAGAATTTTTCTTTTTAGCATCCATATGCATACGTTGTACATTTTCCGACGCTCAGTTTAATAAAAGAATTCAATTTGAAGCTTCAAGCGAGTGTTTTCCACTTCCAGGCTAAGCATGAAGTAAAATTTCGAGTTTAGAAAAGCCTGAAAATTTGGTTTGGTCGCGTAGCGCGAAGCGCGGAGCGGCCAAACCAAATTTTCAGGCTTTTCTAAACTCGAAATTTTACTTCATGCGCCACCGGTACAAAACACTGATTAAATGTAAAGTTTAGCGGTGTATTTTAAACTTCGTAATATGTCAGTATTTTGTACCGATGGCGCATGAAGTAAAATTTCTAGTTTAGAAAAGCCTGAAATTTTGGTTTGGCCGCACCGCGCTTCGCGCTACGCGACAAAACCAAATTTTAAGGCTTTTCTAAACTCGAAATTTTACTCCATGCTTAGTCTGGGAGTGGAACACACTTATTTTAAGTTTCGAATTGAACTCTTTTAAAAAAACAACGATCTAAAAATTAACGTCATATAGTTGGGACATGTATACTTAAATGAAAAACCCCCTGTATTTACAAGTCGAGGCATTAATTGTGATTGATTGGCTACAATTTGTAATGGTCATATAGGCAACCCAAATTGCACATAACCTAAAAAATCAAAGGTGTCAAATCGTGCTATGGATTGATAAATAGAATATACGATTTTCGTATATTCTATTTATCAATCCAAAGCACGATTTGACACCTTTGATTTTTTAGGTTATTACATTGATGATGTTCGATGTTCCATAAAACTCTCTGTATATACCGGGTGTTGACTTGGCGGTCGCAACATAGGTAATCCTATGTAAATTTTAACATGTTCAAATTTTGGCTCCCCTATTTATTTTAGAAACAAAATGTATTTACCTTTTTTCTAGAGGGAAAAATTCTGAATTCATTCGTGTTAACGTGTATCACTTTACGTTTCTCTAAGTTAAAATAATTAAGAAAAAGTAATGTGATTTTATAAAAATATACATACCATGTAATTGATACAACAATTGCGGATATTTCCTGTTTTTTTTTAAAGTTCAATTTAAAGCTTTAAACAAGTGTTTTCCACTCCCAGACTAAGCATGAAGTAAAATTTCGAGTTTAGAAAAGCCCCATGAAAATTTGTCGAGGGTCGCGCAGCGACCCTCGACAAATTTTCTGGGCTTTTCTAAACTCGAAATTTTACTTCATGCGCCACGCGTATAAAACACTATAATATTGTCAAATTTATGTATATTCGAACTACACTTAAAATCTGTGTTTTACACGCGTGGCGCATGAAGTAAAATTTCGAGTTTAGAAAAGCCCAGAAAATTTGTCTCGGGCCGCTGCGCGACCCGAGACAAATTTTCACGGGGCTTTTCGGGGCTTCTCGAAATTTTACTTCATGCTTAGCCTGGGAGTGGAAAACACTCGTTTAAACTTAAAATTGAACTCTTTTAAAAATCAACGAATGTCAGAAAATACACAGCTAAAATAATTAAGAAAAAGTAATGTGATTTTATAAAAATAATGACACACTATGGAATTGATACAACAATTGCGGATGTCAAAATAGCACAAAATATTGCTGTTACTTAATTAACGATAAAAAACATAAGGCAGACATCGTGATAACTGTGGTCTGCATAATACCACTTTATTAGGAGGATTTTTCTTGTATAGTGTAAATCATTTCGAAAACATTTACTTCAATCAAGTGACCGCGATATCCTTTGCCATTTTGACATCCGCAATTGTTGTTTCAATTCCATGGCAGTGATTATTTTTATAAAACCACATTACTTTTTCTTAATTATTTTAACTTAGTGAAACGTAAAGTGATAAACGTTAACACGAATGAATTCAGAATTTTTCCCTCTACAAAAAAGGTAAATACATTTTGTTTCTAAAATAAATAGGGGAGCCAAAGTTTGAACATTCCAAAATTTACATGGGTTTTCCTATATTGCGTCCGCCAAGTCAACACCCGGTATATATATGTATTTTATTTTCCAACTAGTTTCGAATAAATGCAATTCTCAAGAAATCTTATCTAATTCAAATATTGCTTTATTTTCTAAATTATATACAACAAAACATTTAAATTTATTCTCCTTTTGGGGCTTACCTTGGTAAACATTTTTAAGTCCTACTACTTACTCCTTTCTGCGATGGACGAAAGAGCACTGACAATTGTTTTAATCCTGAGTGGCGTTTTTATAAGCAAGCGAGCGGTTAATTATGCGCACGCCAATTAATTTGTGGAATGCGTTAATTCGTCCAAAAAAAGATCGAATTTTCATGGCTTTCACGCACTAGAAACCGCCGAAATTGTAGGAAACTCCTGTATTTCGTTCCTTAATTCAATTTCCTACGGCAATTAACGCCGCGAACACATTAAGAACAGAACAGTCTGCGCACCTCAAAGATTTTCCAACCTAATCGAAAATATTTAAGTAATACATACGTACAAGCAATATTTATAGTTGTCTGTGGTAATATGATGGACACATATCGTTTTTTTAGTCTAAAACATATACTTATAATACAGCAACGGCTCGCAGCCTAACTTCAGGGTGGGCTACAGCGCCAAGGTACACAAAATTTGAGGTTGGGATCGCGCTTTATAAATACAAGGAATTCACAACAAAGTCACCTTTCAATAACTGATACATATTACCTTGGGTCTCTGGCCTACCCTGAAGTTAAGCTGCGAACCGCCGCTGATATTAATGATTCTATGCGTAGAATAAGGAATTTTCAATGTTCCACGCGATAATAGTATACTTCAGAATCTTGTTTAAAAATAAACTATTACTCCTGTTAAATGACACTTCGTATTCACAAAAAAAATATCCTAATAGAAAAACAAAATCGTATTATCCTCCCGAACAAGATATATCTTGTTCGATCAAGGCCAACCTTTTGTGTGCGCGTTTTGCATATAAGGGGGGGCTGTTTGATTTTACAATCCCCAATTAGATGACACCACCCCCTGCTTATTCTTCGGTTACGGCTTTTCAGCTCTAAGCCGGATGATGGTCCGAGTCATCCGGACCATATTGTTTAGCGTTTTTATAGGTAATTACACATCCTCCCCCTTTTTTCCACCCTTCGTAAACACGCACACTCGGGGACTTATCCAACGCGTGCCGAATATAAAACCCTCCTAATTGACACAAACTGGTATTAATTTGTTTCTATATACAAGAAATGAGTAGAAATTATGAATGTACGTGAAATGAAAAATGTTGGAAACTTGTGACACAATGATGGTGAGATGAAAGGGTGGAGTGCTTGAAAGAAGTGCGATTTGGAGAGCACTCTGGAGTGAGTGAGTGCGGGCGGGGGTGGAAACAATGGGAGATCGGAAAACAAAAGGTGATTCGCGCGCTAAACAAAAGATAAAATGATAAAGAAAGACGGTTGACGTTGTCGTTAAGGAAGAAAGTTAGTCACTAATGGTATTAGGGTCGGGACAAAACGTTGATGTTTTAAGAGGACAACAATGAAGCAAGATTTTATTTATAAATCTAAAATTATTCCTAAATTATAATTAATAAGGAAATATAACAAATTTTGCAATGTTCAAAATCAAAATATATTGGAGGTACTAAAGATGCAATTTGTTTATGTTATTCACTCCAAGAGCAAATGAAATTAACTCGTATAATCAAATAATACATTATTAAAATTAAAAGTGTTTTTAAAACAGAGCAAGGATTAAACTACCACAGCGTTTAGCATATAGTTTTATAAAAAAGAAACACAGACAAATACCGTGCGATCGTTTAAATGATAATTTAGAGTAGGCGGCATTTTTTGTGCGGTTGACTAGAATGCTAATTGAATGATGGAATAAATTTGAGGTTATGATAAACTATGTGTCAACGGTCATTAGTGCCAATCTAATTCAAAACTCAAAGCCTACTCTAAATCATGTTTTAAATGATCGCACGGTACTTTCAAATGAGGAATTAAAAAGTGCCCTAAGACAAAAGATTAAAAGATAAGAAAAAAGTCTGTAAGTGTGGTCAAATCACAGGTATGTATCATATATCGAGGAGCAAATTTAATTAAGTAAGTTAAAAGCCACAAATATAAAACACAAGAGCTAGTCTTGAAATTTGCTAATTTAAATTACCACATTTTAAGACTAACTCTTGTGCTTTAATATTTCCGGCTTTTGTTAAATCAATTGAAGTTAAAATGTATGATCAAAAATACATATAAATAAATAAGCTTTAAGATATTATGTACTAATTTAAATGGGCTTCCGTTAAATAAATAAATATATTTTCTTTGAAGAACACTGATTTTATTTTTCGTGCTAACAGAGATTAATTAAAATAACACATAAACAAAATATACTTGTCGAACGGAATGTGTATACATATGTAACTTGTATTTTTTTAATCCATAAACAATTGTTTCATATAAATGCATAACAGAGATAAAAGAAAGCTCAAATAACATGTCTATCAACATTTCGTCGAAAAGGATTTGATTCATTATTATTACCTACTGTAATTCAATAAGTCCATTTCTAATCAACTGATATCATTTTTTTCGCGCTCAGTACGGTGTGAACAAGAATCGAATGACCATCCTAAAACAACAGTTAAGACAAGAAAACCGGCAATTTGTTGGTGATTTTATTTAAAAAAAATGGATCCTCGCATAAGGAATAATACAATCATGGTAAGCCAATTATTAGTAATGAATAAAATAAAATAATGTAGTAAATTACTGCTTTCTAAAATTGAAATTGGCTAATAGTGCATGTATTAACAAACAAAAATGTACAATTTGCACGATCGCAAAACCGAGTTGACTTCACAAAACAAATGGTGAAAATTATTACAATAGTTAATAATATTCAAAATCTAATATCAGAATTAAATTGCTTTAAACTAAACATTTTCTATGAATTTTGAGAATACAATCCTCGAGCTATGCAAATATAGCATCTAGTTAATTTCCAAATTGATATTTGAATTACTTAAAGCCGTTTTTACGATCCATAATTACACCTCTGTTAACTAAACCCAGGGATCAAACCTTTGATGTCTATTTTACAATTGCGAGGCAAAGCATTGCTGTGTGTAAAGCTGAGTTACCTCACTGTCAGTCTGTCCCGTCTTTCGAGCTTGTTTAAACCTGTGGTAGTCCGTTTCTATGGATATAGATTATTAGATTTGTTGTGACAAATTCATTTTCAATTTTGAAAGTAGAGGTTAGCTTAGTATGGATAAATCCAAGAGTCGTAAAACGAATTTTAAGCCGGAGGAGATAAATTTACTTGTCAAACTGGCAACTATATATCAAAATTTCATTGGTAAGTAGTTTCTATGTATTAAATATTTATATTAAAATGTGTTCATCTTTATACTATAATTATTGTTTTATGAATTCAGAGTGTAAAATTGTAGATTGACACGGCCGTTTGCCAATTGTTTAAACTAGACAGTACAGTACTAGAGGATCTACATTACCAAAGGTGTAACAATTGATTGTAAAAGCGGCCCTTATTAGAATAATAAATCAATAAAATTGCTAATGCAGATATATAAAATGGAGTTAAATGAAAATTTAAAAATTACTTCTTTTTATGTTATATTTATAACACTGAATTTAGAACAATTATATTTCTGAATTAATGTAGCATAAAAGGCTTATCTAAACTCGAAATTTGATTTAAAGCATCAGACGTATAAAACACTGACATATTGTCAAATGCAAAATATTCTTGTTTAACAGTATATTTACATCTTGTTGGAGCAGTTTATCTTTGATACTGATTTATAGAAGTAGGTATATTTTAAATTTTATTATATTTCAGCGTTTTGTACGCATGGCGCTTGAAGTCAAATTTGGTTTTCAGGCTTTTCTAAACTCGAAATTTTACTGTATGGAGTTGTAATGATTCGACCCTAGGTATTGTACAAATTTATCCCTTGAATTAATTTAGCACGATTGATGTTTATGTCAATATATTTTATCGTGAATACTGTGTCTTTCTTCCTATTTAGTTTTATCAGGAGGATGTGTGGACAATATATAAAACAGGATATGAGCTTAACGTATGCAAAGTTTATTGACTTATTTATGACATTTCTAATGAATTGGTATGTCACATATTATTATTATTCACTGAATATTTTATCGAACGTTTGTGGTTAGAAGCCATGTGCACTTAGTTTAACTGAAAATTTGTGTGACTACTTGTAGGAGCAAAATTACCTAGCCCCTACATTTACATTACACACACACACTCGACAAACTTGCGATTAGTTAGTGGGACAATCTCTTACATCGGCCCTACACATCAATTGCACATCCATTCTCGATTAGTGAGTTAAACGACCTTTCACTTCAGTCCACTCATAATCGACTTCGTCATTCTTGTGATTAGTTAGTAGGACAATCTCTCGCAATACTAACTCAAGTCGGCCTTACACATCAATCGAACTCGGTCGATTAGTGGGACATCCCTCGTTTTCTCGCTCATGTCGACCTTACACATCAACCACACATACAGAGAGTTTTATCTAACACCGAACATTTTCATTCAATACAATTTGATACCTATTATTTTAAAGTTAAGTGTATATTAGGTTGCCTATATGACCATTACAAATTGTAGCCAATTATTCGCAATTAATTCCTCAATATGTACATACAGGGAGTGTTTCTTTCAAGTATACATGGCCCAATTACAGCGTATATGCCGTAAATCTTTAGATAATCGTTGTTTTTTTTAAGTTCAATGCAAAACTTAAAATGAGTGTGTTCCACCCCCAGACTAAGCATGAAGTAAAATTTCGAGTTTAGAAAAGCCTGAAAATTTGGTTTGGTCTAAACTTGAAATTTTACTTCATGCGCCACTGATACAAAACACTGACATGTTACCAAGTATAAAACACACCGCTAAACTTTACATTAATTCAGTGTTTTGTACCGGTGGCACATGAAGTAAAATTTCGAGTTTAGAAAAGCCTGAAAATTTGGTTTGGCCGCTCCGCGCTTCACGCTACGCGACCAAACCAAATTTTCAGGCTTTTCTAAACTCGAAATTTTACTTCATGCTTAGCCTGGGAGTGGAAAACACTCGTTTAGAACTTCAAATTGAATCCTTTTAATAAATCGAGCGTCGGAAAATGTACAACGTATGCATATACAGGGTCGCTACAAAGTATGGAAACACGGCTGTCACGTGAAAACGGCTAAAAACAGAACCACCAAATCTGGGGTTTCTAAATGGGATATTTTCTTGAACAATTTGGCGTGAAAAAATCAAAAATGATTCTCAGGATTTTGACATATGGACGCCATCTTGAATTTTTTTAAATGGAATTCGATTTTTTTTATTTTACAACTTTTATAGACCTTATAATTCTGATTACAACCATATACCTTTTTTTAAAAATACTTGTCTTTTCATCGATAAACCGGACTTTGAATAGTATGGAAACAGCGAAATATTTTGAGAACGGTTTATCGGAATGTCCTGAAATTTTGCAAAGGTTTAGAGTACGTTAAGGCCTTCAACTTGCATTTTTTATTTTTTCATATTCATTTGTTTTGTAAATATTCTATTTTTGGTCGGAACTTAAAAATACAAATTAACAATTTCAACTTAAAAAAATAGTTGCCTTTGAAAGCAGTTTTCATTAGCCTGTCAAACTTGTAAAAAACATTAGTAAGTAACTGGTTGTTGCAAAAATGCCACATTTGAATGAAACGGATCGCATAGAGATTCTCATATTAATTGGGTGTGGGGATAGAAAACGAAGCTTTGCCGAAGTTGCTAATCTTTTCAACGTAAATCATCCAGATCGTCAGTTGCATTTAAAACATGGAATAGGTTTAATGAAACTGGAACTGTTAAAAATCGTCCAAAAGTTGGACGACCAATAACTGTTACAAATGAAGAAAATTCATTTAATCTTATGATAGATGTAGTTGAAAATTCAAAAACTTCGGTGCAGCAATTGGCTTTCAATAACAACATGAGCAGGAGATCAGTTCAAAAAATAATGAAAATTGAAAAGTATCATCCCTACAAAATTCAGCTGCTACATGAATTGAATGAAGATGACTGATCGCAGAATTGAATTTTGCGAAACAATGATGAATAGAATAAACCAGGACGCCAATTTTATTAACCGTGTGCTCTTTTCCGATGAATCAACTTTCTGCTTAAATGGACAAGTTAACCGCCATAACTGTAGATACTGGTCAAAGAAAAATCCACATTGGATGGAGCAGATTCATAAGCAGCGTCCACAAAAAATTAATGTTTGGTGCGGTATAATTGGGCAGCATATTATCGGCCCTTTTGTTATTAATGGCAATTTGGCATCTGAAACATATTTACAGCTTTTGCAAGAACAGGTTGTTCCCAGACTTAGACAAATATTCCCAAATTATGAAACTCAGGCTAAACCAGCTGAAAACATATGGTTTCAGCAAGACGGAGCACCAGCTTATTTCGGACTAATAGTACGTGAATATTTAGACGTAACTTTTCCCGGCAAATGGATAGGTAGGAGAGGAACAATTGAATGGCCTGCTAAGTCGCCCGATTTAACTCCACTTGATTTTTTCCTGTGGGGACATTTGAAAAATCGAGTTTATAACAACAGGCCACACAATATACAAGAATTAGAAGAACGCATAAGAACCGAAATTGCAAATATTCGTCCTAATATTTTAACTAGTTCATTACAACACTTTGTCCAGCGTATTCATTACTGCCAAGAAGTTAATGGAGAGCACTTTGAACATATATTGTAAAATAAAAAATCATTTATTGTTTAATATTTTATTTTTTCATTTGACTGTTTAATATTTTTTTAAGTTTTGATCAAAAATAGAACATGCATTTGTGGTATTGCAGCATTTAGAAAAAGTACTCGTTTGGCTGTTTCCATACTTTTCAAAGTCCGGTTTATCGATGAAAAGACATGTATTTTTAAAAAAAGGTATATGGTTGTAATCAGAATTATAAGGTCTATAAAAGTTTTAAAATAAAAAAAATCGAATTCCATTTAAAAAAAATCAAGATGGCGTCCGTATGTGAAAATCCTGAGAATCATTTTTGATTTTTTCACGCCAAATTTTTCAAGAAAATATCCCATTTAGAAATCCCAATTTTGGTGGTTCTGTTTTTAGCCGTTTTCACGTGAGAGTCGTGTTTCCATACTTTGTAGCGACCCTGTATATACTTTAAAGAAAATTTCTCGTTATAAAAATGTTCGGTGTTACATAAAACTCTCTGTATATTTAATTTTTTTTTTATCCATCGACCATTTCATTATCCACACATATATTCTGCACACTTATTTCTCTCCCCCATCCTTCCCTTTTCCAGATGTTTAAATTAATTCGCCGGTTTCGTTTGTTTGATTTTTACTTAGTCGTTTTGATGTAGAATCAATCTTACTCTTACGTAGGCCCTTATTTATTAAATTGATATAATGTTACTCTTACGTAATAGTCCCTCCAACTTTGTTGTACTCATCTCCTTTCTTAACGCCTGGCTTAACTCTTTTTATCAACATTAATTTACTAACTTAAATCCTACTGAAACTTCCCATTCTCGACTGTTCTTGTTTCCATCCAAAAACTGACTCCCCTTTTCCAACCAAAACCTGTCTTGCTCCATGTTCTTCTTCCAAAATTTGTCTTTTTCTCTGATCAAATTTTTAACGCTCCTCGATCTTTTATAACCTTCGTTCCCCACTTAAACGTGGAAATAGAAACATTCATCCACTACCATATATGGTCGCAAAATCCTTTTCTCTCTGACGTAATTTCCCAGACTTCGCACACTTGGTGTGTTTGCGCTTGTTAAACCTTGAACTCAATCTTTCTGTATACAGAGAGTTTTAAGTAACACCGAACATGCCAGAAAATGTTCACTGTAAATTTTCCTATGTTCGATTTGTTCTGGGACGCATCAAAGCATTGAGTGCGATGTGATTGGCGACGATTTCCAATGGTAATATAGTCAACCCAATTTACATTTTTCTGGGTGCGATTTTATTGGTTACGATTTTTAGTAGTTCTAATGCAAATTAGGACTAATGTAAATAGTCAAAATAAAATATGTCAGTTATTAAATTCTGCGCGCTTATGGTAAGTGCAGTGTGTGGGAATATGGAACATACTTTTTTGTTCAAAGCAAGACATCAGCATTTCAAGACAATCGAGATTAATACTGTCCTGAAACATACAGGAAGTTTTTCTTTTAGGTATGCGTATTTAAAATTCAGCCTACTTTCCTTAGATATTCCTTGTTTATTTAAGCTCGATTTAAAGCTGTAAACAAGTGTTTCCCACTCCCAGACTAAGCATGAAGTAAAATTTCAAGTTTAGAAAAGCCCCGTGAAAATTTGTCGGGGGTCGCGCAGCGACCCTAGACAAATTTTCTGGGCTTTTCTAAACTCGAAATTTTAGTTCATGCGCCACGCGTATAAAACACTAAAATATTGTGAAATATATGTATATTCGAACTCACTTGAAATCTGTGTTTTATACGCGTGGCGCAGAAGTAAAATTTCGAGTTTAGAAAAGCCCAGAAAATTTCACGGGGCTTTTCTAAATTCGAAATTTTACTTCATGCTTAGTCTGGGAGTGGAAAACACCCGTTTAAAGATTCAAATTTAACTCTTTCAAAAAACAACGAATGTCGGAAAATTTACAGCTTATGCATGTTTACCTAAAAAAAATCACTGTATCTTCAATTCATTGTAAGTTACGCTGTCAATAAAGTAATAGATACACACATTATCTTCATTGAGTATTATGTTAGCAAATAAATGAAAATTGCAATGTTTGTTAAATAAAGCAGCACACCTAACACCCCAGTGTTGTTGTGCTGGCAGCAGTACTAGGTACGGTACTTGCAAAACTGCCTCGCCACGCTCTTCAAATTTGGAATATTTATATTTAAGCTGCCGAAAGGCCGTTTTGTTAGCACAACGGGCCTAATGGGGCCTAAGTGCAGTGCAGAAATGCGCACTCCCCAAAGGACCAGGCAGTTTTTGGACGGCATTTTTGCTGGTACACCCAAAGCAACGTACTTGGGGTGGTCCTAATCAAATGGTTTACACAATACGCTGAATCGAAGTTCTTAATAATCTCCAGTGAAATTGAAGCAATGCATAAACTTATCTTGAAATATTAGCAAACAGAAGTAACAGGAATCTGTGTTTCTATTATTTTTGCGATTAAGCTAAATCTGTTCTCCTCTTATTCATTTTTCTTTTCTGTTTAATACTAACATTCAATTAGTGATGTAGGCGATTATTGAATGACACATTTCATTTTGTCGTTAAATGTAAGTTGCGTTAGAACTACTAAAAACTAAAATTGCGTTAGAACTACTAAAATCAGCCAATGAAATCGCACTCAATGCTTTGATGCATCTCTGTATGTCAACATTTCTCCACGCGCCCGAACTTGTTTATTATTTTAAGGTGATGCTCCATTCGTTATTTCTTTCATACAAAAAAATTATAATAATAATAATTTATTAACGGATATATCCTCGTTACAATACTGGTCGACTAATGTTATTCTCGTATTTACTGGATGTTGGTTTTTGTTTATTATTAGCTTGGATGATTTTTGAATTAATATTTTAATTTAATTTCGTCAAAACATAATATTTTCACATGACCTGTTACAGAGTGGAAACACTTATTCAAAACTTTAAATTTAACGCTTTTAAAACAAGTAATGAATCTCAAAAATTTTATAGCGCGTGCATCGAAATATATACACCTAAAAGAAACATTTCCTGAATGTATAAATAATTTAAATAAGTATATAAATTACACACTCCCAAAATTTTAATGACAAGTTTCTTCATGCAGTGCTAAACTAGAAAATTGTTATACTATGTAGATATTTTAGAGATTTTTTGTCTCCGTTCATTTCTACCAGAATATATTAGTAAAAGGAAATAAAGTGTAAAGCTTTCTATTTATACTGGGGGAGGGGGAATGGTCTTTACCCCACAGACATGGACGAGCCGCCAATGATACAGAGTAGTTAAATAATTAGGTATAGATATACTTCATATGTAGACTTCAAATTATTATTGGATAAGATAAAATTTATGTTTATGAACATGTTTTACAAAATCAAAATTTGTGTTATTACTAACTTTTAAGTAGGACAATTTAATCATTAATATGCATTAATTATGTATCTTTTTTTAGACTGTCACATGCATATGTGGTCTACTAACGATGATGATCCTCATCGGAAAACATCACTTCCACAGCACCCCAAAACCAGACCAATGCCCTTGGTTCACCGCGACAGCTTCCAGCATATCTTCATCCTGCTTAAAAACTGCTAATGATATGTACTGCGATATCTTAAAGAACTGCACTCAGGGAATTACCTACAGTTATTTGGATGAAACTGCGACACCTTCACCAAGTATTATAGCAAAACGCCATATTGCTAAAAGATCGGAACATTTTAAAAACATCAAACATTTTAAAAGAAATGATGGAGTAAGAGAAAAAGGATATTTTGAAAATATTAAGGATTTTAAGATAAACGAGAATAACGTCGGTCCGAAATATTCGGTCACTAGACTGAATGATTTCAAGTGGAAAAGTGGTGAAGGTGAAATTAGTGTTGAATTATTTAAGAATGATAAGGGTAAAAATGTAAGGGTAAAATGATTAAACAAATACTGCATAACTAGGGTCGCGAAGCTTATGATTCATCTATTTCATAACTACGATTTTCATATCAATAAACGAGATAGATCGTTTAAGAGTAATGAAAAATATAAAATTCAGGTGGGTTACATTATATTTTGACATGGGTACGGTAGCCTTAAATTTGATTCAGACAAAAAATAGCGATGAGTCATAGTCACCTCTTAGTGGTCCTAGTGCACTTTGAACGATTTTTATTTTCACCTTTAACTACAATTTTATAATATCTACATATATCATATGTTCAATAAAATAAAACCTCTAGAGAGCCATGATTTAATCTTTTTTTCAAATTTAGGTTGGCTAACACTTCAGAAATTGACATATAAAACGTCAGACATAATAATTATAATGTATATTTTCATAGTTGCCAACCTGGAATATTTTCTATAGCACTCTAGAGATTTTTTTAAATTGAACATACGATATTTAGTTGGACGATAAATGAGCTATTGAACGAAGTTTACTTATTTATTAGTATTAAGTTACACGTATTTTAGACAACATACAATATTTAGTTGAATTATTAGCAAATTAAGCATGTGCTTACAATAAATATATGAGTTAGTTTCCCTTATTTCGGAATTTCTTCTATATTCGTTTTAATTTGTCTTTTAATAATATCTTCCGAACAAAAGTCTTTCTACCTTACTAATAGTAACAAATGAATAGTTTTAGAACTTCTTCATGTAATTATTATTAAAATAAATGCATATCGTATTTGTGCTTTAATCATAAGGACAGTGGCGGCCCTAGAGCGGTGCGACCGCACTGGAAAAAGAAACGCGGGGGGGGGGGGGGGCTCCATGAGATCTCGCACCACCTACAAATTTGGGGAGCCGAAAACGAAAAAGGAAACTCGGGAGGGGGAGGGGGGCGGTGCGCCAACATGAGATCTCGCACCACCTAAAAATTTGGGGAGCCGAAAACGAAAAATGAAACGCGGGGGGAGCGCCACCATGAGGTCTCGCAGCACCTAAAAATGTTGCTAGGACCGCTACTGCATAAAGAGTGGGTTAAATTGTGTGTGTGTGTGTAGGGTTTAAGTTCAAATTTATGTTAAAACTAGCATTAAACAAATGTTACCCTCAAAATTACGATTAATACACTAATGTGTTAAATACTTATTAATTAATACAAAAAAAACTTAATATTTTTATATAATTTTAAACTGCAAATAAAAATGTACTCTTTATTTATGTTTTTTGTGTCTTAGAAATACAGGGTGCGGCAAAACAGACAGTGCAGTTTTGAAGGGCTATTAAAAATATACGGTGCAATTTAAAGAAATTGGGTTTATTTTATCTTAATCGGCACATCATCCCGTTGTATGCATTAAGTCCTAAAGATGACATCAGAAAGATTATGACCCCCAGCAGCGATACATTGATAAAGGCGATTTCTGAAATTTTCTGCCGCATTTTGGCACATCTCGATGGGTATAGCGGCGATTTCCTCCCAAATTCGATCCCTGAGTTCTTCCAAGGTGCGAGGTCGATGCCTAAAAACCTTTTCCTTCAGGTAGCCTTACAGGAAGAAGTCACAAATGCTCAGATCAGGAGAGCGTGCGGGCCACTCCACATCACCTCTCAGAGAAACAAGGCTCCCAGGGAACACCTGTCACAGTTTCGTCATTGAAACTCGAGCAGTATGGGCAGTAGCCCCGTCCTGCTGAAACCAGATGTCTCCCAGATCTGCTTCCTCTATCAGTTCTTCCAATCGAGGTTGAAAAAAAATTTCCAACATGAAAACATAACGTTGAGCAGTGACAGTTACGGTTCGTCCATCCTCTTTAAAAAAATAAGGCCCAATCACCCCAAATTTGGAAATCGCACACCACACGGTGACTTTTGGGGAGTGAAGTGGTCTCTCGTGAAGTTGCCTTGGGTTATTTACAACCCAGTATCGAAAATGTTGTTTATCCACCCCTCCACAAAGATGGAATAGGGCCTCGTCACTACTGAAAAAAATTGACCTCGCATGGATCCGGTTCAACATTTCTTGGGAGCGATTCATGCGGTTTTCATAATCAGGGGGCATTAACTTTTGAACAACCATCATCTTGTAGGGGTGGAATGAGTCTTCATGCAATATCCGTCTTAGAGAGCGATTAGCAATGGCTAATGCAGTTGCATGCTTCCGGGCAGAGCGCGTAGGTGACCGTTCGATAGCTTCTCTTACTCTTGCTACATTTTCGGGTGTTCTTACCGTTCTGGGTCTTCCCAAACCCCTACGTCTTTGTGTGGAACCAGTTTCTTCTAATGTATTTTCTGAGAAACGAGTGTATTTCCTGTAAATGCGTTTATTCATTACTTTTTTCTTAAACTTATAATTTTCAAAGAAACGAGTGTATTTCCTGTAATTAATTAAGAATTAAGTGTGTTAATTAAAATTAGGAGTAAAAGGTAAATGAAGTTATTTAGTTAAATTCTCAATATCCCTTTAAGGTTTCGGAACGCGCATTAAGGGACGAATGCGAAGGGAAAAGAGGGGCCGGGAGGGGGGTGTCGGTGGATGCTCTCGAAGAGCATTAATTACACGAACAAACGCAAATAATCTAATACGAAAACAGAATAACGCAGCACGATGTGACTTTATTAAATAAACGGCGGCCCTTTTAATATATCCGTAGGCCCTTTATCCGGACCATCATTCCGCCCTTATCCAATAATTTAATAATACGTGAACTTTTCATTAAGTGCGCGTCGCTCAGCGGGTAGGTGTGTTCCATGTCAAAATAAATAAGGGCCCGATTTCAAAGGGTCGACATATGCCTTCACTTCCTCCTCTCTATACTCTGTTCTACTCTTAGTTCATTCACAGTGCGGAATTGGGAAATTAGTGACGATTGTTGGATTATTATCTGGTCGCCGAAATCCGGAATAGGAGAGATTCGATTTCTGGGGAGGCTTAAGGGCCTCGAAGGCGAATTACGCCCTGGTTTGGCCTGATTGCCCTGGATGATCTAATTATGTGGGTGTATTGATTAAATTTTCATCAACCATCAAATTGATTAGTTTATGTGTTACGGTAATTAATTGGGAATCGTGCTGGATGAGCAATTTGTTTTAACAGCGACATGTAAATAAATAATGTCTGAATGTCAACAGATCTGTATGTTAAGTATTTAACGAAAGTTATTGAAAACGAAGAAATCAGTAGAAATAGCATTCATTACAGTTGTAACATACGAAGGTGTTGTTTGTCGTTACGGTTCTTTTGTTTATATTTAGATTTCCTGGATTTGTCGTCGAAGACGCGATTTAGTCAATTTGGGTCCAAACAAAGAGATTCAAAGATAAACCTTTTACTTGATATTTAATTTGCTACTTAATAGATGTATTAAGTACATTTACAGTTTGAAACAGAATAAGAATTAGAAGTCAAAGATTCAGAGTTTAGATATTGTAATTGAATTGGCTGTCTTGCTCAACTGTCGAAATAGAAGTGTCCTCCTTAACACCAGAACAATTTTATTTCTTCAGTGATAAGATAAGATAAAATGGAATAACAAAACAAGATTATAATTCCTAACAATCGATTTCGGAATGTGATAACTATTTGATTTACGAATTATTTGCTATTCCAAAATTATCTGTACAATGAGATAATTACACTATAATGATAATAATATACAGAGTGATTCATGAAAACATTAAATTTATACAAGTGAGAGGTACATTACACAGTTTTAGTTAAAATTCACATGGATTATTAAGAATAGATAAACCTTCATCACAATGGAATTCGGATGGAAATCCAACAACTGAATATGAAATTACAGTACAGATTTTAAAATAACATACAAACCAAATGAGCTTTGTTCTAAAATTTAAAAAAAAACTGTGTAAAAAGTGTAGGAATTTGTTTCTTCGTAAAAAAACAATTGAATGTTAGATCTTTATGTAACTCTCAGAAATGGATAAACTTTGAAGTATGAATGAAATGAAAAAATGGAAAGTATTATTTTCGCGAACATTATTTTATGCGTCACACGATAAATCCTAACATCAAGGTGAATCGCGTATTTATTTTACCTTGGCCCTCTCATCTCACGTAGGATTTCTTCGCGTGACGTCAACAAACATGATCATTAGCTTATAAGGTTAAATTGAGACAACCTTATACAGTAACGATTTTGACATCACGTGAGGATTTCCTCGCGTAACGACATCGACCAAGGTCATTACTGTTTAAGGTTGTCTCAATTTAGACCAAGTCGACCTTACATTTTTAATTACCTTGACTTTGACGTCACGTGAAGACTTCCCCGTGTGACGTCGGCAACCAAGGTCGTTAGCGTGTCAGGTTATCTCAATTAAAAACCGGGTCGACCTTGTTAGTTTAATTACCTTCACTTTTGACGGCACGCGAAAAATGTCACGAGTGACACGTCTTAAATGAAGGTGATTTTCATATCAATTACACTTTTAGCAACAGAAAACGTTAATCGGGCCGATTCAGTTTTTATTTTTTTCGAAGATTTATATTTTAAATAAATGAAATGAACTTTTAGCAACAGAAAACGCTAATCGGGCCGATTCAGTCTTAATCTTTTTATTGATTTATAGTTTAACCCCAGCTGAGCTTAACCCGTACTCTCGTTTCAATTTACAATCGTTTAATAATATGAAGGTACATGAAATTATGGTTTAAAAATATTTATAATAATTGAGCACTTTTGCTGGAAAAAAAATGTTATTATCTAATAAAATGGTCTGTATTGATATTATGAGCAATTTTTTTTTCAAAGGAAAATGTAGATTTTTTTATAACTCTACATTTTATGAGAAAAGATATAAGAATTATATAATCACAAAATTATTGTGGAGTGCATGATGAAGTCACATTTTAGAATTTTAGAATTTTATTTTCAACTATACCAAAAAAAAATCAAATCATCATGCCCTCTGCAATTCAATTTTAGATAGATCTGTAAAGAAAGAATTAAAATATTCAAATTAATAACAAACAGCACTTTTAGTTTCCATAGGGTAGAGCGCACTCTTAAGGATCATTTGAGATTCGAGACCAAAACTAATTTTCTTATTTTGACGTAGTATACTCTAAAATTATTAAGTATCAATTTAAAATTATTTCCATTCCTCCTAGATTACAAAATAATGACAAGCTTATGAATAGTTAGAAAATATATCATTTTTACAGCATCGATAATATTAAAAATATGACTTGAATGAAAAAATAAACTAATGAAAATAATGGTTATTGGTAGAAATGACAAAACATGGCAAAAATTTTGCGAACGCCTTCATGAGAAAAATATTACGAAAAATTAGTTCAACTTTAGTTTATTAATTTTGAAAAACGCGTTCATATAATTGTCTTTAAAGCGGGGGAAATTTTACAGGGAGTTTTTTCTTAAGTATATTTATCCCAATTACAGCGTATATGCTATACCGGTCGTTTGTTTTATCGTGGTAACCATTAGGATTTTGAAAATTATTAGGGATTTGAAGACGACTGAATTAGGTAAAAGTTTTCATTTTTATTAAAAAATAAAATACATATACATTTCAAATTTCAGCCTGCCTTCTTTCCAAATAACAAAATTCTACCGATTTCGACATTCTTCGCCGTTTTTTAAAAAGAAATGAGACTAGTTGAGGTTTGTTAACTTAAAATTTCAACTAGTCTCATTTGTTTTTAAAAAACGGGGAAGAATGTCGAAGTCGTCAGAATTTTGTTATTCAGAAAAAAGGCAAGCTGAAATTTGAAATGTATCCAAAACAACAACTGATGAACAAACCAAAAATGTCAAAGTTTATTCAAGGTATTCCATTTTCAAACTACGACATCAATAACACTGGTCTGCAAAAAAAAATTTTTTTTCGAGCCCTGACACCATTCCTGCTGATTCTTATGTAAAATGACCTCCTGAATCCGAATATGACCTCCGTTTTCCCCCATCACTCACCGTTTTCGGGGGAGGCCCCCTTACCTGTTTTTATCACATTTCGATAATTTGGAGGGATGAAATGGATTATTTTAGCCTTTACATTTTTTCTGAGGGGCTAGAGAGGTGAAAAGTTCCAAAACATGAACATTTGTAGCAAGGAGGTAGATTTGGGGGGGGATTTTCCCCCTTAAATTATAAAAAAATCATTAAAAATGATCAATTTTTTCCGTTTTTTTCGCAGTTTTTTCACTTATTTTCTACATATTCCAGCTTCCATTCCCCCTCATCCTCCCCCAAACACCCCCAAATAATAAAAATATATTGCAACAATATATAGCAACAATAATAAAAATATATTGCAACAATATATAGCAACAATAATAAAAATATATAGCAACAGTTCGGAAGATTAACTGTACCACGCTGGCGCTCTCAATACTCCCCCCGTTTCCCCAATCCATTGGAGGGGTGAAAAGGATTATTTTAGCTGTAAAGAATAATAAATAAAAAGTAAAATAATAAATGTAAATTAATAAATGTAAAGAATAATAAATAACTAAGATAAGTACCTTCATTTGGTGCTTGCTTTCCTTTTGTACCCTGAGGTAGAAGTTTCTCGTATCAAAAACCAGCAGTACTCTGCTAACATGCTCGCATTCCACGTCCCCGAAAATCTCCTCTCGAACTTAGAGATGTCTTGATGAAACCGTTCCCCGTGTTCATCCGAAACTGCTCCTAAATTTTCAGGGAAGAAGTCCAGGTGTGAGTGAAGGAAATGCACTTTAAGAGACATGTTACACCCCATGGCCTTGTACGCTGACAGCAATTCCTCGACATGAGCGACACAATCATCACTTTTGTTGTTACCCAAAAAGTTCTCACACACGTTTTGGAATGCAATCCAAGCTCGTTTTTCTTTTTGATTCAAGTGTTCAATAAACGTAAAATCTTGGAAAAGTTGTCTAATCTGGGGGCCCACGAAAACTCCTTCCTTGATTTTAGCCTCAATAAGACGAGGGAATTTAGTTTTCAAAAATTGAAATGCATCACCGGTCTTGTCCATTGCTTTCACAAACTGTTTGATCAATCCGAGTTTGATGTGCAAAGGCGGCAAGTAAATATTTTCCTTCGGGACCAGAGGATCGTGAGCGACGTTTTTCTGACCGGGAGTAAAACTTTCTCGCAGAGGCCAGTTCCGTACGATGTAATGTTTGTCTCGGCTCGGCTGTCCCATTCGCATAGGAAGCAGCAGTATTTTGTGAAGCCCGATTGCAGGCCCATGAGTAGAGCAACAACTTTTAAGTCAGCGCAAAGTTTCCAATTATAATCATGGTATTTGATTTTATCAAGGATCCGGCTGATGTTTTCGTACGTCTCCTTCATATCCACAGAGTATGCAACCGGGAGTGATGGTAACTCATTCCCATTGGCCAATAGGACAACTTTCAAGCTTGTCTTTGGTGAGTCTATACACAGTCTCCATTTGTCTGGGTCACATGGCATCTTCAGTTCTATCATCAATGCATTTGAATTAGGGCAGAACACTAAGCCTTCATCTGCCGAAAAAAGTAATTTTAGGGTTGACTGCCTAGTCCTGTAAGAAGAGATTTTTACACCCTTTTCTAAGAGATTCCACTGCTGAAGTCGAGATCCAAGAAGTTGAGATTTACTCTTAGGTAACTCCAAATCCCTGACGAGATCATTCAATTTCGACTGAGTAACGAGGTGAGGTTTTCGATGAGCTGAATCAGCAGAACACTCTTCATCATCGGTGAACGTATCATAAGATGGTCCAGGCTGTGGCTCAAAGTCTTTCAAATCCGTTTCTGGCTCTAGAGTATAGGTTTTTGGGGGCACTGGGATTGGCAAAGATTCGTTGTGAGGAACTGGTCTTAGAGCTGAAGGGATATTAGGATACTGAATTGTATGCTTACTTTTGCTAGATAATCCGACGGTGGAAGTCATACAAAAGTAACAATCTGTGAGATGACAGCGAGGTTCGCGCCAAACCATGGGCACAGCAAATGGCATTGATTTACGGGTACCTTTGAGCCATTTGGTCAAGCTACTGTAACAAGTAGTGCAGCAAACTGTTGGAGCCCAATTCTTGTCCTGATCGCCAACTTGGCAATCAAAGTAAAATTTATAAGCAGTTTTAAGAAGCGGAGAAAGGGGTTTTCGTTGCGCTTTTAAAGTCAATTCCCCGCAAACATAGCAGAAGCTATCGGGATGATTTTTACACTCGCGTGGCATAATTAAACAGTAAATAAATGCTCGATATTAATCACAACTCACACTCACGTACTGTAATTCACTTGGAAAAAGCCGGAATTAAAAAATGTCTACCGTTATACACAATTTAAACAACTTGGAAACACAGAATCCCCGCCTAGAGCACCGACAAGTTGACTCTACGATCGCTAGAGATGTACTAAGGGAAGATAAGGATTACAGTGCAGGTCTATAGTGACAAGAGCAATGCAAGTTTAAACCTGTCAAAGCATGAAAATTCCTGGGCAAACCTGTGCGCGCGAGGTATTGAGAGCGCCAGCGTGGTACAGTGAATCTTCCGAACTGTTGCTATATATTTTTATTATTATTGTTGCTATATATTTTTATTATTGTTGCTATATATTTTTACTTGCCCCCGTATGTAATACAAAGGGAAAGTATTGTTTTCGTGAAAATTTTCGAATCAAAAATTTTAGCGGAAATATCCGTTTTGAGGTCCCCTGAGTCGAATAAGACCATTTTTGAAAAATGTCTGTCTGTCTGTCTGTCTGTCTGTCTGTCTGTCTGTCTGTGTGCGCTGTACCGCAAAAACCGCTAAAGATATCGAGATGAAACTTGAAACTTAAGCTTTTTGTTACAATCGGAAGAACTGAAAAGCTTTTGGTGAAAATCGGAAAACCGGAAGTGGTACTTTACTCTTAGCGTTTTTCAGTTTTTTCAGATTTTTTCAATAAATGTTCATCAAACAAAAAATTCTTTCAAATAAAAGTTGTAGATAATAACAAAATGAAGATGTATTGTTCACTTACTTTTTGTCATAGCACTCTTAGTTTTTGAGATATTTCAAAAGTTGTGTCTTTTATCTAGTTATTGAGGACCACTTCGTAATATGTTATAAAAAGAAGAACGTTTTTCGGGAAGTTTCAAATACAATTTTCTACAGGGTGATTCATTAGCCTCTTTACAAACTTGAAAAACTGTTTAATACGCAATTTACGGGGGAAAGTACTATGATGGACACATCACCATTTTTATTATTGTTGCTATATATTGTTGCTATATATTTTTATTGTTTGGGGGAGGATGAGGGGGGATGGAAGCTGGAATATGTAGAAAATAAGTGAAAAAACTGCGAAAAAAACGGAAAAATCGATCATTTTTAGGGATTTTTTTACAATTTAAGGGGGCAAATCCCCCAAATCTACCTACTTGCTACAGATGTTCATGTATTGGAACTTTTCACCTCTCTAGCCCCTCAGAAGAAACGTAAAGGCTAAAATAATCCTTTTCATCCCTCCAAATTATCGATAAGTGATAAAAATAGGTGGGGGGGGCCTCCCCCGAAAACGGTGGGTGATGGGGGAAAACGGGGGTCATATTCGGATTCAGGAGGTCATTTTACATAAGAATCAGCAGGAATGGTGTCAGGGCCGATTTTCATGCCGACCAGTGTAATTAATGTTTCTTATTGCATCCATATTTAATTTTGCTAACATTA
Organism: Philonthus cognatus; assembly: GCA_932526585.2. Taxonomy (NCBI): domain Eukaryota; kingdom Metazoa; phylum Arthropoda; class Insecta; order Coleoptera; family Staphylinidae; genus Philonthus; species Philonthus cognatus. The sequence continues at coordinate 113,154,537 of OW052242.1, forward strand.
TAAAGAGCAGCAAATTTGAGCTTTAAATCATGTGTCATATGGCAAATAAATTGTATTTTTGTTAAATATTGACATACAGGTTTCTTTTCTTTTAAGTATACTATCACATATTCCATATAAACATTTGTAAAATTAACGAACATGTGATCACACCTAAGTCGAAGTATATATTTTAACTGTACACTAAATCAGTGTTGAATACGCGTGGCGCGTGAAGTAAAATTTCGAGTTTAGAAAAGCCTTAAAGTTTGGTTTGGTCGCGTAGCGCTACGCGCTACTCGACCAAACCAAACTTTAAGGCTTTTCTAAACTCGAAATTTTACTTCACGCTTTATCTGGGATTGGAAACACTCGTTAGAAGCTTCAAATTACTAAGAAAATAAATGATCTCAACGCATCTTTCTAAAATGTTAAGCCAAAGTTGAAATTATGCAAAAAAATCAACGATTTTGAAACAATTGTAAAAAATTAACAGGTTATCAAATCAACATAAAATTCATAGAATGTACACAGAAATTAATAAACTTTAATTGGCTGTAATTGAAATGTTAATATCTTTACTGGACATTTCAAAATATCAAATCAAAGTTAAGATTTGATTTGATATGTGTTTATTTTATCAGCGTATTTTTTTAATTAAATTAAATTCCATTTAATAACTGATCAAATTAGTTTCTGATTGGTTGTTTAACGAGTGTCTTCCACTCCCAGACTAAGCATAAAGTAAAATTTCAAGTTTAGAAATTGCCCCGGCAAATCCAAATTTTTGGGCTTTTCTAAACTCGAAATTTTACTTCGTGCGCCACGCGTACAAAACAGTGATTTCAAATGAAGTTCAAAATATATGACATTTAGTAGTTTTTTGCCGTCAAGTTATTAAAAACGTCTATAAACTTTTGGGGAAAAGCGGCAGAATTTAAAAATTATAGTTCTATTTTTACTTTCCCCCGTATGTAATACAAAGGGAAAGTATTGTTTTCGTAAAAATTTTCGAATCAAAAATATTAGCGGAAATATCCGTTTTGAGGTCCCCTGAGTCGAATAAGACCATTTTTGAAAAATGTCTGTCTGTCTGTCTGTGTGTCGGTGTGTGTGTCTGTGTGCGCTGTACCGCAAAAACCGCTAAAGATATCGAGATGATACTTGAAACTTACGCTTTTTGTTACAATCGGAAGAACTGGAAAGCTTTTGGGGAAAATCGGAATACCGGAAGTGGTACTTTACTCTTAGCGTTATTCAGTTTTTTCAGATTTTTTCAATAAATGTTCATCAAACAAAAAATTCTTTCAAATAAAAGTTGTAGATAATAACAAAATGAAGATGTATTGCTCACTTACTTTTTGTTATAGCACTCTTAGTTTTCGAGATATTTCAAAAGTTGTGTGTTTCATCTAGTTATTGGTGTGTGACAGTGTATGTGTCGATACAATTGAAAAATGTTTCAGATAAAAGTTGTAGTTATCAAAAAGTTGAAGACATTTTGAAAATAATAATGCTACAAATATATTAAAAGTGATTTAATACGCAATTTACGGGGGAAAGTACTATGATGGAAACATCACCATTTTTTAGCCAGAACTTTATTTTAATTATCCAATATTTCGCTATACATTTGTCAGCTTCTTCAGGGCAAAGTTTAAACTAAAATAAATAAACACAATGATATTTAATAAAGTGATACACAAAATTCAGAAGAGAAAAAGAGAGAAAACATTATACCTAAATATAATGAAAAATACTTACATATAACTGGGTTTTTTTTGATGAAATTAAAAATTGTCAGATATCGACGTGTAAAAATTTTGTAAATAAATAATTGTTTATTATTAAAAATTGAAAAAGTAACGTTATTGATTTCAAATTTCTAAATGTTTATTTTAATTTCAACAAGTATGAATAGATGCCATGTAAGCCATTTGCGTCCGTTTTAAAATTCATACAAGAATTTTGTTAGTCAATGTAGAACATTTCCAAAAATAATCTTGATTTATAATTTTTCTCCAAATCTAAAATTTTTGTATTATCAAAATCTATTCTATGGTTTTTTGTATTTGAGTGGGTAGCTAGTGCACAAATATTTTTATTCAATATAGTATCACTTTTGTGTTTACTTAATCGTGAACGTAGCCATTGGCTTGTCTGACCTACATAAACCAAGGGACATTCTGAAAAAGGAATTATTTGTTGGAAATGTTCTACATTGACCAACAAAATTCTTGTATGAATTTTAAAACGGACACAAATGGCTTACATGCCATCTATTCTTTTAATAAAAGTAAACATATTTATTAAATTCTACCAAAATAAAAAAAAATACTATATAGATTCCTTCCTCCCACATACCAAATCCATTAAAACCAAAATGAAAACAAGGGCTAGGCATTTCAGATCTTTAACTTATAAACAACAAGGAATTGCCACAAAAACAGCAGTTAGGATTTACGAATCGATATGCCGGCTCTTGTTAGACTATGGTGCAATTTTATTCCTTCATATCTGTCCTTCAATTTCACACCATATCTAAGTCGCCGATAGATCAGCCCTACTAATCCTCACCAAACCCAGGCACCCAATAAATCCTCTTCATAATCCCTCAAACATCATCCTCTACGAAACTACCTAAGTAACACCAATTTCCCAACGCATATTAACCCTTAAATTCGCCGTAAACACCCATAACCTAGAACTCCTAAACAAATTCTGTATTCCTAGAAACCTAAATATCCATCCCAAATATAAACATCCTCCTCTCACAATACATCAATTCATTTGTACCGTTCATCAAGACAGTTCACAAGCCTAGCATACGATACAAAATTTTAAATAAAATAAATTCAAAACAGGGCAGAAAGACCTCTGGTCGATAGCCCAGACAGACTAGCCCCATAGTGTAATAATATATACAGAGAGTTTTATGTAACACCGAACATTTTCATAACGAGAATTTTTCTTTGAAGTATCCATATGCATACGTTGCACATTTTTCGATGCTTGGTTTATTAAAAGAATTTAATTTGAAGCTTAAAGTCAGTGTTTTCCACTCCCAGGCTAAGCATGAAGTAAAATTTCGAGTTTAGAAAAGCCTGAAAATTTGGTTTGGTCGCGTAGCGCGAAGCGCGAAGCGGAGAAACCAAATTTTCAGGCTTTTCTAAACTCGAAATTTTACTTCATGCGCCACCGGTACAAAACACTGATTCAATGTAAAGTTTAACGATGTGTTTTAAACTTCGTAATATGTCAGTGTTTTGTACCGGTGGCGCATGAAGTAAAATTTCGAGTTTAGAAAAGCCTGAAAATTTGGTTTGGCCGCTCCGCGCTTCGCGCTACGCGACCAAACCAAATTTTCAGGCTTTTCTAAACTCGAAATTTTACTTCATGCTTAGCCTGGGAGTGGAAAACACTCGCTTAAAGCTTCAAATTGGGCTCTTTTAATAAACTGAGCATCGGAAAATGTCCAACGTATGCATATGGATACTTCAAAGAAAAATTCTCGTTATGAAAATGTTCGGTGTTACATAAAACTCTCTGTATATGTATTATACTATACTACTGTAATTGTCTGAATAAAGATGTATGCACTACTACTACTATATAGATATATCACGACATATGTAATTGGACAGTGCAATATGTGCGTATGTGGGTGGTTGGTTTTTAGGCGTAAACGAAGGGGGTGCAAATAAATCGGGCATAGCACACTAAATTGCAGTAATAACGTAGATTAAATCTTGTAGCAGGCTAACAAGTAATGCAATAAAGAGAACAACAGATAGAGCGTGAGTGAGAGCGAGCGTTCCCGGCAGGCAGCCCTTCGCAGTGCGGTGACAGATTCCCTGAATAGGGCATGTTACCCGGGTAACATGATACCCCCCGAAACATGGGGGTTGGGATCAGTCGCCTTTTTTTCCCATGCGACAGCTCAATACTGTGGGGATTTAAACAAAAAACGAGATGGTTTTTCCACATCGAATAATGTTAATATACTGCCTTTCAAAAAAATCAGAACACAAAGTATTTATTGGACGATTTTAATGAAATTTACAGAATTTTATCATATAAATGAACTGCATCGATGATCAAAAAATCAATTGTTTTGGTTACTATTTAATAGTATTTTTCCTTGATTTCACCATTATGAAGAGCTGCTGATTTTTTAATGTAATTGCTTCTAATATCCAAGTAGCCTCTGAGTAGTTTGACGTTTCAGTTTGTAAAACATAAAAAGATGCCCCCTTGTTCGTCGGCGTGCACAATATCATCATCTAAGTGAATTTGAAAGGGGTCGCATTATTGGAATGCGAGAAGCGGGTTTTTCGGTTCGTGCTATTGCTGAAAGGGTAGGCCGTAGTGTATCGGTGATCGTACGCTGCTGGTCTAGATGGTCCGAAGCTGGGGAGAATCGACGTAGACTTGGATCAGGACGTCCAAGAAGCACCACTGAGCGTGAAGATCTTCGTCTTACAACTTTAAGGGACAGATTAACAACGTCGCGGGCATTGGGAAATGACTGGTTGGCTCTAAATGGCCAAAGAATATCCATGGCTACTGTTTACAGAAGAATCCGCAGTTTTGGTATAAGATCCTACCGTCCACAATTGTGTCTACCTCTTACTCCGCAGCATCGCAGAGCAAGACTTGATTGGTGCAGGGAAAGACAACATTGGACCCATGAATGGAATAACATTATCTTCAGCGATGAGTCTCGGTTCTGTTTATGGGCTCATGATGGTCGCAGAAGAGTGAGACGTCGACGCGGTGAACGCAGAATTTTACAATTTGCTGTTGAAAGACATACGGCTCTTACACAGGGAGTTATGGTTTGGGGGGCGATAGCATATGGTAGTCGGTCTCCTCTAGTTTTTTTAGAAGCAAGTCTTAACGCGATTCGGTATATTGACAACATTTTACGGCCAGTGTTTGTGCCCTATGTAAATGGCTTGCAGAACCCCATTTTTCAGCAAGATAATGCTCGACCTCACACAGCGGCCATTACAAGACAGTTTTTTGATAGTGCCGAAATCAATTTGTTACCTTGGCCATCTCGTTCTCCAGATCTATCGCCAATAGAACATGTTTGGGATATGATAGGTGTTAGAATAAGTAACTTACAGCGCCCCGCTAACACTGTAATGGAACTTAGAGGTCAAATTATCGAAGTTTGGAATGAAATACCCCAAATCGATATTGACAGCCTGATTTCTAGCATGCCTCGACGTGTTAATGAGTGTTTGGGAAATCGTGGAGGCCCAGCACATTATTAATTTTTATTTATTTGTTTTTTTGTTTTTCAAGTTGATTTTTTGATCATCGATACAGTTCGTTTACATGATCAAATTGTGTAAATTTTAATAAAATCGTGCAATAAATACTTGGTGTTCTGATTTTTTTGAAAGGCAGTTACAATTGAATATTAAAATGGGTTTTTAAAAAAACTTGAATATTCCACATTTATGAGAGTGAAAAAAAAAACAAACAAACCAATAGCAATATAACAAGACCTTTTCAAATAGCCGACTATTATTTTTTACTAATTTGTCGAGAAGTCTTGCATTTTGACAATTTAAACGAGACCAAATATCAAGCAATAATAATCTGATTAATCCCTGAGAGCTTTAGCTCGACAGCTTTAATGTTTGATTATTAATGCTTGATAGATCGAGTTGAATTGTCTAAAAACGCAAGACTTCAAGATAACTTATTTAAAAAAATAATAGTCGAAAATTGAAAAGGTCGTGTTATATTTATAAAGATTATCTATTGAATCATAAACCTTAATTATATATTCTTTATAGTCATTCCCGTTCTCCTTGCGCATTTCCAAGCCCAATCCTATAAAATTTCAGCTATCACTCCATTTGGAATTGCTTCCTCCAATTTGTAAGTTTTAGCCCCACATTTTTTTCAAATTGACGCCATTCACTTGTCTTGCTTCTATTTGTATCATCTGTTCAATAAAAAAAGAACCTCTAGAGTGGCATGATTTAATCTTTTTTCAAATTTAAGTTGGCTACACACTTCAGGAATTGATATATAAAACGTCAGACATAATAATTATAATGTATATTTTCAGAGTTGCCAACCTAGAATATTTTCCATGGCATTCTAGAGATTATTTTTAATTGAACACACGATATTTGTTAGTACGGAGTTTTTAGCAATTTCGTCAATTTCTGCCGTTGATGTTTCTCTGAACCGTGTAATTTTTATGACTTTACAACAAATGTCAAAGTGACAGCACATACTACTATTGGTAACTTTATGTCGTAGAAAGGGAGAAGAAGAAGAAGATGTAGAAGAGAGGGAGCGGAAGAGAGAGGAAGACGAGGCAAGAATAGTCGACTATTTTTTCTGGCTATTTCAGATTTTGATTTCAATAGACGCCGTAATCGTATCAAATTATGACATATCAACAATGAATTTTGACAAATAAAATAAATAATTATTTAAATAACGTTTAATTGCAACAACATTTAGCCCCAGTTGCACCAGAAAACGTGGATCTGGTACATCTCTGAACTCAAGTTCAAGATGTCAGTTCATATTGTTCTAATGTCACTTTGAACTCGAGTTCAGGGATGAACCAGTTCAACGGGTTTGGTGCAACTGGTCCTAAACGTTGTTGTAATGTTAAACAGTCATTAAGTAATTAAATGTAATTGCTGAACGGATTTGTTCTTATTTTTATAATTATTTCGAAGTGAAATTGTTACGTAAACCTTAATTATTATTAACCGGAAGTGGAAGAGGATCTTGTGTGTGGTGGAGATGCGGGCGGTGTTTTGAGTGTATTTTCCTTTCATTTGATGTTTGTTGTTGTCGTCCTCATCTTCCTGACGCAAAGTCCTCACTCTAATTGCTTCGTTTATCGCGGCTGCTCCTCATTAGGGCATAAAACCGCACGGGGACACTTTGTACGTGTTTTTCGACTAATGAGGGCCACCCGACGCACTCGAGGCATGTCCTATCTGATATTTTTCAGCTTACATCTTTACCCGCACGATCCACCCAGATTATCTACATGGAATAAAATACTGTAAAAATTGAACAATAACTGGATTAATGATGATTGCATTGACGATACGCGTCTATTAGTTTAATAATAATAATAATCTTTATTTTCTACAGAACAATTAATATACAATGTTGACTACACGGTGTTTTTAAAATAGTAATAGAAATAATCGAATTAAGTGAATATTTATTAAAATATTTTTATAATAGATTATTATATTTTGATTATGTCACTAATGCCCGGTATTATAAAACGTGTTATTCCCTAAATAAAATTTACTTTAGGAATAAATTTATTCCAAAGATTTTGATATTATAAACACAAAATAACTTTATTTGGCTAATAAATCTCCTCAGTAAATTATTTGTTTGTTTTTCTACCAAGTAAATTTTATTCTCTAAATAATTTGACAGTTAAAATTCAAAAGTGTATTAATTTATTATAATTACTTTAGATTCACCTACTTGTATTTATTAATTTCATTACGGTTATCATGTCTACCATATCATCCGTGTCAGATTTTAGTTCGCTCATAGTATCTTCCCTGACAGTGATTAAATCGAACCACAAGACATTCTAAGGAGTCAAAGACCTAGAGTTTTTCGAGTCAGACATAACCAGGGATTTTTATACTAATGCATACGTTTTTTAAAATTAGTTCCAATTAAAGTTTTAAGCGAGTGTTTTACTATTATTATCTATTTTCTTTTCTAATGCACGTTCGTAATCTTCTCTTATTTTTATGTTTGTAAGTTTCTCTACGTGTTCTACGTTTTTATCGTTTAGCGTGACTTTTTGTCTAATATTGGCTCTAAGCATGAAGTGGTCCGTGTCTGCGTTTGCTCCTCTAAATCAGTAGTCTCCAAACTACGGCCCGTGGGCCAAATCCGGCCCGCGATTGTTTGTAATTTTTTTTGTAAATGTCATATTTTGAAATATTGCAACAATTGTTCCTTAAATTTTTCATAATTTTATAAAATTAATCGGATCTTGGCCGACTTTATTATTGTAGAATTGTATTTGTGGCCCGCGAAGAAGATAGTTTGGAGACCCAGGCTCTAAATGATCGTACATCTAATACTGACCTTTCTCTATCTTTTTTTAATTAGAATCTGGTCGATTTGATTGCCACAACGTTCCCCTGGTGACATCCATGTTACTTTGTGTTCTTTACGATGCTCGAATTTTGTGCTTACTATCTTCATTCTAGCAATTGCTGCTAGATTACATATTCTTCGTTCGTTGTCATTGGTTAATTCATGTATGGTGTGCTTCCATGTTACTGATCTTACGTAGTCTTCTTTTCCTATTTTTGCGTTGAAATCTCCCATGATAATGACTGTGTCTTTCTTTGGTGCTTTTTCATAGAGTTCAATTATTTCTTCATATAATGCATCTTTTTGGTCTTCTACTGCTGCTTCCGTTGGGGCGTATACATTTATTATCGAGATATTGAATGGTTTCATTCCGAGCCATAAATATGTTAATCTACCGTTGATGGATTTGAACTCCAGTATTGATTAATTTGCTTTGCCTGTGACTATAAATCCTACTCTATTTCTTCCTTGTTCTTTTTCGCCAGAGAATACTAGTGTATATGGAGTTTTGTTTATTTCTGCTGATCCCTTCCACCTTATTTCTTGCAGCGCGGCTACGTCGTTGTATTTTATTAGTTCTCTAGCTTTTTCTTCCATCTTTCCTGTTTTTAGCATTGTTTTTATATTCCACGTACACAGGTTTATTATATTTTTTCGCTTGTTCTTTACCCTTTTTGTCGCATATTTCGTTATAGATTTATCAGCACAGGTTGTTCTATTTAGTTTTTTACTATTTTTTGTGTATTTGGTTCGTTCCAGCTGTATGTTCTGTTATTTATTGTTATTTTCTTATATCCCACTTTAGCTTTATTTCCTTTATCTCCTCTTCTTTTGCCATTTCTCTTAGGTTTTTTGGATATTCATCTCTTGTACTGTCATGTCATTGTCTATGTATATATCAGTTCCTATTAGTTTATTTCTGTTTTCCATTATGCTCTTTTTATCTTGCCATGTTTGCATTTTTACTAATATAACACCTTTTTTTTTTATTTCAAAGGTTTCTGCTATTTTAAATTGTATTTGTAGTTTGTTCTTTATTAGATCTTTTATATCTGCTATTTCTTTTATATCGGCATTTTTTATTATAATGTTATCATTTTTTCTTTATTTTTCTAATTTTTCTTCTTTTTGTTCCAAGTTCTGTATTTTTTTATACAAGATTATTTTTTCTTCGTTCCATTCTTCTTCCTTTTTCTTCATTTCTTCCTTGAAGTGGTTAAGTTCGCGATTTATTTTTTCAACTTCTTTTTTCATATGTTCGTTCTGTTCGCTACTTTTATCGACTCTCTTGAAATAATAGTTGCTGAAAATCAAGTCAAGTTGTTACCCATTACTTATTTAAATCTCGGATGTTATATTTTCGTTAAATAAAAATGATCATGTTAAATCTAACAAAGATAATGAATAGTAATTTTTGTTGCGAGTGAACGGGTGATTCGTGTATGAGAGTTGGTGGGAAAGAGGGTGTAAAACCACCCTGTATATATTTGAAGGGTTCATTATGGGGTAGAGAATCGCGTAATTAAATGATGCGAATACATAGGACGGGCGTACGCTCCACAGATAATAGTCAATTACTCGGCAAATCACCGTAATGAAATAATAATACGTTGGATTCCTGGCGCAGACTGGAGAGGGCAAATAAAATTAAGGGAGCACAAAATGGAATCAAAATCAAATATTCTATCATACGCTACACTTTTATATTTCGTCATCGCGAGGGGCGCGGATCAATAGCAAAAATACACGAACCGGCTGCGAACGGGGCCGCGCATTTTCCACTCCCATTGCTACCTACCCTACCTACCTTACCCACCTACCACTCTAACTCACCCACCGAAAAATTAAAAAAAATCAATCGCCCAAACTGGCAACGCTTTAAACCCTTTATTGTTGCGTAAAATCGGGCGCGCGTATTGTTGCCGATTATTAAAAATAAAATTATTTCCGGATAATTGAGAGCTTTCATGCATGATTTTAATCTATTATATATTTACGCTCGCACTAGTGTAATATTTATTTTTATTAAAATTTCGTTATTGTTTATTAATTATAAAATACACATATACCTCTATTTAAGTCCGCTTTTACAATCATTCGGCCAATTAAACCATTGGTATTTCATACCTGAGTAAAAACGTTCGGCAGGGGGGTGGGATAAAATGATTGACGTTTAAACGTCACTAGATCTGTGTTATACAAACCCTCAATGGCAAAGAGGGTTATTTAGAATTCATTTCACTATAATACGCGCTCGTATATAATACGCATGCTTGATTTTGCGCGAAATTTTCGGAAATAAAATACTATAACCACGTGTTTTTTGTACAGGGTGGCCTAAATTCGATGTTTTCATAGGTATCTCTGTAACCTGAAGAGTTAGAGAAAAATGGATATACACGCATGACCTCTTTTTCTGAGATATTAATAATACCCTTAACAGATCATGGCGAACTTAATTAGTTTGGAAGATACCAAACGTTTATCAATTGTTAGCTATTTTAAAATATGTCTTTATCTTAATAATTATAAGATATACAAAAAAACAGTTCAAACGTTATTCGTGTAGTTTTTACCGTAAAATGGAGTGGCGTACTTATGTTTTTATTCGGACTTTTAATTTCCGAGTTATGATATAAAGTTGCATTTTTTAAATGGAATACCCTATATATTTTTATGTCATTAAATAGCACATTAAATTAGCTTTAAGCTTGTATTAGATGAAACTATTTTCTTGTACAAGAAAATAATATACAATTTTCTATCATGGTGTAATACACAAAATATGACCAAACGCAAATCTTGTACAATTTTGTATAATGGAAATACGACATGTTCTATTTGGTTTGGTCATATTTTGTGTATTACACCATGATAGAAAACACGATACTATTTTCTTGTACAAGAAATATAAGTTTAATTAAGTTTTATTTTTTTGTTGAAAAATTGTGTTTCTAACTCTGAAGCTTTTAGATAAATACTTGATAATATACATATACAGTAGTATGCTAAAGTGATTACAATTTCAAAAAAATACTTTTTGTTTTTGTTTTACATATGAGGGAGAGTTAAAAAACAAAGGAAACAGAAATATAAGCTCGTAAAAGAAATGAGAATTTATTTTTATAAAATGTATTTTGTTTAGACAAGTCTCAGAATATCAATCGATTTTTATTAATTATAATATTTTTAGGAGGTGTCGGAATTTGAATTAAAAATTAAATCAATTCTCATTCCGAGATTTCTCCCAAAAATATTACAATTACACACGAGTGTAAAAGTATGTAAAAAAATGGTTATTTTTAAAAAATCTCTGAATCTCGATTCGTCGATTCTCTTTACACACGTAATTTGGTGTGTGAATAAAAAGTACAATTTTTTTCAATTAATTCATAAAATCAAAATACAGTAGGTGATGTATATTCTAAAGTTTAGTTGAAATCAGTGTTGTATACGCGTGGCGCATGAAGTAAAATTTCAAGTTTAGAAAAGCTTGATTTGGTTTGATCGCTCTGCGCTTCGCGCTACGCAACCAAACCAAATTTTCAGGCTTTTCTAAACTCGAAATTTTACTTTATGCTTAACCTGGGAGTGGAAGACACTCGTGAGAATTTTTTTAAATTAAAAATGCACATGCGATTTTCTTCTAACAAAATCGACGGTATTTAAATTCTTTTCATTAATTTTCAAAAAAATTACAGACGTTCTTATCGATATTAAAAACAATCTGGGATATTGATTTTCCCCAGAAAAAAATTCCCATAGCACCCAGCTTGAATAAAAAATTCTTATAAATCACGATTCAAAACAAAATTCCATAAAAATGATCGAACGAAAATCACGACTTTTTTTAAGATTTTTGAAAGTTCTTAAGAAAATTCACCGACTTTCCCATCGACATTAAAAACAATAAGGGTTGTTTATTTTCTCCATAAAAAAATTCTAAAACACCCAGCTTGAATTAAAGTTTCTTGAAAATCTAAACAAAATTCCATAAAAATTTTCATACAAAATTTACGATTTCATTTTATTCTCAAAAAAATCACAGACTTTCCTATCGATATTAGAAACAATCTGGGTTATTAATTTTTCTCAGAAAAAAATCTTAAAGCATTCAGCTTAAATTAGAATTTCTTGGAAACCGCGATTCAAAACAAAATTCCAACTTTGACTGTTTATATCGGACATCATTTTCAAGTTACAAAAACGTGAAACAACTTAAATTAAAGCCTCTTTAAATCTTAATAAGCCTAATGTTTAGCTTTTTTAAACTGTTAACGGTGGAGGCTTCTACTTCGTTATACATCATAATTCACAAATGAAACACGATTTTAACTTTGTTTGTATAACTGAGACTTTATTAAGTGACTATAGTTTCGACAACTTTAACTTGTCATTTTCAAACTCAAAGTTTGTATAGACAATAAAGTCTCAGTTATACAAACAAAGTTAAAATCGTGTTTCATATGTTTGGCTTTTTTGTTTTCTCGTAAGATTATTTTTAACATTGTTTATGTTAAAATACTCACTTTTACGAATGTATCACTTACCTCGTTCAAATCGGTCTAATTTGTAAAATCCTCATCGTATATTATTAATTGAAAAAGTGTTCGATTGAGGATTTAATAAGCTTTAATTTGAGTTTTAAAATATTTTCAAAACAAATGAGTGCTTAAATTTTTGAGGATTTTTTTAAAAACATTTTTATATTGGTGAAAAGATAAATCGTATTTTTCACAATTTTTTTAATTCAGAAACTCAGGGAGGCTCTCTGTGATGTTAGAAACAAGATCGGTTAATTTTTTTCTCAGTTAAAAATGTATTTCTATAACTCTTCACTTATTTTTATAATCACCAGAAAAATTGTAAAACAATAAATCCAACTTTGAGCCTGCACTAAGAACACAATTTTCAACTTAAAAAAATGAGAGCTACATCAATTGTTTAATATTAATGAAGGGGTCTGTGGACTCAGTAATTGATCGCAAAAGTCTTCAAAAAATTAATAAATAAAGAAAACTTAGTTTTTAAAGTCAAACTTGAATGAAAACACTAACACTTTATTCACAATAAGTTTTTATATTGCTAGATGTATATTTCGAATAGAAAAAAGATGTCAATCTGTTATTAGAATCAGGCCCTTATACTGAAATAAAAAGAAACCCCCTTAACACATATGTCAAAACCATCAATAATCTGTTAAAAACTCTAACATCTTTAATCGACAAGAAAACAATTTGGAAACTAAAGATCAAAAATCCAAAAATACTAAAGCTGTATTGTTCACCGAAAATTCATAAACCTGGAAATAAATATAGACCCATTGTATCGAACATAAATTCACCTACATATAGAATTGCAAAATGACTTGTTCAAAAATTCAACAATTTAAAAATGAAAAATGATTTATCTATTAAAAATTCAGTACACCTCCACAATCATTAAATAATGTTATAATAGAACCAGATAAAATGTTAATATCATTTCATGTAGAATCCATCTTTCCCAGTGTACCGATTGACGAAACTATTCAAATACTTCATGATGTTTTAAAAGGAAATTCAATTTCAGATTTTGATATAATCCAATACATAGAACTAACTAAAATTGTAATAGACTCAAATGTTTTTGAATTTAACAACAAATATTATAAACAAACTTTCGGTACAGCGATGGGGAACCCCTTATCTTCCTTCTTAGCCAATATTTTTCCGAATAAATTAGAACAACAAGCCAAAGAATGCATACCCAATTTCCCACGAGTTTAGTACCGCTACGTAGATGATGTTTTCGCTATTGTAAAAAGAGATGATAACCTGGACAATCTGAAATCAAACTTGAATAACTTATATCAATCAATAAATTTCACTCTGGAGCTTGAAAACAACAATAAACTTCCCTTCCTTGATTTAATAATCCATAGAATCAACAATAGATTAGAATTTGATATTTATAGAAAAACAACACACAATTTTAATTATATCCACGCAGATTCGAATAGTCCTTGGAAACATAAAATAGCAGCTTTTAACTCCATGATTCATAGAACCATTAACTTACCCTTGTCCAATATAAACAGAGAAAAATAATTTAATTTAATATTAGAAATTGCCCAATCTCTTAGCTACAATAGAAACACCATTAAAACACTAATTAATAAACACATATATAAACACAAAATAAAATCTACAACTTGCTTAAAGCCTAACTTAGAACCAACACAAAAGAAATATATTAGACTTGTACACACACCCACAATAGAAAATAAATTTAATAACTTATTTAAAAAATTTAACCTTTGCCCTGCGCTTTACACAAATACACAATTTAAATCTCTCTTAGGAAACACATTCAGTAGAACAGATAACTTGCTAAAATCAGGAATATATTCAATAAATTGCAATCAATGTGATAAACTTTATATAGGACAAACACAAAGAAATGTAGGAACTTTTTTTATCACATAAAAAATTATAATCCCGAGAAATCAGCGGTAGCACACCTTCTAAAATGTTCATCAAAAAATAAATTAAATATGTTGGAGGCAATAGAAATAAAAAAGCAGCAAAACAAACTTCTTAATTTCGATTTAAGCCCATTAAGTAACCCATTGTTAGATTTAATACCCTCAATCACCCCCGACTAACACATTTGTTAACCTTATCTTGGGTTATTCCCGATAATCCCCTTACCCAAGTAATTTCCCGAAATATTTGTAGATATAAATACGCCGCATCTTTTATAATTTACTCAGTAAGCTATTGATAATGAGTACTTAGTATTCGAAATGTACATCTAGCAAAATAAAAACTTATTGTGAAGAAAGTGTTAGTGTTTTCATTCAAGTTTAATTTATATCTTCACGTAACTCAAAAAAACCATATTCTTATTTTAAAGTCAACTTGGTTTATTACTAATTTTTACGTTTTTTTCTTAAATATGTACATCAATGTAGAGCTAACTTAAAATGCCATTTAATGACATAAAAACATACAGGGTGTTCCATTTAAAAAAATGCAAATTTGTGTCTTAATTCTGAAATTAAAAGTTAAAATAAAAAAATAAGGACGCCGCTGAACTCTACGGTGAAAACTATACAAATAACAATTTAAATATATATTTGTATATCCTATAGTTATTGAAAAAACGACGTATTTAAAAATAGCCAACAATTAAAAAACGCCCGATATCTTCCAAACTAATCGAGCTAACCATGATCTGTCAATGCTATTGTTATTTTCTCAAAAAAAAGGTCCTGACGTATATATCAGATTTTGTTTAACTACTAGGATTACTGAGATACTCTACAAAATTATCTAATTAGGGCCACCCTGTAGATACATTTCATGACTGGGTAAATATGTTTAAGAGTACTTCGATAGAATATGACATTGACATATTTTACGAAATCTTGTACGATGCTTTTAATCGTTATGTCCCTAAACGAAAGAGATCAACATCGCATTTTCCTAGTTGGTTCTCGAAATCTCTTATAAGTTTAATTAAAGAAAAGCGAACAGCTCACAGAAATTTTAAACGGTCAGGCTCTAGAAATGATTACTCAATTTTTTCTAATTTACGTGCTGTCTGCAAAGATGCTATTGTTAAGGATCACATAGGTTATATCGAGGATGTTGAGAGGAGTATACCTTATGATATCAATATATTTTGGAAATATTGTAAATCTAAAAATGGCAGTGGCAGAGGTCTTCCATCCAGTATGGCATATGGAACGCGGGTCGCAAACTCGGTTAATGGCATAGCGGATCTATTTGCAGACTATTTTCAAAATTCATATTCATGTCCAACTACCATTGGTCCTGAAGTTAGTGAGTTCAGTGACCTAATATTTAATAACTTACAGTTTAGTGAAACAGATATTATGGAATGCCTATCTGAAATTAAAAATGGGGCTGCACCAGGTCCTGACGGAATACCGCCTGCCTTGATAAAAGCCTGCGCATCGACTCTGTCTTTCCTCTTACTAAATTATTTAATCGTTCTCTAGGAGATGGATTCTTCCCATCTCTTTAGAAGCGATGCTACACTGTCCCGGTCTTTAAATCAGGCATAAAGACATGTGTTGACAATTATAGAGCGATAGTTATTCAATTATGTTTTCCTAAATTATTAGATAAGTTGGTTGCGAAGTATATGTTAAACATTTTTAAGCCACTTTTATATGAGCAACAACATGGATTCTTTCCATCAAGATCTACTGCTTCCAACTTGTTTGTATACTCCAATTTCATTACCGACGCGATGGAGGAAGGGGCAGTGGTAGACTCGATCTATACCGACTTTAGTAAGGCGTTTGACAGAGTTAGCCACTGTAGGCTTTTATACAAACTTCGAATGTATGGTGTTGCTGGGTCCATGATTGAGTGGCTCCGGTCGTTCATAAGTTGTAGACAACATGTGGTGAAAATAAATGATGCAGTTTCTGGTTCTGTAATAAATGCAACTTCAGGTGTGCCCCAGGGTTCTCACCTTGGACCATTGCTATTTCTCATCTTTATCAATGATATTGGTAAAGAAATTCAATCAAATGTTTTGCTTTATGCAGATGATATGAAGCTGTATCGTAAAATCACCACCAGTGACGATTGTCGCATCTTGCAGAATGATCTGGATCAGCTTAATATATGGTGCTCCAGTAATGATTTGCATTTGAACATAACTAAATGCAAATATATTCGTTTTTCAAGAAAACAAGGGATCTATTTACCGGCTATCTATTTTCTAGATAGTAATCTTTTAGAGAGGGTTTATAAAATCAATGATTTAGGCATTCTTGACTGTAAATTTCAATTTCATAAGCACTTAGATTTAATTATCTCAAAAGCATTCCAAAGAATTGGTTTCATACGCTGTATTACTATACATTTCAAATCTATCCGTACTTTAATGACATTATACTCCACCTTAGTCAGACCAATTCTAGACTATTGCTGCATAATTTGGTCACCGCACTATCAATGTCACATTGATAGATTAGAACGTGTACAACTTAAAATGATAAAACTCATTTGCTACCGGTCAAACCTTTCGTACGATAGCAATAATTATTTATTTTATGCTATGCTTCGCATATCGTATACTGAATGGACTTTGCCCATCCATTTTGTCGTCTATTGGCATTAACGTTCCAGTTCGCTCAACCAGACAACAAAAACTTCTTGCTGACGTACACCACATTACTCTGTATGGCTACAACATCCCACAAAACAATTTAATAAGATATGTAAATTCTTATGGCGAGTCAATAGATTTTTTTGGTGTCTCATTGAACCGTTTTAAAAGACTTTCTTTAAGATCGATTAACTCCTCTTAGGGTCCTTTATATAATTATTTATTTGGTCCTCTTTTATTAGATGTAACTTCTGTCTCTGACTCTATTCATTTGTACATTTTTTGTTTGTTTTTGTATTGTTTTGTGATTATTGTGTATATATTGTTGTATTTTTAATGGTCTCCCGTAATAAAGAATATATATATATATATATATATATATATATATACATATATATATATATATATATATCTCCCATATATTTGAAAATTGTATTTATTTTAAAATGTTTAATTTCCCATTCATTTCGACCAAACTGAAGCTTCTTTTACAGTGGAAATTACACGAAATACATATTTCAAGTTGCAAATGTTTACATTTTAGATAGCTTAAAATCGTAGATATATTTATTCTGCTTTGACGTTTAAGTAAAAAAAAAGTAAATAACTAGAAAACTAATGCTAAGATATTTTTTGATTTTGACATATTTTAAAAAATCAGTTTACTAATAAAACTGTATTTACACTAAATTTAATAAAGATGACATTTTGCGTAGCTTACGACGCCTGAGACCTAAACTCACGATGTTAGTTGAACCTCTTTTGTACATATATAACCAAATTTTAACAGTTGGTGTCTTCCTCGATTGCTGGAAATTAACAAGAGTTTGTCCGGTCTACAAGAAGGGCGATAGGAACACAATCGAAAATTATAGGCCCATCGCTTTAATATCAAATTTCAGCAAGGTGTTCGAGTCGATTCCAGCTGATCATATCTACTTTAAAATTAGTAATATCCTCAGTTAGTTATGCAACATGGTTTCATGCGAAAGCGCTCGACTCAGAGTAACTTAATGAACATTATGCAATTTATCGCCAATAACCTAGATAGCGGATATCAAGTGGATGTTCTGTACACCGATATGACGAAAGCTTTCGATCGTATATCTTACACAATTCTAATCAACCGACTTCGAAACTGCGACATCAGTGACAACATTGTGTCTGTAATTACATCGTATCTGGCCAATAGACTTCAGTTCGTCTCTTACGTGGGAGTAAAGTCAAATGCTTTTATCGCAAGTAGTGGTGTGCCTCAGGGCTCAAACCTTGGCCCATTAATGTTTTTAATTTATATCAACAGTGTGCGCGATGCATTGGACTGTAAATATCTATTATACACAGACGATATCAAGCTATATTCTGTAATAAATAACTTACAAGATACTTTTAAATTACAAAATAACTTAATTAAATTGAGCCAATGGTGTTCCTCAAACAGTATTGCTTTAAATGTTTCTAAGTGCAGAATCATGTCATGTACAAGATCCACTACCCCTACTATATACAACTATTATTTGCACAACGATCAAATCTTACGAGTAAATTGTTTAAAAGATCTTGGAATACATTTCGACGATAAACTCACCTTTAACACCCGTGTTCAAAACACTACGAGTGAATGTTATAAACTATTAGGATTCCTAAAACGCAATTGTAGTGACACAGTTATGAATTTATATACGTCGCTTATTTTATCTAAAATTAATTATTGCGCTACTGTGTGGACTCCTGGATATTCAACACATATTAACATGCTTGAGAAAGTTAATAAACGCTTTCTCAAATATCTATACTTCATAAAACACAAACAATATCCAAAACTCCATACAAGTTATTCTACACTCATAGACGAATTTAAATTAGATACCATACACAAAAGACATCGACGCATATCTATTGTTGATATATATAAATTAATTACTAACTTTACTGATAATTCTGAATTGTTATGCAACATTTATTTTAATGTACCCAGACTATTCTCTAGATATAAACAAACCTTTAATTATACGACGCTCCGTACCAATCACTACATGTTTTCCCCATTATATAAAATGTTGCGAAATTATCACGAAATTCAATGCTTTGTCGATACTTTTTCACCCTGTATAGAACAGTTTATGTGTGATGTTACCGAATGTGTTTTCTGAATTTGTTAATTAACTTATTAGTTTGTACCCTACTCACTTACACAGTAAACCTATATTTAGTTTATATTTATTTCTTTGTAATTAGGCTATGCTTGTTGGAGAATAAATTATTATTATTATTATTATTATTATTATTATAAAGATGTATTAAACACCTTTCAAGTAATATATATACCTGGTGTAGACTTGGCGGACGCACCGTAGGAAATCGTATGTTAATTTTAAAGTGTTCAAATATTGGCTTCCCTATTTATTTTAGAGACAAATGTAATTTTGAATTTATTAATGTTCACACCTAATACTTTACGTTTCTCTAAGTTAAAATAATTAAGAAACAGTAATGTGATTTTATAAAAATAATAACATACCATGGAATTAATACAACAATTGCTGGTATTCCCTGCTTTTTTTAAGTCCAATTTAAAGCTTTAAGCAAGTGTTTTCCACTCCCAGACTAAGCACAAAGTAAAATTTCGAGTTTAGAAAAGCCCCGTGAAAATTTGTCGAGGGCCGCGCAGCGACCCGAGACAAATTTTCTGGGCTTTTCTAAACTCGAAATTTTACTTCATGCGCCACGCGTAGAAAACACTATAATATTATCAAATTTATGTATATTCGAACTTCACTTAAAATCTGTGTTGTATACGCGTGGCGCATGAAGTAAAATTTTGAGTTTAGAAAAGCACAGAAAATTTGTCACGGGGCTTTTCTAAACTCGAAATTTTACTGTTTACCCAGATAAAAAAAAACGCATTGGAACAGTTTTCTTTGAGGTAAACATATGCATAAGCTGGAAATTTTCCGACATCCGTTGTTTTTTTAACAATTTGAATTTGAAGCTTTAAACGAGTGTTTTCCACTCCCAGACTAAGCATGAAGTAAAATTTCGAGTTTAGAAAAGCCCCGTGAAAATTTGTTGAGGGCCGCGCAGCGACCCGAGACAAATTTTCTGGGCTTTTCTAAACTCGAAATTTTACTTCATGCGCCACGCGTAGAAAACACTATAATATTATCAAATTTATGTATATTCTAACTTCACTTAAAATCTGTGTTTTATACGCGTAGCGCATGAAGTAAAATTTCGAGTTTAGAAAAGCCCAGAAAATTTGTCTCGGGTCGCTGTGCGACCCTCGACAAATTTTCACGGGGCTTTTCTAAACTCGAAATTTTACTTCATGCTTAGTCTGGGAGTGGAAAACACTCGTTTAAAGTTTCGAATAGAACTCTTTTAAAAAAACAACGAATATCTAAAGATTTAAAAAATATAAGCTGAATTTGCTGTAAATTTTCGGAATTTTTTATTTTGGTATACAAATCCCTGTTTACCCAGATAAAAAAACGCATTGGAACAGTTTTCTTTGTGGTAAACATATGCATAAGCTGTAAATTTTCCGACATCCGTTGATTTTTTAACAATTTCAATTTGAAGCTTTAAACGAGTGATTTCCCCTCCCAGACTAAGCATGAAGTAAAATTTCGAGTTTAGAAAAGAACCGTGAAAATTTTCTGTGCTTTTCTAAACTCAAAATTTTACTTCATGCGCCACGCGTATAAAACACAGATTTCAAGTGAAGTTCGAATATACATAAATTTCACAATGTTTTAGTGTTTTATACGCGTGGCGCATGAAGTAAAATTTCGAGTTTAGAAAAGCCCAGAAAATTTGTCTCGGGTCGCTGCGCGACCCACGACAAATTTTCACGGGGCTTTTCTAAACTCGAAATTTTACTTCATGCTTAGTCTGGGAGTGGAATACACTCGTTTAAAGCTTTAAATTGAACTCTTTTAAAAATCAACAAGTGTCAGAAAATTAACAGCTAAAATAATTAAGAAAAAGGAATGTGATTTTATAAAAATAGTGACATTTTTCTTGTATAGTGTAAATCATTTCGAAAACATTTACTTTAATTAAGTGACTACGATATCTTTTGCCATTTTGACATCCGCAGTTGTTGTTTCAATTCCATGGCATGTCATTATTTTTATAAAATCACATTATTTGTTCTTAATTATTTTAACTTAGAGAAACGTAAAGTGATAAATATTAACACTAATGAATTCAAAATTTTGCCCTCTACAAAAAAGGTAAATACATTTTGTTTCTAAAATAAATAGGGGAGCCAAAATTTGAACATTTCAAAATTTACATGGAATTTAATATGTTGCGTCCGCCAAGTCAACACCCGGTATATATTTTTTTAATGTTCTTGTGTAAGGAATTACTAAAAGTCCACTTTCCAGCCTCAACAATCCTGTCAGAGGAGAACATACGCGAAAATCCCGGCCAAAGGCAACAAAAGCCAGACCGAAATAATTGGAGGTAAGCCACAGAGGTCACAAGACCAAGCAGAATCAGATGGGCCATAAGCAGGTTCCAACCTGATAAGTCCGCTGGGATGGATGGGATCTATCCCATCCTGCTACAGAAGGGCATAGAGGAGCTGGTGCCGCATCTAACAAAGATCTTCAAAGCCTGTCTGGCATGGGGACACGTACTAAGGGCGTGGCAAAGTGTAAAGGTAATCTACTTGCCTAAGATAGGTAGAATAGCAGATCTAACACCGAAGTCTTACAGGCCCATCAGCCTCTTTTCATTCCTACTGAAAACAATGGAGAGACTGGTCGATAGATACCTACTAGACGAGATACTAGGGAAAGATCCCCTCAGTAACCTTCAGTACGCTTACCTACCAGGACCTAAACAGGCTTATCACAAAGTCAGTGGAGGACAAAGAGATAGCTATGGTCACATTTCCAGATATAGAAGGGGCGTTCAACAATGTCAACCAACTCGCTTGTAGAGGCACAAGCAAGAAAAGACGTCCCGCCAAGCCTCTACCAATGGATAAGGGCTAGCCTGGAAAAAAGGACAATTACATCCACTCTAGGAGAGCACACCATTGAAGCTAGAGCCGGCGGAGGCTGCCCGCAGGGAGAGGTTCTATCTCCAGTGCTATGGGTAACTCTTGTGGACGACTTACTGAGGAAACTGTCCGAAGAAGGCATCCACTGCCTAGGGTATGCGAATGACTTGGCCATAGTCATCAGAGGCCGGTTCGCAGGAGTTATCTCACAACGAACACAAAGGGCCCTAAATATAGTAGACAACTGGTGTCGAAGGGAACGACTGACGGCCAATCTCGAAAAACACAGATTGACGTGTTCACAAAAAGAAGAGCGCTAGAAGGTCTAAGGCCACCGACGCTCGGGGGCACAAAAATTCCCTTTGCTAAGGAGGCGAAATACCTAGGGGTAATCTTCGATGATAAAATGACGTGAAGGACGCACATCACGAAAACCGCAAAAAAAGCCCCAATGGCGTTAGGAAGGTGTCGAAAAATGTGCGGGAAAAACTGGGGGCTCAATCCTACAATGACCCTCTGGTTATATACAAGGGTGATCATGCCCATGATATCCTACGGGGCAGTAGTGTGGTGGACAAGTACGGAGCAGCAGGGGGCGATAAGGCTCCTGAACAGCACACAAAGACTAGCATGCCTCAGTGTCACAGGAGCCCTAAGCACTACCCCGACAGCAGCCCTAGAAATGATCCTGAACCTACCACCACTGCACATCTTCATACAAAGGGAAGCCAGAGCCGTAACATACAGACTAATGCGAGGACAGGCTCCCATAAACCGATCACACGGGAAAAAGTACCAAAGGCAAGAAGACGAGCTAAAGGCAAATCTTACAACAGGAATGCCAAGCCATGCGATGGTCAAGAAATATAATTTCGACAGGAAATACAAAGTGATGATCCCGCAGAGAAAGATTGGGAGAAGGGCCCACCTACCAACGCGGAATCAAACTGGTATACTGACGGCTTGAAGACAGATGAAGGAGTCGGAGCCGGAATATACCGCACAAAACCAGAGACAAAGATTTCAGTCAGTCTAGCGAGGGACCCCACCTTGTTCCAGGCAGAGGCGATCGCGGTCCACCTCTGCATTGGAGAAATCGCAAGGCAAGGCAACAAAAGTCGATCAGTAGCTATTTTCTCGGACAGCCAAGCGCTGCTAAGGACAGTAAGCACCACACAGGTCGATTCCAAGATAGTGTGGAACTGTGTAAGCGCTCTCAACGAAATGGGCGGTCGCAAAAAAGTGACAACGGTATGGGTCCCAGGACACAAGGGTCATCAAGGGAACAAAAAAGCAGACGAACTGGCCAAACAAGGCTTCTCAAGCGCATTCATTGGCCCGGAACCCTCCTGCGGTATCGCAAAAACCACAGTCAGACAATCCATAAAAAATGGGCGGAACACAAACTCAAACCTGGTAGACAAACACACCAGGGCAGAGGCAGGCAAAACAGAGGATACAATATGTAAATTCTGCCAGGAAGAAGAGGAGGATCCTCTCCACATCCTGTGCCAATGTGAGGCCCTAGCACGGGTTAGATACCTAAAGCTGGGCAACACTAAACCAAGCGCAGAGAGCTACACCCAAGGCTCACTGTCAGTGTTAATCAAAGAGGCGAAGCTCGAGCGCGTCGTCTAGGATAATAGGGATCCACAATAGATCTGCAAAGGTCGCGATGGTACAGGCCAATGAGGCCACCCCTACGAATATCTAATCTAATCTAATGTTCTTGTCCATAAAATGTAAGTGAAATCACACAATTATTACATCCATTGAATATTACTTGTCACATAATTTAATGGAAACATTTTAAAACCTATAACCTATTCAATTTGTATTTTTAACATTTGCTTGTCGCTAAAATTTAAATAAAATCACACAATGTTCACATTCAAGCGTAAATAACTTAAAAACGATTGGTGAAGCATTTTTAGATTTTGAAATATTTTGAAAAAGCAGTTTATTTATTTTACCCGCACAAAACTTAAAGAAAATGTCTCAAAAACTTTGCCAGTTTCTTGAAATTGTCCTGTCCCTAAAATTTCAATCAAATTACACAATTTTTACATTCAAGCGATAATTACATTCGCTGCTGATGGGATACTTTTAGTTTTTGGTATATTTTCAAAGAGCCCCCTATTCATTATATTCACACAAAATTCAAACAAGATTTCGCAAGTTATATTTTTGAATATTTCTTGTCCCTAAAATTTAAACCCATTATTTTCACATTCAAGGGAATATAATTTAAAAAGTATTGATGTTGTATTTTAAGTTTTGTATATACGGGGAATTTTTCTTGTAGGTAAACATATGCATAAGCTGTAAATTTTCCGATATCCGTTGTTTTTTAAAAGAGTTCAATTTGAAGCTTTAAACGAGTGTTTTCCACTCCCAGACTAAGCATGAAGTAAAATTTCGAGTTTAGAAAAGCCTCGCGTAGAAAATTTGTCGAGGGTCGCGCAGCGACCCGAGACAAATTTTCACGGGGCTTTTCTAAACTCGAAATTTTACTTCATGCGCCACGCGTATAAAACACTGACTTAAAGTGAGGTTTAAATATACATCAATTTCACAGAATATTAGTGTTTTATACGCCTGGCGCATGATGTAAAATTTCGAGTTTAGAGAAAAATTAATAACCCAGATTGTTTCTAATATCGATAGGAAAGTCTATGATTTTTTTGAGAATGTAAAAATCGTAAATTTCGTATGAAAATTTTTATGGAATTTTGTTTAGAATCGAGGGTCGCGCAGCGACCCTCGACAAATTTTCACGGGGCTTTTCTAAACTCGAAATTTTACTTCATGCGCCACGCGTATAAAACACTGACTTAAAATGAGGTTTAAATATACATCAATTTCACAGTATATTAGTGTTTTATACGCCTGGCGCATGAAGTAAAATTTCGAGTTTAGAGAAAAATTAATAATCCAGATTGTTTCTAATATCGATAGGAAAGTCTGTGATTTTTTTGAGAATATAAAAATCGTAAATTACGTATGAAAATTTTTATGGAATTTTGTTTAGAATCGCGATTTTCAAGAAACTTAAATTCAAGCTGGGTGTTTTAGGATTTTCTTTCTGGAGAAAATAAATAACCCTAATTGTTTTTAATGTCTTTTTAAAATCTTAGAAAAAGTCGTGATTTTCGTTCGAACATTTTTATGAAATTTTGTTTTGAATCGTTATTTATAAGAATATTTTATTCAAGCTGGGTGCTATAGGAATTTTTTTCTGGGGAAAATCAATATCCCAGATTGTTTTTAATATCGATGGGAACGTCTGTAATTTTTTTGAAAATTAATGTAAAGAATTTAAGTACCGTCGATTTAGTTAGAAGAAAATCGCATGTGCATTTTTAATTTTAAAAAATTCTCACCAGTGTTTTCCACTCACAGGTGAAGTAAAATTTTGAGTTTAGAAAAGCCTGAAAATTTGGTTCGGTCGCGTAGCGCGAAGCGCGGAGCGACCAAACCAAATTTTCAGGGTTGCCTAAACTCGAAATTTTACTTCATGCGCCACGCATATACAACACTGATTTCAACTAAAGGTGAAAATATACATCACGTACAGTATTTTGATTTTATGAATTCATTGAATAAAATTGTACTTTTTATTCACACACCAAATTACGTGTGTAAAGAGAATCGACGAATCGAGATTCAGAGATTTCTTAAAAATAACCATTTTTCTTACACACTTACTTTTACACTGATGTGTAATTGTAATATTTTTAGGATGTGAATTAATTTAATTTTTAATTAACATTCCGACACCTCCTAAATAATATCACAATTAATAAAAATCGATTAAGATTCTGAGACTTGTCCTAAAAAAAATGTATTTTATAAAAATTAATTGTCATTTCTTTTACACGCTTCTTTTGATATACAGAGAATTTTTCTTTTAGGTAAACATATGTATGCATAAGCTGTAAATTTTCCGACGTTGTTTTTTAAATGAGTTCAATTTGAAGCTTTAAACGAGGGTTTTCCACTCCCAGACTAAGCATGAAGTAAAATTTCGAGTTTAGAAAAGCCCCGCGTAGAAAATTTTCACGGGGCTTTTCTAAACTCGAAATTTTACTTCATGCGCCACGCGTATAAAACACTGATTTTAAGTGAGGTTGAAATATACATCAATTTCACAGTATATTAGTGTTTTATACGCCTGCCGCATGAAGTAATATTTCGAATTTAGGAAAGCCCAGAAAATTTAATGAAGACAAGGCCGCAGCCAGAGAGGGGAACCGGTGGAACCGGAAGTGATATAAAGTTGAGAATACAACTTATAACCTACTAGAACGAATTTTCAACTAATGAGATGCAAGGAAAGCCGTAGGTACATGTCTATCACCGCGATGATAAAAAACAAAAGAAGCGGTGGGTGATAAGTTGTCCTGTCATTCGAAACGTCAAAATAGGTAAAGTTTCGTGCAGTGATATTAATAGAAAAGTGAAAAGTGCGACGCCAAAAAACACCGTCATGAACAAAGAATCACAGTGGCGGCAGTTTATAAACTTTTGTGTGGTTAAAAAATTCTCAATCAATAGGGAAACAACAATATCTCAGCTGTCGATAATGTTAAGGGACTAACATTATTCTATTCATTATATTCTCTCACTAAATATAACTCGTGGTATGATTAATTATCGATGATATTTTGTCGTTGAAACCGAAGCAGCACATTCAACTCGTACTGCGCACTCGTTGATTCTGCAGCTCGGTTTCAACTCCAAAATATCATCGATAATAATCATACCACTCGTTATATTACGGTTGAGAATACAACTCACAGCCTACTAGAATGAATTTTCAACCAATGAGCTGCAAGGAAAGCCGTAGGTACATGTCTATCACCGCGATTATAAAAAACAAAAGAAGCGGTAATAAGTTGTCCTGTCATTCGAAACGTCAAAATGGACGAAAATCGCTGGTGTAAAGTTTCGTGCAGTGATATTAATAAAGAAGTGAAAAGTGCGACGCCAA
Source organism: Philonthus cognatus (assembly GCA_932526585.2). Classification (NCBI taxonomy): domain Eukaryota; kingdom Metazoa; phylum Arthropoda; class Insecta; order Coleoptera; family Staphylinidae; genus Philonthus; species Philonthus cognatus. The sequence goes on from OW052242.1 coordinate 113,181,788, forward strand.
AAAAACACAGTTATAAACAAAGAATCGCAGTGGCAGCAGTTTACGAACTTTTGTTCGGTTAAAAAATTCACAATTAATAGGAAAACAACAATATTACAGCTGTCGATAATGTTGAGGGACTCACATTTTTTTATTCGTTATATTCTCTCACTAAATATAACTCGTGATATGATTAATTATCGATGATATTTTGTCGTTGAAACCGAAGCAGCGCATTCATCTGCAGCTCGATTTCAACTCTAAAATATCATCGATAATAATCATACCACTCATAATCATACCATAATCATACCATATTACGGCTGTAAATATTTCACATGAGGAGAACTAATTCAATCGTATAACAAGGATTATTTTTCAAATTTTTAGTGCAACGACCTCATAAACCTCATAAACTTTTAACGAACGGTTTAGCGTAGACACCCTGTATTCTGCATACTTGTGATTAGTTAGTAGGACAATCTCTTGCAATACTAACTCAGGTCTTCCTTACACATCAATCGAGCTCGGTCGATTAGTTAGTAGTCTCGCTCAAGTCGGCCTTACACATCAATTACACATATATTCTGCATATTTTTGATTAGTTAGTACAATCATCTCTCGCAGTACTAATTTAGGTTGGCCTTACACATCAATTGAACTCAGTCGATTAGTTAGTAGGACAATCCCTCGTTTTCACGCTCAAGTCGGCCTTACACATCAATCACACATCTATTCCATTTAACATTTTTATCACTTTGATCCAAACTGCAAAATCGTAGGATATGCAGACGACACCAATATATGCATACTTGGAAAGACAATAGACGAAGTTATGAGGCATGGCGAGAGAGTAATGCTGTACATTAGTGATTGGTTCAAAAATAATAATAATAATAAATTGTCTTTATTCAAAAATTCAGGAATATTACAAAAGAGAATAACATACAGTAGTGCAGGCGAAGTTCAACCAGTCTGTATGACTTTAGTTGCTCTTCCACTTAACCTGCTTCGGTGAGAAAGATAATCCATAGAGGAGTACATAATTATAATAATAAGTCTTAAAAATTAAATGAACAAACAAAAGATACAACTTTAATTAAATGAAAAAAAAACTCCAATCAAATCAGATACCTAGAATTTTAGATCTAATTTGTCGGGACATGGCTTTTTTAAAAGTAAAGGGTGACAGTTGTTTGAGGTTAGAGGAAATTTTATTAAAAATTTTGTATATACTGTATTTAAAACACCTCTTAAAAAGGTGGTTTTGAATTTAGGAGGTGAGATGGTTCCTCTAAACCTCAAATTGATATTGTGGACATCAGACCGATAAAACATCTTGTTGTAGAGGTAGGGGGGTGTGCGATTCTCAACAATTTTCTTATATATGACACAGCAATGTAACAATCTGCGCTCCGCCATATCTAACCAGTTCAGCTCTTCAAGTTTACCTGAGATGTGGTCAAATTTGCGTATGCCAAAAATAAGTCTAATACAGGCATTCTGGACCTTTTGTATGCGTTTCGTTGTTACAGAGTCTAAGCAGGTATTGTATACGGCATCCGCAAAGTTGAAGTGGCTAAGTACCAAAGTGTCGCATAGCAGTCGCTTAGTTTTTAGGGTCAACACATTACGGTTAGAGTAAATCATTTTTAAATTAATATATGCACGAGATATGCTTTTATTGATGTGTAATTTGAACCGTAGCTTATCATCAATTACTAGACCTAGGTTTCGTACAGAGTCAACAAAAGGGAGTATTGCATTACCTATTTTGATTTTTAATTTTGATTTTGCTATTTGAATTAATTTTTTTGGACCGAAAAGCATAGCTGATGATTTAGATGGATTTATTATAAGTGAATGACTGTGCGATGTATCGACTAGCTTACTGATGTCAGAGTTAATGTTGAGGTTAGCGGTGGATATATCATTAATATTGAATGCGTATGATAGTTGTGTGTCATCAGCGTATACATTTACGGAGCAATGATTTAATACTGACGGTAGAGAGGAAGTATAAACACAAAATAAAACTGGTCCTAAGATGGATCCCTGAGGAACACCCGCCTCCACACTACATGTATTTGAGATTGCGTCGTCTATCTGTACAAACTGGGTACGACCTTTTAGAAAAGAACTAATCAAGTTTATTGATGAATTAGTAAGTCCTAGATAGTGAAGCTTAGCTATAAGGATATCGTGATTGATAGTGTCAAAAGCCTTACTATAATCTAGCAGTACGATTGATGTGAGTAAGCCATTATCCGTTGAGGAAATGATGTCGTCTGTGACATTAAGTAAGGCAGTTGTACAGCTATAATTTGGCCTAAAACCGAAATGAGCTGAAGGAAGGAGTTGGTGCTTCTCAAGAAAATCCAGAAGTTGATTTTTTATTATGCGTTCTAAAATCTTTGATAAGGTCGGTAGAATGCAGATTGGTCTGAGATCTTTGAAACTATTAGGAGAGGTTGTTTTAGGAATGGGTAGGATTTTACCGTGCTTCCATATGGTCGGAAAGACTGATTGTTCAAGACAGCAATTAACTATATGTGTTATGTATGGGATAATATAGGGACAGCAAAATCTAATCATGTTGATGTTTATTTCATCAGAACCAACAGCCTTTGTTTTTATATGACAGATAATATCTTCAATGATCTCCTTATTGACTAGTTTTAAAGAAAAATTACTTAAGACGTTGGGGTGGATATTTTGACAATAGTAAGTAATAAAAGTCATTCGGTTGACTTTTTACCGAGTTAATAAGGTAATTGTTGTAGCCATTAACGTCCTTTAAATTATTTGGAATGGCAGTTCGCTTTTTTACAACAACATCATTACTTTTAAAACATGACCACATATTTTTCCTGTTGGTATTAATGATATGTGTAAAATAAGCTTTTTTTCATGGGTAACAGCAGAGTTGACAATATTTCTTAAGTGTTTATAGTAAGTGAAGTCATTTGGATTTTTCGTTGTTTTAAATTTAGTGTAACTGTTATTGCGTACTTTCATCATATCTTTTATGGTGTCAGTTAGCCAGGGAGCTTTCTTTTTTGTCACTCTTGAGGTTACCAGAGGTGCGTGTAAATCAAATAATTGTAAGAGGCAGTAGTTAAGATGTTTAGTTTTGTCATCGATATTTTGTATGTAAATCAAGTTGCCAATATTAATCAGTTCAAGGTCAGATTGGAATGTATTTAAGTCAATATTATTAAGTTATCTGTATTTTACTAAGTTCACAGGCCGCTTGGTGTTGAAAACTAGCTTACAGTGTATCAAATCATGATCTGCTATGTCGTGAACTTTAATTACACCGGAGTCTGTGCAGCAGCTTTTGTTAGACACAATGATTAAGTCGATTAGAGAGCTGGACTGACTAGTTACGCGCGTTGGTTGATTTATTACTTGATACAGTGCATATGCGTTAAGAATATCAAGAAAGTTACTAGTAGTGGTAGAATCGATGTTAAGCAAATTAAGCATATAAGATCGTCACATTCCGGTAATATATAAGAAAACGTATCTTCTAATTTATCTGCAAATACGCGGAATTGGCCGATGGGAGGTCTATTTAAGACTCCAACACAGTATAACTTGTTGTTAAACTTGCACTTTATCCATAATTGTTCTAACGCGTTTGTAGAGTCCAAAGGGAGAGACTCAAAGTATATATTTGACCTAATATAGATGCCAACTCCACCACCAATAAACTGATTCTAAATCGGGAGAAAACTAAATGTATCCTGTTTCATAAAAAAATAGCCCTCAAACTGACATCCACTTTGGCAATTTTAGCTTTAATTTAGTAGAAACTGCTATGTTCTTAGAGATTGCGATAGACAATAGATTAAAATGAAAACACCGCATTGATTACCTGGTTGGGGAATTAAGTAAGATATGCTACATGCTAAGAATACTAAAACATAAAGTAGCACTGCCCATCCTTAAATTAGCTTACTTTGCAAATTTCTAATCGAAACTGAGATATGGCATTATCTATTGGGGGAAATCGCGTAACATAAACATAATATTTACTCTCCAAAAACGAACGCTAAGAATTATACTAGGTCTCACAAATCTGACATCCTGCAGGTCGTTATTCTCAGAAAATAATATACTGACAACAGCAGCGATTTATATTTTAGAATGTCTTATATTCGTATGGAAACAGAATAAACTATTTTCAAATAAATACATAACGCGCAATAAAAATTGTCTTGTATATCCCATACATCGTTATTCATATCTGAAGAATAAACAATATTTTAATACATACAATTAAAAAGGTACTACTAGAAATAGAGCCATATACAATTGAGGAATTTTTGAAATCCGAACTTTTATAGCTAACTCACACCGTATTTTTGACACATGTTCTAATATTAAGTATTTATTATATACATTATTGTAAACACTTTTACTAGAATAAAGCTACATTATTATTATTATTATTATTATGCATACTTGTGATTAGTTAAAAAAAAATGTTTACATCATTGTACAAAAGGTACCAAATTAAATTATTTAGAAGCCGCTGAAATGTTCAAACAATCCCGTAGTCCATGTGAAGAACTTTTGAACGAACAAACGGATGTGTTGTATTCACCACTGTTTAATACTTTTTAGCTATAGAAACACTATACATTTGTCGAACTTGAAAATAACACTAAATATGTCAAAACTCGAGTCGTAGAATTAATAAAATAAAGTGGAAAAAAACATTTAAAAAACGTCGCATGACGTTAATATGGATTACTACTTAGTAACGCTCAATACTATACAAATATTGAAGTCGAAAAATACCTGAAAATGTACAGTGTAATGTATACTTTTAAGAAAAATGCCATGTATATCCCCCTTTCTGGCTACGGGCCCTAGCCTTTATTATTGTGAAAAAGTAATTTAATACTAAATTTTAATAAATAATAACTTTAATAAAGAAACATTGAATTACACGGAATTAAATTCTCACGAATAAATTATTAAAAAAAATGCAAACGATAAAATTAAAACCCACCCCTTAGGCATTATTTTAAAAACACCTCCAAACAAAATTAAAGAAACGCTAATCGCGGGACTTAAGGTTTTCCAACTCGCGAAAACGTCTCTCCTGGAACCCCCCTGTTAAATTATTAATTATCGCCTTCCGGGTAGTCGACATCGCGGTAATCCCCCCGTAATCACCCTGTATATACAGCTATGCGGCCTCATCCCCGTTTAACCTGTGTCTAACCTGGAGATTAGTAACCATAACAACCCCCGTGCAGGGGGCGGAGCCCCACTACCGACCAATCGCAGCCGCTCTTGCAACCGGATAACCTTTTCAACCCCTGCGCGCCGACCAATCGGAAAACGCGAAGGGTTATTCCGGGTGCTATTATATCCATAATCTCTGGTGTATTGAAGTAAATTGGGCATTTAGAAGCAATATGCGGTAGATTCAGTTAGAAGGAAGTTTCGATAGGGAGGAAGGGCTTTCGCCGTGCGCGCCGCTCCGGGGGAGGGGGGTTGAGGAGCGTCGCGGCGTCGGCGGCCGCCGTTCGAAACTGCTTTCCGGCATTTAAGGGTTGCAAATGGGGGCGGATCACTTGACAAGGAGATCAGCGGGACGAAATTGCCGTCCGATTGTGTCAGTTTTGCGTTACCGAGAGTCGGGGTGAGAGAGGCGAGCGACCGTTAATTGCCGCCCACCAGCAAACTCCAAAAAGTTACTAAACAGCGGCGCCGACGGCGTGAATGTGATTAATACCTAGTGGAAACTTGTTTCGCGTTTTCCATATTGTTTCTGTTCATTTACAGTGATTATTTTTTTTATTTTAAAGGTACGTAACAAACATAAAATATTATAAAGTGAAATATTATATAGAAAAATATAATTAAAGATTATTGATAGCCGTTTCTTAAATTATAATAATAATACAATTCAGAATATCTTACCTGCATCTATGCCCACTTGCTTCACTGCTGATTAACTTTAAACATTGATTAATTAATACATCTTGTAAAAATTAACATACTTAGGTGTGTATGTAATTAATTTAAGGAAGGTCAGCCACGATTTAAACGTAGACAATTCGGTATATTTTCGTTTTAACTAGGTCTTACTTTGGAATGAAATATTAGAAAAAATTGAAAAACTTTAAGAAAAGTACAAACTTTATAATCATCTCATGAACGTGTTTACTATTGTCATGGTTGTTTAATAAATAAATATAAAACATCGCTAAATTAACGTAATAATGTTTTTTTTGTTTGTTTGTTTGGCATAGGTTCTCGCCATTCAGCCACTAACGATGATTATATTAATTAATTTAACATATATTTGGACGTCACGACACATTCACACCACACCCACGGACACGACGAGAAATTATTTTTAAATAAAGTCTCCCCGTGCACGGGAATCGAACCCGAGTTTGTGGCTCGCCGAGCGATACAGCCCGACGACGTTACCGCTCGGCCACCACCTGCCCAATAATGTTTTAAATTACTTTTTTTTCTGCAATATTTAAAATATTTAATTTTAATATTTACGAATCTTCGCAAAGAAATCTTTTACAATTTGGCCGAATTCATTTTTATTATACATGTATAATAAAAATGAATTCGGCCAAATTGTAAAAGATTTCTTTGCGAAAATTCGTGACTTTATTTATTCACTTATTTACTAAAATAAACTTAATAGCTTCAGTGACGTAACTACAATTTTCGGCCCCCACTAATTTAATTAAGTTAATGTCAATTAATTTTATTTTTACCAAAAATGTGATGTGTCGGGAAATGATGAATATCATGAATAATCAAAACTGTAGTCAAGTCTATAAATGCCAATAGTACAATATTTGGTGCATGATTTTCAAATATTTCAGTTCTAGATCATCCCGTTAACGACCGAGCAATTATAGTTAACTTTAAAAGTTAATTTTACATAAAATTCTGCACTTCTTTTTATGATTTCTATGAATGACATATTATACAGGGTGACCACAGATTCATTTTCAACATGGGGATCCCCGTTATTATAAAAAATAGAGATTTAGTTAAATAAGATAAAATATTTCTCAGCTAATAGTACTAAACACCATAAAAAAACTTTTGATAGTGTACGCAGTTTGGGCGCTATATTGAAAACAGTAAATGTTTAATTTTTATTTTTTTGGTATAACTCATTTATTTTCAGAGGAAGTCAAATTTAATTTGCTTGTTCTTAGGGCATTTTTTTAATAGGAATCTCGTATTATACCCAGATTTTAGAAAATTGTTATCATATTTGAGATACTAGTGTCCACTTCGTTTTTTCTTATGGGGGTCATAGTGGGCTATGGTACTATTGAAAAGAGATTCTTTTTTGCTTTTCAAAAAAGGAAAATTATTTGGACCCCGGTAGGTTAGTACTCGAAATTTTACTTCATGCGCCACGCGTTTAAAACACTGGTTGTAAGTGAAGTTCAAAATATACGTCTTTACTATACTGCTTCGGTAACATTTTGTGAATTTCATAATAATTCAGTGTTTTATACGCGTGGCGCATGAAATAAAATTTCAAGTTTAGAAAAGCCTGAACATTTGGTTTGGTCGCTTTGCTTTGTTACGTGACCAAAAAAAATGTGCAGGCTTTTTTTGGGAGTAGAAAACAGTTGTTTAAATCTTCAAATATCTTAAAAAATAGTATGTTTGTTTCGGGAATAAAGTATTATAACAATAAAGCAATTAAAGGACACACACAAGTTCAAGGATAAAGCTAAGATTCATTTTATAAAAAAAATCCAACATCATAAACTGTATGTGTATATATGTATAATTTTACTAATCTAGAGAAATTCTCCAGTACCAGAATTGTTTTATTTTAAATCAATTTCTGTTGGAGATAAATTCTAATAATTAAAGTGGGGGTTTAAATGCTGGATGAGATATTATCTCACCTTGCCAAACCAAACAAAAAATTTTAAAAAAAATGAACTCTTTTAAATAATATCAAATTAATTAACAAATATTCCACAGATCTAGAATAAGAAGAAAAAAACACTCACCATTTCATCTTGGTGCTCAATCTCTTGCAAAACCTACCTATAAATAAAAAAAACAAATTAGTATCACAGCTCATATATCGCTTCTATGTTGTATTCTAGCCTAATAGAACATAGAACCTTATAATTTTAAGCAAACGATATGTATACAGGGTGTCCGTATTTCGACAGAATGTATGGGGATCTTAGTTAATTAAAGTGATAGAGAGTCGGTTAAATTAGGGCAAAGTTGCGTATTTTAGGGCCAACTAATAATCTAAAAACAAATTTGAAATATCTTCTTTTTTTAATAATAATAATAATAATCGGTTATTTCTCAGCAGAATAAATTCTATTTACAGAGAAAAATACAGTTTTTTTTAAATATACTAACGAGATATTGTCAAAAAACGGAATTTTTGAAATTGAATAACCGACTCTCTATCTCTTCAAATAACTAAGATCCCCTTACATTCTGTCGAAATGCGAACACCCTGTATAATACCAAATGGTATGAAAATAACAAGAAATAAACATTACTTTTACGAAGTCGGTTTACCAGCCGAAGAAATCGTCGATCCTCTTCAAGACATCTTCATTTTTGTAATTCCTCACTGCACTTTGTATTAATTATCAAAACGAAGCTGTTTGAGTTATTGTTTAAATACACCAATACCCGGTATTATAAAACGTTTTATTCCCTAAATAAAATTTACTTTAGGAATAAATTAATTTATTCCTAAGATTTCGGTATTATAAACACAAAAAAACTTTAATTGGTTAATAAATCTCCTCAGTAAATTGTTTGTTTTTCTACCAAGTAAATTTTATTCTCTAAATAATTTGACAGTTAAAAATCAAAAGTGTATTATATTATTATAATTACTTTAGATTCTACTACTTGTATTTATTAATTTCATTAAGGTTATCATGTCTATCATATGATCCGTGTCAGATTTAAGTTTGCTCATAGTACCTTCCCTGACAGTAATTAATTCGAACCACAAAACATTCTAAGGAGTCGAAGACCTAGATACTATACTTATGCATACGCTTTTTTTAAATAAGTTTTATTTAAAGTTTTAAACGAGTATTTTCCACTCCCAGACTAAGCATGAAGTAAAATTTCGAGTTTAGAAAAGCCTGAAAATTTGGTTTGGTCGCGTAGCGCGAAGTGCCGAGCGACCAAACCAAATTTTCAGGCTTTTCTAAACTCGATATTTTACTTCATGCGTCACGCGTATTAAACACTGAAAACACTGAAATATTGTGTACAAGTGAACTTCACATGAAATCAGTGTCTTGTACGCGTGGCGCATGAAGTAAAATTTCGAGTTTAGAAAAGCCTAAAATTTGGTTTGGCCGCTCCGCACTTCGCGCTACGCGACCAAACCAAATTTTCAGGCTTTTCTAAACTCGAAATTTTACTTCATGCTTAGCCTGGGAGTGGAAAACACTCGTTAAGGTCTTTTATAATTTTTAATAAGCTTTCGTTTTTTTGTTCTGTGTAATTCTGTCCTATTCCACGGTTATTCTCCATAATTTTCAGGCTTTTCTAAACTCGAAATTTTACTTCTTGCGTCACGCGTATTAAACACTGAAAACACTGAAATATTGTGAACAAGTGAACTTCACATGAAATCAGTGTCTTGTACGCGTGGCGCATGAAGTAAAATTTCGAGTTTAGAAAAGCCTGAAAATTTGGTTTGGCCGCTCCGCGCTTCGCGCTACGCGACCAAACCAAATTTTCAGGCTTTTCTAAACTCGAAATTTTACTTCATGCTTAGCCTGGGAGTGGAAAACACTCGTTAAGGTCTTTTATAATTTCTAATAAGCTTTCTTTTTCTTGTTCTGTGTAATTCTCTCCTATTCCACGGTTATTCTCCATAATTTTCAGGCTTTTCTAAACTCGAAATTTTACTTCTTGCGTCACGCGTATTAAACACTGAAAACACTGAAATATTGTGAACAAGTGAACTTCACATAAAATCAGTGACCTGAACCTGAAAATTTGGTTTGGCCGCTCCGCGCTTCGCGCTACGCGACCAAATCAAATTTTCAGGCTTTTCTAAACTAGAAATTTTACTTCATGCTTAGCCTGGGAGTGGAAAACACTCGTTAAGGTCTTTTATAATTTTTAATAAGCTTTCTTTTTCTTGTTCTGTGTAATTCTGTCCTATTCCACGGTTATTCTCCATAATTTTCAGGCTTTTCTAAACTCGAAATTTTACTTCTTGCGTTACGCGTATTAAACACTGAAAACACTGAAATATTGTGAACAAGTGAACTTCACATGAAATCAGTGTCTTGTACGCGTGGCGCATCAAGTAAAATTTCGAGTTTAGAAAAGCCTGAAAATTTGCTTTGGCCGCTCCGCGCTTCGCGCTACGCGACCAAACCAAATTTTCAGGCTTTTCTAAACTCGAAATTTTACTTCATGCTTAGCCTGGGAGTGGAAAACACTCGTCAAGGTCTTTTATAATTTCTAATAAGCTTTCTTTTTCTTGTTCTGTGTAATTCTGTCCTATTCCACGGTTATTCTCCATAATTATAAGGAATCATACTAAATTTCCAATTTGATTAACAATTTAATTTAAAATATTGACAATTCAATTTAAAAAATGGGTGGTTCCAGCTATGGCCACAATGACAATGTATAATTTCGGTCAGTAATCTACTAATTAAATTATTTATTTCTAGAATTGTTGTTAATTTGGTAGGTTTGCTTTATAATACGCAATTTTATTTGCCCATTAGTTTACTAGGTAAATAAATTTACTCCACAAATGATTTATTAATCGTTTATAATACCGGGCATAACACGTATTGACGTATATTTAATTATGAACTCGAAATGTTTTAATAATCTACAAAACTTTAACGCGACCGATCGCACCGCAACAAAACGAGACGGCTCTCGAGAAATGACTGAGCACAATTGTTCACGTGTAAGTTGACTGAGCGAGTGAACGAGAAGGCTGGATATCTGCAAAAAAGAGTACGAGGATTAATAAAAATAGAAAATGCTGTGAATTATGTTTTCGGACCGGGGCCTCAGTGGCCGAGTGGGTAGAGACCCTGCCCACAGACCAAGAGGTCGCGGGTTCGAATCCCGTCCGGTGGAATAATTTATGAATACTAAATTATTCCATCCGGGTCCATGGATGTAGTGTGAATGAGTTTGTGTTGTTTCAGGAGTAAATGGTTATTTAACGAAATTAGAATTGGTTAAAATACATTAAAATGTTAAATATATAAATAGGATTGATGGCTAATGGTCTAGATACCAAGGCCAAACAAACAAACAAACAAAAAAAAATGGTTTCGGACCGAAACTTTAAGTTTTTAAAAGTGATCGTCTATAAAGCTTTAATAGTTAAGGCCATTAATTACGCAAGAAGAAGAAGTTTTTAAAAACACTTGATTTGGTTTTCTGATTATTCTTAATACGGAAATTAAGTTTTACAATTAATTATAATAAAGCTGCGCAAATACTTAGATTACAGACCAGAACTCTATCAGAACTGGTAACAAAAGCATGCGGTTCTTAAACTTTTAAATATTGCGACCCAGTTTAATACTAACTTAATTGACTTACTAATTTTCTAGTTACTAGAGTTACCAGTTACCCAAATCCAATTAAGTTAAGTTGGTTGGCCATTTCATGAGTAAAGCTATTTAGAATGGGTTAGTGCCAGTTATAACTATCCTGGCGTCCATCCTAACCTTAGGTTTCGCAAACCAAGTATTCATCTGTCAACTGTTGAGGCTACTACTTCGTTATACATCATTATTAACATAAATAAGACACTTAAACTTTGTTTGTATAACTGAGGTTTTTTTATTGTGACTATAGTTTCGACAACTTTAACTTGTCATTATCGGACTACAACATTTGTAGTCTGATAATGACAAGTTAAAGTTGTCGAAACTATAGTCACAATAAAAAAAACCTCAGTTATACAAACAAAGTTTAAGTGTCTTATTTATGTTAAAGTATTAATCTACTAATTTAACTAGATATTAGTTAAGCTGGAGAGACTTCGTAGAATTGGGTTAGGTAATGATTAACAATTTTTAAATTACATTATTTGCCAGTTACTAAAATAACCAATCCAATTTAGAAAACGGTCATTTTGGATTTTCATATTTTTTGAAAAAAATATTTGTTTTTCAACTCAGTTATATATCACACTCATAATTTATTTAAGATTTTATATTTAAAATGATAATATTTTCTTTTTTTGCAAAGAGTGCCTTGGAAATAATGATGTCTATTATATATTAATCAATAAAATATTGACAGCAGTGAATCATTGCTACCAGTAAAAAGTAATTAATAACTGTTAATCTTTTGTAATAATAAAAATAAGTATTGGTTAGTGCACGGAGAGACTTTATTTAAAAATAATTTCTCGTCGTGTCCCTGGGTGTGGTGTAAATGTGTCGTGACGTCCAAATATATGTTAAATTAATTAATACAATCATCGTTAGTGGCTGAATGGCTAGAACCTATGCCAAACAAACAAACAAACAAACAAAAGTATTGGTTATTACACAAAAACATAAAGTAAAAAAAATCGTGATGTGTCCATCATAACACTTTACCCGTTTGAGATATGAAGACTTAAATATGAACGAGACGAAATATCAGTAAATATGAACGTATGGAAAAGTTGCACAAACTAAATCTATTCTACTTTTATTATTATTATTCCAAAATTATTCACAAAACAAGTAATAATAATAATAATTGCATCTTTCGCAATATCTCAATAAATATCGATTATCATTACATCTAAGCGGAATATATTTTTAACCGTAAATCAGTGGTTTATACGCGTGGCGCATGAAGTAAAATTTCGAGTTTAGAAAAGCCCCGTGAAAATTTGTCTCGGGTCGCTGCGCGACCCTCGACAAATTTTCTACGCGGGGCTTTTCTAAACTCGAAATTTTACTTCATGCTACATCACAACTCTTAAAATATGTATCGTATTAGTATTTTGTAATTGAATAACTACATTGACTGCTATTGTGATGTTATAACACAATCATAACGTCACAATAGCCGAAATACAGTCCATAGAGAGATATAATCAGACAAAATCCTACCATAGTCAAAAGACAGTCATTCAAACCGCTTACAGTCACAATAGCCAAAAAACGGTCAATAAAGATATAATATGACAAAATCCTATGATAGTCAAACGACAGTCAAGCAATTTATTAAGACTCAAAATGTCACACCAGTACTTCGTTTATTTTCTATCAGTACAGTCATTAATCAGCTGGATGCCCCGGGGGGGGACAGGGGTGATGTGTAAGCAAATGGTCCTAGGAGTTGCCAAATGAGTGAGTTACTCAACTGTTTCCAAGGCACTTTTTACAAAAAACAAAAGATTAAAATTTTACATATAAAATATACAATAAACTATAAGTGTGGTACATCATTGAATTCAGAAAAAAATATTCTTTCAAAAAATATGAACATTCAAAATGGCGCTCGTAAGAAAAACCGAAGTTGACTATGGTCCCTGGGTAAATGTTATAGTTATCTTAAAATAAAAAATGTTACTAGATTTCTCGTTAAAAAGTGCCTCTATAATGTCAAAGTGGTAAATGTCTGAACTTAATAGTTTTTGAATAAAACAATAAAAACGAAATTTCAAAAAATAGTTTTTTTTGACAATATCTCGAAAGAAAATATTTCAAATTTGATTATTGATTATTATTGGGCCCTAAAATACTGCTTTCTTTGGGGATATTTAAAAGAAAGGGTATACGTAAATAAGCCAGCGACCATACCAGAACTAAAACAAAACATTCGCAATGAAATTCAAGCCATAACACCGGAAATTTTACGAAAAGTTATGGAAAATATACTGGAACGAGCACGAATGTGCGAAGCCGAAAATGGCCACCACTTGCGGGATATAAATAACAATAAATAAATAAATAATCTTTCATACTTAAGCCAAAAATATTCCCCATTAATATACTGTATAACAAATAATAATAATAATAATTAACGATTAAATAAAAAAGTTATTAAACATTCAAACCATATCGGTAGTTTTGCTGCCGGTGGCCAACTTCATGTGATACAAAAATGCCAAGGTAATGCATCTCGAAATTGAAAGGTGCGTTCGTTGAGCTCCTAAACGCATGTATTAATGACGCAATTTCGTGACGTAAGGAGCATTGATAAATAAAATGGATACGTAGTGCTTTCAACCTCACATTTTGTATCTTGTATTTGAGCCTCATATTAAGTTAGACCGCAAGCCGCCAGTGGTATGAAAATGCGAATAAAATAAATGACAGCAGCTCGAAGTTAACTCAAATTGTACAAAAAAATAAATAGGGAAAACTGTAAACTGCATTTTCAATACATCGTAAAATAAACATGGTGCCCGTAATTCAACAGAATATATGGGGATCTTGGTTATTTGAAGAGATAGAGAATCTGTTACATTGGGGCTGACAATGTAACAGACTCTCTATCTCTTCAAATAACCAAGATCCCCATATATTCTGTTGAATTACGGGCACCATGTTTATTTTACGATGTATTGAAAATGCAGTTTACAGTTTTCCCTATTTATTTTTTTGTACAATTTGAGTTAACTTCGAGCTGCTGTCATTTATTTTATTCGCATTTTCATACCACTGGCGGCTTGCGGTCTAACTTAATATGAGGCTCAAATACAAGATACAAAATGTGAGGTTGAAAGCACTACGTATCCATTTTATTTATCAATGCTCCTTACGTCACGAAATTGCGTCATTAATACATGCGTTTAGGAGCTCAACGAACGCACCTTTCAATTTCGAGATGCATTACCTTGGCATTTTTGTATCACATGAAGTTGGCCACCGGCAGCAAAACTACCGATATGGTTTGAATGTTTAATAACTTTTTTATTTAATCGTTAATTATTATTATTATTATTTGTTATACAGTATATTAATGGGGAATATTTTTGGCTTAAGTATGAAAGATTATTTATTTATTTATTGTTATTTATATCCCGCAAGTGGTGGCCATTTTCGGCTTCGCACATTCGTGCTCGTTCCAGTATATTTTCCATAACTTTTCGTAAAATTTCCGGTGTTATGGCTTGAATTTCATTGCGAATGTTTTGTTTTAGTTCTGGTATGGTCGCTGGCTTATTTACGTATACCCTTTCTTTTAAATATCCCCAAAGAAAGCAGTCTGGAGCTATTAAATCCGGTGAACGTGGGGGCCAATTGAAATCGCCTCTGCGCGAAATAATGCGTTCGCCAAAGAGGTCCCGTAACAGAGCCCATGTGTTCCTTGCTGTGTGGGCTGTGGCTCCATCTTGTTAATAATAATAATAATAAGACCATTTATTATCCAACGGAAAAAATCCAAAACGGACAATTATCAAATACATAATAAAATTCTTACAATAACTAAATATAACATAACAAATATAGAAAAATAATAATAGGAGATAACACTAAATTATTAACTAAATACTTATTATTAAAACAAAATTTAAATATTTTTAATGCCAATAAAAATGTCACTATAAATGGAATTCGCGTTCTTGCTCATGTGAACAATAGGTGCTCTTAATAGAGTGTTAGAGGTCGCAGTTGGTATTAAAAACGTTGGTGGTTGACGAGACGAAAGACGTGGAATATGGAAGTTTACTTTTGATAACAAATCGGGTGAATCCACTAACCCATCTATCAGCTTTAACATAAATAATCCGCTACAAATATTTCTACGTTCATATAAAGAAATACATTCATATTTTACAAGTAAGTCCTCATAGTTGACAGTTACATCGGAATAGATACCAGTCGATTTAAAATGTAAATACTTCATAAACCTTTTTTGCACACGTTCGATTGTTAAAGAATGAGACACATAATATGGGTACCAGATTATGGAGGCATATTCTAGCTTGCTCCTAACAAAAGCAAAATATAAAACTTTTAATAAATGTATGTCGTGAAAGTACTTTGATGAGCGCATTATAAAACCAAGCATTCTAAAGGCTGAAGAACTAATGGTATTAATATGGTCAACAAATGTTACGTTCGAATCAAACATAACCCCAAGATCTTTAATTTTGATGTCACGTTGGAGAATGGTGTCTTTGCACATATAGTTATATGTAGTTACATGCTTCTTGCGGGAATATGTAACAACTACACATTTTTTGATATTTAGTTTAAGCTTGTTAGTATCACACCATTCTTCAATGCTATTCAGGTTACGTTGTAAATGAAAACAGTCAGTTTCATTGTTGATTGTACCATATATCTTTAAATCATCAGCATATGCTAACACAGAACATGAGAGAGAACTAATAAGGTCATCAATATATACATTAAATAGTAAAGGTCCCAGATTAGATCCCTGTGGTACCCCAGAAGAACTTTGAAAAGAATAATATTTATAACCATTATAATATACACAATTACTGCGATTGTCCAAGTATGATTTAATGAACGATAAAAATGTAGGTGATAGTCCGAAATTGTTTAGCTTTTGTAGCAATATTTGATGATTAATTTTATCAAAGGCTTGTGAAAAGTCCGTGTATATTACGTCAGCCTGACTGCGATTATCAATAACTTCACATAGGTGTTGTGAAATGTTAGCTAAGTTCGTTACTGTTGATCGACCTTGAAAGAACCCATGTTGATAGGGTGAAATATATTTTTTACATGGCTATATATAATATTATACACAACGTGCTCGAAAATTTTTGAAAAGTTGCAAAGAATGGCGATAGGTCGATAATTCTTTATATCAGATTTATCACCACGTTTAAAGACAGGACTTCTTATTGCATGTTTCCATACGTTAGGAAATGTGTTTGTTCGTAGAGAGAGGTTAAATAATACAGTCAATGGCTGAATAAATGTTAGTTTGCAATCCTTAATGACGAAACTAGGAATCCGGTCATCAACACAAGCCTTAGACTTTTTTAGATGGTTAACACTTTTTAGAACATCAGCTTCTTCAATATTTGGAACAGTTGAGTTCTCACAGTAAGAAATGTTATTCACGGGATCAATTAATTCTTCTGAGGTAAAAACATTTGAAAATATATTAGCAAAGGCCGAGACAATATCATGGGGACAGGAATACGTGATATCTCCATCATGTAACTCTCCAGGGATTCGTGTTGTACCCGCTTTTTGATGTAAGAACTTCCACAAATCATTCGGATTACTTTTTATATTTGATTCAACAACGCGCATGTAGTCCGTGTAGGAGTTAGAAATTAATTGTTTACTTAACTTACGCATTCTTTTAAATTCATTGTGAAAGTAAAGAGATCGAGAATATTTCCATTTACGATGAAAATAGTTTTTCATTTTTAAACATCGTTTTATTTCCTGATTAAACCATGGCGGAAATCTAGCTTTGTTTGTATGCTTAAGTAATGGTATAGAATTATCAAAAACATTGTATAAAATATTATAAAACTTGGAACCACAACTGTGGATGGTTTTCTACAGCTGGCCTCAAAAAATTGTCAAGCATCGTTCGATATTCAGCACCATTAACCGTAACTGAGGCGCCATGTGTATTTTCAAAAAAATTACCAATGATCCTTTCAGACGATACACCGCACCAAACAGTACACTTAAGTGGGTGTAATTGTCGCTGATGAACTGTTCTTGGATTCTCCGTAGCCCATATCCTGCAATTTTGCTTGTTTACGAAACCACTCAATTGGAAATGGGCTTCATCGCTCATTATCAAATTGTTAATAAAATCGCGATTTTCTTCGGCTTTTGTCGGAATAAAATGGCAAAATCGAGCCGTTGTTGGTAGTCTATTGGCATCAATTCTTGCACAAGCTGAAGTTTATACGGGAACATGTCCAATGTGGCCAAAATCCTCTGAACGGACCTCCGCGATAGCCCCAGTTGTGCCGAACGTCTTCTTGTTGATGTTTCTGGACTGTCCTGCACACTATCCACAACAAGTTGTATATTTTCTTCAGTGTGCACCGTACGTGGTCTTCCGGTACATAGAAGGTGTCTTACTGTACCATGTTGTCGAAAATTTGCAAACAGGCGATTTATTGTTGATGCTGAAGGTCCAGTACGCACATTAAAAAAAAGACGATAAGCACGCTGCGTCAAAACAATTGACCGTTGATTTTCAAAATGAAATTCAACAATTTTTGATCGCTTTTTCGTTGTGTACTGTTCCATTTCAAATTCCCCAAATTTTCTTCACAAAATTCTGAAATAAAAATAAAAAATATTTAAAAAGTTATTAAACATTCAAACCATATCTGTAGTTTTGCCTCGTGATTTCTAAAAAAAATCATGAAATTCCGATGTTTGCGATTATTTATGATTTGTTTAAATTGACATGAAATTCCATGTTCTTCTTCTAATTTTAGTCAATTCAGTGCTGCTGTAAACCATTTCCTAGTAGAAGAATTTTATACATGCTTACACAAAAATAAAGCTCACTTTCTTATTTCATAAAAATCTGACATTTTAGTAATTTAAGAAAAATCGTTATACGATATTTTTTAGTTTTTTTTTTTAATAACATTATTCGCCAACTTTAAGTTGTTATTTATCATTTTAATAATAATACGTATACTTAAACAAAAGTTAAGAATTGTATTTATGCTTACACAAAAATAAAGCTCACTCTCTTATTTCATGAAAATCTGACATTTCAGTTATTTAAAAAAAAATAATCGTAAGACGTTTTCAGTTTTAATTTTTTTTATAATTTTCGCCAACTTTAAGTTGTTAATATTATTTCAAAATGTTTCACCAAGTGATAAATGAGAAAGTTATATATAACGTCTACTTAAACAGAAGTAAAGCCCTCTCTGTAGTTTCATAAGTCCTGAAAAAATCACAAAATCCAACATTTGAGTAATTTTTTATAATTTTAAGTATAATTGAAATTGCCAATTCTTCGTTGCAGAATACTTCAAACATTAAATCATTTCATTTCAATAATATAACCTCTACTTAAACAGAAGTAAAGCCCTCTCTGTAGTTTCATAAGTCCTGAAAAAATCACAAAATCCAACATTTGAGTAATTTTTTAAAATTTCAAGTATAATTGAAATTGCCAATACTTCGTTGCAGAATACTTCAAACATTAAAAGTGCGATTCTTTTCGCAATCTACAACAAATTAGTCTTACAAAGACTATATCAATGTTTCAATGAGTGTTTGATATAGTCTTTGTAAGACTAATTTGTTGTAGATTGCGAAAAGAATCGCAATTTTAATGTTTTTATAATTTTCTAAAATGCAACATGAATTTACATTTTTTGAATACAGTTTTAGTTAATTTTTTGGGCTGCTGTAATTTATTTTCCACTAGAGGAGTGTTTACATAAGAAGAGTTTACATAAGAATAAAACCTTTCATCACATGATTTCTAAAAAATTTCAGAAAAAACGCATTTCATATTTTAAATTCGAAATGAATTTAATTTTTTTCTTTTAGTTTTACTCAGTTTCAGCTGTTGTAATTAAATTCCCAGTTGAAGAATTTTAATTATGCTTACACATAGATCAAACTCAAACAAGAATAATTCTAATTCGAAAATATTTGAATTCGAGAAAATAAGCTTACGCTTTTTTATAGTTTGCACACTTTAAACATAATACCAGGTGTTGACTTTGCGGACGCAACATAGGATATCGCATGTTAAGTTTAAAGTGTTCAAATATTGGCTTCCCTATTTATTTTAGAGACAAAATGTATTTTACTTTTTTGTAGAGGAAAAAATTATAAATTTATGAATGTTCACACTTAACACTTTACGTTTCTCTAAGTTAAAATAATTAAGAAAAGGTAATGTGATTTATAAAAATAATGACATGCCATGGAATTGATACAATTGCGGATATTCCATATTTTTTTTTAAATCAATTTAAAGCTTTAAAGAAGTGTTTTCCACTCCCAGACTAAGCATGAAGTAAAATTTTGAGTTTAGAAAAGCCCCGTGAAAATTTGTCGAGGGTCGCGCAGCGACCCGAGACAAATTTTCTGGGCTTTTCTAAACTCGAAATTTTACTTCATGCGCCACGCATATAAACCACTGAAAATTATGAAATTCAAAGTAAATACTGTATTATAGTATCAATTAATTGAGAAAAGGTAAAAAAGTTATCTGGATAAACCAAGTTTATTTTGATTTATACTTTAAATATTATTAGTTCAAAATTTTTCATCAAGTGATAAAGTTATTCAAGAAATCGATAAGCACAATCTTGTGACGTTAACTTCAAAAATTGATAAAATATATGAATATATGTCAAAAGATGTTTATTATCTTGAACAAGTTTCTCATCTTTCACGTGGTGAAACATATTTAACTATGATTTAAAAAGGAAAACACTTGGTTAATTTTCACTAATATTTTGTTTTTTTATTCCAACTAGTTTCGAGTCATTCTCTAGGAGTACAGTACTCCTCGAGAATGACTCAAAGTCTAAACTAGTTGGAATAAAAAATCAAAATATTAGTGAAATTTAACCAAGTATTATTCTTTTTAAATGGTTGTGGTTTTTAAATCACAAGATATTTATTATTTTACATTTCTGACTTTTTTTCATTTCTTGCCTCTCGCAAATCACAATCCTGACTATAATTTGAAAATAAAAGACTATAATTGTTATATTAATTAATTAACAATTATTAGTAAATATCACATTATATATATTTTAAATAGCGACCTACTAAAATCGTCTCCAACGACAAAACCGGCAAAAAAAAGGACTCTTTATAATATCTGTATTTACCAAAACATTCAGTTATTTGGTTATTTGAAACTAAACCGAGTGTTTCCTTGGTTAAGCATGAAGTAAAATTTCGAGTTTAGAAAAGCCTGAAATTTTTTTTTGGTTTAGGATTTTCTAAACTCAAAATTTTACTTCATGCGCCACGCGTATAACTGATTTTTATGAAATTCAAAATATACTGCTTAGATTATTAAAGATCTATCTAAAAAGCCGTCTACTCAATTCTTACGGATTGCTTCAACTGCGGTATAACCAATTACTTGATTGCTAAGATATTTGATTTTGCCCATCACTAATATTTATTACAAAGGTATACGTCTTAAACTATGCGTTTCCTTTTTTTTTTCTTGTATAACTTTCTCATTTATCACTTGGTGAAACATTTTGAAATAATATTAAAGGATAAATTGTGTTTACGTTATTTATATTTATTTCATTAGATCATACCTTCTACAATGCATCGAAAAACATGACAACACCGCAACCTCTCACATAATGGACCCCACCGACAACTACGACGAGTTCAAGAAAGAGATGGACCTCAACCTCACGCAGAATTATCAAAACAACAAAACCTCCTTCCTCATCGAGGACATCTTGTACAGGGAGAAGGCGGACGAAGAGGCCTTCGAGAATTCCACGAAACACGACCAGATATCGCACAAACCCAAATACGAAGAAAAGATTTTTCAACCACCCCCCAAAGTTATGGAAAGGCGACCACTACCAGAAAAAGGATACCCGTATTTTCAACAGAACATGATGCCCAATCAGAATGTACAGAATTTTCAAGGGCAGGATAGCGGGTATATACAAGTTATGGGCGCGTTGGGGGCTTATTTGGGCACGCCTTATAAAACTATCACGGATCCGTATTTTTTAACACAAGGTAAGTTACATTTTTTTAAGATAACTTGTTGTTTTTGTTTTTGTTTTATTGGCCTTGGTAACTATGACCATTAGCCATCAATCTATATTTTAATGTTTTTTTTAACCAATTCTATATCGAAATTACATCTAGGACGCCACAACACATTCACACTACAACCATGGACCCGGATGGAATAATTTATTATTCATAAATGATTCCACCGGACGGGACTCGAACCCGCGACCTCTGGGTCTGTGGGCAGGGTCTCTACCCACTCGGCCACCGAGGCCCCTTTAAGATAACTAATCTTGAAGAAAGCATTCCTCTTCTCTAACTTCACGAACTGAAATTTTGCATTTGCCGACGCTAAACTTGTGTTTTTTTGCAAGGCACCGACGTAAACATTTTACTTCGGCGCGTCTGGCGTGCTGTGTATTCTCCTCACCATTCGCGATCATTCTAGAAAAATCTAAAAGACGCGTACGTGCGTAAAACGGTCTGAAATAAGTTTTAACCGTAAATTTAATATAAAATGTAATGTTTAGATTAAATTTGTATCCTTGTTAAAATTCCTTTTCGTTACCATGATCAGTGGAGGTCCTAGCAAAATTTTTAGATGGTGCGAGCTCTCATAGTGGCTCAAAAATGAGAGCTCTTTTTCGTTTTCGGCTGTTTTCGGCGCTGCCCCATGACGGCGTCCGGTGCGACCGCATCGCTCGCACTGCCCTAGGGCCGCCACTGGCCATGATCGTTCCATACATTTCAATACATTTTACAGTATTATTATAATCATTATAGGACTTCCTTTTCATCATGCCTTATTTGGAAGTTCGCCTAGTGAGATTTCCCTGAACGCACTGAAACATTGTCGAAGGAGAAAAGCCCGGACGGTTTTCAGTGACCCCCAGCTGACAGGTTTGGAGAAGAGGTTCGCTGCCCAGAGGTACCTTTCGACGCCCGAGAGGGTGGAACTGGCATCGGCGCTTAGTTTGAGCGAAACGCAGGTGAAGACGTGGTTTCAAAATAGGAGGATGAAGCACAAGAAACAACTGCGGAAGATACAGGAGGACAAGGGCGGGACGAGTTCAGGAAATAGTGAGAGGTCGGACAAAAATAATGGTATGTGTAATCTGTTTGTTTTTTTAATATGACCTATCAAATTTTACATATCAAGAATTTAGTGGTGTGATGCAGGTTGAATGTTTTAGGTTAGGATAAGATTAATCACATGTTATGTTGTTAAACAACTTTCATTTTCTAGGTTATATGAAGGCAAATGTGACAATTATATTCAAGGCACACTACATTTATTGAAGTTAATTTTAAATTTATGAAGTTAATTTTAAAAAAATATATATAATATATTCCATTTGTTTCTGGATCTCGCCTAGCCATGCTTTCGTGTTGTTATGTTGCAGTATCAACATTTACATTTTTTATTAATTGGCACTCCTGATTCCTTATTTTAACTTTGTTGCAATAATTTATGATATCATAAGTAATCCTCTTTTTAATTTTCAAGAGGTTTATTGTTAATCTTGCAACAATTATTTCGCCACGCGGTCGCTTCTTCGAGCATTTTATTATTAAATCAAATTAATCTAGTGTTGCAATGCTGTGTCAATGTCAAAGTGAAAAATAATTTCAGGCACATATTAAATATTAACATGCCAAAGATTATCTCTGAATCAAAAAGGTTACAAATTCTGAAATCCTACAAACATTTTAGGCAAAGTAATCCAAATCTACAGCATCACAATATTATTACGATTTTAATAGATATTTTTGGGGTATGTCTAGTATTTTAATTATCATATATATTTAATTAAAGATAATTTCATTTCAGGTAGGGAGATCTTCATTACAATTAATTTTACGACAAAGACCTGACGAATTGAAATCTACTACTTCTGGCAAACGATCTAAAAACAGCCATTTTTGGAATCACCTAGCTAGAAAAGATCCGCAACAACTAATTTGGCAATATAACTCTAGAAATCAGTATTTTACTTTGAGAGATCTTTTGAATGATATGAAAGAAAATTATGAGTTCCATGGGAGTAGAACAACACTTTATAGGGTTGTTAAAAGTATGGGGTATAAATTCAAATTAATTAATGAGCGCAAAATTCTCTGTGAACAAAAACATGTTGTTGCAGCTAAAATTATTTTCCTTAGAAAATTTGTACAGTATCAAAGTAGTAAATTTTGTTAATCTGAAAACTGCATATTATTATCCTTTTATATCTGAAAATTTGTAAAACAGGCAACAGTGTAAGATCACAATAGTCAGAAATTATAACCATAAAATCGAACATCTGACAGTGACATTTAAAAACCCTGATTTAAAACACAACCAGCCCCATTTACAATACTTAAACTGTCACTTTTCCATAGCTAGGCGAGATCCAGAAACAAATGGAATGGTGTATAATTAGTGTCAATTTATGGTTTTGAAACTGCGATTGACTTTGTTTCTAAGTTCTTTCAAATCGATAAATAAATAGCAGAGTTATGGCGGTGGACGTTTTCTTTATCGAACACCCGGTATTGTGTAGTGAACCCACATTAAAAAATGTATTCTTCAGCGGCGGCTCGCAGCCTAACTTCAGGGTAGGCCAGAGACCCAAGGTAATATGTATCCGTTATTAAACGGTGACTTTGTGGTGCAATTCCTTGTATTTATAAAGCGCGATCCCAACCTCAAATTTTGTGTGCCTTGGCGCTGTGGCCTACCCTGAAGTTGGGCTGCGAGCCGCCGCTGGTATTCTTAAAAGTTTTTGAACGAAAGGATATTTGAGATTCTGCACAACAAAAGCGTAAATAACACATTAGCTAAAAGTATCGCGTAGAATTACAACAATATTTCTAAAATATCTGTCTAAAATCTTATTTAATTAAAAGTTTTCGGCAGCGTGTCAAATAAAGGGGTGTGCTGAGCTAATGAAAATGTTTTTGAATAATCAGATTTCTAAACGTAATTCTAGACATTACAAACTACACATGACAAGAAACAACTTTTTCAAAATGCCACTGTCATAATTTCAGTTTTTTATACTTTAGCACCACTGTGCGGCGCATTCGCGCAATCAGTTCAGTAATAGGTGTATTGTAACTTAAGAACTAGAATAGTTTCTATGACAACGACCACTTAATAAAAAAAATACATATTAGTATTGTACGTAACGAGAGTGGTATGCAGCATATTACATATGAGCGGACATGTGGTGCACGAGCCGCGCAGCGGCGAGTGCAGTATTCCGCGAGTATGTAATTGCCATACCACTCGAGACACGTACGATACTTTACCTACGCCCTAACAAAATAAACAATGAGCATGAAAGAACAACTTATTTATTGTAATAATTTTTAATAGTACCATGACAATGATGAAAACTAAATTACTACTTGATCAATATACAGGGAATAAAGCTGTACATTTTCCGAGCTTCAAATTGAACTCGTTTAAAAAACAACGAATGTCGGAAAATGTACAGCTAAATTCCCTGTATATTGATCAATTAGTAATTTAGTTAGGTGATTAATAATTATTCCGCATTATGGGCTTGCAATTTGTTATAATACTCTATTGAACTATCAACCCATCAATAATTATTACTCACTACAAAGTATTTACCGAGAAAATACCGAAAACTTCACAATTATTTCAATATAAAAACAACGGTTTGCCATAATGTAAGAATGACAGATAGGTTCCATGTTTTCCAAAATTTTCATACCCATATTTTATTTCTTACTTTCATAGACTTTAAACACGGCCATTATATTCAGTCAAATATTAGTCTCGACTAACGATTATTTCAGTTATTAGTTAAATGATGATTGATAAGTCATCAATCAACAAAATAAATGCATGACTAATGACTACAAAATTAGTAATGTCTAACAAATGCAAAATTACTCATAAGTTTTGTTTATCAATCAACTTAAAAATGACGAACAGACAAATAAGTTTTACCTATTAACAAAATGATTGGTAGGTAAATATAATAATATTAGCCTGAAAATTGTTCCACCCATACACATCTTTTAAATTAATCATCGTAATTTAATTACAAGCTGAAAGTCTGTTAAACAAAGTATCATAATTGAGTAGAGAAAAAATATAAGTTTAAACAAAGTATCGTATGGTTAATTTAAAAAAATCTCTAGAGTGCCATGGAAAATATTCTAGGTTGGCAACTCTGAAAATATATATTGTAATTATCATATCTGACGTTTTATATGTCAATTCCTGAAATGTGTAGCCGACTTAAATTGGAAAAAAGATTAAATTATGGC
This sequence comes from Philonthus cognatus, assembly GCA_932526585.2. Classification (NCBI taxonomy): domain Eukaryota; kingdom Metazoa; phylum Arthropoda; class Insecta; order Coleoptera; family Staphylinidae; genus Philonthus; species Philonthus cognatus. The sequence continues at coordinate 113,207,737 of OW052242.1, forward strand.
ACTCTACATTTTTTTTATTGAACATATACCATAATTGAGTACAGCAAAAATAAGTCACGACTAACGATTGAATAAATGATGATTAATTAACCATTAATCAACAAAATAAATGCATGACTAATGACTACAAAATTAGTAATGACTAAGCAATGCAAAATTAGTCATGTCTTACTCATCAATCGACTTAAAAATGGTCAACTCTGGCGGGGTGCAAACAGACAAATAAGTTTTTACTGTAAACAAAATAATTTGTAGTTAACTATATTAATATTAGCCTGAAAATTGCTCCACCCATACACATCCTTTAACTTAATCATCGTAATTTAATTACAAGCTGAAAGTCTGTTAAACAAAGTATCATAATTGAGTAGAGCAAAAATATAAGTTTAAAAGTATGTCAAACGCAATAACGAATCGCATTGTTAGATGCAGCAAGTTTATTATAAACGCAAACTAAGTGAATGCATCCCGGCGCATCCACCATTTACGCCCCCGGGAATGTTTTCCGCCTCTTGCGTCATTTAGGGGGGAGAGGGCGAAGGCGAGAGCGAGGGCGGATGTGCAGCGAACGTCTTGGCCTCTCTTGTTAGTTTTTAGCCAGGACTGTACTTACTCAACAGACTTCTTGTCTTACATATCAATTACGGCGGGGGACTTGGGGATTTAACGAAGTTAATTATAACATCAAAATGGCGTCGTCTTGGCGTCGCGTAAGACTAACTTAAATTAAATACAGCCGGCTAATGTCATTAGGAATGTTAGTAACCTTACGAGTTAACTTGGGGCGACGCCGCCGCCGCCTCTTGAAAGCGTCTTCAAGACGCTCGCTTTCGGGTCGCCTCCGGACCCGGACCCCTCTCAAACGTCGGCACGATTTCGATTTTGATGTGACTAATTGTGCGTCGGACCCAATTTCGATTAAACTGATTTTCTTAATTAGTTTTCGCTAAGAAATTCGTTTTATAGCGCACTTTCTCAACAGTTATTGTATAAAAATGGTTGTTAACCCCTAACTTAAAGTAACTATTATTTCATTTTATATATTCGACTCATTTAAATTTTCAGCGAAAATGAATCAATAAAACAAAATTGATAAATAAATAACCAAATACTAATAAATAATTTAACTAAAAACACGATCATATTTAACCACCTATTTGTATCATAAAGACAATTTAACATAAAGAAAAATTGAGTTTGTCAATAGTTTGCAGAATATTTACAAAATATAAAAACGAAAAAAAAATTACTATCGACTTTCTACAAAATTTTTGTCTCATTGAGACAAGTCTCCAAATATTCATTGAAACAACTACTTCTTGTACTTAAATTATTGTTGAGTTACGTGAAGGTGAACTAAGTTATTAAATAAGAATTGAGCAAATACAGCAAAACAGTTAAATTACAAAGTTCGTATAATCAATAAAATCATTAAAAAACATACCCATAGATTTAAAATACAAAATTCAACAAAATTAACTTTAATTAAAGATAACCCGCCGAAACAATACATTAAAGTCTTTTATGTACCTAAACTCACCAACAAGATTAATAAACTTTGTAAAAATGTCAACTTAATTCCAGCTTATTATACTAATACCAAACTAAAGAATTATCTCGGAAACACGTTTGACAATAAAAGCTACCTCTCTTTATCTGGCATTTATTCAATAGAGTGCTGCAATTGTGATAAAATTTATGTTGGACGAACTCAGCGCAATTTGCAGACCAGGTTTAAAGAACATACCTTACATATCAAAAACTTTAATGCAGATAAATCAGCGGTAGCCCACCACGCCATCGAATCAGGTCACAAATTTTCAATAGATAAAATTATTAAAATTCTCCATTAATTACCGGCTTAATACCTTGGAGGCAATAGAAATGAAAAAAGTGGAAAACCGGCTATTAAACTTTGATTTTAGCCCATTAGTAAATCCTTTTCTAGAACTGATCCCAGCGCTCTAATCCCAGTCACCCGAAACAGTGTAATTATAATCCGCCCTTTACCTACCTGTACCGCTTCCCCACTAATCACGAATCTGTATCCACGTGGTATAAATTAAGTTTCCGTTTGGTTTTGTAATTAGTTAAGCATTGATAATGGTCACATCGTGACCGAAATGTACATTTGCGATTTTAAATAAATCTTGTGAAGAAAGGAGACTCAATTCTTATTTAATAACTACTTCTTGAGCTAATACTCGGACAGATATTGAATTATAAAATAAATATTTGAGTTACACGACAGCTCTACTGTTCTATGCATAATTTATATGCAAAATTCAACATCAGGTCAAATTATTCTCTCACAAAACTAAATGAAACAACAGGAAATTGAAATAAATTAAAAAAATTACAGGGAATGAATTTTAATTCTCTTAAGCCATCTATAGACGCGTTTCGAGATTTATCCATCATCAGTATAGCTATTTCTTTAGACTTACCTATTTGTAAAATATTACACACAAAGAAAGTAGAGGAGTTCCTAAAAATACTACGCGTGTTCAATTGAAACCCATCTTTGATTACCTGTGTCTTCAAAACAAACGGAATAATTCAAATGGCATTGGATAATGTTAAGGAACACATTAATGATTCTTTGGCGTTTGATTTAAATTAGTCCTTGAATTTCCTTTTTTTGTTGAAAATCCGTTCAAGCTTAATTCTCTAACTTTTATGCACTCAGGGTATTATTTTTTTTTTCTCTCGACTATGAAGGACTCTTGTTGAGAAAGTTTAAGGAACCTGGAGTAAATGTCAATGCAAATTTATCCAATGAAACTTTGAACAAGGTGCATCAAAGAATAAGACGGAAACGTCCGAGAAAACTTAAGCGTGGGGTCATTTTTCTACACGATACTTCTAGACCCTATGTTGCTAATGTCGTAAAAGAAAATTCTCTATGAAAATAATTAAGGTTTTGGAGTATCCACTCTATGGTCCGGATCTATCGCTTTGCGATTTCCATATTTTTGGACCGATGAAAGGGGCGGTCAAAAGTTGGCTTTTTGAACCTGGCGCAAAAGTACAGATAACTGTGAAACACTTTTTGTTTTTGTTTTCAGTTGCTACAAAAATTCAATGAGGAAGGTATACACTAGTTAGTAGTCGTTAGTCATAAAAATATGGAGATGCAGGCCTCAAAGAATAATAAAATTGATAAATCCAAAAACCAACCGCTAATCCTTGAAATAAGCAACAATGGAATATTAACAGATACCCAGATAAAAACACCTGAAGAGCCAGATGATGATTTTAAAACCGTCACTTATAAAAAGCCGAGGAGAAATGTATCCCAGCCAGAGTATAAAGCTTCGGAAAATTGTTCTGTAACAGCAACAAAAAATAATGACCAACGGATAAAACATTAAAAAAAAACGTTAATTTTCGGAAACGAATGTTGAAAATTTCAGAATGGCATTGAGCGATAAACAACTATAGGCAGATATATACACGTAATACATGTGTTGCAGTATATGCAGTATAGTACCTTTCAAAGTTCAAATAAATATTATTAATTTTATTTATAACAATTGAACGCTCCGACTAAAATTATGGTTCATTATTATAATTTAACACATCATTTTACTTATTATGGCCATTATTGACAAAAAGTATAAAAACAGTACGACAGTATAAAAACTAAAATATGTTTTTATTGGCGCGCCTTATAAATATTTAAAAAATACCACTTAAAAGATTAGTTCATTTGAAAGCTTTTTTGACTTTTAATAATGTATACACTAGTTAGTAGTCGTTAGTCATAAAAAGATGGAGATGCAGGCCTCAAAGAATAATAAAATTGATAAATCCAAAAAACAACCACTAATCCTTGAAATAAGCAACAATGGAATACTAACAGATACCCAGACAAAAGAAGACAAAGAAGAGCCAGATGATGATTTGAAAACCGTCACTTATAAAAAGCCGAAGAGAAAAGTATCCCAGCCAGAGTATGAAGCTTCGGAAAATTATTCTGTAACAGCAACAAAAAATAATGACCAACGGATAAAAAATTGAAAAAAACGTTAATTTTCGGAAACGAATTTTGAAAATTTCAGAATGGCATTGAGCGATAAACAACTATAGGCAGATATATACACGTAATACATGTGTTGCAGTATATTCAGTATAGTACCTTTCAAAGTTCAAAAAAATATTATTAATTTTATTTATAACAATTGAACGCTATATTCGATCCGACTAAAATTATGGTTCATTATTATAATATAACACATCATTTTACTTATTATGGTCATTATTGATTGACAAAAAGTATAAAAACAGTAGTACGACAGTATAAAAACTAAAATATGTTTTTATTGGCGCGCCTTATAAATATTTAAAAAATACCACTTAAAAGATTAGTTCATTTGAAAGCTTTTTTGACTCTTATTAATGTTTGATACGTCCATTGTGTATAATATAAATTAACGAATGTCTTTTGAGAATTAATTACAACGAGTACATTTTAATTATTTGCAAAGCATTAATCTTTGCATTCATAAAAATGGAGGTTACATTAAGCATTTACCGAGAGTCGAATTATTAAACAATTATTTAATATTAAACATGTTGTTGTTTTAAATTATTTAACAATTGATGTTCTTTATTTTCATTCGATCAGGTAATTATATTTTATTTTATTGTTGCAAAACCGTACAAGATATCAAACATTATTAAGAGACAAAAAAGGTTTCAAATGAACTAATCTTTCAAGAAGTATTTTTTAAATTTTTATAAGGTGCGCCAATAAAAACATATTTTAGTTTTCATGTTGTGGTACTACTGTTTTTTTATGCTTCTTGCTAATAAATGATGACTATAATGCCTGAAATGATGTGTTATATTATGATAATCAATCATAATAAATTCGAATATAGCGTTCAATTGTTATAAATAAAATTATTAATATTTTTTTGAACTTTCAAGACTAATTCCAGCCATTAACTTTTGGATATAGATAAGTTATCTTAAATCGTCATATTTTGATCCCAGGAATCTATGATTAAGCCATTTTCCCACATTAACGGGACACCCTGTATACAGGGTGCCCGTAGTTATATCTCTAATTGTTTCCCAAGCAGCTTTTCCTTTGTTTGATGAAGTTACGATCTTTTTGTTATAATAATTATATCGGCCTTCTTTTAGCTGATATTATATTGCTGTTTGTAAAATCGTAGAGTCGGTTACACTTCTGGGGAATGTCTGGTAACAGTATCATATATACAGGGTGCCCATATTTCAACAGAATGTATGGGGATGTTAGTTTTTTGAAGAGATAGAGAGTCGTTTAAATTGGAGCAAAGTTGCGTACTTTAGGGCCTAACAATAATCGGAAAACAATTTTGAAATATTTTTTTTGTTTTCGAGATATCAACAAAAAACTGATTTTTTTGATAAATGGTTTTTATTTTTGTATTCAAAAACTACTGAATTTGGACATTTAGAACTTTGACAATATAGAGGCACTTTCTAATGAGGAATTTAGTAGCATATTTTTTTTCAAGATAACTATAACATTTACCCGGGAACCATAGCCAACTTTTGTTTTTCTTATGAGCGCCATTTTGGATGTTCATATTATTTGGAAGAATATTTTTTTCTGAATACAGTGATGTACCACACTCATAATTTATTTTAGATTTGGTATTTAAAATTATGATATTTTCTTTATTGCAAAGAGTACCTTGAAAACAATGACGTCATATCTGTTAATCAATAAAATCTTGACAGCAGTCGATCATTGTAAGCACTCAAAATAATAACTGTCAATCTTTTGTTATAATAAGTATCTATTATCACATAAAAGTTCCACGAACTAAATTTATCCTACTATTATTATTCCAAAACTATTCACAAAAAATGTAATTCTTGCATTTTTTGCTACATCTCAATAAATATTGATCACTTTACTGTAAATCAGTGGTTTATACGCGTGGCGCATGAAGTAAAATTTCGAGTTTAGAAAAGCCCCGTGAAAATTTGTCTCGGGTCGCTGCGCGACCCTCGACAAATTTTCTTTGTTATATTAATGATATTTGCCACATGATTTTTCCTGTCAAGTACAATTTGGCGCCCTCCTAGTCCAGGCGCCCGTGTGCGGTGCACGCCCGCTTGTGGCGGGCCTGCTGGTGACAATTGACGTAATTCTGATTCAACTACCAAAGATACTGAATTCAGCATATATTTTAACTGAAAAGTATTTCTCAAACCTAAAAAATAAACTTAATTTTGACAGCTAGCGCGATTTTAAAGTAAAAATCATTTAATTTTATATACATATTTTTTATTTTACCTTTACACAAGTATAAATAACACATATTCAACCAACTTTTGAATTGAATTGAAATATCTAAATAAAAATAGTCCATTTAATAGAAACTTCTGTAACACACTGTATTATATTAAGGTCTTTATTCACTTATTTTTCAGAAGGTGTAATCGATTTTTCCGGAAGATCTTCTATTGACCCTTTGAGTCGAGGAATCGCGAGGAGTTCGACGTCGCAAGACTCCGATTTGAGCGAGTCGGAAAGTGATATTGACATTGTTGGTGACAGTAAATCGGGATACTACAAGCCCAACTGAGACCATTTAGTTTAGTAACCAGATGAATTGACTTATTTGTGTACATACAGAGAGAGAGCAACAGGGTAACAACAAACATAGTCTGCACGGCTTTCATCAACAATCCAAACGTCGAAAAAAACGTCCGGGTGCGGATAGAGTTGTATTTCAGTGTAATTTTATAGTATATCTAGATGTTAGGAAACGTAAACCAAAGAATCCATGTATATTATGTATGTAGATAAATTTCATGCAAAATTTACATTTGTATTATTTTCCCATCCCTAGTATCATGGAATATTAACCGAACGAAATTTTCAGACAATTCCTTATACAGAGGGGGCAGAAAAAGCTATCCGATTTCATATCCCTTTTTCTCAGAAGAGGGAACAGGTAGAGTAGTGGGGTAAAAACCGTTAGAAAGCCGGTTTTATGCCATTTGTCATTAGTCAACATGCCTTGGTCTGGTGAACATCGTGCTTTTGTTATTGAGCGGTTTATCGAAAACGGCGGTTCGATAATTGCTACACAACGTGCTTTTCGAATTCATTTCTGACCCGGGCGTCATGATCCTGTTCCACATCACGCTACGATTAAAGTGTGGGTGTCAAATTTTCGACAGACGGGTTCAGCATTGAAAAAGAAGTCGCCTGGACGTCCCAGGACAGCAACAGGACCTGAAAACATGGCCAATGTGAGAGCCGCGCTTGAACGTTCCCCGCGTCGTTCGGCACGAAAACATTCGCTCGCTTTGGCGATTTCCAACCGCAGTATTCGGCGAATTTTGCACCGGGACCTCAAAATGCATCCCTACAAAATGGTTGTTGCACAGGAATTAATTGAAAGGGATTTTAAAACCCGTATGAACCTGTGTCGCGATCTCCGAGAACTCCCAATAGACGATGTTGTGCTCTTCACGGACGAAGCCCATTTTCACCTTTGTGGCGCCGTAAACAGGCAGAATTTTCGATATTAGAGTGACAAAAATCCTCACGAAATCCATCAGAAACCCCTCCATACCCCAAAAGTGACTGTGTGGTGTGCTCTTTCCCACCTAGGCGTCTGGAGGCCTTACTTTTTTGAAGAAAATGGGCAAACCGTAACGGTCAACAGCGAGCGCTGTTGTTTCATGCTGGAAAATTTTCTTCAACCCAATATGGAAGAAAATGGCGTGGAAAATGTGTGGTTTCAACAGAATGGTGCAACCGCCCACACATCGCGACGATCAATGGACATTCTCAGGGAAATGTTTCCCGGACGCCTCATTTCGGTGAAAGTCATGGAAAGCTACCGCTAGCGCCTAAATCAGTGTATCCGCTCCCAAGGACGACATTTGAGTGATGTGCTTTTCAAAACTTAAATTTAAAAATGGCATAAAATTTGCGATATGTTAATAAAAGAAAAATGTTGTCAAGTTGAGTTGTTTTAATTTTATAACGTTTTGAAATCGGATAGGTTTTTCTGCCCCACCCTGTATTTATAAAGCGCAATCCCAACCTCAAATTTTGTATGCCTTGGCGCTGTGGCCGACCCAGAAGTTAGGCTGCGAGCCGTCGCTGCCAAAAACCCAGGGGGGTCGGATTGAATAGAAAAATGAGAAACGCGACAGTGTGAGCAACTGTAGAACTAAATTTTATAAAGCTACATCATAAAAGGATTATTTCAATATTCAGATGCGCAATTCTTTTAAGTTCAACTTCGTAAATACCTAACAATCATAATAATAATCATAATATCAACATAATATTGATTTATCATTTAGATTTTCTTAGTAATGCATTGTTGTTAAAATGTATGACATCAGTGTCATGTTGAAAACTTCAAATCATCCGCAAATAAATCTCAGTCAGTGAAAACTTTTAAAAATAGTTTCAGTTTTGAATAATACAAATCAATTTCTAAGAGTGTATTAATCTATGTAAGTTATTTGTAAATTCATATAAGTCCAAGTGTGATGTGCTAATATGTAATAATCGACACCCGGTTAAAGCTAACTTCAAGTTGAAGTTATATTGAGGTCTTCAACAAAAATGTCTTTCGACTTCCCCTATGCCTCAAGCAAAGATTGCAATGGTTAACAGTAATTAAGAGCGCCTTCAACACATATATTAAAATAAAAAGATTTTTAAGAGTGTGTACGAATATCTTCATAAGTACATTGTTCAAAAATTCTTTACAAAAGAAAATAAATTGTAATGCAGTCCCAATAATATCTTCCAATGTATTCAATCTTATTTACAATATACTTAGCATTTAGCCCGGTTTACAAACCGGGGAGCCGAGGGCCGAATCAAGGAAATGTAGAAATGTAAAGAGAATTGCATAATTAAAAAAAAAATGATGTTGAAGAAAAATATATGTATAATAGTAGCAAGGGGAGAGGCGTTGGTGCATGAGCCGAATGGTGGTGACTGCAAGGTAAATCGTTGTTTTGTAGTGGTTATGGAGTGGATGGATGTAAAGGTCCGTGAAAAGGTTGGAAGAGATGGTCGCTTCGCTCCAGCCGCTCGATTGGCTCGCTTGCCTTGCTCGCTTCGCTCGGTAGGGTGCTCGCTTCGCTCGCACATAGAGAGGGTAGTTGCTCCTTTATCCCCGCGAAAACAAATTTTCTCTAGAGCAATTTTTGGACCGAAAATTTGCTGAAACACCGGGAAGGCGGCCATTTGTTGGCTCCAAAATAATTTGCTGAGCACCGCGAGGTCAAACCATACCACCCTACGTTTAAACAAATCGGTTTGGAGCTTTTTAAGTCGGTATTAGACCACCCTGTATATACACGTTAAACTTAAAAAATGAAAAAAAATACTTTTAATAATCGGATCTAACTCGGAAAAGAACGGTAATTTGTCGCATTCAATTCTGCACACGATGGAATTTTTTGTAGATTTTTTTTTTTTTATTTTTTTAAAAATTTAAAAAAATATAATTTCTTTCTTAATTTTTTTTTTATGTTGTTTACTTAAATTGATTGTTTATGCACGGTATAATTGAGGTTAAGAACATTTTCGTCTGATGTTTAAAGAGTCAAACTGAAAATAAAAAAAATTAGTAAAAATGGTCTGATTTCAATACCATCTAGCCTATAATGTCGTAGACCATTGTTATGTAGTGGGTATAGGGCGGATGGATGTAGAGGTATATTGGTTAGATAAAATGGTCATTTCGCTCCTATCGTGATGTAGTCTGACTTATTTTATATTATTATTATTATTTATTTTATATAATTTATTTTTGTCTATGAAAACGGTCTAGGACTTTATTTTTGCGATATGTGACGGAAAGATACAAAAAACATTTTCGAATTTCCCGTCGTCGGTAAATTGTCGATCAAATACATTTTTTTTAATTGGTTGGGCTTGGCTCGGCTTCGCCTCGGATTAATAGTTACAGCTCATTAAAATAGATAAAAGGGTCGGATTTGACCGCCGAATAGCCTACGGGACCCGCGACGGTCTGTTCTCGGCCCAGTAAAAATTTCGAGTTGCTAAAATGAATATTTCGATATTTTAATCTCCGGTGATTTTCTCAATCGCAATTTTTCGAGGAAAAAAAAAAGTCTGAATTTCAATATTTTTTTTTTAAATAGAAAACGTGGTCGGATTTTAACGCCGTATAGCCAGTTCCACGCGGGATGTTTAGTTCTCTGCCCAGTAAAAATTTCAGATCGCTAAAATGAAAATTACTATAGTTCTCAGGGCCTGTTCCAGAATCGTGTTTTTTGAGTAAAAAAATTGAAAGAAGTTATATTCTTTGGTCAAAAATTTCGATTTTTGATTTTGTATTTTTCTCAGTCGCGGATAATCAGTCGAAATCCAAATCTGAAATCCAAATTTCTCTATCGCAATTTTTCGCGAAAAAACATCAAAATGAAAATTTCAAAAATTATTTTTTTGTTTTCATTGTTTTGTTTCGTCTTGTTTCATCTTGTCGGTTGCGGCTAATTATTCGAAATCGAAATGTGAAAACCAAACTCCTCTGTCGCAATATTTCGACCGAAAATGTGCTGACAGCCCGTGAAAAAAAATGTAGATTTTTGATTTTGTATTTTTCTCAGTCGCGGATAATCAGTCGAAATCCAAATCTGAAATCCAAATTTCACTATCGCAATTTTTCGCGAAAAAACATCAAAATGAAAATTTTAAATTTTTTTTTTGTTTTAATTGTTTTGTTTTGTCTTGTTTCATCTTGTCGGTTGCGGATAATTATTCGAAATCGAAATGTGAAAACCAAATTCCTCTATCGCAATTTTTCGACCGAAAATGTGCTGACAGCCCGTGAAGGCAACCAATAAAAGAAAAAAAGAAAACATGTCCCAACACCGCTAAATTTAATCGTAGCGATCTGCGTTTAAATAAAACATTTTGGAGAAAAAATAAAAACCATCGATTAAATGCGAGATTTAGACAGCCGGTATATATTTTTATGAAATTTCAATTGCAAAAAAAAACAACTTTTTCTCGATAGAAAAAATTCTCGATAGATGGGTCGTGTTTCTAATGGAATTCTGAACACGATAGAGGCAAAATTTTGAAAATGTATTTTTTTGTTTTGCAAAATCGATTAAATGCGATATTTTTTTTAATCGGTCGATTTGAGCGCTCGGAAGTGTCGCGTTGGAAAGGCCAGGTCAAATCCCATCGAAATTGTGCTATGCGCGACCTGAAAAAGTTCTGTGTGAAGCAAGACCAGCGTGTAAAGTATTGAGGTTAGGAAATCTTCCGTCAGGCGTAAAATTAAAAAAATGATTTAAAATAGAAAACGCGGTCGGATTTGAACGCCGCTTAGCCTAAGACACGCGGATTTTTTTTGTTTTCGGTCCTGTGAAAATGTGAACTTTCTAAAATGAATTCTTCGATTTTTCCACTCCCGCTTACAGTCGTCTCCCATAAGAGCAATGTAAAAGTGGTTGCCATGGCGACCGAATCGCAGCCTTTTTTGATCCCCGCTGCTTTAACGTTTTTATTAAGGGAGATAAATAAACAATGTGTATAATTTTGAAAATATGATTTTATTTATAATTTCTTTATATTTTATATGACTAATTAGCAGAGCTGGGATGAATCCTCAAAAACAGGATTCAAATCACGAATCCGAATCACCTAATATGATTCGAATCACGAATACTCGAATAAAAGATTCGTAAGTGAAAAATATGATTCGAATCAAAGATTCGAATCCTCATTTGTGAATCACAGATACAAATCCTTTAAAAATACATTTGAATCTATTATTTGTAACCAGTAACATTTTATTCCATCAGTTTCCAATAACAAAAATGTTATTTTTCCGACTAAATATCAGATTAATTTATGTGTTATTGAACTTTATTTTAAATCAGTGTTTTATACGCGTGGCGCATGAAGTAAAATTTCGAGTTTAGAAAAGCCCCGTGAAAATTTGTCTCGGGTCGCTGCGCGACCCTCGACAAATTTTCTACGCGGGGCTTTTCTAAACTCGAAATTTTACTTCATGCTTAGTCTGGGAGTGGACAACACTAGTTCTTAGAAGTTTCAAATTAAAGGATCACTCTAGATTACTAAGTTTATTACCATTTTAAAAAGGCTACAGCTCGAAGGACCAATCATGGTCTTCGGAGACCGAAGGACTACAGGGAATCGAAGTTTCTTTACAAGAAAACAACGAATATCTGAAGGTTTACAGCATGTATAGGAAAGAAAACATCCAAGTTTGAAAAAATATCGAAGTTGGGTTGGTTTTCAGTGCGTTTTTAACTTCACTGTAAATCAGTGTTTTATACGCGTGGCGCATGAAGTAAAATTTCGAGTTTAGAAAAGCCCCGTGAAAATTTGTCTCGGGTCGCTGCGCGACCCTCGACGCGGGGCTTTTCTAAACTCGAAATGTTACTTCATGCTTAGTCTGGGAGTGGACCGTCAAGATATTCTACATGTCGAGATTTTCGATATTTCTAGATTTTTGTCGGTTTATTCACACTTTGTTATTATTTTAAATGCAACTTTAATATTAAATAAATACGTTTTTTCTTAGGAATAGAATATTCACCCATTAAGAGCCGAGCAAATTATAAAGTTAACGATAAAAGTTAATTTTAGGTACAATTTTGCATCTTTTTCTATGATTTCAATGAATGATTTATTATATTACATACGTCGATTTTATAGAAGAGTTAAACGAGTGTTGTCCACTCCCAGACTAAGCATGAAGTAAAATTTCGAGTTTAGAAAAGCCCCGCGTAGAAAATTTGTCGAGGGTCGCGCAGCGACCCGAGACAAATTTTCGCGGGGCTTTTCTAAACTCGAAATTTTACTTCATGCGCCACGCGTATAAAACAATGATTTAAAGTGAAGTTAAAAATGCACTGAAAACCAACACAACTTCGATATTTTTTTCAAAATTGGATGTTTTCTTTAATATCCATGCTGTAAACCTTCAGATATTCCTTGTTTTCTTGTAAAAAATCTTCGATTCCCTGTAGTCCTTCGGTCTCCGAAGACCACGATTGGTCCTTCGAGCTGTAGCCTTTGTCAGAGCCGTCCTTAGGTCCGCCGCATATTGACCGCAGCGCAGGGGCAGCAGAGACGTAGGAAAACCCGTACTGCTGAGCGGGCTGTGCTGCGCCTCCGAGGCATCAGCGCATATTGAGCACAGTATCTCCGGCGCAGTCTCGCAGAGTTCAGTTTCGTTGCAATGGACATGAACGCTATGCAACTTTTGTTAGACTTCGAGTCCGAATCAGATGAAGAAAACTTACAATATATATCTTCACTATTTCTTAAAAAACGGAAGAGAGGAAAAACAAGCGCGTTTTTAATAAAACGGGAGACGCATGGCGAATTTAATACTTTAAGTGAGATTCCCGACGATCTATTCAAAGTAGTACAGTAATGCGAAAAACGCATCCTTTTATTTCTAATACTAACTTAGAACCTTAAAACCATAGAAAATGGGTGATTCTGTATAATGAAAATTAAGTAGTTATTTATTTCAATTTCAATTATTTTTTTATTACGAAAAAATAAAATATTTTTGCTTATAAAACATCTTATACTAATTTAATTATTATTAGGATACATTAACTACAGCATGGCAAATATAACTTGGACAGACGATTTTTTGAAAAAGCCAAAATTAAAACCCCACCAAACCCACAAAAATGCCCCAATCACCTCGCCGATTTTTTTCAAAATGTATAAAATCACCCCCAAAACCACCCTCAAAAATTCATGTATGTAAAAAATCCAAATGCAATATCATTTAAAAACTTATTTTGAAATAAATCAAATAAAATACTTTTGAAAATTAAAAGAAAAAAATAACGCTTTGTATTGCTTTCTGGGGCACGTTTACAGAAAATGTTGTTTATTTATAACTATTTTCTTTTTGTTTATTTAATAAATGATTTTTTATTTGCTGTTTTACCACTTTATTTTAGAGAATGACTCGAGTTTCTACAAATTTCTTGTCATTTTCAAATCAAACAAATTTTTTATAAACAAAACATTAGGTTACTAAATTTTACATAAAACGTATACATTAAATAAAATAAAAACAAAAAGTTTCAAAGTATATTTAAGCAGTTGGAAGAGTGGAGAAAAGTTGACATCTGTTTGTTCATTTCGTACTTTAAATTTTGGATTATTACTATGTAAATTTCGGCCGCTTCTAATAAATTTAATTTTTTACTGTTTGAACAGTTATGTAGTAATTTAATATCTTTCATCTCGGGAAATTTATGATTAGATTCTAGTGAATGATTAGAAAACGAACTAGAATTTTGTTTTAATCTGAATTCCCGAAAATGTTCTTCAAAACATTTCTCCAAACTTCTAATTGTTTGTCCTGTATATATTTTATTACATTCGGGACATGTTAATTTATACACCCCAGATTTTTTATATTCTTTAAAAAGATATAATTAATGGTGCCTGTGCACTAATGTTATATATTTCACCTAGCAAAATTAAATTTAGTTACGTGGGTATAAAGAATTAAAAGCCAATTCTGTACTTCTAGAAACAATAAAGTCCTTACCATTTTCCATATTAAGTTCTTTTGCAATTTCTGCCCAAAGAACATCTTTTAATTTCGTCCTCATATAATCCGGGTGGCACGTATCGTACAACACCGGATGAGATTCCACTAATACAATTAAATTCTCCATACTATTTTTTTTTGAGTGCGCTGCTCTGGCGCCACTCCGTGATCTGTGAAATACACACGTGCTATGTACAGAGGACGCAGGAAACTGTGTTGCAAACACAAACGCGCGGAGGCAGGCCTCCACAACTCAAATGTAAAAATCGGAACCAAAATTTGTTCCTTGTCTAACACGTTAAAATGCCATATATCTCTATCCCGTAAAACGGTTACCCCAAGGATTACTGCTAATTCCGTAGCACCACTAGTCAATATTAATGGAAACTGTAAATATGCTAGAAAGTCGTCAAAATAAGCACTAGATGTCTCTACATATTTCTCTTTACCTCCAATTTTACGGCCTACCCCAATTTTTCGCCATTTGCAATTAATCTTCTGTTCTGATTGCAGGTTCAGCTGATTTTCGCAGATTAATCTGAATTTCTTGGGAATTTTACAATATGGATCGTAAGGGGACTAAATATTGTAAGATTTGTGGCTGCAGTAAAGGTGAGGTGGAGAAACTGTTCTGTTTTCCCCGCAATCCAGAATTGTAAGTACGACAAATAATTTCTAATTAATTATTCCATTGTTTTCAAAAAAATAATTACTTTTCTTGAAAACACTATTACTACAGATTATTCGAGTGACGTAAGTGAATTTTTATATACGGGTTGTGGCTTCATTAATATTATTAAATAAACATGCTTTTGCACAAAAATTAATATTTATTTTATAATGTTATTATTCACGTATTGTATTTAATATTAACGTATATTATGTTTATGTTGATTAAAATGTAGTTTATAATACATGTTTACGGAAGTTGATTTATAAAAACAATTTCAAAAATGTAGATTATCGGTAATGTCAGTAGAGTTCATTTTTGTCAACTGGTTTAATAATTCAAAAAATTGATGGTTGCAGGTATTGAACTCTGTACTATTTGACAGTTGAATTAGTTTACTAATTATTTATATGACCGTTTTTTTATTGTAACGAGGTGACATAGACAGTTCCCAATGTATAGCTTTTTTGCAAACAGTATTTAATATAATGTATTATTTAGATGTGAGAAGTGGAGACATAATCTTGGTATTGTGTGTGATGTGTCTCGTTGCCGCTGGAGAATCTGCAACAGGAATTTTTCCAAAGAATTCTTTCATGCTCGCAGTGACAGCTTGCGATTAATTCGTACTGCTGCTCCATTTGTTGTGGCTGGTAATGAAGGTGAAGGTAATATGTTACAACATGATCTGGATATAAAACCATCCACATTACTCTTTAACATTTTTAAATTTAGATTGCTTTGCTTTATTTAACAATTATATATAATTTCATTATATTGCTAACTTCTTTTTTAATTATTTTCGTAAATAAACAAAGTTAAAGTGATATATGCTTTTTATTCTATTAAACCCTTCTGTGTAATTTTGCTGTCCATAATAGAATTATTGCTTACTTCAATGTAAGCAATAATTTTATTATGGACTTAGAATTGAAAAAATTATTATTGAATATATAACATTTTAAATATACCGCCATATTTTGGATTGCGCGACTGTGGCGCCACCCAAATGGATTTTTTTTTCTCACGTAGTTGTGCATCTGTAATCTGTGCGCGGAGGGAAGACAGAGCAGGGCCTATCAACTCTATAGGGCGTCAAAATTCTTGTTTGAGTTGTTTCACCCCATACCAGCAGAGGCGCATATGCTGCTAATTCTTCTTATTCTTCCATATTTTTTACAAAAATGTTCGCTAGATGGCGCAATGAGGCATTTCTGGTGTGAAAATATATTTCACATTTTTTATAATTCAAACCCATCAATGCATCAAGTGGTCTTAAGTGCTAACATAAACAAATCTGTAAGTATTGGAATATTTTCGTAGTTTCAGCTATTTTATTCCCATTTTAAATCCGTGTGGCTCACATGTGTATTTAATTAAATTGAAAAATTTCTGAAAATTGTTAAAAACATTAAAAAAAATGAGTCATTACTGTGCAGTTAAAGTGTGTTACAATTCAAGTAAAGACACCCGGATGCACAAGTTTTCGCAAAAAAACGGGGTAAGCTGCTCTTTGTAAAAACAATATGTTTAGATGTTTAGAAAGGTGATCTAAATTATTTGATTTGACATTTTTAATCTGACTTGAGTGCCTAATTATGAGCTAATTTGACTACAAATTATACTCATTTACTAATTTGCGTTAGTTGAATGCATTTTTAAGTGTTGTCAATTCTAAATGTAACTTGGTTTATTTGTTTCATTTTGCTAGATGTTCAAGTATTTCTAAAAATTAATACTACAAATCAGTATTTAATTCTTAACTGCGGGGACGCGTTCCTCTGAGAGATGAGAGGGGTTGGGGCACAGGACAAAATATATAGGGGCCTCAGTAAATAATTTTAATCAAAAGTATTCAATGCTTTTTTGTTTTTTCGTCAACATGATTTTTGTCAATTTAAGTATTTATTGACTGATATCTCCATTATTAATACAAAAAAAATACAAATATGATATTACCAATTGTCACATATAAGTTTAAAAAAGAATACTTAAATTAATAATAAATCAAAAAAATGTCAACATTATAATATACAATGTGAACAAAAAAGTGTAATAATCTTTATTAAGTGGAAAAGACTGAAAAATAACTAAAAAATTAATAAAAAATAAAAAAAATAAAGAAAATATATTTCATCATTATTCAGTAAGCATCACGAGACCATTAATATTTTAAATATGAAATATAATATTTATTTATGAAAATTTATATTCATTATTAAATATATTTTCATGTATGTGTTTTATCACTGTCTTGTCAGAGCTTAACTTTGATAAAACTATGCAAGTCTGATTGATTACAGCCGAAAAATAATTATAACTATTATTCTAATTGGATCCCATTCTTTTACATAATATATGTTAATATATTATAATAACCTTAAGACAATTGATCACTCAAAAGATGCAATCAGTCTTTCTTAAAGCTATTCTATTTTAAAAGACAATAATATACATTTAATTTGTAATAATCATATTCTAATATTAAAATATTTCATTTTTAACTATGTTTGTCCATGACTATCTTATAATATACTCATTATATTTAAGTGTTTCTTCAATTATAAATATATTCATTATTCACTACTGTCAGTGATTAATCATTATTCACTGTTTAATATACACTGTTTAATATATCATTTTCAAAATTTTATCTAGTAGTCCGCAAAGTGTCATATAATTAAATTAAAACGTCAAAACCATTTACATTATAAGAGAGTTTTGAAGTGGTTTAATATAAAAAATTAGAAGATACATGAAATCGACAGCAATAGCAGAAGGCTATATAGACGACTACATTAAAAATAAAATAGACACAGCTAAAAGCCAAACCTATCAATGCAATAAAAATGTTTTAACAACTAATCAGAATCTTAGTTTTGATATAAATTCTATTCCTGCAATTAAGTTAACAAATTGTTCAAGTATTACATTTAATATTACTAAATAATATTGTATTGTATTAAATTAATGTTAAAAATTAATACTATTCCTATTTATATAACTTCTTAATAAAAAAAAACAAAAGCATTATATTGTCGTGGACAAAGTATAGTCTACAACTCGCATATAATGGCTATTGATCACTCCGAACGACTTACTCCACTCGCCTAACGGCTTGTTCCGCAAACATCGTTCTCGTGATTAATGATTATATGCTCGTTGTACAATATACTATTAATAAATATACTTATTTCAGCAATAGCATACATTTCTTGGAAGTGTATTAAACTATAATTTTACTATATTAATATTTCTAAAATTTGGAAATAAGCCTTTAGAAAAAATAAATATAAGTATACTATATTATTTCTGGTTTTAGGTCTATCAGAAGTGGCTGGAAGCAGTTAATCGGCCTGAGTTGTATACAAAATCATTAAAGCAGCTAAGTAACTATTATGTTTGTGACAGGCATTTTGCTAAGTCGACCAAAAGTAATTTAAGATCCAGGACAAATTTACTACCTGGTAGTGTACCAACACTATTTT
This sequence comes from Philonthus cognatus, assembly GCA_932526585.2. Taxonomy (NCBI): domain Eukaryota; kingdom Metazoa; phylum Arthropoda; class Insecta; order Coleoptera; family Staphylinidae; genus Philonthus; species Philonthus cognatus. Next base: position 113,226,480 of record OW052242.1, read on the forward strand.
TGAAAACAGTTGGTAAGTTAATGATGCACTCCACATTGATTAATTATTTTAAAATAGGTATTAATTGTTTGTAAGCTACATTTCTTCATTTTGTTCATAGATGTACATGATCCCCCGTGTGCATCGACCAATGATGTACAGGTGGCAAATGCTGAGTTGGCCGAAGATGAAGACAATCCCTCGTTCGTGATGGATGTAGTTGATCCCTCATCGGTGATAGATCATCCACATACATCCACATTATCAGAGGTGCCACCTGCAACAGCTCATTTAGCTGTATGTGTGGACCATTCCTATTCGGTGATGGATCGAGCACCTACATCCACTGATACTCTGCAGGTGCCACCTGCTAATTTGGATGTATGTATGGAGCATCCCTATGCGATGATGGGTCAACCACCTACATCCACCGATGATATACAGGTGTCTTCTGCCGATCAAATGTATTCGGTGATGATGAATCCATGTTCATCCACAGATGCTGAGCTGGTTACATCATCTATATTTATCAAAAACAATCCATATGATCTCAAGAAATCCCGGACCAAGAAAGAATGTAAGTTTAAAAATTGCCTATTTCATTTTTATATTTCAGTAAACATATCCCTCTGAATAATTTCGTTATTGATGTATTGGCCTCTACAGCTAAGAAAACGCCCGCTGGTGGCGATGCCGGTACCGAGAAGACGCATTTAACCGCTTTATACATCTGCCTCCTGGAGATACATTATAATATTTATAAATTTGGCTTAGGCTTGAAAAAATCCACCATGTGGACTACAAATAACGTGAGTAGGTTAAGCCCAAAAACCTCCATGTAAACACGATTTGGACACACTTACTTGCTTAAACATATACTATATAAACCACTGTAACAATGCCACTTCCTTTAAGATATCGGCAACGACACATTTTCAAAAGAAATACACAATGTGCGAAGTATACGTGTTTTCTACAGCTGGTTTCAGGGTTTGGAGCGCCCCCACTGGTAGCTTTAGAGGCCAATACATAGGGGAATGTATACAAAACAAATGATTGTGCCATTTACTTATCTAACATTTTTATTTTTTTATTTACAGGTTTGGAGGTGAAGTTGTTGACAACTGTAAATGCGAAAAGTCAAAGAAAGCTTACCCCTCAAGCTCGGATGGTATATTCATATGCACGTGACCTTCAACGGATTGCTAGAAAATTGAATGCTCAAAACGCTTCTAATAAGAAACGTCTTGAGCAAGCAATGAAATTTGCAAAAACCGGCGAAGGATGGCGTGCAAAATTGAATAAAACATCCTTTAACTTTTTGTTGTCGCAAGTTAGGTTGCAACAGTATAAACCTCGGGGTAGGCGGTTTTCGATGGAAGACAAAACTTTTGCTTTGGCAATGTTTAAGCAAGGCCCTAAATTGTACAGGTTCTTAGCAAAAGTGTTTGCTCTTCCATCGACGCAATCCCTACAAACCTTGTTGAATAGAATTCCCATTGGTCCGGGTATTAATAACCCAATTTTGGAGTTGTTGAAAATTTCTTGTGATCAGATGGATGAAGCTGATAAGTATTGTGCCCTTCTGTTTGACGAAATGTCACTTAGTGCAGGCTTATATTTTAATAAGGTTGAATCCTCTATTGACGGTTTTGTTAATTGTGGTGAGAGTACCAAAGCACGCTTTGCTGACCATGTAATGGTTTTTATGGTTCGTGGGATACTGGTGAAATGGAAACAACCCATAGCATATTTCTTTGTGGAACACGGTATGGGTGTTGCAGACCTTACCAGGAACATAAAAACAATTATAAAACAATTACAAGACATTGGTTTGCATGTTGTTTGCACAATATGCGACCAACACGCAACCAATGTCAAAGTAATAAAACGGTTGAGGGAGGATACAAATCGAAGACACATTTTAGGTGGTGAGGAGAATCGGTACGAAGGTTTCTTGATACGTGATCAAGAAATAATACCTCTGTTCGATCCACCTCATCTTCTGAAATGTGTCAGGAATAATTTATTAAAATATAATGCGTCATTCAGATGGAAGGGCACAAACTATATCGCTTGCTGGTCGGATATTGTGAAGCTCCATGAGATGGATAATGGGGACTTTAACTCTAAGATGCTGCCTAAGATAACTGATTGCCATATATATGAACAGAAAATAAACAAGATGAAGGTGAAACTTGCTGCACAAGTTTTTTCCTAGCGAACTTCAGCAACATTGAGATTCTTAGTAAATAATGGTAATGAGTTATCTCAGACAGACACTATGTTAGGTACGGCAGAGTTCCTATTGTTCTTCGATCAATTATTTGATAGTGTGAATGGTTCATTAATTAATGCCGATGATAACAAACTTTTAAGGTGCGCGATTTCTAAAAAGAGTGGACATGTTGCATTTTATTCTAATGCGATTAATATTTTGAGAACTATACGACTTATTAGACCTAATGGAAAATTTATTCCGCCATGCATTGCAAACTGGATAAGTACATTAAAAGGTTTGCAATGCCTGTGGAATAAATTATCTTCTAAGTCTATTAAACACGTATGTCCTCGAAATATTAATCAAGATCCCTTAGAAAATTTCTTTGGGTGTATAAGGAGTTATGGACGGCGCAATATAAATCCAACATGTTCGTCTTTTAAGTCCTCATTCAAAGCTTTAATTGTAAACAATTTTATGACAGTCAATTCTCCGTATGTTAATTGTGAAACTGATGGTACTGAGGGGGTACTGAATTTTTTACAAATGTTTTTAACTAATGATATTTCCCTACCACGTACATATCCACCCCCGAATATACCTGCTATGTTAGCATATAAAAGTTCATATAATTTTTTATGTGATAATACTAATGCCTACATAGCAGGATATATGGGAAAACATATATTAAAGAGAGTGCAGGTCTGTAATACTTGTAAACAAGAATTAGTGTGCAATAACAAAGAGTCTTTCAATTGCTACATTGAATGTAGAAATTACTATAGGAAAACTCTTTTGAAGCCGCACACTAATTTTTTTAATTACCTTTCAAAATCATTTCAAATTATTCAATATTATATTTCAAAAATTTGCCCATATAGTGATATTGCTCCATTTTTAAAATCAAAAATAAATTTATTCAATTTGTCCACTGCCTTCACCTGCACAGAGCACAATTTAATTGATGTCATTGATAATTATATGATTTCTTTTTATGTACATATGTGGGTACGTAATGTAAATAGGATTTTGAATGGAACAGAACATATAAAAATCAATGACATTATTAAAAAGATGGCTCTACAGAAATACACAAAACTGAAATCACGTAACTCTCGTATTTCAAAAAATAAAATGTTAATTAGTTAAAAATATTTGAAAATATATGGATGATTTATTGACAATGAGATTGTTCATAATTAAAGTTTTTAGGTAGCTTAAAGATTGTTTCATCATAAATTAATAAATTTATTCCACTATCAATAATGTTGTTGCTTTACAGTATCCACCAATAGAATAAGTTAATTTAAGATTATGTGGGGTACATATTTTTAGAGGCAAAAGGGGCAAACAATATATACATATATAATTTTAATGTGTTAACATCTTGTCAATTATAATGTTAAAATTGATAAGTATATGAAATGTTGACAATACTTTTGCCTTTAAATTAATTGTTATCTTAGATTTATATAAATCCCCTTATTTTTAATGTTATTTTATTTTAAAATAATATTTATTAACACTGAAAGCAGCAAATGCCCGACGTACGTAATATAATACAAAAGAACGAATTTAAAATATTTGTTTAAATTTAAATTAATTAATATAGGTGTTAAAAGGTTCATTAATATTGCAAAACGAATTCAACTAAATAATGCTTGTATTTTGTATTATAATTTTTATTTGTTATTATTTATTATTTAAGAACAATTATAAATTTAACTGAAGAAGTATTCTTTGTTCTTAATATACAATATAAGTATTTACATAATACATAATATATGCAATGTGTATTACATTCATTGAATACTTTTGTATATAATAATAATAGTTCAAAGCAATACATACGTACTATATATATATATATATATATATATTTTCAATTTCATGTATTATTCTGTTGTTTATTATACTAATTAATATAATACATTTATACGTAAATATGAATGAAATCGAGTGTTTTATTCTTGTCTTTGTATGACAATTAATGTGTTGTAGATTGTGTACATTTAAGAATCGCACATTATATGTTTTGAAATACATTTATGTTTATACTTCATATTTTTATAAATATATACTTATAAAACATTCCAACTAAAAGGATGGTGAAACACATTTGTTTATATCTATATTTTTCATTAAATATCTATGTTTGTATACAATAATTAATTATTTTTTTAATAAATGTTTTAAATTGTTTATGATTTTATTATTAGTCTTACCTTTCATTTTAAATAAGCTCAATTTGAATATAGGAATATACCCGCCAAAACCCCGCCCGCCCCGCATCACGCTAATTATTCGACGCCAGCGCCTCTCCTGGTATGGGGTGAAACGAAAATAAATTGACAGCTTGAAACGTTCCAAATATTAACATGGGAGTCATGTATCTATAAGTAATCTATGAAACAGAGCCTCTGTCTCGGCTACGCCTATGCTGTGTTCAATTTGCGGCGCTGCATAAGAACGTGTGGTTTACAGATTTCCCTGTGCCTGCGCTACGTCTCTGCTGCCCCTGCGCTGCGCTCAATATGCGGCGGGGCTTAGACCGGGGCGAGCGGGGCCCAGGCCCCGAGCCCCGCGCTTGGGGGGCCCCGCGGCCATATGCGAACCGGCAGGCACGATCGTGAGCCGGCACCAAACATTTAGGCTGCGCTCCGTTTTTATGTTTTTTTAGGCTCGAGTCAAAGGACACGTGGCAAAACGTGGTTTCACTAGAGTTGCGCAGTATTAAAAAACATACGCAAAGTAATGGTGGATTTATAAGACGTTTAACGTTTAAGCGTGTTTAATAGAATAGAAATTGCGTGTTCTTACGGGTGCGTTCAAACGTTGTTTAAGAATTTAAGTGTTTCGTGTTTAAGGATAGCCTATTTTCTACTTTTCTTCAATATCCTTAAACATAAATGGATCTGCGCACACTTTTTGCGCCGACACATGTGTGCACAGTGATGCCCGAATTTCTCGATCAGCTGTTATAACTTGCTAGTTCGAACACAATATTTTCAAAAATCTGTGATGAAATAGTTGGCAACGTCGATACGCGCAACGTAACCTAAAATTGTTATACTTTCATTCTCGTATGAATGGCATCCTTTTCTTAAACGTTAAACACTAAACGATAATCACTAAACGTTAAACGTCTTCTAAACCCTGCATTAAGTGTTAATAGTGAGTGGTAGTGTCGAGTGTCCAGTGTCTATGAAAACATCGATTTAGTCACATATGTATGTATTTTCTTGCAGTACTGTAAATAAAAAAATTCGGTTGCGATAATTTATCGCTACAGAAATTTTATCTGCATAAACTTACTAAACGTTTTTAAATGAAAATTACAAAGTTGGAAAATTAATTTTTCAAGCTGTTCTGAGTCGCCGATAAAACTAGATTCAGAAAAGCTTGCAAAATTAATTTTCCAACTTTGTAATTTTCATTTAAAAACGTTTAATAAGTTTATGCAGTTTGTCATTTGATAGGCAAATTTTTTGCTTGAAATCATAATTATTTTTAGGGTATTAAAATGAATTCAGAAACGAGAAGAGACCGCGATCGTGGTAGAAAATATGAGAGTGGCTCACAGAAAAGAAAAAAGCACAGAAACAGACAGAAATACAAAATCTTCAACGGGGAGGCATGCTCAAATTTCTAAAGACCGGTGCTGTCACTGAAAATGAAAATGAGTCGAGAAATCAACAATGTGCGGCTACTACATCTGGAACCAAAGAAAGTGAAATGTATGAAGAAAACCGTGAGCTTCATGATGAATTTGAAAATGAGATATGTGAAACTGATATAGAAGAACAGTCGTCAAATCTGGAATGTGTGGCTACTACATCTAGAAGCGCAGAGAGTGAAATGTGTGAAGAAAAACGTGATGAAATTAATGATGAAAGTGAAACCACTAGAATAGTTTTCTGTCTTGAAAATGATCTAGGAAATTGGCCACTAAATGTTACTGATACTATGAGGATGTTTCTCGTAAACAATAATCCAACGCAAGTTCGTGATTTTAACTTTCCAGTAGACGACTATGGAAGAAGGTTTAACGAATCCCACTATTTAAGATGTTTACCAAATGGCGAAAAAAATTGTCGAAAGTAGGTACTGTACTCAATCAAAAAATAGAGTATATTGCTATTACTGTTTCTTGTTTTTCAACACGGGTGCAAGATCAGGTTTGTCCTACGAAGGAATTTGTGATTGGAAGCATATAGGAAACAGACTGAAAGAACACGAAACATCTATGCTGCACAACAAAGCCCAAAGCAAATATATCGAATTGAAAAAAAGACACAATAAAGATCAAACAATCGACGTTGTTCAACAACGACAAATAAATGGCGAAATAGATTATTGGCGTGGTGTTTTAAAAAGAATTATATTATCAATTCAATATTTAGCCAAGCACAACGACGCTTTACGTGGCTCCAACTGTACGATATTCACAAAAAATAACGGGAAATTCCCAGGACTAATTGAAATTATTTCAAAATTCGACATTCGCATGGCAGAGCATTTGAGAAGAATTAAAAATAATGAAACCAATGACCACTATTTAGGACCAAGAATTCAAAATCAAATTATTGAATTGCTCAGTAAAAAAGTTAGAGAGGAAATAATTTCAAAAATAAAAGAGAGCAAATATTTTTCCGTTCAAATGGACTGTACTACCGATAGGAGTCATATCGAACAATTAACATTTATAGTTAGAATTGTAGAAGTTAGTGTCGAAGTGAAAATCAGTGAATTTTTTATAGGTTTTACACCAGTTCTAAAAAGTACTGGTCTCAATTTATTCGACGAACTTCAAACACAATTACTAATTATGAATATTAATTTAAATGATTGTCGAGTGCAATCGTATGACAACGGCGCCAATATGATTGGCAAAAACAAAGGTGTTCAGTCTAGAATTTTGCAACAAAATCCAAGGGCATTTTTTGTACCTTGCACGGCACATTCCTTAAATTTGACATTAGGCGACATGGCTGGCAATGTAGCGATGGCTATGACATTTTTTGGTACAATTCAACGGTTTTATACCTTATTCTCAGCCTCTGCTGAAAGATGGGCCATATTTTGTAAGCACATACCAGATTCGACATTAAAGCCCCTATCTGACACCAGGTGGGAATGCCGACATGAATCCGTTAAGACAGTTAGGTTTCACATATTTGAGTTACGCGACGCCCTGGAAGAAGTTACTGAAACCACAAAAGACCCAAAAATTAAAAGCGAAGCACAGTGTCTATCAGAAAATGGAATAAATTATGAATTTATTTTATCCTTAATTATATGGTACGACCTCCTACTTGCCATACATAAGGTTAGCAAAGCACTACAAAAAACCGAAGCGGATTTAAGTTTGGCTGTATCGCTACTAAACGGATTGAAAACATTTCTGATTCAATTCAGAGATACTGGGTTTTCTACTGCAAAACATGTTGCAAGTGAAATTTGTAGTGCAATTGATATTGAAATAAAGTTTAAAGAAACCCGAAGACGCCAGAGAAAAAGACTACATGAATACGAAGGAGAAGATTCGAGAACCGGTGACCCTGAATTGAAATTTTATCGGGACTATTTCCTCTGTGTGGTTGTATCGTTGCAGGTTGCAGTTGTATCGGTAGAGGAAAGATTTACACAATTAAAAAGTCATGAAATAAATTTTGGATTTTTATACAACATCCCACAAATAAAAACAATAAGCGACGATGAAATAAAAAAGAAATGTGCGGACCTAGATCTAATCCTACGTGACGGCGAAATCCGTGATATAAATGGTAGCGAATTATTTGAAGAACTTAAGATATTTTGCGAAATTTTCTGCAAAGACATCATAAAAATGTCACCCTTAGAGTGTTTAAGAAAAATATTACAAATTCGAGAATCCTTTCCTAATTTGTTTACAGTTTTACGAATAATTTTGACAATTCCCGTAACATCGGCGGCATCGGAAAGGAGTTTTTCAAAGTTAAAATTAGTCAAAAATTATTTGAGAACTAGTATGAGCCAGGAAAGACTAAACAATTTAACATTACTGTCGATTGAGCACGAGTTGTGTGAAAGTTTAAATTTTGATGAAATCATCAATGCATTTTCAGAAATAAAGGTACGAAAAATCAATTTCGTTTAGTTTAGGACAATAATTTTAGATATAGCTAATAAAAATATTGTCAGATATTTGAAAAATTATATTTTATTTTATTTTTTATGATTTTATTGATCATATTTATGTTATATGTTTTGGATATACAGGGTGTCCCATTAGTGCGGTCTCGGAAGATATCTCAGCTCTCGTTAAAGATAGAAAAAAAATGTTTTCACGAAATTTGCTTGATTTTAAGAGCTGCATAACCTAAAATTATTTTCAAATATACAGGGTGTCCCATTATTACATACTTAATACCAACTTTGTTATTTTAAATGGAACACCCTATATATTATTTTTTTATTTGATCCGCCTTTAAATAACCTACACAAAGATATATCATTATCGGCACTTTAGGTAATTCGTTACTTAAAAAAAAAAATATTTTTTGAAAATTTTGGCAGTTTTAGTACTTTACTTAAAAATTCACTGTGTTCGTATTTTTTAAGATACCAGTCTGAAATTTTACACACATATGCAGTAAAGAATGCTCTATCCATTGACTATAACACATTTTAATATTACTTATAAAACCTAGTAAAAAACTACCCTCGAATATTTAATATTTAAAATGTACATTACTTCATTTTTTTAAATGGGACATCCTATATTTTTTTATTTTATCAAATCCGCAATAAAAAATGCTTTATTTCTTGTATAACATACCCTATATCTATTTTCATTAATTTTGGAGATATTAACATTTTTCTGTCAAATATGGGAAATTAGGTCACAATCAGCATTAAATTAGTCTTTAAAGGTTGTCTAACTTTAATGGTATTTAGATATTTCAGTTTTACTTTACTTTATTTATTTATGACATATTATAATTACATTTATAATATCAAAGTAAACAATATAAACAAATTTTGTCATTTTTTAATATATCATGAATGCAATAAAGGAGGCCATGAAAAACAATTGATAAAGTAAACAAACGTATTTATTTGACATACAGATAAATAAAGTGCTGTTAACACTATTATTAATATTATTGAATTTTTGATAACGCAATAATGAATTTTTCAAAAGAAGAATTAATAAAAATGACATACGTTTTGGGTGCAAGTGAAGAAATTTGTTTTCTTGCAAGTCGAATATATGCACAAAAGTATCCAAATGCGGAACGGCATCCTAATGCAGCAGCGTTTGTGAGATTGAAGAACCGATTTGAAAGCACAGGAAGTATCATGTACCCTCTAAAATTAAAGAGAAAGAAAAGGACAACGAAAGAAGAGAATGAACATTTGGTAATTCAGTCCATTGTTGAGAACCCTCAAATTTCTTCCCGCCAGTTAGAAAAACAACTTGATATTCCCAAATCAACAATAAACAAAATAACAAAAAGATTCAAATTTCATCCCTATCACGTTCAGTTGGTGCAGGAATTAGGTGAGAATGATTTTTTAAAAAGATTGGATTTTTGTAATTGGGCGTTACAAAAACATCAAGTTGAACCGAACTTTTTTAACAATATTTTGTTTACCGACGAAGCGATATTCCATAGAAATGGTTTCGTTAATAGACATAATTATCATTATTACGATGACCATAACCCGAACCATATTGTTTGTATAGACCATCAACATAAATGGTCTCTTAATGTTTGGGCTGGAATTATAGGGAATAGGATTATTGGTCCGTATTTCTTTAATGGAAATGTTACTGGTGATACGTTTTTAAATTTTCTTCAAAATCAGTTCAAAACCTGGTTGGATGAATTGCCGTTAAGAACGTTACAAAATGCATGGTTACAATTAGATGGCGCACCACCACACTATAGTCGACAAGTTAAACAATATTTAGACCAAACTTTTCCTAACAAATGGATTGGAAGAGGAGGACCAATTCCATGGCCAGCGAGGTCACCCGATTTAACAAAACTGGACTTTTTTTTATGGGGTGTTGTGAAGGAAGAAGTTTATAAAATACCTGCAACAACACAAGAGGATATGAAAAATAGAATTAGTAATGTTATGCGTGCCATTACTGTAGACAACTTAGTAAGTGTCAATCAAAGCTTCATACGGAGGCTTCAAGTGTGCCAAAACCAAAATGGAGGCCATATCGAACACTTAATATAATTATCAAATTCATTATATGCTAATCTGTTAATATTAATACGGTTTACTTGTTTCCATTGTCGTTATATTGTTTACTTTAATATTATAAATGTAATTATATTATGTCATAAATAAATGATTTGAAGTAAAACTGAAATATCTAAATACCATTAAAGTTAGACGTCCATTAGAGATTAATTAAATGCTGATTGTGGCCTAATTTCCCATATATGACAGGAAAATGTTAATATCTCAAAAACTAATAAAAATAGATATAGGGTATGTTATACAAAAAATAAAGCATTTTTCATTGTGGATCTGATAAAGTAAAGAAATATAGGGTGTCCCATTTAAGAAAATGAAGTTATGTACATTTTAAATATTAAATATTAGAAGGTAGTTTTTTATTAGGTTTTATAAGTAATATTATAATGTGTTATAGTCAATGGATAGAGCATTCTTTACTGCATATGTGTGTAAAATTACAGACTGATATCTTAAAAAATAAGGACACAGTGAATTTTTAAGTAAAGTACTAAAACTGCCAAAATTTTCAAAAAATATTTTTTTCTGAAGTAACAAATAACCTAAAGTGCCAATAATGATATATCTTTGTGTAGGTTATTTAAAGACGGATCAAATAAAAAAATAATATATAGGGTGTTCCATTTAAAATAACAAAGTTGGTATTAAGTATGGAATAATGGGACACCCTGTATATTTGAAAATAATTTTAGGTTATGCAGCTCTTAAAATCAAGCAAGTTTGGTGAAAACATTTTTTTTCTATCTTTAACGAGAGCTGAGATATCTTCCGAGACCGCACTAATGGGACACCCTGTATATTTTTTTGTTTTTTTAAATGTTTAAACTTTTAATCTTGTATTTGTTTACATTTTACATTTTTTTCGTAGTTTTTTGCTTTACTACTAAGTAAAGATAGATGTTTATTTTACTTTGTTTTATTTTTCTTGTGCAAAACAAATAAACAGTAATTATTATTCTTGTCCTGTCACTATAATTAAATTTCAAAATCCAATATTATTTTGCAGATTTTAAATTATAAAAAAAAATATTTAAGGGGCCCCAACATTATTTTTTGCCCTTAGCCCCGCACTTGCTAGGGACGGCCCTGGCCTTTGTAAACTGGTAATAAACTTAGTAATCTAGAGTGATCCTTCAATTGGAAACTTCTAAGAACGAGTGTTGTCCACTCCCAGACTAAGCATGAAGTAAAATTTCGAGTTTAGAAAAGCCCCGCGTAGAAAATTTGTCGAGGGTCGCGCAGCGACCCGAGAAAAATTTTCACGGGGCTTTTCTAAACTCGAAATTTTACTTCATGCGCCACGCGTATAAAACACTGATTTCAAGTGAAGTTAAAAATATACTATTAAGGTTGGACATTTTTCCTGCTTAAGTAACCAAATATGTATTCACAAATATTTGAATTATTCGAAAATTTAAATATTTATATTCATATATGAATAATTTAGTGATTTAAATATTCATGTTAGAATATTTAACTATTTGAATTAATCGAATTTGAATCCCAGCCTTAATAGCGATGATTCGAATCTTTTTATAAGAATTCGAATCCTTTTTTATAAGGATTCGAATCATCTACGTCTGGATTCGAATACGAATCCTTTTAAAAAAATGTAACGAATCCGAATCACGAATTCGAATCCTGCCCAGCTCTGCTAATTAGTAATAACAATAAAGACGATACGGATTTCAAACTCCCGCCATTAGCGTGGATTCAAACCTTACTTTGAAGTTTTATCAGATTGTGTTCCGTACAATTAGTTCATCCAGCTGGCCACCAGGAGCGCTAGTGGGCGTTTTCCATAGATTACTATGGGACCAAGAAAGGAATTATTTCGTTTACAAGCAAGTAAATATATTCATTCCAGTTTAAATACAAAACAGATATTTTTAATGTAAATACATTTATTTCTATTTATATTCTACAGGGTGTCCCATTTTAATCCGCCAGTAGCGATAATTCTGAAACATTGCATTGAATCAAAAAGTGTTCCAAATGAAAAGTTAATGGTTCTGAGTGGGACATCTGATGCCGTAGACTTTGCCCCCCCAGCCCCCCCAGGGGGGCGGGAACAGGGGGCAACTTTAAAATCTTGAATGGAAACCCCTATTTTTTATTGCAGATTCTGATAGAGGGTTAAAAAGTATGTAAGTTTTATCCGAAACATTTTTTTTATTGGTCGAGAGATGGCGCTGCAAATGTAAAAGTTAGGTTTTTTGTCAATTAAATTGCGAAAATCGTCACGTAATTAACTGTTATTATTACTTAAGACTTACTCACAACCTTACAAGGTTGTTTTTGTCTCAGATTGTTTTGTTTACATTCAAAAAAGATTTCTTGGATTTTTTTTATTTTCGTTCCTTTTTTAAATTTAGTTTTTAAAAATGAGTTCAGTACGCAAAGCCAAGTCGTTGAGTAATCATGGACTACTCACCGACCGAAATTGTGGACATCCTAAAAGTCATTGGAGAGTCGCTGAACAATTACACCAATGCAGTAGAACTGTATCGCCAAAGATTCCCGGATCGTCGGTGTCCGTCTCGCAGTACAATGCGAGGGCTGGAAGAACGTTTGCGCCAAGGTCACCTACAACGACACCGACCTCGAGCGAATCTTGTGGATGACGACCCCCGCACCATCGCCATACTTGGAGCTGTACACCTCAATCTATCAACGGGGGGTTTTGAGGCTTTGGACTTTTGAGTCGAAAACCCCGATTTAGAACAAAATAATTCGCTGGCCAAGTAATCTAAATCGGTTCCCGCGATTACCCGGTTAGCTCGATGGTTCACACGGTCACAAGAAAAAGAACTTAATAAAGAAAGAAATGTTTCGGTTTACCTTTTAGTACGTAGATTTGGTTTTCTCGAATCTTGTAGGCGCGGACGTCAGTACGGGATCACACACACGGAATTGTAATTTCACTTATTTTATTTGCTTGTGTAAAATTTAATTTGAAATTAAATGGAATTGAAAGAATATAAATAAAGCCTTTTTTTAATAAGACAATGAAATTTATTTACAAAAAAAAATAGCAAAGAAAATACGAACAAGTAAATTTTACAAAAAAAAAAAAGAATAAAAGAGAAAAATAAGTGAAATAACAAAATAAAACTTACGAAGAACAATATACGAAAAAATTAAATAACGCGGCACGAAAGGACTTCACAACTTACGGTTTAACAAAAACGACACTTTTGACAACTGATTCGGAACTGGTTTAACACCGGTCTGCAACTGATTGAACACTCATGCTGGTGCCAAAAGTGCCGCGCTATTTAAGGGCTAGCACCCCCACCATGACTTTTGGGGGTGAATTAACCATTCTTCGCCCGAACACGGTTGATGGCTCATCGGAGCGGCACGGACGCAAATAAATGAAATAAATAAAAGAATTACATTCTGAACTAATTTTCTCTACGATGTGAGAATGAAAATGTGGAGAAAATTGTTCTATGTCCGTGCGTACTTACACAACCGTGTTTTGGCGAAAGAATGGTTGTGTCAAAATAAAATCATTAAAAAATATTTACAAAATTAAAGTAGATATGTTTAAATATGTTTTGATAGGTCATTTCCTTTCGCAAATTGTGTCAAAACCATTTTAAAATTGTTGTTCCGACGAACCGTTATTATGCTTGAGCAAATTAATAAGAACAAAGAGTTTATGTAAAAATTATTTAAAAATAATTATGTTTTGCTCAAGCGATGTTGATACCGAGAAATGAAATGTTATTTTTCTGCTACATGAAAACTCGGGAAGTTATAAAAGACAAATAAGTTTCAGTTGAAAGAGAAAAAAAAAAAAAAACGTGAAAAATGTTTTTCCACATTATGGCAACTCGAAGTTTTACGTGTTTGGCGCATGAATTCTGTTATTGAATTTGTAACTATTCAAAAGGTATTTCTCTCAGCTATCTCGTGGTTCTCATCGTTGATTTGTACGATGCGTGGTTGAGCTATAAATCGCGAAAAACGCTAGGGTTTTTCCATCGCATTGTATAGCTTTTCGATTCGGCGAATTTACGGGTTGGTCCGCTGACGTCACAACAGATGTTGTATCAACCCTTGTTAATACGTACGCATCCCCAACTCAGGTAAGTGGGATGGTGCGGTTTGTGTATTCTTGTACACAAAAGGTACGCTGTCTAGCTGAGAGAAATTACCTGCTTTGTCGCCAAAGTACAGTTTGTACAAAATTTCTTCGAGCTGCCTAAATGTGGAAAATGCGAATGTAAAAAAAAAATTAAAATTAAACTTAAGGTTCCATGTAGCTAGAAAAAAAGTTATAGAATGGACTTATGCTTAACGAATTGATTTGACACGACTTTGATCATTTGAGAAATAAAAAAGTGAAGTGAATACAAAATTTAAATGAGGCTGTTGTTATGAATTTAATTATTCACTGAGCGGAAGTTAGCGTCGCTTGCGAACAAGCGCCGGTAACAATTCGGCCCCGTCAAATGATCAAAGTTCGTGTATATGAGATGTATGGAAAGCACAAGTATGAAAAAAAACAACAGAAAGAAGAAAAACATATAAGAAGAACGAGAAAATGAACATAAAAATATTGTGAAACGAATGCCAAATGGTTTCTTCTTATCTTCTTCGTTGGCTGCATCGGTATGTTGTGTTGGCATCAGTCTGTATATAGCAGCGTTTTGCAGTTTTGGGCGCCACAATGGGATTAAGAGACTGCCCATTGTCAGTCTAACACTTTCTCGCGCGTTGTATATCTGCTGTACCGGATGTACCAACAGTTTCGCGAACTCACGAGGTCGAATAAATTATTTACAGAAAATTACACTAACTTACACTAAATTACTTGCACACTTAAGCGTCCTAGGGTATAGTGTCTCTAGTTTTCGGTGTAATCATGGTCCAGTCGCGGAGGAGATTTGTCATCTTCGTGCTTGAGCAGTTCGGTCCACCGGATTGTTTGGCGTAACCCGGTGCCGAGATGAATACAGCGTTTGCTGCAGTCGATTACCGCGTCATGCCGTATGAAAAATCCAATCCCGAGGATTGCTTCGTAGCGAAGTCCGGGCATTATTAAAAAGTCTTCGGAAAAATGCTGGGTGCCGAGTTGGAATTCCAATGTTGTTATTCCCGTCACTTCTGCGGTCATGTTCTCCCCAGCTAAGTTTGTTTTTCCGCGCAGTGGTCGGACGTACTCGGAAATTCCTGGTCGAACGTAGTTTTGATTCGCCCCGAGGTCCAAGAGACATGTTAATGTATTTTCGCGCATCTTGAGTGGCAGGAGCATGAGTTGCGAGGTGTGTATCGAAACAACACACAGTGGCCGGTTCTTTTCCTCTTCATCCAGGTGGGCGCTAGGAAATTCCTGTTGTCGCGAGGGCTGGTTTTCGCAGCTATCCTGGTGGAGGGGCTGGGATACGTCTTGCGTTCTGCTATCATCTCTAGCTGAACAGGCGTTCACGTTGTCGAACGGAGGTAGACCACTGCGATGATGCTTGTTGTGTCCTGCGTCGGTGCCGGGGCGATCAACTTTCCTCGGTGGAATGGCTCTGGAATGTTCTTGGCTCGCTGTAGACATCGATGTGGAGGCGCCGGAATGAGCTGTCATCGTGGAGGCGTCGGGATTGATGGGCTTCCTTGCGGAGAAGCCGGGATGAGTGGTCATCATTGTGGATTCGCCAGGATGGGCAGGCGCCTCTGTGGAGGTGCCGAGATGAGCTGTCATCGATGTGGAGGCGCCGGGGTGGGCGGACATCTTTGCGGATGCGCCGGGATGAGCAGGCGCCTCAGTGGAGGTGCCGGGATGAGCCGTCATCGGTGTGGAGGCGCCGGGATGAGCTGTCATCGTGGAGGCGCCGGGATGAGCTGTCATCGTGGAGGCGTCGGGATAGATGGGCTTCTTAGCGGATATGCCGGGATGAGCAGTCATCGTTGTGGAGGCGCCGGGGTGGGCGGGCATCGTAGAAGTCGTACCGGGATGACTTTTCTCAATGGCCTTGTCTCTCTTCCTTCGGGCGTTGCGTTGACGATGTACGGAGGCGGCAGGTGAACAGAGGTTATTTAGTTGTGATCCTGCCGCTCTTTTGCGTTTCCCGACCGCTGAGGACATTCTTTGTGCCAGTGATAGCCCTTATTACATTTCAGGCAAAATGGTGGCTCGTGGGGTCGGTTTGGCTTCCTCGTGTACCGCTTATTTCGATTAGGTGGTTCTGTAACATTTATGTATGTTTCATTATTGGATTGCTCACCTGTGTTTGAAGCTTTTTGAGGCGATCTGTCCTGTTGATGGTAATATGGTGATCGGGGGCGGCTGGCCGTGTTTTTCTTGGGGCGGTGAACATACGATGAGTTAGGTTGGTGATGCACTTGTTGGCTTTTCGAAGGCGGCACTTCCTTTTGAGAGAGTACTTCTGGGGGTGCAGGCTTCGGGGCTGCGTAACCCGAGGGGATGAAGTTTACTTCGGAAAACGAAATTGCAGCAGCTTGATTTACGAAGTCGGATACGGTGCTTGGTCTAAAGAATAAAGCTTGGCGTAGAGTTTGTGATGCCAACCGCCAGATTACGGTCGTTTTATTCTCTTCACTCCAAGAAGGAAGCTGCCGATTAAAGAGGGTTTGTTTTCGGACGACGTACGTGCCTGCTGGAGTCTCACCTTGCAGCTTCGTCATTAATTCGACCATTTCCTCGTGGGCGATGTACGCTGGATTTATTGACTTGATGAAAACTTGTTTTGCCTGTTCCCAAGTCAGATCAGCGGTGAAATAGCCTCTGTATCGCTCAGCGTCTTCGACGTCCATACGACTTAACGCATATTTATGCTTCGTTTCATCACTTAAGTTCAGGCCCTTAAAGTCAGCTTCCAGCTGGGTGAGAAATTTTCCGGGGTCGCGGCCGTCAAATTTCGATTTCTCGTTTGATTTTGAGAATAGTGACTCACGTCGCAGCTCTATTACGTAGTTGTCGTTGGAGTTAAAAGTTGCAGTTGGCGGAAATTGCGTAATGGGGCGGGCGGGGCTATTATTTGCAGGCGATGTGTGAATATCGGCTACTACGTTGATGGGCATCACCGGGTTCATGGGTGGTGTTGGTAGATCACGCATGATCTCCGAGTTCCGGGATTCGGCCTGATTCCGTAGTTGCTGTGCAAATGCGTCTCTCTCAGCTCTAGCCTTTTTGGCTTCTCTACGAAGGGCCGCTTCCTTCGAAGCTGCGATTTCCATCATTTGCTGGAGCTTTGCTTTTAGCGATTCCACGTCATCTTCTTCTTCCTCCTCCTCTTCTTCTTCTGCTAGCCTCCGCAGCTCGTCCTCTCTTTCCTGAGTAAGCCGCTGTGTTAATTCTGCATATTCTCGATGCATTTTCTTTATTAAATCGTCGATCTCCGTTAGCTTATTCGGCTTACGTGACGAAGCTCGTAATGAAGAGCGCGATCAAGAACGCGATACAGATGTGTGTCCCCCAATGCTGAGAGCGTGTTCGCTCGGTACGGTGGTGATATCTGTCGTGTCTGATTCATCAGAACTGGCGGCCCCGTCGAGGATGTTGTCCGGGTTATTTACCTTGTCGGTTTTGGGGCGCGTGTCCATTGCATGTGTGGCCATTATATTTGTTTAAATAAGATAATTTAACACGAGATACACAATATAAACACTCGGCCCCGTCGAGAAATCTATAGGGAGGAAACACTAAAAACCTAACTTGTGACTATGTGAATTAAAGTATTCTCATTGTTCAAAAGACATTTAAAAAAAGTAATTATCACTTAGCACTGCTGAAAAAAAAAATTAGCACACAGTATGAACAATGAG
Source organism: Philonthus cognatus (assembly GCA_932526585.2). Taxonomy (NCBI): domain Eukaryota; kingdom Metazoa; phylum Arthropoda; class Insecta; order Coleoptera; family Staphylinidae; genus Philonthus; species Philonthus cognatus. Next base: position 113,244,730 of record OW052242.1, read on the forward strand.
AATAATTGGCCAAAATAACGAAATAATTTGAATAGTGAGGTGAAAATGAATCTTTAAAATTAGATAAATTCAAATTATTTCTGATTCTTCAGGATCGTGAGTTGAATTTTAATAACTAAATTATCAATGAAGATAATTTGCAAGAAAAATACACGTTGGGCGCCAATTATCAACGGGGGGTTTTGAGGCTTTGGACTTTTGAGTCGAAAACCCCGATTTAGAACAAAATAATTCGCTGGCCAAGTAATCTAAATCGGTTCCCGCGATTACCCGGTTAGCTCGATGGTTCACACAGTCACAAGAAAAAGAACTTAATAAAGAAAGAAATGTTTCGGTTTACCTTTTAGTACGTAGATTTGGTTTTCTCGAATCTTGTAGGCGCGGACGTCAGTACGGGATCACACACACGGAATTGTAATTTCACTTATTTTATTTACTTGTGTAAAATTTAATTTGAAATTAAATGGAATTGAAAGAATATAAATAAAGCCTTTTTTTAATAAGACAATGAAATTTATTTACAAAAAAAAATAGCAAAGAAAATACGAACAAGTAAATTTTACAAAAAAAAAAAAGAATAAAAGAGAAAAATAAGTGAAATAACAAAATAAAACTTACGAAGAACAATATACGAAAAAATTAAATAACGCGGCACGAAAGGACTTCACAACTTACGGTTTAACAAAAACGACACTTTTGACAACTGATTCGGAACTGATTTAACACCGGTCTGCAACTGATTGAACACTCATGCTGGTGCCAAAAGTGCCGCGCTATTTAAGGGCTAGCACCCCCACCATGACTTTTGGGGGTGAATTAACCATTCTTCGCCCGAACACGGTTGATGGCTCATCGGAGCGGCACGGACGCAAATAAATGAAATAAATAAAAGAATTACATTCTGAACTAATTTTCTCTACGATGTGAGAATGAAAATGTGGAGAAAATTGTTCTATGTCCGTGCGTACTTACACAACCGTGTTTTGGCGAAAGAATGGTTGTGTCAAAATAAAATCATTTAAAAATATTTACAAAATTAAAGTAGATATGTTTAAATATGTTTTGATAGGTCATTTCCTTTCGCAAATTGTGTCAAAACCATTTTAAAATTGTTGTTCCGACGAACCGTTATTATGCTTGAGCAAATTAATAAGAACAAAGAGTTTATGTAAAAATTATTTAAAAATAATTATGTTTTGCTCAAGCGATGTTGATACCGAGAAATGAAATGTTATTTTTCTGCTACATGGAAACTCGGGAAGTTATAAAAGACAAATAAGTTTCAGTTGAAAGAGAAAAAAAAAAACGTGAAAAATGTTTTTCCACATTATGGCAACTCGAAGTTTTACGTGTTTGGCGCATGAATTCTGTTATTGAATTTGTAACTATTCAAAAGGTATTTCTCTCAGCTATCTCGTGGTTCTCATCGTTGATTTGTACGATGCGTGGTTGAGCTATAAATCGCGAAAAACGCTAGGGTTTTTCCATCGCATTGTATAGCTTTTCGATTCGGCGAATTTACGGGTTGGTCCGCTGACGTCACAACAGATGTTGTATCAACCCTTGTTAATACGTACGCATCCCCAACTCAGGTAAGTGGGATGGTGCGGTTTGTGTATTCTTGTACACAAAAGGTACGCTGTCTAGCTGAGAGAAATTACCTGCTTTGTCGCCAAAGTACAGTTTGTACAAAATTTCTTCGAGCTGCCTAAATGTGGAAAATGCGAATGTAAAAAAAAAATTAAAATTAAACTTGAGGTTCCATGTAGCTAGAAAAAAAGTTATAGAATGGACTTATGCTTAACGAATTGATTTGACACGACTTTGATCATTTGAGAAATAAAAAAGTGAAGTGAATACAAAATTTAAATGAGGCTGTTGTTATGAATTTAATTATTCACTGAGCGGAAGTTAGCGTCGCTTGCGAACAAGCGCCGGTAACAAATCCGCATATCAGTCTCCGAGAAATCCAGGCAGAAATCGGCATACCGAAATCGACGGCTCAACGGTTACTCCGCGCGGCAAAGTTCCATCCGTATCACATCATGCGCGTTCAAGAACTTCATGGAAATGATTTCGCCAATCGTGTGGGTTTCTGCAACTGGGCTTTGCAGCAGATCGACCGCGACCGTTTATTCTTCTACCGAGTCCTGTTCTCCGACGAGTGCACTTTCCAGAATACCGGATTCGTCAACATCCACAATGCCCATTATTGGAGTGCTGAAAACCCCCACTGGGTTCGACAAGTGAACGCACAGCAGCGATGGAGTGTCAACGTGTGGTGTGGACTTCTCGGCTCACAGATAATCGGACCATTCTTCTTCGACAGGACGTTAAATGGCGCGAGGTACCTGTAATTTCTCCAGAACGATCTTCCTGTGCTGCTAGAAGAAGTCGATTTGCGTACCCGGAGGACGATGTGGACGGTGCCCCACCACACTACGCTCGTGCGGTTCGACAACATTTGGATGAGCTATGTGGGGGGCCCGGTCAAACACTGTTTAAATAAAAATGACATTCTTTTTTGAATTATTTTACCATTATTTAATTTGAAAAAGAAGTACTCAATCGCTATTTTTGAGTACTTTACGTCTTTGTAGGGGGGGGGGCGGGGGTAGTATTTGGGCAGGCTGAGAAAAAAACAACCTTGTAAGGTTGTGAGTAAGTCTTAAGTAATAATAACAGTTAATTACGTGACGATTTTCGCAATTTAATTGACAAAAAACCTAACTTTTACATTTGCAGCGCCATCTCACGACCAATAAAAAAAATGTTTCGGATAAAACTTACATACTTTTGAACCCTCTATCAGAATCTGCAATAAAAAATAGGGGTTTCCATTTAGGATTTTAAAGTTGCCCCCTGTTCCCGTCCCCCTTGGGGGGCTGGGGGGGCAAAGTCTACGGCATCAGATGTCCCCCTCAGAACCATTAACTTTTCATTTGGAACACTTTTTGATTCAATGCAATGTTTATCGCTACTGGCGGATTAAAATGGGACACCCTGTATAATCATGAACATAGTCGTGAATTTTCAATAGTAATTGCACAAGTGCATTGGAAATTATCGGTAACAAGTTTGCACTCTTTCGACAAACAAAGTCGTATTGCTTGGCAACAGTCCCGAGCCCGTAGGGCGAGGGGCTGTTGCCTAGAGCAATACGACTGTGTTTGTCGAAAGAGTGCAAACTTGCGATAATTTCCAATGCACGAGAGCAATTTATCAGACTATATCCCAACAAAAATATTACAATAAAAACTTACTTTTTCGTGAATTGCTTCTAAAGGTGTACTTCCGAACCGTGTGTTTGCGATCATTTTTATAGCGTTCACAAAAACTGAAGTGTATAATTTTTATTTGACAGTAGTTTGACGTTCAGTTTATTTACAAAAATTAAACAATGAATTGGGATAACCAATCACGTGCCGAAACATAATACGAGTAGAGAACCAATCACAGTGCCGAAATCGAACTCTACATGAATTTGTTATCACGGCAACAGCGACTTCTAGAAGCTGATTGGTTCTAATTCATTCGTGTTTCGGCTCGCCGTCTTTGGCGGGATGTAGTCGAATTAATTTATAGCCACCAATTGACAACAGTGAAAAAAAAACAAACGTTTGTTTAACAAACATTTTATTGATTCGTTTGATTTTCTTTTATCAAGTAATTTAATAATCATGTGGTAGATTTAATAAATGTATTAAACCTGCTTTAACAAATCAGTTAATATTTGGAAGTTTTTAAAGATTATTTATGTATTTGTACACCTGAAGAAATTAGCAGGTTTATTGGTAAAAATTAACATACTTTATTAGTCCCTTAACCCTTTCGGCCCTGAAGGTGGCACCACTAAAATTTTGTAAATATACATTTTCATTTAAATATATATACATGCACTTCTAAAATATCGTATTTTTTTTCTTGTCAAACAAACTAGTGATCTACAGGTTACCAACATTTTTTTTCTCGACCGACAAGACGGTGCTTTTGCTGACATGCACTTCATTAGCAATAATATTTACTTCTAGCAAGTGTTTCCAGTCCCAGATTAAGAATGAAGATAATCAGCCTGGGCGCAAATGGACCGTAGAGTTACAAAAATCAGCTGATTTCAGTCTAGCAGCTTCCGTTGGCTGGTGATATTCGTACATTGATCAACAGATATTTCTATTGGCTTCTGAATTTCCTACGTTCACGTGATCTCTCTAAGTAGTTGCCGATATAGTATCTTGTTTGTACGAGTTTAGTAGAAATAAACTAGCTTTAAACTATACTGATGTTAACAGCGATTCAATTAATAAATATTAGAGTTTTACTTTATAGTTTTACGAAATACAGCAATGCTAACGTCTACGCTAAACTTGCTCGTTGCCCGGTAACGCAGACAGTTGCCAGGCAACAAGCAAGTTTAGCGTAGGCGTTTGTGTTACCGTATTTAGTAAAACGATCAACTAAAACTCTATATATACAAAAATGAAAAGAAACTGTATAATGCCATCTTTTTTAAATTTTATTATACATTCATTTTCGTATACATACAAAAAAAATACATAGTAATCATTTCATCTATACATTGATTATTTCATTTTTTGTTTACAGTTTTCCTCAACTTAGTAACGATAAAAAATAATACAATTTAATCCTATTACATACACTTATTGTACACATATATAAACTCACGTACTCCCTCTCGTCACGCGTGGAATTAGAAAATGGTGTGTTTTAGTCCGGATGCCCCTAAGGAGAAAATCATTTGAAAAGAAACAAACGCACGACAAGTTCTTGATTTTTCTTAACCCCTAAATAATGCACGTTCATCCCCGTAAATCCACAAAATCGTCGTCGGATTAAAAGTAAAACGCATTAAGTGCTGTTATTAATTTCCTATGTGGTTAATAAGTTTTACGTTTAAACTGGCGACTTGTATTTGCACAATTTCCATGCATTTGCACAACTTTCAATACATCCGCACAATCGTCACGATTTTTGAATGTATTGATACTTTTTGGAATTGATTTGCTCAAGTTTTAGGCCGAGCGCAAAATAAGACGCAGGTGAGTCATGTCACGCAGGAAAAAGCAACACAGTTTTCTATGCAGTGTGTATTTAAATACCTCTACACCCAAAGAATAAAAGAGGAACGGATTATGTACCGTGCGATCGTTTAAAACATAGTGGAATTTTGAAAATTAGGCACTCTCATGCGCAGAACGAGCGCCATTCGTGTATATCTGCTGCTCAAAAAATGAGACAGTGAAACCTGACTACTTATTTATTTAAAAGAAAGGAACTCGCGCGCACATGCCAGGTGGTGCATCGGACGAGGACCCTTCGGGATTTCAATGGTGTGCCGAATGGTACATTTACAGCCCAACGTTTTGAGGACTGTCTTGCCTACGTTCGGAAAATGCTAGTCTACCACCCAAGTGCCTAATTTGAGTAATACATCTATAGTTTAAAGTAGGCTTTAAATTTTAAATTAGATTATCACTACTGACTGTTAACACATAGTTTACCATAACCTCAAATTTTTCCTTTTTCTGCGTAATGAATGATCTTGGCTACTAGGTCCTGTTGACCAGTCACAGTAATTTTGTATAATTTAATAAATAAGAGTTTCGCTATCCCCGAGGAAAGGAAAGGGATTTAGAAAAAATACACACGTGGTTGCAGGATGGGTAATAAATGAGTAGACTGAAAGGATTTTCAGGATATAGGTAGGCTAAAAAAGGATTTGTGAAACAACCATGTGTGGGTCAAACGCGAGCAGGGATGGAACGCACAACACGCTCGACATCCGCTCTGTTTGGATCCAGAACAGAACTCTCAACCTGAAATTTATTTCATCATTTAATTAGCGTTCTGGGCAACCGCACAAAAAAAATGCCGCCTACTCTAAATCATCATTTAAACCCTGGGTCTCCAAACTATCTTCTTCGCGGGCTACAAATACAATTCTACATAATAAAGTCGGCCAAGATCCGATTAATTTTATAAAATTATGTAAAATTTAAGGAACAATTGTTACAATATTTCAAAATATGACATTTACAAAAAAAATTACAAACAATCGTGGGCCGGATTCATGCAAGTCGCGGGCCGGATTTGGCCCGGGGCCGTAGTTTTGAGACCACTGATTTAAACGATCGGACGGTATGTATCGTATGTTCAATAAAATAAATCCTCTAGAGTGCCATGGAATATGTTGTAGGTTGGCAACTCTGAAATTATACATTATAACTATTATGTCTGACGTTTTATATGACTAAAGCATGTAGCCAACTTAACTATAAAAAAAAGATATATATGTATTTAAATATGAAAACAGCATCTCGTAACTCAGGGTTCAATTTGCGCTGTCGTATTCAAGTATACGTGTTATAGAAAAAAACTTCGTTGCTTTTTCCTGCGTAGCGTGACTCAGCTGCGTCACGCTACGCTACGTAAAAAAAAATTTTACAGTTTTATCTTGTGCTCGGCCTTACTATATTGATGTAATGGAGTAAATACACTTGTACACTTTTATGGAGCAACTTTAAAATAACAAGATTTATTTACAAACGATAAAATGTCAACGTACGGATGTGTTTGAGTGACCCTTTATTGTTTATAAAGGCAGCTGACTACTTAACCAATTAACAGCTGAGCAATAATAGATTTAATTCTAAAAGTTGATTTTAGGTTAAATTCTTCAGCACTTCTTTTATGATTTCTATGAATAACTTATTGTATTATATACTGTGAATTTTTCTTTTAAATATACATAACGTACACGCTTTAAATTTTCAGGCATTCGTGAATTATATATAGAAACGTGCAAAATGAAGTTTAAAACGAGTGTTTCCACTCGCAGACTAAGCATGAAGTAAAATTTCGAGTTTAGAAAAGCCTGAAAATTTGGTTTGGTTGCTCCGCAAAGCGGAGCGGCCAAACCAAATTTTCAGTCTTTTCTAAACTTGAAATTTTACTTCATGCGCCACGCGTATAAGACACTGAAATATTGTGAAGTTAGAAATACACTGACATTTCCTTTTTTTTTAAATTGAGTAATAATTGAAATATTTAAATAACAAAATATTTACATTTTTTTTCATACATTTTCAAGTTGGGTCAAATAATAGAATATATAAAACTAACTTATTTATTAATATCGTATGTTCAATAAAATAAAACCTCTAGAGTGCCATGGAATATATTGTAGGTTGGCAACTCTGAAATAATACACTATTATTTGTATGTCTGACGTTTTATATGACAATTCCTAAAGCATGTAGCCAACTTAAGTAAAAAAAAAAGTATAAATCATGGCACTCTAAAGTTTATTTCTTTATTGACCATACGATATAATTAACAGAAAATTAATAATGTCGCATGTATGCATCAATTGCGCTCAACGGGTTAAAAAATGCATTTTAAATTGTACAAGTGTAAAAGCACCATATTACATCAGCGCAATTTTTAATATATCGCTCTTTTTTGGAATAATTCTGCCCCGCTTGGCACAGTTATGAATGTTGGCAAGATTTGAGTAATTGAAAATAAAAAAATTAGAGTTCGGTGGATTTTTTTGTGTGTATGGGGAGGATCTGGGGAGGGGGAGGGAATGAGTGAGGTGAGGAGAGCGGGCGTGTTCAGGGGGCAAACGTTAGCAGCACTTCTTGCGCGTCTGCTTGTTCATTTTGCGCAGGTGCACGGTATCAGTGTTCGTCACTTGTTGGCGCTCCTTCATCTCCTGCTTCGAGCGCAGGACGAGGCGCGTCACACTCAGGAACATCTCCTCGACGTTTATGTTGTCCTTGGCCGACGTCTCGAACAGCTCGATGCCCATCGTCTCGGCGAATCGGCTCGCGTCCTCTGTCAGCACCACTTTCCTTTCCGGCTCGTCGTTCTTGTTACCAACTGTAATTTTAGGAAAAATCAATTTTTATTTTAAATAAAAATGTCTTTGAATTGATAGGTTTAATAATACAATGTTATCGTTTCAAATATAAGTCAGAGTAGGCTATGATTTTTAAATTAGATTGGCACTACTGACTGTTAACACATGGTTTACCATAACCTTAAATTTATTCAATTCAATTCTGAGCAACCGCACAAAAAAATACCACCTACTCTAATTTATACAGGGTCCGGCAGCGTTACCTGACGGTTTTTGAAAGGACGTGAAGGAGATAAGGGTAGTCGACGAGGTGGGGTTTGGCCTGGGCACATTCTCCTGATATGGAAGTTTAGTTACAATGGACGCTTTGACCGCTGAACACCATGCGTTTGCCGTCGAGCGTTTTTTTGTAATCCGATTCAGTGATCCTAACACAGCGGAACTTTCGTTTACATTTTAATGTTCCTCCTCACGGGCGGATTCCATCAAGAAACACCATTCTGTTGTGGGTTTGGAATTTTGGGAACACAGCCTTCGGAACCACAAGGAGAAGAGCTGCGTTTGAACGGAGCCCCCGGCGATCCGCTATTCGTCACGCTAAAGCTCTTCGAATGTCTGACAGAAGTGTTCCCCGAATTCTCTATCAAGACTTGAACTTGTACCCATATAGAATCGCTGTTGTCCAAGAGTTACTAGAGGAAGATTTTCCAAGAAGAGTGCAGTTCGCACAAACCATGTTGCGAATGATAAATGAGGATCGGGATCCAGGGATGATTATTCTGACTTCTGATGAACCTCATATCCATTTAAATGTAGTGTAAATAAACAGAATTTCCTTTACTGGGCACCAAATAATCCTCAAGAGATTCATCAAATGCCTCTTCATAGTGAAAAGGTGACCGTACAGGCTGCTGTGTGTAAATCAGATGTGATCGGACCTTTTATATTTGAGGAAAACGGCTGCACTGTAACAGTAAATGCCGAACGTTATGTACCCATGATACGAGAATACCTCCTCCCCGAATTACGAATTCTTGTCAGGAGGGTTTGTTTCCAACAGAATGGGGCAACTGCCCACATGGCACGTGTATCTATGGAGCTGCTAAGAACATCATTTACCGATAGGTTAATATAACACCGCGGTGACATCCCATGGCCGGCACGTTCTACGAATCTGTCACCACGTGACTTTTATTTGTGGAGTTACCTAAAGGGAAAAGTGTACCGTGACAAGCCTCAAAATTTGGCTCAACTGCGTGATAATTTTCAGCGAGAAATTTCTGCGATTCCTCGAGCAACTTTGCAAGGAGTGATGATTAACTATACCACCCGACTTCAGCTGTGCATCGAAACAGAGGTCGTCATTTACCTGATGTTATTTTCGCTACTTGAGGTTTTTTCTTAAGTTTTTGTATACGTTATAGCCTTCCTATCTTCGTGTTTACAAAAAATGTTTTTTTAATAAAATATCTCAAAAATGCTGTTTTAAAAAACGTCAGATAACGCTGCCGGACCCTGTAGTTTAAATGATCGCACGGTATTACTGTGTTGTATGATATATAAAAAAGAGAATGCTTACAGTTTTAACCAACAATCACTCACCTAAAACTCGATTAACTACGTCGCAGTTTTGTTCGATCTCATGCAGCCACCGTTTGACGTTGGCGAATGACTCACCGTTCGTTACGTCATAGACGACAATGACTCCATGCGTCCCTCTGTAATACCTGTAACATCATTGAGGTTAGGTAAGGTCGGCAAGGCTTCGAAGCCAGTAGCAATTGTTTTGCAGAAGAAGAAAATTGAGGTTAGGTTCAAGTGGTTGCACTACACACACAAAAACAGGCCCATGATACCATGACGTATCATTGAAGAACAATAACATTTTATTATTATTATAACTACTAATAGGACCCTTTACACGTACACTCTTTCGTCGACGATTGAACGGCACTCTTGCCTGCGTTTCTGCTTCGAGGAAAGCGTGGCACGACGCCTGAAAGATGTACTTTTTCAACCCCACTTTTGCGTCGAGGATTGAACGCTATTCTGGAGTGCCGTTCAATCTTCGACGAAAGAGTAGAACGAAATTAAGCGCCCCGGTTTTGCATCGACACAATCGTCGATTCTTGCATGGCATGTGGCGTTTCAATCATGTTGCCGTTCATACGTCCACGCAAAACCATGATGCAGAATTACTTGCACTCCACTCTTTCCTCGAGTCTTTTCTTTTACTCCGCTCTTTCGGCGACTCTTTCCTCGACGAAAAATTTGCATACACTTTTACATCGACTCCCGGCGTGTGGCATTCAAACATAGATAAAAAAGTGTATGTATAAAGGGCCCTATTTAAATAAGTCAAATCGAGCAATTTTTGCATGGAAAATGACACAATTGTGAAACTTTCTGAAGGAGGGCGGTGGCCCTGAGGCCGACCTATTAGAATTTAGTGAAAATCAGAGCCCCTTTGCGCTTCCCAGCAATCTCTGTCAAATTTTTCAGATAAACATTTATCTCTTGAAAACAGCTAAATTTTGGTTATTACTAATTATGAAAACATTCTTTCACTTGATAAAGATCATTTTCTTGTATTGTAATTGATTAGTGTGTAACGCTGGAAATATTTGTCGGTTTACTTACGTGCTTGTAATTGTGCGGAAACGTTCTTGGCCGGCCGTGTCCCATATCTGGAGTTTCACCCTCTGGCCGTCGAGGTTTACCGTTCGTATTTTAAAATCTACTCCAATCGTGGTTATGTAACTGCCGGAAAACGTGTTGTCAGCGAATCTTAGCAGTAACGAACTTTTTCCTACACCTGAAACAGATTTTTTAAAGAGGATAATTTAAAGCCACATTAGATGGATGGTTCAAGGAGTACTAGTATAAACGACGTGTGTGCATTGAGAATGTTGTTTTGTTTTATTTCTCTCATAATTGATGAAATTCTACCCAAAAGGTGTAAAATCGCTGCCAAACTGTAGCTTACCGAAGCGCAATTACATAGCAGGTTGAAATATGGCTTATGTTATGCTTCAGGTGTTGTATTAACTAGAGATGGGTAACTCCTGAGCGAATCGCGTCAAAAAATCAATTTAGGGAAGTGAGCTAGTAAGCTAAGTGGCTCAGTCCAAAATGTTCAGCTATTTTTGAGCCATGACTCATTTTGATTCGCCGGCTCTTCTAGAGTTTCAGGGCTCACCTTGAATGTTGATTCGCATTGTATTAATGGTTCTTAATTTTCACGCGGCTCGTCGATCGACAGGCTGTCTCGGCTCGACTTTCATGAGCATGAAATTTTTACTGTTGGCATTTCTTAGTCTGCGGCATTTTAGTAGATCATTTTTATTTTTGTAATTTGGCTTGGGACCATGACCGCACTACTTAATTAATTTCTAAAAACTATACATTTTTCACTACATTTTCTAAACCTACGTTATTTGTTTATTTTAATAGAAATTCGCCTCTGCTAATTCACATATACTACAGTTTTAAATACCATAAGCAAACACCCATGTTTACTGTATAGCAGAGCTGGGCAGGATTCGAATCATTCAGGATTCGAATACTGGATTCGAATCCTTTTAGAGGATTCAAAAGAGGCATTCGAATACTTTAGTTCAACTAGATTCGTGATCCGGATTCGTTACATTTTCTTAAAAAGATTCGTATTCGAATCCAAATGTGGGTGATTCGAATCCTTATAAAAGGATTCGAATATTTATAAAAGGATTCGAATACTTACAAAAGGTTTTGAATCGTCAAAAATAATTCGTATTAATTGTGAGAACTAACTTGAAAAATGTCTTTTGTGTGTTTTTATATTTCTCGTTAAATCACTGTTTTATATGCGTGGCGCATGAAGTAAAATTTCAAGTTTAGAAAAGCCCAGAAAATTTGTCTCGGGTCGCTGCGCGACCCTCGACAAATTTTCTACGCGGGGCTTTTCTAAACTCGAAATTTTACTACATGCTTAGTCTGGGAGTGGAAACGCTCGTTCGAAACTTCATATCATGCTTTGATAAGAACATTAAATGACTGAAAATGTTTTTAAAGATAATAATCTAGTTTTCAAAATTTTCTTTAATATTATTTGAAGTAAAACTGACATGGTAGCTAGCCACAATCTGAAATGTTAAATTTTTGAGGCATTTCTCTGATTCAAGATTTTTTTCCTTGACCTTTTAACTTCTGTGGGAAACCCCCATTTTGTTAAATTGTTTTCATTGTTTTTGTCAATATTTAAGTTAATTTTATAAACTTTTACGTGTTTTGTAATTTCCCTGCTGATTTTGACATATTTAATAATATCATATGGCTTTTTTGTTAGTGTTTTGGTCAATTTGAATATAATTCCATGACTTTTCTCTGACTTTCCCGGTTTTAATGATATTCAGTGAATTTTTTATTTACGTAATTTTTAAGCATTCGTCGATTTTATAATAGAGATCAATTTGAAGTTTCGAACGGGTGTTTCCACTCCCAGGCTAAGCATGAAGTAAAATTTCGAGTTTAGAAAAGCCCCGTGAAAATTTGTCGAGGGTCGCGCAGCGACCCGAGACAAATTTTCGGGCTTTTCTAAACTCGAAATTTTACTTCATGCGCCACGCGTTCTAAACACTGATTTGAAGTGAAGTTTAAAAACACACAAATACATCTTTTATCAGAGTAACAGGGAATCAGATATTTAGTGTGTTATCAACGATGTTCAGTATTAATAATAAATAATTAGGTTTTGAATATTTTTGTTAAAAGAACTGGTAACGATATTTATATATTAATGGTTGCAAAAAAATAATAAAATCAAATTTATTCTTAAAGGATTTGTATTTGTGATTCGAAAAACAGGATTCGAATCTTTGATTTGAATCATATTTATCTCTTACGAATCCTTTATTCGAGTAATCGTGATTCGAATCATATTAGATGATTCGGATTCGTGATTCGAATCCTTTTTACAAGGATTCGTCCCAGCTCTGCTGTATAGTAATCATTGGAAGTCTAATTTTTCTTTCGTCACCTATTTGTAATCAAAATTGTAAATTTTATTTAAAAAAAAAAAAAAAAAGACCTTTATTGGCATATCTTAATATCTTACAGACTATTTACAATTCATTCGTTATTTCTCCATTTCCGTATCCCTCTTACCCTCCCTTCTCTTTTCCCTCTCCCTCCTCAGCTTTTCCAACGTCCTTACCCCGATCCCATCCTCTCTAAATTTTATTAGAAGTGTTTGTTATTGTAATAAGAAAATAGCTATCGTTATATATTTATATTTATTGCAGCATCATCGATTCGAATTTCAATGCATAAACCCATTGAGATAGCAGCGATTCGACTCTAAAAGAGTCATGACAGTTCTTGAATGAGACTGAGCGGCTGAACCGTTTGAGCTAGCTCACTCATCGCGACCCAGTTCCGCGGTAAGGGGTTGGATCACGATGATTCATGACGGTTCTTGAATCCAACTGAATTAGCTCGTATTACGAAGTTTCATAAATCGTCTCGATCCAGATCCGAAATTCGGAGTTGGATCGCTGTTTTCGTGCTGAATGTATGTGTGTTTTTATAGGCACGCACACGTATTCAATATATTTAAACACATTTGAAGTGTAATTACACGAAATAAATATGCGATTGTTATAATTTTAATTACATATTTATACTCTTACAAATGCATATAAATTATTGCATTCATTGTATAACCAACATTATTAATTGCCGTATTGATCAATTTAATAAGTTGGCGAATCAGATGAATCTATAAGAGTCAGAACTCTCGGCGGCTCACTCGCTCGTAACTGCATCATGTAACTCTTTTGAGCTGGCTCAGTGAACTGACTCTTTAAAGTGAGTTAGATCTTTTGAACCAACTCACTGAAAAGAGATATTTCGCCCATCTCTAGTATTAACTAATAAAAATAAGATTAGTTTTTAATAAGTGACTTAAGCGTTAGTGAAAACGAGTGGCACAGCTTACATATTGTGTCGGAAGAAGAAATAAAAATTCATTTAGTTTCTTCGCTCAACGCATTGATTTTCCCCGTTAATCATGAATAACAATAAAATGATCATCTTCAAAAAAGGTCCTGGCACCAGTTCCAAGACAAATTTTAAGATGTGCTATTCACTACAAATATCTATTTTTCTATTTTGCACTAATATAAACATATTACTATATTTTCCTTAATTAAAATTACACACATTTAGGGAGTTATATTTCAAATTTAAAATTCTTAACTTCGGTAAGATATCTACTCGCACCACTTTCATTTATGAACACTAAATATCTTGTAATTTTAACAACACCATTTCAAATACCCACAGAAGTGTAAATAGCCGGTTTAAATGCAGCCAATTACTAAAACACCCAATAAATGGCTGAAACAGCTGATTGACAGTACTCTTTCCTCGGTGCGACGCCAGCGCCCTCATCGGTCATGTTAGTTCTCAATAAATTACGAAACCATAAGAAAAACGATTAGAAAACTGTCAAAATTCTTTGTAAAGTATTTCCTAACAAGTGAAAACAGCTTGATAGCAAAACGTTCTTGATAAAACAATATATTTCGAAACTACAATAATTGTTGAAATCCCTAGGTGTTGCGAAGTAAATAGATTTAACAGACACTGGGTTAGTTATTAGTAGGATGGAAAATAATAATATATCTATTACTAATTTAATAAAAATGTTAACGTTCTTGCCAGTACAATTAATACATTCCTATAAAAGTAATTAATTAATTAATTAAACAAAGCATTAAGGTCTTATTATCAAATAAGGAAGGAATTATTTGAATATAAAGGCTTCATTTATAAAAATAATAAATTAGTAATTCCAAATAGACAAATTATAAACATTTTAAATAAATTGCATTATAGTCATCAAGGCATAAACCGAACATTAAATTTAGCTCGAGATGTTCTTTATTGGCCAACAATGACAAATGACATAACAAATTTTATCAAAATTGTAAAACATGTAGAAAATTTATGAATTCTAATATTAAAGAACCGCTATTAAATAGAGAAGTGCCAGAGAGGCCATGGCAATTTGTTGCTTGCGATTTATTTTTTCTAAACAATATTAATTATTTGCTTGTTGTTGACAGTTTTTCCAAGTTCGTAGAAATACAGGAACTAAACGAAAATACTTACTCAAGTACAATAATTAAACATTTAAAATCAATATTTTCACGCCATGGTATTCCAGAAAATTTTTTAGTGATGGAGGTCCACAGTTTACCTCTTTAATATTTAAAGAATTTTCAAATTGTTGGAAATTTAAACATGTAATATCTAGCCCACATTATAGCCAATCGAACGGTTTAGGTGAACGGGCTGTACAAACTATTAAAAACTTAATTAAGAAAAATATTGAAGATGGTAAAGATCTATATTTAGCCTTATTAAATTATCGGAACACTCCAGTAGGGAAGTTAGGTTCCCCTGCACAATTATTAATGTCCAGAAGGCTTAACAGTTTAGTTCCTCTAAATAAATCATTATTGCAGACAAAAGTAATTAAAACCCAACAAACCAAACAAAAATTAATAGAAAATCAAAAACAATATAAAAAATATTATGACAGGGGAAGCAAACCTCTTTCCAAGTTAAATAATGGTGGCAGAGTTGGAGTACAGATTAACAAAAAATGGCATTCGGGGGTTGTTGTTAAAAATATTCGCCCTCGTACTTATAAAGTCAGAACAGATCAAGGAAACGTATTTGATCGTAATCGAAGATTTTTAAGAATAATTTCGGATGAAGACGATAACAATGAAGATGTAAGTGATGATGATTTGGATGTAAAAAATGAAACATCCGAGACTTTTATGGATCTGTCAATGGAGTATCAACCACCCACACATACAAGTAGTGGAAGGCCCATAAAGGTCCCTGATCGTTTCATACCGTAAATTACATTGTAAACATAAGAAAAAATTATTATTAAATTTTGTTAAGGGAGATGTCATATGTATTGATTTATATTTTATATGAATTCAAAGAGAATGAAAGGAAAGATTTATTTTACTGTTTTTTGTGAACGTTCTA
The DNA here is from genome assembly GCA_932526585.2 of Philonthus cognatus. Taxonomy (NCBI): domain Eukaryota; kingdom Metazoa; phylum Arthropoda; class Insecta; order Coleoptera; family Staphylinidae; genus Philonthus; species Philonthus cognatus. Next base: position 113,260,664 of record OW052242.1, read on the forward strand.
TTTTTATACACGAGAGAGGTATATTTTATTTGGCAGTTAATAAATGTACATCGTGGAGATAAGATGTTTTAATTACCAGTTCCCCCATTAACATTACATTACAGTTATGACCTTTGAAACATACAGGGAATGTTTCTTTTAAGTATACACACACCGATAATTACAGCGTTTGCTAAATTTTCAGCAAGTCGTTGTTTTCATAAAATCATTTTGAATCTTCTAACGAGTGTTTCCACTCCCAGGTTAAGCATGAAGTAAAATTTCGAGTTTCTTTGGTTTGGTCGTGTAGCGAATTTTACTTCATGCGCCACCGATGTAAAATACTGATTTTTAATTAAGCTCAAAATATACTACTGAAACAGTATACTAAAGATGTGTATTTTGAACTTATATTTCAGTGTTTAATACCAGTGGCGCATGAAGTAAAATTTCGATTTAGAAAAGCCTGAAATTTGACTTCATGTTTAATCTGGAAAATCAATACAATTAACAAAAATTCTGGGGAATTTGATTTTAAGATATTTTCAAAGAGCTAAGCTTTACTAACATCCACAAGTATTAAATCTTTTTTTTATAAAAGCGTTCAATTTGAAACTTCCAACGAGCATTTCCACTCCCAGGTTAAGCATGAAGTAAAATTTCGAGTTTGAAAAACCCAATTTTCAGATTTTTCTAAACTTGAAATTTTACCTCATGCGCCACCGATATAAAATACTAATTTTTAATTAAGTTCAAAATATACTACTGAAGCAGTATGCTAAAGATGTGTATTTTAAACTTATATTTCAGTGTTTAATACCAGTGACGCATGAAGTAAAATTTTGACTTTAGAGAAGCCTAAAGTTTTACTTCATGCTTAATCTGGAGAATCAATACAATTCACCAAAATTCTGGGGTATTTGATTTTAAGATATTTTCAAAGAGCTAACTAAGCTTTACTTACATCCTCAAGTATTAAATCTTTTTTTATAAAAGCGTTCAATTTGAAACGTACCATTCTGCAAGAGCCAGTGCCGAATGGTACATTTACGGCCCAATGTTTTTAGGACTGTCTTGCCTACGTTCGGGAATTGCTGTCCTACCGCACAAGTGCCTAATTTGGGTAATACATCTATAACCCTTAATGCAAGATTTTTTGTTTTGATTATTTTTCACTTGCAACGATTACAAAATATGTGTATATTAATGGAACACTATATAAAAGCTGGAAAGTGACAAAAAACATTTATTATAAATTTGGATTTTCTGGAAAAACAGCTGTTATATATTTGAAAAATTTGAAAAATTAGTTAATTTATGTATACATTTTCTACATAAAAGGTACAATTCCAATATTCAAGCAACGATTAGCAATGCTAAATGGCAATATAATGCATTTAAGGGTTAAAAGAAAAATATCTCTGCATAAACTTATAAACATTACCTAATATGTAACAGATTATTGATCAAACAACCCACGAAAATACCACCTTATGCCAATCGTAGTCCAAATGCCAATTCTTTTTACCTTCCCCGTATGTAATACAAAGGCAAAGTCTTGTTTTTGTAAAAATTTTCAAATCAAAAATTTTTGTGGTTATATATATTTTTTTTAAGTTGTTGCTGATTCTTTTTACCTTCCCCGTATGTAATACAAAGGCAAAGTCTTGTTTTTGTAAAAATTTTCAAATCAAAAATTTTAGTGGTTATATATATTTTTTTTAAGTTGTTTTGTTTCATCATACATAATGCATACATGAAAACATCACTTATAATACAGTTTAACTGTTTTCAAGTCACATGATTGCTAAATTACTTTGAAAATTGGGTTAACTGAACGAAAGCATAATTACACCCATAAGAACCACACTTGTTATGATAATTCGCAAATTTCACCAACAAAATAAAATTAGTGCTAACAGCTCGATATTAAAATAATTGGCTAAATTCACAAACAAATCACTCTCGAAGTTACGATACATACTCATATCAAAGAGGATCAAGGAAAAAATACACACAATATTGTAGAAATGTCACAACCGAATTAATCATCCATTGTCACATAAACAATTTCCTTCCTTGCCAAGAATTTAACAAAAACAAAGCAATGACACATTCAGTTCGAAACAAATGGAATTAAGCGAAAAACATAACAAAACAAGCGCCTCGGGTGGCTCGGGTGTTTCCTGCTTGGCCTCAACTGTACATTTTCGTTCCGCGCTGGCCAGGAGGAAGGAAATGGGATTAATCTGGAAGAGGGCAGTCGCGATAATAGGATGATGATAACGATAATTTGAAACGCGAGAACACCTACTTACCACTGTCGCCTATTATTAATAATTTGAACAAGTGGTCGTAGTCCTTCGCCATTTTTGTTTATGTGGTCCGCGCCGGCTCTCGTTTCACTATCTGCAAACGGTGATAAACAACATTTATTACCGCGATCCTGAGGGAGCACGGACCGTTTTTATTGCAATTAAAAAATTCTGCTAATTTATCGTTACGGACACTTGTGTTGAGTTGACGAATCGTCCGTCACTGTTCATTGTTGCCAACAGTAAAACTCCATTTGTCACTAAAACATTTTTTTGAAATCTAAATTATTTATCTAAATTCTTATCATTTCAAAACTTTTTGATTAAAACTAACTCATTGTGAAGTATTTATTGATAATAAGTACATTTTTTAGTTGGACAATTAGGTAATTTATACATTATATAATGTTTCTTAAATTAAAAAAATTCATAGTTCAAACATTAAAAGTGCGATTTTTTACGCAATCTGCAACTAATAATATCGGCAATTTTATTTGTACTTATGTATAAATACATAGTTTATCTACACATTTTTTTCTTTTTGGTATACATTTACCATAGATGTTAATATCTATGTTAATATCAATGACATGCATACGTTGTAAATTTTCCGACATTTCTTGGTTTTTCTTAAGTGTCCAATTTGAAGTTTAAAACGAGTGTTTTCCACTCCCAGACTAAGCATGAAGTAAAATTTCGAGTTTAGAATATATAACATTTAACATATATTGTAGAACTATTTAAACTATTCAAACCATTTTTAAAACGTTTAATTTAATTATATTCTCACTATATAGTTATTATTTAAATTAAATAGTTGCAAATTCAAAATTATTCAACAGCAGTTTATTAATAAATAAATTGCTGTCAAGGATGTTATATCTATGGCCAGTCCGCCATTTGACAGGTAGGAATTTCGGGTGGGAAATTTAAAATGAATGGATAAATCATAGACATAATTAACATAAAATCATAAATATATATTTAGGTTTAAACAATTGAGTGTGGTTCGAGAGCTGACCCCGAGCAGTCCGTCCCGCTGCACAATTAAAACGTGCGGCCTCCACGTGGTCCACCATATCCTTAATCATCCTTTCAATCACATCCCTTTCAAAAATCCTTTTCCCAAATTCCCTTCCATTGAACCCTTTCCTTTAAAAATCCACGTGTATTTCCTATTTCCTATCCCTTGGGGAGGGCAGAGGGCGCAGCAATGGCTGTTTAACTCTGTCCAGATTTTAACCTACGCTTAAGACTTAGATTTAAGATTTCATTACTCATCCCTTCATCAACTCATTTATTCATTCATACATACAATCGACACTCAATAAATTTAAAACAATTTTAATTATTATTTCATAATTACTGTGACTGGTCAACAGAGCTTTAATAGCTAAGGCCATTAATTACGCAAAGAAGAAGAAGAAGAAGGTTTAAACATTATGAATTCATAAATAAAATCTTTTTTTGAATTAATGCCTTCTGCTAAGAGGATTTAAAACATTTTTGGAGTAAAATATTCGGTCTGTAATCAAACTTTTAAATACTTTCTACAATGCTTAAAATTAAAGCCAACTTATGTGGCTCATTTCTTTCAATTCTTCCTGGAAATATGGACGGTACTGCCTCAGGTTTTGATTAGTTCTTCTTCAAAACAAAAAAATTATTAAGAATTATCACATTCCCTATCAAGATAACACAAATGTGGAGCTCGCGCGCAAAACCCGATAAATCCAAAAAACTAAATTTTCCATATACACGAAAAACGAGTTTTGAGTCAATCAATATACGTATCAAACAGAGCTGGGCAGGATTCGAATCATTTAAGATTCGAATCCTGGATTCGAATCCTTTTAGAGGATTCAAAAGAGATATTCGAATACTTAAGTTAAACTGGATTCGTGATCCGGATTCGTTACACTTTTTTAAAATGATTCGTATTCGAATCCAAATGCTGGTGATTCGAATCCTCATAAAAGGATTCGAATCCTCATAAAAGGATTCGAATCCTCGTAAAAGGATTCGAATCCTCATAAAAGGATTCGAATCCTCGTAAAAGTATTCGAATCCTCATAAAAGGATTCGAATCCTTATAAAAGGATTCGAATATTTACAAAAGGATTCGAATAGTTACAAAAGGATTCGAATCGTCAAAAATAATTCGAATTAATCGTAAGGATTAACATGAAAAATTTGTTTTGTATGTTTTTAAATTTCTCGTTAAATCACTGTTTTATACGCGTGGCGCATGAAGTAAAATTTCGAGTTTAGAAAAGCCCCGTGAAAATTTGTCTCGGGTCGCTGCGCGACCCTCGACAAATTTTCTACGCGGGGCTTTTCTAAACTCGAAATTTTACTTCATGCTTAGCCTGGGAGTGGACGACACTCGTTTGTAAGTGATAAAATCAAATTAATGATTTGTGTCAAATTTAACAGATTTGAGATTTTTAATTGTTTTTCGGTAATTGCGCCAAATATAACATTTTGATGAATATGAATTGACATTCCCAATCAAATTTTTACACTTAACATGTCGATTTATAACATTTTTATAAGATTTTCAACAAATCGATATTTTCATAAAATTATCCTTATTTCGAGATTTTCGTCGATTAATCAAATTTTTATCAGATTTTGCAATATTTCCTCAATTTTCCTTAATTTATCGAACGTTGATGAAATTTTCAATATATCGAGATTTTTAATTAATTTATGAAAATGTTTATCAGATTTTCAACATATCTTGATTTTTGCTAATTTGTCATTTTTATCGATTTATAAAATTTTGATAAAATTTTCGATATTTCGAGATTTTCTCGTCAAATATATAAAATGTTGATATGTAAGATTTTCAATATTTTTATTCAGATTTGTAACGATTTTCAAAAATTATTGAATCATTATTTGAACACACAAATTTGAGATTTTTTTTTTCTACAAGACATATTTAATCATATTTGACATTGAATGACATTTTTGATATTCTCTACCTTTTGAGATGACATTTTTGACAATAGATTATATTCTAGATATTAGACTACGTTTTTTGACATTAGACGACATGTTTCACATTAGATGTTACTTTTGATAAACAATGAAATTTTTTGCTTATTTACTATTTCTGATGTTGACATTAAATGACGTATTTGACATTAGATGGCAGTTCTGACTTTTTATATTTTTTTACTTTTTTGGCAGTAGACGACAATTTTGACATTTGATATTACATATTTACTTGTTTTACATTAGATAACAATTTTTATATTATTAGATAACATTTTTGCATTATTACTGATTTTAACTGAAATTTTCGTTTTTGTAAGAACGTTTTTGTCAAACTGTCACGTACTGACATAAAATGATAATTTTAACGTAAATCGATTTTATTAGCACGCCAAATTTTTTACGTTTTTTGATATTTTTTATATTTACGAGATGACATTTTGGTCATTTTGTTTTTGGCAATGTTAAATAATTTTGACATATTTTGATGACTTTTAAAACTGAAAACTGTTTTAATATGTTTTTATATTTTTAACTTTACTTGAAATCAGTGTTTAATACGCGTGGCGCATGAAGTAAAATTTCGAGTTTAGAAAAGCCCCGTGAAAATTTGTCTCGGGTCGCTGCGCGACCCTCGACAAATTTTCTACGCGGGGCTTTTCTAAACTCGAAATTTTACTTCATGCTTAGTCTGGGAGTGGACACACTCGTTCGTAAATTTTCGAATTATCATAAAGTTGTGTATTTATTTTCAAAAAAAATCTTTCTCGGTGTATTGAACAAAAACAAAAGAGCTGAGGTGAAAAGTGTTTAGGTAAAAGTGGTTTATTTTTTCGTTGGCTACAACTTTTGTTTGAAACATTTTTTGATTTAGACGTCGAAAGCCATAATCGGTGAGTTGTTGATGTCCACTAGATTTTTTAGTTTCTAATTCAGAAACAAAAGAGCTGAGGTGAAAAGTGTTTAGGTAAAAGAGGTATATTTTTTCGTTGGCTACAACTTTTGTTTCAAACATTTTTTGACTTAGACGTCGAAAGCCATAGTGGAATTCGTTTAATCAAAAAACATCTAATGATTTCTGGTGATTTTCAACGCAAGACTTTTAGACATTTGATGGTATAATTAGCATTGAATTAAGTATTTATTTTTAATATATTCGTAAATATAACAATGTAAAATATTTATTTAATTGAAATATTTAGAAAATAACGATACAATAAATTTTATATTATTATTATTATTATTATACTGGGTGTCCGTATTTAAACAGAAAGTATGAGGATTTCGGTTATTTAAAGAAATAGAGAATCGGTTAAATTGGGGCAAAGTTGCATAATTTAGGGTCCAATAATAACCCAAAAACAAGTTTGAAATATCTTATTTCCTTAATGAGATATTGTCAAAAAACGTTTTTTTGAAAATTCGTTTTTATTTTTTTATTCAAAAACTATTAAATCCAGGCATTTACAACTTTGACATTATAGGCACTTTTTAACGATAAATCCAGTAACATATTTTATTCTAAGATAACCATAACATTTACCTAGAGACCATAGCTAACTTTTGTTTTTCTTATGAGCGCTATTTTGGATTTTGATATTTTTTGGAAGAATATTTTTTACTGAATTCAATGATGTATCACACTTATAGTTTATTGTACATTTTATATATAAAATTTTAATCTTTTGGTTTTTCAAAGTGTGCCTTGGAAACAGTTGAGTAACTCACTTATTTGGCAACTCCTAGGACCCATAATTTGCTTACACATCACCTCTGAAGACGGGCATCCGACGATACATACTTTAACAGTTGTGACAAATTTTCAAGTAACGAGTGTCTTCCACTCCCAGACTAAGCATGAAGTAAAATTTCGAGTTTAGAAAAGCCCCGCGTAGAAAATTTGTCGAGGGTCGCGCAGCGACCCGAGACAAATTTTCACGGGGCTTTTCTAAACTCGAAATTTTACTTCATGCGCCACGCGTATTAAACACTGATTTCAAGTAAAGTTAAAAATATAAAAACATATTAAAACTGTTTTCAGTTTTAAAAGTTATCAAAATATGTCAAAATTATTTAAAATTGCCAAAAACAAAATTACCAAAATGTCATCTCGTAAATATAAAAAATATCAAAAACGTAAAAAATTTGGCGTGCTGATAAAATCGATTTACGTTAAAATTATCATTTTATGTCAGTACGTGACAGTTTGACAAAAACGTTCTTACAAAAACGAAAATTTCAGTTAAAATCAGTAATAATGTCAAAAAATTTTCACGGGGCTTTTCTAAACTCGAAATTTTACTTCATGCGCCACGCGTATAAACCATTGATTTGAAGTGTAGTTCAAAAACACACAAATACCTCTTTAATCAGAGTAACACAGAAATTTAGTCTGTTATCAACGATGTTCAGTGTTAATAATAAATAATTAGGTTGTGAATATTTTTGTTAAAACAACTGATAACGATATTTATATGTTAATGGTTGTAAAAAAATAATAAAATCAAATTTATTCTTAAACGATTTGTATTCGTGATTCGAAAAAACAGGATTCGAATCTTTTATTCGAATCATATTTATCTCTTACGAATCCTTTATTCGAGTATTCCTGATTCGAATCATATCAGGTGATTCGGATTCGTGATTCGAATTTTTTTAACGAGGATTCGTCCCAGCTCTGGTATCAAATTGAAATTTTAATTTGAATTTTAAAGGCTATTTAAAAGGAATTGCTCACAACTGTTAATGAATTTGTGTAAAACTCACCCAAAACTATAACCCACTGAGCAAAAAACAAACAAATAACGTTATATCAACATTGTAGCAACATTAAACGTTGTATTAATGTTGATGAAACATTACTTAAATGTGTTTGCTCAGTGGGAAGTAACCATCAAAAAGTGAAAATCGCTCGCAAGTGGATTTATTGGGTTTTGCGCGCGAGCTCCTCAAATATACAATTGCATATTTGTATTATATTTTGTATACTAAACGTTTGTCTTAAATACGTGGTGCAAGAGCCTATTTTTTTAGTAATTTTAGTAATGTTAAAACAATTGTGATAATACTTACTGGAAGAATATTCTTGAATTTTCTTAAGAATGCCGTTTACTACAGTCTATGACACTACACGAAACTACCAAACTGTCTATTATAATTATAATATAAGAATAAACACAGAAACCGACACAATTCACAAAATTACCACTAAAAGGCTGCGTTTCAATCTGTGGAGTTGACAGTAAATTCAACAAACCTGAATTTTAAACAATTGAAATTCCTACCCGGCAAATAGCGCCTTTCCCCCACCACTGGTTCTACTTTTTTAGAAAAAGTTAGCGATCCATAGATGCTGTACATCTCTGATTGAATCTTTGGTTGCCTATATATGTTTGTTTTGTTTAAAAATAATATAACGCTACCGTGTTTAACGTTTTGTAAATTAAACTAAAAATTATGTTATAGCTAAGCTATGAACATACCTTTACAAGATTTAAAAAAGAAGAAAAACTATCATGTGTTTGGATTCAAATGACATAATAACAAATAAGAATTACATTTATTTTTAACAATCATTAACAATATATTATTATTATTGAATTTTAATTACTTTTACCACTGAGTACGTAATTTTCAGCGACGGCTCGCAGCCTAACTTCACAGTCGGCCACAGCGCCAAGGCACACAAAATTTGAGGTTGGGATCGCGCTTTATAAATACAAGGAATTGCACAACAAAGTTACCTTTCAATAACGGATACATATTACCTTGGGTCTCTGGCCTACCCTGAAATTAAGCTGCGAACCGCCGCTGGTAATTTTTAATTATGTAATAATTACTCAATGGTTTTGATTAGTGTTACTGAATCTAGCAGACCCAGTCGACTCCATATGATTCATTTATATAGTTGACCAACCCACTCGATGAGAGGGCGCATATGTTGGAATTTCAAATTTCCCGCAATTTCTAACGTGGGCTTGTTTTCAATCAACAGCTGTCAGATCTGAAGGCACAAAAATGCCGATAAGACGAAATCGTTTCGAGATGAGTGTTAATAAATATAAATAATTGCAACCGTAAGTATATATAATATATTCACTATTTCAAAAATATCTTTCACCTTGTCAAATATAAGGCAAAAGTTTCACTATACCAAATACTTTTCCTTTTAATATTTTTGCTGAATATTTTTGCAATAACAATAACCTTCTTCTGGAAACATTTTCTGTGAATCTTTAGACATTCCATGTTTGTTTTTAAAGTTCAATTTGAAGCTTTAAATTAGTGTTTTCCACTCCCAGACTGAGCATGAAGTAAAATTTCGAGTTTAGAAAAGCCCCGTGAAAATTTGTCGAGGGTCGCGCAGCGACCCGAGACAAATTTTCTGGGCTTTTCTAAACTCGAAATTTTACTTCATGCGCCACGCGTATAAAACACAGATTTCAAGTAAAATTCGAATATATATTAATTTCACGATATTTTCGTGTTTTATGCGCGTGGCGCATGAAGTAAAATTTCGAGTTTAGAAAAGCCCAGAAAATTTGTCTCGGGTCGCTGCGCGACCCTCGACAAATTTTCACGGGGCTTTTCTAAACTCGAAATTTTACTTCATGCTTAGTCTGGGAGCGGAAAACACTTTTAAAGCTTTAAATTGAACTCTTTTGAAAAACAACGAATGACGGAAACTTTACAGCTTATGCATATGTTTACCTTAAAGAAAATGTTACTGTATGTAACACTACTTACGCCAGCATCCATTCTCCGGATAAGGAGTCCTCTTATTTCATTTTTAAGATGCATCTTTTGACGAACTGCAGCCATTTTGTTGAGAAGTGAAATTCAATTGACAAACTGTGATAAGGTTTTGACATATAGTGAAATATATTTGTAATACCTTTTAAAATATACATCTAACATGCTCATTATGTCTTTGTTATTTTTCGCATTGCACGGTAATTTATGTTAATATTATGACCCCTGCACCGCGCACCCCGCTTAGAAAAAGCCCGCCTGCTCCCCGCGCCCAATGACTTGATTAGCGATTGCAGCGCGGCCCTATCGAGTGGGTCGGTTAACTAAAATCATGATACGTAAAGCCCCCTAGGAGTTATCAATCTAATTTAATCTATGGAATCTAGCTTCAGTGCTATGAATTTAGTTGGTAGCATTGTAAAAAATCCGTTACTTTCTTGCCGTTTCTTGTCTTATTTCTTGTAGTCTTCATTTTCATTCTTTTTTATTCAGTTTTTTTTTTACCGAAAGGTAAAAGGCAAATGATAATATATATATATATATATATATATATATATATAAACAAATATCTAATAAATATAAAATAAAATTTTGCGATATTTCGTGTAAATCATTGACTTTTGTGCGTCGAAGAAAAATCAGGTAAGATTTTTTTATAACCTTACTTTATTTCTACACGTTACAATTGAGCCGTTTATTTTGAAAGTGGCCCAACTCCATTTCTCAATTTTTTGTTGACCGTAATAATCTTCATAATTTAAAGTTTTCTGTCATAAACAGCAATTTGTAGTTAAGTACATTCAAAATATTAATATACAGGGTAATCTATCTCAGAGGTAACAAACGACTAGGTTGAGTTACGCGTTGATTTTGGAAAAATTACCGGCACGTTGATTTTTGTTTCGAGGGGGACAACTTTTAATCACATGGTGGATATGTGATTAAACCCCCTAACCTAACCTAACGTCACCCCCCCTGATTTTAAATATAGAAAGTGGGTCGAGTGATATATTGTTGAAAAGCTCGTTCGATTATGAATACATCGGTATAATTTATTTCCGTTTACATTAATTCCTGAGAAAAGGGCAACACTTCGAAAAAGCATTTAAGGTAACAAGCTTTGTGCATTTATCTTAACCACATTTTAAATACATGATTTTAAAATTTGTTTTGACATGTGACTTTTGACATTTGTTCTGTTTTGTTCTTTTATGTTAATAAATCACTCATTCATTTTACATTCCTGCCGAGAATGTAGTTTTCGGGCCCGCTTTCAGATTTATGCGCAGTAGCATATGCTTAACGCATATGCCAGCGGTCCTAACAATGTTAATGTGACCCAAACGGGTGGATTGTCTGATTCTGCTTAAGCAAGCCGAGAATACTTTGTTTATTCAATTACGGTGAACGGTGAAGCAACTTTAAATGTTTAGTAGACATGAATATATTTTTTCGGTAAATAAAAAATATATATATGTCTAAAAAACATTTAAAATTGCTTCACCGTAATTAAATGAACAATATTTTCTGTAAAAAAAGTGTATTATGGGTTGAGTGAAATTTGAACTCCGGAGTTTCTAGGCGTGCTTAAGCAGAATCAGGGCTCTATCCAGTCGGCCAGGATCGGATCAAATTAATAATGTGAGGACCACTGGCACACCCATTGCACATACGCCACTGCGCAACAGGCCCGTACACTACATTTTTGCCATATTCCTTACTGGATTGCTAACTTTTTTTGTAGCCTTGAACAGGTGAAATTGCAATTTCTAAATGTTGCTGTTCCCTCAGGATTAAATGAAAACAAATGATACCGTTGTATTCAGAATCAAAAAAGCTTTTCAAGGACTTTTTTTTTTCCTGTGGGGGCCGTCTTCCTTTCGGATCCGGATGCACTGCAGTCTAGGTGGCTTATTGTACTGCCCCAATATTATTACACTCACGCAACTATTCCGAACTCGATGCCCTGCACTAGCTTGTGCAGGTCCTTCAGAGGTTGCGCGTGGAAATCATTTGGTTCCATTTGTCTGTTCCCAAATATGAGCCGTCTTTTGCTCTCCAGCGCATTGCACCTGCACAGAACGTGCATAGTTGTTTCCGGTGCCGTATTACAGAGGTGACAGTTGGTGTCGCCGTTGTGTAGCCCGATTTTCCTTAGATGCTCTTTAACAGTCATGTGGCCTGTGAGCAGTCCTATGGTTGTTTTCAGCTGTGCCCTACTCAATGTTAGTAGTCCTGCAGCTTGGCTTGAGTTAGGCCCTTTTATAAGGGCCTTACTATGGTTAAGGCCTGGTCTGTTTTCCCAGTATTTCTTGTGTTTGTTGCGAGTCCACTTCCTGACTTCAAGGCGACTCGACTTTTTTGTTATGCCCAAGGCAGGTTCGGGTCCCATAAATGAAATGGTGGCTCCCTGCCTTGCTAGCTCGTCAGCTTTTTCATTACCCGCAATACCCGAGTGACCCGGCGTCCAGACAAGCGTAACCTTGTTCTGTCTCGCTAGGTCATTCAGGGTATTGAAGCATTCCAATACCAGTTTGGATGAAGTCTTTTGACTCTGGAGAGCCTTCAGTGCCGCCTGGCTATCGGACATGATATAGATTTGCCTGTTTCGACAGTCCTTCTCTATGTTGGTTCTCGCACATTCTATGATTGCGAATATTTCTGCTTGAAAGACTGATGCCAGGCTACCCAATGGTTGAGCATAGCCTGTCCTCATGTTTTCATTATAGATTCCTGATCCAGTACCTGTGGTTGATTTAGAACCGTCCGTGTACCAGATCACACTTTGTGTATATCTTCCCTAAAGCCGTTCCATTCGTTGCGGTCTGGAATAGTGACTTTAAAGAGTGAATTTTCAAGATATCTGACTACCATATGATCCGACCTCATTTGCAGGAGAGGTCCCCCTATGTCTGTCAACAGTCTTCTGTGTGGGGTATCAACTCTTACGTTGCCCAATGATAATTGCAGCCTATAGAGTGCCAGTCTTGCCTCCCCCACTATCAGAATATGAAGTGGAGTGAGGTCTAGAACCGTCTCCATGGCTGCAGTGGGCGTGGTTCTCATAGCCCCCGTTATGCTAATACAAGCAAGTCTTTGAACCTTGCTGAGTATTTGTATGGTTGTATGCTGTGTGGCTTTAGGCCACCATACCAAAGCAGCATACATGATTGCGGGATTGACCACTCTGGTGTACAGCCAGTATACCATTCCTGGTCTGAGCCCCCATTGTCGGTCGTACATTCGTCTAATTACCGCAAGGGTAATTTCCGATTTGCGTCTGATTTTTGAGATTTGAGGGGTCCAGGTCAGTTTGGAGTCAAAGATTACTCCTAGGTACTTCACCTCACCCGACATTTTCAGGTTGCCACCATTTAGAAAGTGCGGTCCAAGGCCCGCCAGTTTCCTCCTGCGTGTAAATGGTACCCAAGGACTTATCACTCGACTTACTTTCCCTATTAGAAATGGGGGGGTTAAGTTAGGTTAGGTTAGGGGGTTAAGGTTAAGAAGGTGGAAATGACATCAAAAGTTATCCCCCTCGAATCAAAAATCGAAGTGTCCCAGCTGCTTAACTCAACAAAGTTGCTTGTTCCTCTGAGATGGAACACCCTGTTTTATTTTTTATATTTTGAACATATAGGGTGTTTTTTTAGAGGTATAAAATGAAATAAAACACATATAAATCGTGATAAAGGCTAATGATATTAGCATCATTGGAAAGATAATTTTATGCCATTTATATTTATAACTAATTTTGTGCATATGGCAGCCGCAGTTGGGTCGAATAAAGCACAATCTGGAAATCCAATTTTCCGGATATGGGGGTTGAAATCTTTCACAAAATTTGCAAAATGTTAATTTTTTGTATAGAAAAGCAGTGGTGTAAGTCAAGAGCAAATACAAAATGTTTACTATTAATATTATATACAGGAAATTTTTCTTTCAGGTTTGCATACACTGTAAATTCTACGACATTCGTTGTTTTTTTGAAAGATTTTAATTCCAATCTTTAAACGAGGGTTTTCTACTCTCAGACTAAGCATGAAGTAAAATTTCGAGTTTAGAAAAGCCTGAAAATTTGGATTGGCTGCGTAGCGAAGCGGAGCCGCCAATCCAAATTAGGCTTTTCTAAACTCGAAATTTTACTTCATGCGCCACACATGTAAAACACTAAAATATCGTAAAGATTAAAATATACGGCTTTAGCAATCTAATATGAAGATGTGAATAAAACGTGAGTCAATTCTGCGCTGAACAAATTGTTTAAAACAGTGATTATAGGCAACCCAATAACTCTAACGTATATTAAGTTGCCTATAATTGTTGTTGTATGTGTGTTTTTTTTAACTTCACTGTAAATCAGTGTATTTTAGGTTGCCTATAATTGTTGTTGTATGTGTGTGTGTTTTGAACTTCACTGTGAATCAGTGTTTTTAAGCGTGGTGCATAAAGTAAAATTTCGCTTCGCTACGTGGCCAATCCAAATTCTTAGGCTTTCCTAAACTCGATATTTTACTTCATGCTTAGTCTGGGAGTGAAAAACACTCATTGATAGCCTAAAATTAACCGCTTTAAAACAACTAATTCGCGCAAATTTAAAAAACGCTGTAATTATTGGGATATGTATACTTAAAAGAAAAATGCCGTGTATATACACCATTCCATTTGATTCTGGATCTCGCCTAGCCATGCTTTCGTGTTGTTATGTTGCAGTATCAACATTTACATTTTTTATTAGTTGCCACTCCTGATTCCTTATTTTAACAGTGTTGCAATAATTTATGATATCATAAGGAATCCTCTTTTTAATTTTCAAGAGGTTTATTGTTAATCTTGCAACAATTATTTCGCCACGCGGTCGCTTCTTCGAGCATTTTATTATTAAATCAAATTAATCTAGTGTTGCAATGCTGTGTCAATGTCAAAGTGAAAAATAATTTCAGGCACATATTAAATATTAACATGCCAAAGATGCTGCATACCATTCTGTGCAATTAGACAAAACTCTTTCATTTTCTTGTAAGAAATGCGAAATGCAGGAGTGGTTGGTTAAACACAATGTAAAATTCAATCCAAAATTAACCAAAAAGGAACTATGGGCTTTATTTATACCTTTTCGATCAAATGACAAAATTTACGTAGTTGATGACATTTTGGAATGAAGGCTTAAAAATTGTTTGACATGAAAATTATCAGTATCACAAGAGGGTGGGAATAAATTTGCAATTCTACAAAACAATACTGAGGGCCAACAGAAGAGAGAATGACCAAAATTAGGGTGGATGGATGGAGTTGATCAAAATGTGTTAACGGGAAGACCCAAGCGAGAAATACAAATGGATGACGAAATAAGTTTGCAGAGCCGAATTCATTATATTTGTTATATACAATATTATTGCTGTGTTTGTATGTACAAAAACCAAGTAGTAAATTTTGTTAATCTTAAAACTGCATATTATTATCCTTTTATATCTGAAAATTTGTAAAACAGGCAACAGTGTAAGATCACAATAGTCAGAAATTATAACCTTAAAATCGAACATCTGACAGTGACATTTAAAAACCCTGATTTAAAACACAACCAGCCCCATTTACAATACTTAAACTGTCACTTTTCCATAGCTAGGCGAGATCCAGAAACAAATGGAATATTTTATATATAATTCGAATGAATTGTTCTAGTGGACTATTATGTTGACCGTAAAATGGACGGTAAGTTTCCCAAAGTGAAGTACGATGAATTTATACAGTTGTTTTGGCGTAAGTCTTGCTATGGCAAAATGGCAAACCAAACTGAGTACAAATCAACTGTCAGCTGTCAAATTGGTTGTCGCTGGAAATAGCGTGTCAATTTAAAAAAGAAACCTCTTAAAAACATCCTATACTTAAACAAAAATTGTCATTTATGGCTGTCAACCCTAAATTATAAAGGTAATATTGTCCAAAATTTGGGCAATACTGCACAGTAACCAAAAAAAAAATTCTTTTCAAGATTAATTAATTAAAAATCCGGTTTAACCACTACAACCTAACCTAACCTAGCATAATCATTTTAACACAAAATTCTTTACACATATTTATTTGTTTAATTAGTTTGTATAGGAGCACTATGGCCTGCCCCAAATGCGGTTATAATAAATACGACGAGAAAAACAATTATGATGACCAACAGACTTATTCGAATAAGCCAAAAAAGTTCCTCTCTCCGCACCTCCTGACTGTAGATGACACAAATTCGATTTTATACAACACCCTGCCGAAAGAATTACAATGTTATATTCCAGTTGACGATGAAATGTATTACATGGAATGTTTGGATAAATCCAGCTCCGAGTACCAAGACATCGTGCACAACATTGAAGACCACGGAGACATCGACAGGATCGAAATCACCTCGATTAAAAGAGTGACAAATCCGTACATATCGTCTCTCTATGAATTGAAAAAACTCGAGATGAAAAGTGTGCATGGAAATAAATTGAAAGAATTACGTTTGTACCATGGTACGGACGCTGAAAATTCGAATTCTATCTGTTCAGAGAATTTTAATTATCGTTTTTGTGGGACGAACCGGGGTACTAAGTATGGGGAGGGAGTGTCTTTCTCGCCGTTCTTTTTTTACGCTAAGCGCTTCGCTGATACCAGCGGGAATGGTAAAAAATCGATTTTCGTATGCGATGTTTTGTGCACTTATTCCCATATTGGAGATCGCTACACAGATGTACCGGATGAGGGTTACGATACCACTACTAGCGCTCAAAAGGAGGTTTATGTCAAATATGATGATGACACATTCCTTCCCAGATATAAGATTGTGTATTATATGAATTAAGGATGGAGATTCTATACTGGAATAAGTTTCGATTTGTTGATATGTTAATACTCATTTAAATGATTAGAATATTTCTTTTAAGTATACATATTTCAGTTTGTACATTTTTAAACGTTTTTGGAAAGAGTTCAATTTGAAGCATCAAACGTGTGTTTCCACTCCCAGATTAAGCATGAATTAAAATTTTGAGTTTAGAAAAGCCTGAAAAACCAATCAAGTTCAATCTGAAAAGAAAATGGTGAAATTTTCAAACGTTCATTGTTTCAAAAAAGTGTTTATGCTTCTAAATAGTGTTTTCACTCCCAGATTAAGCATGAAGTAAATGCCAAATTTTCAGGCTTTTCTAAACGCAAAATTTTACTTCATGCGCCACCGGTACAAAACACTGAGTTCAAGTGAAGTTCAAAATATACTGCTTAAGCAGTATTCAATAGCAGTATATTTTGAACTTCACTTGAAATCAGTGTTTTATACTGGTGGCGCATGAAGTAAAATTTCGAGTTTAGAAAAACCTGAAAATTTGGCATTTACTTCATGCTTAATCTGGAAGTGAAAACACTATTTAGAAGCATAAACACTTTTTTGAAACAACGAACGTTTGAAAATTTCACCATTTTCTTTTCAGATTGAACTTGATTCGGTATTAACAATTATTTGAAAGTGTTTATTTATTGTTCGATATTTCTTAAAATTAGTTTCTTAAGATTAGTTTATTACAAAGTTTCGGTAATTCTTATTGTCCAAAATTTGTTTCTTTACATGCATTTATTCGAAAGTGTTTGTTTATTGTTCGATAATTCTTATTGTCTAAAATTTGTTTCTTAAGATTAGTTTATTACATTTTTGTTTGTTGTTCGGTAATTCTTATTGTCAAAAATTTGTTTCTTTTGATTAGTTCAGCCCAGTTATTTGACGATGATAAATTGCTGTAGCCAGGCCTTTACAGTTAAGTTATTGAGTTGACGTTAATCTGTTTAGGAATTTGAATTACGTTGTTTACTTTAAGACTCGTTGAGTATTTAATATTAAGAAACTGACTGAATATTTAAGTACAAACGCTATTTGTGATTTATTAGAATACGTATTTGTTGATTTTTAAAATTTATAATAAACATTTATAAATATTCCTTATTTATTCAAAAAGAATCCTGAAACTCGTGTTCACTTTGTATCTTGAGGACCATTACAGCTTTTCATGTAAAAGGGTAAAAAGGATTCAGAGCTGCACGAGGGTTTTGATGTCAAGAATACAAGCCTTGTTACGGTATTTTTAAATTTGAAAAGTACTGATGTGATGGTTGTGTATTTCTGAATTTATAAAACGATTTCTAATTATTTAATCCATTAAACAATTTGTTATTAACATTGATCTAATTTAATATCTCACATAAGTAGTCATCAATATTATTAATAGACAATATTGTTTGTGGGTTGTAAACATTTATTGTAATAAACCCTTAAATTAACCAGTGGTAAACTTGAAGATCCAGGTAAAATGCATGGTAAATTAAGGGGATTATCGCAGTGTAACACGCCGATCGTTTTGGAAAGACCCACATAGTTAAGAGTAGCTCATCCGATGCCAAATTTACAGGACAAGTGGGGCGAATACAGTCAGAGAGAAAAGCGGCAGTTCACTGTGCATTTGTGCATTGCTCCTTGGCATGAACGGATAGGGTCTCGCGTCGCGTGGAATAGACGAAAAAAAAGCGTATAAAAAAGACGGATCGAAGGAAAGTGTCGATTCGTATTATTTAAAAAACACGCTGATAATACATACAAGCTATGTATTGTTTTCAATTCGTTAGAAAGCGATCCTGTGTTATTTTTCGGTATTTACAAAACCGATGATTCTTATTCTTGTCATTATATCTAATTATTTTTACTTTTAAGACTCCAGTTTTGACAGCTGAACAAACTATGTGTTTTATTTTATTAAATTAGAGATTATTTCTTAAAAATATAATAATAAAATAATTCATGTTCATAAGCTCCTTGTGAATATTTATATGCCGGATATACAGAGAGTTTTATGTAACACCGAACATTTTCATAACGAGAATTTGTCTTTTAAGTATACAGAAGCATACGTTGAACATTTGCCGATGCTAGGTTTATTAAAAGAATTTAATTTGAAGCTTTAAACGAGTGTTTTCCACTCCCAGGCTAAGCATGAAGTAAAATTTCGAGTTTAGAAAAGCATGAAAATTTGGTTTGGTCGCGTAGCGCGAAGCGCGGAGCGGCCAAACCAAATTTTCAGCCTTTTCTAAACTCGAAATTTTACTTCATGCGCCACCGGTATTAAACACTGATGCAATAGAAAGTTTATCGTTGTGTTTTAAACTTCGTAATTTGTCAGTGTTTTGTACCGGTGGCGCATGAAGTAAAATTTCGAGTTTAGAAAAGCCTGAAAATTTGGTTTGGCCGCTCCGCGCTTCGCGCTACGCGACCAAACCAAATTTTCAGGCTTTTCTAAACTCGAAATTTTACTTCATGCTTAGTCTGGGAGTGGAACACACTCATTTCAAGTTTCAAATTATTTTTTTAACAAGTATCTAAAGATTTACGACATATACTGTGTAATTCTCACATGTATACTTGAAAGAAAAACTCCCTGTGTGTACAAGTTGAGGCATTAATTGCGATTGATTGGCTACAGTTTCTAATGGTCATAGAGGCAACCCAATTTACACATAACTTAAAAAATAAAGGTGTCAAAATTGTATTGGATGAACATGTTCGGTGTTATATAAAACTCTCTATATATGAAAAAACGGAACATAGGATTTTCAATGATATTTTTTATATAGGAATATTATCTTTCATAACTGCTATTGCCATGAAAATAATGTGTATTAATTTGGCCTCTGCCAAATTGGGTAAATACCCCAGATTTTGGGGAGAATTTCAATTTTTATTTTATCCAATATTCTAGTTTTTATGAATGCAACAAATAAATAATAGATTGAAAATAATTAAACGGACAGCTGCCCTGTTTTTTTATAATTAGTACAGGGTTTACAAAATGATGATGTGTATAAATAGAGGATTGCAATAACATTCAATTACAATTAATTTATTCCTTATTTACTTACTATCAAAATAGGACTCATCATAAATCAGCCAAATTTGAAATAAAATATATTGGGTTCGGTGCAATGTTGAGCAAGAAGCTTGTTATTTGAAATGCATTATAATAACTACCTTATTATTATTATAGTTCTATTTTTTCTAAAATAATTAACAATGAATATGCACGCAGTTAAACCCTACATTTTTGTAAACATGCGTCAAACTTATATTACCTGTGCTCAGTAAAAAATAGTTGATTTGTAACATTAATCTACGACAACGTCATATTGGTGACGTTATTCTCACTATTCTTATAGTTTTGATATCATTGATTCGTTGATGAAGTCGCAGTTGGTTCAAATAGGTCCGATTGCTAGAAACTTTACAATTTACTTTAATAGTTTTATTGCGAGAATAATGGCATTTAACAACTGTTTTAACAACGAAAGATTTAAGACGAAATAATGATTTGAACAAGACTGATTGTTATTCGATTGCTTCTGCTTATTAATCAGCTTAAAACACTTTAAAAATAATTTAATAATACCGACACTGTCAAATAATTAGGAAAGCCAATATTAAAGGTATATTACACATCTTTATTTAAATTAGTGAAACATTTCGTGTTTTCTATATTAGTGAACATGCAGTATAAAAAAATACTTATTCCATTAGTAGTCAGAAAGCATAAAAATAAAACACTAGTACAATAAAATATCGATTATAATTGCGAAATATTAATTTTACGAGAATAAATGCTAACGACGCGAGCCGTTTTTGTTAACTTTTTGTTAACGCAGCGTTCACCGGCCCAGGGATAAACGCTGGCCGCATGCTGCTCGCCCCTCCAATAATTGTGCAGATGAGTGTACAACGCGTTCAACTAAGAGAAGATCCGCAAGGCGGCGGTATTTTACGGTCTTATTTTTTAAGATTTTTATTTTAACCTGACTCGGGCATGAGCTATCGCATCCTTATGAAATGTTCACATTATATTCCTTATAGTATAAACTAGTGTTATCGGGGCGCAGGACGTCGCTTGCTGTTTATGCTAAATTTAATAGATAATTTGAGAGAGCATGAGTTTTCCATAAAAAAACAACGTCCCTCCGTAACAACTCCGATTAGCTCAGTACTTTAACACACACACAATAATAACAAAAGAAACTTACCGAAATCCTAGTTCAAAAGACACTCACTTTTATTGTGTTTAATTTAAAATGATTTGTAAATTAACCTCTGACTTCCAAAAACAAGGATAAAATATTTATTCACGGCACACAAAGCAAGATAACACAAGAATGATAATGAATGAAATAAATGACACAAACAAAAGAAAATAGAATAACAATAATGAACGAACGCAACGACTTACGAACTGACTAATTCGCGACACTTAATGATTTCATAGAAACTTGGTGAAACTTTGTTGATGATAACTCTGATGATGATAACTCTGATGATGATAACTCTGATGATGATAACTCCGAACTGTACTGCCTTTCCTCTGTCTTCCGCTGTCTCTTATCTTCCCAACCACCGCTGTCTTCACCCCCGCCATGTATCTTGGGGGTGGCGGTGATTGGTCGAGAACGTGGTGGAAGAAGCAGAGGGTGGAGTTTTCATATTTAGCTGAGGCCAAAAGTTTTGGGCCTCTGGTTTTCGACTGCTCCGGCGTGTCGAAGTTTGTGCTGCAGATGTTACGACCATAAACCTTTGTTCTCGCTGTTTTTCCGAAATTTTGAGAAATTCCCAAAGGCTTTGTTTTCATGGTCGTAAACATCTACAGCGCGCCGTGGGTTTTATGGCGCTGGTCCTCGGAGGTGCGGAATTTTATGACCTTCCTCGGGGGTTGTAAAGATCGGCCGGTGCTGGTCGCGCGGTTAATGAAGGGGTGGTTTGCAAGTCGTCATTGTTGGTCACGTTCGGGGGAATTCAATGTTGGACTAATTTACATATTTACAAGAAAAAAATATATACAAAAGAACATCGAATGAATGGTTACGAACTTGAGTCATTTGGAATTAAAATGATTATGAAATGAAATGAGCAAAACAAATGGAGTCGGATGTTTTCGCGAATGTGAATAAAATAATCAAGTTACGACGTTTTCGATAAAACGCCGGTAACACTAGTAAGATATGGGAATATATTTTCTTTAATTTTGAAAAATATAACATTATTTTTTTCATACCTCTGAAAGCAAATTGTTAAAAAAAAGTACTTCGATATTTTACTAGTTAATTGAGCTTAATATACGCTGTCAAAATTTCAACTTTCTAGGATCTTTAGTTTTTAAATAAACCTGACATTAAATTTCAGACCACTGTTATATTCCCCTTAAATGTACACTGTATGCAACCAAACATGCATTTCTGTAAACGTGCAGCCCATAAAAATATACACAGTGGCAGGCGCGAATCCAACTAGGGGGAAATGGGGGGCAGTTTGCCCCCTAAATGGTCAGTCGAAAATTAAAAAATATTGTATTTTTTTGTTAAGTTTCCATTTGTTAATATGTTAATACTCATTTAAATGATGGGAATTTTCTTTTAAGCATACATATTTCAATTTGTAAATTTTCAGTCGTTTTTGAAAAGAGTTCAATTTTAAGCGTCTAACGTGTGGTTCCACTCCCAGATTAAGCATGAAGTAACATTTTTAAATGTAGATTAACGTTAATAAATTAAAGAATAAAATATGTACTTATGCATATATAACAAATACATTTTTAAAACAGTTTCTATTAGTAAATGTTCCCGCCCAACATTGCTCTTTGGATCCGCAACTGAACAGAGGTAGTGTATTTCGCCAAATTATAATTTAAATATTAAAACTAAACAATTAATAGTTAAAAGTGTTTAAGGATTTTACAAATTTATTCAAATAAACTGTTGATTTGTTCAGTGTATTCATTAAATATACACTATATGCAACCAAACATGCATTTTTGTAAACGTACTGCCTATAAAAATATACATAGAGCTAGTATATTTCGCAAAAATATAATTTAAATAATAAAACTAAACAATTAATAGTTCTTCTATCAATAAGATAATAAATAACACTACTATAAAATCTTTCTTTATTTTAAAATATTATTTTATTATCTCTTATGCATAACATGTAGTGAAATCCGAATAAACACTAGAAACATGATCAAATATATGTATTAAGCGTATTTATTTATGTATGTAGTTTGTTCTCTCTTATATTTTTCTAATAACAAACAAATCAAAGCCATTTGTAATTGATTAAAAATGAATTAAAGTTATTATTTTATTTATCAATGTATTATTATAGGCAACCCAAATGGCACCCACATATTTAAAAATAAATCATAGAACATCTTTTAGAAAGTGATAGATATACAATTGAAAAGATCTAAATCAATTATTTGTTCTTTATTTTGTGATTTCATCACATTCATTCAAAACCAAGGTGCCACATGTGTATAAGGTATGCTTCACCACAGTCTCCTTTATTTTCAGTACCACCTTACCCCGCGCACATAGTCACGGTTCTGTGACGTAGAATGTAGCTCCCTGTGTGTGCGTCATAGGACCGAAGACCCAGCCCGCATTCCATACAGCGATCCTTATACTCGATCGTCCTTGGCAAATACCATTGGGCCCGTTCATCAAAATGTACAACATTCAACATGTTTGGATTTGATTTTGATGTATGTTGGTATCTAATGAACGGTACTCTGGTCGGTCTACTTTATACGATTGCAAAAATCCCAAACACGTTCATGATTAACAATCCGGTCATCAGAGAATTCCCCAGCAATTGGCAGTAAACTCCCAACTGTTATCTCTGATGAACGTCATTAAATGTTCAACATTCAACATGTTTGGATTTGTTTGTGATGTATGTTGGTATCGAATAAACGGTACTCTGGTCAGTCTGTTTTGTACGATTGCAAAAATTCCAACCACGTTCACGATTAACAATGGACCCGTTCATCAAAATGTGCAGCACTCAACATGTTTGGATTTGTTTGTGATGTATGTTGGTAACTAATGAACGATACTCCGGTCGGTCTATTTCATACGATTGCAAAAACCTTAAACAGGTTCACGATTAACAATCCGGTCATCAGAGAATTCCCCAACAGTTGGCAACTGTTGTCTCTGATGAACGGGCTCAATTTTACTTTAAGTTTTTTTTGTTAAAAGCCAAAGAGTTTATTCTTGGTCTGAGTTGAAGGCTAACTTCACACAATTGCCAACTGTATAAAAACATGAACAATTTTGACACAAGTAAACATAACCTACAAAAATGTTTACGTATAATCTTCGTATAAAGTGAATTTAAATTTAATACAGAAGAAATCCAAGACTGCGATTAATTTCCAAAACATATTTCGTCTTTATTTACACAACAATAACTACAAACAATTTACATTTGTTTAACAATGAGCGAGAAACGTAAACGTTACTCCGAAGAACCGAAATCGAGAAAGCACCACCGAAAAGAAGCCAACATTTACGACCACCGTTACGATTTGAACAATTACTTAGAAGACCACTTCAACATCCGGAAACCCGACGATTTTTGGAAATTTTATCAAAAATACGAGGCCGCTCAAAAGTTGAAGAAATGCTCATCGGATGATGCGAGAAAATTGTTCAACGTCGAGTTTAAAGCGAGTAAAAAGGTGCTCTTCGAGAAAATGCCGGTGTATACGAGAAGAGGGGATCGAATGGATATAAGTGAGGAGAAGTTTAGTTTCTTATTGGACTGCATTCAGACGTACAGTGATTTTGAGAATCGGACTCGGTTCGCACAGCTGAAGGCTCTGAGGAACGGACAGAAGGATTTACCGATTGCGGGTTTCAAGAAGGAGATCGTCGATTTGGTGAAAGAGAATAGTGTTATTTTAATTGCTGGTAAGTTGTGCAGTAACTTTGGTTAGACAAGTATTTTCCCAAATATTATTTTTCTTTGATCAATTATTCATTCATTAAAGGCCAGTTGCATCAATCACGTTGAACTGGTTCAACTCTGAACTCAAGTTCAAAGTGACATAAGAACTGTCATCTTGAACTCAAGTTCAACTTTTATGGTGCAACTATTCCTTAATGAGTCCAAAGTAAGGCTGTGATTTTTCAAATTTAAGTGTTCGCATATTAATTTAAAAAAAATTATTTAAATATTGAAATTTTTCATTTAAAAATTTGAGTATCTTAGGGCCAGTTGCACCAAACACGTTAAACTGGTTCTGAACTTAAGTTGAAAGTCAAATTAGAACATTAGGAACTGTCATCTTGAACTTGAGTTCAGCTTGAACTCGAGTTCAACGTTTTTGGTGCAACTGGACCTTAATATAATTTTAAATAATTATTCGAATACTTTAATTAGAAAAATCCTAGCCTTAATCAAAACATGTATTAAAAACTTGCTTCGTAATTTTTGTTCAAATTGTTAACTGGAAAAGAAAATACAAAAAAATAAATGGATTAACTATGACTAAGAATATTTTGGAACTATACATTGAGTGTTTTATACGCGTGGCGCATAAGTAAATATTTCGAGTTTAGAAAAGCCTGAATTTTCAGGCCTTTTTAAACTCGAAATATTTACTTCATACTTAATCAAGGATTGGCAAACCCTCATTAAAAAACTTTTAAAACCATTTATTACGACATTCTTTAAAAAAAAATAGCAGGATAATTAACGAAACTCATATAGATTGTGAAAATAATTACGGTTTGTGTTTGTTTTTCATTTTCTTTAAGAAACAAACCAGTGTTATCATTGAAGGTTCTAATAGTTGTGTAACAAGCGTTTTCCACTCCCAGGTTAAGCATGAAGTAAAATTTCGAGTTTAGAAAAGCCTGAAAATTTGGTTTGGTCGCGTAGCGCGAAGCGCGGAGCGGCCAAACCAAATTTTCAGGCTTTTCTAAACTCGAAATTTTACTTCATGCGCCACCGGTATAAAACAGTGATTTCAAGTGAAGTTGAAAATATACTACTAAGTAGCAGTATGCTGAGGATATATATTTTTAACTTCAAAATATTTAAGTGTTTAATACCGGTGGCACATGAAGTAAAATTTCGAGTTTAGAAAAGCTTCAAAATTTGGTTAGGTCGCTATGCGACCTAATCAAATTTTTCGGCTTTTCTAAACTCGAAATTTTACTTCATGCTTAACCTGGGAGTGAAAAACACTTAATCGAAAACTATTACAACCTTCAACGACGACTGAATTATTAAAAAAAAATTGAAAGAATGGAATTGTTTTAACGGCGGTTAATACGGCCGTTCAGTTTTAAATCGTAGATTGATTACAAAATAATTTCTTCAACAATTTTTAGTGAAATTATTTCCTTAACATGTTTTTCTTTTATGTTTTATGTAGGCGATACCGGATGTGGTAAATCAACCCAAGTCCCGCAATACATCATGGAAGCCGGTTTCAAAAAAATCGCCTGCACCCAACCACGACGGATAGCCTGCGTTTCCTTAGCCAAACGTGTCGCTCACGAAACCCTGACCACCTACAAAAACACAATCGGGTATCAAATCCGTTTCGAGAAAGCCAAAAACAAACACACCAACATAATTTTCCTAACCGAGGGGATTTTACTTCGACAAGCGAGCGATTCCGACACGCTCTCCTCTTACGATGCGATAATTTTAGACGAAGTGCATGAACGGCATTTAAACATGGATTTCCTTGTTGGGATAATGAAGTGCCTGTTGAACAAAAGGGAATTTAAGCTGATTTTAATGTCAGCGACGATTAATCTGCGGTTGTTCGAGGAGTATTTCGAAAACGAGGGGGTGAAAACGGTGAAAGTTCCCGGACGGTTGTTTCCTATCGATATTATCTACAAGCCGATTGTTAAGGATGTTTACGATAAGAAGTCGGTTAAATTCGATTGCCAGCCCTATTTGAATATTCTAGATTTGATTGATCAAAAGTATAAACCTACCGAAAAAGGGGATTTACTAATATTCGTCAATGGGTTCAATGAGATTAATTCGTTAGCAAGCGCTATTAGTGATTACAATGAGGCGAAGAAAACGTGGATTGTGCTGCAATTGCACTCGTCTCTTTCGTTAGAGGAGCAAGATAAGGTTTTTTTTGCAGCCCCCGATGGGGTCAGGAAATGTATAATTTCTACGAACATTGCGGAAACTAGTGTAACTATAGATGGGGTTCGTTTCGTCTTGGATTCCGGGAAAGTTAATAGGATGATTTATGAAAAATGCGGGGTTAATCGTTTGTTCGAAACGGATATTTCTCAAGATAGTGCGAAGCAGAGAGCTGGGAGGGCTGGAAGGACAGGCCCGGGGATTTGCTATCGCTTGTATTCCGAAGAGCAATTGAAAAAATTCGATGCGTTCACACCAGCGGAAATCCATTTAGTCCCTTTAGAAAATCTAATTTTAAACATGGTAACTTTAGGTTTAAGCGATATCGAGAAGTTTCCATTTTTGGAAAAACCCAGCGAGGAAAGCTTGCTTTCCAGTTTGGAACGCTTGAGTTTTTTAGAAGCGCTAAAACGCGATGCAAACGGAATGTCTTTAACAACCCTCGGAGACTCAATGAGTCGCCTTCCTGTCGATTTAACAATCTCAAAAATGCTTATAGTAAGCACGGTTTTCGGAACGGTTAACGCCGTTTTAGCCTTAGCTAGCTTATTGAGCGTCCAAAATCCGCTGATGGAGAGCAAATTTTATGAGACGCGCGACAATCGCAAGGATTTTGAATCCATCCACGGAGAGCCGATCACTTTGTTGAACCTCTACAAAGCTTGGCTTGAGGTGAAGCACGAAAGCTCCTACAGCCGGAATAAAGGCGAGAATTCGCGAACTTGGGCGAGGCGTAACGGAATTGAAGAGCAACGCTTTTACGAAACCACGAAACTAATCGAGCAATTTAGGGATATTCTTCAAGATGCTGAAATGATTCCTAAGCTAGAGGAGCAGAGTTTAAGTGGCGCGGAACGCGCGCTTCGGCACGGGGAATTGAAACAATTGAGGAACATCCGCAAGAATTTGAAAAACGAGTCGAAAAACATGCGGCGGAAAAAATTAAAACTCCACGGCAACGAGGACGAGGAGGGAAAAACGGATTTGCGCGATATCGAATTCAGGATCACCAATGATTTCAAGAAAATGCAAAAACTGCTTTCCGAAACAAAAACCGATTCCTACAAAGACTTAACTCTTCTGAAGTTAATCCTAACGGGCGCGCTTTACCCACAAATAGCAGTCGAAGACGAGTTCAACTCTTCCAAAACGGTGAATGAGCGCTTGTTCCACACGAAATCCAAAAATTACGTTTTCCTACGCCCAACTAGCTACTTCAACATCGACCCTGAATTCCTCCAACTTTCCGAATCCGACATCGACATCCCACCAAACGGGTATTTCAGTAAAAAACCGCTGAGTCGAAAACATCAAATTTTGGTGTTTCAAAAACTTTTAGAAACGAAAAGGACGTATTTGATGAATACTTTCCGAATGCCCGCTTTGCAGACTCTACTGCTTTTCGCGAAGAGAATAGCAACCAATCGGACTTTAACAAAATTCGTCTTCGACGACTTTCTTTCAATCGACTGCCCCTTTCTACCGCAAGGAAAAGTGATGCTCTTAAAAGCGATCGATTTGCGGCGTAAACTAAAATCGAAACTCGAAGCTAAGCTAGGCGCAAACAAAATCGATTTCAAGGAAGACGAAACGTTTTATTTCACGCAGGAATTCGTTGATTTCACCTTAATCAACGCCAGCTATAACATAAAACGCTTGCTACCGGCTGATTTAAAAATTATTTTCAGCTCCGATTTGGATTTCGATTGCGAAACGAAAATCCCCAAATTCAATCCCTTCGATGAAACATTTGAAATCACGCCGAATCCACTGGGCGGTTTCAACGTAACAGAGAATATCATTTACGATTGTTTGACTCCCGAAACTTACGATATCGAAACTGAGAATCTGTTGCAGTCCGAGGCGTTTAACTGCGCCAAGTGCGGGGAGGTTTTTTTGGGGTTAGGTGTTTTTGAGATTCTCCAACATGAGGCTTTGTGTAAAAAGGGGGTTGTTGAGGAGAAAAAGGAGGAGGTTGATGGGGTGGTGCAGGTTAAGGCGAATTCTAGGAAGTACGTTTGCGATAAGTGCGAGAAGGAGCTGGTGTTAACGCCTGTTGATTTTTTGAAACACAAGAAGTTTTGCGTTACTGTAAAAGTGGAAAATGTTACTTGATTTTCTTGGTAAGGATGGAATTAACGTTACGGAAATATTATCGAGGATGGTTTTTTGAAAATTTACTATCGTGTTAATAGAAACTTGGAAAGAACTTTAAACGTTCAGTGAGCCTGGAGTTTTAAAACTGTTTAATACAGATTGTGTGGGCCAGAGGAAAGATTGCTTATGGCTGTATTGTATGTTCAATAAAAAAAAACCTCTAGAGTGAGTTTTATCTTTTTTTTTAATTTAAGTTGGTTACACGCATTGGGAATTGACATATAAAACGTCAGACATAATAATTATAATATATAATTTAAGAGTTGCCAACCTACAATATTTTCCATGGCACTCTAGAGGTTTTTTTATTGAACATACGATATATTTAATGGCTGTGAATAAATATGTATCAAGTAAGTCAAATGAAAAAATGTAGGACGTTTTTCTTCATAAATGTAAGATGCAAACACAGAAATAATTTTTTTATGACCTATTGAATCCTAAAGTTGACCTTTATCAAAACAAAATGTATGAGAAATACTGTTGATCATCAAATAAAAGCGATACATTTTCTAAACCATATATGATAATATACAAGGGGTAATCAAAAGGTAAGGTTACAAAGCCTGCAATGAAACATGTAGATTTTGTAAACCTTACTTGTTGATCACCCCTTGTACAAAATTACGATGCATCTATAAACTGTATGATAAATTTTATATTTGGATTGGAGCTATAATGAAACAGTGACAGACTAGTAGAAAATATAAATACAGGAAATGTTTCTTTTGTTAAGTATAAAAGGATCCAATTTGAAGCTTTAAACGAGTGTTTCCACTCCCAGATTAAGCATGAAGTAAAATTTCGAGTTTAGAAAAGCCTGAAAATTTGGATTTGGGCGCGGAGCGAAGCGTAGTGCCCAAATCCAAATTTTCAGGCTTTTCTAAACTCGAAATTTTACTTCATGCGCCACCGGTATTGCACACTGAAATATTTTGAAGTTTAAATATACATCTTCAACATACTCTTTAGTAGTATATTTTAAACTTCACTTGAAATCGGTGTTTTATACTGGTGGTGCATGAAGTAAATTTCTAATATAATATACGAGGGGTGATCAAAAAGTAAGGTTACAAAGCCTGCAATGAAACGTGTACATTTTGTAACCTTACTTGTATAAAATTACGATGTTTGTATAAACCGTATGATAAATTTTATATTTAGATTGGAGCTATAACGAAACCGTGACAGACTAGTAGAAAATATAAATACAGGAAATGTTTCTTTTGTTAAGTATAACTGGATTCAATTTGAAGCTTTAAATGAGTGTTTTTCACTCCCAGATTAAGCATGAAGTAAAATTTTCAGGCTTTTCTAAACTCGAAATTTTACTTCATGCGCCACCGGTATTGCACACTGAAATATTTTGAAGTTTAAATATACATCTTTAACATACTCTTTAGTAGTATATTTTAAACTTTACTTGAAATCGGTGTTTTATACTGGTGGCGCATGAAGTAAATTTTTAATATAATATACGAGGGGTGATCAAAAAGTAAGGTTACAAAGCCTGCAATGAAACGTGTACATTTTGTAACCTTACTTGTATAAAATTACGATGTTTGTATAAACCGTATGATAAATTTTATATTTAGATTGGAGCTATAACGAAACCGTGACAGACTAGTAGAAAATATAAATACAGGAAATGTTTCTTTTGTTAAGTATAACTGGATTCAATTTGAAGCTTTAAATGAGTGTTTTTCACTCCCAGATTAAGCATGAAGTAAAATTTTCAGGCTTTTCTAAACTCGAAATTTTACTTCATGCGCCACCGGTATTGCACACTGAAATATTTTGAAGTTTAAATATACATCTTTAACATACTCTTTAGTAGTATATTTTAAACTTTACTTGAAATCGGTGTTTTATACTGGTGGCGCATGAAGTAAATTTTTAATATAATATACGAGGGGTGATCAAAAAGTAAGGTTACAAAGCCTGCAATGAAACGTGTACATTTTGTAACCTTACTTGTATAAAATTACGATGTTTGTATAAACCGTATGATAAATTTTGTATTTAGATTGGAGCTATAATGAAACCGTGACAGACTAGTAGAAAATATAAATACAGGAAATGTATCTTTTGTTAAGTATAACTGGATTCAATTTGAAGCTTTAAATAAGTGTTTTCCACTCCCAGATTAAGCATGAAGTAAAATTTTGAGTTTAGAAAAGGCTGAAAATTTGGATTTGGGCGCTACGCTTCGCTCTGCGCCCAAATTCAAATTTTCAGGCTTTTCTAAACTCGGAATTTTACTTCATGCGCCACCATACCGGTGACACTGAAATTTTTGAAGTTTAAAATATACATCTTTAGCGTACTGCTTTAGTATTATATTTTAAACTTCACCTGAAATCAGTGTTGTATACTGGTGGTGCATAGAGTAAAATTTTGAGTTTTGAGAAGCCTGAAAGTTTAGATTTTGGCGCAGAGCGAAGCATATTTTTTTAAAAGGATTCAATATGATGCTTTAAACCACTTTTTTTCACTCCCAGGTTAATCATGAAGTAAAATTTCGAGTTTAGAAAAGCCTGAAAATTTGGTTTGGTTTTTTATCTATTAAAAAAAACTTATTTAATTAAATCTATAATAATTTGTTCATATTCAATTAATATTGTGAGTAGGGGAAATTATTGCATAAATAAAAAATAAATAATTCATCTCGCTCCGCTACTTTTTATTTGCGTTATAAAAAAATAAAGTTCTACAACAGAAAAAATGTGATATATATATTTTTTTTGTACAGTGCTTAAATATTTAAACAGTGATCCATCGTACACAAACGGGAAGTTGAAACATATTTAAGGCACATCGTAATGACTTTTTTTTAAATTTCTTTTCTAATACTTTCAAAGAATATATCATATACAGAGTGATTGTTGAACATTTCTCATCCAGACACGGCTATCTATTTTTTCGGAAGAGAAGAATCAATGCATAACCATTATTTTTAGAGGTTACGTGTTAAAAACGTAATGTCAGCTTTGACAACACAACCTCTAAAAATACATTTACTGACAAGTAAACCAAACCAGTGACAGCTGGTTATATCCCTAGAAGAAAAGGCACTTTTTAAATTAAAACACAGGTATATTTCAAATTGTCTAAACTCTGTTCACATTTTATTCTCAATGCATAACCATTATTTTTAGAGGTTACGTGTTGTCAAAACGTAATGTCAGTTTTGACAACACATAACCTCTAAAAATGCATTTACTGACGAGCAAACCAAACCAGTGATAGCTGGTTATTTCCCCAGAAGAAATGGCACTTTTTAAATCAAAACAGGTATATTTTAAATTGTCTAAACTCTGTTCACATTGTATTCTCACCACAGTAGGCTTGTTTTTTTTCCTCTTATAGTTGTATGTTGTGTTTTTGATAATAATGACCAGGGTTGTAAAAAAAAACGTTTTTTTCATTTTAAATAAAACAGTTGGGCCCGCCGTGGCCGAGCGGTTGAGCCGCCGGTTTCGCTAATCGGTCACGGAGGTGATCTGGGTTCGATACCCAGCGGAAGGAGTAATTTTCCTAACGAAAAATACTCGTCTCCGGTTCCATGGATGTGTGTGAATGTGGTTGTGGCGTCTAAATATAGTTAAATACAAAAAATATATAAAGGTGAAATGGTGGAATGGTCTGAGACCAGTAAATGTATAAAAAAAAGTTTTTTTTTTACAAAACGTGTTTTTTCCACTGAAACAGTTTTTTTTTCGGGTTTGGCTTTTGCCTGGCCTTAGTTATGAGACTATTAGCCTTATACTGAAACAGTGTTTAAAACATAACCAGCCTTATTAATAGACGTTAGCACACAGTTCTAAGGATGATATTGACATTTTCGGATTAATAAAACGTTTTAGTAGATTATTGTTTTTAGTTTACAACTAATAATGTAATAGCCCTGGTTTAAGTCTTATACAGAACATCAATTGTCATAAAAAAATAGGGTTATTTAGAATTTTTGAATACTGTAATAAATCATAAATGTATAAACCTTATCAGTATATTTTGAACTTCACTTGAAATCAATGTTTTATACGCGTGGCGCATGAAGTAAAATTTCGAGTTTAGAAAAGCCTAATTTGGCTCGGTCGCTCCGCTTCGCTACGCGCCCGAGCCAAATTTTCAGGCTTTTCTAAACTCGAAATTTTACTTCATGCTTAGTCTGGGAGTGGAGACACTCGTTAGAAGTAAATTTCAGTCTAATAATTTATCAGAAGATATACATTTTCTGAAACGTGAAAAAAAAGCATAATATACCTTCTAAACTATTTGATTACAATGAAGTTAGAACACATGAAAACTGACTAATAACTTAGTTTAACTAATTTAAGATAATAAAAAAGCGATTTAAACAAAATTAACGTTTAAAACATGTTTTAAACGAATTTAACATTTAAAACAAAACCGTTTAAAACACGGCGGCTGTTTTTAAACATGTTTAAAACACTGTTTTAAAACAAAGTGTTTTGAATATAAAAACCCTGGTAATGACTGAAGTATGTTGTTAACCTATAATTTCAATAAAACGCTGCCAAAATTAATGTCTGATATTTAATAGCCCATTCCCCCACCCACTATCGTAATATCGTATGTTCAATAAAAAAAAACCTCCAGAGTGCCATGATTTTATCTTTTAAAAATTTGAGTTGCCTACACTAGGAATTGATATATAAAACGTCAGACATAACCTCAACTTCTTGTTTACATTATCACTCTAATCATTGCAGAATGACATAAAGGCAAAAATGTGGTTGAAGTTTGATTGTTAAATTTCAGAGTTTCCAACCCACAATATTTTCCATGGCACTCTAGAGATTTATTTTTATTGAACATAAGATATTTTTACATGTGAATGAGGGGTATTATAAAATGCAACACTGCACTACACATAACCAAAAAAATGCTATGATAACCAAATTGTTAGTAACTTTTTTTACTACCAACAAAAATGTGAACATAGTTTGTACATTTTTAAACAGTGTTGCGACCTTTTTGACACATTTCATTCAGACACACCATCTGGTAATATTTAGAAATTACCAGTGTTTAACACGAACATTAGAGTAGTAACAATTGATCTTTTGTATATTAAACAATTACGGCATTATACATAGTCCGCTAGTAACTTTTTTTACTACCAACAAAAATGTGAACAAAGTTTATACATTTTTAAACAGTGTTGCGATCTTTTTGACAAATTTCACTCAGACACACCATCGGGTAATATTTAGAAATCATCAGTGTTTGACACGAACATTAGATTAGTAACAAATAATCTTATATATATTAAACAATTACGGCCTTGTGCATAGTCTGCTAAACACGACTAATGTGTGACTAACTAAAGTTCTGCCAGGAAGAAGAGGATACCTAAAGCTGGGCAACACTAAACCAAGCGCAGAGAGCTACACCCAAGGCTCACTGTCAGGGTTAATAGGGCTAATCAAAGAGGCGAAGCTCGAGCACGTCGTCTAGGATAATAGGGATCCACAATAGATCTGCAAAGGTCGCGGTGGTACAGGCCAATAAGGCCACCCCTACGAATATCTATCTATCTAACTAAAGTTTAGTAAGTAAATAAAATATGTCATATGCATAGTCAATTTGACACGATTAGTGCTAGTCACTGAGTAAATATTTAATCACACCATACCCCTAGTTTTTCATGTGATTATACTTAACCTCAAACATCATTTGCATGATTCAGAGTTCTGTGTTTCATAGAATAATAAGCTGGGTTTTTGTTCAAATTAGTATTGTTAAGTTCACGAAGGAGTGCAAAAATTGTGCGCTATGCCTGTGCTCACAGAAATGCGTGCACTGTGGGAGGAATGAATTTCGCTAGAACAGCAAAGGCTGCGTTTGCTTACAATCGTAAGCCAAACAAATGCTACGTAATTATTTATCTCCATCGTACGTATAGAGTATTGTCTTTGTTCTTTCGATCGATGTACAGGCAGAGCGCACGTTGTTGCGCTCATTAGCGATCTTTACAACACTAGTTCAAATCACTACGAGGTGATAATAACCTATACAGAGCTATAAAAGTTATTAAAAGCTACAATTCGTAATTAAATATTGCTAATTCTACGCTGAAAGAACTTGTTATAGTGTAAATTAGTTGGCGACATTGCCACATTGGTAGCAATCCTCATTACAGAGATAAATATCGTATGTTCAATTCAAAAAAATCTCTAGAGTGCCATAGAAAATATTCTAGGTTGGCAACTATGAAAATATACAGTATAATTATTGTTTCTGATGTTTTATATGCCGATTCCCGAAGTGTGTAGCCAACTTAAATTTGAAAAAAGATTAAATCATGGCACCCTAGATGTTTTTTTTAATTGAACATATGATATCATAAATACATCAATATTTTTCTAAAGCTTGTATTAGACGACACCATTTTCTTGTACAAGAAAATAGCATATTTTCTGTCATGGTGTAATACACAAACGCGAATCTTGTACAATTTTGTAAAAAGGAAATAGGACATGTTCTATTTGGTTTGGTCATATTTTGTGTATTACACCATGATAGAAAATAGTATACTATTTGCTTTTACAAGAAAATAGTGTCGTCTAATACAAGCTTTAGTCTATGATTCTATTTGACATGGGAATGACAGAAAAAGCAATGTTGCCGACATGACCGACTACAGATAGGTGCTACTAACAAGTATGTATTAAAACATGACTATGTATACGGTGTACTTAGTAACACCTTAATCACCACTAGTTAATCACATGTTAGTAACAAACAGTTTAATCACAAGACTATGCATAAGGTCGTTAATCTTTAAATTATAAAATACAATGCTTCCAGACACACTTAACGGACCGGACTGTCAGGGTCTAAAAGTGGCAACGCTGTATTTCAATGTAAGTTTTGACAGAACATAACCTCTAAAAACTAATTTTCAACACGACTAAATATATTAAGGCACAGCTGTCTAGATGAGAAATTTACAAAATCACTCAGTACATATTATAATCGTTCATTAAGCTTAAATTTGATTCTAGATTACAACAACATTTTCAATTCAATTTCAATCATAGGCACAATACCAATAATACATTATCATCGATATAAAAGCAAATTCAATTTTCCACCACCTTAATTAATTTCACTTTTAAATCGACGATATTATTCTTTTATCTTTTGGTTTTCCTCTTTTGTCAATTGTATTTCACTATTTCCTATTTCTAGTAAACAGAGTGCTGTGTTTGTCAAACATTGGGAGAAACTTAACTTAAAAGATTATGAAAATAACGACGGTTTGTGCAAGGCTGTAGCTAGAGGGGTTGAAACCCCCCCCCCCCCGAAATTTTCAAAATGTTAATTTTTTGTATGTAAAAGCAGTCCTGACAGAGCAAAAACAATATTTTTACCAGTAAACCCCCACCCCCGAAATTTGTTTCTAACTACGGCCTTGGGTTTGTGATAGTTTTCCATTTTCTTTATGAAATCAGTGTTGTCATTAAAGGTTCTTATAGCTGCCAAACAAGCGTTTTCCACTCCTTGGTTAAGCATGAAGTAAAATTTCGAGTTTAGAAAAGTCTGATAATTTGGTTTGGTCGCGTAGCGAAGCGGAGCGACCAAACCAAATTTTCAGGCTTTTCTAAACTCGAAATTTTACTTCTTGCGCCACCGGTATAAAACACTGATTTCAAGTGAAATTTAAAATATACTTAAACATTGTAAATCACACTTTACAGAGGCTTAAATACGTTTGTTTTGTCACATAAAACTAAGGACGAGATTGTTTCAAATTTAAGCATTCAATTATTTATTATTCAAAAATATATTCAAATATTTGTTCAAAAATACATTCAAAAACATTTACTGGAGAAGTTGGGGGAAGAGAGGGAAAGCAGAAGGAAGAGAGGGGGTAGCGATTAGTGTAGATATGGATGTAATGTAGTATTATGCCAATAAAGGTCTTTTTTTGTTATATTCAACTATTTGTTTAAAAATATATTTAAATATGTCAATGATTTAGGCTAAAATATGTTTGTTTTATCACTTAAAACTAAGGCCGACATTTTTTCAATACGTTTGGATTTTATTTACACTTTATGTTGGTATCTGGAAAACGCTACTTCGGCTATTTTACCTTCCATCTAACCTAAAATTCCGCGTAACCTCTTTCAAGTCCATTTCAATATATTTTTAAACAACTTTTTAAATATATTTTTGAATAAATATTTAAATATTTGAATATATTTTTGAATTAATATGTAAATATTTGAATACATTTTTAAATTGAATGCTTACAATTATTCATTTAAAAATGCATTCAAATATTTAAATATTCATACAAAAATATATTCAAATGTTTAAATATACATTCAAAAATATATTCAGATATTTAAATATTCATTTAAAAATATATTGATATGGACTTGGTAGAGGTTACGCGGAATTTTGGGTTAGATGGAAGGTAAAATATCCGAAGTAGCATTTTCCAGATACCACCGTAAAGTGTAATCAAAATCCAAACGTGTTGATAGCAAATTTGTATATTGAGTGCACCTAATATTTTTGAGAAATACTGAAATACAACTAACAAAAGAGGAAACCCAAATGAAAAATACTTTAACATTTAACAAATGCTCCACCGGGGAGAATGTAATAACCGCTATTTCACATAAAAATACTCCGAGTATAAAAGTTATAAACCAATAATCAAAAAAAATATAGTAATAATAGATTTTCTGTTAAACTTAAATTGTTGATACAATTAAAAAAAAATCTATCAACATTTTTTACTTTCCCTGTAAATAATATAAAGGGAAAGTATTTTTTGTTTTTAATTGAACCCAAATATAAATCAGTTCAATTTAATTGCTTTACAATAATCATCAGTACTTATACCAATAATATCATTACTCCATAAATAATCTTTACATTTGTTCTTCTTTAACTTACACAATACCATACATAATTACTTACGTTTTTTTATAACATACCGTGAAAACAATGAAAAATCACAATTGTTAAAAAATACCGTTCTTCATCTTCTCATCTCTCCCGACCACAGTCTTAGAATTTACGATCGGATTTTCTTCTCGTTTTATACATATTTACAAGGAGGCCGTGTGCTAGAGGTCCTCGAAGAAGGCGACGCGCGACTTCGTCGAGCCCGACTTGCTCTTCCTCAACGTGGAGTACTTGTTCTCGCCGAGCTCTACCTGCTGCTCGTGCAGCTTGTCCAGGTGATCGTTCTGCTTGTCGTCTACTTTCAGCACGGCTATTTCCGTGCGGAGCTCGCGCAGTTGGTTCTGGAGGTGTTTCGATTTTTGCAAATATTCCTCCCTAATAATAAAGTAAAAATAAACCCAGTATTAACTAATTAACATAAAGAAAATTTAACACAAAGAAAAACTGAGTTTGTCAATAGTTTGCAATATTTACAAAATATAAAAACGAATTAAAATTAATATCGACTTTCTGCAAAAAATTTAGTCTTAATGAGACAAGTCTCTAAATATTTGGAGACTTGTTTCAATGAGACTAATTTTTTGCAAAAAGTCGATATTAATTTTAATTCGTTTTTATCCAAATATTTGGAGACTTGTCTCAATGAGACTAATTTTCGCAGAAAGTCGATATTAATTTTAATTCGTTTTTATATTTTATTAAATTAACTTGTTTGTTACCAGGCCCTCAGATAAAATTTTGTCTTTATAAATTGTTTATTAAATTGAACAATTGCTTACAAATCTATAAAAAAAAGTAATTTTCTCTCAGCTCAGATATTTCTGTAGGTTATTCATTATGTAAATTTAATCAATCTGTGATATGATTTTATAGAGCAAATTATAATGATGATATCAAAAATTTTGTGTCACATATACGTGACGCTGATAGAGAACGTGTTAAGTTATGCAATAATGTGTTTTTTTTTCTATTAGGCTCTCCATAGACGGGTCAAATAGAGCGTGTCTGGAAGTCAAAGCGATTAACTCGCCTCTCGACTTCCACTCAGCACTCAAACAGTAATCTGTGTGAATTGCTAAGAATAGAAAAAATTGAGCATGATGCTCACGATGACGGAGTCATAAAGACTTGTGGCTTCCAAGGCCCAGAATATCAAGTGTAACTTGGCAAAACCAATGTACTTTTGGCAACCTATAGAATGCCAAAAAGTTGCATCACTCTCTTGCAATTCTTTTGCCGCAACACACAGCCGGCAATGAACATTTTGTTGTATGTACGGATGCACCTGTATTCTCTGTTTCCTTCTTTTCATGCGACAGTGAAAAAACAAACAATATCTTCCTCATCACTTGAACTGATTAAAAAAAAAAAATAATAAAGAATTTCGCACCTGTCAAACGAAAATTTGATTTGGTCGCGTAGCGCGGAGCGGCCAAACCAAATTTTCAGGCTTCTCTAAATTCGAAATTTTACTTCATGCGCCACCCTTATCAAACGCTGATTTTAATTGAAATTAAAAATACACTAAAACATTTTAAATCACACTTAATGAAGGCTAAAATATGTTTGTTTTGTCACTTAAAACTAAACCCAAGATTGTTTCAAATTTAAGCATTTATTTATTCACTCAAAACTATATTCAAATATTTGAATATTTAAATATTCGTTCAAAAATATATTCTACTATTTAAATATTTATTCAAATATGTGAATAATTTAATCATTAAAATATTCATATTATTGTTAGAGTTATTCTGTTATACAAACTCGATTTGTGTGCGGAGGACATCATGCTTGGGTCGCGTAATTCATATCTGACACTTTGAGTACCAATCGACCCTTGTACGGAGAGCTTTACTCAATTGCACTGAGATTCATTATTGGGTTCTAAACATAACCTAAAAGTTGGCAGATGCTGTACAAACAAAATATAAAATCAAAAAAGTAAGGCCCCATCAAGGATGTTATATCTATGGATCACTAACTCCCAATTCATTATTGCATTCTAAACATAACCTAAAAATTGACAGATGCTGTACAAAGAAAATATAAAATCAAAAAAAGTAAGACCCATCGAGCATGTTGTATCTATGGATCGCTAGCTCTCAATTTATTATTGGATTCTAAACATAACCTAAAAATTGACAGATGCTGTACAAACAAAATATAAAATCAAAAAAGTAAGGCCCCATCAAAGATGTTATATCTATGGATCACTAACTCCCAATTCATTATTGCATTCTAAACATAACCTAAAAATTGACAGATGCTATACAAAGAAAATATAAAATCAAAAAAAGTAAGACCCATCAAGCATGTTGTATCTATGGATCGCTAGCTCCCAATTTATTATTGGATTCTCAACATAACCTAAAAATTGACAGATGCTGTACAAACAAAATATAAAATTAAAAAAGTAAGACCCATCAAGGATGTTATATCTATGGTTCAACTCCCAACTCAGTATTGGATTCTAAATATAACCTAAAAATTGACAGATGCTGTGCAAACAAAATATAAAATCAACAAAAGTAAAACCCATCAAGGATGCCAACTCCCAATTCAGTATTGGATTCTAAACATAACCTAAAAATTGACAGATGCTGAACAAACACAATATAAAATCAACAAAACTAAAACCCAACCAAGGATGTTATATCCATGGATCACTAACTCCCAATTCATTATTGGATACTTAACATAACCTAAAAATTACCAGATGGTGCACAAACAAAATATAGCAGCAACAAAAGTAAGACCAAATCAAGAATGTTATATCTATGGATCGCTAAGTCAAATAAAAAAAAAAGTGGTGCGATTGATAAGGAAGAGACACTACATGTC
Organism: Philonthus cognatus; assembly: GCA_932526585.2. Taxonomy (NCBI): domain Eukaryota; kingdom Metazoa; phylum Arthropoda; class Insecta; order Coleoptera; family Staphylinidae; genus Philonthus; species Philonthus cognatus. The sequence continues at coordinate 113,301,680 of OW052242.1, forward strand.
GCCTAGGAATTTCTAGTGAAGTAAAATAACAGTTTAGTTATAATTTTCTTCCTACCGTTCTTTTTCGATTTCTAACGATAGTTGATCAGCGTCTGCGTTGTTGATGAGATCGTAGGCGGTGATGTTCAGATTTAAGTCTGGCGAAGACCTCGTCGGTTCAGGTTCCAGCAGCGGTAAATCCTGCGGAATCTGCGGACTGAGCGGAGCCGAGTAAAGGCTAGTAACACTCTGTAATAAAAATGAATTAAATTAGTAAATGTATCCGAACTTCAGACCGATAACTAATGACTAAAACTTGCGATACATTTTATAAAGAGTGGGCCAGTTTCTTTTTGAACTGAGTGTTATTTCCATGTTGGCAACACTGACGCGCTTGACATATTGACATAAATGTAGTATCAAACCTCCGCTGTAAGTTAGAATCGTTTTATTCTGGAACAACGTTGGGAAATATTGAAAAATTATTTCCCAAGTGAGTCCTGTGTCACACAAATTGTGATAAGGATTAAAAATTGTTTGGCGGGAGGGCAGCGTCAGCTGCTCCCACTTAGGGCACAGTCGGCCCCATTGTAGTTCCTCCCACCCTGATGGTTAGACCCACTCCGCACTGTCAGCAATTGCCAGAATATGTGCGGGTGACCATTGCTATCCGGGTCCTTCACAATTTGGGGTTTCTTCTCTTAGTACCTTCCTTATCTTTGACAGCGCTGGACACTCGCAAAGTATGTGTCTTGCTGTTTCTTCTTCTTTATTGCATCCTGGACAAAGGTCATCGGTAGCGATTGCCATTTTGGCTATGAGAAAGTTGAAAACAGTCATTTTGGTGAAATTAATTGGGGATCACACAGTTGCGATTTGTCGCCGTTGGACTATTTTTTGTGGGGATATGTTACGAACCATTGTTAATCAAACGATCCACAAACAATTGACACACTGAAGAAAAACATTCGCCCAACTATTAGTCCAACAGAGCCACAAACAATCGAAAAGCTCGCCGCAGCAGCCATTTAACGGAAATTGTTCTTCATAAATTCATAAATAATCGGAAAGTATATATATATATATATATATAGGTGAGTAGGTGAGTATATATATATATAGAATATATATATATATATATATATATATATATATATATATATATATATATATATATATATATATATATATATATATATATATATATATATATATATATATATATATATATATATATATATATATATATATATATATATATATATATATATATATATATATATATATATATATATATATATATATATATATATATATATATATATATATATATATATATATATATATATATATATATATATATATATATATATATATATATATATATATATATATATATATATATATATATATATATATATATATATATATATATATATATATATATATGTATATATATATATATATATATATATATATATATATATGTATCACTGTTTCTTCGGGTTTGGTCCATTTTATTTTTAATTCGACGTTTCGATGACGTCGCATCATCGTCAGGAATAACTATCAAAATTCCAGTGATACATGTTACGCCCGCGAAAATCTACGTTTTAACATATATACATAATATACATAAGTATATATATATATATATATATGTATATGTTAAAACGTAGATTTTCGCGGGCGTAACATGTATCATTGTTTCTTCGGGTTTGGTCCCGCGTATTTTCTTGGCTCTGGTCCATTTTATTTTTAATTCGACGTTTCGATGACGTCGCAGTCATCATCGTCAGGAAATGACTACGACGTCATCGAAACATCGAATTAAAAATAAAATGGACCAGAGCCAAGAAAATAAGCGGGACCAAACCCGAAGAAACAATGATACATATATGTATATATATATAGAGTTTTTTGGGCTGCTTTCTCGCGTTGGTTGATTTATTTGTGCTCTACGTTTCGGCAGCCCAAAAAACTCAAGCCAGTTATATTTTGCTCGCGAAAACCTAAAAATATATATATATATATATATATATATATGTATATATATATATATATGTATATATATATATATATATATATATATGTATATATATATATATATATATATATATATATATATATATATATATCAGCTCTGCAAGCCTTAAAGGCTCATGGCTTCAGTTTGCTTGATAATATCTTTCCATTTTGCGAGCTATTTCTTCCCATTTGTTTACTCCCAGTCGACTTAAATCTTCTTTTATGCCATCTATCCACCGGCAGGTAGTTTTAATAGCAATTTTAAAAAGAGACAATCAGATGGCCCACCCTTCATTTGTGTTAGATTCGGCCATAAGAAATGTTAACATTTTTGTCTGTTCATTGAATTTCTCATTTTGTTTTCTATTCATTGAAATTCTCATTTTTTGTCCAACTAGCTGCATCTTTGTTATCCATAGCCTACTCCAAAACAAAACAAAAAAAACATTGTTAATCTTACTTTACAAAGATTAAAATATGTTTGTTTTGTCACTTAAAACGAAGGGAATTTTTAAAATTGAAGTATTCAGATATTAATTAAAAAACATATTCAAATACTCAATTATTTGAATATTCTAATTATCTAATATAATAATATTCTAATACGTGAATATTCCATATATTTAAATATTCCATGTATTTAAATATTTGAATATTCCATTTATTTAAATATTTGAATATTCGAAATTTGAATATGTTTTTGAATGAATATTCAAGTACTTTACCTTTTGAATGAATATGCGAATGCTTCAATTTGTGTGACTAATGCTGGGAATTTACAGCATTAATCGCATGTATCCTTTTTTTATATTGTGATGGATTAAGATTAACTAAGATCATTTTTGAACTTCATATTAAAACAGTGTTTTACACGCCTGGCGCATGAAGTAAATATTTCGGGTTTAGAAAAGCTTGAAAATTTGGATTGGTTGCGGAATATTTATTTCATGCTTAACCAAGGAGTGGAAAACCCTCGTTAAAAAACAATTTAAACCTTACATAACATCACGGAATTCTTAAAAATAATCAACAAAAAGATAATTAACAAAATTGTAAATATTATGAAAATAACGACAGATTGTGTTCGTGTTCCATTTTCTTTATAAAATCAGTGTTGTCATTAAAGGTTCTAATAGCTGTCGAACAAGTGTTTACCAGTCCTAAGTTAAGCATGAAGTAAAATTTCGAGTTTAGAGAAGCCTGAAAATTTGGTTTGGTCGCGTAGCGAAGCGGAGCGACCAAACCAAATTTTCAGGCTTTTCTAAACTCGAAATTTTACTTCATGCGCCACCGGTATAAAACACTGATTTTAAGTGAAGTTTAAAATATACTAAAACATCGTAAATCACACTTTGCAAAGGCTAAAATATGTTTGTTTTGTCACTTAAAACTAAGGCCGAAACTTTTACGAATTTAAGCATTCAATTATACATTCAAAAATTTAAATATGTTAATAATTTAGGCTAAAATATGTTTTTTTTGTCACTAAAAACTAAAAATATATTCAAATGTTTAAATATTCATTCATAAATATATTCAAATATATAAACATTTCTTCAAAAATATATTAAAATATTCGAATATTTAAACATTCAAATATGTCAATAATTTAATGATTAAATTATTCATATTATTGTTACACAGTAGCCTTAACACGTTGACTGCGTTACCGGTCGCCCGGGACCAGCACTGAGCTTCGTTATGGTGCAGAGTAATATTTATGAAATCTTTCATATTTCGCGGAACTTCAAATTTTCTCAATATATCTTGGTATCATTGAATGAAACAACTGCAAAGGTAAATAGTAACATCTATTGGTAATAAAATAAATCTAAAATATATGTCATATAAAATTATTTAATTACCAGTCCTTAGGGACCGGTAACACACACCAACGTAGTTGTTTGATTTCACTACCGCAGTCAACGTGTCAAGTTAAATTTTGTCTGATATTCCATAAGTGAAAAATTTCGACGCCAGATAACCAACTTACAGAAATCGGACTGGCGTAATTACTCCTCCTGATGAACTCCAGCAACTTCTCTTTGGCTTGTTTCTCGGCCGCCCTCGCCCTCAGGAGCTCGTCCTTCAGCTTGCTGGCCTCGGCCGCTCGCCTCTCCGACTCCTCCACCAGCCTGGCGGTCAGTAATTCCGCTTCCCTCGTCTTCCTTTCTAAACTGACCTTCTCTTCCTCCGATCGCATCGCGTTCAGCCGCATCCGCGTGATCTCCTGTTCAGCCTCTGTCGCTTTCTGACTCAAAAGCATAGCCTCCTCCTCTGCCACCCTGCTCTTCTCCGCTAACAAATCGGCGCTTTCCTCTGATCTCCTCTATAAAAAATAATAAAAGTAGTAATAATTACCATCTCATTAGACCGTTAGATGTTCTAATTTTGTATTTAATACTGGTCACATCCTCAGTGACCACTTTGGTTAATTATTATTATTGAGAACTAACGCGTTCGAATACGCCACCTGATGGTAGGAAAAATATTAGAGAAAGGATTACTGTTATAAACAACGTGTGTGTGTGCTTTGTTGTGTTTTATTTGTCTTATAAAAGTTGAAATGAAATCCTAAAGGTGTAAAATCGCTGCTAAACTTTTGCTTGTAGGAGCGCAATTACATAATAAGTTGAGGTATGGCACTTAGCATCCATGGATTTTCAAATCGTCTATAGATTAAGGGTTATGTTTTGCATCGGTGTTGCATTAACTAATGAAAATGGGATAATTTCTGAATAAGTCAGTTAAGTGTTAGTGAAAACGAGTTACATATTGTGTCTGAAGAAATAAAAATTAATTTTAATTAATTTTAGTTGAAGCCACATAACATACAAGCAATAGTTGTAAACAGAACAAACCTAGCCAGAAGATTAGTAAATAACAAAATTGAAACGAAGAAAAAATTAAAAAGTCAGGAATATATAAAATTAAGTGTGTCAATTGTAATGGAGTATATATAGGCCAAATAGCACGTATTTTCGAGACGCGATACAAGGAACACCGAAAATCTATAATTAACGAAAAAACAACAACAGGATTAGCCGAATATTGTATCAATACTGGACACCACATGGGAGAGATTATGCCAATCCAATTTTGCAGAAAAGGAAGAAAGCTTAATGTTAAGTATACGATTTACATTTTCCTTTATAATTCATTTAAGGGATTCTAGATTATGTTTGGAATAAAAAAACGATCTGTAAGAAACAAAAAAACGATCTGTAAGAAACAGAAAATAAAAACAAAATGTAATAAAGAGAAGAAAAAAATAAAAACGTCAATTAAGAAAGTACGTTGGAGTTTTTCTCATCTAGAATTTAACATTCTACACTTAACCTCCTAGAGGGTATGGAGATTAAGCGGGCCATTAACAATGGGGATAATCTGCTAAAGAACCAGCACGAGCTAATACAGGCCGACAACATCATTATTGCTGAACTTTCCCATAATTAACCATCGTATATATATAATACACTTCTTCATTTTTAAATTAGTTTAACCTTTGAGAATGATTTGTAATGACCGAAACACGTATCAAGAAACCGAAAATAAACAAAATAAGTGTTTTTCTTTACCAAAATTAATTTTAGTAGTTATTACTGCGAAACGTATTGATTTTCCCCATTTGTCATGAATAATATTACAATAAATATCTTCAAAACAGGTCCTGGACCCCTTCCGAGACAAAATTTAAGTTGTGCCATTCACTACAAATATCTATGTTTCTATTTTGCACTGATATAAACATATTACAAAATTTTCCTTAATTAAAAGCCGGAACAGCAGATCGACAGTACGCCTTCCGCCAGCACCCTCTTAGGTCATGTTAGTTCTTAATTATAATTATATATAATTTGTTTTGTAAAGTTAATTACCAATGCCTCGTTGGCAAGTCTTATTTCCTCTTGATATTGCAGTAGTCTTTGTTCCATATTAGCTCTTTCCCGTTCCGCCTCCTCCCTCAGCTGCTTCTCCCTAGCCAACCTGTTCCTCTGCACCTGCCTCCTCTGTTTCTCTTCCTTTGCGGCAGCTTTCATTTGTTGTAGTTCCATCGAGTCGGGCTTCCGCCTCCTCATAAATAAGTCATGGTTTCCTATGCATAAATCTAAAATCTGAAAATGCAATTGATTAGATTATTTGATGAAGAGCGAGGGAGATTCTTGCTTACTAATTTGTTCATCCTAACTTTTTGGCTAAAAAATACGAAGTTCGGCGCGTTCTTGTCGACGGGCTTGATGATGAACTTCTTGTCGTCGAAGCTGATGTGCCTAATTTCCGACCACGTGAACGTCGTCTTTGGCTGCAGTTTGTTCTCTTTTTCGTATATGTTCAGTCCGAGCGCCGTCACTCCCAACCACAGCTCAGTTTCTTTTTTGTTCTACACACCAAAAATAAAATATTTATGCAACAATATTTGAACTTATTCACAAATGCCGATACTTGGTTGCAGAATATTTCAATAAATATAGAGAGTTTTATGCCGGGTTTCACCAACGTCAGTTAAATCGACCAATACATGTTAAAACATCAATAAATTCATCGTGTGTTCCTCATTGATAACTTAGTAAAACATATCTACAAATAAATAGGCTTTTAATTTAAATTCACTTGATTTGTTTTACTAATACATTTATTTTTCGACTAGTTTCGGCTTGATGCCATTTTCAACATGAATTGAATTCAAATATTCCTACATAATATATTTAATTACTTAACCTTACATCATTTCATCTTTTTCCAAGGTCGTATCAAAATTTGACTTAATTGATTTTTTAATAGATAATTTAGACATGCAGATAAACCATATATTGGATCACTCACCAATATAGGAAAATAGTTAACTCCGTACATATCCAAATCTTGAGCGATTTTCAAATACTCCATTTCGGCCTCGTCACGCGACATCCCCCGATGATCGGCATACCAAACCCTGATGCGCTCCTCCCACATCTCCAACGTCATTTGGTATTGATCGATCACTCGTTGCGGCAGTAAATCCTCACTGGCTAACATGCCAGGTTTGTACGTATCTTCATCGAAATCCCCAAACTGATTCATAGTAAAAGAAACACATTCAGACATCAAAACACATTTAATACCACGTGATCATTAGTGTAGGCGGCATTTTTTTTTGTGCGGCTGCCTAGAATGCTAGGATTAAGGATTGTTTGGCCGGAGGGGAGCATCAACCGCAGCCACTTAGGCCACAGTCAGGCCCATTCTGGTTCCTCCCCAGAATGCTAACTGAATGATGGAATAAATTTGAGGTTATGGTAAATTATGTGTTAACCCATTAAGCACCATTGATGCATACACGCAACATTATTAATTTTTTGTTAAATTAATTACTAAATAAGTTAATTTGATATATTATATTATTTGACCGGATTTGAAAATGTATGAAGAAAAATGTAAATATTTTGTTACTAAAATATTTCGATTATTACCGATTTAAAAAAAAAGTAATGTCTGTGTATGTCTAACTTCATAATACTTTATTGTTTTACACGCGTGGCGAATGAAGAAAATTTCGAGTTTAGAAAAGCCTGAAAATTTGGTTGGCCGCTCGAGCGATCGAACCAAATTTTAAGGCGTTTCTAAACTCGAAATTTTACTTCATGCTTAGTCTGCGAGTGGAAACACTCGTTCTAAACTTCATATTGCACATTTTTATATAAAATGGTTGAATGCCTGAAAATTTAAAGCGTATACATTATGTTATTTAAAAGAAAAATTCACAGTATGTAATACAATAAGACATTCATAGAAATCATAAAAAGAAGAGCAGAATTTTACCTAAAATCAACTTTTACAGTTACCTTTATAATTACTTGGCCGTTAATGAGTTAATAGTCAGTAGTGCCAATTGAATTTAAAATTCAAAGCTTACTCTGATTTATATTTTAAATGATTGTACTATTTTATTTAATTAGCATATACAAAAATAAAATAAAGTAGATATAAGGATACACACCTTATATCTACTTTATTTATTAAGCACTTAACTGATAGCTTAGTTACATGCTAAATAAATAAAGTAGATATTGGGATACAGATTTATTTAATTTATTATACTGCCTACCTTAGCTTGTACAGCGTAAGACGCCAGCAGCACGGACGCCTCCGGCGGGCAGTAAATATCCATCAACAAAATCGCCTGCTTGACCTGCAGAAAGAAAAGGTGCTGCGTCACCTCCTGGACCAGCTCCTCGGCCACCTCCTCCGGGTAGAACTTGCAGAGGAACATGAACGTGGCCGTGCTCTGGCTGCCCTTCTGTATGCTCTGGTCCTGCACTGGAAACCAAACCAAACCGTTAAACCGACACAAACTGCCCCGCCCGCCGGGATAACACCCAGTCGCGAAATATCTCGTCAACTCTGTCTGTGTGATCTTTAGGTGTGTGTCTGTCTGTGTGGTGCGGTGTCCGCTATTACCACTCGCGTGCGCCAGACCGCGCCACTTGATAAACCACTCGGCCAGCCCTCCAATCTGGGCGATCGCGCAGCCGCAACTCTCGCTTAGGTTCGCTGACCGAGCTGCAATTGATTCAACGATTTTACTTCACGGGCATTCTTTATTGCTATTAATTTTTTGTTACCGGCTTTTTTAAATCACACTTGTACTCTTCACTGCAAACCAAAAACAGATCACACATAATATTAATAATTTACGATTGTTAGAACACACAAAATGATACTTTTAGAACTAGAACAGATAGAACACGTAAAATAATACTTAAGAACAAACAAAATGATACTTTTAATCTATAATAGTTGATAAATAAAGCAAATATTTAAATTCTCTTGCAATAACTGAAACTTGTTAAAACTATCAAAACTGTAACAAATTTGTATTGTGTTGACTCACATATAGTAGAATTTTCTCGAGAGGTGTAATGGGATTACAGATTTTAAATCTATGGTACAACTTTTCTTTGAGGTTTTTTCATACTTTATTTCTTCTAATTGTGTGTGTTCAATTCCAATTTATGCTAAACTGTCCTAATTAAGGGATTGATATAATTATAGTTATTTTAATTTGAACTTATATGTCACAGTACGCCTCTCGTGAACTGGTCTATAGATTTCTTTCTTGATTTTTGATGTTAGTTGTGATAATTGTTGACTACTTAATATACTTGAGAGAAAAAAACAGAATGCTCTTAAAATATTAAAGATATTTTAAACACTGTATAAAAATGTTTCATGTAAATTTCAAGAGTAGTCTATTGATGACATCATTCTTTGAGTATTCAGAGATAGTTTTCTTTAACGTTCATTATGTTAGGTGATTAGTTTATGTAAATAATTCACTAAAACAAATTGATAATAATTAGAAAATATATACAAATGCATACCTACACACACACACACACTATTATTAGATAATATAAGAAACCACACAATTTCTCTCATAATGAAATACTAATCAAATATGTTGATCCTACCTTTTTTATCCAGTTTAAGCCATGAAATGAACCCCTTGGAGTCCTCGTATTGCAGCCCGAAGTACCAAGTCTCCCTCAGCCCGATGGTCCGGCACACTAAATCGAACAGGTCCCTACCGGTGGCCCTCCACTGAAAACACCAACAGACAATTAGAGAGCCCCCTCGACTCCAATTTATAACAAACAATCACCTCCAAGTTGAATTCCAGCTCGGCGTCTAGTGTGCACACTTTCACCGGGAAACTCTTCCCGGACTTCTTCCTGCGGAACGGTGCCATCATTAGTGATTCTTCCCAGTGTCTACATAACGAATTTATTTCGCGTTAGTCATAACAAAGTCGTATTTATCATTTTTTTTCCAGTTCTTCTCGCACTGACTTGAACGCAGTTAACAGCGAAATGTCAAAACATTCCTTTGACAGGTGCGCCAAATGTCAAGCAAAATAGCACCCTAACTTAATAAATAAAAAAAATGGTACTAATTAGGTAAATCTTAGGTTTAGGAAGTAATTATTAAAATAAATTGTGTTTAATTTGGTTTTTGTAATTAAATTTAAGCTAGTTTAGTCATAAATCATACAAACGATTAGATAAAACATCATTGCGGTCCGCCACTGTCTAAGGAACCTCAAAAGTGCAACGTGAAAACGAAAAAAAAACCAACTAAATCCCGAGCTGCTCTATTTGAATAAATGTCTATTGAAACAACACAACCTCAAAGATCGTCTGTAAACATCTCAAATGTAAACATGTAAATATGACTTTTAAGAAGCAAATTTCGTCGAAAGTTTTCAAGGCGATCCAAAACGTCGACATCGACGAATTGTCTAAGTGCACTGAAGCTGAAATCAGGCCCATACTGCCATGTCTGGTGCGTATGAGTTTGATTTCGCCGTTGGACACCTCGAAGAAGTGTTCGAAGCAAAAGATCGATATTCTGACGATTATATCGGGGATTGAGTGGGTTAATTCGATCGTTGCGTTGCTCTCGATCGATTTTCACGTTTTAGAGGCCGATGTTAAGAAGGAGCAGCAGTTGAGGCAGAAAGTCGGGAGTAATCAGACTGATTCGGTGTTGATTGGAAGTTTGCCGAACGGGCTGGCTTTGGAGTATGAGAGGTCTGATATGACCAGACGATTAAGGTAGGAGTAAAAAAATATTCCCAAATACCGTAATTTTTCTTTTATTAACCCTTTCGCTAGGCAGTTTGAATTTCAAATGCATGCTCTGTGTACAGTGCTCGAAAACACAATATATACCCATACATATTTCGTACCAGGCTCATACTGGCATATACCGTGTGTCTCACGAAAAAGGGCCCAAACTGTAGCGGCTTTATTTTTGAATAAAAATGAAAAATAAAAGATATAAAGCTGGGTGTTGATTGCTATAATCTGCCTGTAACAGATTTTGCAAAAATGCAAAAAAACAAAACAAAGACATTTTTTTATTATATACTGTGTAGACTGCGTATTAAAGAGGTACACAAACTTCGTACGCTTTCCGCTCACGATTTACAGGCTCTTGAAAACATAGACTCTTCACATATGAAGTACATAAAAACAAAATGTATGGATGTGCTCCTCATAGCGAAAGAGTTAAATTATAGCTATTGGGCAGATTTTGGTAAGGATCACTCGCCAACCAGGGGCGCTCAGTTGAAGTAAGGCATTAATGCGTGTGACTGTGCGTCAAATGCATAAGTGGACAATTGCAGCTCTGTCTGGCAATGCTGTCGTCCGCTTGTGTATTTGGCGTCAAGTCGCGTGCCAATTTCCTTGCAGTGATTATAACATTTCGATTAACTTGCATCAAAGTAATCAGTTGCAGAATAAATTATATTATTTTTACGTTATTCTATGTATTTTATGAGATTATTTGCTCATAAATTAATGTATGTTTTATTATAGTATTTTATTATAATTGTACAAATTCTGTTTTAGATTAGTGCTAAGTGAATTATTATTTATACAGTCACAAATTCAGGATTTGGAAGGTGGCGAACAGGATTTCTTTTTGAAGCAATCTGAACTTTTCGATAACGATATTTACATTGAGGAGATTTCCGATGTCATTTCTATTGCATTGGCTGAATTGCCGACGTTACTTAGTGTTTTGAGCATAGTGGAGACACTGTTGCATGTGCATAACGGTCCGGTTATCATTTGTCGGATTGTAGCTAATTTTCCGGATTGCTTTAGAGACGGTAAGTAAATTACTAATAAATTAATTAATTCATCATCCAAAGGCCCATATTGATTAGAATATTTGTCCGTTGCGTGTTACCGTAATGTAACATTTGGTGACACACTACGATGCAACGGATGCTTATTTTAACCGATGATTTGACACGGTGCAACTCAACGCTCCCCTATATCCACTATGTACGTTACGGTGACACCGCAACGGGCAAATGTTCAAGTCGATACGGGCCTTAAGACAGCCATGAGCAACCATTTTTATTACTGGGCCGCATAGAAAATTGTTGTGTGGGACACGAAATTTGTTTTCCAAAAATCGCCACTTTAAATTAAAATCAGATAGATAAATCGCAGGCCGCATAAAATGTTTCTGAATGCCGTTGGTTGCTCATCATTGATCTAAGACAATGAGAGATTGTGTTACATTTTATTTTGACTGTTTAATAGAGCTTTTTCTTCGAATTTTAATTTAGTTTGTACACAATTAATATCTCGCGGGGAGAAACAAGAGGAAAACATCTCGAGTGCTATCAGAGCGGCGACCATATTCTCGTTATGCCGAATGAATCCAGCTCAAGCTTTATCAGTCCGGAGTAAATGCGTGGAATTCTGCAGAATGCCGGCTTTAGCCGTGACTTTATCTTTATCCCCGGATTATTCTTCGCACTCGCATTCTGATATGGTCGCTTTTATTTCCGGATTGTTATTGGGCAACGATCAAGCCGTCAGGTATTTAAGCTATTAAGCGCAATTATTGCAATAACGTAAGATTATTATTTTTTTCTTAACACTGATTAAAGTGAAGTTCAAAATATACTGCTTAAGCACTATTCTAAAGCTGTATATTTTGAACTTCACTTGAAGTCAGTGTTTTATACTGGTGGCGCATGAAGTAAAATTTCGAGTTCAGAGAAGCCTGAAATTTTACTTCATGCTTAGTCTGGGAGTGGTATATACACTCGTTTGAAACTTTGTTTAAATGTTTATTTAAAAGAAAGATTATCAGCATGCATTATAAATATAATAAGTAATTCATAGAAATCAAAAATAAGTGCAGAAGTTTATCTAAAATCAACTTTAGAGTTAACTCTATAATTGCTCGGCTGTTAAAGGGTTAAACGATGTATTCAATTATGTGTAGTTTTAAAGTTCGTCTCAAATTTTACGCAGGAATTGGTTTGCTCAGTTCATTCGAACTGGACAAAAACGCAAAGGCGAGGTTTCCAGCAACGCTCTCCAGCAATTACGGGATGAATTACTTAGGCGTTTGCAGTCAATCGTGGATGCTTCTAGAGGCGGGCAACTCCCCGATGGTCTCGTTGTTCAAGCTTCCGCTTTATTACGATTATATTGTGCTCTGCGAGGAATTGCTACTATCAAGTAAGTCTGGATACAATAATCATAGATTTAGAGAAAAATTCTCTGCAATATTGTTCATTGTTTTTTTTTCTGGAACATTTTGTTTGAAATAATTTTATGTTTTTATTTTTTATGTATTTTTTTGCAGGTTTCAGGATGAAGAGGTTGTTTTATTGGTTCAACTGTTAACTTCACATCCTTCCCCTACTCCAGCAGGTGTTCGTTTTGTTTCTATTGGTCTTTGCATGTTAATCGCTTGTCCATCATTGATTGCTGTACCCGAGCACGAAAGGCGGAGTATCGAATGGGTAATTAATCAAATTTTTCTATGCAAGACTTTTAACTTGCACTTTTATTTATGACATGAGATACTCGTATTTATTAAAAAGTGAACACGTTGACTGTCATGCGAGTTAAATACAACTCTAGGCCATGGCGCCGCACGATTTAAATATGATTCCGTGATAGATTTGGTTCTAAGGCATGAAAAAGTAGTATGGCCTGCCTTATGGCACGTTTGCCAATTTTTGGGGTGGCAGCTAACGTGTCAAACAAAAACTGCATTTTTAAAAAGAAGATATTTTTTTCGATATAGGTACAATGGCTAGTACGTGAGGAAGCCTACTTCGAATCAGCGAGCGGAGTCTCTGCCTCTTTCGGCGAAATGCTCCTTTTAATGGCAATTCACTTCCACTCCAATCAACTCAGCGCCATCTGCGATTTGGTCTGTTCCACTTTGGGCATGAAAATCCCCATAAGGCACAACAACATGACTCGAATGAAACAAGTCTTCACACAGGAAATATTCACGGAACAAATTGTGACGACACACGCTGTTAAAGTCCCCGTTACCGTTTCACTAAACGCAAACATGACGGGATTTTTACCAGTACACTGCATTCATCAGTTATTGAAATCACGTGCTTTTGCGAAGCATAATGTTAATATAAAAAACTGGATATACAGGCAGATTTGCGTAGCGACTAACCCGTTACATCCGGTGCTACCACCTTTGGTTGAGGTTTATGTTAATTCCGTTATTTTACCAAATAACCGAAACCCGGAACAATCGAACAAACCGTTAACCGAGAACGAAATACGCAGAGTGTTTCAAAGCTCTATATTTGGAAGATATTTCAACAAAAAAACTTCCATTTTCTCCTTATCCGATTCTGAAATTCAGGATGTGAGTGTTTCTGAAGTTACGTTAACTCCGCAATTATTGTTGCTGTATTATTTGTTGCTCTATGAGGATTGTCGGTTGAGTAACGCGAATGCTTTAGCTGCGGCCGGGAGGAAGATAAAGACATATTCTGTTGAGTTTTTGTCGGAGTTGCCGATTAAATACTTGCTGCATCACGCGCAGAAGGATCAGGCTTCTTATTCAAGCCTCTTCGGCCCGTTGTTGAAGCTGCTGGCGACGCACTTTCCTCACTTGACGTTGGTCGACGATTGGGTGGATGATATGTCTTTAAAGGTAATAAGAGAAATGATATACGCTTTAACGCAAATTATTTTTTTGTTTTATTGCTGTGCAAAAAATAGATTCATTTTTTCTGGCGCTGAATGTTGAGTGCCACACCGGTTATGCCAGATGAATTAGACAAGTGGTCGACACAAATCGACTTAAGCCGCTAAAAATCGTCACAGTCATAAGTTAGGTTTGATGATAATTAACTAATTTAATTTAACCAAGCATTTGTTTGACGGGGGGCACCCTCCCCCCCTGATGGTCAGACCCAATCCGCACTATCGGCAGTTTATTTATTTTAGAAAATCATAAGATACAAACAGGACAAGTCCCAAAATAGTATCTAATTACAATTAACAACTAATAAATAACAATAATATAAATATTGTAAACTTAACATAACATAATTATAGTAAATAACAAACGATAGTAGTTACAATTATGTAATGATGATGACAAATCTAAGATTGTTACATATATAATGAATGAATGAAGAATGAACAAAGTGTGACCAAAAATTATAGTAAGAAATAGCAGTTATAATAACAAACATTATTGCTCAGGAATTTGTAATTTAACCAAACTATGATTTATTACAGACTACCAATCAGCAAACGTACATCAGTGAGTACGATTTGGTAGAGGCTCTGAACGGTATACAAGACAATCCTGCCAAATGTGCAAAAGTCTTTCAAAATTTGTTAACCATCGAGGCTATCGACATTTGGCCTTACGCGGAGACAATTACGCAGTACTCTAAAAAGATGTTGGATAATTACGTCCCTAGATATTTACAAGACTTGTACAAAGATGTTTGGTTCAAACTGAACACTGTTTTACCGAGAAGGCTGTGGGTGTTGACCGTTACAAATTTGGTGGGGAATTTCACCGGATTAACAAGAATCGATGTCTCTGAAGATCCTTTACAGGTATGTGATATGTCATATTCAGGAAAAGTGGGTTATTTTTAGTGATGGGCAAGATCAAGTATCTGAAGGATCGTAGAATCATTGATCGATCAATCAATGATCGAACAGTTGATGGATCAATAAGATCGATAATTGGTGATGAGAATAATTGATGTACGAGGTGTGTAAATAAAGTAATGAGACTGATTTTTTTAACTTTTTGTATTCGAATAGAATTACAATTCAATACTGTCTCCCTCAATATAACTTCCTTGGGAAGCCACGCACTACTGGAGACAGTTCTTTGAATCCTCATAGCAGTGCTCAAACTTGGAAATTGGAATAGCTTGCAGCTGGTCAATTACAACCGTTTGAATGCTTTGGAGTGTCCCAAAATGAATTTTTTTGGAGGTAATTTTTCTATCTCTGGAAAAGGAAAAAGTCACACTCAATTTAAGCGAATAATAAGGCTAAGTAGGCACAGGATTATTTTTACTAGCCATAAACTTGTTTATTATAATATATAAAATTACGAAAACGTTATTCGTGAAAATGCAAACAATGTCTTAATTAATAAGACAACTTAAGACGATAAATATCCATTGAAACAACTATTTCCCGTGCAAATACATCTCCGGATATTGAATTATACAATGAAATATTTAAAATCTTATTTAATTTGATTTGTTACAACGCTCTATTAAAGTATATGTAACGTTTAGGTCAAATTCTCTTCAAACCAACTAACAAATACATTAAAAATGAAAGGAGAAATAACAAATTATTAGAAGTGAAAGGACTTGGATTAAAACTAATGTCTTAGGCCATCTATAGACGCTTTTCGAGATTTATCTCTCTTCAGTATAGCTTTGCTTATGACGTTTAAAAAAAAATTTAAAACGTCATAAGCAAATGATGGCGAATATCGAGGTTAGGGAGAAGCCAATGAAACGCCCCGAGTCCGAAATGGAGAACATTTATTGAACCCGACAGTGGTACACGCGGTTAGCTGTTAGAGAATGTGAGTAAAAAATAATTGAGCAGGAACATGGTGGGCGCGAGGACAATGGGCGCTAGGTGGCGCCACAAAACAAAGATACAGTGGTCGAGTAAGAGAGGCGCGCAGTTCGAATCACGCGACTTCTCATCACTTCCCCTCGAGAACACTGCAACTCTGCGGTGAAGTCCTCGTCAGCCCCAGAAGCTCGAGGCACCTCTCGTGCCGTGGTCTGGCGAGCGCCTTCGTCAAGGCGTCAGCTGGCATATCTTCGGATGCGACGTGGTGCAGCTCGACCAAACCAGACTCGACGATCTCCCGAACGAAGTGGTGCCTCACGTCGATGTCCGGGCGGCGGTGGCCGTTCCCCGCGCGTTGGTCATCGTTGTTCGCGCGCTGAGCGTCCCCAGTGCCTCGAACCGGACGTTCGCGGTCGCGTTCATCTTTGGTGAAGCACGATGCACGGGTGGGACGAACAAAGGACCGGCGACCTAACCTCCAAAGTTTTGACGGTTACACACGCGGCGACTAAACTCGAACTTCTACAGCGTTTTGGCTTTGCGCGTCTGGGCCCATAACCTGATGGCGAATATCGAGGTTAGGAAGAAGCCAATGAAACGCCCCGAGTCCGAAATGGAAAACATTTATTGAACCCGACAGTGGTACACGCGGTTAGCTGTTAGAGAATGTGAGTAAAAAACAATTGAGCAGGAACATGGTGGGCGCGAGGACAATGGGCGCTAGGTGGCGCCACAAAACAAAGATACAGTGGTCTAGTAAGAGAGGCGCGCAGTTCGAATCACGCGACTTCTCATCAGCAAAGCTATGTTTAAAGTGTGCAAACTATGAGAAGCGTAAGCTTATTTTCTCGAATTCAAATAGTTTTGAATTTGAATTTATCTTGTTTATTATAATGGCCATTTTTGTCCAGATTTTTCTTATCCCCAGTTCATTGGTCAAAATCTTATGAACGGTGGTGTGAGCCAAATTAACCTCTTCCCCGATCATTCTGACTGTCAACTGATAATCTGAACGCACACGGTCCCAGATTCTGTAGACATTTGAATCGATTCTTGAAGATGAAGGCCTTCCGTTGCGTGATTCATCTTGAATCGACTCTCTTCCTTCTAAAAATGCCATTAACCACCAAAAAACCTAGACAATGCACTGTTTCCACAGACCTGCTGAAGTTTTGCCAAAAGTTTTGTTGAAATGTGACCAATTCTAAACCAAAACCTAATAGCAAACCAATTTTAGAATGCACTAAAAAAAACTGATTCCCAAAAAAAAAATACTACAGACAACCAAATTACTATAGAGAGTTCTAACTCATATTGAAGGTGTATCATATGTTCACCTGCCGCCCTTTCAAATTCCACGTCCCAAACGTTGCCAGATCGAATGCTACGTTGCCAGTCTCATTACTTAATTTACACACCTTGTATTTTAATAATCGATTATTTTGAGGTGAGATATTTTGACAATGGTAATATAAACCAATTATAGATTATGATAAAAAGAAAGGTTTTCAATACATTTCTGCAAGTAATGTAATCGATGACAAGAGAAAATTGAAAATTTGAAGAGCAACAAAAGGTCTCATATTACATTTCTCAATTATCGTATCTCTGTTACCTCTTTTACTCCCCATCTTCTAATAATTGATTTGTTACTACATTCTATTATCGTTGTATTACTAATTAATATAGCTACTATTCTCATCACTACAAAGAATCAAAATTATCGATTTGATCAGAAAGATCAATCAATTGGATCACTTGCACGAATAGAATAGTCGATCTTTTTTGATCGATCTTGCCCATCAGTAGTTATTTTATTAGATTTGAAAGTGGGTACTTCTTACATAATAAACTATATTTAATTACAAACAGTGAGTGTTTAGGGGAGTTTGGGTTCTACGAAATAACTGACATGAAGTCTATAGCAGTTTTTTGCGGTCGCCTACAACAAATTGACGGTTTTGTAAGGGAAACAATAGCAAAAGGAAACTGACCCTGTGTGTGTCTGAATCCGGTCCTTACAGCTTCACCTGAGGGTGAACACATAATATTAGAAAACAAGTATTATTATTTCAAGCTCACTTTATATGATTTATTTAAAGTTCCTTTGTAGTAATATCATTTCAAGCTCATTTTCTGTCATTTATTTAAACTTCCTTTGTATTTACTTTCCATTTTGTAATAATTAAGGTTGTTAAATAATACGAATTTTAGATAATGAGATGCGATGAAAGAGTATTCCGTTGTGCGCCGATGTTTTCCATAGTATTAAGAGTTCTTAGGGCTAGTTTGGCGTCTTCGAGAAGTCAACTCACGCAGCATCTTCAGTCGAATCCGAAATTAGATCAAAACGGACAAGTCGTTAATGATTCTGAAAGGGAGAAAATGTGCAGGGCTTTAATTGGTGCTCAAGTAAGTTCGTTATAACATGTAATATGCATGTGACTATTAACACGTTGGCTGCCGTGTGAATCAAATACGATTCACGTTAAATGGAAATCTCCAAGTGTAAAAACATTGCGACAGTCAACGTGTTAATATTAAAACCGAAGAAATTATAAAAATACAAGTAGTAATTTTCTTTGAAACTGTTAATGGTATGGTAAACGCTTTTACTTCGTTATACATCATAATTCACAAATGAAACACTTTTTAATTTTGCTTGTATAATTGAGACTTTATTCACACAACTTTAACTTCTCATTTTCAAAGTAAAAGTTCTAGTTTGAAAATGACAAGTTGAAGTTTTGGAAACTATAGTCACTTAACCCCTTAAGGATCATTTAATTTAAGATTTTTCGGCGAAATAAAACTCATTTTCTTTTTTTCCATGTAACTATTTAGAATACCTTGACCAACTATATACCTAGTATACTCTAAAAGTATTTAGTATCCATTTCAAATTATTTCCACACCTCCATTGCGCATGAAAAATAATCCTGATGAAAATATGCGATCATTTGCAAGTAGCCTTTGCCCGTGGTGGACGGCGCTGCGCGTTAGGGGGTTAATTAGGTCTCAGTAATATAAACAAAATTAAAAAGTGTTTCGTTTATTTTATTTGAAACTAGGAAGCAGAAATGCAGTATTTTTTAGTTTGTTTGTATTCATTCAGGGATTTTTTCTTTTAAGTATACATATTCCGATGTGTGCAACTCTGTAAATGTTCAGACATTCGTTGTTTTTGTATGTGTTCAACTTGAAGCTTCTAACGAGCATTTCCAATCCTGGGTTAAGCATGAAGTAAAATTTCGAGTTTAGAAAAGCCTGAAAATTTGGTTTAAAAAAAAAATCTGCATTTCTGCTTCCCAGTTTCAAATAAAATAAACGAATACATTTTCCGATGTGTGCAACTCTGTAAATGTTCAGACATTCGTTGTTTTTGTATGTGTTCAATTTGAAGCTTCTAACGAGCGTTTTTAATCCTGGGTTAAGCATGAAGTAAAATTTCGAGTTTAGAAAAGCCTGAAAATTTTACTTCATGCGCCACCGGTATAAAACACTGATTTCAAGTAAGGTTCAAAACATATTACTGAAGCAGTATGCTAATGATGTGTTTTTTAACTTTAAAATATTTCAGTGTTGAATACCGGTGGCGCATGAAGTAAAATTTCGAGTTTAGAAAAGCCTGAAAATTTGGTTTGGTCGCTACGCTGCGCTACGCGACCAAACCAAATTTTCAGGCTTTTCTAAACTCGAAATTTTACTTCATGCTTAACCCAAGATTGGAAACCCTCGTTAGAAGCTTCAAATTGACCACTTATACAAAAACAACGAATGTCTGAACACAGACACATCGGAATATGTATACTTAAAAGAAAAATTAACTGTGTAAAAACAAATAAACAAACTAAAAAAGAACTCCCATTTCTGTTTCCCGAAATGAAATTTTACTTCATGCTTAGTCTGGGAGTGAAAAACACTTGTTTCATCATTAAAACAATTGATAATTGATTGTTGTTTTATTGAAGGTGAAAGTTTTATGAGGTTACACTCGTTAGAAGCTTTAAATTGAACACTTTTAAAAAAATAACAAATACCTCAAAATTTATAATACTTACATGCGAACATATTTGATAGGATAATTCGGTGTATGTATGTGACTAGTAATTGTAAAAACGAAGAAATTATCAACAAAAATATTAATTTTATTAGAAATAGGAGTTGTCTTTTAAGTTTCTTAATTTTTTTCAAATTTTAAGAAAAATACTAGAGGTGATCAAAAAGTAAGGTTACAAAAAGTAATGTACATGTTTCATTGCATAATTTGTTCTCCTCTTTTCTGACAACCCCTCGTAGTAATTTTATTATAAAGTGGGAAATAGAAGTTGTTTTTTTAGTTTGTATATTTTTTTCATATAGGATAGCGCCGCTGTTCAAATGCTTCTGGAAGCGTGTTTGGAAACAGAAGAGGATCAAAAATCTCCTGCTAATAAGTGGGCTTTGCAAGAAGTTCGATCCCTGGTTTGCTGTTACTTACATCAGATGTTTATTGCTGATACAACTTTAGCCAAATTGGTACATTTTCAGGTGGGTTACTTTTAAATTTAGCATATTATTTATAAAACAGCAACTCTTAACGTACATTTATTTTCATAAAATTTACAGCGGCATTTTAAATCTAACTTCAATATTTCTTATGCCGGGTTTATAAGACGTTTAACGTTTAGTGTTTAACGTTTAAGGAAATGATGCCAGTTATACGAGAATTGAGGTTTAAGCATTTTAGGTTATGTGTCCATGATTATCGTTTAGTATATAACGTTTAATAAAATTATGCCAGTCATAGGAGAATTAAGCATTTTAGGTTATGTGTCTGTAATTATCGTTTAGTGTTTACCGTCTAATGTTATGATGTCAGTCATACGAGAATTAAGGTTTAAGCATTTTAGGTTATGTGTCCGTGATTATCGTTTAGTGTTTAACGTTTAAGGCCAGTCATACGAGAATTAAGGTTTAAGCTTTTTAGGTTATGTGTCCGTGATTATTGCTTAGTGTTTAACGTTTAAGGAAATGATGCCAGTCATACGAGGATTGAGGTTTAAGCATTTTAGGTTATGTGTCCGTGATTATCGCTTAGTGTTTAACGTTTAAAGAAACGATACCAGTCATACGAGAATTAAGGTTTACCTTTTTAGGTTATGTGTCCGTGATTATCGCTTAGTGTTTAACGTTTAAGGAAAAGATGACAGTCATATGAGAATTAAGGTTTAAGCATTTTAGGTTATGTGCCCGTGATTATCGTTTAGTGTTTAACTTTTAAGGAAATGATGCCAGTCATCCGAGAATTAAAGTTTAAGCATTTTAGGTTATGTGTCTGTGATTATCGTTTAGTGTTTAACGTTTAAGGAAATGATGCCAGTCATACGAGAATCAAGCTTTAAGCATTTTAGGTTATTTTTAGAGACAAAAATGCATTTAACTTTTTTGTAGAGGGAAAAATTCTAAATTTATTAATGTTCACACTTAACACTTTACGTTACTCTAAGTTCAAATAATTGAGAAAACGTACTGTGATTTTATAAAAATAATGACGTGCCATGGATTTGAAGCAACAATTGCGGATGTCAAAATGGTACAAGGCATCTCTGTCACTTTATTAAAGTAAATGTTTTCAAAATAATTTACACTACACAAGAAAAATTCTTTCTAATTAAGTGGTATTATGCAGACCACAGTTATCAGGATGTGTGCGATATATTTTCTATCCAGTTTGAAGACAGACCGATCCCTGATAAATCCACTGTACGACGATTATCAAGAAAATGATTAGGCAAGACAAAATAGAAGTTTAATATTTGCTAGCTATCGAAGAATTGTAACAATAGTTATGTAACTCAAATTAAGTGTTCAAATAAACCCCCATTAACATCCAAACAATATCCTAAGAGATTGTAGAATTCATTTCGGACATTAGCCAATTGATAATTCGAGATATTCTCACATTCTGCCGAAATTCCGTTTTTAAATTCTTGTATGTTCTCAAAACGTGTATTTGTGTAAATTTTTGATTTTAAATTGCCCCAAAGAAAAAAACCATTAGGCGACAAATCAAGCGACCTAGTTGGCCATGCAATGATGTGACCTGGGCCGATAACCTTTCTTTGAAACGTGTCCACTAGATATTCCTTAACCACACATGTGTTATGCACTAGGCAACCATCTAACTGGAACCAGATTTTCTGATCTTCACATGCAACATCGCCCGTGCAGGTCCAACTTTTCCCAACAGTAATTCCAAAAATCTTTGCCCAGTCAAACTACTATCAAGAAAAAAGGGTCCAATAATATGATGAGCTTGAATTCTTGGTTGTACTAAAGCGATGTTTATTTTCCCTGCTCCAGTATCTACAATTCTGCACCTTCGGGTAATTGTTTAGAGTAAAAGTGCACTCGTCACTAAAACAAATATTCTTTCTGAACTCTCTGTCAGCGTTAGCTCTTTCCATTATCTCGAAACAAAATGCAGCGCTTCTTTCTTCATCACCCTCTCTTAATTCTTGATGACACTCGTACTTTAAAGAAATAAATTTGTGTTTCTTTGAAACCTTAAAAGCAGTAGTATGGTTTATATTCAAGTGGACTCCTATTTTCCTCGTACACATATCCTTATTTTTTTCAACGGACAGCAAAATATCTAACTCCTTTTGATTCTGTCTTGCTGGATCTCGTTCTTGTAATCCTCATTTTCACACTTGCAGTTATTCAAAACTGTTCCCCTAGCTTCAAACTTGCTTACCAATCGATTAACAGTAGATTTATTAGGTATCGGTCTGTCTGGAAACTGGACAGAAAATATGTCCCAAACATCCATAACTGTGGTCTGCATAATACCACTTAATTAGGAGAATTTTTTCTTGTGTAGTGTAAATCATTTCGAAAACATATACTTTAATAGTGCCAGCCAAATCTAGTGCTATTTTGACATCCGCAATTGTTGTTTCAATTCCATGGCATGTCATTATTATTATAAAATCGCATTACTATTTCTTAATTATTCTAACTTAGAGAAACTTAAAGTGACAAACGGTAACACGAATAAATTCAACATTTTTTTCTCTATAAAAAAGGTAAATACATTTTGTTTCTAAAATAAATAAGGGAGCCAATATTTAAACATTTCGAAATATACATTGGATTTCCTATGTTGCGTCCACCAAGTCCTAAATATATATATATCATATATATATATATATCAGAGCTGGGATGAATCCTCAAAAACAGGATTCGAATCACGAATCCGAATCACCTAATATGATTCGAATCACAAATACTCGAATAAAGGATTCGTAAGTGAAAAATATGATTCGAATCAAAGATTCGAACCCTCATTTTTGAATCACGGATACAAATCTTTTAAAAATAAATTTGAATCTATTATTTGCAACCAGTAATATTTTATTCCATCAGTTTCTATTAACAAAAATGTACATTTACCGACTAAATATCTGATTATATAATGATTTTAATTAATGATGATATATGTGTTATTGAACTTCATTTTAAATCTGTGTTTTATACGCGTGGCGCATGAAGTAAAATTTCGAGTTTAGAAAAGCCCCGCGTAGAAAATTTGTCGAGGGTCGCGCAAATTTTACTTCATGCGCCACGCGTATAAAACACTGATTTAAAGTGAAGTTAAAAATGCACTGAAAACCAACCCAACTTCGATATTTTTTCAAAATTAGATGTTTTCTTTCCTATCCATGCTGTGAACCTTCAGATATTCGTTGTTTTCTTGTAAAAAAACTTCAATTCCCTCCAGTCCTTCGGTCTCCGAAGACCATGGTTGGTCCTTCGAGCTGTAGCCTTTGTAAAATGGTAATAAGCTTAGTGATCTAGAGTGATCCTTCAATTTGAAACTTCTAAGAACCAGTGTTGTCCACTCCCAGACTAAGCATGAAGTAAAATTTCGAGTTTAGAAAAGCCCCGCGTAGAAAATTTGTCGAGGGTCGCGCAGCGACCCGAGACAAATTTTCGCGGGGCTTTTCTAAACTCGAAATTTTACTTCATGCGCCACGCGTATAGAACACTGATTTCAAGTGAAGTTAAAAATATACTATTAACGTTGGATATTTTTCATGGTTAAGTAACCAAATATCCATTCACAAATATTTGAATTATTCGAAAATTTCAATATTTATATTCAAATATGAATAATTTAGTGATTTAAATATTCATATCATCAATCAGCATCAGCAGCATGTCGATGTGTGGTGTGTGCGAAAAAGTTACAACGCGATACGAAGACTGTATACAGTGTAAAATGAAGTGCAAAATGAAATTTCACCTAAAGTGCATCGATATGACCATCGCATCGATGAACGATCTAAATACAAGCGGCGAAATAGATAATTGGAGTTGCATGGAATGCAAAACCGCAAACATAACCTCAAATAAAAACGAGGCGAAAATAAAGAAGGGCAACGAACAAGGAGTTAGTGACCCAGAAACAATCCTAGAAAGCCATGATGCTGCTGCATCTAATCATACTAACGGAAAAACATGCAGTCAGCAAATATTTCACAAAAGTATGGTTCAGGTTAAACCTCGGTTGAACTCTTTGAGTGAACCCCGAGCTAAAATCACACAAAAAAAACAAACAAAAAGTGTAACATTCACTCCTGATGAACAAGATACAATTGATAAACTAATAGAAGAAAGGGCATTAGAAATAGCCAATAAAAAAATATCTGAAGAGCTCGAAAAACTAAAAACCGACAAAACACCATGGCAAGATGTGAATAATACTCGAAAGCAAAAGCGATCATCACCAGATGCTAACCAAAGAAACACACGTCAAAAATTAATAACAGATTTTAAAACAAAACCAATTAATACAACCAACATGTTCCAGTTCTTGGAAACCATTCCAAACACTGAAGACGTTGTAAACGAACCTGTAGAAAATAACATGATAAACTCGAATGTGAATACAAACCCGAAACCTCCGCCTATTTTTGTCACGGGAATAGCGGATATTAACCTCTTAAATAATACTTTAAATGCGGCTGCAAGTAACGGTTACATACTAAAAACCATAAACGATAACCAAATCAAAATAATGTCAAAAACTGTTGACAACCACAGATCAGTAATAAAGACACTAAACGAAAAAGATGTGAGATATCATTCCTACCAACTGAAACAGGACAGAAGCTTCCGCGTAGTAATTAAAAACCTACACCATACAACAGAACTTGAGACTATAAAAGCTGAGATAACTGAACATGGACACACAGTTAGAAGTATACATAATGCAATAAGTAGAAAAACTAAGAAACCTCTGCCAATGTTTTTCCTCGATCTAGAGCCAAAAACAAACAACAAAGAAATCTACACAGTAAGATACCTACAAAACAATATTATAACAATAGAACCTGCAAGACAAACACGGCAAATACCACAGTGTGCTAAATGTCAACGGTATGGCCACACCAAGAAGTACTGTGAAAGATTGGAACGATGCGTAAAATGTGGTGGATATCATAACAATAAGACATGTCAAATTACAGAAAAAAAAGATCTTAAATGTGCTCTTTGCGATGGTAACCACCCTGCCAGTTACAAAGGTTGCACGGTTTTCAAAGAAATACAACAAAGAACATTTCCGGCTCTAAGACCAAAAATTACAACAGAACGGACAACTGAGGGAATAACATATGCTTCTATAGCTACGAATGAAACACAAACACAAATCTCTACTAGTAACAACGATAAAAATGTGAAATCCCAAGATAGAATGGATAGATTAGAAAAAATAGTAGAAAATCTAGCCGAAGATATTAGAACTATGATGAAACTCATAACAAAATTTTTAGATAAAATAATTTAATGCCTTGCCCAATTAAAATTTCTATATGGAATGCTAACGGACTGACAGAGCATGGACCTGAACTAGCCCAATTCATTAAACATCATGATATCGACATTATGTTAATCTCCGAGACACACTTCACTACTAAAAGTTATTTAAGGATCCATAACTACAATATATATGATACCCAGCACCCAGACGGCAAAGCGCACTGTGGAACTGCAGTCGTTACTAAAAAATCCATCAAGCAATATGAATCTTCAAAATTTTGTACAAATCAAATTCAAGCGACAAACGTTGTTATTGAGAACATACGAGGCCCCATCACAATATCAGCTGTGTATTGCCCACCACGACATGCAAATAAGCAAGACAACTACACTGAATTCTTCACCACTCTAGGAAATCGATTCATAGCTGGTGGAGATTATAACGCCAAACACATAAGTTGGGGGTCCAGGCTCACGAATGCCAAAGGGCGAGAACTAGCCAAATCCATAAGAGACAATAACCTTAGCTCATTATCAACTGAGAAGCCTACTTACTGGCCAAGTGATAGAAATAAAATACCAGACGTGATTGACTTCTGTGTAACGAAAGGTATTCCAACAAATCATTTGCTGGCAGAACAAAACCTAGACCTTTCCTCAGACCATTCTCCAATAATGGTTACCCTAAGCAGCACGGGAATTGAAAAACCTGAACCGGCTAAACTCTCTAACAAAAACACTAACTGGGAACTATCTAGGAAATGTTTGGAAGACAAAATAGAAACCAAAACTGCACTAAAAACCGCAGAGGAAATTGATAAAGCTGTAGAGAACCTAACACGTGCGATACAAGAAGTGGCATGGGAATCCACTCCAGTGACAAAGAATTCTAGGAAAAGGCTATCTCAAAATTGGTACAAGAAGCAATTCTTGAAAAAAGAAAACTACGGAAAACTTGGATGGAAACAAATTTCCCCAAGATAAAACGAAATTTAACAAAGCTGTACGAGATCTAAAAGACCTAATTGCATCACAAAAAAACATGGAAGTGAAAAAATATCTGGAAGAATTATCACCCTCGGAAGTGACAGACTATTCACTATGGAAAGCCACCAGGAAACTCAAACAACACCAAGTAAATATTCCACCAATAAGAAAACCGGACGGCAGTTGGGCGAGGGATGATAAGGCCAAAGCGGACAATTTTGCAGAACATCTAGTTCATGTATTCCAACCTCACTCTAGAGAAATCAGCACAGAGGAAGATAATGAAATAATCCAGTCTCTGGAATCTCCACACCAGCTAGCACTTTCCATTAATTCGATAAAGATAAAAGAGCTCAAAAATACAATCAAAAATGATCTGAATCCCAAAAAAGCCCCAGGTTTTGAACTAATAACAGGAACAGTCATTAAACAGCTACCAGATAAATCGGTGACACATCTCACACACATTTACAATGCGGTACTAAGAACGGGATATTTTCCATCGCAGTGGAAAGTAGCACAGATAAGAATGATTCCAAAACCAGGAAAACCTGCTGAAGAAGTCGCATCCTACCGACCAATAAGCTTGCTACCTATCCTATCGAAGCTGCTGGAGAAATTATTAATGAAACGACTGTAACCGATTATAACCAAGCTACAACTCATCCCCGAACACCAGTTTGGCTTTCGCAACAAACACGCCACGATAGAACAAGTACACCGTGTAGTGGAAGTTATCAGAAACAGTCTAGAAAACAAAAAGTTTTGTACAGCAGCCTTCCTGGATGTAAGTCAAGCTTTCGACAAAGTCTGGCACCAGGGACTATTTTACAAACTGAAACGAGACCTTCCACACCCATTTTATCAACTACTAAAATCATACCTGAGTGATAGATACTTTATGGTGAAGTACGAAGAAACGACATCAGAACTATACCCAATATCATCCGGGGTACCGCAGGGGAGCGTTTTAGGACCAATTCTTTACCTTATCTACACGGCCGACTTACCGACAACACTAAATACAAACACATCGACATTCGCTGATGACACGGCTATTATGGCAGTAAATCGTAATGCTGAAGAAGCTTCCCAATGTTTACAAGCGGCCCTGGACAATATACAAGAATGGTTGAGAAAATGGAGGATTAAAGCAAACGAAACAAAGTCAGTGCATGTAACTTTCACACTGCGAAAAGGAACCTGTCCACCAGTTCACATAAACCAACAGCAGCTACCACAAGTAGAAGATGTCAAGTATTTGGGTATGCACCTTGACAGAAGGCTTAGCTGGAGAAAGCACATTTTCACGAAGCGGAAACAACTGGGATTAAAATTCACTAAGCTCTACTGGTTAATTGGTCGCCAATCTGAACTATCGCTTGAAAATAAACTACTAGTGTACAAAGTTATATTAAAACCTATATGGACATACGGAATCCAACTGTGGGGCACTGCGAGTTCCTCAAACGTAGAGATCCTACAAAGATTCCAATCAAAAACATTAAGAATAATCACAAATGCTCCCTGGTATGTAAGAAATGAGCAAATACACAGAGATTTACAAATGACCGAGGTTAAAGACGAAGTGAAGTGCGTGACTGCGCGATACATCAAAAGACTAGAAGTGCATCCGAACCTGCTAGCCCTGAATTTACTGGACAACAGTAAAACGACCTATCGCCTGAAGGGACACCACATATTGGAATTGCCGTATAAATAAAACAGACATTGAAATGAAATGAAATTAATTAAATTAAATAATGAAAACACATCATATATTTAAGAACAATTAGTTAAAGTCTTAATGTAGACCTTGACCTCACGCAGTTGAAATGTACTTTAAACCATTAGATGAATGCCCATGGGTAGATTGCTAATTATTAAAGGTGTTAAATAAAAAAAAAATATATATATTCATATCACAATATTTAACTATTTAAATTAATCGAATTCGTATCCCAGCCTGAATAGCGATGATTCGAATTATTTAGGAGGATTTGAATCCGTGTATGAGGATTCGAATGCTTTTATAAGGATTCGATTCCTTTTATAAGGATTCGAATCCTTTTATAAGAATTCGAATCCTTTTATAAGGATTCGAATCATCTACGTCTGGATTCGAATACGAATCCTTTTAAAAAAATGTAACGAATCCGGATCACGAATCCGTTTTCACTAAAGTATTCGAATACCTCTGTTGAATCCTCTAAAAGGATTCGAATCCGGGAATCGAATCCTGAATGATTCGAATCCTGCCCAGCTCTGATATATATATATATATATAATATCTTTATTGACAAGTATTAAAATTTACAATGTATTTTCTAAAATTAGGTGTTATGTATTTTATTCTGTCAATCGACTATCGACCGTTGGTCTTTCCGCCTGTTTTTTCTTTTCTTCTGTCTTTGTCGTGTATTATGCTTAAAAAGATGATTATTGTTAGTTAACGTCATTTTTTAACTGTCAAAAAGGGTCATGATCGTTAATGTTTTTCTAACTAGTTCTTGTCATACAGCTGTTCCAAACGTCATGATTTTTAATGTCATGGGAGGATCAGATGAATTCATTAGAGAGATACTGAGGAGTCAAATATAATTTATTGATTTCTAATATATTATTTGAATGTACATTAGGGTTATCCGGCTGAACTCCTGGAAGTCACTGTAAAAGGCGTCCCTTCCATGCACATCTGCCTCGACTTCATCCAGGAACTAATCCAACAGCCGAGCCTGAACAAACAAGTCTTCGCCATCCAACTCCTCTCCCACCTCTCAGTCCAATACGCCCTCCCGAAAAGCCTGAACCTCTGCGTCATGGCTCTGAACCTCCTCTACGCCCTCCTGGGAAGCATCTCCTCCACGCAACGAGTCAAACTCTTCAAACCCGTCCTACCGGCACTCGTACGATTCAGCATGGCATTCCCACCGTTAGTAGAAGAAATCGTACAATTGCTCTTGCAATTAGCGAGAATTTGTGAGTCGCAGGCGTCTTTATGCTCGCACGTGGATGTTCAGTTGAGTAAGAGCGAGGATACGATAGCGAGGGATAGCGAGGAGTTGAGGGATTTGACGCATACTACGTACTTGAAGATTTTGGAAAGTTCGGTGCTGAACAAGGAAGTTTATAACTGAGAAATTCGGTTTGTTTTTGTAATGAGATGGATCGGTTTGAAATGTGGTGAGTAGGGCGGTCCAGAAAGCACAATAGTTTAAAAGTTTTATGTCTTGGGTGTTATTTCGGCTCAAATTGGTAAGAAAACGTCCTGTAATTTTTTTAAAATTTTTAAAATAATGGGTCGTATCATTTGCCTTTCATTAAAACTAAAGACAGTCGTAAAGTTTGTTTGTCCTTGTTATTTATGTCAATTTTGACATGTTTTCAATTATTTAGTTAACGAAACGAAGGAAATATCATACGGCCCAATATTTAGAGGTCGCATATTATATAACCTCTAAATTACTCACTGTTATGTATGAAGTGATTATTATTATTACATTAAAAATAGCCGTTATTTTTTACTTCACTTTTTAAAAAGTGATGTAAGGAATAACAGTATGTCTTAGTGTCTAAATCAATGAAGTTTAGAACACATGAAATGTATTGTTGCGGATTAACCTCAATGTTTTTAAAAACAGAAAAGGTGAACAATTTTTTTTTCTTCATATGCATTGAAAATAGTTTTTCGAGGTTAAGGTAAATAAAAAACGCCAATTTTCTACTATTTTACTGATTTTAAGTTTTAAAACGTATTCTCGAAAATAGTATAAAACTGTTCATTTCACCCTGATTGATGGACAACGATAACTTAACATGAGACATAAAACTTTCAAACTTTTGTGTTTTTGGACCATCCTAGTAGTGAGTTTATAATTTTTATATTGTAATTTAAAAATAAATCAAGTTTAAATGTAATCGAAATATTGTCTACATAATTGTTAATGTTTTTTTAGATATCCTCTTTTGTTTAGTTTCTAGGCAGTTATAATTGGTGACTGTGACATCAACAAATCATAATTGAAAACACTAAAGAGTATATTACATGATACTAATTCTTGCGACCAAACCAAATTTTCATGCTTTACAAAACTCGAAATTTTACTTCATGCGCCACCCCTATAAAACACTGATTTCAAGTGAAGTTAAAAATATGCTACTAAAACAGTATGCTAAAGATTTATATTTTGAACTTCAAAATATTTCAGTGTGTAATACCGGTGGCGCATGAAGTAAAATTTCGAGTTTAGAAAAGCCTGAAAATTTGGTTTGGTTGCTCCGCTTCGCTAAGTGACCAAACCAAATTTTTAGGCTTTTCTAAACTCGAAATTTTACTTCATGCTTAACCTGGGAGTGGAAACACTCGTTAGAAGTTTCAAATTGAACCCAACAAAACAAATGCTTGAGCTTTTACTTACCTTAGCACATGTAAACCTGAAAAATAAATCCCTGTATGTATCGCAAAGTAAACGTATTTATTATTAAAAACCTGACTACTACGTAGTGGGCATTCCTGCAGATGATTTTTTTGAGCCAAATTGACATCGTGTAATACAGAGATATTTTATTTTATAATATATTTTTGGGACAAAATTGTGATACCAAATTTTGTTCTCAAGAATTCATTTCGGTTATATTACTAGTTTCAGTTATGAAATGTTGACTGTTATACTCTCATTGTAGTCATAACTTAGAGACTGTTATTGTTATTTAAATTGAAAACAAAACATGATCGATAAAAAGAGTAAATAACAAAAACATGAGTATGAGCACATGAATAATAATTAAAACAAATACTGTCGGTGCACAATAAAAGAGGCACATCTCAAAAATCCCCATTTTTTAGGAAAAATGATTTGAAAATAATATTGTTATGCATTTTGAAGTTATAAAACGAACATTTTGTAGAATGCTACAATGTTTCTTGATTATGATGGTTTCATTATACTATGTGATTTAAAACAGTTTTAATAACTTGACCAACAGTGATGTTTATCCTGAGTGGGGGTCATAAATCCCTCGCAGCGGTAAAGTGACACATGGTCTTTTGACCCAGTACTTTATGAACTAATTTTATCTCCTTTTTTCTGATTAAAGTTGATCTTTTCATGAACGAAAAAAAAAACCATTATTGGCATAATGTATTACATATTTACTAGCCACAACTAATTGTTACCCCCTCTCTTCCTCCTGTCTTCCTTCTCTTCCCCCAACTTCTCCAGCATTCTTACCTGGCCCCATCCTCTCTCATCCATTCCGCCACTCTTCTATTCCCTCTTACTCCCACATATTCCTCCTTCACCCCCTCGCATTCCTCCGCCAAATGACTCCACGTATCCTTCCCCCGCTCACACATTACACACTTCCCATACTGTTCCCCCATCCACACCTTCCTTCCTCTTTCCCATGACCCACACCTCGCCCTCGCCAGCATCATCCTTTTTTCCCTACTCCATCCCCCCTCTACTAAATACCTCGGCATTCTCCTATGCACCTGCCACCTCCCGTACCTATCGTTGTATTCACTCCTCTCTATACACCACTGTCCTGCACTTCCACATTCTTCTCCTTTACGCACACATCCATCTTCACCCCATTCCATCACCTTCGCCTGCAACAAACCCACCCTCTCATACATTCTCCTTCTCTCGCTCCTCCATCTACCCTCTCTCCTTTTTATGAACATTTTACATTATTTAACTCAAAAAGGAAGATTTTTGAGATGTTTCACTTTTCTTATGCAACGACGATATGAGAAAGTACAATATTATTTACAATTAATTGATTTATTAGTGTAATATACACCAGAATTTATACAAGAAGTAAATCAAAACGCTTGAGAGTACGAGCATTAAAACGTTATGTATCAAAGTAAGTTTCTTCATCTTTTTTTCTCCGGCCGGTATTGTGTCGATCGGCTCCTTCAACATGTAAGTCCTAGCACCCACCATGTACATCGTCAGGTATTCTTCCCACTCGATGGTTTTTATGCTGAACGGGAATAATTTCTTATCCTCGCTGCTTAAATCCTCCCAGAGTTTCTGCGTGTGTCGATTGTCGAAATCCCATTGGCGACAAGTGAAATACTGTATGACTCCGATGAATTTGTGGATTTTTTTATAACCGTCGACCATTCTTAATAAAATAATAAAAGTATCAAGAACCTCATCAATTATTAAATAAATATGAGTCGTGTAGATGCAAAATCGGTTACATCCAAAAGAGCTTTTTTTCAGGAGAGCAAAAAAGAACGTTTCATTCCTTGAGCTGTGATAACATGCACTGTGTTCGGGAGGAAATGCAAATATTTTGGGAGGTGATTGATAATAATAAGTAAAATAAGAAAAAAAGTCTAATACACCGAGGTCCAATACTCAATGGTTTTCGAGGTTAGGTTAGGTATTGAGTTTTTAAAATTTTATTTACACCTTCAAATCTGAAATGGGTCAGTCAATCCATTAGAAATCGCCCAGACCACGTTGCTCAACATTTTTGTTTTTTTTAAGTTTTTTTACCAGTTATTCCCCAATACTAGGTGAGTTCAAAAGTATAGTTAGAAACATTTTCAGGCTCATACTTTTTTTTTCTGGCGGACATTTTAAGTTTGCTTCGTAACCGTTTTTCGGCCGAAAACAAGTTTTACTCAAATGTATATAACTTTATTAATTTTATAGATATCAACATGAGACATAAAACTTTCAAACTTTTGTGTTTTTGGACCATCCTAGTAGTGAGTTTATAATTTTTATATTGTAATTTAAAAATAAATCAAGTTTAAATGTAATCAAAATATTGTCTAAATAATTGTTAATGTTTTTTTAGATATCCTCTTTTGTTTAGTTTCTAGGCAGTTATAATTGGTGACTGTGACATCAACAAATCATAATTGAAAACACTTAAGAGTATATTACATGATACTAATTCTTGCGACCAAACCAAATTTTCATGCTTTAAAACACTGATATATAACTTTATTAATTTTATAGATATCAAGACAAAATGAAAACCAAAATGATCAGAACGATGCTCTAGATTTTTTGTCCTTATATAATATTACCTAAGTAGTTAGGAAAGTGCAGACAAAAATTCACAACTATAAATTGAAAATTAACCTAAAATGGGAGTTTTAGTGCTGCGGAATTATTAGAAGAAAGAAAGACTGACCTTTCAATTTTTTTTCTTGCATTGATTTATTATAGGACTACTTGCTGTAGAAGTTTGAAGTTTGAGAACTGTGTCCTATTTTTTTATATAATTTTTAAAAAATGCCAAAAATCGTATTTTGGCAATATTCGAAGTAAATTATCTCAAAAGGGGCTGAGTGACAGATTATAAAATTAATACAAATAACACCCCTTTGTGGCATAAACATATGATATGAATTTGATTATTGCGACTCAACTGGTTCCAGAGTTATAGTGCATCAAAGCTAGCCAAAAATTGCATTATACGCACACAAAATTGAACGGTAATTACTGGTAAGAATCCTGTAAAACACATATAAAGTTCGATATATACATTTCATCAGTTAGCATGATAAATTTATAATTTCCTTAAACTATTGTAGTGTCGAAATTACGGTGCATAGCTGTTTGTGCCCGAAACGGTCGTTAGTTCTGTAGGGGTAATCTTCCTGACAACTTTACTTACTGGAATTCACACCATATTCTTTTTAGATATGCGGAAGGCAGTTTTTGAGCCAAGTGGACTAATACATCGGTATTTTGATCGCACTTGTTTTTGACTATGCAACGTAGTCCATGTTTGTAAGCGAAGATTTGTCAGTAAACACTTATAAGAACGAATTGATGATACCCTCTTGTTCCTGGCTAGGGATTGCAATCCCGCAAAACGGGATCCCGCATTCCCGCGGGATCCCGCTGCACTTATTAATCTGCTGGATCCCGCACCTTCAAAACGCGGATCCGCGGATCCCGCAAATTTGAAATTCGGCGCTAAAATTTTCGTGGAGTTTCGCGTAAGAACGTAAGTGGCGCGCAACGTCTCGAAACGGTTTCGCACAGCGGCGGCGGCTGGCGGCTCATGGCGGCTCATGCATGCATGCGGTTGTGTCAATCAGTTGTTACTAATAGACTCGCAGTGTGTTGCGCTGCGAGCGTCGTTTCTGTATGTGACAGAGTGTTTTCGTATTCACCGTCCGGCGTTTAACGTAAGTAAATAAATTTTAATGTTTTCGATTTAGTTTTTGTTTTCAATTATTTCAAAAGCAGATTGTGCCGTAAAAAGGAATATGATGTCGTAATGTTGCGTGAACATTCGCTTACAAGTTGTTTTTGTTTTAGTTAATATGTTGTTTGGTTATAGTTCACCAATATACATTGTTGACAGATGGACGCATACTCTTTGTTATCGATGATAATAGTGAAATATATATGTACATCAAGCTTTATTTATTATGCATTGCAGGTAACGAGTAAATGAGTCATGTCTAAGTCCAATGAAACTGAGAATCCCGATGGCAGCCAACTTGGTAAAGGTCTTTGGCGTTATTTCAAGAAAAATGGCAACGGTGGCAAATGTCTTCTGTGTTCAGGTGAATTAAAAATTAGTCAACGATCTACCAAAGGCTTGAAAATACATTTAAAGACTAAACACAATATCGATATCAGTTCTCGAAACAATGACACCGGAGAAGAATCCTTACCAGTAGTACCGAAGAAGAAACCCAAAATGATGGACAGTTTTCTTATCAAACAAAACTCCATGGACAAAATGATCTCTAGGATGGTATGTAAAGACGGATTCACCTTAAGTTTCTTTTGCACATCTTCGGATTTAAGAGATTTATTTTCTAAAAGCGGACACAAACTACCTAATTCGCCAAATACGATAAGATCTATCGTAACAAATTTTTGTCAAAGCTGACATGATTATAGAATTTGAACGGCTTAAGAAAAAAAAACAGAGATTTTCACTAACATTTGACGAATGGACGTCACAAAAGAATAATCGATACCTAAATATGAATGTTCACCAGAAAGAAAACCATTTTAATCTGGGTTTGGTACGTATACATGGCTCGGGTACCGCAGTACATTGCATTAGCTTAGTAAAAGAAAGGCTTGCGAGTTTTGGTTTAAACTTAGAGACAGATATTATCACAAGTACAACGGACGGCGCTAGTGTGATGGTGAAGGTTGGCAGGCTTTTGTCTTGTTCCCAGCAGCTTTGTTTTGCACACGGCTTACAGCTAGCGGTGGTTGATACACTGTATAAGAAAGGCAATTCACCAATATCAGAATGCCCAGCAGCAGAAATTACAACGGAATCCGATAATGATGACAACGATGATATGGACGCGAATGAACAGGGAGTTACTGTTAATATTAATTCACCGCCACTTGAAATAATTTCTACATACGACGATCTATTGAAAAAAGTACAAAAGTGGTCAAGATTTTTAAACGGTCACCAACCAAAAATGACGTCTTCTTACAAAAATATGTGAAGGAACAGGAAGGTCCTAAAAAAGAATTGGCATTGATATTAGACTGCCGTACTCGCTGGAATAGCCTTTTAAATATGTTAGAACGATTCTACAACTTGAAAAATTGCATCGATAAAGCATTAATCGATATTGAATCTGAGATTAAATTCAGCGATAATGAGTGGTTCAAAATTAATGATCTCATTGCCAACTTGCAGCCTTTTAAATTGGGAGTTGAGGCACTTTGTAGGCGCGTCAACGCTTATAACTGCGGACACAACATTTCGATTTATTTTGGATAAATTGCAACAACAAAACACGGTGTTGAGTAACCAGTTGTCACGAAGTCTACATGCACGGATTCAAGAACGCCGCACTGAGTTGACAGGAGTTTTGATTTATTTGCAAAATCCGACCAAAAAGCCATAAATACAGATCGTACCCATACCTTCTTCATGCCAAAAAAAAGCTGCAATACGCCAAGAAATAAAGAAGATAATAGAAAGAGTCGTAGTTCAAGACGATGAAATGTATGCAGGTGACGTCTTCGAAAATTCACCTATAGCTGGAACATCTACAACTGACACAGGTCCTACTCTAACGCTTAAAGAAGAATTAGAAAAACAGCTTCAACAAGAAAAAGAAGTATTCAAGAAAAAGCCAGACAACAAGCAAAAGGATTATGAGAAAATGTTGAAGAAAGAAATGGCATTCTTTGAGTCTGATGGTATCAGAGGAGAGTACCTGACGCTCGTTTATGAATATATCCTGACGGTTCAGCCTACTAGCGTAGAAGCCGAGAAAGCGTTTTCTGCATCAGGATATATTTGTAGTTCACTCAGAAGCAGGCTCGGAGATGATACTATAAATACCATTTGCTTCTTAAGAACGTATTTTCAAAAGGTATCACCATCAGTCATAGCAATAGCATCTAGGTAAGAGAAAGTTGTGATTTGATTATTAATCATTATATGAAAAAGACTGAATTAAATGTAACATAAAACTGTTGTTAGAAGTAAGGGTAACTAAACTATACTTTTGATGCTAAACATTTAAAAATTAAGGTCTAATAAGACTAGTACTTAATTATGATTTAATTGTTATTTTATTAGAAAACAAATATTTTTTGTTGCATAATGTAAGACATATTTAATAAAAGTTGATTTTTTAAAACAAAAACCTGTAGTTTAAATTCGATTTTATAACATAATTTCAAAGATGCGGGATCCCGCGGGATCCCACGCGGGATTGATCAATCCCGCGGGATTGAATGAGCTGCGGGATTGCAATCCCTATTCCTGGCACAGGTAAGCAAATCTTTTTGTTCGTTTAGCTTCAGTTTGTTTAATTTTTCCGGCAGAGACGATTACATGTATTTTATTCCGGTTATTTTTTCATTGCAGTATTTGAACATGTCTTGTGGAGTAAGAATTTGGTCATAGTAAGGTCTCTGCATGCTGGCTCTAGTTATTTTCCTTTTAGTGGTACCACCTATACCATCACAAGAATTCTTCTTATGCGATGTAGCAAAGCAATTCCGTTCAGCTTTCAAGCCAAATTCATTTTCATGTTGGCACAAATCAGAGCTGGGCAGGATTCGAATCATTCAGGATTCGATTCCCGGATTCGAATCCTTTTAGAGGATTCAAAAGAGGTATTCGAATAGTTTAGTGAAAACGGATTCGTGATCCGGATTCGTTACATTTTTGTAATTCGAATCCTTATAAAAGTATTCGAATTCTTATAAAAGGATTCGAATCCATATAAAAGGATTCGAATTCTTATAAAAGGATTCGAATCCTTATAAAAGGAATCGAATCCTTATAAAAGGATTCGAATCCTCATACACGGATTCAAATCCTCCTAAATAATTCGAATCATCGCTATTCAGGCTGGGATTCGAGTTCGATTAATTCAAATAGTTAAATATTCTAATATGAATATTTAAATCACTAAATTATTCATATTTGAATATAAATATTTAAATTTTCGAATAATTCAAATATATGTGAATGCATATTTGGTTACTTAACCATGAAAAATATCCAACGTTAATAGTATATTTTTAACTTCACTTGAAATCAGTGTTTTATACGCGTGGCGCATGAAGTAAAATTTCGAGTTTAGAAAAGCCCCGTGAAAATTTGTCTCGGGTCGCTGCGCGACCCTCAACAAATTTTCTACGCGGGGCTTTTCTAAACTCGAAATTTTACTTCATGCTTAGTCTGGGAGTGGACAACACTCGTTCTTAGAAGTTTCAAATTAAAGGACCACTCTAGATTACTAAGTTTATTACCATTTTACAAAGGCTACAGCTCGAAGGACCAACCATGGTCTTCGGAGACCGAAGGACTACAGGGAATCGAAGTTTTTTTACAAGAAAACAACGAATATCTGAAGGTTTACAGCATGGATAGGAAAGAAAACATCTAATTTTGAAAAAATATTGAAGTTGGGTTG
Source organism: Philonthus cognatus (assembly GCA_932526585.2). Lineage (NCBI taxonomy): Eukaryota > Metazoa > Arthropoda > Insecta > Coleoptera > Staphylinidae > Philonthus > Philonthus cognatus. The sequence continues at coordinate 113,340,797 of OW052242.1, forward strand.
GTTTTCAGTGCATTTTTAACTTCACTTTAAATCAGTGTTTTATACGCGTGGCGCATGAAGTAAAATTTCGATTTAGAAAAGCCCCGCGAAAAATTGTCTCGGGTCGCTGCGCGACCCTCGACAAATTTTCTACGCGGGGCTTTTCTAAACTCGAAATTTTACTTCATGCTTAGCCTGGGAGTGGACAACACTCGTTTGAATTTTAAATTTAACTCTTTTAAAAAATTCACGTATGTAATATAATAAATCATTCATTGAAATCATAGAAAAAGATTCAAAATTTTACCTAAAATTAACTTTTAGAGTTAACTTTATAATTTGCTCGGCTCTTAATGGGTAAATATTTTATTCCTAAAAAAAATCGTTTTTATTTAATATTAAAGTTGCATTTAATACAATAACAAACTGTGAATAAATCGACATAAATGTAGAAATATCGAAAATCTCGACATGTAGAAAATCTTGACGGTCCACTCCCAGACTAAGCATGAAGTAAAATTTCGAGTTTAGAAAAGCCCCGCGTAGAAAATTTGTCGAGGGTCAGCGACCCTCGACAAATTTTCACGGGGCTTTTCTAAACTCGAAATTTTACTTCATGCGCCACGCGTATAAAACACAGATTTAAAATGAAGTTCAATAACACTTATATCATCATTTATTTAAATCATTATACAGCGTGTAAACGAACTACTGTACAGGCTCTCTACCACATAAGGGGCAGCGTTTAAATAAACAATACCTGCATTTGAAATTACCATATTTAGTAGATAGCTCACAAATAATTATTAAAAATAATTAATAATAATAGGCCACATGTGTGTGGTATCTGGTATACGCGCACATAGCGTATTTTAAGAGAGATTCCACATAGACTGGTAGTTTTTAAACGATTTGGATATCGAATTACACCATCCAGAGAAAAGTGGGTCAGATCGTGAAGAATTATGTCTATGTTATCGTTTTCATAAGTACCCATTGCTGACTAAATTCCGAATATTTTCTAAACGTGTTAATGAAATTCAATATTTTTCCTTATTAGGTTCACACTTCACTTTATCTCCACTCTTATTGAAATGTTTAGATAAGAGCGGCGAGGGTGGATGATTTTTAAACATAAAAATAGTTTGCTGTTTAGTCTATGGTGAAACTTATTCCATGAAACATCTACATTTTGTAACATGGCGCGATACGTTTATTCAAACATTGAATTGGCAGACATGTTTCTTATTTACTGTGAAACTCGGTGTAATTCCGCGGAAGCTGTAAGAATTTATCAAGAGCGATTTCCTGAACGCCACTTACCACCGCCAAACCGATTTAGAAATTTATTACAAAGAGCACGCGACACTGGAAGTTTGCAGCCCGTCGCCGGAGCCGACGGAGGTGGTGACCGTCCAATGCGATATTTGTGAGCGGAAGATGAAATTTTGAATCTGTTGGAAGCGGATCCTGGTTTAAGTACCCGTATTATCGCCGCTCAGCTAAATGTATCGCACACATTTGTCAGCAGTGTTATACGAGACAATAATTTTTATCCGTATCACTACCAGCGTGTACAACATCTTCAACCCCATGATTTTCCCAAAAGAATTGCATTTTGTCAATGGATTTTGGCACAAAATGTTCAAAATCCTAACTTTACCAAAGACATTTTAGTGACCGACGAATCGTGCTTTACGCGTAATGGAAGTTTTAATTTCCATAATATGCATGTTTATGCAATAGAAAATCCTCGTGTTACGCGTAGAACTCATTTCCAGCATCGCTTCTCCCTTAATATCTGGGCAGGTATTTTAAATGATCAATTAATTGGGCCATTTATGTTCCCATTTAATTTGAATGGAGAACGATATTTACGATTTTTGCAAGATGACCTTTTAGATCTTCTAGAAAATGTACCCTTAGTGGTTCTTAGAAGAATGTGGTATTTGCAAGATGGTGCGCCAGCTCACTATGAAAGGCGCGTTAGAAGATATTTGGATGATGAGTTTCCAGGACGTTGGGTTGGTCGTGGAGGCCCTGTACCATGGCCTCCAAGAAGTCCGGATTTAAACCCCTTAGATTTTTTTTTTTGGGATACTTTAAAAGTGAAGTCTACACTACAGAAATTGACAATGCTGAAATGCTGATACAACGAGTAAACGCCGCGGCAATACCATTCGTGAAAAACCTCGTGAAATGTTTGCTACTGTTCGTGCAAATTGGATACGTAGAGCCCAAATGTGCATTGAGTGCGGCGGACGTCAATTTGAACACTTATTGTGATTTTTTTTATACGTGACCCAGTTTCATCTAGTAATTCTAGACAGTGTGTGTGTGTGTGTGTGTGTGTGTGTGTGTGTGTAGTGCGTGCTAAGTGATTTATACGTCTCGCAGTAGTAACAGTAAATAAACAATACCACAAATGAGTGACCTAGTTTCATCTAGTCATTCGAGACAGCGTGCATGTTTAGTGCGTGCGAAGTGATTTATGCGCCTCGCAGTAGTAAAAGTAAATAAAAAATACAACAACTTACGCATCCACGAAAAATATCATGAACACAGGTAACCAGAAGTTCTCAAAAAGTAGAAAATGCACGAAAAATTATGAAAAAACCCAATATTTTTTTCCGATTTTATTTTTGCTGCAATTGGTGTCAAAATATTTTGTGTATACGCCCTTAAGAGGATGTACATTAGTTCGATTACACGCTGTATAATCAGATATTTAGTTGGTAAATGAGCATTTTTGTTAATAGAAACTGTTGGAATAAAATATTACTGGTTGCAAATAATAGATTCAAATTTATTTTTAAAGGATTTGTATCCGTGATTCAAAAATGAGGATTCGAATCTTTGATTCGAATCATATTTTTCACATACGAATCCTTTATTCGAGTATTCGTGATTCGAATCATATTAGGTGATTCGGATTCGTGATTCGAATCCTGTTTTTAAGGATTCATCCCAGCTCTGGCACAAATTAATAAGGTTTTTCTTATTTTTGTATTAGCTGCTGGCACCATCGCTCAAGGACATCTTATGGCTTCGGGTATCTATCACTTTATTCACAAGATCCTTCCGAAATGCATAAACTATAGAGGTGTCATAAATGAGATTAAAAAAATATTATTTTATAGTTTATTTTCTTTATAATGCCGTCTTATTTTTGGTTAATTTAGGACACATGTTTTGTGCAAACATCTATTGCCTGAATTGAATTTATTGAATTTCAAAAATATGTTGTTGCTGTTAAAAATTAGAAAAAATGGATTCTTACCATTAATTTCAATTTTGTGTGCATATAACGTAATTTTTGGCCAAATTTGATGCACTATAACTCTGGAACCGGTTGAGTCTTAATCATCAACTTCATATCATATGTTTATGTCATAAAGAGGTGTTATCTGTAATTATTTTATAATTTTTCAATTAGTCCCTTTTGAGATAATCTTCTTTAAAAATTGACAAAATACGATTTTTGGCATTTTTGAAAAAATATATTAAATAAAAGGAACCAGTTGAGTCTCAATCATCAAATTCATATCATAAAGAGGTGTTATCTATAATAATATCATAATTTTTCACTCAGTCTCTTTTGAGATAATCTACTCAAAAAATTGCCAAAATCCGATTTTTAGCATTTTTGAAAAATTATATAAAAAATGATAATTTTCTCAACATTTAAATTTCTACAGCAAGTAGTCCTATAATAAAACTATACAAGAAAAAAAATTAAAGATAAGTCATTAATTACCGTTCAATTTTCTGTGCATATAATGCAATTTTTAGCCAAATTTGATGCACTATAACTCTGGAACCAGTTGAGTCTCAATCATCAAATTCATATTACATGTGTATGTCATAAAGAGATATTATCTATTTCATTTAATAATTTTTCACTCAGTCCCTTTTGAGATAATCTACTTTAAAAATTGCCTAAATACGATTTTTGGCATTTTTGAAAAATGATATGAAAATAAGGACAAAGCTCTCAAGTTTCAAACGTCTACAGCAAGTAGTCCTATAATAAATCCATACAAAACAAAAATAGTAAAGGTAAGTCTTTCTTCCTTCTAATACTTTTACAGCACTAAAACTCCCGTTTTAGGTTAATTTTCAATTTATAGTTACGAATTTTTTTCTGCTCTTTCCTTACTACTTAGGGAATATTATGTGGTGAGTCTTTCTTACTTCTAATAATTTTACAGCACTAAAACTCCCGTTTTAGGTTAATTTTCAATTTATAGTTGTGAATTTTTTTCTACACTTTTCTAACTACTTGTAAAGACAAAAAATCTAGAGCATCATTCTGATAATTTTGGTTTTTATTTTGTCTTGATATCTATAAAATTAATAGAGTTAGATACATTTACGTAAAACTTGTTTTCGGCCAGAAAATGGTTACGAAGCAAACCTAAAATGTCCGCCAAAAAAAACTCACCTAGTATTGGGTAACAACTAGTAAAAAATTAGGAAAATCAAAAATGTCGAGCAACAATTTTTATTATATTTGGGTGATTTTAAATGGATTGACCCAAATGTGATATCGTGTTATTTAGCAGTCTTTTGAAATAAAACAAAAAAAAGAATTAAAATACTATTAGAAGAGCAACGAGCAGCATTATTTAGAGAATTACTAAATACCGTATCGTTGAGACATTTCAGAGCAGTGATAAGTGGACCATCCTCTTCCAGAACGGCATTATGGCTGAAGCTGAGCAGATCGGATGTGCACTAACTGCTCTCTTTGCTGGACATAGCCGCCTAAGGCATCACCTTAACAAACTAGGACTGAGCAATTCCACAGAGTGTCGCCTTTGTCTAGAGAAGATAGAAACGGCAGAGCACGTCTTACGTGCCTGCCCATCTGGAGATCAACTCAGGACCTCAGTATTTGGCACGCCAACGCTAAACCTGAAGGACCTGCAAATGATCACTCCTGACAAGATCCTTGGCTTCATCAAGAAGATGGGCTTGGAGCCACAATAGACCTTTGCGGTCGCAGTGGAGGACCTCCAAACGGACCACTCACTTTAAATAGAATAGAATAGAAATGTATTGAGGTTTGCGGCGAAACTAATTTTGCCAAAATATCGTGGTTTTTGAGATAATCAATCAGAATTTTAGTTTAGTTTAGTTTTTTTAACATAATGTATGTAACTGATTTTTCATCTAGACGACTCATATTACTTGCAGATTACCATGGTATTATTATTTACTTACAAGCGTTCCTTTCCGATGCACAAACAGATGAAATCCACGATGTATGCTGGCACCCAGTGTAAGAAAATTAATTTCAGATTGTGTAACCAAAGATTATCTGTAATGCTGAAGATTTGTTTGTAAACAATGGAAGGTGACGGTATTGTTCTTCCGACTTCGAAACAACGGTCCATATAATATTCTGTAACGAAAAATGTCTGTTATGATTGTTTGCTCATATTGGAAAAATAAAACAATAATGGTTTCAGTTTCGCAGTTACACACGGACGGATATGTACTTAAAACTAACTGTATTGTTTCGAGTTTAGGTGAAGTGATTAATCACAAATAGAAAGACTGTTATTCCTTACTTCACTTTTTATTTTTATGTTAGATGTACATTTCGAAACACAAGGTCAGTTTATTATTGATAATGAGCACCTTGTGTCTCGAAATGTACATCTAACATAAAAATAAAAAGTGAAGTAAGGAATAACAGTCTTTCTATTTGTACTTAAAACTAAATAACCTAACTAGACAAAGTAGCGTTCAATGTTGTTGACAGTTTTTGGGTTAAGTTAGGTTAGAAGCAATGGGTATATAATAATTACTGGGCGGATTTTGGCAGGGATTGCTCGTGAACCGGGGCCGCTCAGTCGAGTTGGTCATATAACGCGCGTGATTGTGCGTCAAGTGGACGATTGGAGCTGTGTCGGGCGATGCAGTCGCCCGCTTGTGTAATTGGCGTCTAGTCGCGTGCGTTATATGCTTAACTCGACTGGGCGACAACGGTTCCCAAGCGATCCTTGCAAAAATCCGCGCTATGATAATAATATATTATTAATGCTACAGGGTGAGCAATAATGTTTACAGACAAGTTAAATTTCCCGCCGAAAAATCTGGGGAATTTGATCGCTCTAAGTTCATGCCAAGGAAAAATTAATGAAGAGTAACTAGATTTGACACTAGCAGCGTCGTGCGTCGTAATTTGTTATTGTGTTCATTGGGCCCGGTTATCAGAGACAACAGTTGAGAATCTACTGCCAACTGTTGGGGAATTTTCTGATGACAGGATTGTTAATCGTGAACGTGTTTGGAATTTTTGCAATCGTACGAAATAGACCGACCGGAGTACCGTTCATTATATACCAACATACATCACAAACAAATCCAAACATGTTGGATGTTGAACATTTTGATGAACGGGTCCATTCATTCTTTGAATTTAGCAGCGGCGGCTCGCAGCCTAACCTCAGGGTAGGCCGAAGACCCAAGGTAATATGTATTCGTTATTGAAAGGTGACTTTGTTGTGCAAATCCTTGTATTTATAAAGCACGATTCCAACCTCAAATTTTGTGTGCCTTGGTGCTGTGGCCTACCCTGAAGTTAGGCTGCAAGCCGTCGCTGGAATTTAGTTATTTTACCTTCTGTTTCATAGACATCAGTTCTTATCAGTATTACTTTGCGTAAATATTTGTTTGACTGTAAGTGATTTGCTATTTTTTAGGTTATAAAATTATAAAATTTATGTTTCATTCTAAATTTACAGAGTTTGAGTAAAATCGTATTTGTTTACCGTGATGTTTACACCACAGCATGATGCTTTATGAATGAAGATGGCACATGGACATACTCGTTACAATCGTGTCTGAATCAAGCCTTTTCTGATGTTGACATTCTTTACGAAACCCGCATTGTTTACCGTTTTGAGGGATAAACAACGTAGAGTTAACATTTGCCTAGAAAATTAAGGCCAACATTTGTTATAAAATAAGGGATGCTAACTCTACGTTTATTATTTTCAAATACACAAAACCTTAACTTACTTCAATTTACTTTGTATATTTAAATAAAATTGTAAAAATTGAAAATAGATTTATGATTAAATATTTAATTTATTTTGGGAAAAAAATGTTTGCTACGCCAATGGAAAAGAAATCTAGGGGATTTTCTTTTCAAATAATCAGTTGTACCAATATGTGTATTTGGTTGCCTACCTATAAATCTGCAATCATTGTTGCTCACTCTGTAGTAACAACACAGATAGATAGATATGTCCATACATTTAAATAAATACAGGAAAATTTTCTTTTAAGTAAACATATGCATAAGCTGAAATATTTCGACATCCGTTGTTTTTTTAAAAGAGTTCAATTTAAAGCTTTAAACGAGTGTTTTTCAAAATCATTTGGTGTTTTCTTTAAATGATATACAGGAAGTTTTTCTTTAAAGCCTGGGTCTCCAAACTATCTTCTTCGCGGGCCACAAATACAATTCTACATAATAAAGACGGCCAAGATCCGATTAATTTTATAAAATTATGAACAATTTAAGGAACAATTGTTACAATATTTCAAAATATGACATTTACAAAAAAAATTACAAACAATCGCGGGCCGGATTCAAGCAAGTCGCGGGCCGGATTTGGCCCGCGGGCCGTAGTTTGGAGACCACTGCTTTAAAGTATACGTATTCCAAATTCAGCATATTTTCTTTAAATCTTTAAATATAAATAAATACTTTGTACTAATTCTTTTTATTATTTGACATTTCGCATTACAATCGCGACAAAACAAAAGCATACTACTCGCCTACTAAATTTAATTCCGACGAAAAGCGAATTTTGGAAATAATTCGAAAACTACTTGCTTTAGGAGTATAGTTGCATAATACTTTTTTGTAGCATAAGAGATAAGTGTATATATGTTTGAATAAAATATGTTGCCATTTTAACGAAGAATCTAAAAAATTACTAATATATAGGGTGTTTCATTTAAAATAATAAATTTAATGCTACTTCCGGTGGAACCGGAAATGATAGAAAGTTGAAAATATTTCACATAAGGAGAACTGATTGAACCGTATGTTGAGGTTTTTTTTTCATATTTTTAGTGTAACGGCAACCCAATAGGCTTTTAACGAACGGGTTAGCGTAGACACTCTGTATATGTTTCACCAAGTGATTAATGAGAACATAGTGAAAGATATTATAATATTATTGTATGACAGTAAAGTTACATGCACTACTCGTACTTACTCCAAGTGATAGGTTTTTCAGAAGAGCTCACGTAATTGTAAATACTGATATTTTGTCGTTCTTCGCTCGTTCTAAAAAAAAAATAAGTTTATTAGTCTTATTGAAAGTTATTCAGAAGAAAACATTTACTTTTGTGAAACTTTCCAAGCTGCAACGACCAGCGCGTTTATAACGAAATCGACTGGCACCAAGTTAGCGTGGTAATTTTCTTGCCCGTGCAGCGTTCTCAAAAATCCCAAACCCGCTGCATAAGTTACGCCAATTGGCCCGTAAAAATTATCGATCCATCCAGGGATCGGTTCTTTATATGTGGAAACCACTGAAATAGAAATAAATTTAAGTAGGACATTTTTCAATATACAGAGAATTTTTGTATACACACCCCGATGTGTACTCTCTAATTTTTTAGGCATTCCCTCTTTTTGAAAAGCGTTCTGTTTGAAGCTTCTAGGTGTTTTTACTCACCGAATAAGCATAAAGTAAAATTTCTAGTTTAGAAACTATATTTATAGGTTTTTCTAAGCACGAAATTTTACTTTTTGCTTAATCAAGGAGTGTAAACACTCGTTAGGAGTTTCCAATTAAACATTTTTATAAAAATAACGAATGCCTGATCATTTGCAAAGTATGCATGATTATATCGTCGGCTTACAAGTGAAATCCACTAAGTCAATTTTTGGCTGTTTTTGGTTAACTCCACCAAGCTCTTATGCTCGTGCTTTTCTACATGCTGGTGCAATACACTAAGTCTAATCTAACTAAGGACTTAGTGGATTGCACCAGTATGTAGAAAACCATGGAGCGGTTGCATAAAGCTTTGTCAAGTCCGTTCTTAGCTAACATCTTGTCAGATTTAACAATATGCTAACATGTCAAATCTTATTTGGTTTTATAAAAAGCATTTGACATTATGTTAACTAATTAATGCTTAACAGGTACGTCGATGGGCGTAACACATTTGAACACATATGTGTTACGAGGTATGACAGTATTGGATCTTTCCATGTTTTCCCCTATCCCTTTCCCCGCAGGCAATAGTTCGTGCGAGGAGAACAATGACGTATTTGGTTACGTTTTGAGTCTATCATAACCTCTCTTTTCGGTTTCGCTGCACTTTCATAGATAGATTTTTTAATATTTTTTATTAAAAGTAAGTGTTATACAAATTAGACTTTGTGTTAGTGTTTAGTGTAATTAATATGTATTTACATTACACAGGGAGCTTTTCTGTAAAGTATACGTATTCCAAATTAAGCTTATTTTCTGTAAATCTTTAGATATTCCCTGTATTATAACTTATTAAGTTTAGTTTGAAGCTTTAAACAAGTGTTTTCCACTCCCAGACTAAGCATGAAGTAAAATTTCGAGTTTAGAAAAGCCCCGTGAAAATTTGTCGAGGGTCGCGCAGCGACCCGAGACAAATTTTCTGGGCTTTTCTAAACTCGAAATTTTACTTCATGCGCCACGCGTATAAAACACTAAAATGTTGTAAAATGTATGTATATTCGAACTTCGCTTAGAATCTGTGTTTTATACGCCTGGTGCATGAAGTAAAATTTCGAGTTTAGAAAAGCCCAGAAATTTTACTTCATGCTTAGTCTGGGAGTGGACAACACTCGTTTAAAGCTTCAAATTAAACTCTTTTAAAAAACAACGAATGTCAGAAAATTTACAGCTTATGCATGTTTACCTAAAGTTTACCATGAAGTAACCATATTTAAATTCAGCGCGCATTGTGACGTAGCTACCCACTGAGCAAAAAACAAACAAATAACGTTATATCAACATTGTAGCAACATTAAACGTTGTTGTAATGTTGGTGAAACATTACTTAAAAGGATTTGCTCAGTGGGTATCTCTACCCGCACTCCAAAATCTTCGATTCGACCGTCCTTGGCTTAACACAACGTTGACAAAATGTATTAGGGTTTTTTTGGTCCAATTTACAAAGGTTGGTAGCAACAGAAGCCTATCTTACAACCGTTGTTAAAAGAGAACTAGAATATTCATGTAAAATTATAACTTGTTTAATATTATGGCTTAGTTTTACAAATACATTCCGGGAAAGAAAAGAAGATTATTACAAGATGTAATTTGACACTCCTTACAACTTGTTTCTTCTCGGGTTCTCGAGTTCATTTTTCTAGGCTCGGGTGTGTGTAAGCTGTGTCATTTTTCTTGGAGCTGTGTAAGACGGGCTATAACCTCAAATTTTCACAATCTGGAAAAGCGTTTGTTTTTAACGTTTGTCTTTAGACTTGTGCGACTTGTGAGTTGTGTTACACTGCAGTGTTTATCAAAATGACAAAACGTGCCTCTAATTATTCTCTCAGAGAAAAGATGCGATTAATTGAGCTAACAGAAAAGTAAGTAATTATTATTTTTATTAGAGATAATCCCATTCAGCTGATTACTAAGCCTTAGTTTAGATAAACGTTTTTCCAAACATCCAGCTTACTTTCCTATTTATTCAATTCTTTCCTATTTAGATACAAAAATATTATTATCAACAAATATGGCACGATAAACCAAAAAAAAAAAATAGAAGTGTAGCAGTCAATTACCAAAGAATTTAATAGTGACATGGAAGTACAGCGAGAAATAAAGCAATTAAAGCTACTCTATACCAATTTGAAAAGAAAAACAAGAAAAGACATAGAGAGGAATATGTAAACTAAGTTAATATTTTTAAGAATTGTTTTTAATATTTTATTATTTCACAGCATCATGATTTCTAAGGGTGAGTGATTTCATATTGTTACCAATTAATGAATGCAATTCTTTAATAGTATTTGTATTAATCCTGTATCTCTTTTCAAAGTCTTCCTCACTATAAATTTGAAATGGGTCCCTCCTTGGAAGAAAATGCCTCGGTCAACGAAGAGGTCTTGGCTCTTCCTACTCAATAAATATGGACATTTTTTATAAATATGTTTACCATTTATTTTAAATATAAATGTTTTTTTAATACTTAAATTAGTTTTAATATAATTAATGAAAAATAAGTACAAATATTTTTATAGCCTCTTTTATTTTATTCATTAATCACTGGTTGAGCATTGATTAACTGAAAAGGGACTTAATCAAAATTTGACGCGATGTTAACACTAATAATAGCTTTATAAAACAGAAATATGGACTTGGTGCAATGTTTACGCAACGTCAACTAACAATACGTCAAGTCTTGATGAAATATTTTTATAAAACACTTAACACAAGGAACCTTACGTTAACGTAATGTTAGCATATCGTCAAAGTTGACGAAGCTTTATGCAACTGGCCCCATGAGTACAAGAGCTTGGTGGACTTAACTAACAACAGCCAAAAATTGACTTAGTAGATTTCATTTGTAAATCGACGATATATATATTTAAAACAAAAATTCCCTGCAGTAATGAAAAGCACTGAACATTCTGATATTAAAGATCATTTTTGTTATACTATCAAAATATACTATTGTTTACCAATAGATGGCCGTACTATTGCAAGTGGTAATCCAACACCGTCAGTCCTGAAGACATCTTCAGAGACGCATTTTGTGTAAGCATAAGTGTTGGGCCACTCTCCAATTAATCTGAAAGTCAGTATTAACTTAAACATGTTCTTAGCTAATTACCTAATTAAGAAATAAAATAATACTAGAGTAGGCCCACTGAGCATAAAACAAACAAATAACGTTACATCAACATTGTAGCAACATTAAACGTTGTTTTAATGTTGATGCAACATTACTTACACTTGTTTGATCAGTGGGGGATGTATGAAACAATGGACGATATCCTTGTAAGTATTATTGCATTTTATGTTTATGTGTAAATTTATTTAAATAATTGAAATTATCTCACTTGGGCGTAAAGTCATCGAGTTGCTCATCGCTTAATGTATCAAGAAGAGCGAGTAATTTTCTTGGAGTAATACCTGGCTCGTAAAACACTTCACCGATATCTTTCCTTGGGCAGTTTGCGTAAGCGGTTGATACGTGAACAAATCCCTTAAAATTAAATAATGAAAATTAGAATTGGCCAGTGCATTGCAGAAAGTCTACAACTTTATTTGAATTTGAGTTCAGCATTTCGTCCATCATAGAAAACTTGCAGAAGCGTTACAAACTTTATTCTAAAAATGAAGTTCAGCAAGACATTACAGATAACTCACAGACGCATTTCGGGCTTCTTGGCTCTTATCAGTTTGGACCGATCCAGTGCAATGTGTCAAATGACTTACTTACTGAACTATGTTTCTACCTGATTATTTATTGTAATCATAATTATTTGCTGTTTTATACATGTAATAGAGGGAATGTTTATTTTAAGTATACACATCGTGATAATTACAGCGGTTGGAAAATTTGCATGAATTCATTGTTTTTATAAGAGCGGTCAATTTAATGCTTGTAACAAGTGTTTCCAATTCTTGATTGAGCATGAAGTAAAATTTCTAATTTAGAGAAGCCTAAATATTTAAATTGGTCGCGTAGCGAAGCGAAGCGAAGCAAAGCAACCAATCCAAATTTTCAGGCTTTCCTAAACTTTAAATTTTACTTCATGCGACATGTGTATAAAACACTCCCACTGAGCAAAAAACAAACAAATAACGTTATATCAACATTGTTGATGAAACATTACTTAAATGGATTTAGTCAGTGGGCTGAAATAAGTGAAGATCAAAATATACTGCTTAAGTTTGTGTATTCATAAAAGAGAAATTCCCTGAATATTGTGGACGGTATAGAATATACTTACTTTTAAGTTTTTAATTTCTTTGGCGTTTCTAAGAAGATCCATCGGTGCTCTAACGTTAATGTATGCGGCAGTTTTTATTTTCTGGTCGAAACGCACTGTCGCCGCACAGTGGAAAATAAAGTTTACATTATTTTTGAGTTTTTCCCAATCTGCGTCGCTGATTCCCAAATTGGGCAGAACGCAATCACCAGTGATCAGCTCGACTCGACTCAAAAAGTCTGGTTGCTCTTCTTTCAAGGATTCAAAAATCTGCAAATAATAAACGGGGACTCCTCATAATAAAATTTTAAATTAAAATACATGCGGACTATTAATCATAAATATACATAACAAACCGAATAATTCGGTTTTTTTTTAATATTTTGCATTCTTTAGTTTCAGCATAAAATATTCGTCACGAATAGGGGTGTCGATCCCGAGCCATTTTTCCAATCCCTGGGTTTTCGGAACAATGGTCAAGTAATCCCGGGATCCCGGGACTAGTCCCGAAAAATGTTAAAAATACAAATGTTTAATTTTAGAAGATTTATTTAATTATTTAAACTTAATTATTGTTTATTAATTTGAAGTGAACGAACAAAACATATAAATATAATAACAAAACATATACATAATAACAAAACATGTATATATACAGGGTGAGTCACTAAGCGGAAATCGGCCTATAGTAGGCGTATCGTTAAAAATAGCAAAACAAGTTTCAAATAAAAGTTGTTCATAATCAAGTTTTTCATAACCAAAAATTATTGGTAAATATGGCGGCCTTGCGGTTATACCGGAAGTAAACAGCAACTTCCTTATTTTAAATAGAACAACCTATATATTTTTACATTTTTGGATTGCTCGTTAAAAATAAACATGAGTTTATTCACACAACATTGGGTCTCAGTTATACCGTTTTCGAGTTATTTTGGATAAATTTGACGATTTCAGAGCTCGACGCCTTTAACAATATCTTCAAAACGAAATAAGTCAGTGTTGTACGTCTTACGGTTTTGGATTCGGGAAGAAATGTAGTGTTTGTTTAAGTTTTTGCCATTAGTAAGATTTTCTAAATTGAACCGAGTCCGTCAACGGTATTCTTCTTTACTTCAAACATGCATTTTACTTCATGCGCCACCGGTACGAAACACTGACGCCATGTACAGTTTAGCGGTGTGTTTTAAATCTTGTAATGTCAGTGTTTTGTATCGGTGGCGCATGAAGTAAAATTTCGAGTTTAGAAAAGCCTGAAAATTTGGTTTGGCCGCTCCGCGCTTCGCGCTATGCGACCAAACCAAATTTTCAGGCTTTTCTAAACTCGAAATTTTACTTCATGCTTAGTCTGGGAGTAGAAAACACTCGTTTGAAGCTTCAAATTAAATTCTTTTAGTAAGCCGAGCGTCGGCACATGTACAACGTATGCTTATGTATACTTAAAAGACAAAATCCCGTAATGAAAATGTTCGGTGTTACATAAAACTCTCTATATGTATATAATACTTTTGACGTCATCTGAAGAATTCTACCCGTGACGTCATTGACCAAGGTGTTAAATCGCGTAAGGCCGATTATATTAAATTGAGCTGATCTTATAAGTTTAATAACCTTGACATTTGACGTCACATGAAGAATGCCACGCCTGACGTCATTGGTCAAGGTCTTTAATGTGTAAGGTCGGTTATAGTGAAACGAGTCAACCTTTAAATTTTAATAACCTTGATTTTTGACGTCACAGTAAGAATTCTACGCGTGACGTCATTAGTCAAGGTCATTAATCTCGTAAGGTCGACTATATTGAAACGAGTTGACCTCATAATTTTAATAACCTTGACTTTGACGTCACATGAAGAATTCCACGCGTGACGTCATCGGCCAAGGTCTTTAATAGCATAAGGTCGACTATATTGAAACGAGTCGACCTTATAATGTTACTAACCTTGACTTATGACGTTACATCAAGATTTCCACGCGTGACGTCATTGATCAAGGTCTTCAATCGCTTAAGGTTGACTGTATTGAATTGAGTCGACCTTATAATTTTAAAGACCTTAAATTTTTACGTCATTGGAAGAATTCCACAGATGACGTCAACAACGAAAGTTTCTAAATTGCACAAGGTCCACTGTATTGAATTCAGCAGAGATTATAAAATTAATAACATTGAATTGATAGTATACCGTCAAACTTATATTATTTTTGTAAATGAATTATAAAAGAAAATAGCAAACGTAGAAATTATGTATCTTTATGTGGTTTGAATTAAAAAAAAACTCTACGCTACCAAATTTAAAATATTTAACTTCAAACTGATCTGAATAGTAGATTGATATACAGTCGTAATAAGTTTGTGTTTTTGTTATTTAATAAAATATACCGGGCGTTGAATCGCTCAGGTATACATAGGGATTGACATGTAAAACCACATTCATGCATTTTCCTGCTTCCCGTGACATTTTAGAGGTTTACATTGGAAGAGTAAACAAAAATTAAGAACAAAATCGTGCGTATTTGGGTCGATATTTGGTTAAAATCCGACGTCGCTTACTATTTTTTATGCAGTTTTAAAAATCACAATAATTTAAAATAAATAGTCTCATGAACACCTGTCTTCATTTATTAAAATTGATATGGACGCGCTAGAATCGGGGAAGGGGTATTAATTGACAGCTACGGATGCGGCGTTAATGGTTTTAGGCATAAAAGTCAAGTATTAAACCTCTAAATAGCCGTAATCACTTGCTGTAAATACCCATATTGTTTTCTTATCCCTGGCTTGAGGCTAATTTATTAAATTTGTGTATATTTCAAAAATTGGTTAAAAATAGTAAACGACATCGGATTTTAACCAAATAGCGACCAAAATTAGTAGAGTTTATAATTTTTTCTTTACTCTTCTACTTTTCCTCTAAAATGTTCCTGGAAGCAGGAAAATGCATAAATGCGATTTTACATGTTAAATCCCTATTATGTATACTGATCGCTCCCTGTAGAGTAACATCAGTCTATGTCAGTGATGGGGAAACTACGGCCCTCGGGCCAAGTCCGGCCCGCGGAAAGGTTTAATCCGGCCCGTTTAAGAGTGCCGTCGTGAGAATGTTTGAACGCGTTCTTACTTCGTAATGTGACGACCCGCATAAAAACTACCTACCTACGATTAAGCATTATTCTTTGGCCCGCTACGATTGTCTGGTTATTACAAATGGCCCGTCTTAAAAAAAGTTTCCCCACCACTGGTCTATGTATTTAAATGACAATTGTAATGATAAACATTATAACCATTTTTAATCATTATGCCCTTTCCGATATTTCATATTGATTTTTGTTGCATCAATATTTACTTAACAAAAATTACACTGCAATATTTTAACGTACAATACTTTTATGCAAATATGAATCCTGTTTAAATAATGATATGTTCATTTAGTGAACAATTAATTCAATTTAGAAACCTATAAATATTAATTACGCATATTTCTCTAACATAATCATTACCACAGTTAATCACTCTAAATCTACCTGTTTGTTTGTTTCATAATTAACCGATTAATTAAAGATCATTGTTTATAGCATTTGATCCTTGATTTATTACCAAGAAACAATTTAATTGATGATTACAGATGAGTATGTACATCTCACTGAGTGAAGTGAGATTCATACGCAACTATAAATAATTATATTCTCCTTATATGTCCATAAGCGGATTTTAAATCCTTTTTTTATACACATGTTTGCAATGAAATCGAGGTTTAAACAATAAAAAACCCGGCTATTTCTGACAATACTCTAAAATAATAATAATAAACACAAAATAAGCTATTCACAATTGTGGAACGGGTGTTTTTTTTTTAATTTGGACGCTGCGCGTCCAAATCCAAATTCGGGATTTATGAGTTTTTTAAAACAGTGTGTCCGATCCGTATCTGGGAATATATGTCAGTTTTAAAGTCGCACCAAGTCTTAATTTAAGCGTGCAGCTTTGACCAAATTGCTTAATATTGTTGTTTAGAGTATGCTTAGTTCATATCCGATGAGAAATTATATGTTTTTCTTTGCCAATTGAAGTTATGAATTTTATAAAACAGTACGTCCGATCTGTGGCTGGGATTATATGTCAGTTTTAAAGTCGCACCAAGTCTTAATTTAAGCGTGCATCTCTAAACAAATTGCTTAATATTGTTAATTACTGTATGCTCAGTTCATATCCGATGAGAAATTATATGTTTTTTTTGCCAATTGAAGTTATGAATTTTTTAAAACAGTGCGTCCGATCCGTGGCTGGGAATATACGTCAGTTTTAAAGTCGCACCGAGTATCAATTTAAGCGTGCATCTCTAAAAAAAAACGTTTAATATTGTTAATTAGAGTATGCTTAGTTCATATCCGTTGAGAAATTATGTTTTTCTCTGCCAATTCAAGTTATGATTTTTTTAAAAACGTTTGGATATATGAACTGACTTCAAATAATAATTTTCTGGAATATTTTTAACGAAAACTGCAAATACTTATTATTCTGGAATATAATTGTTTGAAACAATAACGTGTGGTTGCTGATGAATGATATTAATTTATTAATCATTGAAATTCGGGTGATGGTGGAGGAGCAAAAATCTGTGGCTGGAAAGTCGTGGCCAACTTCTCTTCGGTCCTAGAATTTGAATTTTGACGCGCAGCGTCTGAATCAAAATTCGGGCTTTTCTCAACTCGAAATTTTACTTCATGCGCCACGCGTATACAACACTGATCTTAAGTAAAATTCAAATGTTGACATCTTTGCAGTTTTCGTAAACTTCCTGAATTTTCATCAAATTTTTAATATTTTAAGATTTTTCTCAATTTATGAAAATTATTTTTTTTATGAGATGTTCAATATTTTGAGACATACGTCAGAATTTTAATTTATTAGATTTTCGTAGTTTTCAAGATTTTTAAGGTTTTCGTGAATTTTCTGATTTAAACATTAATACTAAAAATGTTGATACTTTTTATGATTTTTCTAGATTTTCATGAAATTTAAAGAGATAAAACACTTTTCTTAATATTACTTTTTTTTCTACAGAACAGAAACAAACAAAATCAGATATTGACAATTGTCGAACCAATGGCTTCCACCCCCAGACTAAGCATGAAGTAAAATTTCAAGTTGAAAAAAGCCCTAAGAATTTGGCTTTTCTCAAATCGAAATTTTACTTCATGCGCCACGCGTATAAAACATTGATCTCAACTAAAATTCAAATTTTGACATCTTTGCAGTTTCGTGAACTTTTTAAATTTTCATTAAGTTTTTAATATATTAAGATTTTTGTCAATTTATAAAAAATACATTTTTTATGAGATATTTAATATTTTGAGACATACGTCAGAATTTGGAATTTATTAGATTTTCGTAGTTATCACGATTTTTACGGTTTTCGTGAATTTTCGTGGCTGGAAAGTCGTGGCCAACTTCTCATCGGTCCTAGAATTTGAATTTTGACGCGCAGCGTCCAAATCCAAATTCGGGCTTTTCTCAACTCGAAATTTTACTTCATGCGCCACGCGTATAAAACACTGATCTCAAGTAAAACTAAAATGTTGACATCTTTGCAGTTTACGTAAACTTATTAAGTTTTTAATATTTTAAGATTTTTCTCAATTTATAAAAATTAATTTTTTATGAGATGTTCAATATTTTGAGAATTTCGTTAGAATTCGGAATTACTTAGATTTTCGTACTTTTTACAGTTTTTAAGGTTTCTTTTTATTTCTTTAAGTTAATTTAGTTAGTTTAAAATGCAGGGTAGTATAGGAACCTCGTTTTATTCGTTAATTGGAGACATTATATTATATGAACATTTGCATCCCTCAATCTCTTTGTATCGTGTATCGGGTTACTGGTAAAAATATTGTTTTTGCTCTTTCAGGGCCGCTTTTACACACAAAAATTTAACATTTTTAAATTTGGGGGGGAGGGGGCTGGTTAAACCCCCATATCCTCCTCTCTAGCTACGGCCTGAAGCCCTCCCCCCCAAGAAGCGTGAACCCCCCCTATGACCAATTTCTAGGTGCGCGCCTGTTCGGCGCTAGCCGACATTTTAACAATAATGACACTTGACATAAGCCGGCGCCAGCCGATATTTAAACTAACAATGACAGTTGATACTAGTCGGCGGGAACCGACATTTGAACAACAACAACACAACACAAAAACATTTAAAATTCTTAATGAGAAGATTCCCACTAAGCAAAAAATAAACAAATAACGTTATATCAACATTGTAGCAACATTAAACGTTGTTTTAACGTTGTTGAAACATTACTTAAATGAATTTGCTCAGTGGGTTGCTTAGATACTGTTGATGAAATATTATCTTATTACTCAATATTATTCGTAGTATACACAATCTTTGAATTTAAAATTACTCATAACACTCGATTATATTTAATAATAATAATCAATATGTTTGTTGCATTTATTAGTTTTGATAATGTCGGTTTTCATGTTGGCATTTTTGGCTGTCGACCCCTCGACCATCATCGACCCCCTATTGACGCCCTGACTATCATCCTAGGGGGTCGATACCGACCCCGTTGGAAAAAGCTAATTTAAAGCTATTACTATTCTTACTATAATATTTTTGAACGACACTTGACACAAGAAGAATTAAATTTGTGCACCATCACCAACCCCCCAATGGACCCTTTGCCAATCACGACCCCCTGTCAAACTTCATCGTCTCCCAGAGGATCGATACCGACCGACCCCGTTGGAAAGCGCTGATTTATAGCTATTACTTTTCCCACTGAGCAAATCCATTTAAGTAATGTTTCATCAACATTAAAACAACGTTTAATGTTGCTACAATGTTATTTGTTTGTTTTTTGCTCAGTAGGTTCTTACTATAATATTTTTGTTTTCACTCACCTTCTGCTCAAAAATCTCTGTATACCTCTCAGCCTCACTCTTATCCTTCTTACACCTAACTAAAATGAAAATCTTTCGCACTAAAGTGCAGTGCAAGAGCTTTTGTATCAAAAGCTTGCCCAAAAATCCCGTACCGCCGGTAATAAAAACCACACCATCATCGTAACATTTTCGAACTTCACCCTCCATTTCTTCCAAAATTAAAAATAGTACGTAAAATCACAAAGAAACAAAAAAAAAACACTCAACTCGAACAAGAATCTGTGACTAAGTCGGAGCAGTACCGGCGACGATTTTTATAAGTCTTTAAAACGTGACGCGCACGTGCCAAAGGTTAAAAGTTAAATTTCCGGTAAAGAGGGATTTGCATTCCTAATTTAGTGAATTCAATTAACGTGCAGCAGAAGTTCGAGTGCTTTGATCCATTTATCGCCGCAAGAATGTTCGGTATTGTTCTAAAGTGATACGTAATGAATAAGTATTTTAATTTCTGTTAACGGAATTCGCATGTAAATTATGCTTTCATTAATATTTCGCATTGAAATTAAACGGACATTGTACGTATTCAGAAAGGAAATTTAAACTTGCAAGAATTCTATTTTGCATACAAAAAAAAGAATAAATATTAATTTACTTTAAATTAGAATGTAAAATATTAATAACAAAACATTAAAGAAACAAAAAATGTATTTACCTACGCCCTATCTAGTAACCGCATCATACCACACTGTCATCTTGACAATTATGATTGACATTACGTACACATGCACCTAATAGCTTTGACAAGTACATTACGTGCTGACAGCTGAACAGCTGATTGCTTACCGTACAACCAAATGAGATTTCTTTGATTTACAGGGAGTTTTTCTTTAAAGTATATGTATTCCGAATTCAGCTTATTTTCTTTAAATCTTTAGTTATTCGTTGTTTTTTTTAAGAGTTCAATTTGAAGCTTTAAACGAGTGCTTTCCACTCCCAGACTAAGCATGAAGTAAAATTTCGAGTTTAGAAAAGCCCCGTGAAAAATTGTGTCGGGTCGCGCAGCGACCCGATACAAATTTTCTAGGCTTTTCTAAACTCGAAATTTTACTTCATGCGCCACGCGTATAAAACACTAAAATATTGTGAACTCTATGTATATTTGAACCTCACTTGAAATCAGTGTTTTATACGCGTGGCGCATGAAGTAAAATTTCGAGTTTAGGAAAGCCTGAAAATTTGGTTTGGTCGCTCCGCGCTTCGCGCTACGCAACCAAACCAAATTTTCAGGCTTTTCTAAACTCGAAATTTTATTTCATGCTTAACCTGGGAGTGGAAAATACCATCAAATTGACCTGTTTTAAAAAAAACAAGGAATATTTAAAAATCTACAACACGTAATTGGGATATGTATACTCAAAAGAAAAAAATCACAAGAAAGTATGATTTAAAGCTTTCCTAAAACAAATAACACTAATATACCCACTGAGCAAAAAACAAACAAATAACGTTATATCAACATTGTAGCAACATTAAACGTTGTTTTAATGTTGATGAAACGTTACTTAATTGTGTTTGCTCATTGGGTACACGCGACCTAAACAGTATGACATTGTCATGTAAAGTCAAAATTTGACACATCTAGGAAAAATCGTTGCAGATGCAACTGTCGACATACTCTCTAAAAAAAATTGAACTACACATTTCACATCAATGAGTCATAGGACATCTCTCCCGAATTCCACTATACAATTAAAAGTACATTGTGCGCATTTAGAAAAGTAGTTTAAAAGTGCAATTCTATTTTGTATGCATGAAGTGATAAAAACAAAATGTTTCTAGTACATCATACAAATTAATTTTGGTTGTTGAAAAAAGTCAGTTTTCAAAATTAATTTAAATTTTTTTAAGGATTTCTACATTTTCTTGTGCAAAAGCTAAAAATTACCTCATTAAAAAGCAATCAATACACACACGCCCAGTAACAATATATTACGTTACAAGAGTGGTATGCAGCATATTACATATGAGGGTATATGTTGCACACGAGCCGCGCAGCGGCGAGTGCAGTATTTCGCGAGTATGTAATTGCCATAGCACTCGAGAAACGTACCATACTTTACCTACGCCCTAACAAAATAAACAATGAGCATAAAAGAACAACTTATTTATTCAATAGTTTTTGATAGTAACATGACTTTGATGAAAACCAAACGACTACGTGATCAATATACATCAATGAAATGTCATTTGGTTGTGCGGTAATCAATCAGCTGTTCAGCTGTTAGCATGTAATATACTTGTCAAAGCTATTCCGTGCATGTGTAGGTAATGCCAATCATACGCGTCAAGATGACAGTGTGGTATGATGCGGTTACCTAGTAACCGCATCATACCGCTATCATACGCTATCTAGTAGGGCGTAGGTAAACATACATATGTCATTCTACGTCAAGCGACACCTTTCAGGCGTCATGTTTTTCAATTTCTCTGATTTTTTTCTTACAGATTCTACGACAAAAATAAACAAGAACACATATTTTTAAATTTGTCATCTTCAATATTTTAAACGCTACATGTTTTTTTTTAAATACGTAAAAGAGTGAAAAACCGGAAAATTGGGCTCATGTAAATGTTCATATCATCGGTTGCATTTATCATACAAACCCCATAAAATACTCATTGTAAATAAATGTTTGTAATAACGAAGATTATAATTGTTATAAACAACCCACTGAGCAAAAAACATACAAATAACGTTATATCAACATTGTAGCAGCATTAAACGTTGTTTTAATGTTGATGAAACATTACCTAAATGTGTTTGCTCAGTGCAACACGAAACGTTGCGTTTTAAGTTGCATAAATGTTGAATAAACGCTGAATGTCCGCCTGCGCTAACGTTGCATGCTAACGTTCAAAGAAGAAAAAAAATGTTGCTGCACCGTCGACAAAGCAGCGCCAATGGAACACGAGCAACTACTCTTATTTGTATGCAACTCAACATACGAATGTAAGTATGTTAAGTTGCATACGATGAATGCATAGAATCCGTATTATATACAACCCGATTTGTAGCAATTAAGTAAACGCTATAGGAATCGTTTCTGTCAATACAATATTTATTTCTGGGTTAAATGGGTCAATAAATAGAAATACAATACACATACAAATTGTTCACTGTGGAGGCTTCTACTTCGTTATACATCATTATTTACACAAATAAGGCAATTAACTTTGTTTGCATAACTGAGGATTTTATTGTGACTATAGTTTCGACAACTTTAACTTGTCATTATCAAACATAAAGTAATTTAAAACAAACAATTCGTCAGGTATATATACGAAAAAATTACGGTTACAAAACGGCTTTAAAAATGGGGGTGTATATTAGGTCAAGCTGGTCGTTTATTACGGGAATTTCCGGATTAGCGCGTGCTCTGTGAATTTCCAGAGACTCCAGGAGGTCCATCTTACGACCCTTTTCGGCTAAATGTATTATTGACAGTACATCCTCGCCAAAAGTATGATTGTTTTCAATCATATGTCTAGCGAATGACGACTTATCAATCAAATTAAGCCGAAAAGAGCTAAGATGCTCCCTTGAGTCTGATTTTAAAATTACGACCAGATTGACTAATATACACTCCTTTACAATCGCTACAAGTTAGTTTATATATCCCTGATCTGTGAGCACTGGGTATTTTTGTTTTCGGGTTAAAAATACTGTATCTAATTTTTGTAAAAGGTTTAAAGGCTATTGAAATGTTATGTTTAGATAAAATGCTTTTTATTTGTAATGAGATGTCACCAAAGTAGGTAAGGGATCTGAATATTTGTTCTTTTTTAGATGTGTCCTTGCCTGCATATATATACTTAGTTACTTTTTACTTTCCCCCGTATGTAATACAAAGGGAAAGTATTGTTTTCGTGAACATTTTCGAATCAAAAATTTTAGCGGAAATATCCGTTTTGAGGTCCCCTGAGTCGAATAAGACCATTTTTGAAAAATGTCTGTCTGACTGTGTGTGTGTCTGTGTGCGCTGTACCGCAAAAACCGCTAAAGATATCGAGATGAAACTTGAAACTTAAGCTTTTTGTTACAATCGGAAGAACTGAAAAGCTTTTGGTGAAAATCGGAAAACCGGAAGTGGTACTTTACTCCTAGCGTTTTTCAGTTTTTTCAGATTTTTTCAATAAATGTTCATCAAACAAAAAATTCTTTCAAATAAAAGTTGTAGATAATAACAAAATGAAGATGTATTATTCACTTACTTTTTGTCATAGCACTCTTAGTTTTTGAGATAATTCAAAAGTTGTGTGTTTTATCTAGTTATTGGTGTGTGACAGTGTATGTGTCGATACAATTGAAAAATGTTTCAAATAAAAGTTGTAGGAAATGAAAAACTAAAGATTTTTTGTAGATTCACTTTTTGTCATAGCACTCTTAGTTTTTGATATATTTAATAAATAGTGTTTTTTATCTAGTCATTGATTTGTGTCAGTGTGTGTTAATACAATTGGAAAATGTTTCAAATAAAAGTTGTAGGTAATAAAATATTAAAGATTTTTTGTATCTTCACTTTTTGTCATAGCACTCTTAGTTTTTGAGATATTCAATAAATAGTGTTTTTTATCTAGTCATTGGTTTGTGTCAGTATGTGTTGATCCAATTGAAAAATGTTTCAAATAAAAGTTGTAGTTATCAAAAAGTTGAAGACATTTTGAAAATAATAATGCTACAAATATTTTAAAAGTGATTTAATACGCAATGTACGGGGGAAAGTACTATGATGGACACATCACCATTTTTTCATTCTATATTTATTAATCAATGTGTCTATTAATGCTGAAGTATAGCTATTTGAAACGGCTATACTCTTAATTATATCAATTTCTTTTTCAAATGCTGTTTCAGAGAGTGGAATGTTGAAAGCACGGTATATACTATAGTCACAATAAAATCCTCAGTTATACAAACAAATACAAATATATTAGTAACAAGAAAACAAGAAAAAAACTGTCTTACAAAAAGTAATGTATGGTCTAGGGGGGCAGTACCTAAGTACCCAGTAGCCTTAAACTCTATTGTTAACAAGTGAACTTCAATTAAAATCATCGTTTTATACGTGTGGAGCATGAAGTAAAATTTCGAGTTTAAGAAAACCGAATTTTCAGGTTTATCTAAACTCGAAATTTTACTTTATGCTTAATCTGGGAGTGGAGGTTTAGATTGAATTCTTTTAAAAAAACAACAAGTAACTAAAGATTCTAACCCCCCGTAACCCCTTCCTGGCTACGCCACTGATTCCCATAATTAACAAAGCCTACAAAATACTCTTAAATATTTAATTTTTATTTTATTTAAAATGTGTAACTTACTTTTGTAGACAGATATTCATTATCTGGAGCTTCAATAATGAATTTGTTAATTTCTTCAGAAGAAAAAAAAAAAACTTTTTGATGATCCTCATAACTTTGCGTACTTCGATATATTCACATCGTTTTTAATATTTGATGTGGTACTTAACATCAAGTACTGTGACCATAAGGTAGACGGTCTAAATTTTTTTGCGAGCTCCCCGAAATAGGCCAAGACAACATTTTCTGAATGTGAGTTCGTTTTCTGCTCCTTACGCCAATCAATAAACGAACTGTATGCATTTTCATACTCTTTCTGCGATGTTTGTGCTATTAAATTGGAACTGGCGATTTTCGCAGCATTAACAATACGGGGGGGTGTAAGTTCAAACTCACTATCGTTACTTTCCAACATTCTTACCAGTGTTGCCAACTCTAGACTGCCAGGTGTCTGAAAATTTCGTCTAAAAAATCACCAGAAATCACCAGATTTTATGTTTTGTTGTAACATCAATAAACCCAATACAAATTAACAGACCAACACTATTTAAAGTTAATGAATAAAAACCTATAATAACTAAAGATACATTATACTATTATTACTATTGTTATGATAGTATAATAATAATAGTATTACAGTAGTAGTACAGGGTGTCCCATTAGTACGTTCTTGAAGCTTTAAACGAGTGTTTTACACTCCCAGACTAAGCATGAAGTAAAATTTCGAGTTTAGAAAAGCCCCGTGAAAATTTGTCTCGGGTCGCGCAGCGACCCGAGACAAATTTTCTGGGCTTTTCTAAACTCGAAATTTTACTTCATGCGCCACGCGTACAAAACAATGATTTCAAGTGAAGTTTGAAATATACTCCTTAGAAATGTAAGTTTATCATTCATTTAGACATGGATATTTTTATGAATGTAAAGATAGATATTTCCGAATGTTAATAGTTTTGACAGTATTTTGGCATTTTTGACTGTTTTATCTTTAATCGCTTTCTCATGACAGTAAGTCACTAGATTGTTTCTAAAAACATCCAACAAACACTAAAATCTGAAAGTTGAAACCACCAGATTTGGTGACAAAATCACTGATTTGGCAACCCTGATTCTTACTTTAACGTGCAAGAGTTTTCTATTATTATCACGAAAAATGCCAGAGGGTGTATACATCTCTAATCAAAGAAGGCCAAAAGGCACCTCTATCAATCTCTAATATACTATCTACAAATTCTATTAAATGTTTCTCCATCCTCTATTCACTTCTTTCAGATACCAAAACATATGTGTATTGTGATTGTCTCTTTCTTTCAAGGGAAAATCCTAACTAACTTCCCCTAACACTCTTAACATAACACAATAAAAACAAAAAAGAAGAAAAAACCAAAATAGCAACAGCTGAGACTGGTCAACAGAGCTCCAAAGCTAGGGCCATAAACTACGCAAGAAGAAGAAGAAGAGTTTTCTATGCAACGCACTCACGCCCTGTATTGTCAACACATTTTAAAGGACAGTTAAGCTTAAATGATATTTAAGAGTGAATATGCAGTATTACCAACCAGTTTAAGTGTCGTTTAGCGGATAAATACCCGTTAGCGTTAAATGTCGAAATTTCTCCCTGTAACAATTTGAGTGGCGATTTAACTTGACGTTTCTAATTTTGAGGTTAAATTACAGTGATTTCCGTTCGGTTGTCGTTATAAATACCCATTAGTGTTAATAATCATGAATTTAAGTTCGTCAAATTTTACCAGCGACTCTTCGGATGAAGAAATATTCAATTACGGACAGAAAGATTCATATGGGTATGGATCTAACAACATAACGATATGTAGGTAACAGAAGACGTCCAAAAATATAAAAATGCGCCAAAAAAAACCTTAGAACATTGTATTAGATAATTAATATAAACTATATACAAGGAGTTTTTCTTTCAAGTATACGTATTCCAAATTCAGCTTATTTTCTTTAAATCTTTAGATATTCGTTGTTTTTTTAGAAGAGTTCAATTTGAAGCTATAAACGAGTGTTTTCCACTCCCAGACTAAGCATGAAGTAAAATTTTGAGTTTATAAAAGCCTTGTGAACATTTGCGAGGCTCGCGCAGCGACCCTAGACAAATTTTCTGGGCTTTTCTAAACTCGAAATTTTACTTTATGCCCCTCGCGTACAAAACAAAAATATTGTGAATTTATGTATATTTGAACCTCACTTGAAATCGGTGAATATTTAAATTATCGCGGTTATATTGCAATGCGCATGATTTTTTATGTACTTCCAATAAGAATGTGTTTTCGGAAAAGCCAAAATTTGTTTAAAATTAGCACTGTTCAATTTTAAATTACACCTTAAATAATTTGTATTCAATGTTTCTTTTAAGTAGACAATGTTTATAGAACTTAAAATATAATGTAATAATAATTTTATTTGATTTTAAAATTCGTGCAAGAACCCCATTGACTCAGCGTAGGTGATCTTAAAATGTATCTACAGAGAGTTTTATGTAACACCGAATATGCTAGAATGTACTCAATGTTAATTTTCCCATGCTCGATGTGTACTGGGACCGGCGTCCCAGTACACATCGAACATAGGAACATTTACATTGAGTACATTTTAGCATGTTCGGTGTTACATAAAACTCTCTGTATGTATGAAAGTAAATAAGGGCTTTTTATAAAATTATATTAACACTTTTTTTACTTAAACAAAACCTTTATTAAATAAATTACAAAACTTAACACAAAGTAAACTAAAACACAGTGTTATAAATAAAATACGAAAGTTGCAGCAATCCTAGAAGCAGAATACCGCACAGTGTATAATGGATGATTTTCAGTCTGAACAATTTTTTCCTGCCTTCCGGGATCGTGTCCAGCGTGTCTTTCAAGATATGCTGTCTGCAGCCCTTCATATAGATACCGACGAAGTTGTCCCAATCGAGGGAGGCCATGTCAAACTCGAAACGGGCCTTGTCTTCTTTCGACAATCGTTTCCATAAATTGAAGACGTTCGAGTCCGTGAAGTCCCATTCGCGGATGGCGAAATAGCTGGTGACCACCGAGAATTTTTCGATTTTTTTGTAAATCTTAACAACCCTGAAAACATGATATAATATAATAATATAATTAAGAATAAGTTACAAAATAAATTTAGAAAAAATTATTATAATTAGCAGAGCTAATAGGTTCCGGATTCGTGATTTAAATCCTTTTTTTTAGGGTTCCA